>JAILWY010000026.1:12735000-15235000 GCA_022113835.1 Atopsyche davidsoni
TGCAGAAGAGGACTAGGATAATCTCCATTTTCCCCATTAGTTGTGGCGGCAAGGAGAGAGCCTTTACTGTGAGTCTTGATCATATCTTTGGGAGGTTGTTTTTTAATACTATCTCCAGAACTTGTGTTATTCTTCATTGCAATAAGTTTTTCTTTATTTTCCTTTTCCTTGTCTTTGGTTTTCTTACCGAGACCAGGGAATGAAGGAAGTTTTGATTTTGAGTTTCTGAATGATGTGTTTCTTTGATTTGTAGTTATTTCAGCCTCAGTTTCCTCGGTTATGGAATTTAGCCCATCGGCCGCATCTGCAGTGTTGCCACCGATCTGAATGGGAATGTCATCTAAAATAAAACATTATAAATAAATTATTTTCAACACGCATAGTAGTACACATTATAAAATAATAAATATGATCAGTATATTTACCCGGCAGCTTCTTGGTTCTGAATGAAGCATTAGTAATCATAGATTTGGAAACTGTCACAGTTGTAGTAGCAGGAGATAATGCCACACTTATACCCATGGGACCATCACATGGTTGACCTTGAATATATATAAAATTTCAATTCACGATAATAAAAAAAGCTTAAAAATCATATTTCATAATCTAGCTTTACACAAATTCCTACAGATGGTGGTATGTAGGTATGTCATATATAATGATTTTACCTAAGTTCGTACATTATAACTTCATACTACTTCACACGCACAATATGCATCTATAAAAGAATATTACTTTTGATTTATTTTTTATAAAATCCGAAAATAATTAAATAAACAATTATGTGTATATTTTTTTAAATTCTAAGTGAATCGGTTATTACATATTTTTTTTATCAACGATTAAAATATTTTTTTAAAACAACTATTAGTTTAGAGGGGTAATGAAAATAATCACCTGAGGGATTTGCCTGCAGAGAATTGGTGACAGCTTCTGTGACCAATAACACATCAGGATATCCCTCGTAGCAAGCTCTAGCAGCGATGTCATTTACAGCTTGCAGGGCTAGAGTGTAAAACTCATTAAACATTGCAAAGTACACTCCATGTACCAGCTCCAGCAGTAGCTGAGATGTCACAGCAATACGAGGCACATGAGCAGAACGGTGATCTAACTGAGGACTTCCACAATAATGCTTGGAAGACAAATTGTGGAAACCTTGTGTCACTAATCTGAAAATAGAAAAGATATAAAAATATAGAATGTACAAGTAGGCTTTAAGAATAAATACATGTGTATATATTACTCACCTAGAAGAAATGACACACATTTGTCTGAGAGCTGATTTAGGAAGCAAACTGAGTTGCCTATTGAAAACAAATAGTAGTGCGGTCATTACTTTTGCTCTATTCTGAGCATTGAGAGCTTCTACTTGGGGAAGTGGACCCCAATTCACGAGTTTAGTATTGCATTCTTCCCATCTTCTAAGAGAACTTTCTGTTAGAAAAGCAGGTGCCAAGGTCAGAGGCTAAAACAACAAATTGTTAAGTAACATAAATAGTAATGTTAGTAATATAATCCTTCTATAAAATATTTTTTTAAATACCTCATGATATATTGATGCCTGCGCTAAAGAAGGCAATCTAAACGAAACCACTTTTGGTTTTCCATTTTCATCCATCACCTCTAAATTATAAAGTCCTGAAATTAAAATGAGTATAATATATAAATCAGCCACGACATAAAAAATAATAAGTGATCAGAAAAATCTATCACAAAGCTAGAGTAAAACTAAATCATTTTAGTTTAAGTGACTGATACAAATGATTTTTTATTTTGGTTGTTAATGAAAATAAAATATATAGAACCATACCGATAAGTAATGTCTCAATACATTTGTGGTTTTTCTTGTCACTATGTACTACAGCATTCAAATAAATATGTATCAGAGTTGGCAAAAACTGAAGGGCAAATCTTTGTAAACTAGCTTCTCGAGATCTATAAAATCCAAAGAGCTGGGTACAAATCGGTTCAAGGAGCTGAAACAAAAAATTCACTGATATTATTAAAAGATTACTAGATTAACACCAATGTATCTTGACACTGGCCTGAGAACTCACTCCGACATCCAAAAACATGACTTGTTTTTAATTAGCTTTCAGGTATTTTGGTATATTTGAACATATATGCTCACATAGCATGGTACATTTGTTATTATATTTTTCATATATTTATAATCTGTATAGATGAATGATAAGAACGCTAAATGGGATTTTTTGGTATATCAAGTTTGTATAAAGAAAATTCACTAAATGTGGACATTAGTCACATTGGACGTAACATTAGTGTATCATAAAATGATAGTAATTCATCATAATTAAAATAACATACCCTAGCCAGACAAAACAATTAAAAACTGAAAAAAATCTAAGAATACATTCACTCTCATTAGATTTGAACTACTGTTTAGCAACACAATATCACTAGTTAAGCATAAACAATAAACTTAGTAAAATAAAATTGATAAAACTATATTATTTAACAAAGTAGATATTGTAATTGCCTCAGTGTGTTTGGTTCTTTCCTCCAGCACTGCATATATCGCAAGGACAACATCGTGACTCTGGTCATGTTCAGCAGCGAAACTGTGCAGCTCTGCAGGGCTTAGGCTTGCCCAGTCTGCTAGCCACTCTTGTACCACCTGTTCTCCCATCACACCCTAAAGAACATTAATTTACATTACAAACTGTCAAAGCATAATTGTTATTATTATCATAATACGTACATTTAATTTAAAATACAAGATATTGTGGTCAATTAATAAAATGTAAACAAAACTTTATTAAAACATGAATTTCATAGTTTTTTTACCTGTAAATACTTAAAACAAACAAGTACTCTGCTAAGTACAAAAATAATTTAATTATAAAATATAATTTGTTTTCCAATTATGTAAAATATGATAGTAAGTGCGAAAACTTAGTTTGTGTTTTTACAATAATAATAATTAAATACAATAACTAACAAATTTAAAAAAATATTGATAGTCATAATATTCTACAGATTATGACTTTTAAAAATAAGCTATACGACCATTAAACCAAAACACATATAGTGATAAAAGTTTTGAAACTGAATTGAATATACATTACCTTATGTTTAATATATAATCTATCAAATTTTTAATTGGTTTCAGTAAAACATTAAATAATATTAAAGTGACAGATATTCTCAGTATACGACACCATGACAGCAGAGGGTTTGCAGTGAGTGCTGCCAGGCGGGTGCAGGATGCTCGGTCATTTTAATAGTTTCCTAAATAAAGACAGATTGAAAGTCTAATAATTTATTTAACAATAAAAATATTTTAATCACATCTTTCACTCTGACACTGAAGGAACAAAAAAAAAATTCCCACTAATATTTGTATCGTACTCTCTGTAGCATGTGTGATCTGTAGCGCGCATAAACTTCTTACATATTAGACATAATTTTAAATTGGAAAATCATCAAAGCATTTTTTTTCTCTGATTCGATGCCCTAACTTTATTTTTCAGCATTTAAAGTATCTTTGAATTGCTACCATAAAATACTAATCATAGAATAAATAGTAAATGGAACTATTAAAAATAATTATTATATACTAATAATAAATTCAATAATAATTATTATAATATATAGTTTTAAATTAAAAAAATAGAATGAAGTAAGATCAACAAATAAAGTTAAGATTTCAGCAATAATTAAAAAATTTTAATACTAGGTATGACTCCAAATTTCTTAAATATTAATATATTTAAAAAAATACTATTAATTCCATAAAAAATACCACCAATAGGACTTTAAAGTGTGTTTACTTTTGAAAGTTTTAATATAACACACTAACTCAATAACAAAAATATAGCATTCTATATACACTACAACCCCACAAGCTACAAGCAAGATTAAGGAATAGTTATATACCGTATTTTAAGCATTATATTATTATTGCAATTATTATATATTAACATAAAAAGAAAATAAAGAATCTGGGATTTTTTTTCGATAGTTTCGATTTTTTTCGATAAATCACAGGCTTTTTGTAGTACATTACTAGCTAACCACGAGGTATCAAAATACCAACTGTTCTTAGAAACAAACCAAAGAGAAAAGTTCCGACCAGAGATAATATGTACCAACTTTAATTCTATGCAATGGTTATCGGTGTATCTTATTTTTATTTATTAAAGAACTCCGATCAGGACTCATAGTTTGCAAGTAATCTCAATCGCACCCGTATTTTCAAAATGTAAAAATATAAATACAAGATGTCACATATTATTTTATATATGCCAATAATATGTCACTTGAACGATTTTTCAGGTTAGATTATGTTTATTCGTACTCCTGATGGTTTTACATAACATGTACCCGCGTACAATGTAGTCATCAAGATACCGATTACTTTTAATACTGACATAATAATTTTGAATTTGAAATGCAATTAAATTGAATTGAGTTTACTGTTGTACTTTAAGTGTTCATTCTTTAAAATGACACTCATTTTGTAGATTGATATCGTATGATGAACTTATAACAAGATGTCATTACAATTATTATCCAGAGCATGTGTGCTTTGTGGCAGAGCTTCAAAAAACAACTTTAGCAAATTAAATAATAATAACGTGAGTTTTAATTTTTGACTGATTCATCCAAATATAAAATTATATTAACAAAGTGAAAAATATTCAATTAAATACAATGTATTTTTTTTTCAGTTTTATGGAATTAAAGATAATGGAAGACTTACACCCTGGAAATCAAGTGTTAATCGAAATTTTAATCTCAGTCCATACTTAAAAGCTTCTAGTCATGTTAGTTCAATATTGGATAAGAAGAAAAGCAATGAAGGAGAGCTTTGGCAAAAAACTCCTTCCATTGAACTGTCTAAGTTACCACAGTACTGTCTTATGTTATCAAAAATCAGACTTACGTGTATGTATATTCTTGTCTTGCAAATTATTTAGTATTTTTGTTGTTTTAATTATAAATGTTATATTGGATAAAATTTCAGCCTTAGTTGTCATAACATCAATGGCTGGTTATGCATTAGCTCCTGCTCCTTTTGATCCAATGACATTCTTACTATGCTCAGTTGGTACTGGGTTAGTATCTGGTGCGGCTAATTCTATAAACCAATTTTTTGAAGTACCTTTTGATGCACAAATGTCTAGAACAAAAAATAGAGTCCTCGTAAAGGGATTACTGGCGTAAGTTCGATTTAATACAAATATTTCAATATACTTTCATTACATTGATAAATATTGAAAACAGGTGATTTTCATTATAGACCACAACATGGAGTTCTTTTTGCTGCCGTTGCTGCAACTACAGGATTAAGCACTCTCTATTTTGGAGTAAACGGACTAACATGCTTACTGGGGGCTGGAAATCTGTTTCTTTATACATCTGTTTATACTCCTCTCAAGAGAATATCTATACTAAATACGTGGGTTGGTTCCATTGGTAAGTATATGCCATATTTAGAGAAACGTTGAACAATTAAAATTTTTACAACAAACATTTTACTTTTGTGTTGCAATAAATAAAATATTGTTAATTAGTGCATACATCAGGAATATTTTGTCATATGTTCTTTATATTGTAGTTAATCTAACGGATAAAAGTGTAAATTATTTAAATAAAAGCAACAAAGTGTGAAAACCACAACGCTATCAATATATATTATTGGAATTTATATATTCACGGTTTTATACTGAAACCCGAGTCTTTTTAAATTGTACTTTATTTTCTAAATATAATATATAATTTCTAGAAATTACATCTTTATCAAAATTTGAGACTGGTCCTATGTCAATTATTCTTAAAACAATAATAGTTTTTATCCAAATGATGTACAGTATTAAAAATAAATAAATTAATTTGAATATGCCATAAGTCTTAATCCCAATATTTGTATAATTTAGTGGGAGCAATCCCTCCATTGATGGGGTGGGCAGCATGCAGTGGTTCATTGGGTGTGGGGGCTGGTCTCCTGGCAGTGTTGCTATACTCGTGGCAGTTTCCTCACTTTAATGCTCTTTCGTGGAATCTGCGACCAGATTATTCTAGAGCTGGCTATAGAATGATGGCTGTTACAAATCCAGGTATATACAATTACATAGCAAAGCATTCCATTGCAATAACTTTCTGTAGTTCGGAAGGGATTGCATTTATATTTCTCATTGTTTACATTTTAAATATAACTGAATAATTTATTGGGCCAGGGGCGTAACATTTCAGTTTACATGATCAAAACAAGCTATAATACACATATATTTTTTTAAATTTCTAATGCCTGTTTACACTGAATATATTGTATTGCATTTGTGCATGCTTAAATTGGAACTGTAAAAAGGTAATGGAAGTAATTTGACTTGGTTAATTAATATTTTTGATTTTTCTAGCATTGTGCAGGAGAGTTGCCTTAAGGCACACTCTTATAATAACAGGAGCCTGTTGTCTGGCTCCATACCTAGACGTTACCAATGTTTGGTTTGCACTTGAATCACTACCCTTGAATGCTTATTTTGCATATTTAGGTAAAAAGATGCTTCCTATATGTTTTTAAAAATATACACTTATTTATTGTTTGTCTAAAATATTTATTATTTTTTTAGCGTGGCAGTTTCACCAAAAATCAGACAGCAACAGTTCAAGAAAGCTGTTTAGATTTTCCTTAATCCACTTACCAGCCTTGATGTTTTTATTTTTGGTAAATAAGAAGTACTGGAGTTCTCATATGGAGAACCCGGATATGAAACAAACTATTAATCAGCAAGGTGTCAAACCTCCAGAAAAGAAGTTCATTGCAGTATTACCTCGTGGTCCTGTGGTTACAGCTCAGGATGAAGGTCACCTGGTTGTTAGGACAGACCAAAAAGCAACAATTTATTAAAAAAAAAGACACCAGTGTGTTTTTATAATTTATAGTTGCACTTAAAAGTAGTGTATTTATTACAATGCTGTTTGTTATTTCGACTTATTTTTATTGATAATGTGATGTTAAAATGTTGATTGCATTTTGTAGGATACATATTTATTTATTGTGATAAAATGTGTATATATTTAGATATTTAATGAAATAATGAAAATGATAAATCAACAAATTAACATGCTTTGATATTCATTATTTAATGTGAATATTTCTCATGTCTGTAAAGAAAATAAAAACTTTATTTTCATTGGGGGAAGAGAAGCACTGGTTTTTTTTTCTTTCATATTTCCTATTATTTTATATAAAAAGTGTACATTAAAATTTTGAATATTAGTAAGACTCATGGTTTATAGAAAGTGTATATATTTTATTTATGACAAGCAATCAAAAACTCAAATTGTCAGAAAAAAAGTATTGGAATATACCCCAGTGCACTGAAAAATATATCAGATACCATAAAAATTTAAGTCTCACTTTTTTAAAAATATTTTCACTGGTAGTCTTGTCTAAATTCAGTTGAAATTTTTTTTTATAGCGAATGTAAATTGAAGTACACAAGGCTTGTATAGATTCCTAAGGTAAAAAACGGAAATGGCAAAATGTTTGTGACATGTCAGAGCAGCTAATTTGTAATTTAATTATATTATGATATTCATAAATATATATTATAAATTTATGTTTAAATGTCATCGAAAAAAATTAGTTAAAAAAATACTTTTTAAATCATATAACATTTTGGATGGCAACATTGTAGTATTAAATTTTACCTCTAAACTCTTCACATGCGTATTAGTAAATATGTCAACATAACCTATAGATTTCTTGTTATTTATTTCATCAAAACGAATCAAGAATACTTTAATCATGAGTGATGATGACACGGAGCGGGTAAATTTTGTTTTCTTACGTTATGTTTTGTAAATCTAAATTAACATTTTACTAAGAAAATACCAACTACTTGGAACTTTATAACAGTGGTGTTTTTTGTACTGTTATTTGATAAAAGGGTTCATAATATTAATAATTTTTATTATTGTTTGTTAAGTCTCAGATACGAGCTGAACTATCCACGATGAGTTTCGAAGAACTTCAAAAGTTGAAAGAGAAGCTCGGAGCAAAGGTATACAATGAAGCAGTATTTGGGACAGTTTCTAAAAAGAGAGCTCGGAAAAACGCTGATTTCAAACGGGAAAATAAAAATAGACCCCGCGAAATGAGTTCTAAGAAGCCTGTGCCTCTAATAAACCCAATTGCTACAGCTAGTGAATCCGAAATAAGAGATCCAAGGTTTCTTTTTTAACAATTTCAAGACCAAACTATAATTTGATTCTTTGTTTGCCCGTAATCAATGAATTCAATTTCGGTTTTAGATTTGATTCTCTCTGTGGTAACTACAATCCTAAAGCATTTAAGAAGAGTTATGGTTTTCTCACTGATATTAGAGAAGGTGAACTGGTGACTTTAAAAAAGGAATTGAGAGATACTGATGATCCTGAAAGGCAAAGTCAAATAAAATATCTCATTCAGCGGATGGAAAACCAAAATCGCGAGGAAAAAAAACATAAAGAACTAGACCTCAAAAAGAGACGTGAGTATGAAGAACGTGCCAAAATGATGAAAGAGGGTAAACAACCAATATATGTGAAAAAATGTAAGTACATGTCATATTTCTATATAACTTATATTAAATGGTTATTTTAATAGAAGGCATAAACCTCAACATACTTAGTCTTTGGAAACTAATTCTGACCTATAAGTTGCCTATTTAATTTGATTGTATACAATCAGAGAAGAGTAGTTTTCTTATTTTTTAAGTTTTTATTATTTGATTTTATTGAATGTCTATTCAATATTGAATGAATATATTATTAGTTATTAAATTTTCATATTTTTAACAGCTGAGAAGAAAGTGTTCGATCTTGTGGAACAGTATGAAGTGCTGAAGAAAACTGGATCTCTTGAGAAACACATCACAAAACACAGGAAACGGAATGCCCAAAAAGACAGAAAGAATATGAATGTTATGTAGAAATTAAAAAAAATGTATTTTATTGGAATAATAATAAGAATATATACCCCAAGTTATGCAATCTGACATTTACTAATAGGGTTTACCAGTAGTGTATGGTGAGTTTTGACATCTACAATAGGTAATAGTATAAAGTAATCTGAAACAACTTTTAAGTTCAAAGAGAAGCAAAACCTGTTGAGAAATAAAATAGCCCTTATATAGGATTGTATGCGAGACAAATTCTTAGCACCTCACAAGCCAGGCGCAGTCGCAGTGCCTCTGGATGTTTTAATTTTACTAGGATTATGTGATCTCAGATAACTAGTTTGTTGAACAAACTAAAACAATACTGTGAGATTATATTGAAAAGATTTGTTAAAGTTGGAAAGCATACAAAGATCCTAACCATCTTTATTTCTTACAAAAAAAAATGTGGCAAATACCATAGTAGTATGAACAATATGTAGTAGTCTTAAAATGCTGATAGGCTAGAATTTTTTTATGTGTGCGAGCCTGATTAATTAGATTGGAATCATTTTTGATGTAATTAAGTCCTAAAGATTCAATCAATTTATTTTTAGTCGGTGGTATTAAAATATTGGATTTTTAGCGACTAGAATTTTGGTTTTGTAAGTTTTTTTTTAATTACATGTAAAACCTATTTTAGTTATAGTAAAGCATCGTAAGCAGAAGCCTTAAACTATTGCAAAGTAAAAAGTTAAGAGTGGCATTTGAACAGCTTGTTTTTTTTTTTTTATATTTCTGGCAGCACTGCTTGTTGGTACATTTTCGAATAGGCACAACTCCCGCCGTTGGTTTAGGCCGCCATTGATGGCGTATGGCGTGTGTGTTGTTGTTGAAAGGTCCAAGAAAATATACTTTAAAAACAGTTTAAGATTTGGTGTTTTATCGTTTTGCCGCAATGGCACACATAAGTTTGGATAAGGAAACCTTTTTCCGTAGAGTAAAACGACTCTACGGAGCATGGAAGGTTAGTTTTGATTTGGTCGAACCATTGGGCATGCTTTTATTTCTCTGATCACACTATCCTGGAAATTGTGTTTTATTTTTCAGAATGCCGACTCAAAGCACGATGAGAATTTGGCTAAAATGGATTGTTTTGTGTCTGTCATTGGAGTGGATGAGGAAACTCTGTATAGCAAGTCCACTGCACTGCAAGTAAGTTTTATTTTTCAAATTTGTTACTGATCTTGGCCGGTGCGTAATTTCTATGATAAATTATGAAATTACTGTAATTTTTTTAAACAAAACTTCTCCCTGTTACAATTTTATACCGCTTAGTTTTATACCTGCCACCGATCACATTTCAAACTCAGTTTCTTTTCACTTTGTAGGGTTAAATTATTTTGATTGAAATTTATAAAATTGACAATGTCTTTGTGTTGGTTTTATCAATAGATTATAACAAAGTATTTATCGTTACACTTGAAATCAAGATGTTGAAATCCTAGCATTAAGAAATTCTACTAGCGTTTACAATTTTTTTATTAAGGAACAATTGTGCAATCCACCCGCATCTAGTTTATGTGCTGTATACTTTTCAATAATTCATGTATGCATGCTGTTTTTCTGTATTTAGGTTTATTAAACACGATTGTTTAATTTTTAAAATTAAATATACGTATTAAAGGGAGTGATTGAATGTGTCAAGTTTATGATCAACGAACCCCGATTAAAAATAAATGCATTATTACAGCTGACCTTGAAGTTTTTTAATTACATTTTTATGTAAAAAGAAATTTAACTAATGACATAGAAACATATGGGTATCACTGCTCGATTCCAAAAATTACTGATTTTACCGTTATACAAGCTCAAAAATCATGTTTTTCCTCGGTCTTGATACCAGATAGATAATATGCATTTAACATAGTAAAATAAGTTCTATTGTATATTTTTTCATTTATCCTGTCGAAAATGATGCACATGAAAAAAATTAAAGCATAAAAGATATGCATATGCCATTTTTCACATGATTAGTTTTAATTTGGACTTTAGCGAGTTTTCTTAAGCTTGTTAATGTAATTGACTTACAAGATTTAAATATTTTAAATAATAAGTAAAATACTTGAGTGATTTTTCCACTTATAGATTTTTATTGGTGACCGGTTTCGCCAACCTTTCACGTTGGCATTATCAAACAGATAATGTTTGATAATGCCAACGTGAAAGGTTGGCGAAACCGGTCACCAACAAAAATCTATATGTGGAAAAATCACTCAGGTATTTTATTTATTATTTAAAATGGAATTCCACAAAGTATTCTGTCAAAATATTAAATTTCTTACAAGATTTCATATCTTATTAATTAATATACTGTTCAGGATGATTTAAAGTTATATGTGCGTTAATTTTTATTTTAATATTCATATGTTTTCAGACTTGGTTGTTTGGATATGAATTGTCGGATACAATTACTGTCTTTACTGAAAACAACATGCTTTTTCTGGCCAGTAAGAAAAAAATTGAATTTTTAAGACAGATTGAAAACCACAAAGAAGAAGATATACCCCAAGTGAAACTGCTTACGAGAGATAGAGTAAGGCTTGATAATTAATATTTATAGCGTAATTAAATATTTTTCACTGCACTCATAATCAGCAATGGAGTAAGACGTAGAAATCATTATTTTTAATGGCTGCAATAAAAATATGTGTAAATTTATTGATTTTATTGCAGAATGATAAAGATCAAGCCAACTTTACTAAATTAATTGAAGCTATCAAAGGTTCCAAAGCTGGGAAAACCTTGGGAGTGTTTTCAAAAGACGTTTATCCAGGGGAATTTTGCGAATCGTGGAAGAGTGTGTTGAAAAAAGAAAACTTTGAATCTGTGGATTTAAGCTCTTCCATAGCTCTGATAATGTGCCCCAAAGAAGATTCCGAAATTATGACAATTAAGAAAGCATGCATGGTTTCCGTTGATGTATTCACAAAATATCTAAAAGATCAGATAATGGAAATCATTGATTCGGACAAGGTATTCTTAGTTTTATTTACGAATAAGATGTCGATTTGTGATATTAATTTCTCTATTCTGATGTATAATTGCCTCTGCTACATTACAATATTTGTGACAATGGTATGGAATTGATGGTATAAATTTTCATTTTCAGAAAGTTAAACATTCAAAACTTGCTGAAGGAGTGGATGCTGCTATTTCAGATAAAAAGTATGTGACGGGTGTTGACACATCACAGGTGGACATGTGCTACCCACCCATTATCCAGTCTGGAGGCAACTACAGCCTCAAGTTCAGTGCCACTTCTGACAAGAACCACTTGCACTTTGGAGCCATCGTTTGCTCTCTGGGTGCTCGCTATAAAGCTTACTGCTCTAACATTATTCGCACTCTTTTGGTTAATCCTAGTGATGAAGTCCAAGATAATTACAATTTTTTGCTAGCTTTGGAAGAGGAATTGTGCAAGAAGCTTGTGGCAGGAACTAAGCTTTCCTCAGTATACGAGACTGGATTGTCGTATACTAAAAAAGAAAAACCCAAGCTTGTTGACAGTCTTATCAAAACTTTTGGGTTAGTAGTCTTCCTATTTGAGTTGTAAGGTTTGAGAAAATAAATCCGTCACTTCACTACTATTCTTATTTCAGATTTGCAATGGGTATCGAATTTCGCGAGAGTTCTATTGTAATTGGACCAAAAACTAATGTTGTTGCTAAAAAAGGAATGGTTTTTAATATTCACGTAGGGCTTTCTGGCCTTTCCAACAAGGAAGCAACTGAAAAAGAAGGAAAAGTAAGACTGCTCAGCACAGGAATTACATTGACCTTATAGTTTAGTAGTTATTTGATTAATATTATTATTTTAGATTTATGCACTGTTTCTGGGAGATACTGTATCTGTGAATGAAGATCAACCGGCATCAGTTCTGACACAATCAAAAAAGAAAATTAAAAACATTGGTATCTTCCTTAAGGATGAAAATGACGATGAAGAGGAAGAAGAAAAAGAAAACAAGACAGAAATATTAGGTATGTCATAGGTCAATTTGTATTTCTTAAAAATACAAAAAAAAATCCAGCTATATTGTGTAGGTAGTAATAATTCAATGTTAACTAATAATGTATTCTTGTTCTATATGAATTTCTTCTTGGATGCTGAGAAGTGAAGGATGGCGGTTAGTGACATAGGAATTGTACTTTGCATGATGGAGTATGTTTTTAAAATGACTGCGCTCATCCTTGTACTTCATATCAGGTCGAGGAAAGAGAACCGCTGTCATCGAGTCCAAGCTGCGTTCTGAGCACTCATCGGAGGAGAAGCGCAAAGAGCACCAAAAAGAGCTTGCTGTTTCCCTCAACGAGAAGGCTAAGGAGAGGCTGGCCAAGCAGTCAGGCGGCAAAGAGAGTGAGAAGATACGCAAGAATACTATCTCCTACAAAGGAGTCAATCAAATGCCTCGGGAAGCTGAGGTCAAGGAGTTAAAGCTGTATGTCGGTAGGTATCAAAATTCACCCGCCTGCAAGCCATCGTGTAGCCATCGGATTTATGTAATTTGTACGTATTTATAGATCGAAAGTATGAAACTGTGATTCTCCCGATATTCGGTGTACCTGTGCCCTTTCACATTTCTACAATTAAAAATATATCTCAGTCTGTGGAGGGAGACTACACTTACCTCAGGATAAACTTCTTCCACCCCGGAGCTACGATGGGCAGGAATGAAGGCGGATCCTACACCCAACCGGATGCCACCTTTGTCAAGGAAGTGTAAGTTACCCTATTTTATAAGCTAAAATTTTTATATTTTTTCAAACAACTGTAAACAATAAAAAATATTTTGTATCTCACAGAACATACCGTAGTACAAATACGAAAGAGCCTGGAGAGCTCTCTCCACCTTCGTCCAATTTAAATACCGGTTTCCGGCTTATTAAGGAAGTGCAGAAGAAGTTCAAAACCCGAGAAGCAGAGGAGCGGGAAAAAGAGGATCTTGTGAAGCAGGACACTCTGGTTCTGTCGCAGAATAAAGGCAATCCCAAGCTGAAGGACTTGTATATCAGACCAAACATCGTATCTAAGAGAATGACTGGTAATATCTTAATTGATGATATATATTTAAAATATTAAAAAAAAAACGGCAAATCTGTTGATGGCAGAAAGGTCAACTGACAAACAATAGATCACAAATGTAGAATTTTTTAAGAAGTTATTGTGACGTGATAACTTTTAGAATATATCTTTAAGATGATGTGACACATGTCCTAGAGTTGTCAATTTACTTGATGCAAACAAGCTTCTTGATACAGGCACTCGTGTTGTGCGCGACTCGTTCAAGTTTATCTGTTGACATATTTTTGTTTTTAGTGCAGTTTAATAAATTTGCGCTCCTAACCACCTCACCTTTCGGTGGTTAGCGCTCTCGGCATGCCGGCCACGGGTTGCTAGATTTGAATCCAGATGGATCAATATGCTTTTTCAAATGTTTGCCTTCGGGTTCAAAGGAAGGAAAACCCTCTGAGAAAAATCTTTTAGTATAGGTCTTCTGTGATTTCCTTGTATATAAGTAAATGCTAGAAACATCAATCAATTTTGAATGCTTCCTACTGCTGTCCTATCTGCCTCATTCTTTATGGCCTCCTACTCTTATAAAGTGGTGTGGTGTATTCCAAGCTTGAAATGAAGATAAACTAGTTTATATTAAATGTTTAATTTTACTTGCAGGGTCACTGGAAGCGCACGTGAATGGATTTAGATATACCTCAGTACGTGGAGACAAAGTAGACATTCTCTATAATAATATAAAAAATGCTTTTTTCCAACCTTGCGATAGTGAAATGATCATACTTCTGCACTTTCATTTAAAACATGCTATCATGTTTGGTAAGCAAATACATTAACGATTTTATATTTATATAATAAATTGAAATTAATCCATAGTCAAGTATTATTGTTCATGATGTAATTTCGTTTTTCTTATTTTAGGTAAAAAGAAACATGTGGATGTGCAATTTTACACAGAAGTAGGTGAGATCACCACTGATCTCGGCAAGCACCAGCACATGCATGACCGAGATGACTTGGCTGCTGAGCAAAGTGAGCGAGAGCTGAGACACAAACTCAAGACTGCATTCAAGAGCTTTTGCGAGAAAGTAGAGGGCATGACGAAACAAGAAATAGAATTTGACACTCCGTTTAGGTTGGTTTGTTGTATTACCTTGAATGACATTTGATTATTATATCTGAAATTAAACAATGTACCTAAATGAACTTAAATTTTCAGAGAACTTGGCTTCCCTGGTGCCCCCTTCAGGAGCACCGTGCTCCTGCAGCCCACAAGCGGTTCGCTGGTTAACCTCACGGAATGGCCGCCTTTTGTAATCGCATTAGAAGATGTAGAACTAGTTCATTTTGAGAGAGTGCAGTTTCACCTTAAGAACTTTGACATGATATTTGTGTTCAAGGATTACACTAGGAAGGTGGGGATGGTCAACGCTGTCCCAATGAACATGCTGGATCATGTTAAAGAATGGCTAAAGTAAGTATTTATTTAATGTTTATGTAAAAATTTGTTAATTTTTTCACAGTGAAACATTTTTGTTCCCCTTTGCAAAACAATTTTTGAAATTTAAAAGGTTTGGTGGCCATGTGATATCACTATTATTAGAAAAAATATTATTGAGAATTCTCAAATAGTGAAAAGTGTCATTTCTGACGGATAGTGGTAACATGTGAAGTAATATTTCCGTGCTTCTTGATTTAATACATAATAGATCAGTCCGAAAAGTGATTTTTTTTTATTGAAAACATACTGTTTAGTTTGTGAATACTTCCTTTTATTATATATATTCATATTTAAAGTTGCTTTATATGTTAAAAGAATGAATTAAATAAAGTAAGTATTTTCAGTTCATGCGATATTCGGTACTCGGAGGGTATACAATCTCTCAATTGGACCAAAGTAATGAAAACAATCACTGATGATATTGAAGGTTTCTTCGATACTGGCGGTTGGTGCTTCCTAGACCCTGAGTCTGATGCCGAGGAGAATGCGGGGGCTGTAAGTTTAATTTCCTCCAAAGTGCTGTATCTATGTACTAAATCCATGATGAATGACTTAAGCATATACAAATAAAATATTTTTGGTATTTTAGAATGAAGACAGTGAAGATGAAGATGATGCGTATCAGCCAACGGATGCTGGGACAGATGAGGAATCTGATGATGATTCGGAATATGATTCTGAAGCTTCCGATACTGGGTCAGATGACAGCGAAGGTAAATATTCAGCACTTCCATCCAGCTTACATTTAAGATGGCCAACTCTCGATTGAATGTGTCTCCATCTCGAATCGAGACATATATTGGAAGAACCTTGTAATTAAATGTCATTTGATAGATAATGTCCTTGTATTTTTCATTAGAAATGGGATCAGAAGAGGAATCTGGCAAAGATTGGTCAGATCTAGAGCGCGAAGCGGCTGAGGAAGATCGAGAGCGCAGCAACTATGATGACGGAGCTACCAAGGGCACCACTAAGCGCAACGGTGACCGTGACCGTGATCGCGAGCGTGATCGTGACCGCGGTAGCAGCAGCCGGCGGCGGCCAGAGCCCAGTCCCAAAAAGCATAAGTCTTCACATCACAACTCCAGCTCATCGCACAAGTCCTCCAAGCACAGGTCAGTCACTCTCCATCGCTACTGGTGTTTGAACAAAATCCTTATCCTTTGCTATTAAGTTCTAACTATGTATTTTGATTTCACTTTCTAGTCCCTCCAAAAGTAAAGATAAGCATCACAAGTCATCATCTCACAGCAATGACCGGAAGCGCTCGAGGGATGACAGCCGTGAGCACAGTAGCCACAGTTCAAAGAAACATAGGTAATTGTTTGTTCCTGGTCTACCTTTGTATTTTTAAATTAAATCGGTGAGTGATGAAAACCTCAAACCATGAAACTTAACTAATTAACTTTCTTTATTTTCAGAAAATAAAATCAACCTTTCAAGAAAATCCTCAATAAGCATGAAATAATTGTTACTATTACTTCAGTTATTTTCTAATCTACTTAGAAGTTTTCTGTATTTTTATAAATGCCTATTTTCAAAATTCATACAAATATGGCCTGTCAAACCAACAATGTAAATACCAATGTCAATGTATTGTTAGCTAAACATATTTTTTTAAATGGTATAATTTTTATTAATGCTCAGTAACAGATGACATCCCATTCCAGATTTGACCCTCCTCCGCTTACTGTTTCTTACTTTTCATAAATTTTATATGGATATTGGCTTAAGTTTGCCTTATCTATACAACCAGAACATAAAATCTACCTTGTTTCTTCATAAACTTCATATATCCCAAAAATGATTTTTTTCCCTTGTGATCTGGTCTTGAGGGATTTAAACAATAATTTGTAGGTAATTTAGATAGTAAGAATTGAATGTAACTTATCGTCGATTAACATTCCTCTTGAGTTAAGGGAGATCTCTTGAATTGTTCGACAGCCCCTCCCGGCGAAGGTGGAACATACTGGGGCTCTCTGGTGATATTTATTCACAGAGGAAGAAAGATCTGTGTAGTATTAAACATATTCATTTGGTCTATCCGCTCTTATTCTTTAATATTTTCTGACAATACCCTGATTGTTTTGGAAATCGTATTATTGTTTATTTATTCTTATTTCTTATACACTTTTTTGTTGTTAAATGGGATGTGTCGTGTCTTGAAAAATGTTATCTTTTGTGACCCAAATTATAGATAGATACATCAATGTTTTTGTGTTAATATAGTATGTATATGTATCTTCTATTCAGTTAGCAATGCACCAGTTACAAACAAAAAAACACAAGTACATTCATTTTCACTTTTTAGTATACGTTATTTATAATCTCATTAAAGCAAGTCAATGAATGTGTCACCCTACGGTTACTGCATTACCACAACATAAGATTGGATCATTTCTACTTGGTGAGCAATATGGTTGTTCATTTGATAACAAAAAGCTTACCCATCCGGTAGATTGACACCTATAAAGCCCCGTGTCCGAAGAGTCAATCGAGTTATAACTTCAGTACAGAAAATGCTACATGTTTTTTATTTTTTCATGTCTAAAATATTGTCATAATTATAATATGTCTGTTGCACATCTTCAAGATCTGGTTGGGAGTTTTCATCATAATGCTAGTACGTACATACTTGACTTTCAAAATCGGACTGCAAATTAATTTGGCCTTGTGTTTTGGAAATTTTGTAAAGTGAATTTGTGAGTTGCTTATATAATAATTTTCATATGACTATATCTGATAATGAGCATACAAAGAAATGAAGAGTTTTTTTGGTTAAAATACAATTTTCTAAGAAATTTTCCTGTATTTGTTGTTAAACCTATTATTATCCTGTGATCTACAGTATCAAAGTAAAATGGTGGGTATTTATAAAAGTTAAATGAAATATTTTTAAAAATAATTATGGACATTTTATTTCTGTTTCCAATCCATTTAATAAATAAGTGACTAAGAAATTACTCCCCACAAAATAGTAATTGTTTAAAATATGAATGTAGAATATTATAGATTTCCACCAAAAACTTAGTACTACAAATAGCCAAAAAGTTTTACATTTTACTGATTGAAATATAATGGTTAACTATGTATACACTTATATCTGAATACTGTGGTTAAATCCTGTTTTCTCACTTGCTATCAGGAAGTTTTAAAGGAAAATAAAAGCCCATTATTTCTCTCCCAAATCCATTTATTACCACTGGGAAGTACATACATTTATTGATTTAAGTCAGACCTACCGCTGACAAAAAAATTAAGCCATTTTTATTACATTTGGAAACTGTGCATTTTCCTAATTACAGTAGATTTCATGTCTGCGTATAATCTAGTTTATGTACTAATCCTTTAAGAGAAATAAAGTATCTTAAGATACTGGATCTACGCATTCAACATAGTGTCTATATTCAATCACCATTCAAATGGAATATTAAATAATGTGCTTTGGCATTTGGATTGATTTTCAAAGTTTGTCAATAATTTAATGGTTTAAATAACGCACCGTGAAAACAAAATGTACAAATAACTTTTTTATGCCCTTAAGAACATACAACAAGGTGCAATTTAAGAAAATTACATTGAATATTAAGTAAATAATATAGAAATTATAATTTGTTTTTACATAAGATTTTTAATTCTTAGCGTAGGATTTTAAAATTATTCCTGATTTGGAATCAGATAAATTATAAATACCTAGTTGATAAAATATAATTATGTACAATTTTAGCAAAAACTTACAGAAATTATACCGTTTGTTTTTGCTGTTGACAAGTGATGTCTTTAAATATAAAGTACTCAAATCAATTAAACGTACTTAGACGGTAGTGAGATCTCTAATGTTCTAATATGAACCAAGCTTTTAATATTACAAATTAAAATTTACACACATCCAACATTTTAGAATTGTAAATGTGAAATGTATTCACTCTCATTCAAATTGGAAATAAGCATCATTATTGCACATACAAACACCTTTACATTCAATAATAACAAAATTGAGCATGCTTTTTATTTAAAACATGTTACATAGTCAGATATTTTATCGATGAGAACAAATAACTACTTGTGTAAGCCTTCTCTACATACTTGCAGCCGACTTGCGATTGGCATCCTCTTTGGAAGGGGATTCTTTTTTGCATTGTTTACTTAGGCGAAACCATAAGATACAACCAATATAAAGGGACACTTATTGGTTGATTGTAAACAAGTCGCTGGCTTGTGTAGCAGGCTTTGTCTTCCAAATAAATGCGATTTGAAACATAATCACACGACTTTCAAATAAATAGCAGACGAGACTAAATTATCTGGCACCTAGTCAGGCAGGCGACCATACGTCAAGCACACAAAGTAATTGATCATAACAAAAGCCACACTGGAGTCCAGCAGTATCATGATGCACAATATCAAAGTGATGATGCAAGTCAAAAAGGATTTTAAAAATTATTTATGCACAATATTTATGTTCACATTGGCTTCACATGTGCACGCTTTCGTTAGGACTGCAATAACCATTACTGATTCTAGCACTTTAGTGAGTTTTATTGTTGCAATAGCATAAAACTGTTTATAAGAGTTATAAAAAAAGTATATTTAAAACTGACGCAATAATGATGAGTATCATAAACCCTTTTGCCTGGCAAAAAAGTTGCAGTTATTCCACAGATGGCTTCTCATTCCGAGATTTGTGTTATTTTTGACATAATATATGCACACTACACTAAATTATTATTATTTATTGTTGTATTATATACACGCAGGTACTCAGCCTTATGGAGACGATGATGTAAGTCATTTGGTGTTACAGGAATGTCAAAAGGCCACATGAAGATTGGATAAGAATGGCACCAGTTTTTTTATAAAATTAACCTGAAGCACACATTCTAATTTAATTCACACACTTTTATTTATCTACCAGATTGACGAGATGACTAATTTATAAACACAATCTACGCTAGTGTATAAATTTCTGGTACCATATCTTATAATCATTCTCAATCTTATTTACATAAATTATTCAAAAGCATATTACATATTTTGCTATATATATTATTATGTGTAGTCTATAGCTAAATCGTTAACTCTACACAATATGTGATAAATTTAATTACAGCCAAATGCAATTTCCTATTATAATAAAAAAAAGGTTCTAAAATTTAAAATATAATTGCAAAAAATAAAATATAAATCCCAAAATAGGAAATAATTAAAATGGTTTCACTATAAAGAATAACTTGCATTTATACACATAAGTCTGCAATAATATTTATAATAACATACTTATATAAAAACAATAAAATCATGCAAAAATATAATATAGATGTACTGCTTGCGAAGTAGAACCATTAAGAACATTTAAAAATTTATTTCTAGATATTTAGCACATAAATTTATATCAAATAATTAAATACTATTAATGTCGATTGATTATAATAAAAAGGCTCTCATGTGATGCTAATAATAATTGTGCAAAGTAAAAAATAAAGTGAACTTCTGAGGGGTAATATTATGCAGTCCAATAATATAATACATAATGATATGTAAACGTTACTCATAGGACTTTATTGCAATGTTCTTATTCAAATGGAAGTTGCTTGCCGATCAAACTATTTGTCATTTAGAAAAAAAAAAAAAATTTGAATGGATGGGGCAGCAGGACCTACTGAAGATGATATGTCTCGATGGGTGCAAATACTACCGATGCTTCATGTAAACCAGAGACTACAGCAAGGTTCACTTGGTGTTGTCGAATTTGTAAGGTTTAATAAAAAAATAATCAAATTTTTAGTTGTAGCTATACGTGTGATTCCAGTGGTACAGGCGACACGTGCGCGGGGTGGGGCTGCAGGTCGGTGAGAGTGGTGGGAAGATCAGGGGAGGAAGTGCGAGAGCAGCCGAGGGCCACCCATTCGTCCTTGTCGAAGTCCTTGGTCCCGCCGACTGTGTGTCGCCGCTTGATGGATCTCTCGGGCATGCCGTTTTTTCTTTTGAGCTTGGCAGATGCCCTGTTCAGTCCGCCGTAATAAATCTCTCTCCTTTTAATAAGGTTAGTTTCAGTTTTTTCATTTTTTGTGAGACTATCGGATCGTTTCAGTTTCACATCAGATCTGTTTAAGGAAACAGACCTTCTCAATTTTGGGGAGTTGGGTTTCTCGATATCTATGCCGGAATCGCTGGCTTCATTTTTATTACTGAAATTTTCTGACATGATCATTTTATTATTTTTGATAATTTGTTTTTCAGTTTCGCGATTCAGAGATTCTGATCGCTTGAGTTTGTTTTTCATGAGAAGGGAAACGTTGAGGGACTCACTGACTTCTAAGTTCAACGCCCCTTTTTTAAAAAAAATATCTTGGAGTGCATTTTTGTTTACGGGATCTGAAATTTTATGTTCTGGTGAGTTTTTGGTTTTTTCGTGAAAAGATTTACGAAAAGAAAATTTTTCGACATTTCTGTCATTGTTAGGGGTGACGTTGTCCGGGGAGCATTGGGCAGTTGTTATGTCCACATCTTTTTCACTGTCACTTTCGTTCTCTATGCTCTTGATGAATTGTGAATTTTTGTGCTGGAGATTATTCAACGGTTTCGTATTTTCTTTGTCTTCAAGTTGAAGAGTTTCAAAAGAATTTTTGTCCATTGATAATTTGGGCGATTCTTCGTCATGAGGCGAACCATCGATACAGTCAGGTTCCGTCTTGTAGCCGTCTTCCAAATGTTTACTGTTGGATTCATCTTGAGAAGCGGATATTTCCGAAGGACGGTGAAGACTCGGATCTCCAAAGTCTTGAGAGTCATCGTGGGATTCATCCACTAAAGGTATCGTTTGGTCCGGAAGTGGAGAGGAACTGTGCAAAGATCGCAATTTCTGGTCAAAAGTTGAAGTTAGCGAAGACACCATGTCAACCATACCTACAAGGGAAAATAATGAACAAGAGTGAGATAATTGTTTTAACAGTGTCATTTTCTAAATCATTGAGTATTTTACTAACAATATACCTACCTAAAAGGTATAATAATTTGCAGAGTAAAAAATTATTCATTTGTATTGACTATTATATTATTTAATTAATTGAACTGTAATTTATTAGTAAAAAGCAGTTTTTAAAGTGTTAAAAATAATGACTTATAAAGCTATTTTTTAGCAAACTCGTCCAAGTAGAAATTATTATCATCAGTTGATGGCATAAGTACTCTACCAAAACGTAAACGAAAGCAAATGAAAAAGATCAATCACTGGGCGAGCAGTAATGTCACTGGAAGACGAAAACAACAACACAAAGTATTATAATTCTGTCACACGGTTAGTAACACCAAAAAGTTACCAGTCAAGTGTCAGTCTGGCAGTGTAGGGTTCACTCCTGCTGCTTCCTACATCTGCATGACATAACCTAGAGACAGTCGGGTAAACTAAGCTTGCTGTAATATTGCAAGAGACACATATAGGGGAGGAGACAAATTTAATAATACATCCCTTATTGTAATTGTCGAGTCCAAAACCGAGTTTCATAAACCAGGAATAACATTTAAGATGCATTTTATCACAATTATTGATCTACTGCAGAACCTTTTCGAGATTCAGGCAAATATACAAACCTTCATTGAAGCTCTCGCCGGAAGCGTTGGTATCCGTTTTGAGGCGTTTTCCAGTGCTGCTGTTGGCTTCGTTGATATTGTTGGACTTGTTGAAGTATGCGTTGGCTCTTCCGATGAAGTCTGCGGAGTCCGAGGATTCAGTTCCGGTAACACTGTGTCCCGACAATGAAGGTGACGCGGTTTCCTGCCTCACATTGTTCTGCCAATCGCTGGACTGATCCCGTCTCTTTTCTCTCCGGAGAACGGCACGTATTTCCATCTCAAATCTGTTAAAAAAAAATCATAAGTATTTATATATTTTACAAGATACTGTTACGATGTAATATTATGAAGATTCGGTATACTTACTTTTTGACTCTCTCTTGCGTCGTCTGGTCGAGGCCCGTGTAGGTTTTGATGGGGTAGTTGTCGGTGTCGGGCGGCGCGGGGGCGGGGGCCGGGGCGGGGGCGGCCGGGGGCGCGCAGGGCTCCCCGGCGAGCCGGGCGGGAGGAGGACCAGCCGCCCGGGGCTCGCGCTCCTTGGCGTGGACGGGACTGCCGCACTCGTTGTTGGCACTGTGCGTTTTGGAGCGGGGCTTTCTTTGTATTTTTCTATTTGCCGCTGATATTATGGAGCTCACAATGTCTTTGGTGCTGACATCTATTTTACCTGAAAGATGCAAAACAAACATACTCAGAACGGCGGCCACGACAAGAGGAAAACTAATTGCATATTGGAAATATGCACATATAGGTATTGTACCTTCAATTTTTTTCACATTTTGCAACAGGAGAGCTTGATTCGGAGTAGTGGACGGAAGCTCCTCCTCGCACATGACGTCGGTCAGGGGCGAGCTCCTGTCCTCCTCGTCAAAGTACCATTCCATCTGGAAATAGCGGAAAACGGAGATTAGAACTGAACAAATGACACGGATGAAAAAATAGTCGTATTATAATCCCCCCAACGATATTTATAGATATTTTTATTGCTTCTTAATTAAAACAAATCACATTAAAATAGTTTAAAAAAACTCCTCGGGGAGACGGGCACTCACGTGATTGATGAGAGACTCGATGATGCGGCACTGGCTGGACATGTCGTTGACCATAGTGAGCATGTTGTCGTCGGCGCTCCTCACGAGCGTGGGCCCGAACACGATGGCCAAGTTTCTCGCTTCCATTTTGTTGACGGAGCTCTCCGCTACCACCCGCTTCAGATGCTCCATGAGAAACTTCAGCGTCTCGTAGTGGTGATCCGGCAGACCCCGCACGAGTCGCCGGATGGTGTGAACTCGCGCGGAGCCGTCCGCCAACTTGTCGGCCGCGATGAACATGGGGTACAGCTCCTTGGTGAGAAGCGGGTCGGGGAGACAGCGAAAGAAGGCCTTGAGGAGACTGGACACGACGTTGACGTCCGTCCAGCGCGGGTCTCGCGGGTCGGGCGGCTGCCCGCGCTCCAGCGACTCCCGCAGGGCCGTGACGCTGGCGGTGTTGCCGGGCACGCGATACACGCCCACCACGTGCAGGCCGCGCTCCTCCACGGCGCGCGTGCACAGCCCCACCAGCTGCGGCACCAGCGCCCGGCCCTCCAGGCCCGCGCAGCGCTCCAGCGCCGTGCCCACCGCGCCGCCCGCCCCGGGGCCCGAGCCGGGAGCCGCGGCGCCCGGCCCGCCCCCCGCCTGCATGCGCCGCAGCTGGCGCGCCACGCGGCCCTTCCACGTCTTGCTCTTCGGGGACGCGGTCAGGGACGCGGTGGAGATTTCTGAAACGTTCCGAGAGTCGGCGTGAGTCCGCCGGCGGTCGGGCGACGCGGAAGTCCCGCCGAGGAGCCCGGCGAGAGACCGACCTGCGGGGGACGCCGTGCCGGCCGGCGGCGGAGACGTCGGGCCGGCGGACTCGGCGGGGCTCGCGGGAGCGGCGCCGCGGTCGGGCGTCTGGGCCCGGAGCGCGGACAGCCAGCGGGCCGCGTCGGCCGCGCTGGGCGCCTGCAGCAGCAGCTCGGCGCCGGCGATGGAGGTGACGCGCACCACGTGCTTCCTCTTGGTGTAGTCTCCGGCCACGTCCGCCATCGAGAAGCGCAAATTTAACGACTCGCTCGATCCGCCCGCCGTCGGACTCTGAGAAGAGAGAAAAATGTGATTATTGTTTTCAGTCGGAAAAGTCAGTCGCGGGTCTCGCGGGAACCCTGCGACAGTTCTCGCATTTGATCAAAAGTTATTCCATCGCTTTCGGGAACACCGGCTGACGGAGAACGCATACGATCGGGGGCTTGGAAAACGCCTCTTCCCCTGGAGATGATGCAATGCGGTCACATTTGAGAACGAAGTCTGAAATGTTTTTTCCGAGATGGATTACTGTGGCGATCCGACGCCTCGCCAATTACCCGATCGCTTTCATTTTCAGTTCAGTCGGGCGCCGGACCGCCCGGGCGGAGTCGCCCCGCTGGAACTGGAGCACCGACACGACACGACCCGACGCGTGACGGGCGCGGACGCTGGCGTGCGGTGCCTCGGCAGACGTACCGGCGGGACGGCAGGACTGTGGTGACATAGACGTTTGCAGATGATGCAACTTGTTTTTATCCCAATTGCGTTTGACGAAAACACCCCCCAAAAGGAGTGTACGACAATGGCGCACGTTTGCTCGGCCGTTTGCGTATGTGCCGCCCGACAGCCGCGCACGTATGAAATAATAATTAATAAGAACAGCGATAACCTTGCGGCACACAAAGTGAAACTTCATCGCGATCGCCGGCCAGGGGCGATGGCGCAAGGACGGGACAATGTCGTCTGCAGTTTGCAGCGCATCTTCAGATACTCATCCGATAGCGACTCAAACCCAAGCGTGGAATCAGCGTTGGAATGATTTACACATGACGAGTTACTTACTTTTACTAACTTATAAATTAATATTTTTTTGTAGATATTCCCTAATGGGCAGAAACAATTCGCAAAATAATAATGACTCCTAGAATGTTCATTGTCGAATGATTTATTTTCTACGGCATATTGAGTTTTACTTAATCTTCCCGTGCACTGCTTGGAAAATGATCGCCCTTAATGAATATATGAAACTAGCAACAAAAAAAAATACTACACGAGCTCCACGCTCATCAATGCGATTACCGATATGTTGCAGAGATCTAATTAATTCGAGTAAAACAAGTCATTTGTAAATATGGCAGCAGGGTTGCGAGGTTTTTCTAGATGAGTTACTTCTAACATGATACTTGTCGGAGATATATAAAAGGTTATCTCTCTATAGACCCGCTTCTCCCACTGCGGCCCCTAACTTTTCGTAGAGGTCCCTAAACCCAGATCTCGTTGACAAACATCCCAAGTACTTACAGTTATAAGTATATTATAATATAAAGTGCAGGTCGCTCCTTGCAGCTTTGTGCTGAGATAAGAAACGAGTGGAAGGTTGGCGGAGGTCCCGGGCCGCGGGGCCGAGGCGCGCCGCGAGCATTCCGGGAGGACTCGCGCTGCGTTTATGGCGATGTTATTCGAGCCGACGATGATGATTCACCGAATTTTAAATATTGTCCGCCAATTAGTAATCTCATCAGGTTTAGACGACTAGACGCGAGTCGAGCGGACGCCCCGGGGGCGGGCGGGCGACGCTGAGGCGATACACTTGTCGCGTGGAAACCGCGAGGGAAATGAACACACGAGATGGCATACACGGTTCCAAAAACTCAATTTTTTTTGCATTGAAGCTTCGAGATGAATGGTTTTCTGTGAGCAGCGTTTATTAATTAACAAAATTGGCAAAATATTGTTCGTATTAAAAGAGAAGCTCCAGTTATTCATAGAAGTTTGAATTGTATTATTATGAAAATGAATCAATTATATTTTACGTAAGCCCGGAAAAAAATTGCAACAGTAAAATTTTGCGAGAATTCATAATATTTCATTTCCATTATTACTGTTGCTTGGTGGAAATATTAAATTAAATTTATAAAAATAACAAATTTAAATTACATACCAGAAATCCATAACATTCCCTAAAGATATAAGGAATTAGAAAATTATTTTGCTTTTGGAGTGGTTTCTGCATTTCTTTGAACGATATTGACTCGTTAGCTCAGTGGTTCAGACTAACAGTGACCGGTAGAGAGTTCGTTGGTTTGATAATAAAATACATTAATTGTATTTAATACAATATCTTTAGGCATTGCTATTTTATAAATTACGTCATGTTGCATCGATAATTTCATAGTTTCCCCATGATTGATACTCAGTGAAAGCTTTCTAGTTATTTTAGAATTCCTACCCTACCTTTAAGGATCTAAGGAACAGCTTAGGTGTAACAGGTAGGATGATAAAACGGCGTGAGTATAGGAATATTAGAATTAAAAGTATATTAGAATATTTTTGATGATATTAACGCTAGAAAACATACAAAAAGTAATCTTATAATATACAGATTCACGAAACAAGGTATGGCCTCACATTACTGCTTAATCATCCATTTTGAAATAAAAGTTAGCTGCCAAATCAAATTGTAATTAATAAGTACAATTTAACTGATACAATAGGCACTAAATGCAGTAATTGATCGACTCATGGTGAAAGTTGAACGATGGCCACAACATACACTAAATATTTTTCTACCTAAGTGATTTTATCAAACGAGAATGCCAAAACTGTACATCTTCCATCCAATCCATAATTATCATTCGCAAAAATTGTGCAAAATTGCAACTAAACTAATAAAAAATACCACAATAGTGCAAAATTACCGTTCCAAATGCTCAAAGCAAATAAACACCAAGTCATTGCGCAGATCGAGGAAACGTAACAATGAGATAAATCTGTACCGAGTCGCTCGAGGATCGGCGTCCCCTAAACTGTTCATCAACATCAACTGAACAACAACAGGCGGCACAACAATGGCTGAAAACAAAATCACAACTTGCAGTCGTAAAAAACGTATCATTCAAATTCGAGCCGACATCTTACGAAATGAATTTGAACATAACAGGTGCGTGAGAACTGTCTTCACAATTACACACCACCCATTTTAATGTTGACATGTTTTATTCGCAAGAACCAGGATTTGCGTTTATTATGCGAATAAAATCGAGAAAAATGAATGATGCAACTCGAAGATAGCGAAAAATGTGACTGAAGAAATTACAACGTGTATTTTGTTTGTTACAGAACTTATATTAAAATTTAATAAAAACATCTTGAATTGCTAACGTTTCCGAAAGCTGAAACTGAAATCATAACTTGAGCTGCCGAGGAGTTGAAGTTTGTTTATTTGATTAAGTTTATTATATTAAATTTACTACTTTATTGTCATTGTTGGATTGGCTATCGCTAGCGATGGTTTATATTTCGCTAAATTAACAATGAAATTAGTTTGCCAGGTACATTGGATAAACATTTGAATGAAATTATTAATTGCGTAAAATATGTGACATTGGCTGGAAAAAAGTAATTGTCGATAAAAAAATATATCCCGAACGGAACAGCTGCCATTATAAACCATTTTTATTTTATCAATACTGTAATAACTTTCTGGTCTCTTGAAATTTCACAAACTTTCGATGTTGTGTTTGTAAACAAAAACCTTTATACGTGCGAGATATGGTTTTGTTATAGGGATCCCTTTGCTGCCTTTCCATTATGCATTGTATAGAATTTCCATGAAGTGTGCAGCGTATTGATGTTATCGTTGAGAATCAGTGAGGAACAATTACGGTACGAATCAGTTACTAATTAGTATATTTTAGACAATTTTACTTCATTTTTCAAGAGTTTTTGTTTTCTTTAAGTAAGTAAGTTTTTAAAAATACAAGATACAAGATCTTTTTCATTTTATAATTTATACCCCTACTAATTATTTAGGTATTTATTTTGTATAACAACTTTATATAAATATAAATAAAACCAAATGGTTGACGAGACTATACAATTTATCACCGTGACAGTGAGAATTAATTTTTACTTAACAAATCGCGGTAGTCTGGTACATCATTTGGTTTTATTATAATCATATTGATTCCTCAAATAATTTGGGCGTTATTGTGACTAGTTCGGCCCCGGTTTCTACTACCGACTCCCGACCTCCGCTCATCTATCCCGCGGCAGATGTGAATACTTTCGCTAATTTTCCCATTGTCTCGGGCTCCGGTTCCCTCGGCCGGCATCGCGTAGCTTTTTGTGTGACGTTTCATCGGCTGGCCATCGAGGAGCGAGTCTTCTCCGAATAGGAACAAGGCTAGGTTTTAGTTGAATTCATTTCGCGGATGAAAACTCCACAGTAATTTTATTCAATCCGGTCCCAGGCGCAAATATAAACACGTACAATAACAATAATTAAATGTCGAAGCGTACTTAATTATCACTTTTTACACGAGCTGTCAAGTTACGATAGAATGAGCATTGTACAATCTATAGCAATCAATGGCCCGCTTTACTGGAATGGTATTCGACGTAACCGGCTAACTTGGCGGAATTTAAAATTTGCGTGTTTACCTGAAATTATGTATAATTCCCACAATAATATACAAAACAACAAAAAACTGAATGAAAACTCTTAATGAGTATTATTTCGCTCACTGTAAATAAACAAACTTGCCCTGGTACCATCGTGGCACATTAATTGCGCAGAGGAAGTACAACTCTCACGAAGGGTGTCGAGCCTCCCCTATTGTCTCGCCAGCCTGCTCCGGTAAAAGAAAAAGCTCGGGGCTAACGGATGTCATTCACAAAGTGAGAAAAGGATGAAAAAGAAAATAAGGTCCCAGAAGGACCTGCCTCTGCCAGAAGTTTACAGAAAGTTATCACCCTGATATCTTCCATACTCGAGAGTGTAACGCTGCTTTCGTCGTGCGTTGTCTGAGGTTTACTTCTATTTTCGGAGTTCATAATAAATCGTGCTATGGCTTCGTGGTAATGTTTGACTCTCACCCAGGAGCCTGCAGATCCCCATCGCTTGAGTCGTCTCCCGAAGAAAGCCTGCGGGGAGAAGTGCAGGGGGATGCACGACATGGACGTTGCCGGCTGCATGGCGAGGCTGCACTGCACTGCACTACACAGCACTGCACATCACACGGACACCCAATACTCGAGTCAAACGGTAAACAGTTCAGAGTTTCGAAACTGACGTATCCATATCGGTGTACGGTTTGATAATTTTATTGGAAGTTCGACTTCGCACAGGCGCCAGCACCGCTCGGGAGGACAGGCCGGCCGCTACTGCGGGGAGACGGCGCGGCGCGGCGCGAGGACTCCGGCCTTCTCCAGACCTCCTCGGGTGGAAACCTCGCAGCAGGGAGGGAGGCGACGCCGGGTGGGGGCTTCGATAAATTATCAAGTATTTCAAGTATTTATTTTTTGCCTGAAACAATTCAGTGCGTGAACTGGCGCGATTCGATAGAAACATTTGAAACTAGTATTTTTAACCGTCAACCATGACGGCCTGAAATAATGATGGCATGCAGTGCGAGGAAGCGACGGACACCGACAAATACCAACAATAAAATTAAAGGATCCAAAATTTACGTTTAATTTATTTGAAATTATTAAAAAACAAAACCGAATATAACCGATCAAGATATATATTTTTTAAACGAACAACTTTAAAATGGGTCTACCTTGTCTCTGAAGTCATAGCACACCCCTGCCTAATACTAAGAAACAAAAAAGCAGACAACGATCGGACCTTCACAGTTATAATAAAAATATATCGATGCTAGGTTTTACATAGTTAGATTTCAAACAAAATACAGTCTCGCTGTATATAAGATTCTGCCGTAGCGACACAAGGCAAGCATGGGTTATTTTAAATCCACTATTGGATGCGTGACCTCATCTCCCATTTTTGGTAAAATTTACGAGTTGTCTGGTCGTGAAGCTGATAAATTGTGGCACGACTTATTATTTATTGCACAGGGATCTCGGTAACTATCATGCAGCTCGTACTGGCGACGCATTCAAATGTAAATCGAATCGCATTATGTTTTATTGAAATGCAATCAGCATTTTGTTGCAAGTCAGACTTCGCAGTCCCCGCCCGCCAAGGTTTCAAAAGAGCATCGGAGCTGACAGCTCGGTAGCATTCCTAGACTCACGGATTTCCACAGGTAATGTATTCTTGTTTTAGATAATCATTCCCAAACGATTCGAGCTTGCTTATGATATAATTAATTAGTGTAATACACCTGCGGCCGGAAACGCGGGCGATCTCTAAAGGAAGCGGCCAGCCGAGCGAGAGCTCTTCGTAAAGTAATTGACACGTTTGTTTACTGAATTTGATATCTACAGGGCCCTTTTCTACACGTTAGATAATTACGATTAAATGAACATTCATAAGTCACCTTATAAACAAACGATGAGATCATGCTGAAATATAACCATAACAGGACAAAGACCCAGTTTTCTATGAGTACTTTCGATGAGATAAAGTTTTGATTTGTAAACATCAGTTTAAAATAGTACCACTTAATTAAACGCCGAATCGGGATTTTACTTATAACCCATTTGACACTTAAAACTCTGTTGAATTTTTATACAGCAATTCAGTAACCGGTACTATTATACGTGTGGGCGAATTTATATACAATTTTGACTTGCCGATTGATAGATTCCGAAAATTCATCGCGCGAACCCTGAAGCTACTCTTTTGTGCATACCAAATGAGTAATTTTAGAACCATTTCTGGCAACTAAATTGTCGCGCTGACCGTCCTAGAAAACGTGTTTAATTTGTGTCGCACACCGACCGAGACCTGGCCAGTGCGCGCTTGAGGCTCTTCCTCTCGCCGCGGCCGCCGGGGCCCCGCAGCCCCGCAGCACCGCAGCCCCGCAGCCCCGCAACCCCGCAACCCCGCAGGCGCCTCCTCTGCGGGGCCCAGCTTCGGGGCTACCCTGTACGATTACCCGAAGTGCTCGATTTAACCCGTTTACGCCAGCTGTACCCGATTGCGTACTGCACCTCTATTGGTTATGCATATCCATTATCAAAAATATGATACTCGATCGCATGTATTATAATAGTTTAATTGTCATGAGAAACTGTGTATATTGTATAATATAATACAGTACGTTCACATATGTGTTCTATAGTTTTGCCGATGATTTAAATTAACCAAATTTTTTTCTAACTACTAAAATCCATTTCTAACCGAACCTTTTGATTAAATCACAAATTGCTGGATTTTTTAGTTTTAACTTTTCAAAGTCAGTCTGTCCGATTCCGTATACTTTCATAAGAAAGTCCTTTGGACTGCGACATGTCTGCCATGTCGGGAGTCGAGCAGCGCCTGCCTGGCGAGGCCCTCACGAGTGCCGGAAAGGACAGACGAGCGCGGAATACCGCAGCCCCGAGAAAGTGACGGCCGGTGAGGCAATTTTCCGACGGCGCTCGAGGAAAACTGATTGCGTGCAGGCGCGCTCTCATGGACATCGCCATTTTTTGTCTTACAAACATAACACACATAGTGGAATTATGTATTCGTGTGGAAAATAGTATCGCGGTTTCATTAAAAGTCATAAGTGCAGACAATTTTCCATTATAATTGTTACTGCAAATTGCGAATGGTGTGAGAGATACAAGTTTATTACTCACGCGCTCAAAGCTGATTACGATATCAAATAAATATAATATTACTTCTATGTGTAAGATACAAAAAACGGACTTAGGAAAAATGTAGAGGTACTGTTTGGTGATGGGAATGATAAACTGGTTACTCTGAAAAGTCATCACACGATGCTACATATGGTATAATAATAATTCAGGGAGTCATCGGTCACTAAAGCGCACAGCGTATTTGGAAAATATCGTTGAAAATCGTGGCAATTTTCTATATATTTATGTCGTGAATAACTGGTGCGTCGACGTCGATGATGCTAGAGATCTGAATGGTGATTAGAGTTTATCATTTTTTTTTTAGTTTAGTGTGGTAGAGGTTTTGGAAAAAGTTATCAAGTTTGCTAGGCTTGTGCTAAGTCAAGATATCATAGCACGGATAACCTAGAAAAACAATGCGTTTCAATAACGTTCAATATATCCGTTTCGAGTTTCCTTCTTGTCCATACATTTAATATTTTCACAATTTAACTAGTTTAAGGATCAAATGTGTTGGGTGTAAATTATAAGGTATATCTAAGAGTGTTTCGAATCCTTTCGAAAACAATACACTTCAGTCCGAGGTTGTGCAAATTTTTGAGTGTACATTATTAAAAAATATACGCGTAAGATTTGCACACGCTTCCATTCACGGGTCTATTGGCTAATTATTCAGCATACTTGTAATTGAGGTAATTTCATTATTAGGCTGGATCGGGTTCCGCATTACAATCACACAAAGGATGTGTTAAGCGCAAACAGCGCCAAGTTAAAGTATGTTTATTAAATGTATAAATATTTAAGATTTTAATCACATTAATTATTTACCTTAAAAATGGACACGGTGAGAGCGAACCGTTCTCAATGAGTTCTATAAATCTTGATTTTGTTCTACGTTTTTGCTGATAGCTCAGCGATACCGATTGCACTTAAATTTTATTTAAAAAGATAATCACATTTTTTTGCATAGCGAACCGATGAGTGCGCTACCAGGCCAGGCGTCAAGAACGGATTTGTGATTATAGGTCAATGAACAATACGAAAAATAATTGTTATTCTGTGCGCAACAGGCGGAGCTATTAAAAGTATATTGCCTATGAACGCGGCATAGGAAGTCGGGGCAGTGCCTCGGGGCTGCGCGGGGCGCGGATCGATGTCTGCCTCGGGCATTGTTGCAAAAAGAACTTCAGCACTTCCCGATACGCAAGCATCTGCGTCAATCCAAGCGCATTCCTTGGAATATTAATAAGTATACACACATATACTTAAAATTGCAATCGGACGACAATGAACTGCTACGACTTGAATATGAACTGCAGGAAATATTCATGAACTGTAAATTACGCTTAATAAATTGGGCAGCCGTTTGCCAGGATGCACAAAGTTATCGGCGAAAGAAACGTTAACTCGCTTCAACTATCCCGAGCCCGCCTTCCTAAAACTAGGAACTAAGAACGAAATAAAAATCGAATAAACTTGAATAAGCTGTCCAAGGATTACAAATAAAAATGGATATGAAAGTTTACGCTTTAAGTGCGCGATTTTCGTCTATTGAAATAAAAAAAGAAGAAACATCGAGATTTCTTCAATCAGAATTGTAAATCTTCTTAGATGCATCTTCAACGATATAAAAAGAAATCGAACAAAGCAAATATAAAGCTTCAGATGGTAGATGTTAATCAGGTGTAAAAAGTACACAAAAAAACGAAATAAAAATAAGGCTGCATAATTAGTTCGGAATGATTATCTCGTTTGTGAAGAGTATTTATTCGATTGGTGCGGAGATTGCACGCTCAGGTGCACCAAACCTCGGAGAAAAACGCAGCGCAGCAATGAAGACGTAAACCATTGCAATCCCATCACATCCCATAGCTTAGGTATTTTGTTTTAAAAAAATGCATTGCATCAATTGCGTCAATCTTCCAAACTGTAACGATCCGACTGCACGCTGAAGGTTGTTGTGAGGAATTTTGCGATCGAAATTAAAATATGTTTAATAATAGATTGCGCCGGACGAGAATGTTGCAGAATTTAACAATTCGTACAATAATCCGGTAATCTACAGCGAGGCGCATTCTTGACTCCATTAGTATCTTTATCGAAACTAACAGGCGGTCAAAATAATTGTTATTTAATTCTGGCGTTACACATATGCACATGTTGTGTTTGGTTTCAGGGCCACCTTCCATCTTGATACCGCTAATTAAAAAAATATATATATTGAATGGTTTGCATTATTTTTAAACGTCCAGCGATATATTGTTACCACGGCTAAAACTATTTTATTCGCTGTTTTAAAATGGGCTTAGACAAAATGTTTTATTCAATAATTATGGTGACGCCCCAAGTAAGAGGTGGATAAGTTAGGAGTGCACGCGACGCGCCACTTTCAAATGTCCCAATAGACAATAGTCCATTTGCTCCGACCCGTGTTCAAAGAGGCCCAAAGAAAGACTGAATTTAACAGAAGATGATTAAAAAATATCACCTTGAGTAATAAACAAGATATTTTTTTAATAAAAAATATTATTCAAAATAACAATCATACTATTCAAATATTCAGAAAAAAAAACAACAAGGAAATAATAAACTACGCAGGCTTATTTTTCAGAAGAAAGGCTTTGTATATCTGAAGGTTGGAAGATTTCAGTTCTTTATTATTTTAACAATCAAGTCGCAGCGCACGCGGTGCTCTGCGCGTACCGACCATATTAATTATTATCGTATCATCCTGCGTGCCTAGAATATGAGATGTGTTGACACGGCGAGTTTCGAAGTGAAGTAACCTTCGGGCTATTGAAGACGCCCAGGACGCCGAGAGCGCGCCGGCGTCGCAGACAGCGAGGCGCAATGCCTCCGGTTCAAGATAAAACGTTTCCAACGATTGCAGCTTCGTAGATCGGAATCCGAAGAGGCGACTCCGGGAGATGCTATCGCGCGTTATGAAACTGACCAGGCACGAGGGCGGTGTGGTAACGACTCCGAGCCGTGGTCAGACAAGGCGGAGGCGCGCGACTCCGCTTCTTCAGGTAAAAGCGCGCTTTACGTAATTCGATACGCGGCGTACTCCTCCACGTAATGAGCTGATAATGTTAATTTATATTGTTACACGCGGAGCGCACAGATTAACCTGCGCTTTCGTCTTAGATATTCAAAATAAGCAGACGAAAGTTGGGCCTTAGTACCCCGGTAATAGAATTTTCTGCGCGCTGCCAGGGCGTAGCGGTAAAATGGAAAAAAAATATTTTAAAGATTTTTATAAATATTTTTATTGGTTTGTTTCACTCGTGTAAATTATGACTCATTCGTTAGCAATGTGTTATTAAATACTGCGACGTTACTCGTATGTGAGTAGAATAAGCAAAAATCAACTCGGAATGCAAGAACGATTGATCGCAATTGAATACAGCAGAATCGAGAAGGGCCTCTTCTCTATAATAAATAAAAAACTAAGCTCCAGATCTTAAACTAACCAGCAGCACAAAGGAGCTGAGTTGAGTTGAATAAATTGAAAGCTTTATTACTACTATAGGGCCTTAAAAATTTTTACTCGCAGTGTAAATATAAAATAAAACTATTTTATCAATTTTGTGCATTCAGATGATCTTTATACCATTCCAAAATATTTATGCCCGAATTTATGTGTAACTTTCAAAAAATATTTTAGACGAGCATAGTACATAGGGAGTGCATATATAACACGCAGTTTATGTTTATGAAAACAATTTTGCATTTCGTGTTCAAGTAAAAATAGATCGTAAGTTTTCGTCGTTTTAGGTACTTATTATATATTCTATGTGCAGTAGGGTGTCCCTTAAAATTCAAGTTCAATATTTTTTTACGCGTACCTTCTTAAAAGTTTAGTAATAATCCTATATTGTCTAGAAAAAAATATTAGTTCGATTTATAAACGGTAACCCGTGCCGACTTGCGATTTTAACTTGTCCATACAAGTTGCGTAAGTACTGCGCTGTGACTTGTAACTGCATGTTTTATTTGTCATTTCATACGTGATTTTTGAGATTAGTAGTGCTCCATTGTTTAGTGCGTTAACATGTCGGTGGAATTACGGAGTGATAAACAAAATAATTTCCTTATCGGTTTGCCTAGATATCAAATAAATGGTGCAAAATTACCATCTAATCGACAAATTCCCTCGGTCCTATTTTACAATATTCGCGAGGTTAAACTGATTGTTAGTGAAAGTGCAAATCTTGTGATTAGGGAGTGCATCATATATTGGGAAAAAGCAAGAATTCCAACAAGGGCATATCCTAACTGCGTGAAGAAACTTGTTAATTTATATCATGTTTGGAGAGAGTTGCAAAAAAAATTGTAAGAAAACTCAGGTTACGTTCAAGAGCCGTGAGAACAATTTCAAAATTGATCTTGATAATTTGTTTGATATTGCACATGCTGATGCTTTTGAGAGAATGAAAATAGAGTAAGATAAATTATTTTTAATGAAACAGAGAGAGCCAGATCGACCAGGATGCTTAGGTGGTGTTGATAAAAAATTGCCGGAAAAAGAAGATAGATCTAAACAACGACGATTGGAAGAAGAGGAAAGGGTTGTAAGACAAAGATAACCACTAGCTGCTGAAACTAGAAAATCAAGGGCAGAAGCAATAAAATCTGACTTCTTTGGAAGTAATGTACCCGACGTAGTCACAGTCCATTGGGATGGAAAACTATTACCCGGGTTAGATGTACGAAGTTCTAAAGAAGAAGGCTTGCCGGTTATTGCTTCGTTTGACGATAAGGAACAGCTTCTTGCAGTGCCAAAACTAGAACATTCTTCTGAAAAACATCAAGCTAAGGCTGTCTCAACAGCTCTCTTTGACTGGAACCTTCACGATAAAGTACAAATAATGTGCTGCGACAAAAACAGCTTTCAATACTGGCCGTTTCAATGGAGCTTGTGCTATTTTGGAGAAACTTTAGGAAGAGAATTGCTGCTCGTCTGTCGTCATCATGTTTATGAATTGGTCCTAAAAGCTGTCTTTGAAAGCAAAATTAAGTAAATTACTAGTAGCCCAGATACTCCAATGTTTAAAAAGTTCAGAGAAAATTGGAAAAACATCGACGCTAGTAACATTGAACCATCTCTTAATTTCGTAAAACAACGTGTTGCCGAGACAGACATTCAAGCTTTTTTAATATTTTATAAGGCAGAATTAGACAAAGGTTATGTAAGAGATGACAACCGCAAATTGGTCGAACTGTGCGTAATATTTTTGGGAGGAGACTCAGAGGAAAAATTAAAACTAAGCCCCCCCAAAGCCATGCATCAGGCACGCTGGATGGCGAGAGCGATCTATTCTTTAAAAATGTGTTTACTTCAGTCACAATGCAGAATAACTGCGAAGGACAAAAAGACTACAAGATGTTTGCTTATGTTTGTAAAACACTGGATGATTTCGTATCGGAAAAGAGCAAACAATTTTTATCACGACTGCAGATCGACGACAGTTTTCTAAAGGAAGATGTATCTTCTTGGAATAATAATAGTGCTTTTGTGGAAGCTAAAAGAAAAATAAGTTATTTGAGGGTTGTGAATGATACTGCTGAAAGGGCTGTTAAAATGATGCAAGATTTTAACGGACTTATCACGGCTGAAGAAGAACAAAAACAGTTCTTGCTGCGCTGTGTCCAGGAACATAGAAAATTGTATCCGGACTGTAAAAAAACAACTCTAAAAAAAAGTTACCCTGGCTGATTGTTATTACTTTATGTTTTTGATTAAAGATTAATGTTCATCTAATTGAATTTTTACTATTATTTACTTAATTTATTGCATTTATAATGATTTTATACCAGACCGAAATATCAAGACAAAACACGTTTTTTACTAAACTTTGAAGCTCGGTCGGCACTGGTTGCAATTATGCTAGAAAGATGAAATTTTATATTTAAGACTCTTATAGCATTACTAAAAAAAGTAGAGGGTACCCATTTCGAAATTTGAAAAAAAAAATTTTTTGGTCATATAAGGGACACCCTAATGTGCAGGTAATAAATTTTCACACCTACATGGCTGGGTTTGAAATTTACGGAGAAAGAAACCGACAAACAAATAAAAAGTAACATGCGCATTATTTCATTTCATAGAATATTTACTAAGCTATACGAAATTATATATATTTCATTTATTTTAATATTTTTTTAGAATTTTCAAATATATTTACAAATAAAGCTTTGTTAAAAATATATTTTAGTATTTCAATTAATAAAATTTCAGACGTTTGACCCGTAGGGTGCAATTTATAACCGGGGAGATTTTATTTAGAAATTCATGTAAATTAAAAATATTATTCATATATATTACGAAGCCAATAACAAAATATCATCTGAGATGTTACGTAATATCTATGACGAAAACAACAGTCAGCAAAAGTTTGCCCTAATCGCGGAGAGTTTCGTTCGCAATTAGAGAGCTAATTTTGTTTGGATGTCGAAATATCTAAGAAGCTCGCATGTACCTTCATTATCATAATATGCAGCCAAAAAGAAAGTGATCCTTATCGGCGCCATTCCATTAGTCACGGCCGGCGGGCTCGGAGAGGACGCGCCGGGCCCTGTCCCGCGACGCAATTCGACAAACCGACTGCGATAAAAGATGGCCGGTGCAATGTTGAAATATGCATCCGAATTAGAAGATTATACTAGCAACGGGGCGGACGTGCGCCACGACAACTGCTCAATTAAAAAAAGGAAAACTCGCATAAAGCCCATACATAATAAACACTATAAATGGGCTGTGTTGAGGTAGCCATATTTTTCAGTAAGTCTACATATATTATCATATCGAATTTATAAAGAATAAAACGCATTTTATTCCGACACTGTCCATTTTAAAAATGAAAATAGCTTGCCGTGTTGTTTCATAATTTGAAAACATTACAAACAAAATCGTAAAACTCTTTAAAAAAGCATTTCCATAATGCGCTCATAAAAGTGTGTACTATATTTGCGTAACGCGCAAGCAACTGATTTATGTTGAGCCAATGTCGGTTTAGAAGTGATTAGTATCTTTTTCTATTACAAAACCTGGTGTTTATATCCTTATCCTTATCCTTCCAATATAATCGAATAAATTGGCGAAGTCATTTGTGGGCTCGGGACGTCACACATTGTTGTGATGTGTTATAAGTCCAACACTTGGCGCTAGTTCTTGGACTTGTAAATCTAATTCTGATCTGATTTCGCGAGTATTCAAGCCATAGGAAGATGCCAGTGCACGCGAAGAAACAATTATAAACCTATTTTTACAATAACAACGGATAAGAAACAAAGCAATGCACGCCCTAAATTATATTTGTTTTATGTAATTACACAAGTTTACTAAAATATTATTCCACAGAAATTTTAATAACCCTGAGTAATTTAGTATATATCTATTTAGCATTTTATTGTTATTGGAACAACAAAAGAATAATAGAGACCACAGGAAATAGAAAAAGAAGCAGTGCGTGTCCCCAGGAAGTCGTAGAAGAGATGCATTTGAGAGATGACACGCGACTTCGCAGCGAACATGGATCCTGTCAGTCCGCAACATTTTTTTAAAACTAGATGTATTGACATATGCAACGTCAATACAAATCGTCCTCAATCAAACTGTCTAATTAAATCAGTTTGATATTCACCTGTAAGGACGGGGATCGAGCCGGGGACAGAACAAAGGGTCTAACCACCGAGGTAACAAAGCAACCGATTCAAAAGAAAAATTACATTAGCATATTTAAAAGACATAAATTTCAGATTAACATCGTGTAAAAAGTTAATTGAAATAGGTAGGTGTCGGAATATACTATCTACACGCGACAATACGAGTGTTCGCCAGGTGCGTTGTGAAGTCACGGTGTTGACAGTGGTATAGAAGGTATATTTCCAAATAACAGGAAAATGGCGATTTTCACGGCAGCGCGTGCGGGCAGAGGGCTCCTCCTCGTCACAGTGCTCATTGTGAAAGTTCTCTCCAATTAAACAGCGCAATCTCCTCCCTCCGCGGGCAGGGCTGGGGGAATATGACAAATGCGCTTCGAATAAAATACATTTTGCTTTAATTTTGCCGATCTTCTCAATTATTGTATTTTCACATAATAATGCGTACAAAACACGGATGAAATATTTGTTTGTTAGATTGTTGCATGCATTTCCATAATACGCTCATAAGTGTGTTCAATATTTGCGTAACGCCCAAATAACTGATTTCTGTTGAGACTATGTCAGTTTAGTTTATTATGCAATATAAGTATTCTATAAAGGGACGCTTAGAATAGGATCCTTACAATAGAAGCGAATAAATTGGCTAAGTCATTTCTCGGTCGGGACATCACATATGGTTGTAAGGTGATATAATTCCAACACCTGGCGCTAGTTCTTAATGTGAGAGTTCGATTGTTGTAAAACTCTTCAGAACTTTGTTGCCTTTAAGTCGCGTTCAATATCAATGTTTTTTGACAGCGCACAGCGAACATACTAGATATATTATTTTGGATATTTATTTATATTTTTGGATGTGCGTTTGTTCACATTAAGCTGATCTGATTCCGAATTTTGCACAACCATGATGCGCCTATGCTATAAATCAGTAAAGTTCGCCGGAGAAGTGAGAATCACACACACACACCGAGCCACCGAACAAAGAGCACAGTACGCAACAGCACGGCCGAAACAATCCTGTCGCAAATAATGCGAAGCACGACAAGTGCCGAGAAAAAATATATGAACGCATTTGTAAGCCACAAGTACCAAAAAACGGCTACTAATTAAACCGTACGATGCGCCATTGTCACGTGAGAATACATTTCGCTTTACATAATTAGTGCACACGCCACGCAACGTCACTGCAAATCCTCGTCGTGCAAAATTTTTTAAAGATTTAAGTTAAAGATTTTAATCGAGAATTAAAAAAAATACTTTGATATTACAACAACAACAAAAAACAGATATGTATCTGACTTCCTTTCCTCAATCTAATCTACGAAGTTCCTGACTCCTCGATTTTCCACCCGGTGGAATGTTTTTCGCGACGTACGAACACCTATCCCATTTACATTGTGAATACATGATTCTTTTAGATTTTTTTTTGAGTAAGTCATTACTGCTTAAATTTTATCATTACAATTTCCAATGTGTCGAAATAATTGAAGGAACAGTAGTGAAAAGGTTGTAGGTTAGGCTGACTCGCACGTCAATTTCTCCACTAGACTGATGATGCAAGAGTTCGTGGTTCTTAACTCACTAAAAAGAAGAACACCGGCAAGAAAAAAACATATCATACGAGACATTTTGTTACCCAAACGGTTCTCTGTTAAATAATATTGTTACAGCCATATCTGCTGTGTTGCAGCAACATTCTAATTTACATGACATAACCAAATTCCACTTTTCACATCACATAATGAAAGCAGACCGCCCGAGACGGTCGCGAAAGAAAATGTACGCCGGAAGTGCGGATCTGCCGCTCCGCGCGCCCCCGCGTTCCGAGCCGTGGCGCGGCATAATTGTTGGCCAACAATTACACCAGCAACTATTTATTTACACCAGAATACTGATTACTAGCATTAGTGCTAGCTAGCACGCTGTGTCACATTATACAAATACGTTTTTGAGAGAGTTTTAATAAGAGTATCGTTAAAAATTGTCAAGATGTATGTCTGTGCTAAACGGTGTTTCGGACACTTGAAGTCTCGCCTGCACTGGATGCGAGTGGTGGACTCTCGCTGGGAAAATCTTGTCGAGCAAGTGCTGACTAAGACAAAAAAGCCCTTGACTGTAAAAATTTTCAACTACATACATGACCTAATAAAAGACAGCGACATTTATAGAAGAAGCTACAATGCTGAAGCTTTGATAGCGCTGATAAATAAAACCAACATATTGCAGTATTTAAAAGCATCTGTTGATTCAATACGATATTCTTGGTAAGTATACAAACATACGTTTTTTACAGCTAGTAATTCATTTAAATCCATTGCCTGTTAACGTCATACATAATTAACTTATCGCGAAAATGAAGATGATATAATAATAGTAAAATAAAGATAAAGTAAAGACAACGAACAACAGTGAAATAGAGAAAATATCATATTTCATACCGAGGAACATGATGATAAAGAATACAGAAGTAGTCCTACCTGGTGCTGGTGCCTGTAGAGGGTCAGCTTGGGTCCCTGGAGCACCGCCCAAGCTTGCTTCCAAGATCTGTCACTTGCCCGCTGTGCGAATACAAAATACATCAGATATAAATAAAGGTGACCCAAAATTCAATATATTTACTTAAAAAGAATATATAAAATTTAGCTAGCATAAACAATCCAAACTCTTAAAAACGTAAAACATCTCTGTATAAAAAATATTTTAGATAACTCTTTTGACTTTTCAGAAAACTAAATATTGTGAATAAGAATTTAAACTGAGAACAATTAGTAGCATAATTTTTAATGTAAACAGGAATATACATTTAATAACCATATATATTAAAATATTTTCAAGACCTAAAATAAAAATTAAATTGAAAAATGTATTTAAATATTACTATATATTTTAATAAATAATATGTTATATAAAAAAAAAGGCAGACTTGAATGACAAGTCTCTAAATGATAACACTTGAAAGATAATGGTCTTTAATGTATTAAGACTAACTTATCTACCAGAGGCCCTGAAATTAATAGAGAAGCACAAGTAAAATATAGTTAACCTTTCCGTTGGTGAGGACCATCTTGACTTGCACGCTACCCTGCATGCTGATGTCCGCCACTTCCAGGTCCTCGGAGACGGCAGGACCGGCGTCATGGGTAAACTCTTCTCTCTCCTTTTTATCACTGCCGACAGAGAATTCGCATTAGAACACTGAATTGCAAACATAATTATATTGGAACTGAGATTAGTTTTTCATTAACATTCCGAGAAAATTTATCCCATAATTTTTTATTTGAGTGTCGCATGATATATTGTATAAAAATTAAACAAAAATGTAGGTGTAATTTTTTTTGATTATAAATTAAAAAAAAAACAGGAAAAGAGAGAATTCATTGATAATTTATAAATTATATATTACATATTAGATTTAAAAATTGTACATTGAAAATTAAAATGAAAAGAAATAATGATGTCAAAAAAATAGATTCTTAGTGTTAAAATTTATTGAAGTAGTAAGTTACATTGCAGAGGTTTCTCATAGTTTTTATCTTCTTCATCAAATGCCTCTCCTCAGAGGAGGTTGGCGACCATTTCACTGAGCATATACTCATGCTGAACAAGTGTTCATTGTTTTCTAGGGGGAAAATAGTGTAGTTTTTATAAATGACTTTAATATTCACGATGATTATTATTTACAATGAAGAAATATCGTCAACGGAATCTATTCATAAAGTTATCTTAACAAATGGCTATCTAAAGAGAAGCAGTTCATGCAAGATTCTGTACAAGTGAAACACCAGGCAACTTCAGCCATTCAAAGCGAGCTCGGACAATCACACGTCACAAGCTAAAATATATGTAAAAAGCATAAAATCAAATGAGAAATCCACGATCTGTATAGCTTCATTGTATGTATTGTCTTTGTTACTTGTATCAACTGCTTCAACTGTAGAGGTGAGTTTTATATATGTAGAAAAAACATATTTGAAAAAATGGTATCTACAAGGTTCATATGTACATAGTGAGATTTACAAATCAAAGGGAATTTTAGTATTGTTAAAAAATCACCCACGTAAGAGCTCATTTTAAAAAAACCGAAATATTCTGTGTTGAGGATATACCGGTAGGCAGTTAGTTTGAAAGACTGACAGTGGATAGAGTCATGAAGAATCCATTGGAATCACAGAACTACAGAAAATTCAGAAAAACTTAACTTCACAGCAAACAAATTGTTAAGAAAAATAATGTGAGTAAAAAATTATATTAGGAATGTTTCAAAATTATAACAATTATTTGAATGAATTGCATAATGCTGCTCTAGTCTCATAAAACATTTTAATACAATGCAATAAAACATGGTAGCGCATTGTCTGTATAAATATTGATGGCAACATTGGAGCGCGTGCGAGCTCACTCCCGGTTACCGTGGCTGCGTGGTGAGATCCTCAAAGAGCCTCCGAAGTGGCTGAATGTCGTCGGGGAAGCGCGGAGGCCGCCATCGCCTGTGGGCACTGTCCTCAGTGTGGCCAACAGTTACTCAGTTTAGTGCTCAGTGGGATTTATGACTTAGTATTAGAGTGGATTTTGAACTGTCAATCCATTTAATTTGGCGAGGATATGCAGGAGCGAGGGGAATTCAAAATAACTAATTCAAGAAAAAATATGCTGACGACACTAACAATATTCGCTGTGCATGTTCTCTCCAGATGATTCTCAATTGATAAAATATATTCTAAATATTTTAACAGAATTTCAAATATTTGCAAACATATGAATTCTATTGTATGTCTTTGAAAAACCACACAAAAATATATAAGAAAAGATAAATTTTACAATTTTTATGATTGTATTAATATTCGTATTGGGGAAACACTAACAATAGTTAGTCACAAAAATAATTCATAAGGAAAATATTCATGTTATATTTAAAAAAATACACGTTGAAGATTACAATGATATCCAAATGTATTTTTATAATAAATGTAACCAACCTTCTGAGTACTTGGTTTTCAGTGTCGCTTAACTCATGGTCACTCTCCAAAGGCAGGCGATCTCCCCAGGTGGCCTTCAGGTATGACACTCTTCTCATGGCCCTCTCTTCTTCGGCTGAACGTCAAAAGAAAAAGTATTTTTTAGAAAAGCACATAAACTTTAATGAATACTAAAACAATAAGAAAATGCTATCAATTTACCTCCAAGATGAACAGCATTTTTCTGTCTTCTTATTACCACACCATCATCCATTGACATACCTAAGAAATATTAATATTATTAAGATTGTACAATATATATTTAAAGATTTCATCATAATAAATTAGGATGGTTATTTTATAGTTATTTGATAATAACCAGTAGTAAGTTCACAGACAAGAAAACTATCATTCTTTAAAAACCCATTAAAAAATATCAAGTCAGTTACATTCTTTTAGCAATAATTATTGATGGCTCTTGATGAATATAATGTAAATAGTTAGTAGAACCTAATTTTATAACTAAAATATATAAAAATAAAAAACAAAGAAGCAAAAAAATTCATTCTGTATTTCAGCCAATTTTGATATTATATTATAGTAGAAAAAATAAAAGCAAAAAATTTTAAATAATAAATATTAAAAAAAAAATCACACTCTAAAATTTATACAATCAAAGGTTAGAAAAAAAATACTTAAAATATAATAAACAAAATCAATATAATAAAATAAAACCATAGAAAATATTTTGTATTTCAGTTAATATTTGAAAAAGCATAGGGTAAGTATAATTCAGAGACATTTTTGTTAATAATATGATTATTAAATAATGAGAAATTGATAGTTGTAATGAAGAAGTATGTAGTGTAAACAATAGCTTGCGGTGGACAGAAAACTCAGACTTAAGTTTAGGTGGTCATTGTTACAATTTGACATATCTCATTATACTCGTACAAAAGAAAGATAGTCATCGAGCAGAGACTAAATGTCACCAGCATACATACAATACGGAGTCAGTAATATAGTAAAGGCATTTCACAGGCAGTCAGTTGCAACGGTACAGTGTACGGTGTTAGTGGTACGCCATGCTTCCCATGCCAGTAGTTGTGTTGATTGGGAGCTGACCTGAAGGTGACTGCGGGGAGGAGGGCGTAGTGGGGGGAGACAGCTTGCCGGGGAACAGCAGGCGGCCCGGAGCCAGGGACAGCTGCGTGGGCCGCTCCGCCCGCTTCTCTGAAGCGCTTATTCTAAGGCTATCGTGCATGAAGCTCTTTTCTGGCAAGGCACTGGCCAATGTCTCCGGCTGTCTCTTTAGACTAGGGGACACTGTGGGCTCTGGCCGCACGGGCACTTGAGCATTGACAGCATTGTGATTGTTTTTATTAAAAGTTTTATCATTATCGTAATAATCGGCACTAATATTATTAAAGCCGTTAGGAACTTGTTTACTATCACAAAGAGATTCAGGGCGCGGTGGGACTCTTCCGTTACGATTATTTTCATCAGTACTTTCATTTTCCTTTTCGGGTTGGACCAACGCCTCCATTTGCTCCTTACTGAGTGCAAATCTTCTCTTCACGTAACTGCCGTCTTCAGATATGTACAATAATAAAAACACTTATTTGGCTTTCGAGTGTGAAAAAAAAATAAAAACTATTCTAACCCAATAGTATGCACAAGCATAAAATATAGTGAGTATGCCATAATAATTTACCAGGATTAAGTCTATATTGCATGAGGTTTTACTAAAATGTACAGTTTGTATACATTAACCAGACTTTCTATAGAATGAGCAGTTTAAATAGACTGAGAACTGATAAAAATGAGTAGCAATGAAAAAACTCAAATAATTAAATAATGCATCAATAATTGTATTTATTTATTCAAATCACTTTTATGAGCCTCAGGTTTAGTTCTATCTTGATCAATTTAAGTTGTCTGCAAAAAGCCTTAAAACTAACTTTTATAAATCATTTTAAAAAAGCAAAAAATAGCAGTAATATTTAAAAAAAATAATAAATAGTGAATAAGTTTAAAATATCTAAAATTTACAATTGTGATTGCTTTCTTAACTTTAAGCACGAGTGTAGGTTTTAAACATTCGAAAAGCAGAGTGCCATTTCATAAATAAAGTGAAATAGATGATGCAATATATTGCTGAGGAAAAGATGAATTTGCAGTAAAAGAAATCAGAAAAATCAAGAAACCAAAGCCAGTTGATGTGCATTTGAGGAATGATACATAATTAGTGAAGTTGTCAGTGCATTTTTACCTGAAGCGTGAGTTCTTCTAGTCGGAAGTCCCTCACTTCCTGTAGAATTTGATCTCATTCTTACGAGAATTCTTTCTGATTCTAAAAAGAAAAATTAACATTTAACACATATGATGCCAAAATAAAAGATCTTAAAGAATACAATATATAAAGAAATATAGAATATAATATTTGAAGAAACTTGCATGTTTGTGAAATCAGTTTAAGTTTCATCTGTTTGATTAGGGATCTATTTAATTTACAATAAACAATGGATGATGAAAACATTGTTTTTCAATTTTAAATTTCATAAGGAATTTCAATAAAGATGAAGAATAGCTTCATAAATTTCTTTATATAAAAATAATCCATGATAATTTCGAATGAATTAACCTGACTATTTAATCAACATAGATAATTTTAATTGAATGAAAAAGAAGTGGGTATATATTATTTATTTGATTTTGACAATTTCTAAAATATCTTACCGGGGCTGTAACCTTCTGGAGGTGGACACGTGAGATGCTTGCCACCCGTTAACATAAGACGATTTCCAGATAGATCTGCGGCATTCATTTCAGCTTCTGAAAGGTATTAATAAAAAGATAAGGTATACATGCATATTACAATAATTTATGAAAATAAAATTTAACATATGTGTGTACCTTCCAAGGACTGCTGAGACTCGAGACTCTTCGCGTCTCGCTTGCCTCCACGGGATTCAAACTCCTTGCGGCGTAGAGCCACAGTGGGCTCCGGTTTCTTGGTGCTTAAGCGGGCCAACTCGCTGCGGTACAACGCCGTGCGGTCCTCAAGTGGCTGAGGGGACTCAAACTGGCGCATGCGATTGCTTACAATCTGCAGCTCTGAAGGAATTGGATACCTACAGACAAAATCGATTTTTTTTATTGTACTTGGGGTAGTTTTCATTTCGACATTCAAAAATATAGAATTTTTTTTTAAATTAAAGATATACATGTGAAATATACCTCTTATCCTGAGGCATGGTTTCTAGTGATCCGGGTGATGCAGGAGATCCATTTGTTATACTTCCGTTACTTTCATTGGGAGTATTTTCGCTAATTTTACTTAATGTACTAACAAAGGCTTTGTCGTGCTTCTGTTTAGAAGCTGATTTGTCCATTTTAAGAGCACCACTGGTTAAATCGCCGGTTTGTTCGGCACTGTGATTACCGCTCTCCCTGTCTGCGTTGATATCCGCTACCGATACTGAAACACCATCCTGGCTACTCTCCTCTGCTCGGAGGGGGGATCGATCCCCAGGACCCAAGGGGGGCCAGACAGGCTTGTGAAGTTTCTGCGGTCTAGCGTAGAATTCTCTCTGCTGGATCACGGCTGCGCTGTGATCCTCGGGTGTCACCCACCCCGTCGGCTGACTCGGTCTCCTCAGGAACGCCTCCTTCTGCTCTAAACTCTTGCGAATTCTTGACAAAAAGATAGAGTCATCGGTCTCGTGCCCGGTGAGGGTGGAGATAGATTCAAAAGAGCTCAGGCTGTCCTTGCTGTCTGCTGCAGACGACGTCAGCGAGGCGTCAGACTCTCTCCTATCTTCGATCGGGTCGAACCTGGTCGCGTATTGAGTCGGAATGCTGTCGGGGTTGCTTCCGTACTGCACCAGTTTGCCGTTCGTCGGCATCCGAGCCCGGCCCGGTTGAGACAGGGGAAGGGGCATTCCCTTCGCGAGAGACGCGCGGCTTCTATAGGAGTCGGGAATGGACTCGCCGCTGGTGTACGCGGAGGCGGAGTCCCGCGAGGTGTCGAAGGGGCTCGAGGGAGGCGAGGCGCAGTAGGGATAAGGGTCTACGGGAAGACGCGCGCCTTCGCTGGCCCGGCGGGCGGCGCGCGCCTCAGCGGTCAGGGCGGCCTGCGGACGGGTTTCCGGACCTCTCGGGGTCACTCCGCCCGCAGCCTCCCCGCCCGCGTAGCTTCGATCGGGAGGCGGCTTGACATTGGAGGGGTCGATGGGGCGACAGTGCAGGGCGGGATGGGTGTAGAGGGGATGGGCCCCCGTGAGCCCCGGTGCCGGCATGTCGCGCGCCTGGGGCTGCTCCCCGGCGCTGATGCGGCGCTCTCGGGTTCGACTGTGCGGTCGCTGATTCGTTTCGGGGTTGTAGGCCGCTTCGCTGAAGTACTGAAAACGAAACAGTCACATTGAGAACGGCAAAGTCAAATCATCACCAAGACATATCGAAAATGGATGAAACAGCGGACTTACCTTTTGAAGAACGTCGTGTTCCTTGGGCACGACGTGCAGTCGCAGGGCTCTGGGGGCGTGCTGGATGAGATGTACGACGCGCGCGTAGGGCCAGCCGGCCACGCACTGTCCGTCCACGGCCACGAGGCGGTCCCCCGTGCGCACGCCCGCCCGCTGCGCCGCACCGCCGTCGCGCACGCTCTTCACGAAGATCGTGTCCATCGGCTCGGACACCGCGCCCACCGCCGCGTGACGCCCATCGTAGTACAGATCCTGGAATGAGAAGCTGCAACTTAGTATCCATTGAACTATTTTCGATTTAGAATGAGATGAACAATCCTTACGAAAGATGATAATCATTTATTTGTTTTTATTTTTAAGTGACCCTTTGGATGTATTTATTGGTTTTTAATGGTAAAATCGTGGGTCTTCACCCACAATGATGAATGATATATAATAAGAAAATACTCAAAAGAGAAGAATTATAAGGACTCCCAATATCAATGAGCATATTGATCGAGACGCAACTGAATCGTGAGATTTGCAGGGGTTATCACTGTTTGTGAAAATAAATGAATTTACACTACAGCTAAATTCAAATCGAGGCGACTCTCATTTATGAAGTCTCCTGCAAAATTAAATTAGCTGGTTGCGGCGTATGATTTATGAGGTATTTGAATTTTTTGCGACTTGCTTTATTGTTAAGTTAGTTAGTTAGCTTGTGCAATTCTTACAATATGCAAATAGAACACCTGAAAAAGTGTTCATCACGAACTTCGCTCGTGGATGAGTTAGATGTGTTAAACATGCTGGAATGCTACGTAGACTGATGGTTACCATTTATAATATAATCAACATGTTTTCAAAATTGTGTTATAATATTTTCAACATTCTTATAATCGTATTTTGTAACAAATATTTAAAATATTAACATTTTCGTTATGTTTTCCTGTCTTTGATGTATTATGTATTATTTTTGCCTCATTGAGACAATGTTTTTTTTATAAGATTACAATATTTGTATGTTTTAAAAAAATAGATTTGAAAAATAACAGTATTTTGGTTTTGCACTGTGTAAGATGTTAGTGAAAAAATAATACAAATATCTAAGAAAAATTATCGGTATTTTAAATGAGGCAAATATTTGATAGTCGATTGTTCTAAAATTAACAATTATTTTAAAATGCAATGTTTCACTTAAACCGCAGTACTCCATGAACGTATGCTGCTTTCCGAGTAAATCTTAAAACGAAAGTTTATTTCTGATGCCATTCCCGCGATATCAGGTTGCACCGTTTGAATCAGTCACGAGGGACTCACCGAATAGGACTCGGGCGGGTAGACGATGAGGTGTCGCAGGGTGAAGCCGAAGCCATGGCCCTCGGCGCGGCGGAGGACCAGCGCGCGGAGGGAGGAGGGCACCGGACCCGCCCTGGCTGCTGCAGGCGGCGGCTGCTGCAAACAACAAAACAATTAAGATTAATACTATCATATAAATAATCACTAACGTGTACAATGCGTGCAACGTCCCAGAAACAATATCAGCGAAATTGCAGTCATATGGTATAATGGAATAAAGCAGACCACAAGTAATAAATTCCACTATAAATAAAAAATAAAAATGTAGAATATTTAAAAGCATCAGATTAACGGGTCTCGATAGAATAAAGTGAAACGTTAGTTTCGCATTTGTGGCGTTATAATATCAATCTAATAGAGGTTAACTTTAAATTAATTTTATTATTTATTGTGTTTAGATCAAAGGCGACGTAAAAAAGTGTAAAAAATAATTTTATTGAAGTAAAATGATTTTTTATAAACATTAAATATCACGTACATTGCTATTCTTGAGTTAGACGACAAACATAAAATCTAATTATAAAAAAGTTACTGAAATATTTTCGTATTTGGAGCATTGGCGTTTATAACATTGGGAATTATTAGTATTACGTTATATAGTTTCATTGAAATAAGTTTATTAAAATACGTTTTAATAAACTTACGGTACAGTTTTTTTTACAGTTTTTGATATAATTTAAATAGCCCGGCTGCCGGGCTATTTAAAATATATTAGTATACAACTAGCCTGGATATGATGTAGTACAATATTTACAGTAAGATTTGAATGAGTAATAAGGCACACTGTGTGAATACATGAATAAATTATGCAACGCCAAATAGCCGAGCTAAACTAGTCCGTGGTAATCCATTGTGACTATGACGGATGGAACATGACGCCTCGTGACGTATGACTTACGACGGACCAGGTCGAGCTCGGCAGGGGTTGAAGGGAGCAGGCCGCCCAAACGTCGCATCTGCTCGTGCACCCTTAATCTTAAAGTCAAACCGACCATTGTGTGATCACCCCTGCAAAAGGGAGCAGCTGGCGAGTCTGGGGGTGACAATACAATACAGAAAGACTTGCAGATAATATATTTATGTTTCCTATTTTTTTTTTAAATTTTAATCGTAAATTAGAGAATTTATGAGGTGCCATGCTATCAACACGTTTTTATCTTATTACAACGTGTTATTTAAGAAGCGGGTTTGTAACATGAGAGTTTTTACTTGCTTGTTAAATATGTACGTGTGAACAAGGCGATGGAAGGTGGCCCGTGTGCGCGTTAAATGTAATGTCTCGGGTATTTTAGATGGTTAATTACCAGTCGCGCGCGGTGTGCAGCTCAAAAGCCTAAGTAATGCACAATAAGTATAAATAAGACCAAATGATTTCTGAGATTGTGAGAGCTAAATCGTCGTGTAGACGTGTCGTCATACTACTGTGCCATACATCCGCTGAAGACCCAAATATATATAACTATTAAAATTTCATAATCGATTCTTTATATTCATCACTTATTATCTAATCTGACTATCGAATGGTATTATAACAATGAAATAATTTATTTTCTAATCGAATAAATGTGAGTTATATAAAACGGAAAGCGTTTTCATAAAAGTGACAATTGGACAAAAGCGTCTCTTTCCGGTGACAATGTAATAAAACGATTTAATATTAACGACGAAACATGTGGGTTATCGTTGGGAAAATTTGAGTAATGGGGTATTATTATGGCTGGTGACACAAAGGTGTAAGCAGTAGGAGAATGGTGGAAAGTCTTTTTTAGATAGACTATCAAAAGCGAAGGCAGAAGTGAAACCGAGAGAGGCCGTAAAAAATAATCAAGACGAGAGCGCACACACGAAATGTTGCCATTTCGGGAGGAATACCTTCCCAAAGGTTATTCTTCTGTTGTATTTCACACGGTACAATAGAATTTCGCTGGGGTTACCAACTCAAACCTTTAAAGCAAAACAAAAATTTCACTTGCAAAAGGTATAAATATAATACTCTATTTCCAGCTAAATGTAACTATCATAAACATTTTATACGTAGATTTATATATATATCTTATTTAAATTGTCAAAAGAAATTTCACTGTCTTATAGCGATATTTACTAAAATTTTAGATAAACTGTGTCATGTGGTGATTTTATTAGTCCCCATACGGCGGACTTACTACAACTTACATTACTACGTTTTGTTTTATAACTACTTTGTTAATTAGTTCAGTTAGTTATACAGTGATGGTTCTCCGATTCTTATAACTCGCATGTACTGGAAAAGTGCAGCTATAAAGTTTTAACAGAATATCACCATCGTCACAGATACTCGTAGACCCACTTCTAATGTCGTGCTATCAACGACTCGTTTTTAAACATAAAACAGGCTCGCGTTACCAAGTGCTGCAAGTGTAACTGCGGATCCAAGCGCAGTCGCGGGCCGCCAGTGGACCACCCCTGGCGCATTGTCCGGGGATCTAGATCGCGATGAAACGGAAAGTCTTGCCGGCTTCATTATCGGTCGGCCGCGAGCGAGCGCGATGTTCACAGAGTTATTACATTATTACAAAATAGTGTTGTACAATGAAAGCATGACTGGATTCCGGAATCGTGCCTATATCACCGAGCGCCCATAGGGCTTCATAGCTTATTATGATTTTCTAATCAAGTTTCACACACCGAAGCTCTACTTATGTCATAACACAAGGGAGACAATCTGACTGTGCAATAGAAAATTAATTCAAGAAATTTCACGATAAACAAAAGGCAGTTATACAAGTTTGAAATGAAAATTTAAATTAGGAATGGGCCGATTCTAAATTTGAATAATTCTTTCAATTCAATTCAATTGATTTTTTACGAGCCGACGCTATCAGTTATTTTTTTTTATTTCCTAAACTACGCCTTTAAATTAATTTGTTGCAAAATAAAACTGGCAATACCACCAGCATGCAATTTAATTTCCATCTAATCAATACCCAACTTGTAATAAATGTGCGGCAAAAAATCCTAATTCGGCGTTACATAAATCGCGAGATGTCAATTCTTAGGCGTGCGCATAATGACGGCGTAATTGGATATGACATTTGAATATGTTACTTATCCGAATCGAGAGCGGGTGGAGGTGCGCCCGTAACCGAACCCAGTGCCGGAGGGTGCGCGGTCTCCGGTGGCGCTCCGTTACGCAACGGCTGCAGCCTGCCCGCGGGGCCCGACAACAGGCCGAGCGATAATCGCAGCTCGCACAGCGTCCTCAGAAAAGCGCGAAACGCTATTTTCAGAATCTCGCCTAAGGGCTACACGGTTGTCAGCGGCGGCGTCAGTACCTTGAATCGAGCGCGCCAAGAAAAAATATGGCCTTTCGTTTGGAGCGTTTGTTGCGTCGCTGTTAATATTTATAGTACGTTTGACAGCTGCGGTGCGCAATAGGATTAAGTCAGATGGTTCGAATCCCGCAAAGCTGTTTTATATGTGTGTATAAATAAGAATATTCTTACAACTATTTAGTAACCTGCTAATGCGTAGTAAATGTTGAAATCTCAATACAACATTACAAAGGTGTTCTTAGGCGGTTGTATTGAATTTTCTGACGTTTCGTCCATTGTTGGCAGGGTCATATATTCAATCTATTTCAATGTATTTATTGGGTTTTATCTCTAAATAAAGCTATAAAACGAAGTTAGTCTTGAGTCTCTTATTGGATGGTATAAATTAAGTGTCAATCAACCTCTCGAATGAGATTCGATTGGCAGTCGCACCGGAGTAACGGCCAGCGTATAAACCTTCGACCGGTGCAATAAAACACTTAGAAATAAGCGGAAATAAATAAATTTGCTGTGAAATGAATTATATGAACGCAAATAAGTTTTTGAATTCAATATTAAAATTTTTAAACTAAAAATATTAACTACTGAAAACACCGTTAAATTTGACATGTAATGATAGAGATAATGTAGCTTTAAATAGGCGATGGGTTTATTTATTATTGTGGGCTATGTACACGTATATATTTTTATCGCAGATAAGATCAAAATTTGATTGTGACTGAAGCGAATTTTAAAATTAAACTACATCAAATCGACCTCGGGAACGTTATATTTACATAGTTTTTTTGTCTGTATATCATTGCATACATAATCTGTCAAAGGGTGGTTTATTTACTCTTGAGTTCGTGGGTAGTGCGACGTTGAGTAATGAGCGATCGGACAGCGCATTGTCATTTGCTATGCAACGCGTGTCTGGGTTAACCAGAAGATTAAAATTGATGACTGGAATGGATTATAGATAAAAAACGATCTATCTCTGTTCAAACAAAGTAATTCAATATAATCAGTACTTATATATTTTGAACAGTGACATATTACTGAATTTATGATTAATATATATGTCAAAACGTATCATAATTTATTTCAATATAAAAACTTGAATATTGTGTGGAAATTCACACCACGGTTACATTTTAGTTCAAAAAACAAAAAGGAGATGAAATACGCAAGTATTTCATAAAAAAAAAAATCTATGTTATTACAAGGACCCGAGGAGAATTTTCCTTTTTTGGAAAGTCCCGCGGTGGATTCTCGCCCTCGCCCACCTGCAGCAATTATTATTATATAGACAATGGTGGGTATTTGAATGTCTAGTGTCCCGGCCGTAAGTGAGCGCGACCTCGGGGACTGCCTCCCGATATGGGGAAAGTAAATATTATCTGGATGGCCAGCCGCGGCTGCCGAGGATGACCACGCGCCATATTCACAGATTTACTTCATTATAAATATTTCGGTTAGTATTCTTACAAAGTTCCACGTAATATATTAATACAATTTTTTTTAATGTGCGGCCGTAAATTAATTGAAACACAAATAGTATTGTATTGGTAATAATGTCAATTAATAAAGTTTGTCTACATCTAACAGCTAAAAACCGCTGATTTTTTTCACTGAGCTGTTGTCATAATGTACACCTTCTAGAAGCTGATCATACGTTGACCACAGAAGTGTTAAAAAATCCACACTTGTAATCAATGATTACATTTTACAATGCAATTATATTGAAGATATAGCGAAATAATAGTTTAGTTAAAAGCGATGGAATAATAATTTAATGAAGAAGGCTTGAACCGTAATTGGCAATATTTAATTAACAATTCTGCGTGTTTCGACACACGAGCGCTGAGATGAGGGTGGATGTAATATCGGTACGACGTAGCTCGCAGAAGTGCACAGGTGAGGTTACCGGGGCTGTGCGGCGTCTTTGAGGCTGTTATAAATTGCTTGAGCATCGATTTTGACTAAATGCAGGTGTATCAGGTTGCGAGAGCGGCCTGCATCGAGCGAGGTCCACTTCGTAATCAATAATGGTCACCTCATAAGCTAGGGCACCGTTTCCTGAGAAATATTGAAAAATCTATAAATTATAAAACGAGAAACAGACATCTGCATTTATTTAAGAATAGTTACAAATCGTTAACACTAATTAAAAAATAAATATATTTAAAAAAAACATTTAGTCTGGCTGGTTGTAACACTTAATATATAACGGGCGCTTATATGTCACAGTAACTGTCAATCATTTTGGAAGGATAATACATATACAGTCTTTATGCAAATCAAGTTATATGTTCGCTGCGTAAAACACATAATATAATTTTCAAAGACTATGGCTTTTTGGACCAAAAAAATGGCTTGATAGAATATTTATAGGAAAATGAGTATTTTTTAAAATCATGGCGAAGCTTTGACGTACCATCGTGTTTTGTCAGAGTGCCAGGGTTTCGAGGGTTCAATCCAGTTGGGAAACACTGAGATAGAAGATAAGATCTCTGTTTGATTGAGCTCAGTGCAGTGCGCGGTGCAGAAGCCGCCCGGCCCTTAAAAGGTCCGGGCCGCGGTCTCCGCGCGGCCTCCGGGCTGCTCAAGGACGGCCCGGGGTCCTCGGGGAGGCGTGCGCGGCGCGATCGCGTCAGCTGCTCACCCGCGCAGAGTCCGCTTGATTGATACTCGCGGGGAGGTATTTCGTGTTGATTACGGGGAGGCGCGCGGGGAATGTCGCCAGGAACGCGAAAACAGTACCGCACTGCAATGGCTCTATTCAACCCTTTGTATGACAGGTTTTGTGGATTTTTCTTTAATAAAAATATATTTATATATTATTATACTATAATTTATATTATATTTGGCAAGCTTATAATTCATGAAACTGTCGCCAGAGACAGTAGCGAATCTATTAAAAGCACGGAAACGTGCATTTGTATATTTAATATACGTAATATTAATTGATTTTATTATTTGTAAATGTACAGTTCAATTAAAATAATTTTCAGAAACGATCAACCTAATAATATACCAATTATTTCTATATTATTTAATACTTATTAAATTTGGACGTACAAAGGATAAATATGAAACAATATTTGTGTCGTATAAAGAGTTAAATAAAAATAATATCGATAACAAAAATGTACTCTCTTTTAAAAAATATATTTTTTTAATTAAGACATAAAAATGTCCCTGCCGATTACCCGTATGAATTCTTTTGGAGCACCCAAATATGGGCAGGCTCACTTATGTGGAAATTTCACAAATAAACGACGATAGCTTGTTAACTCGAGAAAATAAGAATACTGGAACACTGTATTAGTCCATGGCGCGTAAACATGATTTTTTTGCGATGTGCAGATATCACCAAGTTTTAAACATCTTCTGAGTAGACTAATTAATTATTTAAAATATTCAAGGATATTAAAACATTAAAGCTTTAAAAATATTATTTTAATTTTTATAGATATACTACACGAATCTTCAACTAAAATGGAAGTTCAAATATAAATTTTTAATTGCATTAGTATATTAAAAGTAAAGTGATTATGGTGGATACTATTATCGAAGATACTTCAACGTTAAATATAACTAGGTTATGGTGGGCTACGTGTTCCTAAAAAAGATACACCTTTCCATAAGACAACGCACACAGCTCATTTTTGATCGTTCATTGCAGATGTTGACGAAGCCAGCGCAATGTTTAATTTTCAGTGCATATTGACATACTAATAAAATTGTTTTTGAAGGGACTTCGCATGTGTGTTAAAAACGAATGCTGCCACCATACAAACGTTTCAATATTAAGCCCGCATAAATCCAGCATTTTACTCCGCTTTAAAAATCTTCTGCCATCATTTTTATTCCCCTCCTTTATCAGATATCCGGAATATCACGATTTAATCTTTATAAGACATACAGGTAAATAATATCTGTTGTTAATTGGACGAAGTATTGACAGTGAACTGAACGCGCAGGGTCGCCAAAGCTGCTGTTAATTATGCGAAAGCAGCAAGCTGCGTTCTTCCCACGAGAGAGCCCGGCTGAAGTTCGCAGCGGTGCTGATGCTGCTTCTACACGGGCGCGACTCATTTACAATAATGAATTAGCATAGCTAACGAAGAGAAGGGATTCAAGGCGTTCTGTGCATAAATGCATGCGATGAATACAAAATACAATACTGAAAATGCAAAATGTTGATCTCATTGGTCAAATTCTTCTTTCGGAAAATTTTGGCTAGCAAGAAGCCTGATTTTGCAACGCTTTGATAATTCAAATATTCATTGGTATCCACAAGTTCAGTGATTAAAAATATAAGTGGTTGTGTAGCGCCTAAAACAATAATTTATTTTAAACAATGAAAAGTAATTTTAACAAGGTCAATGTAAACAATACTTCCATTTCATGTGGGATTGGATAGGAAATTCGTGTGATAATAAAAAAAATGCAAGATATGTGCTTGTGTACATCAGACTTTCAGATCGGTGATAAAACAGTAATCAGTGAGACATCATTGAATAAAGCTTTAAAAGGTAATGGGTATCGATTGAAATGCTACTAATGCAATTGATTCTCGACGTAGAAATTTAAAACGAATTCGGTAAAAAAAACAAGTTATGAAAGATATGCGTCCCTTTTACTGACACAAACATATAATTACATCAAAACATTTTGTTTTAATTAAAAAAATATGCGTATGCAAAGTCTGCGGTAATTTTTATATAGTAGCGAAAATTTATTAGTTTTTGTGATACAGCAAGATGGAAAAGACGCATTGAGGCACAAAATAGATACGGTAAGGCAGCATTCTGCGAGTTTCGCCTTCTCATTAAGGTGGTCGGGCAGGGACACGGGCAGGGACACGGGCAGGGACACGGGCGGGGACACGGGCGGTGGGCGCCGCAGCGTGTCCAGGCGCCCGGGAGAACACGCCGGCGTCGGCAATTACTGGCATCTCGTGCGCCGCGGCTTGCGTGGGTCCGGGGGATTGCTTTTTAGCTTACGGGTTAAAGTGCTCGTATAACCTGAATAAGTTTTATTGCAGACTCCGTGACTGCGAGGACTATTAAATAGATCTCAACTCACGATGATTTGCAACGAGTGTGATGTATTTAAAGCATCAACACAGCCTGGCATCTATTTTTAAAAGCTAGGCAAAAATTTACATTTTAATTGGATTTCTCACTTTTATATTTAAATACATCAATACCTTTGAATAATGAATAATAATATCAAGAAATAAGTCATAAATTACAAAAGTAATTTAAATTTTCTTTTATTTTTTTTCGATGCGTTTTTAAAAATAAATACGTGACAATACTTTCACGAAACACGAGTGAATCATATAGTAGTGATGATAATTAACAATATATATATTAAATAAATACATTTTCGGGCGATGTTTGTAAGAAAAAAGTTTTTTAAATTCGATAAGTAAAATATTTTATTTTTTTGTATCTGCCAATAACTAACTATACTGCCTTATGCTTGCCTAACATGACTGGATGGGTTATATTAACATAAGAGAGATTGTCTAGACTAGACTCTAGCTAGAGTTTCAAGGTCCAGGAATTTTAATGATATGTGTAAAAATTAGATAACTTTGAATTTTACGCCACGGAGTTAGCATATTTAAGCGATTGATTGTCTGCGGCGCAATTAATGCGGACAGAGTTGTCACCGATATAAAGAATGCTACAGGACGCGGCAGGTTTTGCATGAAAAATAATAAAAATGCAAAAGTGGTCTGACGGGATCGCGGGGTCTGCGAGGTAGAAGGCGGCGGCGGCGCCTAGAAGAGTGAGGATCATAAACTTACATCCGAAAGGTATCATCCTATTTCTGAACCCGCGGAAATGTAAGAACTCTTTTTATAGACTGACCTCGATAAATTTATTTCAAGCCGTTGTTATGAAATGCGCGATTCATGCCGAGGTGTTAAAATATTTTGAAAATATAAAAAAAAATCTTCATCCGTTACTTCCGCGACGCTGGAGAGCTGGTCGATTTTTCGCACGGAGCGGTCGCACCTGAGATTCTCCGGCTCTGCGGGGAAGGCAGAGGTGACAAACCACACGCGACCCGCCCACCGCCGCAGAGCCCCTCCGCCCAACGCATAAAGCTGCACTCGACGATACAGTTTATTGCACGTTGCGGGTTGGATGCAGGCTCGAGGGGACGTCGCATCCACCGACGTCAGCCACAGGCTATGCGAATACCGAGGTTGGATTAGCAGGTCGCTTATTTACGGCACACTTATGCGATAATGTTTACTGCTAAGCGAGTGCATAGTCGCTTAAGTGGATAACGATGGCGCCGTATATCTGTCTAGAAATAAAATGTAATTGTAAACAAAAAAAAAAGTATGCGTAAACCGTAGACTGATAAAATACCCTGTATACAGCGCGAGTACTCGCATATTAGTAAATACGCACGATTTCTCAACACCAAAGAAACGTGAGTAAAGCGAGCGCTGCATACCTTGCCGGCAGGATCTACCTACATATTTCCCTTAATCTAATTTTACTTACAGACTTATATAACAGGGTACTTGTCTCAGACATCGCTAGTTATTACATGATATACTAGTTTCGTGTTACAAGACCAGAGAAATAATCCAATCATAACTTAAACCAAAGCATCGTTAAAAACAGTAGATAATTAAAAATAGAGAGCGATAGAATGTGCCGCTAGACGCTGGTTGAAACACTTCGCGTGTAGACTGTATTGGCTGTGGGCGACAGGCGAAGTGGCAAGTGACGCGTTGTGTGAAGTTCCTCGGAGGGAGACATGGCGTTTCCAGAGGTAAGTGCTCATGCTGCACGCTTCATACTCTACATAACGATAATGCTAACAATACTCCGTGAGGGTGCGAGTTTACCTTTGCTACTACCGGCTATCCAATCATCAGGGTGAGGAGCGATTCGAGGTTCATCACACGAAATACTGGTCTCAATTTAAGATTCAGATAACGATATATATATATATATATATATATTTTTTTTTAAATATAAAACATCATGCCAGCTTGCTGTATTAGAAAAGTCTCAGCATTAACGACAGACTTGTGTTCGGGCCTGCATGGGTCAAAGCAGATTATATTACTCGAGAGAAGGTGCATCAGCTAATTGATTTGGCCGATAAGGTCAGACTGTGCAGCGAGGAATGCAATCAAAAACAATGCGCAGGTAACACATGCCCGTAGAAAACTTAAAAATGCGTCACTCCTCGGGAACGGAGAAAAAAGAGGTGTAGTAACGAGGTGTGAAGATCTCCCGTTTCAATCGGCTGGAGTGAAGCGCGGGAACGGCCAGAAGTCGGTCGTGTTTTTAAAGGAACCGCAACTCGGGCGCTTGGCCGGCCCTCCCGCAAGGCAGCGTCCCGGTTGTTTATCGACTCTGCGATTCTCAACCAGCTTGCTTTTCGAAACACCACCGTGTGAAAGCCGACGGAAACATAACAAGGAAAATATATTGGACATTGTGTGGAGAACGTGGAAGACAAACGCTGTTTGGGAATAAATTAGATTCGATTTATTACGTAAAAGTATACACGTGCCATCCAGCTTCCTAGTAGCCGATTTCGGTTGTATTTTATGTACCGCCTGATTTTTGTCATCCGTCTTTGTATGAAAGCTGAGAAATCGGGCGGCGCGGCCGGCACCCAGGAGAGCGCTAACAATTCGAGTTGAAAACGTATCGAAAGTGAAGAGAGTGATCGTTTACAAGTGTATTTCGGGCCGCCCCGCCCCCGCGACCGCGTGCTGATAACAGGCCGGGAGAGTTATTGCAGTGATTATTTTGATTAAATACGGTTTGAAATACATTTCCATCTGTACAAACAAGTTATAAGTGGTCAATGGGCCATATATAAAACTGCACGCGAGTAGTGCGTTTAACATTCCTGCAGTCTGTATAAATTAACAGAGGTTTATCGCTTCCATAGAAACGTATCGGTAAGCAGGACGGAAAGAGAAGAATGCCGCTTCGTTAGTCGAGCAGTGCGAGTTGCGAGTTATGAAATGGAAAGCAATTATTCTGTCGCTTTTAGTAAGGACACTTTATTAACGGCGACTTTATGAGATGCAAAATTTATCGCACTAAAGAATTACGGACGAGAATCGTAAAAGGAGTGCAGAATGACGCGGGCGCATTCATTATCGGCGACATGTTTGCCGGAGAGAGGATTTATGATAGGAATCGACAATGTTTCTCGAGGACCGCGATGGCCGCGGTATTCGTTTTTAAATATGGTCCCTCGGACCCCACGCGATTTCAGTTACCGCTCGCGCCGAAGTGCCGACAGTTTTCTCTTTTTAGCATATTAACGGAAAATTATTTAAATCTTATGGTAATCGAGATAAACTTGTCTCTTTAAATAACCGTTTATTATGTAAGAAAACATTTTTATCTCTTGCGGTAACGCACAATCAATCATAAAATCTAAAGAACAAATCTATTATCGACACGAAAATTCATTTATATTTTAATCACAGCATATGCGAGATTTTTAAATAATAATTGAAAGATTGCGTTAGTAATTGTTACCAGGGAAACTGAAGACACTAAGTAAGTAATATTAAGTGCATGGGTGAAAATATATTTTTATCATCAAGGTGCGTCAATGCTGGAGCTCGTGTCAACATGGCCGCTTTCCGAGGGCGGCGGGGGTTGCGGCCGTGAAATTAGTACTTAATTGAATTCTAGGCGTAGCAAAAGCAATCGAGCATGAAATGGTGCTAATTCACTTATGCTCGCCTGATACTTAGCAGATTGCAGGAACCTTGTAATATGATTGTTGTAAGAAGCTACGTCTATCTACATATACTTACTATATATTATTTATTTGTAATTTACTTCATATTAAAAAAATTCTGTAACTCCGAGAGCAAGCATTGCTCATTGGAAAGAAGAAGGATAAAAAAAAATTACACAGAGAAAAACTCATATTATGTTACAAAACAGGTAGAAATTTTAATCTGTCGTGTTAAACAAGTTTTAAAATAAAATACAACCGGCGCCATTAGCATAAAAAGTATTTGTATTAATTAAGTATTTATTACATCTCAGATCGCGTGGCCGCTTGATATTTTTGAGAATCCAGCTTATCTGATCGAATACATTTAAACTTATCATGCAATAAATATTTTTAATATAATTTATTAACGAATCAAAAACTTTTTAGCTTTTCTGAAAACATCCGAAATTCGTAACAATATTTTATATACAATTATATAGATTATATCGCAATCACGTGTATAATTATTTTGTGTTTATATTTTAAATAATTTTGTATTGCACTTTTTCGGAAGAAAATTTATATTTTAATTTTTTCGATTTGGTGTTGGCACTGTAAAAATTTAAAAAAATAAAATGTTAATTTATCCAGCAAAATCAGCCCCGATGGCGATAACTTTGCTCTATAATCAAGATCAAAGAGACGATTTTTCACCCGAAAACTTACTGGCCCAAAAAAGTCAAAGGACAGGCGAGGGTGGGTTTTGAGTGAATGCGGCTTTTTTCGTGCCAACAGAATTCAGGAAGGAGGGGAGGTGGTAGGGGGGCGTATTCACGGTGTAAAATTTATTAGGAGGCTAAAATTAGGTCGAGAAATTAATGGTACACAAATCGGGGGAAATGTTTGATTAGTCTGCGGACACGGCCAGGGGAAGCTGACGCTTGGGGCGGCAGGCTGCGTGCTAGGCGGGTATTTATAGATGCGCCATCTTTGGCGAGGTCGCGCGGCTGTCCTGTCTCAAGGCTGCGGCGACTCGTTCTGTGGGCAGGGGGAGAAGGAGGGGGCAGGAGCACTGCCAACTTTATCTAGTTTATTTTCATGTACTTGTATATGTACAGATTTTGCAGAGATATTAAGTGATTGTCTATGCGAAGGGCAAGGAGGTCACGTGAATCTGATATACTCGTATATATATATATATATATATATATATATATATATATATATATATATATATATATAATCTCTCGTGTAAACATCGTTATTGTTGCCATCGCACTCTTTATGGCGGTAGATGCTCCAACACGTCGTAAAATTATCCAAACGTATGTGAATTAGGAATGTATGAAACCAGTCACGGCAGTAATATTACGTTTGATTAATCGCCCATACTGTCAGTGGGCCAGCCAATCGTGTTTATAATCGTAAACACGGATTCACAGATTCGGTTAGATATTTCTTAAATATTATAAATAAAATAATCAAATAAATCTTATATAATAAGACATGGATTTATTGCGTTTTGAAAAATATTATTGTGTCAGTAGAATGAGTTCGCGGTAATAAGATAATTTGGCACAGTGTGAATTTATATTAACAAGAGTAACCGTTGGATTCTATGTTAAAAATTGGCGGTCCTAATGAATGAATCAAATCACTTACAGGAAGTCGTTAATAATCAAGATAATATCAATGTTGTGTTTATAAACCATAGTTTATTTTAAAAATTAGGGTATTACGATATAATTGAAAACAAAAAAAGATAAGAATTGTATTGAAGGGAAGTGGTCAGAATTACTTCATAAGTGCCAAAGTCAATGCACGATTCCTGGAAAGTGCTGACGGCCATGTCGCTACTCAAATAAAGCCGGCTACGCTTGCTGGGGCACGTTTGCAGGATGGATGACGCCAGAGTCCCAAAGATGGTTCTCCACGATGAGCTCACCGATTGAACTCCAAAAACTCCGCAGTAGAGGAAGAGTCTTGCGGCGAACAAGCCTTTGTGCAAGTAAGGAGTTCGCTAGTGCTATGGTTTAAAAAGAATGAAGGAAGCAATAACAGTAAGACCGGCAGCAGCAAAGTAAGCAGTCGAAATAGTACTTAGGATTTACTCGTAGATAAATATGCGCCTTTATTTACACAGGTTGATATGTAGTTCTCTACGAATCTTCCGAGCAGCACCACTATTATCTATCGATGCCAACACAAGTCGGACTACGTGGGAGGAGAGTGGTTGAATAGTTTTATGACCAGATATGTTTTACAACATTCAAGTGAATCGTAAAATATATTGGTATTATATTCAGAATTCAAGTTGTTATTATTTAATATTTTTTTCCATCGGAAAATTTGTATTACTTATGTAATTTTAATTAAAAAGATGTATTTATTTTATCCACGAATAGAAGCTCGTTAATATCCACGCAAACTCAAATCGACTTAATAAGTAACTAATGACATATACTATATACATATTTCATTAGCAGGATCCGTCCGATACAGTTCATGTATTAAATTTTACATGGATAAAAACAGAAAGTTGTATTCCCCGGTGGCATGTCACAGAGGTAGCTTTCTGAGTAAAAAAAAAATAAGTGTAGTTTGTTAGGATTGGCAACGAGTAATGGCGACCGTACGGTAGGACCAGTCCACATCCGCCGGCCACTCGCCCCCTGAGGTCTCGTCGGAGCCCTGCGAGGTGATTTCCCGAAAAACAAAGAGTCAGCTGGCCTACTGAGTGGGACGATTATCGGCAATTAACGGAGTATTTTACTCGATCACCTGTGCGATAGCCCGGGAATAGAAAACTAGATAGAAACTGCAACGCTCTGTGATTACCGGCCAGGTCCGCACAAGTCATCAGGTTAAATTGAATGTAGCATTGTCCGGTCTTCCTGACAACGGGTCTCACTTCGTGGAATAAACAGTTTCTGATATTTGCAGTAGTATATTTTATGGTTAGGTTTTGACTTTTAATATGCACAAATAAGACAAAATAATAATATAAAAAATGCGACAGTACGGCAGACTTAGTACTATCTACCCTGGATACGAAGTCTCAAGACTGCTTTGACAGGTTTACCATCCCACGCTTGTAAGAACGATAATTTATCGATTTTTATCATTCAATAAAAACCTTCGTTTTTATTGAAAGGTAAAAACACGCAGTTAAGACTTCCAGATCAATATGTAAAACCACAGAAAGTACATTTACACTCTGCATTAAAACTTATGTTCATACATAAAAAAAAACAGGAGAAGTGATTTCTTAAAAAATATTATAATTTGTTTTTGAATAAAAATTTTAATCTTGAATCTTTACATACTCAATCGGAGTACTATGAAGCGTTTTGAATAAATTTCATGTGATGATTCATTTAAAAGCACAAAGCTCCAGTTCGGAGCTGCAAAGCTGGACATATTAGATTGCTTATTATAACGTATCTGCCGAGAACTGTTTGATATCTGGGATTAGATCGTGGCAGATATCGTTAGCGGCCGAGCAACCGTCAGACTGGAATTCTAATGTCGCCCGTCACTGCGATTTTCCTCTGAACTGGGCTTGGATCGATCTCATCGACGGCCTGTGCGTGAGCTTTGTTTCTGTTCCATCAAATTATTCCGCTTCAAGCTGACAATACCCACGCGGAACTGATCGCAAAGCTCCTGCGAAAGAAAGTTTACCATCCACCGTAATACTGATTTCTATACAATTCTGATAACTATAAATTTCCAAGCAATAAGTTATTCTTATAATAAAAGGTAGTGTCGATATTATACTCCGTTTTAATTGATCCAAGTATTTATTTGTTCATATTTCAACGTTTATTAAATTTTATATCAAAAAATACGTATAACAATGTTTCATATAAAATTTATAAATAATGTTATTTACTGTTTTATTATTCTATCGTACACTATACTATATACTATTCAAAACGAAATATGACAGTAACGATTGTCATTTAAATAAGTTTAGATTTATTTATATTCAATTTGATCAAAATCATATGCAATTATTTATAGTTGACTTAAGCACACTTTATACACTGTATATATAAAATAAAGTGCATGTCGTATTTGAAATGATTTATATACTTTGTGTGTTAATATATCTGAATTCTATTTGTTTTAAATTTATTATTTTTAATAACTGATAAATCATAATGTGTACTTGATTTTGTAATTAAAAAAAAAATACAGACGCACTAAATAGAAATTTAATTTCACTTTGAAGTAACGTCTTATCTCAATTAAATGTTAGTGTCGCATATATTATAAGTGACCGTCACCTGACTCAGACCGGACAAAAGGAAGAATAATAAATTATCTAAAAATACGTGAATTTATTTATCAGCCTGGCGACACCAGCCCGGCCTGGCGGTGCAGCCCAGGCCGGGCCGCTGGAGCGCCGGAGACTGAAATAAGACGCTGGTCCTCCGCCAGCCGCCCGGACGCTCGGCTCGCCCGCCGTCTCGCAACTCATCAGATTACTTTGATACATTGGAGATTGCTTTGCGCCGGATCAGATGTGGTCGAGATGAATGGCTGGACTGGAAGTCTAGATTTGAAACGAGCGGTGCTCGCTCGGAGCCGACGATGAGCGGCCGTTTGATAAATTCCTTTTCAACACCGTGATTGCAGTATACACGCACCAGTTCTATTCACATGTGTGATATAGATTTGTGAAGAAATATCAACGAAAATATCATAACAAGCAATATGATAGTAGCTACAGCAGTATCACATATATTTTGATACTTTTCAAGACACATTCCGAATCAAGAGGACATTAGTTTATTTATAAACACTATTATATGCACGACGAGTCAATGTGGTGAAGGCTGATGAGGATGTTTGGCAGTGCAGGTTGCGGTTTTAAAATCTCGAACTTAACGTGTTATTATAACTAAGCGTAGTTATTAAAATATGAACTTGCACTTCCTCTAAATCGACTGGAAAATAAAGTAACCTAGCGGCTACATATTGATCAGATCAAAATCAGGAATTAAAATGATAACGTAAAATACAGAAAATTTAAATATAAATGTATGAAATCGATCGTTGAGAGTAAATTTAGACTGAAAAATGAACACACCGCTTTTATGGTATCACAGTATCATTAGGATGCACTTGCGTGGAATTGTTTCAGGCGATTGTGGGAGTAATCAAGATAGCCTTCATAATAACCAACCACCGATAGGAAATGGCACATAAAATAAGAAAATTTATATTATCACCATGTTATTTCACAATGTATGTTCGTTCTCGTAGATACGGTTGGCAGTACGATTATATGGAATCACAAATTAACGGCTCGAATGAAAATCGAGATAATAAAATGGCGTTTTAATCAACCGCGTCGTACAGTAATTAATATGATTCAATTAGCATTACTTATCTCATTGATATTATGTTTTACGATATGCTCGATATTAACGGTGGTATTATTCAAATAATTGCAATAAAATGTGGTTTAGTTAATGCAATATGCTCACAGTGCAAAATAATTTTAATAAGAATTTATGAATGGATCGTAAAATGTTCAGTTGACCAAGATGACATTTAAGTCGATCGAATTAAAATACAACTCCAAGGAAATTACTAAATACCAATCAAGTAATCAGTGTAAGTTATGTTTGATTTTTATACATAGCACTACGGTGTTACATGCTTGAAAGCTATACAATTTTATGGCGATTTGAATCAATCACCAAAAATACTATAGAAACAAGTGTATTTTTATAATATATATATATTTAAGTGTAGGTATTACTAAAGAAAAAAGCATAAATGACATAGGTACGAAAATCAAATAAAAAAAATGAAACAGAAATAAAATACACCGCATTCTTAAACGCGTTAGGAATGTCGGTAAAAAAAAAGAATAAATTTTGTGCAGTAAATATCATCGCAGAGAATAGAAGTGAGATCCCGAAATAAGTCCTACGCTCAATTAGCTAGCCGTTGTTCGCCGAGTGAGTAAGCGACATTGTGTTATTGTTTTTAACTGGGTCAGAACGGCATTAAAAATAACTATAACAATTTAACAAACATATAGTTTAATTGTAAAAAATACGCCCAGAAAAACATATCGAAATGTAGCTCCATTACAATAAATGCAATTATAAAACGCGTGCCAAGAGTTACTCAATTTGTAGATCTTTAAAAAGAAAAGTATTGCAACAGGAGGTAATCCGAAACCTTTTTGGCGACAGGTGAAAATACTGAAGGCGCCTGCCAAATGTACATAGTTTCAAGCCAACCGCGACGTTGTAGTAACCTTTATATTAGATCAATGAATTTGTCATTGTATAAATATATATACACATAACATACAATACAATTTAACGTTGATCTAGTATACAAGTATTAAGCTTAGATGTTGATTGGTTACAATAGTTTGTTAGATAAAATTAGAAACGGCTTTTTAGACAACTCAAAAAGTGTCGAGGGCAAAAGGCCAAGGTGTTGATCGCTGATTCGATGGGCTAACCGGAGGGAGCGGGTTTCTGGTCCCTCAGTACAAGAAGCTCTGTCTAACGAACACTCAGGTTTTTTACTATACATTTTTTTAAATAAATAATACGCGTGAATATTTTTTGTAACTACTTTAATGATCGGTAAAAATAATAATGAATATATAGCCTTGACTTAATTTTATAAACAAACCTATGGCTTAAAACGAATTACGTGGGCATTATACGAAATGTTTGTATGCTTATCAAGAAAATTAATTATTTTGCCATCAAAAAGCAAGTAGAAACAGTAAATCCATTAGTTATCTTAAAAAATTTGCACAAATACCAGTTTAAAATAGTACACTCGATAAGCTGTTCTACTAAAAATACTATGTGTTTAGTTTTTTTGTAGTTAGAAATCCTAGAATTTGTCACAGTGTGGGGAAAGCATGTCGTGAGAAGCAGAATAGGGATAGAAAAGAGCGACTCCGAGACGGTCACGGCGCAAGCGCAGGCTGTTCCGGCCTAAATTATAAATCGGGAATTCAATGACTCAATGAAAGGACACCCGTGACGTCAGATTTTTGGAAAGTGTGACGTGAACACCAGGCACGAACCGTCTCACAGATTATTCAGAATGAACTTCAATTGTTGAAGCCATTCAAGGGAATCACGAGTTTAGATCATACTGTTATCGTAATTAGTGCTTTACCCAAAACCGACTGCCATCAAAGCATTGCCGACGATGTATTTCCTTTTTTATAATTTGATAACGAAGTATTTCTCATGAATATATTTACAAAGCGGCGTTTTGAATTAGCAGATGTCAACGGCTTCTACCAGAAGCTCTCAATGCTGCAATCGTACTCGTAGATGTTATCAAACCAGTTAAATGAATAATCCCCACGGAAATAGACGCAATAAACTGAAGGAGTTAATTAATTCAGTTGCATTTCCTGCTATAAATAAGGGGCGTTAATTGAGGGTGAAATTTGAAATGTCAGATACACGCGATCAATTGAAAAGCTCACTTTGAATGGAATATATCTGTTGGTTGCCGGTGAAAACGTGATACTCGCATGTGCAAAGTACAAAGTTCCCGTCGCATCTTTCTCTGCAGGTTCCAAGTTGAACACGATACTGTGGCTTCACCGAGACGCGGTGTCTTATTGTTGTAGCGCGCGACCCTAAAAAGAAAACAAGAGTGAACCCAAGGCACTTCCATTATCCGCGTGTATTTTTTTTTATACAAAACCTCGGGAAAAAAAAGACAGTCCCATAAAGAATCCGAAAAGGAAGCACACTTGTTAGAGATGCAATCGGACCTTTTAATTACCGGAGAGCTAGATGGGCCAGGGCTGTTCTGTTGGGATATTTACTTAACTATTTCGTCTGATCAAATATCAGAAGCATCTTTATTTATTTTTTTTATATAGGTTTGGTACCTTGGTTGTTATGTACAAGGTTTGTCATCACAATTTGGGGAAACTTTCCAAACTAGTCGATCGAAATTGTGCTATATATGGGAGTGACTGAAGCTACATCCCCTGGTTTATCTTTTTTATGGTTCCGATGACACGCTTCAAGAAGCCATCCAGTGACTTCATCAACTGTGGGTGTCTCGCCACTGATTTCAGGTCATCCAGGCACAGGCCCTCCAGTTGGTGTCTCTGAAGGTCAAAGATGCGGCATGAACCCACAAGGTGGATCACTGTTTGTGGAGTAATATCATCACAAGGGCATCTTTATTAGAGCACCACTATGGAAAGTATGTTTTATTTTTTGCGTGCGTTTATATTTGTTTGGTTTATTAATAATTCTATTGAATCTTTTGAAATAATTTACAGCATGAAACGCAGTGATTTTTATAGTACATACACGTTCCACCCTCGTCCCCGCGAGGGTGAAAGCGCCGGCTCCAGGTGCCGGACCAGACGATGGCGTGGGGCTGAAGACAGAAGCGGCGAGCACGCGGCCGTGAGTCACGGCGGACGCGTGTTATTTCGAGTGCAGGTATGTAACGCGTACGGAGGAAGTGCGAGGCCGAGGCATGCGGTCACCCGGCGGCCATTATTATGTGACAACAGCGAATTTTATTTTAGAAACACATTTTTGCAAATAGACCGGCGGCGCGGTTCCGAGAGGCGACGAGGATTTTCGGTAATCGTGCTTCGCGGAAAACGTATTCGATAAGATATCAACTTTAAACATATTATTAAAATGATAACAGATGATTTATTGCTGCGTACTTAACGAGAAGCATGTGATTGAAATTAAAACGACCGGGTGTTGTAAAACGCATGTGTCTAAATACCAATAATGGCCGAAATTTCTCAACACCGATGCTAATATTTCAGGCAACCTGTCCGAGCCGCCGAGTCTCGTAGTTGGCAATTTAATTTGTTATTCTAAACTATTGCTAAAAAATGAGTTCAAGGCATTCACTAACGCCTAGAAGGGATCACTTGTATTTTAAAAAAATAACACGGGCCAAACATATTGTGCAATATAATTATAATGCATTCAAAATTGAAAATAACCATACCATCAGGCTCTGCGTGAAACAGTATTTCAAATTACACGGGATGATAATAAGGCTCCTACGAAAATCTACCCTAATAAATTTAAATACAATTACATTTTAATTAAAGCTAGTTTTTGAAGAAACAAATAACAAAAAATACAAAGTGCCTAGATTACTCGGCTACCTTTTTATTGTTGGCTGCTCTATTTCATAGGAGAGAAAATTTGTATATTATTACTATCGTTCACATAAAATATTTTTTTAAATGTCTGTGAAAATCATATGGGTTAAAAACAAAAACATTTTTTTAAGTTAATTTATTATTTTAAAATATATATGCGCTACTGTCACGCTTAGAAAGCAAGCTTAAAATTTTCCATCTTAACATAGACATGAGTTTCGACCCATTTAAAAACATAAGTTTTTTAAATCATACCAATAATACATTATTATAAAATATTTACTTTACGGACAATTTGAAAACGCCAATTCAATTTGCTCTATTGGGCACACGTACTTACTGGGTCTCGTTTTTCGTTTGACGAGCGTACCTGGCTAGAAGTTTTATTGATTGTTTCATTGGCAGAGCTTTTGCCGTCCGCGGCGGAAACGGAACTGTTGGAAGCCATCCAAGCTGTGGTCTGGTGACCGTTCAGAGGCAACCTCTGATTGGTCCGTCGAAGATGACACAAGGGGCGAATGAAACTATCCGAGCGTCCTATAAAAGTAATTTACATAGAATAAATATATTCCAGTTTTTTTTTACTAAACTTTATTACTTAAAAATATGCAATATTTTCAAAAACTATTGATACCTGGCAATTTTGTTGTGTTCCAGTTATTGTTAAAATAGCACATTTTATAAAATAAAGAAGGTATTTAGCACTTTAAGATATATTCGCTTTCATTTGATTTATTTCTTTATATTTAAGTATGCAAGCAATTTAAAAATATAACATCATTGTTATTAACGCCGACATATCTAATTATAATAAATAATTTATTTAGATTCCCCCATAAGGTAATCTTTCAGGCTTGTTAAGAACAAAATTAACAAGAGAAGAAACATTTATTCACACCGCTGTGTTTAAAGTTTATTTGAACAGTTTATAATCCGGATGTAACAGATTACAGTTTCCTTTGCAGACAGCCATTAAAATCATAACACGATTAGCAGGAGCGGTGTGACAGCAACACGTGATATTTCTTTGGCAATCTTGAAACGTGACAATTTACGGTAAATGAGTTCAACGGAGTGTCGATAGTCGGAAGACTTCATTAGTCTTACCGCAAAGCTGTAGATTCACGAAGGCACCGGATTGTGGATGTTGACTGTAGAAACGAGTCACCTGAGCAGAAAACGCATCTACAGGCATTGCAATGACACTCTCAAATCGAACACAAAGTTATTGATATTAATGCGTTAAACGCATTTTTCATTTGAGTTGAAACATACTGTGCCACGAAATAAATATAACCAAGAAATACGTATGGCATGTTATTTTTTTATCTTCAAGGTATATATTTTTATTTTACACTCCGAGGTGGGATGTTAGGTAACACTCCGAAATGCAGTGCTTAACTTGCATACTTGGTTGCGGTGTCGCAGTCCGCCAACAATACAAGCGAAGTGCATCTGCCAGGTCTGCAGTGGCCTGCAACTATTAACTTATGTTTTAAAATAAACGCATATATTTCATATTATTGATGTTATATTCTTAAGAATAATATAATATATCATATTACATATTACACTCACTGTTTTTGGTAATTTTGTAATCTGACAAGTGTGTTAAATAAAATAAAAAATCAATAATTGTATAAATTTAAGAAAAAAGACGCCATTGAAAATCTCTCGCGATATTGTTGTAGTCAAAGAGTCGGCTGAAACGTAAAATTGCCTGTACTCTAGAAATAAAAATAAAATGATTTGTTTGTTTGATTAGTGTAACTTTAGAAAGAAAATTAAATCCAAAATTGTATCAAAGTATTAAAAGATGGAAATCACAAAGAACACGCAGAAGTTTGTGAGTATCAACCGAGAACTTTTGAATTCATCAACCGAGCCCTGGTTTCGGGGTTGCGCCGCTCTGCGCGCCGGGCAGTGTCGGCTTACGCCAGCTTGTTTACTTTCACGGGGAATTAATTAGCCTCAGGTGTAATGAGAGGCGAAGCGTACCTGTGCAGTACCGGAGGGGTCGCGCCATCCGCTCGCCCGCGCCCATTGCGAGGGACGAGCACAGGACCTTCTATAATATCAGCGAGAAAAACAATTCAAGTTTTAATTTTGGAAAATTTACACCAGGAAATTATAGATAACGAAGTTATTTATTATTCATATCATTATTTGAATAAAAAAATACATTATGCCTACTTTCATTGTAATAAAAAAGCGACTGTAATTATCTTATCAGTACACAATAAATATTCATGTCGTCTGTATTGGTAGAGGTGTTAGGTGCATTTATCACCCGATAATTCGGTTTCATTTGGAATAGTCGCGGCTAGTGAGTCACAATAGAAGTGGACACGGCAGGCGTACCAATGAATAATTATAGTTTCTGGCACGGTAGATAGCGGTGTTGGAATTCGGGTCCTTAAACTATGCGGTCCTTAATGAACGCAGTGACGAATAGAGGAGAAACAATAACAGAGTATTTAATGTATCGCTTAAATACGCCCTGACCCGATTACGGAGGGGAGATTAAGTGTCCGTGCGCAAAGAAACGGAAACAGTTCATTTGTTTGAGAGCTCGGCCGGGCGAGCGGAGGTCGCGGGCTCGGCGGGCACTCCGGTACCTGCTAATGGCTGCCAGCGATCTCCCGAGCTTAATGGCGAACATTAAATCCGGCCATCAGCATTTATCAAAGATAGAATGATAGCGTTAAGTCAAAACAAATAATTGAAGCCTGTCTAGCGCCATTAGCGCCGGGGAAACTGCCGCCGGGAACGCAGAGCTGCAGGCTCGTCGACTTGCGAGAGAATGTAGCCATTACTTTGAAAACGCCAACATATTTATTTTAATTTTAACTTCATATTTCAAAATTAAAGATGCGCCATTACCGACGTATATAGCACAAAAAGTATATATTCTAATGTTTATTGATTTCACGTGTAGACTGGCAGAGGTTGGATTGAAATTCCAAACAAATACTTGAGTTTTGACTTTCTGTATATAGTAACATTCCAGCTGTCAATCGAAATTAGTTTTTTAACCATGACCTTCGGATGTCCCGGTTTTTGACAGGACCCTCCTTCGTATGTCATAAATATTTAGCATTATCGGCGATCCTCGGTCCCGACTCGGCGGCCGGCCGACTTCGATAGCGGCCTTGCGGCGGGCGGAGACGGGCCGGGACCGAACGGGTCTCGGGCGAAGATTCGCATAACTAATTTGTCCATTGACAGGAAAATAAGACAATAAAGTCCACGGAAGGGCGACAATGTGCCCTGCAACGGCTTCGCGGCCCTTCTGGGCGAGGGCTCCGCGATTCGGTGACGCGAGCGCTCTCAATGTCGCCAGGTTTTCAAGCAGTAACTCTCATCGCCTGCCGTTTCAGGTATTAATATCAATTATCGTTAAATTAAAATCCCGCATCATTACTATTAATAGGATCGTTAATAAGATGGATCCAAAAATATCAACAGACGACGGGTGTTCCGATCTGAGATATTGAGATAAATTCAGCGCAGATAAATCGTGATAATGACAATAAAAAGCCTCAAATTGAAATACGGTATAATGAAGACGCGAGCAATTAGCTCGCGGTTTAATAAATTGAAGACAATTTAACAAAAATTATACCACAAATGACAAACGAGGAAACATTTACAATATAAGAAACGAGCCGCTGAGTACAATCACTCACAATACGCAATAATACGATTTTCATGAGATGGAACGATTAAAGCAATTGTGGCAAAGCGACGGTTTTAATTGTACGATCCGTACTTTAATCAACACTATATGGATTGTTATATAATCTTTAAATTATGTACCGTCTGCGGTATCGCACGAGGTCTAGAAGTAGACGGAGAGACCCTGTCGCGTCTCCTGGCGTGCCGACACGCGCCGGCCGCTCCAATTCCGAGTTCCGCTCTCGCGCGGCGACTTGTCCACCACACGGAATGGGAAGATGGGCACTCGGGCGCTAGACTTTTTACTACATTCGAGCCGAGACTTGTTAGTATTCCGTACGCGCGGTTTTAAGTGTATGTAATTACGGATGATGACAATGAGCCGAATTGAGATGTGATAAATTATTTTTTGTTACACGGAATAAATTACAACCGCGACTGGCGTTCTTCCGTGCCGCTGGCCAGTTGTCCGCTAAGTGGCGGGAACAAAGAACGGCGGCGGCCGGAAGCGGCGTGTACGGCGGCAGAGTGGCCGTGTCGCGCGGGGGGCATGGGTGATAATACAACGGTGTTAAGGTTTAGTTTGGTGAAAAACGAGGACCGCAAAGCACCAGCCGGCGAGCTATTTGTCACCAGAAGATGCGGCAATGCTGTGACGGAATCCGCCTAAATAAAATTGTTCGGTCTCGTAGTCACTCGGTATAAAGTAAAGAGAAATCGTAGGGATTTTTCCTCGTTTGCTATTACTTTGGTACAAATATAACAGCGCCGCGAAGATGTAAAAAATAAGTAATGATTCAAAAATTTTCTATCGTTGAAAAAATATATTTCCACGAGATGAGGTCACGTCTTCCATTAGGTCATTGTAAAAAAAATAAACAGCACGAAATACTATAACACGAAAACTTCCTCAGACTATTGCGTCATACCAGTCATGCGCTACAAATATATACATTTGTTCAGGAAAAAAAACTTTAGAAATAATCAGTATGTGACGACCACCATCCCGATCGCCGAGTTCGTTAATTTCAACAAAACTTTAAATACTACATGCTTTGTATTATATTACGCCAGCATATCTGTTATTTGATAAAGTTAATAGAATTATTTTTTTTTACAATACGTCCACTGAAATCACGACTAAAATTATTTCACTATAATGATATAAGCTTTAGGCACGTATCAGTAAGTTTGAAAGCGCTTCGGAGGGTTCTTCGGCGAAGTAAGTTTGTGCGAAGGGCAGGAAGTGGATATCTCCTGCAGCCCCGGAACAATGCGAACTCCGTTATCAGGGTGGCGAGCACCGGAGGCGGTCGCGCGGCGGGCGGCAGCGGAGCGCGAATCCGGCGGCGTTTCCTCTTCCCGTGCGAAATCCAACAGGGGAAATGACTGCGGAGAGCCATTGTCACAGTGCACAATATATGCAAGTGCAATTTTTATTCAAACGTTTTGAACGCCAAGCAATACGAATGCCAGCAACTGGAGTGGAAATTTCAAAACTGACTTTAACAATACGCACGGATGTTTTACGGCCAAAGCGAATAGCTCAAGTAGTTCGCGACAGCTAAGAAAACAAATTTAAATAAACACCAACAGAACGTGAAGATCGTATCAAGGAAACAGAAAAGTAATATTTGTTTTGTTTAGAATGAAACATGCCTGTTCTGATGGTTCCGTTTGGTGGTCGGCATCTGTGCGTCTTTATGAAGTTAACGGACAGCAATTGCCCGCTTGTTTTTCAGAGTCAATGGGATTGTGTTGATAATTGCATCGCTACTTTGTCTAAAAAATGCAGAACTATTTGCATTCAATGGTTCTGGAATGAATTTGGAACTAACGGCGCTGATCAATTAGTCTGTCTGAAATATTCAATAGTTTAATGGATCAATCTAACTGTTTTGTATTAGCATACATACTATTTTCAGTGTACTGTATTCTAAAGGTTATCTGATTATTAATCTTTGTGGAAATTTGATTTCATAATAAAACATGCGTTAATTTCCGTTATTATGAGATAGGTTATATGTAATAGCTTCAGCGATTAAAAAATAACAATCTGTTATTGGTAAGCACAATATTATTGGTAAATACCAACCAGTGAAATAGTAAGTAATGCAATTAACAACGATTACAACTTACGTTATTAAGAGTTTCATTCGAGTGTACCTACATGTACATAACAATATTTTTTTCTGAATATACTGAACGTGTAAACGCAATAATTAACTTTTACTTGAGAGATTAAACCTTCAACTTGTTGCGCGCCGAGCTGATGGCTGACCATAGGTTATTCACGGTCGCAGTGCGATGCAGTCTTTGTTGGAAAGATAATAATTAAGTTTGTCGTCAAATACAAACATTAAGATTTATTGAGCTGGGAAAATTTCATAACCATGACCCAGTCGCCGCGAGCGCCCTTGAGCGGAGGTCAGGGGAGCCCGCGAATCGTTTATTTTTACAGTTAACTCCGCGACGGCCCAGAGGTTAGCGGGACGGGCCGACAACAATCGCCGGGTGGACTCCCCGGAGAGCCGCGTCCTTGGGCGCGAGGCGAGAAGCGAGGAGGCATCCACCTGAGACGGCGACTCGTCTTACCTGGAACCAAAAGAAACGGAACGGTCAGACCTTGATATTGAAATGGATGGTTATTGGTCATTGTAATGTCAAGGATACGAGTTAGCAGATTAAAGTAATGATACCATATTCGATGCGGACTCTAGCGGCGATATCTACCGTGTATCCGGCACCACAAAGAACCGCCAGAATATCAGAGATACGACTCTTGCTAACAAACCGTTGGTTATTCTAAAAATGGGCAACTCGGTATTTCAAAGTCATACTTATAATTATATAAATAAATAAAAATCGAGACACGATATAAAACGTTATTTATAATAATCAAATTTAGGAACGAACTCAATCGATATTGCCACTCACTTAACTGACTGAACTTTTTATTGTACAGAAGTTATGTCCGTTATTCTTGATGATAATCATCACAAAAACAGCGGATAACAAATCTTCAATCTGATGGTACTCGAGATCTCAAATGACGGGTAACACGTGACATGATCGGTCTTGTCGGGGGGATATCTGATGCTTCAAAAAAACTTCTCATCAAAATATGACATTTAACATTACACATCATATCTAATTTGTAGAACACAAAAAATCCGATCGGCGTCTAGTATTATTAGACATCACGTACGCGCCTACAAACGCGAGTCTCTTTTTATTTTCCGACCTCGCGCACAACTGCGCAGTACAAAGAATGGCAAAAGCCCTTCGAAAGGAATGAAAAAAGTCGAATATAATGTATCGCTGTCCGTTCATATGTTAATGAGAGCTCCGACATAATTACGACAACTAAAGCGGGAGGCGGGCCATCAATCAGCGCCCGCGCAGCAGCGGCGCGGTCGTGGAAAGCGCAAAAAATGGGTTACGTTTGGAAATGTACCGCGGGGGCTCCGCGGCCCGCCGAGGAAAACAAAGGCCGGGGCGAATCGGCCGCGCCGGGACACTACGCGTGCCCGGACACTAACCGTCTCTGTAATTGGATTTCTTTTGTGCAATTATGGTTCTGAATATCCAATACGGACATGCAGACTCGGCCGCTTTTGAGTTGAAATGAAATCATGTGAATATTTTGTGGAAATCCAGAGTGACAAATGAAGCCAGAACAAAGACTCGAATGTCTGTGTTACATTGTTAGAGGAGATAGCCACGTGCGTGTGGCATGCCAGGTAATTTATAATAGTAATGTTTTTGGACAGGTTACACGACTGCAATTACGAGCGGTGAATTTTGGTTGTTTCGTTGACGGTTTGCACGTGTAGTAGCGTCACCCCAGCGACTTGCAGCACGTGCAGAGTGCACACGTATGCATGCACGGTCGGATGATTAATATGCGGTCGTGACTTGTAACCTTGTGCCTGCGCCATCTGGGACGTGCTCCGAAGTAGGTAGGTCTGGAGGGAAACCGTCCCAGCTTCAGCCCCGGTAGGCGAGCGCGGGTAATAAATGATAGTCGCCGGTTGATTTATTAACTAATGATGCGCAGGTGTCACGAAAAGCACGCCTTTGGCAAAAAAAGAGAAAATTCTAGTCAATGTAACAAAAACGAGCTTTCCGGATTAAATGTATTATTTATTATAAAATGAGCATCTACATAAACTTTTTATGATTGAGTTTTTATGTAGTATTAAGAGACGATGTTTTTTTAAACAGACATATTGTCTGTGTAGATTAAAAAATATATCTTTACAGTTTTAGGTAAAACATAAAACTGAAGGCAAACAACTTGTCGAGAGGAAAGAATTTAGCAAATATTCACCAGTCGCAGGTATCTATTATAGTATTTAATATGTAAATAAGGCTCGTGCAACACATATATTATTATAAGTTATAATTTATGTGAAAAAAGCAAGTGTATTTCGCCAGGTCTTGCGTATAAGGTCGTGACGAGCTTTTGGCGAATTTGGGCTCTTATTTGGGAGCTCGATTCTGGCAAAAACTTAAAATCGACGGTAATTTTATAAAATTAATACAACCTTTAAAATAATTATTTAAACCGAACGATTTAAAATTAAAACACAGACACTTACTACACTTTAACTGTGAAAAGATGCGTTTTTTGCAATTCGAGATAACCGCGTCTCAAGAATTATTAACACAGAAAAAAATTAATGAGTACACAAAGTCCTTCGGTCGTTTTCAATTGAAAGGTAAATACGGGCTCGGCTCGATATCATTATTATATACACGATAAAATGAAAAATGCGGGTATTAATCATTTTAATGAGTCAATTATTTATAACATCAATGGTTCCCTGCGTTCAAGTAGTACATATTGGTTAAGTTGGTAAACGCTCGGATTAACGCATTAAGCTTGATATTTAGCAGGTTACTTGGCAATATCGGCAGTACAATAATCGGGTGCGGACGAGCGAGAGGCGAGGGCGGCCTTCGCGGCGGAGGTCACGGCCCGGTCCAGATCCCGCTAATAACTCAATCACTTTATTCAAGCATTTAAATCACCAGACGCCGACCTTTCGGGTGTTCTCCCCCGCGAGGGCTCCTCGCGCGGCTCTCCCGGACCTCAAAGGTGTCGCGGCTTAAAATATTACAAAAAGTGGGTCGTCCGTTCTGATACGAGTCCGCTTAATTGGCCATTGTTTGCATTTTTAAGCAGGGAACGATGCAGCAGAGCGAACACTTTGCGCTACAAAAAAAAATAATGAGATGCGATAAAGCATCAATACGAAAAAAATAAACATTTATTTAAATTAAAAATAATTAGTTGTAGTAACAAGTAAGATATTTCATGTTACGCTGTCACAGTTCAAAGTAAGAATAAATATTCGGTCGACCGATTAGCAGGAAAAGCCCAAATCGCGAATAGTTACTAATTGGTATGCATAACAAACCGATGATTTGTAAAAAAAACATAAGGGGAATTGATAAAGTTATGTAAACATAGTGTCACCGCTACGACAGCGACCCGCCCACGACTTCTCAAGGTTTCTGTACTATTGAAATATCGTGTGGTGAAAATGTTTCGTAAAATAACTACGTTAATCAGCATGTAAGATTATTAACTCGACGTGGTTTTGTGGTAAGCCCGCAGAAAAGCACGACACGATGAAAAGTGAAACGCAATTTGTTATTATCTCAAAAGACTTTAATAAGCTTTAATATTAAAATCCAATTTCTCCGTGCGTGCGTAAATACGATTTTCGTGGCTTTGTAACGTTTTGAAGTACAAGGAAGGAGATAAAGATTTCCTTGCTGAAAACAAAATAACATTGGTCGATCGGTGCTGCGGAATCATAAGCCAGCGGATAAAAAAAAACAGTGTAGAATATTTTGATGTGATGGAATTTCATCCCTGACTTGCGGTAACGTAAGTATATATTATCATAATTTGTTTTCAATAATAACAGTGATGATTTATATCGACAGACTTGTTTGTTTGTTCCTCATTTGGACGCGATTACAAAAACCAAATAGTTTGATCCGTCATTAGCAGTTCTCGCGAGCGAGGGGCCCGGGGGACATGACGTCACGGCCCGGACGACCTGTCGAGAGGTTAACAATCCTGACATCGCGTTGCCCAAACACAATGGTCGAAGTCACCGGCCGCTGGAACTAAGTGGGCACAGAGTATCGCTGTTTGCTAACACCTAGCCATAAAAAAAACCTGCGCTCGTCCTGTCGTAAAGCAGTCTACACAATAAAATCAGTGAAGGAATTATCGATACTGTCGGCCTGTCTTCGCAATCGAGCTCGTCGATTTTAGCCCGATGAGTTTTCTAACGATTGTGGTTGTTTATTTGCCATGTCAGAGTTCGAGTCCTCGATGTGGCGCGACAGCTTAACCATTCAGAAAAATAAACTTTATAAAATTAGAATCGCAGAATGAACAGAGAGATGTATTGAATCAGTCGATGGCGTCGTCGGCAGGTTGCGACGGCCGCCGACTCGGCACGCCGCATCCGGCTGTGCAGAACGATCTGCACGTGGAAGTTCGAGAGCTCCGAGCGGCACCACGTGTTCGTTCCACCCGAGGAGGCGAGAACCACTGATAGTATTTCACGAGGCGCGCGGACAAACAGGCGACACGCGATCCGGGCATTAGACCATACGCAATCGCTATAATTCTATATTTTCCGGCCAAAGACAAAAAAGCAGATAGCGCGGGACGTTCAACTTTGTATGGCTTTCCGAGGCACCTGGGCACGTGCGAAAACGTGCCAGTGCGTGAAACGCGCGTCGGTAATATTCAACGCAGCCGCAGGAGTCGCCGCCGTTGAGCCAGAATAACGTACTTAAATCGCAAAGCCGTACGACGTTTCAATTTATGATTTATTTTTACGTGAGCTATTTCTCGACGCAAACTTGGCAACCGCGAGCTCTAGCAATTTTATCTAAGCTGCGTAAACAGAATAGCAGAAAATAGAGTTTCCAGTATGAAGAATCGATTTTTGCCGAGAGCAGTGAATCGATCGCTTATTAAATGAAGCTCAAATCACTATGAGACTGCATATTTTTACACTAACTGAAATAATTTTAAATAACAGACGCACATCACATATATGAGATGATTTAATTGCAGTATTGCTATATTATGATATTTATATATTTTTACATGTTTCGCATTAACATGATGCGTTCGTGACTTGTTCAGTAATAAAACAAAAAATCCTTGAAACTAAAGGTGGATCCGCCGGCCGCAGTAGACGAGTGGCATCAATGTAAAATTATTGCAGATTCCCAAGCAAGAAGCGACCACGCGTTTTGCTATCCTACTAAGTACTTGTTTATTAATGATAACAATTAATTTTCACGTGAATTTGACATTCAAGGCGAGCAGGTCTGATATATTTAAACTATTGAAACCCATTAAAATAATAAATAACATTTTTATATCCACGAAACTTTTATATAAACCAAACATGCTAGCAAACATTCTATAAACAAATGTTATTTTAAAATAGTATAAACTAAGCTTATAATAAAATAATATCGCAAAACATATTTTCATGGGAAATTGAGTTTCATTGCATGTCCAGTTACGAAGTACGTCCGGAGTGCGAGTTTTGTGAAGAGTTTGGCTTCCATAGGCCCAAGAGGAGACACACGAAAAAGGCTCCACATCTGGTGTAGTTCAGATATATAAAGAAAACAAGCGAATTCGTAACCACAGTTTTTCCGCCACCCCATTATTTATTGTATACATTGAACTAAGTATTCGATTTCCGTGAAATACAAAATTGTGTAGCGCAGGAATGTGAACTTACATTTGTAATTTGTAATTATGAGAAGTGTTCATGAATATCTTAAAATTATTTTTTTTATTCATTTATAGTATATGGGGATAGCAAGTACTCGCTCGATATCCACTATTCATCTGAGTATAAATGATAATTCACGGGTAATACTTACTATCATAAATACTAAATACTAGTTGCCACTTGTTTCGTGCGAGATATTTTTTGTTACATTGAGTTTTTGCTCTGTTCAATTGAAAGGAGGAAACGATGATATTCAATTTACCCGACACAGATAGAAGCTATAATTATTTCGAAGCAGTCGAATCTTCCAATGAGAGATCTCAGACTACTATGTCAAGTCAATCAGAAAAATATTGTTACAAGACACGCATGGCTGGGCGGTGACGTAAGCGCAAGTCTAAATTATTACGAAGCGAGGTACATTTATTCGGTAAAGTCATTGTTCGCTATTAGAATAAATACTCACTACCGTTTATCAGACCATGAGGCGAGCTCGTAACGCGTAATAAAAATACTTTGGCATTGTAATGCTTGATATTGATATGATAAAGGGCCGAGCCATTGTTGTTTAATAAGAAAAACTATTAAATGCGTCATCGCGACGTGCCATTCATACGGATGGATGGGCAGATATATGAATACAACACCTATTAGATCTCGATGGGTTAGTGAGATTGTGAAAGCAGCAGTGGTGATGTACAAAGCCCCGAGTTATTCAATTTGTTTGAAATCGCCCTGGTAAATTAATCACAAAGTGACACAGATAATTCAAACTTGTTTAGGTTAGATTATTCTTATTCAATAATATATCGAAAGATACATAGATATTTGCTCAAATTATACTAAAAATAAAATTCGATCTGCTCGGGAGATTGATCCAAATAAAGATTAGCTAATTTTAAAACATTCGTGATTTATTTATTTATCATTATTGTCATTTTTTTTCTATTTGCTTGGTGAATAATTAATATTTTGAAATAATAGATGTAAGTAAATATTGACGTCTTCGAACCGGTAGAAAGATACATGGGTACTTAGGTTAGGTTATGGGGGATGGGACTCGAGCATATTCCGTATCTTGTTATTTCTACCATAAAATAAATTTCTCATCTAGGCTGGTTTCACGAGCAAAGACACGCTCCGGGTAGAAGTGAAATGTATTCCGGGCTGCGGCGCCCTCCGCCTCGGGTGTCATTCGGTCAAAGTGAATCGATTTAAATGCAAATTTTCGCACTTTTGGCCTCGAAAAGGAGACGGGTTCTAACGGGATACGGAATGATACATTCGTAATAATCACGCCCCGGGGCAGAGATATGATAGGACATCGCGGGCCTGTCATTACACCCCGCCGGGACGCTGGGCTCTGCGCGGCGCTACAAAACTAACTGGAAAATACAGTTAGCACGAAGGCTACACCATTCCATCATATTAATTTATTGAATAATTTAATATATGAATATTTGAAATCAAACACCATTTAATGAAGAATTATCTAAATAAAATAAATTGTTTTGCTATATATAAATATTTATGAAGATATTTCATACTATCAAAAAATTATTAATATATTTCAAGTTTATGCCTATGTTCGTATAAAAAAACATCATAAGGGTCTCAAACGTTTCCATTTTTTTAAATATATAAGTTTAAAAATGACGCAGTTAAAAGCTTCAGATGATGAAATCGAAATAATGTTAATCTCATGCTCGCTGTCAGTGTAAGGCTCATCATCATCAAATTTGTTCAAATCTCAGGCGAAGATTTTCATGAAAAGAAATTTCGTAAGCGAGATGCCACAGTGTCACTGGGCAGGTGCTCGAGTGATCTGTCCAGGTGTGCTTGATGCGTGTCGGCAGCTGCGGTTGCGACCCCGTCGCTCTCCGCACTGCAGTCAAGTGCATGCAAATTATTATGACAGCAAATTGGAGTGACAGGCAACGGTGGTTCTAGGAAAACCGCTCCGGACTTCTCATTGATTTCGGATCGACACGAACTCCCGACAAGTGTGCAACAGCCTGTTGTGCATTTACCGTACGCGGGGGAAATGATTCATTGCCTGCGAAAATAGAGGATTTATCGTTACAAGCAGGGGTAAATTTTAGCAACTTTTTAGGAGAGTTGGTTTTACTGCTTTATATTTTTTTGCAGCCGGTTTTAAACTTGATTAAAACTGTTTTAAATAGCTGCTTGGTAGTTCTAAAAATGAACGAATAAATTCATTCGTATTTTATTTTACAAACTCAAGAAAAAGGGCTGCTTGTGTTTTTTTTTTTTATGCAATTCGTTTTTATTAGCAAATTATTAGGATTTTATAATACACCATGTTTTTATCTAAACTTCAAATGAATATTTAAGCATAAAATATAATGTAAGCGTGTTAAAAAATGTTCAATAAATGTGAATATTGTTGATTGGAATTGACAAACACCGCGTTATTAAAAGTAATGACATTTAAAACTGACTAAATATTATATTTAAAAAATATTATTCGTATTAGACAACAGTTTAAATATTTATTTTATCGTAAAAAAAACTAGGTTATGAGCGATATATTTCTTTTCATAAGTTGTTTGTGAAAACTATACGGAAGTGATACAATCTAAGTACGGGTTCATAATATTATAAACAATCAAAGTTTTTACCGCATTGCAAAAAATAATAAAAAATAATGTAGTTACTAGATTTACTAAATTGAAAACAGGTGGTTTCGGCTAATGACATTTGTTTTAAAAATAATAATAACGTCGTAATCTATATATTGAGCATAATTGCATAATAATAGCGGGGAAAAAAAACATAGCAAAAACTGTTAATACTCATTACCAGCTAAACTAGAATTTTGCAAAATCACGTTAATAATGATAGAACAAGTAACGTTACTTCTACTATTTAAAAGTGTGTTTAAACATATGGCACACATTGGAGGAGTGCGGTTAAAAATAAAAACATGAAAAAAACACTACATATAGCACAAAATATTTTCAACAAAGATTTTTAATTTTATCGAAAATTGCGCCAAAGGAAATTGATTACAAGTAATATCGATTTTTAACAAAATAACTACTGTTTATTTTTTTACAATAAATTGTCGAAATAATAATAATATTTTAAAATTAGCTAAGTCATTTTGAAAAAAAAATTCGGGAGATGCATACGTTTTGAAACACTCTATACGCTAACAGGAAAACGCAGTGATAGTTTACTGTTCCAATGACCACCAGTGTAAAATTAACCCTTTCTACAAAAAACCCAGTCTGAGCTGCGATCAGTGTCGAGTTACCTCCCCTGCGCTAGTGGCGTGCCTCGTTTGGCTGGGATCGACGGGCTAGGGCTTCCTCAGTACTGAGTTTTTTGCGGCTGAAAAATAAATAACAGACTGACGGTGTTAGGTTCGCGTACGCCCTGGGTGGGTTTCAGGTACGGCGATGAATCACCCGTAATTCAATTAAGGTATTAGCCAAACACAATCTGATATATTGGATTAAAATATACGCTTTTTGCAAGGTCTATTCAATATATAACGTTATAAATCAAGTACGCTATAGGTGCAAAGCAACGAAACGCCACTTTAAATGATTTGAAAAAAAAATACGACTAAAATGTTATGTAAGCATTTATCAAATTTTGTTTAAAATCATTACAAAAAAATTGTGGTCAAAATTTGAAAGGCAAATTGAGATATCAAATACATCGATTAAAATACACATAGTTTATTAGTAAAAAGGTGCTTTGTGCAACCCGTGTGGTGCATTTATGGCCAATCAATGCTTACTCTAATTTTTATTTAAAAAATGTACTTATGTAACATATAGAATACGTGTGCTTTACGCTTCAATTGTGCTCAGCTTTCGCTATATTTTTTTATAAACCCCTCTACACACGCAGCGACACAACTTCCGACCGACTTGCAATCAGCCTATAACGTCCCTATATTTTGCGTGTTTTTTGTGATTTGGCTTAAAGGCTTAGCAACAAATCGTGCCACCAACATGCCAATAGTGTCCTTTTTTGCGGGAATCTATTGGTCGCGACGTGTATAAGGGTTTTAAGCATCGCTAAAGAGGACGCTATTGGCAAGTAGTGTCGCGACGTGTAGAGGGCTTTATAAAAATATAGCGAAGCAGTCTAAATTGAAGTGTAAAGTGTAGTCAATTTTCCAGTTTGGAATTAGAGAGAATGAAAATGGCCGCCGCCGCTGTCAGGGGGGCGGCCCAGTCAGCTGTTCGCCCACGTGGCCGGCCCGCTAGCTGTCGCGAGACCCGAGAGCATTTGACGTTTTATAATCGATCGCCGAGGTCACAGAGGTGTGTGCCGAGCGAGCTGAAGGTTACATTATTCCCTCTTCGTGTATTATGGATCGCTGGCGTCGTCTCATTTACAATAGGAAGTATATTAATAATAATCTGTAAGGAAGCTGTTAAATTATCATATTGTCGATGGTATCGTTAGAGGAATCAATGTCTTTAATATTTGTGTTTGTAGACCTGGCACGTCCGCTCCCATTTTCGACTGCCAAATTGATATGCGATTTATCTGTAATGAATTGAAATGAGAACAAACTTATAATAGTGTAGTAAAATGTTAAGCGTTAAAGAAAATAAAAATATTCCAAGGATTGACTTCATAGCCGGATGCATTGTTGTATTGGGATAATCATTATTTTTGCGGCGATAAATAACGTTAATGTCAATCCAAGACGAAAAAATAACAATGTATTTTTGTTCCACTGTAAAGATGCCTGGATCGATATGAAACTTGTTTTAAAACGCCTTTTGAATAAGAAATAAAATCTAATGTAGCAACCTTTACAAAAATAACAGCCATGAGGAGTGATTTAAGAATAAATTATAAGAAAGTATACTTTTTACAGGAAGCATAACCCAAATGTTAGCGTGTAGCTAACTTAACAGTTATATTATATGTATGGTACGTAATTAAAAATAAAATGTTCTTTGTTATTTTGTTCATATAAAAAATATTATTTTGATTACATAAAAATAAAATTTTAATTTAAATATTGTATAGTTTTTATTCAAATATTTGCGTGAAAATATGGTTATGTCATAAATTGCAAGTGTTTCATTGAATAAAAAACACCATCAGCTGTCCCCTCTGTCTTATATTCAGAGTTGTTGACTAAAGTCGTTAGGTAAGTGAGGTTAAATGACATCATAGTTTTTCTTCCAGGCCAATGCTATACGCTTATGGTGTTTCTCACATTTTGAAACATGCTGCTGAAAATAATATATTATTATATTAAAAAACTGTAATAGATTTTAATGGTGTTCGTGATGTGGAAGTTTTATAGATTCGTGCAGAAGTTGCGAGTTTATTGATTAGAAATTATACGGCTAAAAAATAAATATTCATTATTTATGGATGATAAATTTAATCCCTAGCAAGTGCAATATCTTTTATGCCATTAATTAAATAAAAAAAAAAACCTTATTGACATTACATTGTTGATGTGATTATTATGAATTGACTAAGTAAAAAAATATATATCTGTCAAAAATAATATTATTATTAAATATTAAAGTATTCGACAATATATTGTATAACATAGCATAATATTGTGTATCGGGTATACCTACGTAGTAATAATAACTACAAAATGGTATTAATATATTTTTAAATAATGATATAATACATATTAAATTACATATTTAATATATTACATTTTTCTAAACATTAATTGTTGATATATTTTTAACATGGTTTTGTATATTTCAGCACCTGCTGATCAATGAAAACAATACTTGATAAGCAATAAAACACGTTACACGAGTTTTGTTAGCAGCGTTTCACGCTACTAAGTACAGCGCTTTTTTTGAATAATACTATTATATCAATATAGTCTTATCTACATCATAACAACCAATCTATGAAATACCGTTTTTTTTTTTTTATAAGACGTGTGAAGAATTAGACTGCTTGTCAAATATATTTTTTATCTGTATTCCACGAGTGAGAAATACCGAACCTTACATAATTTCTTAACGATTCAAATCACATTACTTATAAGAGAAGAAGTCACAAAGGAAAATGACAGTAAAAAAAAAATTCATAAGAAATAGTGTGCCCGAATTTTTGTTGTTGTTGTATACAGATAAATTAAACCTGTGTCAGAGAGTATTTTTTCTTTTGAACCCAACCCTTAACAACTTATTGTTTCACCTGGGTTCGAACCTGGGACCGCATGCACAAGCAAGCTTGATAACCAGCAAGTAGAATCGTTCATCGGAACTGAACGTTCGCGTTAAAACGTATTACTTTAATTTTCTTAATAAATCAATTAAAAAACACGTATTCCGTTAATATATTGGTTATATTATTAAGCTATTAATAAGTCGCCGTGTTTTAGAAGTTATGACTTCCTGTGGCTGCATTTACGAGGTGTTTCCTCCGGGGGCCCGGACTTGAGGTTGGATGCCCACCTCTGCGGTCTGGAGGCAAAGGTGCGAGCTCCCATCGGATTCGCCTTGACAACCTGTTGCTATTATTCCGGCTGGGTTTTGACTCGGCCGTAATATCGAGCTGTTAGTGAAGGCGTTAATCACGGAGACGTTTGTGGCGATGGAACCAGTCCTCCGGGCAGCGCTCGTAATCTTAGACGCGTAAATGGATAAAATATCAAGTAATACCGCCATAATGATAAATCTTTATGTACCTTAATAGTTATGTGATAGTGATTTGTTCCTTTGTTAATAGTCTTATATTACTGATTTTGCACGGCGTTTATGCAAATCTTTGTATACACTGAATTTATCACCGATTTTGCTACACTTGCGTGACGAATAATGTTTTTTTTTTTCCTGGTGTTATATTTTCACTTCTTAGTTTTGCAACATAAGCTTACTGTCGATTAATCGAACACATGCGCCCAATTTCTAAACAATTTGGCATATTTATAATGCGTTCCAAAGATGAGATGCCGGGTTTTGAATCTGGGAAGATAAATTTTCCTCCAGATTCCTAAGGAAGAAAAACCTTTTGAGAAACAATATTAATGGTGCAAGTTTTGATTTTCTCAAACCAAATACAACCACAATAGCATTATAATACATCCTACTGCTTGCTTAACTAGTGAACTCCTACTCTTATTGAATAAAGTGTTTAATGGCTCTGAATGAATGGAATGGAGTAAGATTTTATGGCAGTATCACTACTGATTACAGCTCAACTTTACTAAAATTTACGATACTATTTAGAGTATTTATAGAAAGAAAAAAATACGTCATACAAATACTATGGTATGACGTGCATTAATGGATTTATCAATTTACGTCACTGTTGCTCGATTATTTATGATAGTATTTTTCTGAATATTCTTACATTAGTTACTACTATAAAAAAAACATAAATATTGAAGGTGTCAAGGTGGATCTGAAAAATATGTTAATAAATATAATGCTGCATTCATTAATGAGCCCCAGGCGTGATCTTGATGACAGAGGTAAACCAATTTAGTTTATTGAATGCATTCTTGGTCCTAAACTAAATTTTGATACAATTATTCAGTAACTAAAAAAATAAGCTAACATATTAAATTATTTTTATTACTTTCATAAAAAAAAAATTATTGTGTCTTATACACGCATGAATTTTATATTGGACAAAACACTATAATATTATAAACATTCTTTGAAAAACAATTGTGGTGTACATGCATAATAAATGGAGAATATTTTTTTGGTACTTTTATAGAATAAATCAAAAAGTTTATTTAATGTTACCACTCGTATAAATTAAAAGTATGTCATTCGAAAGAATTCGTTTTTTAATGCTTCCTTTTTGGACAACAAGATGCACTCCAATTTTAAGTAATTTTTTTTATGTAAAAAGGTGCATCTTATGATCTGGAAAACACCCTTAGTAAACACGTGTAATTAATACAGACACATGACTAGCCGATGTCCATATTTCATTCAAAGGGAAAGCATTAATTATTGATCGCCAGTAAAATTAACGACGTCACAGACCGCGTAAAATTTTTAGTACAACTTTCATGATTTAATTGGTAAATCATAAATTTAAAAGCGATCTGTGACATCAATAAACCAAAGTTTGTATACATAAACTTTTACATACCCTGCGTAAGACGGATACAATCTAAAACATTCGCTGGTTCGGTCATACATTTGTAGAACGGCAAATCAGTTTCTACGAAAATAAATAGCACAAAAAACAGTCTGCAATATCATGTCCGCGGTAATTGCATGTTGCGCTGATGGTATTATTTGCAAAGGCAACCTGTCGGATTCACTTTCGAGTGAGACTTGAGCACGAACACGGTAAGACTAAAAATAAATTGCTTATGCAATGCCAAAAAGGAGTAGCGAGCAGAGTGCACGCCGAGCAGGCCACTTACCATGGCCGGCACTTCAACCCCGTTAGAAACTTAATTGCGGCCGTCGGGTAATTATCCACCTATCGGAAAAAGCACAGGTAACTCGTCCCATACGGCGACATTAATTAAAAGTGTCATATCGCAAGTTTTTGCTCGAAAGGTATTAAATTTTCAGGTAATCAGCGCGACACTTTGCCGTTAGAGATTTTACAAGTTGCCGTCGTATTACTAGTTCCGAGATAAAACGTTTCCGCAGAAAACTCACAAGAGTAGCTGCACTCTTGTTCTGAGAAAAACAATTATATATTTAGAAAGTGATGAATGTTACAATGTTAATCACATTACTTATTGTTTTCTTTATCATTTCAACGCCGACCCGTGAAAGAAGTATGATTGATAATAAAAGCGAGATATCTCAGAAAATCTATTGTTCTTTTGGCCACTTGAAATTATAGTCGGAGGTTTAGCATTCACCGTTATGGGTGCGTATTGTAGTCGAGAGGATCCCGTGAATATTGATGAGGTCTCCGGTTGAGATTATTTTTACATGAATAGAATTATTACTAAGGTGAAATCTCTGAATATTAAAAAAGAACAACTTCATAATACGAAGTTATTCATCGCCGACAGGTACTGCTATTTGGCTGATTTTTTGAACGATAAATGTTACAGCGAATGTTGACAACAATGTCCGAGATCGCTGATGCGTGAACTTTTGTATTTGCAATAGTACAAATGGCTCCGCTAGCATTGCTGCCATTACAAGAATATATAAATACTTACATTGAAATTCTACACGACTAAAAAAGAAACGGTAACTATTAGGTGTAAAAGAAAATAAACGTTACTTTGGTAAACATTTTAAATTTGTCTATTCTATCGACCTAAATTTATAGGCCGTAATAAATTGTAGCTTTGGATTTGATAGCATACCTGTTTTGATAATCTTTGCGCAAAGCAATTCTATAACTACTTCCTATGTAAAAATATACATTATATATATCAAATAGAAAAGTCATGTTTAAAAAAAAACGGAATAATAAGAAGTGTGATGGTTCAAGATATAAGTTAAACCATGAAGAGATGGAGAGAAGCAGAGGTGCCTTAAGACGATTATTGGACAGTGGAAAATCCATAAAACGACAAGTATTTAAGGTCTTGATTTATGGCAGATGTTGCTGCGATGGCACAGGCTGAAGGCTCCTCAGAAGCTCCGAGCTGGCCCCGGGTGGCGACACGCCGAGAGATGCCCGTGGAGGCACTCCGGTGTGAAGTCACGCGCTGTCGCGTGAGATTAAATCAATGCGAGTATCGTCATTAAATTCAATAAATTGTAAATACAGGTATTGAGATGTTAATAGAAAATGAACTGATAGAATTAAGTACATTTATTAGCGGCGTTTTGATTTCTCTACTCAACATAACCTGATCTTGAACACGGCTTAAATAAATAATGATGAATAGATTTAGCGTTGACACAGCAATTCAACACCATACTAAGTAAATGAGTTTCGATATACTCATTCTTCAAACATTATTAATCTGAGTTTATATATTAGTTAAATTTAAATTCCAATTGCTAGAGTCGATATAAGTAGCCAATACATATAAAATGCAAATAAATCTGGAATCGTCATGTTTTCTGTTAGTTGAAGATTGATAATGGATATAAAAATTTCCACGATATAATTTAAGGTATGGATAGAATGGGAATTCGTATAAACATCTGTGCCATTTTGCAGTGATATTTAAAGTCATATTTTTATCACAATCCAATTAATAGTAAGCACAATGTTATGTGTGTCTCATTAATAAATAATAAGTTATAATTTATTATCGGGGTTAATGGGTGATACACACCTTTCCATAGTCAGCAGTCATCAGTTGCGGTCTCGCATTGTAAGCGATTCATTACCCCAAGAAGGTTACAAGCACCTGCACAAGAGGTGTGAATGAGACTAGGCGAGGGTTTGCTGATAATTGGTATCTATAAAGGCTTTGTCGGAGTGCATGTGCAAATACACCAACACGGCGGGTGACATTGGCGCTATAGACAGAGCGGCGACCGCGAGTCCCGGCTGAGGTGATCGATCAGCCCACAACGACATATCATGAGAAGATCCACTTATTTATTTCTGGATAAACGTATCCCAAGGTTCAAATTACTTAGCATTATAATAAAAAAAAAAAATTCATGCGATTGTTCTCTCATTTCATTATACTAAACGATGGTCACGGTAATTGTAATCGAGTGTATTTATAAAATTGATCATGAGTTATGGATAAAGGTGAAAAAATTCCGACACGTATCGGTTAATTTGTATGTATGCCATTGTTATGCATAATTATATAAACTGGATACATTATTTTTATGAGTTGTACTTTTCAATAAAACGATAATGTAGGATAAAGTATAAGGTTTGGCAAAAGATATAAAAAAAACGAAATGCAAAAAAATATTAATACACTATAATCATTGAAATCAACTAGATATGGTCTTAATCGAATACATATTTTAAACTCATCATTAGGTTTCTGTAATATATCACAATAAATCTTTAAAAAATATGATCTCTATTCTGAAACAACGTAAAAGTTATCGCGAATAAAAAAAAATTACAAACCCTTCAAAAAAATATGCAGATGCCTAAATATTGTATAATAATTTTCTTTTTGATAAGAAAGCATACACATACCGGCTTCATGAGAACTCCCTTTTTTATGAAAACAAAAAAATACGATAATTGATGGCACTCCTTATATTTATTTTCTTGTAAATTGACCACAAATAATGCGTAGATATCAAAACACCAAACATAAATACTAAATATGATAAATTGGCAAAATTTAGAATTGACCGCTCAGTAATAGCCCGCGCCTGCCATCATAATAGCTGAATATATTCTAGAACATTTGCTCGTAGAAGCCAAAAACAGAAGCGAAGAGCGCCGCTCGTGCGGCAAGCAATCATCGCAGGAGCTCAGCGGGTAATGTCGCGAATGGAGTTGTCATTTGGTATCTGCGACTTTCCCCGCGGAGCATTTGCGTTATCGTGAATATTAATGGGGCATGTTCCGTTTGATCTCGGCCACTTACTGTCGCGCCGCTAACGAGATGCCCCGCCGCTCGTTCGAAATCGATTAGAATCCACATCGAAACGATCCGACTGGAAAATCGAAAGGACGCGGATCCCATTCAATCTCAACGAAGTACGTACGTAATCGATCCGGTTCAAAAACACTAATGTTTTCGGAAATGATCGTTCGATACAAATCTAATTCGGGCACAACAAAAAGTTTTATAAAACCGAAGGCTGTATTCTCTATTCTAACGTAATAGGAAAAAAATTGTATGTATTATTCGCCTGAAAATGCCTGGCAAACACATAACAATGGAGTGGCCATTTTAGGCACGTGTCTGGCGACAATGACAATAGTATTTTTTTTTCGTAATGGATCACGGACAAGAAAGCGGTGATCCTTAGCGCTGAAAAAAACTGAATCATGTGTACGCGGAGGTATGGCAGTTGGCAGTGTGTTGGGCGGTATGTTTGTTTGCATACATTTTATGCAGAGGTCTGCAGGACCACGGAGGGACCTTCGGGGGGGCTGGCCGTGCATGCGTAATGAGCACCACCGACAATGGCGCTTTGTGAGGACTTATCGCTCAGCGGAGTCATCAGTTGGGCCATGAAGTGACCCACTGTTTGGGTTGCTAACGTGACTATTAGAGATGCTATTATGAGAAAAAAAACCCTGATTATTATTTAAAAAGAAAACATTTTATTTTTTACGTATTTATATGTACCTACACCTACTACAGTAGAAAAATATCCTTGAAGAACTGCATTAATCATCCTTTTTTGTTATTGATTTCCAACGGAGTACAATGTATACAAGTAAGTATGATTGAAAAACGTTTTTTGTTATTTTGGATAGTGTCTGAGTGTGAGACATCGGGGAAAAAAACGCAAAACGAGTCATCGTTGTTCTTTCGCTGAGTCACAAAACAAGTTTCAACTAAATGTTGCAATAATAGTTTTTCTAATAATATAGAGAATATCTCTGTATCAGATTCTAAATAGTTTTTAATGTCTTTTCCGAGGTCTCAAGTGATACATCACCATATGGTCTAGTAATTGTTGATTGCAGGAATGACGGGTTTGAAGCCCGGTGTTGCGAATTTGAGTTTAAATTTATACTACCTACGAAAACGAAGGAACGAAAAATATATACATCGAATTGTCTATGATTTGGAGATAAATACCGGAAGTGCACATACCGGACACGGACACCAATGCTTACATGCGTAATCACTTGTTCGTCTCATCTCAGAGGGTATTTAATACAATCTTTGGTCAGATTACTTGAGTAGTGAGAATAAAATTACAATAGTGACAACAGTCAAAATATTTAAATTTAAGCAGCGATACACTTTTTTGATTGTGGTTAATTTATTACACATTGAATTAAACGGTTACGTAACCAATTAAACTCTATATTTTGAGAAGCGGGTTAGACAGATAACCGAATTGTGACGAATTCGCCAGAAGTAGCATGCAGCCTAGACAATTATCGGCGATCGATCTAGAGCAGGCGAATTTGGATCTATAAAAGGAGTAACGCTACATCTGAATTTGGTTCGGCCCGGACCGCGGCCCAGTCCGCTACAAATACGGGCTCTCGCGGCAGCGTGACGACAGGCTGAATTCGGACGGATTAATCAGGTCGCAGTGCAGTCGGGCAGATCCCGGCGGCGCTGCCCGAGGTAACCTCCGGGTCTCCGCGCCTCCGTGTCGCATGAGGTGAAAGCTGTGCGAAATCGAGTTTGTCTCCGCACAGACCGCGGGTCCCCGGAGGTCAAACGCAGGCTTTTTTTCTGGTCGTCTCTCAATATCGAGTCGATTTCCATGCGGAGAAATTGAGCGGCGCGGGAAGCACGCGATTTGATACCGGTGCTAATATTGAAGATAAACAAGCGGGGAACGCGGCAGCCTCCGTATCGGCAGTCGTGATGCTGCAAAGTCAATACTTGTGCCTCGTTCGATCAATTATGAACAAACCTTGGCAGTCGATCGAAAAATATCAAAACAACGCAGAATGTGTGCTCGAGCACTCGAAGCGATTCGTGAACCTTGAATGTTTACCTTTATTCAAGCAAATAGCAATGCAAATTCTTAGGATGTATTGTTTTTAAGTGCGACTCGGTTTTACACTTTCAGTATTTATTCTGAGAACTCGAAGGACAGCGTTGTCAAACGTATCTTCGTATTCTCGGCTGGCTGGCAGAGGAGAAGGCAAAATATTTACATTTTGCATTCAAGGCTCACCGGACAAACTGAGCAAAATGAAAATGAGGCACGATTTTGATTGTATTGTGAATAAAAACCATGCAAAAGCTCCTCAGTCGAAATCGCATTTATATTCATCGTGCGATATCCTAACGGAATTTCGGATTCATTATGGAAGATGTGACAAGAGCGCGACGCGAATGTTCGGCGACGGAGGACGGCCAGGTGTCGTGAGGTTATATCAATTAACGGGCCCGCGGCAGGTGGACCGAGCGCGGCCCGCGAGCGCACGGCGGGCCGGGCCACGAGGAGGTCACCGGTGACTTCACTTCAGAAGTAATTCATACAACAAAACCGCTGAGAATCAAATTATTAATCGGTTGTTCAGGTTGGAAATTTGAGCAACTTCGAGTTGATTAGTTCAACACGAAAAATATCCAAGATTCTTAAATATTGATCATGCTCATATATTTAAATAAAAGAATTGCTGACACTTTTTTCTGCAAAAGGCAATTTATATTTACCTCTGATTTAAGTGTTAAAGGTTGCCTACCACTGCCAGATAAAAACGCCTGAGTGACGAAGAGATATTAGCGCGAATAAAAATTCCTCGCAATGTCGCAGGCAAGTCAACGCGTCGGAACAATATCTTCTCCCATTTGTCACAAGTACTATCAATCCGAATGCATGTAACTTTAAAAAAATACTCATATAATGACGGGAACTCTAGAACCTACATTCTTGTTGCGCTCGTATCTGGCGAATGCAGCGAGTAAATGTCACTTTATGCAGCCACCAGAGGGAAGATGATGGATGAAACGCTGAAGGAATGCGAAAGGCGACGACTTAGCGCTAATGTACGGGTAGAGTTATGGGACGGGTGGGGAGACGGCTTGGGGCGCGATGCCTGTACAGGTACGCGATATGATAAGGATCAAGGAAATGCAGTGTTTAGAGAGGTTGACAGTGCGACGGGACCATCGCTCATACTGCCACACTAACTCACAAAGAGATTATTAATCGTCGCCGTAATTGAGCGTCATTTATAGCCTTAAAGCGCACGTTTTATCGCAATGCGAATTATTATTCAATGTCAATTATTGGAAATATCTCGCGCAAAATAGTGTGACTATTTATATTGTGCTGCCAAATATGAATTTGTGAGTTTACGTATATTATTAATAGTGTTATTGACTACGTCATTCGTGTTTATTGTATATGCCGTGGAAATAATAAACATCAATCAAGTCTATTTGCATTACAATAACTAAGGCCATTAAAGCAAAAGAGTTAATGGATTTGCATAGAAATGATTAGATCTAGAAAATTATAAAGATTTTCAGGAAAACCTGCACCCAAAGTTAAAATAAACGACCAGTTTGGCAGATAGAAATTCACATTGTGGTTTGTATTCTCTTCTGTGCATTTTGGGAAAAAATAAAGTTTTGATATGTAGAAGTAATTGTTGTATTAAAAAAAAACCCGAGGGGTATTATACCACCCTATTTTTAGTCAGGTTCTAAGTGAATTGAAAAATATATAGCTTGTTTATGTACATAAGAAATTTGTACGCTTGAAGTGTCTGAAATAGATGTCCACTCGAGTTAGGTTAATGTCAAACATAACAAAGCAGCATATTGTAACAGTATTGAAGGGAACCACTTGTTCGTTTCGAAAGCACTCAACGAGCCACGAGTATCGATCGTCCCATGCCACAGTGCGTCAATCGCTAAGTTTCGCGAGCTGTTTACAAAATAACAAGATAACCCCAGCTTGTAGCAGTCTGCACTTTTACGCGGGCCGATTGCAAGCGACGCCCATTAGCGATACGGTTGCTCTCGGTCAGACCTGAATGAGGCGTCTGGCGAGCGACGCGAGGACGGTCACTCGGGCGGGCCGCGCGGCCATGTGGCAGCCGAGGAGGATGCATGCACGTCCGCGCCAATTCCTGATGATGAACGCCCCGGCGGAATTGGGGCATCAGAGCTGGAGTGAGGGAACCGCTCTCCACTAGCACGTACCGCTGGCTATTTTCGCGTAAAAATTTGCGCTTCGATTTCAAAGCCATTAGCGAATAGGTGTTTTTATTACCGATTATATAATTTTGAAGTATAAATCAATGCTCAAGATGTTGTTTAAATCGATTCGTAATCATAACTTTACAATGGAGAACGCTTTGATGTTAGCGTGTTTACCGAATGTTCTCGATCGATTTCAGTCAACGAGATAATTTCATATTGAGAATTTAAGCAAACACCGCAATTCAGTATTAAAGTCTTCATCGTCGACGATAGAATAAAAGCATCACGTTGGATTTTTATCAATAAATATTAAAATATACGGCCTTAGGGATAAATTTATCTTCAATACAGAGCTCAAATAACAACAATAACAATTTTTTTCATAGTAATACAGGACAAATTAAACAGTTTTATCAAATTCTATTTTTTTTTGTCAAAAATAAAATATAGCCTAAAAAATACATAAAACCTTACTAGCACGCATGTTTTATGATTATTTAAAATATTTTACGCCTACGTACGTGATTAAAATAATATAATTATAAAATCGATAAAAGCTATTGATCAAAGACAGTACATTTTGTAAAAATATACTGAAGATGCACGTAAAATGTTTGGAGCCTGTACATAAATATGTATGGACATCGCTGCATAAAATATGCGCAACCGAGGTCACGATTGTTTTATCAGTCAAAGGTCTTGCCAAAGTCTGCTTCTGCTATTGTGAGCGGCTAGCTGCGACGGGCATGGACACCATGGGGTCAACGTGACCGTAATAAATTACGTAAATGCTAAGAATCCACATCAGTCACCGAAATGTAAGCACTCGTCGCTCATCTGCCCAAAATACAAAGCGAGGACGGAGCAGCGCCGGTGCGATGTGCCGAGATGCTGGATCTGCCGGTCCCGAGACCGTATGCGCTGTCTTGCTGCGGTCTGGCGGTTCTGATGCAAAACGAAACACGAGAGAAAAAAACCTGATAGTTTTTATTATCATACTCAGTTGTTGTTGTGTTTTGTTGATTAATATATTTATGTTTTTATGATAGCTTGTCTGAACTGCGTCTGATCCGTTGAAACACCATTCAAGAATCGGTCGATATGTCAGGCATGCATTTTTCACATGCGAACGTAATACATAGCTTTTATGCGGTTTTATGCAATGACTGTGCTTTGGTATAAATAATGTGTAGATATATATTTGACTTTGACTCAATTCACAATTTGGAGAAATATAACAAATAAAAATGATCAATTCAAAAAAGCAACTAATTGCATGGTTTTATTGCATGTCAGCACGTAAATAATTTTAATTATTTATAAAATTATATAAGCTGAATCAAGCATGCAATATACTAGGTACTTATTAAATTTACTTACGTAACATCTAAAATGTATTAATTTTATATAAATTTTGTTAAAACGTACTGATTTCTTTATTACTTTTTTGAATTCTGAATTTTGTAATTATGTAATAAATAATCGTTTTAAATTTTGTGAAAACAGCGCAAATTCATGTCTGGTTCGGATAAAAGAATGAAAACGAAGAGACGGGTTCGCGCCGGCTCCGCGGCAGCAGCTTGTTATTCTCGACTTCCTTCGGAGGCGCAGGACAGCCGGAAATGTACCGTTGCATAAGCCTGCACGATCGCGCGCCTCGAGTGACGGAGGGCACGCGATGCCGCGGGACGGCCCGGCGTAAATGTGTCAAACAACAGACCTGAATGTTTCACGGGCCTGCGCCACTTTCTATTGTTCTGAAAACATGATAGCGCCACCGGGTGTCGAGGAAGTGCCGTCCGGGAGACGCTCCGGCGGTGACTCGGGCGGCGAGAAGTGGATGCCGCGAACCGCGCCACGTACAAAAATAACCGGGCCACATTTTTCATATCTGATATCACCTATTTTTATTTAATGGCTTAACTGCTTCTTCAACGGTGCTCGGATCCACATAGCCCCAATAACGCGGCGTAAAGAGCATTTACGTTTATCGCATATTTTAAATTTCTCCGATTGTATTGGGTACTCACGCACACACGTGTCTCGAATATAAATATTTACTATCGAACGTTACGCGTTGTGTAAAACTGAAAAGATAAAAGGGATAAACATTCAACTATCATTTTATTGGACTGAAATACACAAACTACAAACAATCAAACACAAACGAAATCAACACATTTTTTGACTATTTTTAGGTACAGATTCATGTCAAGATTTATATTACTTGCAATAGGTTAAAATTAATAATACATTTTAGACTATATATCAACAGGCATCATATGCTTTACTTCAGATAGTAATACTACCTTGCAAATACTGAAAAATAAACACGATATTATATATTAACTTTTTATAATGAAATCGGACAGTATAACACAAAATATTTAAATCAAAAGACGAATGGGCAAGTTCACTGTGAATTATTTCATACATTATAAGTATTGACTTCGAAATGAGGTATACGTTTTCTTAAGTATGTAATTTCCATAATTCTTCGAATATTTTAAAATGATAGCAGTAATAATACTTTAAATAATTAAAAAAATATTATGAAACAAACGTAATTTAATTTGCTACATTATAAATCACAAAAAACTTGATTTGTGATTAACTATAATTAAAGATAATAAAACTAATGACTTGATGCAGCAGTGGTTAGCACTGTAGACTTTCACACGGGAGATGAGGGTTTGAGACAGATACACGTCGAGCTACTGCTATAATAGTTGTTTTAGTTTTTATTAGGTCATTATTGTGTTTATCAATTGTTTCTACCAGTATTTTTAATCAATGGGTTTTAGTGCAGTGATGGATCAGTAGCTTTAAATCTTATTTATTTTTCGTTCTAGACTTTAAAATTTGGTGCAAAAATAACAGTACCAGGAGCTGCTTGCATTTATTGAATTTTAACAGTAGCTTTCTGCAAGCTATCTAAACATACAAGCTAGAAGAAAAATCATACATTTTATTTTCAACAGGTGGGATTCGAACCAACACAGAACCTAGGTACCGATGAATTTCTAGATATTTTTTACCGAATTTTTCTCATCCTGTATGGGTTAAAAATGCTGATTTAATAAATACATAATAATAAATATTAGTGACATTAGAACAGCTAACAGATTGCCAATATTCTTATTTTATTTAAATACAATTATTAAATGTGGGTTATATGGGAAGGCATTCATCATTTTAAAAAGAACAGTTAGACACGTCGATTCTGCAAGCGTGCAGCGGGTCGGGTGACGTCACATCCGGGTCCAGCGCCTGCAATAAAACGTGTGATTTTACGCGGCAGTGATTGAGGAGCAGGAAGCCTTGACATTCAGAAATAGTTCCACATCCGTTTTGTGATGTCTAGCGACTCGGGATCGGGGATTCGCATTCCCGGCCGTCTGCTTGGCTCGCCTCCACGGGGCCCTGACAAATAGCATTCGCACATTGTAAACACCGAGTGTCCCGTGGGATAATGAAAGAGTGAAACTCGCGGCATCGCCTGCTCTCATTACAAAGATAGTACAGTGAACTTTGTTATTTGTACTCAGTTATGTGGGCCAGAAGCAGAATAATATATTTTCTGATATATTTTTGACAAAAGTTTTTTAATAGTTTTTAATGTGTTTTTGAAGATACGGTTATTTTAGAAATGTGTAGCACAAATACCAAAGAAGTAAATAAGTGCAATAATAACAGCTGAATTGTATACCCGATATCCTTGTTGTAGTCTGATAGAATATAAATTCGCGCATGTTCAAATACATGAAAGTAGCTAAACTGAAAGGTTTTAGTTTAAAATGAATTAATACAAAAGATTTTCTAGCGGACAGTATAACCTTTTACTAAAATACGGTATTACATAACAATCTGATTTATTAATTCCATAATGCCAAATAACTGTTGCAGGGTTGGGTCCTAATGGAGAGCGACGGCGAAAAAGGTTTATGATCGCTGCTTGTCACGCACGCGGCGCACTGGAGCGCCGCGGTACACGCGACCGCCCATCGCCTACAAATAATAACGCATTCTGTTTCGGCGTGTGTCATTTGAATTCCGCCGGGCCGGTAATGATTTGTTGGAGAATGGGCGGGTAACAGGTAACGAGGTAAGAGCCGGGGGACCCCGCCGATGGATCTACGGAATACGTAATTAGGACTCAATTATACGAATTCGTTAACACGATAGTCAATTATGTAGCTTCAAACTATTAGGAGAAACAAAGTGTACATATGAGCGCTATGTGATTAGCGACACAGACAAGTAAAGCTGAAGTGAACTTATTTTTAGGACGGCAGGAAATTATTTTTATTTGTGAAAGTGGGTTGAAAATACCAAGGGTTGACACGGACGGTTGTCTTGCACAGAATGCGCAAAGAAATAGAGCTCCTGACGATGGTGAAATAGCGTAAAGCTATTTTGACTGTATTTTAAACAATACTAAATATAGCCAGCCCGCTGCAGCCGATTATCCAGAGAAAAATTCAAGGAAAAGTTAAAGAATTGAATTGTGAAGAATTATCATTATAGTAATATTTACATTTTCGTTATTTTATTTCATTATAGTTGTACAGCGCTTATTGAAAAAATTATTCACAAGTAGTTTCAGATTTAAAAAAAAAACCTGCAGTTATAATCAGATAAGTTTATTTTCAAACCTGGTGGCGAAAGAGGCTACTGTGAAAGTGTGAATAAACACTTACAACGAGATTGTTTTTTTTAAATAAGCGACTCTCATAAGTAATGTGATATAAAACCCGCAAAAATAATAAAGTAAAATAAATTGTAGGAATGATGCAGTGCACTATTGTTGCAATCATTCAGTTTTTAACAATTCTTCAAAACAAAATACAGAAATATCCGCTGTAAGGAAGACATGATTTTGACCCACTGAACTTTTGGGAATATTTTTAACCCATCTTAAAATCTGATTTTCATACTTTGAAAATATTTTTTGTTTGCGAATTACCTACATAAAACAATTCTATATAATTTTAAAGAAAGTTGACAGTTTTTACTGCAGGAAACATTAGCTCTATAAATAAGCTTATAAACTGTACGTGTGAGGTAATAAAGGTGAGCAAAGATCAGTCTTGAGGACACACAGTTAACTAACTAAATTAAATAAAAACTTGTAGTTTGTTAATCGATTCAAACTTTTCGTGAAGCCCTATTATACTAATATGAATTATGCAAACTATTATACTAACTAATAATTAAAATAGATATAACAATAGCTATACCATATTTTGAAAAACCACCCTTACTTTTTTAATGCTCATTTTTATATTTATTATTAAGTGAGTGTTTTAAATTGTGTTTATATAAATTGTTTACAATTCAAATCTTCATTTAAATATTAATATTATGTTTATTTTATTGATACTATAAGCAATAAAGGAAAAAAAACACATTATTACGGTTGTATTTCGAAACCATGTGTAAGTCGTAGATACATTTTTTTTAAGAGTTTCAGTGGTTTTAATTGGAATTCGGCAACATTCGGATGTATAATTATTTTATATATTTATTTTTTAAGAAATATTATCAGACCAAAGTTTAATAAGAGAGACATCGTCCTCTGATGGATGTAGAAGTGGTGCAAGTGGTTGCTGAGATTAGTGGGTAATCAGAGAGACCTCTTGAACAGGCCGCGGCACAAATTGGAGAGTCGCTACGCTGAGCACAATGGCTGCAGGAGCGAGGACCGTCAGGAGGATTGATGGAGGCCCGTACGTGTGGAGTCATCCCCGGTTGTCACCATCATCGCGACACTTAGCGAAGTACCGGTGGACTATGGCTTTCTGGTCAGAACTCGTAAATACAATCGAATTATCAGAATACTCGATGTTCAAAATTGACCTTAAAGATAATATAACATATTATTATACGTGCCTTTTTATCAATTAATAAAAAAATCATTGGGAAGTTTTGTATTAGGCGTATTTTATTGATGATACCTTGATTGTATCACCTGGGAAGAATTCAGTTATTTTGATATCACAGTAACAATGAATTCATTACATTATAATAAAAAAATAATTAGATATTATTATTTATCACCGCTTTGTTTTGATTACAAATTAATAAAGCGAATAATCTTCGCATTGTTATACGGTCGTGGATAGTACCAAACAGTTTATTGCACACGAGAAGAACACAAAGAAGGCTTATGTCATCGCCTCGTCGTAATACCCACTTTTCAGTCCATTAACCAGAGAAGTATGCATAGTAAAAAAAAAAACCATTAGCACTGTGAGAAGAGTAGATCACTCACACAATGCAGGTGAAAATGTGTACGAGAACGGAGAGCCCCGCGCTGCTGGACGCGCGGCAGCCAGGAGCGGCTCCCTCGGCGAGGATTATTTAGATTCTGGGGCCGCGGGAGTGCCGCCCGAGCGGTGCGTGGCGGATCTGGGTCACCATAAAAAGGTCAAGAGTGTGGCTGCTTTGGTTTGTTACAAATATTGGGAGCAGATGTAACAGTAGTTTTTATCGAAGTTCGAGTCGGGCAGTCTCGGACGCCCATTGTGCGGCGGGACTCGGCCCGGCCGCGCACCCAACATGGCGGAGTGAAATTTTATAAGAATTCCACAGCTGACATAAAATATCCATAAAAATGTAGAAACGAGCACGGGTGCTTTTTATTGTTATATAATTGAATATATTAGTATATACAAAGATTTCAGCTAAATGTGAAAATTAAATCAACATAAAACAAAGATATAACATTTTCAATTGAATTGATAAAAATGCAATGTTTTTTTGTTATCAATAATGTCTTAATGTATCTAGTTCTATCGGTGTGCTGCACGAGAGCGCAGATCAAAGGCCGGGCTCGCGGGCGAAGCGCGCTTGGCCGGACCGTTGTTTTTCGGCTCTATTCGGCAGCGAAGTAAATGAATAATAATGATAACTGCGACACGGATCGCTTCTTCCGCCGATCTGGCGACCGTTCACCGCGACCGCGAGGCGGCCGGCCCGGCGCCGGGCGCGGTGCGCTAACAAAGAAACCGATTGTGAGGGAAGACGCTATTTTTACTGGGCTGACCTTTCGTAAGTGGCCCATCTCGCGGTGGAAACGATACGCTTTCAATTTGAGGATCCAGCTGTCGGACTGATGGACGCTTATATGACGGACCGTGGGCGTTTCGAACGTCGCAGGAAATGCGAGTCGACCTGTACACGATGAATATGCAACGCGAGCAAACTCGCTCGAGCATTTGTCGCTAATGCCTCGAATTAAACGTCGCTGTGATAGTAATGACACAGAAGATTGCAGGACAGTACCTCTGGGGGAGCAGGATTCCCGGCGGACAGAGTTGGCGCCCGTCTCAGCGGGGAGGCAATTAGAGCGGGGCGCGATCGCCGCTTCGGATACCGCGGACAGGTGCTTCCTCCGGCCGGCCGCGCGGCTGACGAGCGATGCGCCACTCGACTGACGTCACTCCGTCGGATGTACCTCTGGCATCGGGAACGAGGAAATACACCACCGGACGAGCGGTCGGGCTCCCCTGATGTTACATCGAGCCTCTCGGCTGTCTCTGTGATGCTATTTGAGAGTGGATATTATTTTGACTGACAGATAAACGAACACCACTATGAAGAAGTACACAACCAGTGCTAATATTAGCAAGTAAGCCACCAATGTCACTATGAGGGTAATGGTCGAACCGCCGATCACTCGCGACTGACTGCCGGATTATTGTTGCACTCGCGATGCGACGTTCCCGCTCCGGACGCGTCGATATCGATTCGGTGAATATTTACACTTGCAGCACTCGAATTTCTCACATTAAATTTGAAAGTCAGAGGTTAAGCGATCGCAGAGTTGGCGAGCGTTCGGTAACGATGCAACAGATCGTGGGAACGCGGCCGTTAATTGCAGAGTGCACACCAGATTGCTCAGTAAAATATCAATAATCGGGCGTGCTGAGTACTCGCGTTTTTCCGGCGCCCGCTTGAACACTTCTTTCGATGCACTTTGAAGTTTTTGTATTATCGCAGTACTGAAACGATCGAGAGAAACATCAGTTTGCTTATTGGCGTTCGTTCAAGAGAAGTCGAGAAGGGACGATACGCGTTGACGGTAAACGAGACGTCCGGATATTCGGTCGACGAATCAATATCCAATGAGAAGTCGTACTGGCACGCACCGCGCGAGAGAATAGCTGCGGAGGAATGCCTCTCGAGGGGAGGCAGCGAGCGCGGTGCGTTGCATGCGCGGGAATTTTAAGTGGATTGAAACACAAATATTAATTTAGACACGCCGATAGATTTGTTTTGTATTTAAATGGGTTTTTTCACTTTCGACAATTATTAATTGCGAGAGTCGAATGCCTTGAAAATACATTAGGCATAACGCGGCCGTCTTATCAAAATTTGAAATCGATTTAGGTGCCGGCGTTCCGGTCCAGGCTTGTGATAATTTTTGTTTGAAATATAATATTTTTCAATGACCGCTTCGAGCGCCGCACACGAGAAATTCAAGAAATACGGAACGAGTGAAGAAAACACTCTGAAGAAACGGGCGGGGGAGTGGATTCACCGGAGAAGGGGAAGAGCACTTATTATCCCTCTCGCTCCACACCTCGGAGCATCCCGCGCAGCAGCCGAAGGCTTGGACCGTCTCCAACAAACAAATGGCCTATTAAAAGTCAATAAGATTCCCTGAGACTTTTGCAATGCAAACTATTGAAACCTTATTATTCTTACACTACGTAGAAAGTGAAAATATAAAAAAAAACACGTTACATAAAAAAAGTGTATTAAATGAATATATTTGCGATTTAAATTTATTGCAAGGGACAGATGATTGAGTTTGAAAATATATAAACAGTGATAAGCAAACACAATCAACTAGGACCGCGGCGTCGCTTATCGATAAGTTACGCAAAAAAAAAAAAAAAACTATACTCGATATGTCACGAGCACGCCGCGAATGCTTGTTACAAACACAGACAGTTCTGAAAGTGACAGCAAGGCGTCGAACTAATGCGAGAAGAGTACGATCAACCGACCGGCACACTGAAGGGTACGGAAGCACTGCGAACTGATTGATAGCGAAGGGTCGCGATAGTTGGAAAACTCGTGGAAACGCGTCAGGCAGAGCGCGCGGGGCGCGAGGGACGGGCGGCGACTTGCTCGGCGGCCGGCGACCGACTGAGGGCCGCCGCCAGCACCGGCCGGAGCGGGGCGGCGCCGGCGATCTCTGCTACTTCACATTTACGTTTGAGGACCCCAATACTGACTCCACCGGCTTTGTATTTTACACATCAACGATTCAATATTAACAGAACATAAACAGAACAGAGACTTTAAATCGGTCACATTCGGCATATAACTTTAGGTCAAGTCGTGAAGCAATTTCATTGTAATGAGATGGTATCAAAGTGACGTTTGCTTAAATTAAATATAAGCATGCAATATATGTGAGCGTTATGATTATAAGAGTAGGTTAGATATATCAATAAATAAAAAAAAAATCGAAATAACAGTAAGTTGACATTACTAAAAAAAATATGACGTGGGTGGTGGATACATATAAGACAATAGATCATCTCGTGTCAAAATATTAGCAATCACTCCCACACATAACAGATTTTATCTAGATAAAAATACAGCAATAAAAAAGCCATAACGGATAGAATTTCCGTTAATTTTCTCACGGATCGAAATAAAGTCATATGCGTATTATCAAATGGTAAACGCTGAGCGGCTCTCGGCCGGCCTGCGATCCGCGGCGCTCTGAGCGATCCGTATAATCAGAGGCGAGGAGCCGCGGCGGCGGACCGAGGACATCGACTACCACTTTTCTGATTCGGCAGTGGTTTAATACGACTGCGGTTTACCAACTTTATGATAAATGCGACGTTTAACAAGCTAAGCACGCACAGTGATACCAATACACGCGAAGAATGTCATTTTTCAACGCGTCGCCCAAGGACGCCTTTAAAAATATGCTAATTTGTAAATTATTATTTACTCGTTCACGTCACCGCATAAATCTGGAAGCGGCGAGCGCACCTCGCGCCGGTGACATTAGAGAAACAAATGCCGATTACCAGTGTCCCGCCCTCGCACCTGCGTGACTGCGGCCAGGTATTGTTCGCGATGACCTTTCCGCTTGCAGAGGGCCGTGATCGATAGCGCCGGGAACGTCTGCGCCAGGTGGAGCATCCGATGACGCACCGGGAGCCGATCCCGTGCCAAGGAATACGGGATTGCTTCTCGAAAGATCTTTTTCATTGCCGATCCCTTGAGATTTTTGCCCAGGTATAGTCGCAATGATATGTAAGTAAAACAATCGTACCCGAAAAGATTTGCTAGTAATTTAAATAAACATTAAAATCTCTGGTAATTTGTAACATTTATTCAAATATAACAAGTATTTTGAATCTCACAAAAGAATATTAATTATAACAAAAAGCGCAGAGAATACTGGGAATTTTAATCCAATTTAAAAGTTAAGTGCAAGTCATAAAAAAAAAACTATGCACACACGTTAAGGCTTAGCTTTAATTTAATTAATTGTTCATAAAAATAAACTCTCATACTGCGCGATTGTAATTAAATACGAATAAAATAACATGCAAACTTAAAGCCGACACATATAACCAATTGAGATAAAAGCTCTTCAAACCGTGCTCCCAGTTAGTTGAGAGTCATTAATGCGATGCTTTATTGATTACGCAGTGCGGAGATCTCCAGACCCAACCGCAATGTTTTAACTTGTACAAGACTGGAGTTTGATGAAACGACTGGAATAGCATCGTCACTTCCTCCGCGGGTTCACGAGCGGAGCCTATCGGATGGTATAATGGCACGCAGTAATAAATAATAAGTCTGGGAGATTACGCCGGCTTCTTAGGCTTCTACCATTTGTAAGTGTCAATGCGAGCGCTTATACATTAAGTCCATTTGCAGCTCTGGGGTGATACGATCTTAATGGAAGCTTTGAAAATAATGTCAATGCAAAAATTACTGAAATTTCGCAATAATATTTAAATAACAACGTAATTATTGCGAAAAGTTGATTTTGAGTAAATATTTTTAGATTTCAATTTTATAATTATTTTTGTCGATTGTCGTGAGAAAAAACACGCAGGTATTTCGTTTTCGTGACCCTTGCGATATCTAAGTACGTACATAGATTAGAAAGGGGGGTAAAAATAATTCGGCCAAGGCTGCCCCGCACTTGTGCAAACTGCACATTTAAATATTAAAGCAAACACGCCAAAAGCGGAGTTTTGGTTGAAATTAAACGTATATTAGTATTTTTAGGACGGGAATCGTGAACTCCAGCCTTGGAAAATTAAAGTCAGAATAAGTATTGAGTTGTAAAAATATTACAGTTCCGAAGCGTGACTCGCAGCGCACGGAGACGAGATTGCAAAACGAAGTACAACAATAAACATGATAAAATGTAATGTCTCGCGGCGGAAAAAATGTGCCAGACCACTTTCGTGTTGTTTAGCGGAAATCTTCATTTCGCGGTCTCGGCGTCGCAAAAACTCACAAGCCAGTTTATTCTACAAATCCCGTTTCGGATGCGGTTAGCGCGAAACGTCGCCGGCCACGGATGACATCCGCCGAAATGCGCCGCCCTCAACCTTTTTAAGCGAGCTGCGTGGCAGCCGTTAAAAAAATACCCGACACAACGGCGGTAACCGGCATCGCAATATAAGCGAGCATGTCTGAATACATTGTAGCGTCTATTGGATGAAAAGCTTCGCTATGAATAATATTGTCAGGAAGGAACTTTCCACGTTGTCAGCCGGAGATAGCGCGGATAGCAATAGCCGCAGACAATACGGGCATAAACAAAAAGCGCACAATGGGCAGCAAATCGAGCAAATGCAGTGGCGAATTAGTCGGTGGCTTCGCGGAGCTGCTCTCGACGAGGACCGCGGAGAACACGGAGCCCAGCAGCCCGGGGCGCGGTCCAGGGGCCCCGAGAGAAAGCAGCGCCTGTAGCCGGGAGTATTTTTTTAAAAGGCAAATGTATTATCAAAATATCACCTGTGTATTCTTTCACACAAAAATCAGCATCCCAAAAATTTTTTTTTTTGGTTCAGGTTTAATTGTGCCATATTCCAAAATATTGAAATAATTTTTACTTTTGTTGAAAATAAGTTGTATCTTCCGATATAGTTTAAACAACAAACACAAAAGAACTTAAACTTTTGCAACGGCTGCATGCTCGAGAAGTACACGGAAAACATATCGATTTACAGTTTTTTTTATTTTTAAATTTAACGTAGATCGCAAGCCCAGGCACAGTGGTCGGCAACCTTATCAATTGCGATTTCCTTCGAACTCGTTGAGCTGTAATGTTTTAATCGTGCAAGGCAGAGGTGCAGAGATAACAGAAGGCGGGTCGGCGCCGCTCGGGTCATCCCGCTGCGGGAGGCGGGAGGCGCGGCCGCGGGCGCGCAGCGTGCTTTCTCGGACGGGCACACGTTGCAGGCATTTTATTTATGAACCGGTAGGGAGTGCGGCCGGGTGCATTTTTCAAAACGGCTTTGCTTCAGCTTGTTAGGCCCGGCTACAATAGTGCTCCTTTCTAACGTAAATAATGTTCAGTAGTAATTGCGATCGTCGCGGCAGCCACCACCACCACCACGATTCTGCTTGTTTTCACGCTGTGCGAGTCTGGCGAGCCGAGTTCTGACTGGAATACAATTTGAGTGCTAAAAGGTACTTCCATGCACCGAAAAGTAAATAGGTTTTGAAGCTAAGTTGAGATTTCTGAATAACAATTTATACATGTATTTAAACTAGTAAATGTTTACGTTTGTTTTTAATCATTTTAATACAGCCATCACCGAAAGCACTACAAAAATAAAAATATTTGATTAAAAAAAAATGGTAAAGATAATATCACAATATTTGATTATATTTTTAAGTTAAACCATATTCGAAGCAAGCAATGTTCACGTTCATACAAATATAAAAATGCTGCATTTTGTTTGTATTTCACAGATAACGTTGATGAAACAGGCGCCGATCACGAAACACCACTAAGTATAAACTATTTATATAAGTACTTTATTATTTACAAATTAATCAATTTCTATTTATGTACATGTGGAGCCCGTTTAGGTACAAATAGTTGTTTATTGATATTGATAAATATTATCTTCGGTTTAGATATCGACTTAATATACGTGGAAGTAGAAAATACTATTTAACATTTATTTACAAAAATATAAGAAATCCTCATCCAACCAGAACTAACATAAACATCTGACGAAGCCGATGTATGAATAAGGTATTTATGATTTATTTATTTATTTATTTATATATATACACATATGTGTGTGTGGTACAGTTAGTAATTTTTATAATATATAAATAATATTAAATTCACGATCTACAATATTCTTCGTAAGAAAATTATATTAAAGATAACGACATCTGAAAGAGAGATGCTACTAAACATTGCTTTTGAATCCCACAGTAATGCTCTGATGTTCAATAAAGTATAATACAATGGTTATGTTGTAATGAGTAAAATTCACTGCAAAGCCAGCATATATAATAGATAATATTAATATACATATCGAAATATGAATTTGTGTTGCATTCGTGATCTACTGTAGACTGGAAGATACGAGCTTAAAGAAAATGTGTTCAAAAATAGTGTTCACGTGTTTTTCGGAGGCACGGATCGACTTCTTTGTTGTAGTTTGGTTTAAAAAAATGTGGTAAGAAGACTGAAGATGTGGCAACTCAACTACCGAATAGTGTTGGATGACGATGGCAATTAACCTAAATCTCACCATCAAAGAAGATGGAAACAGTCAGGTGCGTGAATAGTAAACGAATCAAGTTGCACGTGATAAAACACACTAGATCTGACAGTCTCCAATAATTATTTTCACATAGGATAGGGCATCCGGTTGTCGGCATTTTTATATATAAGTCTGATTTGATTTCCGGTGGCGCCTTTCGCCAAACTAGTAATTAAGCAGTATCAAACTCGGTTTGACATTAGGCATGATACGAAAAAAAAATTTAATTGATATAATTAGAAAGCCGGTTAATTATCTCGAACTTAGAATTGATATTTATTATGTCCGAGAAATTTAAATTAAATTAAATTATATTATAACGATACCATCAACATAACATGTAATTAAATAGCCACGTATAAACAATCAAATGTATAAAATATAATCGAGTTAAGTGATAAAATATTCCACCATGACAGTCTCTATTAAATAATTAGATTATTTAAGCAAAAACAAAAAATTACGTAAAAATTTTTTCGTCGTTTCTTTAGTGAATCGATTACTTCATAAATCTGTTTGGGTATAAAATTGCAGATTTATTAAAATTAAATTTAAAACATATGAAAATAGCGTCGGGTTGTGCAGTGAAGTCATTTCGTACAACAAAGTAACTTAGGCTTGGATATTTAGTTTTAATCTCGCAGCATCTGCTCCAAGTGCCCTAGAAATATTTAATACGAGACAAGAATAGCGCGGCTCTCCTAACGAGGGCACGGGAAGTTGCAACAGACGGCAGGTAACAGTTAGCGAGGGGGTCCGCGGGAACTTCCGACGCCAGCTCGGCCGGCGGGCACTCCTGCGGGCACGAAGCTCGCGGCGCACGGCACAGGTGAACTTATGTAAGCACGATTAAAAATATATTCCCATGGGATTTTGCTGGAAATTTCTTCACATAAGAAAATATTTCTAAAGGTATCAGAGATAAAAAGCACCAGAAAAATAAAAAAAATGGATAATACTTGCAACCAGAATGTTGCGTGTACTATATATTGTAAAGGGATATGGATTTAACTAGCGGCGATATGAAGTGATATGCTTTTAAACCTATTCATAGATAATCCAATAAAAATATCTTTGCATTAGAAAAGTGTGATAAAAAGAAAATATAAACTTTTCTATGTTAGCTTATAAGCGGTGAAATGCGGTTTGCACAAGCATAAAAGTAATAAATGGCCTGAAAATATGTTGAGATATAATGATATACTGAAAAAAACTTGCCGATGCAACGTGCTGAGAATTCTAAAACATTTTAAATTGCAATAAAATATATTTATTTATCGACTGCATTTATGGTTGAGGAATTAACATAATAATTATATTCTTAACGAAAAAAAATTGTTATTGTTATTTTTTTCAGTAAACTCAGAAAACATTGCCAGAATAATTGATATTTTTTTGCACGATATTAGCTGAACTAGCATGTAGGGGTAAGTCCACGCCCCTGGGTCTATAAATGAACTGAAATTGATGTTTCTTTCGGGGGTTAGTGGTAACGTTATGATTTACATAACATTGATTTGTAACCCTTAGAATAATGCCAAAATACACATACTGCAAAACAGGTGAGGGTGCATCACATGTGGCGTGTAGTTATTATATACTAAAATTAATTACGTGACTTATATCTACCACAATAACAATGTATGAATATTTTAAGATTAAATAATATATTTTTAATGTGAGAATATGCTTACTTATACCATAGTTCTATCTGTTTCTGTAGTATTATATTTCTGCACTTACAGAAAGTGAAAAAAAAAATATCTCACCTTAATAATTTTCTTGGCAATAAAACATGCTATTTAAAAAATATATTAATTATTATATAAAAAATTGAAAATGCTGTAAAGAACTGTGAAAAGTTTCATAGAACTGGATTCCTTATTTCAGATTTTTAGGTGGAATTTCCTCAAAACTACGAACTGAAAAAAGAGAAGAACATAGAAAAAAAACCAAAACAATTTAAGGGTTAATTATTCCTATTACCCTTTTTTGCAGCTTTTAACTACTTATTACAATGCGGTTTTTATTGTTTTTAGATTATGTAAGCTTGTGTGTTTCCTGTTCGTGGATTAAAGATTAAAAAAATAATATACCTAGAAATTTCAATTCGGAGTGGAGCTTTAGACAAATCATTTTTATTGTGTGATATTGAATGAACTTACTTATTGGTAGCTTAGTGGTAGTATTGACAAATATTTTAATGGTTATATATACTCAGGCTGTTTTACAAGTATCCAGCACTGTTGCTCTCAGCTCAATACTGAATGTTTAAAACATTTCCTTTTCGCGGTCCACAGCTTGCGGCAACCCAACATCCGCGGAATATTCAACCATACAACCGAGAATAACTTACTAGCTGTGTGGGTCAAGTAAATATTATGATATTATCGGTAGAATCCATTAATGCTAAGGATATGTGCAATAACACAGGTTTGGTGTTTACTTTATTTACAAGTGTTATGTAGATCAACGAATGTATACCAAGCACTGTAGAAATTTTTAGCATGTTTTTTTTACCCACTATTAGAACTTGCTTGCCGTCACTGTTAATAACTGGCACATGGCATTGAATAGTCCGGAAAATAAATTTACCCAAGATTAAATTATTTTTCATTTCATAAAAACTTAGCCAATTTACTTAATACTGTAAATAAACTCTGTAGAAATGAAGCAATAGTGTGCACGAAGTATTAAACGAACCTCGTCGTTTTTATCACAAATCGGTTCAATTTCTGAAATCCACAACGAGAAATGTACTTTTTCATAACAAATGCAATGGACTGCACTCTGAGCAGATGTTACTGGAAAGTTTGTTTAAACCAGGAACTGCAGTAACGTCGGGAACGAAGATGTGCTATCCCGACCGAGGCATGCCGACGTGGCCAGTGTTCAAGTTTTTTTTTATTTGCGAAGGAATGGAGATATCCAAGTCAATAGAATTACATAACATGAGCACACATCTGTGACAATGTGAGCTATAACTAACTAGGCTAGAATAGTGTGTGGCGTGAGCACATTTGTTTATGCCTTTTTAAGAGCGTAACGACGTATATGGATTTATTGATGTAAACATTAGCTCGCATTCATTATGGCGATGCGCAGAGGACTTTAATTCGATTTGTGATTATGCAACATCGATAATTGAAATGTGTGAATGAATGTTTTTATTTCAATACAGACACAGAATAAAACTAGCGAGTGAGTAACAACAAACACAAATTAAACATATATTATGATTTTTTAATATAAATATTTTTAAGACCCAGCGACGGCAACGAACTTTTCAAACGTGTTTAAAATTTTTATGCTGAGTAGTTTCAAAAAGACCGACCGATAGGGTGGCTCGAGGAGAGTGAAACGCGGTCACTCGGGAGGGATTAATGTCCTGCCGCATCGCGATTCTTTCTCGAACGTTCCCGTGACTCAGCTGTGCCGGGCTATTGTCAGAGCCCCACGCTCTCCTACGAGTCGTGTGGGGTTACCCGAAGGCACGCCACGCCGCACTGCGGCTATCCCTAGCGTCTCCTCGTCAGCCTGTGCAGATACAGACACCCACAGCTCCATTGACTCCCCAAATATACTTTTCTTTGCGTACATTGAAATAGACTGAAGGAACAAGATGAATTTGCGAAAGGCCGGGCTCACTGTAGATTAATGGCTGTACTTGAACAACGTTGGCTCATTTCAAATTTGACAGTGCTGTCTTCATTAATCATCAAGACGCGATTATATAATTTATTGAGATGATAAATTATAATTTACAAGTAATGATTTCATACAAACTATGTATCAAGGAACATAGAATCTATGTATATAAATGATCCCGCACTTGTGCAAATGTGTTTTGAAAAATAAGGCAAGGGTTCATAATTAGGTCATTTTTTAAATTAAAATATTTTAGATATATCGCGATTTTAATGATTGTGTCCTATATGCAAGGTTCAAAGCTGCACTGCTAAAGATATCAATATATATTTTTTTAAATTTGTAATGAGGCGTATCATGAAAATGTTCAGAGTTAGATTTGTTTTCAGAAATGGACAAAAGCTGTATTAAGTTATAAAATTACGTAATAATCAATATCTGCATCTGACTGCACTTACAGAAAGAATGCGTGTAAATAAAAAATGGACTCCGAGTTCTCTGAGGTGGCGCATTGTTATGGTAATTATTTACAAATTGAAGTATATTTTATGACGATGTTATCACTAGTCAAATTTTTGACATAGAAAAAATAAACGTATAAGATACTGGGAGATTTATGCTGGTACTTGAATCAGATTTAGCATACGTCGATTAAAAACATAAATAAGTTATCACCTTGTAAGGTGTTCTCAATGTGATATTTGAATCCGTTGCTAAACGATGCACAAGGACCGAGGCTAAGAATGATTGTCTTTAAATTATTTTTTTTTCAATCGAAAGGTTTATAATGACGTCCCAGGTGAGCGGGTCCGGCGCAGGTAGCGAGCCTGTCGGCTCGGCGAACTGGAGTGCTGGGAATAATCCGAAAGGCTAATGAAATAAAATATAAGGCGACCGAAGCCCGCCGAGTCGCGGCGACAAGAGGCGCATGTTTCGGATATCTTTGATCTACGGTCGACTTTCAACCCATCCATCGTTTTGTCATGCTATGCATACGAGGTTTTAAACCACTGTTAACATAATAAAAAAAAAAAATATAAATATGAGAATTGGTACATTGCAATTTAATTATGCAGTAAGAATGTAAACATTATCTTGAATATCACACAGAATTATAGAAACAGAAAATAAACATATATTCGAGGTTCTAGTTGAATTTACATTCAAAAGAGAAAGATGAAACTAGAAACGTGTTTATTACATTAAAAATATAAATTAGACTTTTCGCTTTACAGTTGCTTTAGTTTTAATGCACTGTGATAATTTGAAATATTGCTGCAAATTTTTAAAGTCACAAGTAATATAATGTTATGCGACTAAAGCATTGAATAAAGCAAAACGAATAAAAATGTGAAGCAGCGGAATATTTCGAGTAGTGATGAGATCTAAATAATTGAAAGACACGCGGGCATTAGGTAAACCGAGCGTTTTCCGATAGTTCAAGGTCTCGTGTGTGCGCTGCGCGGCGTATCGACCGAGACTTTGGGAAAAGCGGTTTCCTCGGGGAAAGCGGTCACATCGCTCAGGCGGGCGCTCGCGACCGTGAAAAATCCAAGCGGCAAAAGTCACCAGCTTTTCGCCAGAACGATAATTGTCGCTAACGGGGCGAGCCGGGGGGCGGCGGCTAGCACCCGCCACGGAAATAGCCGTCGGTGACGTCACCGGCCGGAATCAAACCCGCACGGTAACAACCACGTGCCGATCGTCTGTGCGCATCGACGATTGAGTAATTACCGATTATTTAATAGCAAAAAAATGATATATGTACGCGCAGAAAAACAGCGCGGAGGCGTCGGGGCGACGCCAGAGCTCGGCAGCCTGTCACCGTACAAATGATTGCAGCTTTCATGGTAGACACTCGTTTTCATCGTTTGCTCTAATTGAGTCGTTCCAAGGCAACTGCAGCAAATGTTTATCGCTGCGGATCGTAATTTGTTAAGGAGTATCGGGTGTGTGTGAGTATATAGCGCGTTATTAACTGTCTATACGTCTGGGAGACGATAAGTCGGAGGTGAAGAAGGCTCGCTGCAGGAAGGGCGGCAGGAGTGCGGCCAGAAGTGGGTTAATGAAATGGCTTTGTGCGCGCCGCGGAGCGCTGGCCCGGCGGCCCCTCGCATTCTTCAGAAGCTGCCGGCGTCTAATGGCGACTCAGGGCGCGCCGGCTCACCTGGAGTATTTTCGGTGCGGCAGTGACGCAGGTATTATGTGAATGACACGGATCGAAAATAAGTAAAAGTATTCATTCAATTTATTTTAGAGATCCACGGAAACGATTCATTAACGTGTCCGCCCCGGCGAGATTCATCGCAGTAAAATATTTATCACCGCATCGTAAATAAGGAGAAGATTTAAAACACCGTGTGAGTTGCCATCGCGTCGGTCGTTGACAATGCGAGAGATTTACGTTCAGTAAGCGACTATCTTACTCAACTGTGTCTAGTGTAAATATAAGATAAATATAATAAAACAACTTCATTTCTTTCGAAATATATTAAAACTACACATGTACAAACAGTAAATAAAGGAGTAAACGATTTTGTATCAATTTTGAGCAATTGTGCATTGCAATAATTATTTTTTCAATATTGTAATGTAGAGAAAATATGACCGTGACCTTTGCTCGGGAATTCGAAGAAAGCTCTGCGTAGATGATAGTTCATTTACCTGAAACAAAAATACAATTTATTAAAAACGATACTTTTAGTTTCACAGATCTGTTCACATTCCATAATAATTTTGTAATAACAGCGAATAAATTCATACAGTGTGTGTGTGGGCAGCCGGGCATGCGAAACAAGAAGTCATAAAAGTAAAAGGCAAATCGATCACTTATTTTTATATCGTGTAAAAACAAAACGGCCTCTCATAAACGTTGCAAAAGATCATCCCAATGAGATAGTCGCTTCGTGCTTTTTATATTTAATCGTTCAACTTGAGCTTGTTTTAGAAAAACATATGCTACACCGACATAATAAGAAAAGGTATTAGTTATACAACAAATGGATTTGTCCCCGATTATGATTGGAATTAATGTTCATCCAGGCAGACAGAAGAGCCAGATGAACGTTATCTGATAGCGCGGAACTGTTGTTTCCGAAGACATTTATAAAGGTTAGAGAGTAATTGGCATTTGATTGGATCCCTAAGTCAGATAAATCAGTGTTTACATGTGAGCGGTATTAGTTCGAGCTTTTGGGGAGCAGGCTATCCGACGCTGCGATATATCTCTACTGTAATCCAGGCTTTGGGTGGATTTTTTTACAAATGAATATTAATTTAAACTACGAACCGACTGTAGGTTTATAATCTCCTAATACAAAACGTGCACAAGATATTTTTTTTGTGCGTTAATAATAATAAAACAATAAATAGGGCGTCATTTTTTTTCACTTTTAGTAACATGCACAAATAATACAGTAAAGTCCTTCAGTGTTAATAACCAGTTCCTCCAGCTGACTGCATTCGACGCTCGTTCTCGGCGCTCGTGATTTTTTTCAAAGGGCAGCTCATTAGCAATAATCTCGGAGTGCTATCGGCCAAAGAACACTCCAGAGTACTCGTCGCAGAGGAATAAAGGCGCGCAACTCCAGACTCGCATTGTGCTCTCCATTCAAAGGCTACAAAGTCCGTTGGAGTAGCGCGCATTGTGCACGCGGAAGGGGACGCGCGGCGTGCAAGCGCCGGCGGACCGGAACAATCGTATCACCCCTTTAACTCGGCCTGAAGCGTTCTTCACGGCCGACCGGCGAATAATCGCACGCAACGCGACACTGCAGCACCGCCGAAGTAGCGGGGTGTGGGGTGCGGGTAGTCCTGCGCGCCGAGGGTGCGATATCCTGTCGAGAGCGTCATGTTCACACCAAAGCGACGGAAGACCTGATGACTTTAACGAACTCTATTCGTTGGCATTTGCATATTTCTAAATTGAAGTTTAGGTCTGATAAACAGAGCGAGAAAAGGTTACTCAAAGATCATTAATTTGATTTATCAATAGCATCCGATGAAGGTGCCGGTCTACTTCGGCGTCACGAGATCCGATCGCGTTGGGACGAGAACCCCCGCCCAGGGGAAAGAGACGACCGAGGCGCGGGCCGGGCTTTCGAAAGTCGTCCCGGGTAGTGTTCTTTGTTTTGTGCACAAAACCGAGAGTCATCGCGCGGCGGGCGGGCGGGGGAGGGGCCGATCGCCCATAAGGAGCGCGCCCAGTATGTAAATAGAGATCGCAATTAAAATTACAGGTGAAAGATCGGCGCAGCTGCCCGCATTGCCATTTAGGTAAGCCGAAAGTCCACTGCACTCGTCAGGCGAGTGCATTTGCATCGGCCGGCCATCTGCCGACGGTAGCGGGCGCGGGCGGACCCTCGCGGCACTCGTCACGGGACCGAAGAGCCGGAGAACCTCGAACTGATGAAAACGAGCCCCCGATTTTTTCAGGTTTTTTTTTTAATTATAATATCCAACGCTCAAAACCTATGAGAGTAAACATAAACACGATACCAGAGGCAATGAATAACATAACTAGTTTTTACTAAAAAAATATATAAATAAATTAATCAGTCCCCGTATTGGTATTCGTAAGGGTATTGCACTGGTCACATTGATTGATAAATTGTGATATAGTGGACGAATAACAGCAAAAATATATCGTTAAAGCGACATAAATGCACAGGACAACTTAAGGACTGCAAGAATATGGAAATTGATAAATTGGAAATTTATGGATATTAAATGCACGCATGCCGGGCGTCCGACCTGCCCGCCCGCCCCAGCGTAAAATAAAAAAAAAAAACAAGAAAATACCGACCTGACCAAACTTCTGCGAGAGGTCAGAGTAATAAATTAATATAGACTTTATTGAAAAACAAACTGACCGTGTCTTTATGAAGTCTCGGTTAACTCACACGTGCGTACAGGTGAACATCTAAGCGGTCAATTAATTACAAATGATTTATACGAGTTAAAGAAATGTTTATAAGATGCAAGACGCTTAGCATGCAAAGCACGCAACAATCACTTAAATAAGGTTTGGACAGATAGAAGAATTAAAAGGGCTAGCACCGTGAATGTACCGGGATCGACAGACTTGTATGGGTTCTCTCGCTAAAAACTGGTAGAATCGGTAATGCCTCAGCCTTGCAGGTGACAGTGATAAGTGGGACTGCTATGCACGAACAGCACTTCCTTATGCAGCCAATAAAATATTGCGACCGAAAACAAATTGCGAAACCGGTTGATTAAAATATGATTTAAGACCACAGATTTGCATAAGAATTGACACGGCGGCTAAGTAATATTTCTACTACGACTGTTCAAAAAACGAGGCGCCAATTTTATCAAGCACTACTCTTCTAGCAAAAAAACTTTAGATCAGTATTTCACAATAATTCTTATGAGTATTTTACTGTGCTTATCTATCCCTTGATCCTGCGCGCAAGTTGAGGGGCTCACAATATGTGGTTTAGATTCTCGTTTGCGTTATGGAATTTGGTTAGGGAAATAAGTGAGGAAAAAAATACTATGTTAATCTTCTAGCAATTAGACTTTCCTCTTACTTTAGATCCGGACTGGGAATGCGCAGACAAACTAGTAGAGTCGCTAGTCATAATATGTCGTTTAATTCCAAGTCAGCACTGCCTTCAATGTTCGTCCACAGATGACACTACGCTTCTATCTCGATAGAGATGAGTATAATTGCTCACCGCGGAAGATTATATTTATTTTATTTTTAATATTCACTGAACACGTCTAGTGCAATAATTATTGCAAGTATTTTTATAGCTCGAGTCACGATAAATTTCTTTTATTAGTAATAAAGTCGGTTTATCAACGTTGCAAAGTATGAAAATTAAAATAAAAATGCATGTTGTGAATTTCAGGGTCATTGCTAATGAATTCACTCTGAAGCGGTTTTGGAATATTTTGGAAACCTCTTGATAAGGATAATGTGATCAAAAAAATATTTATATTCCTGCTTAGTATCCAAAGCTCTAAGCATGAAATAATTATATATGTTGTTGTAGTTATGTTGGAGAATTTGACTGTCTCAATATTTCGTGTGTATTGCAGATATACGTGCACGAGCTGCTGATAGAGGATCATTATCACTATCAGCACACACGGACCTCGGTTTATAGCGTGGCACCTGATGAAAAATCACGCTAGCTTATTTATCGATTATTGTATATTAAATTGACAAGCGGTTGAATGCCTGTTGTGAGCGCCTACATCGACTGCATGTCTAGATTGGAAAGTGATTAGTACGGGGGACGGTGGTGACGGGAGCCCCCGGTGAGATAATGAGAGATGTCGATCTGCCGATCCGTCCCGTCCCGGCCATCAGCCAGGCCGCCGACTGGGAGAAAGTGCATTCTGTGACACATTAAGCTTGTCTTTTGATAATCGTATCTATCGCTTTTAATCGGACGCCCGTAATGGGTTTGCGATCATTACGAGATATATTGATTTATTTCGCGTTCGGCGAAGACTTTCTAAGTAGCCAGATGTCCGTTCGAATGCGACTGCGCCTGCAAAAATATTTAGAATCGAATAGAAAGGAGAAAATCGACGACCCGCCGCGCGAGGATCAATCGGAACCGCGCTCGCGCCGGCGTAATTGGATCGAGAAGACAGATGTTCCATTGAAAGGTAAACGCGGTGTCATATTAGACAAACTAGGAAGTCTAACGCCGAACTGCATAACGCATTTATATCCACGAGAACTGATCCGCCATTAATTTAACTTACTTGCAAAATGATACGGATTTATAAAAAAAAAACAAGCGTGTTTAAAAAATACCGTATTTGGAAGCACCTACATTCAGGCGATGCGGCACAAAAAACGTGATATATAAACGAATTTCAAGTAATCAATACGTAAGTATTTTTTCCACGAGATGCTAAATATTCATGTAAAGCGAGCGGGAGAATTTATTTTCGATCCATGAATACAAAAAATATGTGCATTTGTTAAACGAGCGTATTACTTTAAAGTGGCTAAAAAATAAAAGACAAACCCGAGGTAACCTTCGGAATGCAGAGCAGTCGCCTCCCGTGCAGGCTGCACCTCCCGAGCGCGGTAGACTTAATGACTATACACTTGTAAATAAACCAAGGCGAGCTATTCTCAGATGTCTGCTCGCCTCGCGTCATAACAGATCATTCTTTATTAAAATGCTGACGATGTGTGTACGTGAATTCGATTTTATTGACGGCCGTAAATCGATTTTAAATATTATGTTGTTTGCAAATCACGTATTGTTGTTGAGCATTTTATGGACTGATTCGGCAATTTTTCGATCAAACGATTTACTTAACTCCTTGAGGGAGTATTTTTGAAGAAGATGTGAACTTTATTTCATAAGATGAAAGCGTACTTAAAAAGTATTCGCTGAAACATATTACGCAAATAATTATTCAATAAATTGTGCTACGACTAGATATGTAAGCCATATATGTTTCATTAGATTGACATTCTGTAATAGTTGACAGCCAAAATATTCATTGGGTTCTAATTATTTCTTATATACAATTATAATTATATATCTCTGCTTGGATGTACCGAACGCTACTGTTTTACATGTAATACGTGTTTGTACAAACAGCAGCCCTACATACATATATCAAGGACGTAATCAAATGCATAGAAAGAACACAAGCGTAAGCTTCGTTTGTGAGCTGAAGATTTAATGTATGTAAATGTATTTGGAGTTGAATTATACTCTTAGAGTGCGATGGATCCCACGACGGCCTGGCAGATGGCCGGGCGGCTCACATGGCCCAGACAGTCTGTCTCGCGAGCACGGAATTGAAGCTCTATACGGCAAGACCGCTCGGTGCTCGGGCGGCGACTGGCGACCGAGCTTTTCAATAGAGGAACCATACTGCACCCACCTTGCTACAAAGTACGTCGCTATCTCTGTTTTATTATATAGGTGCTCATTACTTACACTATTTATGGATAATTGTGTGGGGCTTTTGCTGTATACATGAAATGTAAAAGCAGCGTAGTGCATATTTACTGAAAATATTGTCATAAACATTTCCAAAGATTTTTTTATTATTTTAACTGCAAATTTAGCTAACTCATTTTTTTATTCTTTGCGGGTATCAATTACATGAAATATATATTAAAAATACGTATATTTATTTTTACACTGTAAAATGGATCATTTTTCCTGTTGATAAAATAAAAGCTTGCTACTTGTTTTAATCACATCATTTTTTCTGACGTAACAGATATTTTTATTTTTTATATTAAATAGTAAAATATATTATTGTGGTTACTTTGCGTTCTCAGTTTTTAATTATTATTAATTTGCTATAGACTCACTAAATATTTTAACTACAGATGTAAATATTGCTCATTTAAAAATTATTATTAAAAAAATTAAAAAATTATTAAAAATTTTTTTTTATAAAAATTCACAAAATTTCAATATCAAATTCTTGTAAGAGAATGAATGTGATTTTTCTTGCTATATTTAGTATTTTAATATCTTGTTTTCATTTTGATAACAGCTTCACGGTATGCAATTAATTTAACCATGTACGACCATAAATCGCACGATATACTTACCATATACGCTGCAGATACTAAATATCCAGAAAATTTTAATTAAAACTTCGTAGACTGCCTGCGTTGCGAGTCTAAATTTACAGCTTCATCGCTTCCTCACAACGTGATTGGGTGCTTTTGGTAAAGTGAATAATAACGCGGAGATGAAATATACGGAGCGATCTGTGACCGACGTGCTGGGCGTACCCGAGATCTTTTTACAGAAGAATCATAGACAGCCATATAAACGGGGACAAGACAAACGAGCAGGGAAGAATCCGTGTATTCATTAAGTTGGTCGCTTATCCGCGCGACAGTGGTTAATCTCAGACTTCTCCTTGTCCAGTGATAGCGTCCGTCGCTTTAATATAATGTCTATGTACGTGTATATAACAAATCTGGAGTATATTTTTATACGAGTATAATAGTCTGTGTTCTGTTTTATTTACTGTGGCATCCACATGGGAATTTAAGCTTTACATTTGATATTTGGAAGGCAACATTTCAAATCGATCTTACGCTGAGTAACCATGTTATTTATTTATTAAGGGCTGTTATTTAAATATATTTTTTTGACAAAATAATGTATTTTCATTAACAAAATTAATTCCAAGTTTTTCGAAAGCTTATTCATGCATTAAAATAAAAAAAATACGTAGCTTAAATGTTTATATAGAATTACAAACATAATTTTTAAATAATGCAGCACGAAGTTTATAAAGCCTAACTGAATGCACAAGGAAACGAATGGATGCACGACTGAGATAGTTTTTTTTTTTTTTTTACAGATCCTTTGGAGAGAAGTTAAAAACCTTCGTTTCAGACAATTCCGTTTTGCATAAAAAATATATCGCAATTTATTTATACGAGTGGACGGCCTGACATTGTACACTCGAGAGAGCAGGGCCGGCGGCGCTGCGAGATCCGAGGAGCGAGAAGACCTCACGGCCGAAAGAATGGGTGGGACGGCGCAGCCCGCTCGAGGACTCGGCCTGTCATAGGTAAATGGGGGCAGGGCAGATACGATCTTAGAGCGCGATCCTCGCCCGATACGGCACTACCTTACGAATCGCAACGCACGCTTTCCTTATCGCCGCCGCGGACGGACGATTTAATCACTTTGAGAAGCTGTAGGCCATTCATTTGGAGTACAATGAAAATGTTAAGGCAGCGCTCTGCTGTTATGTCTCGGCTTCAGCTTCAGATGCACACTCGCTATCCCAAACACATGCAGTCAAAAAGCTCATCTCTCGTGATAAAGCATTACCCTTCGAACTGTTAATTTTATATTTGCAACAGTACTATGGACAAAAATTTAAATAAATATAATGCGCTAACACAGCATATTTGAGGTTTGGTTTTTTTTTTTTTTTTTTGGTTGCCTAGTAATATTGTCAGAAATTGAAGGCACGTGCAGAATACAGGTATGTTTACTAACACGGGGAGAATCATGTTTAACTCATTGGCTAGGTGGATGACACAGGCTCGAATTCTCGTCGGGCAATCTAATCCCAATCTTAAAATACCGACATGTTTATTAAGGTTTGGATGAAGATGATATGTATTGATTATTGTGTGTCACCGAAAAATGATAAAAACATTTGACGTAGGTACAACACCTTTTATTTAGTTAAACATTATTTTATAATAGGTTTAAAATATGCCAAATATTTATTTACTGATTGCATGTTAGTAAATGCGCTAGACGCCATATTGCATATCATAATTCTATATAGTTAAATTGCCATTATTCTTTTAGCTTTCACTGTAAATTATGGTCAAATAAAGACAGTTACAGACGTTCACATCCTGTTGTCCATAATTGGTTAGAAATTCAAGAAAAATAAACATGACACCGACCTAATAAGTAGGTGTAAATAAACCTTATCTTGTCATTTTCTATTTTTCTCACTGCCGGCTTCGTACGTTAATTCGGTTTTAATTTGCATGATAATGGCAAATGAGTTCTTTTCCGCGAAGTGGTTATGTATACCGTCGCTCTTTCTTTGTAAATTCAATGCTCGCGTGCTGAATACCATTAAAAATGAAGTTGGTTGACATTTCCCGAGTTATTATTTTTAAGAGACGAGGGCAACCTCGCCATGACACCTCCAAAAGATGACATTCATTTAAAATGAACCCAATCTCCTTCATCAGGTTAATCACGACCCTACCGGCTTCAGACTCTCTCACGGACGATCGTAAAATATCTTTAACCCTTCGATGCACGACAGTAAATGTAATGACATTAAGGCAGTGAGATTAAAAGCAAGTTATTGGTAAACAAGTTTCAACGATTAATAAATTAATAAAATATATTTTTTTTTTGATGAGCAATTTTTTTTTTGTTTCAAGTTTAATATCAAAATTGAATATACAATGAAATGTATAGATTAATCGTAAACAAAAATCGACAGTAGTAGCTTGCCATTCTTAATACAGTTCAAAGTCATAAGGTTCCACTAATGCGACGTACGGGAAGGGATGGATATTCCAGAAACCTGTCAACTACACGACACTATAGTGCTGACATAAAAAGTACTACTTTTTGTATTTAGATGATAAATCTATAAAATAATCAATAATAAAATAAAAATATATTCTAGGCCACTATGTCACGTTTATTTATGTAACAAGGTAAAAGTATACGTAAATATCGAGCTGACAAGAATAACAAAATGAAAAATTTGTAGTATTATGACAAAGCGCCTGTTTTCCGCATCATTACACAATGATTTTTGACTCATCTTCCTTCGGCGTAACCAAAATAATATATTTCAGATGATATCCACTGGCACGGGCCTCGACAGCACGCCTTACTCATCGGTAATCTATTGGACATGTTATAAATATATCTCAGGTCAAAGAAAATACTCAAAATAACAGTATTACAATTTAATTTACATATAAGTTTAGAATTTACAAGGAACAATACATATTTATTGTAGTCGAAACGAGCACCGGTGGCGGGTTTCAATTAGCTGTTTCTGTTCGAGGCGGCACGGCGCCATATCGTCTGACACAAATCACGAGGGAGGCCAAACACCGGCGCAGTCGCCGCGGGTGACAACTGCACTGCTGGGGTAGGTTAGTGCGCTGCTCGGTACAAGCGTGACTACGATAAATGCACAGCAAAAACATAAGAACGTGTATGAAGGATAGTAATAGCAAAATTAAAATACCAGGGCGTTTTTAAGGACACCCATGCATATATTTTATTGCGTTATTCATATTGTTTAAGTTTACTGTGCGTGTCCGTCCACTGTGTCGTACTATATTTTTCTGATTTGCTGATTCTTGGGTGTTGAGGTATTTAAAGTATTCAGTGCTGGGGCCATCTACAGGGATTGGTCTCAGCACGAAAACCGCAAAATCGGAGTACCAAAAACCTGAAAAAGCTCAACACCTAAGAATAAAAATAAACTCGTTTATAAGTTTGAACGATATACGTGTTTCTTTGTGATATGCTTATAAGCGGTAAGCATTTGGGTGCACACTTTCGACACAAATAAATCTTTGTTTCATTCAAACAAGTTTTCGAATATAATAAAGCAATAAAAAATACGTAGCATTTAATTGCATGAATGCGATATCGCAACAGCATTCGATATTTTACAATGCCGAAGCCTCTTTAGTGTTTCGCAAGAATCCAATTTAAATAAAGCGTTTTAAATTTGGCAATACAATTGAGCACTAAAGCACTCTAGGCAGAGGCTGGTCTCTGGGGGCCGCGGCCGGGCCGGATCTCGAGAGCGCCAAGTACGACGTCCTCGTAAACACCGAGAGCCTCCGGGGCCCGAGGACCTCCCCTCGTCTGCGGTGTCTGCGATTTAAAAATAGGCCCCGCGCCTGTCGGTGGACGGCGGGCGGCAATGTCTACCCGAGCCTCGGCTGGATGGAGCTTGTAAATTGTTTATAGCACAGGAAACATTGATCATGCTGTGTATTAAAAGAGTCGATACTGCATTTAAACGTATAAATTTATTTATGTATTGAACATAAATCCGTTTATTTTAAATGAACGAAGGTAAGTTTTCAAGATCTTAGATACTTTGCCAATGTCTTTATATAAATATGAAAATACCTTGTTTTACTTTTTTATTATCTAAAGGAAACAAATAGAGAACATTTAAGAGTTTGAAAGGCGTACTGAACACATACATTTTTTTATGTTTTGAACCTGTCATCTCTCTAGAATTAAACCTCAAAATGTTCATGCTCGGCTTTTTATTAGAGGTGTGGTATTATCCGATAGGTATTTTATTACAATAAAATAAGATATTCAGGATATTTTTCAAATTCATGCCAAAAAACGAAAAGGCAACACAGAAGGGGGAAAGAGTTATAACAAAACAATATTTTAATAATGATGACAACAACCAATAACTTTTCAACCAGTAAGACCATATAATTATAGTACTATAGAATGAGAAGAGAATACGAATTAAAATAAGTAGAGAATATTTATGTGGTACACTAAATATCACTTCCAGTCCGTGTAGCTGTACAGCTAAAGTAGAAGGAAAATGAACCATTCAACGATGACATTTGTAGGCTTCTCGGCAATAGTCAGATGACATTCGGATCTGAAGTAACCGGTTCTCAAGATGAACTTAGCAATACACATTTTAGCCCTCTTACATATAAAGGTTATGTAAATTAGCACCAAGATGTGTTTACATTGGTTTATCATTTTAGCGAATCTAAGTAGGTCAGGAATAGCTTGAGAAATAAGTTCTCAGATTTGTGATTAGCGTTATATGATAAATAGAATAATAAAAATATATATACTTAACTGTTGCGATGGGAAGAGAACGCGGCTTAACTGCTATTTAGTACTCATTTATACTCACAAACAAATCTCCTGATGGCTTCCACTATAACGAGCTAAGTTGTTTTTATAATTTTTCATTGCATTTACTTTGTAACATATCTTCTTGTCAACATAAAAACCTACGCCGCTGCTAACAATGTATGACCGTTTTTATAGTTGTCTAATCTTTGGGCGCTCTTAGTTTTTACGACTTTTCAAAATAGATATTTTAATACGGAGTCCTGAGATTCGGAGGGGGCGGCCGCCAGTTCTGATCCTCCCGTCTGCGAATATTCTTCGGCCTTCGTGAATGACTTTAACGATATTCTACCTAATTTCAAGAATTAATTTTAATAAAATTAAAATAGCAATCATAATATAGTTAATCGTTAAGACAACAAAATATAACATATTTTACTATTTAAAGACGCAATGTATCATACGAATAAAATAATTGAATATTTGAAGATCGTGTGTGTACGTACGGTGTTCCTGAGAATTTTAATTACAAATCTGAGAATTGTCTACATGTAAAAAATAAATTGTTGTCTACACGTAAAAAACATCCGTATCCAGAATTGAACATTTTAAATATCTTATTAACAGGGAAAGTAGAATTTTCACATACGAGTAACAGAGGAAGTTATAAAAGCGATTACTAAAAAAATCGATCTTGAAAATCGCAAGTTTCTAAAACTATCAAGTAAATCTAACACGGTCGCTTTCGTAATTTGTAAATGTTACTTGGTCCGTAACTTTAAAGTATTCATTAATGTTGCGAACATAAAAATGCCAATTTGCTTACAAGTACGTCCAAATCGTATAATTCTTTAATGAATGTAAACTAAAATCAGGTGTTATAAGATTTGTGTTTAAATAATGATAAAACATTTGCAACATCCTTCCCGCTCTCCTGGTTCTGATGCTTATGCATCGCTGCCATTCTATTTCCTGAGCGTATAAAAAGGATCGGTAATGGAGTAGTGGACTTGGAATGATTGTAGAGGGATATGCTCTGGAATTACATTGTCGAGGTGGGGGGGCTCCTGCTATTGTTTCTGCAGCCTGCTACAGAAGGAGTATCAGATCTAAACGCCAGAGCATTGTAAGAAAAGGATTGTAAAATAATGCTATTGGGCAGCAGCAATACGCAGACTTTTCCTTCCAATATAAAACTGCGATGTAGACTGTAGAAGGACCCGATGATACACTATTCCCCCTTAACAAAGTATGAACAGACATAGCGATATATTTAGTGAGATGGTTACCAACCTCCCACGAAGAGAGGCAACCGAAAAGGAAAACGTATAACATAAGGTTCTATTTAAGTTTGACAAAAATTAATCTTCAATTCAGGAAAAGTAATCGAGGTACGCCTAGTAACTTGGAGGGGGTATTTTGCTACATACAAAGTGTGCGGACTTCAAAATGAAACAGTTTTCCAAAAATTAGCATACGTGCTTAGTTGTTCAACCTATCCTCATACACCTGAGCTGATGCAAAGGGAGAGAGCAATACGAGAGATGTACGTGTATATTGTACAACTCATCGGTACTCAATCATAAGACATGACACAAGCTCATAGCGTAACCTCACAGTTTCTCATTATATTTCATACGTATTACGATTACGAGCATCTAATGAATTATTGCGTAATACAAAACCATGCGCTACGTTTTAAAAACCAGAATAACCTTTGCGTCATTAATCAAACCTCTAATTTTTTGTTGTACGTATTTAATTGTTGGTGTTTTTTTTTTACGCTGTTGTTGTTTCAGCCTCGTTCGAGGCGTGTAGATTACCGATTTTCACGGATGGCATAATTACCGGCGAGTAGGTACAAAGGTACTTGTTGATTTGGTAAAATAATGAAAAGGGCGTTCTGCCTGGAAGGACGCGCCGCGCCGGCCGCGAGTTGCGTGACGTCATGGCCGTGTATTGGCTGGCGTGTATCCCGGTTTGCGTCTTGCTGTGCACGTGATCATTGAAATATTTAACCATTTGGCAGAAGGGCACAACTCGCGTTTGCCTTTTTATATATTTTAAGTTAAGCGGCTGGAATGTACAAAATATAAGATAATCTTCTATTTATTATTTATTTCAGAAATGGAAAGCCATGGATAGTGAAGATGGTATAAGTAAATTTATTTCTTCGAGTGCCTCTCTTCAGAGGAGGTTGGTGACCATCTCACTGTACATATGTTTGTCCTGAGCCAGCCTGTTTTACCGATTTGACTGTATTCCCGACTTTCAGCCATTGGCGCGAATTTATTTTCCATCTAATGCCTCTTTTTCCTTGGCTTATTTTCCTGGTCAATCAGTCACTCATCAGTCAATGAACGCTATTGATTAAACAATGTCCGAAAATGAAAATGATACACCTCTAAATTTTAAAAGTAAAAAAAACGCAGCCAGTAATGTTATAAAATAGATTAAATGTCAATAAAACAAAAATTCTCGTAGTAAAAAGATTGGATAAAATAGCAATACTTAATCGGTGTTCCTTTCCTGCCGTGAGCACGTGATGATGCCAGCCGTTAGTTTTATTTTTAATTTCGGTGTTAATCAACCGAGTCGTAAACATACTGCTTTTATGGACAGCAAACGATCATATGTGAGGAAAAATTAGAGGGACGTCAAGCATTTTACAGCGCGGGCGATGCAGTTTGTCAGTCGCGTGAGCGACGCGCGGACGGGAAGTGTGGCAGGGGATTTTCTTCCGACTTAACGGCCAGTTTAAATGGTAATACGGCAGTTAAAAGGTTCGTTAATATGAAAGTTCCATTACGATGTGCATTAAAATAAAAGGCGTACCCTTAATACTAAGGCTTCATCACAATAAACATTATTTTGTTAAATAAACAACTTAAACAATGTACTTAAGCTAAGAGAAAAACATTCACCGCAGGTCAAGTATAAAAAGTGTCACTAGTCTTTTAAGACAATAATTACGAAGAAACTTCTTTTGGAACAAAAACAATTTCAATATTTTTAGGAAAATATCGAGCTGATCTTGTCATTGGCATCCTGCGATGGCAAAACAGTAGCATTAGATCTTAATAAATGAACAACATATGAAGCAAAAGCAAACTTGTCTTCTTTCGTACCAGTGCCCGTTATATCTCGTAGTCAATTGTATAAGTTTAATTTTCTCGGTGTCATGACAAATTATCCAATAAAAAAGCTCCCTTTAAAAAAATTGAGCATCCCTAAAGCTATGGCGCGGCCGCCCCGCGTAGCCGGCTCTATTAGAGAGTATTAAACTCGAGCATAAATAGTTGAACGTATAAAGTAAAGCAATTAATAGAATACCTGTTCCAGCAGAGGCGCCGCGGTGATCGAGGCGTGCACATGCGAGTGTTTGTGTGCAGGTCCCGACATATCTAAGATTCGCATCGGCAAATTATGAGGCGATTACGATAATTACTCGCAAAGGTAGTGATTATTGCGTAGTGAGTGCGGGTGCACTATTCCCGATCAAATTTAATATTCTCCCAAGCTTTACGGGCGGCCGGCAAATAAACGAATAAATTATCATAATTTAAGAGAGGCGTCCGACCGGAATTCCATTATACGATTACCCACAAGGGCTCGGCGCTGCGCTCCTCCTGATCTATAATCACGGCGTAGAAACTTCTCGAAGATTACGGGCTTCGGCTATCATTTGTTGTATTTAGCGTCAGATATAAATAATACGGAGTGGAGCGGCCGCGCGACACCGCCGGGCCGCGCGAGGGCGGAGCGCCCGGCCAGGACGCCGGCTCTGTTTGAATAACAAACTCAATGGGGTATTAATAATAACTTGTGCAGTGCCCCCCACTGGATGTAAAAACAAGAATCGCATAATGGCAGATTAAAGATGTAAAACAATAAAAGCATCACTTTAATGCACATAGAAGCTATGGTGAACTCGAATGCATAGTAAATATTTATTAACCGTTCTCAGTTTGATACCATAGTCCGCAGTGAGTTTATTCACTTTAAATTGTAAACATCCAATAAACTCGTATACAGATACAACATCGCAATAAATATGAATCATCATATCGCTAAGCCTCTAAATAGGATAACACAATAAATCCAAAGTAAACATTTCATGACCGGTATTAAACCATATATACGATGCAGCTGCCTCATCTCAATTATCTCATTTAACAGTTACTCATAAATTGTGGCATTAACCTAAAGATTTGAACGAGAGAAACCTATTGCGTAGGTGCACCAGGAAAGCTGCGGAGAACAATACGACGCTATTTGCGGAAAGAAATTAGGTAAACTGCACACAGGAAAGTTCAATAGCGGCTTGCGAGGCAACAGGGCGAACTGCGAGAGCGGAAAGCTTCGTGAGTCGCTGGACTTTAAAGAAAAGCAATTTCGAAGAGATTGTGTTTGTATTGTCTTAGCAGCTGTCGGTCTCGGCGGAGGTGCGAGGAAAGTGGAGTTAATAAACATATTTGTCATTTGTCATGAGTTTGCCGGAGCGCGAGCACACATTGCGGCAGAGGTAAATAAACGTAACAAGTCTGACACTTCAGGATTACACGCGATTTGCGGAAATATTAAAGATTTTGCTTCAGATGACATTTTACTATGATGACATTATGATTATATTACACGAGCATTGCTATTATTGAGATACAAACACATACAATATGAGAAAATGGCTGAAAAAGAATTGCGCCACACTCTTGACTCGACAGTCGTTGACTATGCGAGGCTATAACTCTAACTCCAAGATGTAGATTTGAATCTCACTTGCGAAGTAATAAATTGTATTGTTCAGCTCTCCAATTCATTTCACTTGTATTGTGTGTATTCAAATCAATACATCGATTCACTTCGACAGTGCCAACATTTCGCATAGTATAAAATTGAGATTTTCGCAAAGTTATCATTTTGGTTTTCTATGTGTTATAAAATATAAATAAACCATTTCATGTACCCTATAAACGAATACACAATTATTTTACAGAAAGTACTTCGCTTGACATTTTCAAGGTGTAAAAGATCATATTTAGTAAATAAATAATTGTATATAAAATATATAGTTTTATATGATTTACAATGTAAAGATATTCAAAGAAGTCTGTCACTTATCAAAAATAAACTCATTTTGAAAGTCAGAGAAGATACGGTCTTTGATTTTTATAAAATCAGTACGTGAATATTCGAGTGGTTTTCTGGTTGAGACTTGTGATAAAATTGACGATATATAATTATGAAAAGTGCTTTGCAATATTTCTCCGAAAGATCTACAAATAGCAAACCCGATGGGCCGACCGGCGCAGTCCCTGTCGTAGGTCATGACTGACTGGGAAGCCGCCGCGGCGTGGGCGCGCGCCCCCGGCCCCTGAGTTATGGCACACATCCTATGCAATTTGAATTTGTGATCGATCTGGTATAATGGCACAAGCAGCGCGGCCTGCATTACATTATGTATTATCACGAAAAGCACCCATTTTACTCCCACAGCGGGAGACTAAATTGTGCCATTTGTCTGCGCAGGAAAATGCGAACAAAAATGGCACGCTGCGCGCTGTCACGCTGCTCGGTGCTCGTGGTCGCTCGGCATGCACGTTAGGCTGATATTATTCTAGCATTAATGGAATTCCACGACAAAATATTTCTACGTTTATATACACTTGTGCTAAATATATTAACACTAAACTACAATAACATTTTTTGTCCCTAAAATTGAATCACTTGTTTAAAAAAAAAAAGCTGACTGGTCAAAAATAGTCTTTAATTTGTTGAAATCGTTGGAACAAAGTATTTATTATGTCTCGTAGCATTTTCATAAGAATTTTGTAATATTTTTGGTTGGCATTATCCTTGTTAATTAATTATATTTTTAATTGACTGATTACAACCTTTTCGGGAGAGTAAAAAGCATTCGTCCATTTCCAAAGACAAACGGGAGCGATTGAGATGCGATCATCAAACTATAATAATCAGAGGACAGGTACTGAGCACTCGGCTCGTGTCCGTTTTATAGTAGTGTCCCTAGTGCCTGGTGCACTCGGCGTGTAACTGTTTCGAGGGTTGTGCTTGTATGCAAATATACAAATATGTACACTCCTGCGAGAGAGCGACTCGAGAGTAATTTCTCGCGCTGGTACTTCGTGTCACTACTTCTGAAAACGATAGCCAGCTGCACGATTAACATGGACATGGACAGACGTAGAGAAACACATTTGTATTTAGTTCGTTATAAATTACAAGTGTGCATTTTACTAATCGAATACGTGTCATAGCATATAATGCAGCTAACTATATTCTAATGGGTTTGAGACTCCGCGTGCTGCTCGAAGAAGTTGCCACATCACTTTCTACACAGCGACCGATCCTAATCTGCTGCAATGACGGGCGAGATTGATTTTAATTTTGTCAAATTAGGTTTTTAATAATAACAATTTTCTGAGCGCAAAGTTAAAATGTTCAATCAAAACAATTTAAAGTCAATTGTAAAAAAAAACAGTACCAACAACATTCACCATTATAAACGAGGAAAAAATCTCTTGGGAAATAATACGAGTTGTTGTCTAAAAAAAACTCTATTTTTCAGAATGCAAATTTATTCGGTGCACTTATATCATGCTTCGAGTATTTCTTGATTGATGTATTTCTTGCAGCAACTCGGAAAACAAAAGCTCCCTTTTTTTCTATTTATCTTACAATATATTACTTTATATACTTGATTTATTATCAGAAAGAAAACTATATTCTCTAAGTGTACGATGCAATATATAAAGTTATATAGTGTGATCATTAGGTACTAAAACAACAACTCGAAACGACAAACTCAAACCCTTGTATCCCTGGTGAAAGTCCAACGATCTAACATAAAGCTATCAGGCCGCCGTAAGTTATGTTTATTCACGGTTTTATTTCTCTATTTTTCTCTGTATGAAATGTAGTGTTGCCATTTAAATCTCGCATGGGAAAATCGATTTATTTGTACATAGTAAAATGTGACCATTAAATAAGATAGCCCTATCAGAGATAGAAAGTGTGTGAAGCTAATATAATGCACGCAATACGTGATTCGACACTAGCCCACTGCTCTCGACAGCCGTTAAACATCCATATTTATTTTAAATCACCCAGATAACAAAGGCTTTTCGTTTTCAATTACTATTTTATTTGAAATCATTATTATAAACATCACAATGCTTTTGTATAAATCTTTGATCGTAAGAGTGGAATTCAAAACCTAAGAAACAATAACTATATTGCTAGTAATTTACCAAAAAGCACTACCTTTACATTATTTTGAAGAGGTCTCTGTATTTTGCTAAATTAGATAAAAAAGTTTTTAGATTTATTCCATACATTTGAATACCCATATTTTTTGTCAAAATACCCGACCCTTGGCGAGGCCTATAATTTACCAAAATCAGCTATTGTTACTAGACGCACTCGTGTGTTCAGTACATACGTTGGAATTATTAAAAAAAAGTTTTTTTATATACACAAAACAGACCTTGTCAAGTTGAATAATTACAATACTACTTTGTACCGAGCTAAGTGTAGACCAAACAAAGATAATAATTTAATTTATGTTATCTGGGATATCAGAAAATCTAAATTTATAATACACCCGGTATGGTACACATTTACTTGTATTACAATGGATAATATCATGTTGAATAAAATGATGACTAGTTTGAATAAATTTTCATTACAGAGTTCTACCCGCCCTCTATTCTTTCGGTCATAAATCCGAGCTGCTTGTGAATCCGGCATAATAAAACAGGATGATATTTAATGCAAGCGTCGCTCCGGCCCAGTTATATTCAGTGCTTTCGTATTTAACATGAACAGTCCATTGTGGGTGACCGCTCCATTCTCATCGGACGAAGGATAATGTATGACAAGGAAAATCGACCACGCTGCGCCGTCATTCGAAGGAAGCAATATATATGCCCGGGGCAATGGAGCTTTCACTTTAAATGATAAAATAATAATTTGGTTCTATTTATGATTAACGTTATGAAGTTTCAAATAATAAATGAAATTAATCAATAACAAGTTTTCAATTTAAACAGTTTGCTTCAAAATAGTGTAAACATACCAAGGATATGTATGTGTAATTTGTAAAAGTATAAAATGCAGAAAGCGTTGTGAAAGTAAAACAAAAAATTAACGCCCAGTTTACTGAAAAATATAAATACAAAATTTCCGCTGACAGTTGAAGGTCACAATGAAAAATAAAATGAATTTTATCACTTAACCGGTCGGCACACAGAAAGTGAGATGAAGCACCTGGAGATAACCGTAGAATGTTAATTCGGAGTTTCTAATTACGCCCACAGAGTCGAGACTCGTAATTTAGACGTAACCGAGCAGCGTCGGTGTTGAAGAATAAATTGAATACAATTAATTTTATAAGGCAATCAATTATTATTGATAAACGGTCGACCGAGGATGGTGTTAATCACGTATTTCACACGAGTAATCGCATAACAATAGTGTTAGACAAACAAGACATAATGCGGAGCGCGACAGTGTAATTTAATATGCAATACTTTTATTTTAATTAATTTTATTTTTCCACGTTCAAGAACTTCAATGCTGGTTTAGTATTTTAAATGCATTGCTAATCAAAATATATATTGTAAGATGAGACCAGTATTTTTTTGTGTGTGAAACGTCTCAAGGAATTGACTGCATTCTTCAAATTATTGTCAAGCCGAAGAACCCAGACGGTACAGTCATATTTTAACGCTAAGAAATCATCCCTGAATAGATCTTGAGGGTAACGCTGGACTCGAAACTGATGGAATTCTATGAAGCTGAAGGATAAAACAGTTGCAGTTTTTGCGCAGACTGTGCCATCTAACGGAGGCCAGCGCAACTATAGTGGAAAATGATGCTGAAAAATTAATTAACGGACTCATAAATAATGCACGCGTCACTTTGTATATTTTTATTTCAAATTTAAGCGATGCGAATAAAATTCAATTTGCTTGGATGAATACGTGTTATATAAAGACACAACGGAATAAATACAATTTGTTACACGTAACGACCACATGGAAAACAACGTTAATACACGTGATTAAAAATATTTAACAAACTTAAAAAAAAAAAACACAAATCAAGTAATATAAACATAAACGAGTAATTATTGCATGCATTTTTTTACAACAAAATATTTCGAATTTTCATATGTGAAAACTTTATCAATATTTATACACACTCATTCGGCTAGTTGATTCGAAATCGTAAATTTCCGCGTCGGTTTGCGGGAAGCTCTAGGGAAGTATGTGATTTGCACGTTTTTTTCAAAGTGCAAGTGCTATAAAAGAAGGAAATTGCCAAACAACGATCCCCAGCGTTGGGCCCAGGGCCAGGATGGGGGCGTCGGGTGCGATAAATCGCGATGGAGCGCCCGTCGGTGCCCTTTTGCCGGACTTTATTTATTCCGCCTGCCGAGAGTTCAGCGGCAAAGTTCGCCTAGAAAAATGGGGGCTCGCTCAATGAGCAGGCCGGGGCGATGCATCACTGCGGGGTGAGGCGCAGTGCTAAATTCATTAATTGTGAAAAACGACAGGTAAAGGTGAATGAAGATAATTATGCAAAAATTGAGATAGTAGGCACAGATAAAACAAATATAAATTGTTACCGTGATTATTATTTTTTATGGGGAAATGTAATTATTTAAATCAATTTGGACGCGGTTTTAAATGTTTTATCTAATCCGAAATCTTGTATTGTATTTTAGATCATATTAATAAATATATATTGCTACCTTTCTATGCGCAATTCACAGCCTCATATTATAATGTTTATGCCTCAATGTGTATGATTAATTTTATATTATCGTACATGCTGTAGATTTTATCAAAGATTACTTGATCATATATTTGATGTTTTAATCAATAACATTCTATTTTTATAAAAGAAAAAAAAATTATATCTCAAAATCGTAACTGATTTCCTTTCATATTACAAGGTTGAACAGAATAAGCTAATTAATAAATTAAATGAAGTCCGATCGTATCGCTTTGAAGAAAACAAGAAATTAAAAAAAAAAAAAAACTCGTTTTCCTGGAAGAGAAAGTGTCAAAGATGACAAGCAGTCCAACTCGAAAGGGAATCGGTTGTGACGGAGCACTGTCTCCCCGATAAGCTACACAAAGAGTTGATGAATTACCTGTATCCTCACTTTCCACCTGTCCGGCCCGGATTAGACGGGCCCGCTCGCCTTATCTCGCGGCGGCCCTCGAGACCCACGCGTCTCCGCTACCGTGCGCCACACGAGGGAGCAACACGAACGAATCATTACGGCCCGCGACGCCGAGGGAGATCGTTAATCATAGGAAGCGATCGGGCCGGGATCGTCATCAGCGCTAACTGCACCAGTTCCCATGGGCGCGGGAGCTCGTGAGCTCTCCTGCCAGGAGAGCCCACGAAGGTCAAACGTTTGCAGCGAATGCATTTTATCATTTAAAAAATAACTATGTAACACGATACCTACATCTACTGCGTACAGTGATGCAAATATTTCTTAAGGTGCTTAAACATGGCATACTAAAATTTGATATAATATATTTATACCACACGTGTAAACAAGACACGTGAAGAATTTGATTATGTAATAATACAAATAAAAAAAAATCACAGTAGCCGGTAAATAAGTGAGAAAAGCAAGGCATGTTATGTGTTTAGATTGTTTTCATTGGCAAATAAGCAAAATTGTTTACAAAACTGAACAAATGACTATTGCAATGGTATATATTTCAATATTAAAAGTCGACCGTGTAAGAGAGGCTTGACAATACAAACACACGTGATACGTTTGGATCTAGTTAATTAGCACTGAGGTTAGCTCAGCCAACAGTGAGCGCTCCAAGGTCGCCATTAAACAAATTGAAACAGACAGAAGCAGCCTTTGTCGCAGTTTACTGTTTTTGCAAATATTTTATGTAAAACAGCACGCACGGTACAGATATGAGTGCAAACTCGTAAATCATACCGCTCGGCCGCGAGTCCCCGCGACGCGAAACGGCAGGGCAACATTTCGCAATTGAAATTTACAAGAGTAAATTACAAGCGAGACAGTTGCAACGACAATAATTTATTCCCTTACATTAGAATCTCCTCCGCCATTAAGCGTAATGATTATTCCAAAACAAATCTTCCGAGAGTTTCCAGCGGCCGGCGTGACCGCTCGACCGGTGTTTTCAATTATGTCGATGTCAAAATCGAAATTTACAATAACTCCCGAGAAACGGAATGGAAACGATTTATTCCCCTGCACAAAGAATACTCGAGCGCGCGGCCGAGCCGGGAATATCAATTTGAATGAGTGATAATCGCGCGCGGACCGCACTCGGCCGCCGCGCGTCTGGGCCGCGACTCGTGTGCAATTTCAATTCCAAATGGCGAAGTGCGCGAAGGGAAATTAGGTGAATTAGACGATGATTATCGCCGACCCGGCAGTGCGGACGTCTGAGCAAGATTAAAACCGAAGAATCGTTGCGGTGTCGCGTTGTCAGCTAAGACAGGGCACTTACAATTCACGAGCGGTGATAAAATTTATTAACAGGCCGTAATGATTCATCGCACCGATATCGGACAAATCCATGTTGATTAATGTCTGCTCGCGATAACGAATAAACGCTAGGTCGAGATGTTAATTTTATCTTATTCAGTGCGCTGCCACAATAACGGCAGTAAAGTGTTTGTGCACTGCCGGGGTAATTCGCAGGGCTTCTCGGTAGTTGGTAGTCAGTATCAGCACCTGGCGTCATAGAAAGTTTAATATCACGTGGCGTTCCTCAAATTAGCCCGTGTAATTTCAGTACAGCGCGCCAGACTATTGCAGCGACGAGAGAATAGCGCCTCGGAGTGTTAATTGGCAATATTCGGTATGGGGGTGGCGGGGTGGCAGGGTGGCAGGGTGGCTGGGTGGCGGGGTGCAGGGCGTCGCACGCGCGAGGGGTGCGCACGTGCCGCGCTACTCGCGCACCGGCGCCGATAGACGCCGACCGAGCCAGACTACACGGAGCGAAAAATATTCACTGCGCTGGGGGGTGTACAGTCTTGCGAGTTAAGAGGTGGTTCACAACTTGCTGCATCGTAGCCCAAAGTAGTTTTGGATGGATAAACTTCGGGATGAATGGCAGGGGTGGAGCCTTAATGGCACAGAGGCTTTGCCGTCATATTTCGTGTCAAATTTGAATAACAAGTAGATAACATTAACTGACATTGACATACAGAAGTAAATAATATTTTTTTAAAAAATCACGGAATTTAAGTACATTTTAAATGTTGTTGGTATTTGGGTCGTTAGACTTGCATAAATGCAGAATCTGTATTCGGCACCACTCTCCGGTGGGCGAAGTTTGTTTTGAGATGAGTTAAGTTTGATAACATACAATTCCAATACCAAACCCGACACCCTCATTCCGGGGATAGAAACTTTGATTGACCAACTTAGCCACGCTAAAGAGAGCCAAAGGGCGAGCGAATGTTTATAAATAGCAGCAAATACCTAATTTACGGTATCTAGCAATTCCTATCACAATATCTAGAGTTCAATGGCATTCGATAAAGTATGCTACATGACTGGGAAGTGCGTTTTCGTTTATTAAGGTTCTGTCGTCGTTTACACGAAGGTACTGGTTTTGAAATATCTTTATCGAGTATAATTGTTAGTTATGATTACATTATCACATTTCAGTAACACGCAGTCGAGTACAATGTGAATGCATTTCATTGTATATTAGACTATATACAACCCTCCATGGTTATTTTCAATACGCTATTTTAAAGTGTATTTCAGATTTTAAAGCGAACAATTCCAAATATTTAAAACTCTTAAGATTAATTATTGTAATGGATTTAGTGCAAAATGTATTATTATAATATATTGAGATTCTAGTGGTTGATTGTTGGTTGTGAAAGTTATTTTGAAAACAGTCGACAATGTATTTAAAGAACATTGATACTATTGGATATGGAAGCTTAACAATAATAAAAGTATAAAAATGCTTATGATATCTTAAGTTTATCATACTATATGTAATATAGAATATAGAGAATACTTCGATAGAGAGAATAGAGAATCTAACCGAGATTGTACGTCTTTCTTGAAATGTCTCAGTAGATTCTACATTATTTTAATCGTAATATGCGCCCAAGGAAGCCTGAGTAAATGTAGCAAACAATTGTGAAAGGAGCAATAATGAAGACAGGTTAAGTTAGATTCACTGATCTGGAAACTATATAAAAATAAAAAATATATATAAAAAATATAAAAAAAAAACTCGCGGGAATCAACTTTTACTCAACCCTATTTACAAATACTATGACCCAAAGAAATCATGCGTTACAAAAAGCAGGTGACGTTATTTCTTCACGATTCCCATAGAATTTTAATATCGCCAGGAAATGTGAAATACACTATGGTTAGGTGGCTGGTACTCCCATCGGGGCACGCGGACCTGTTAGTCATCGTCCCCGTGTAATTTAAAAGCATTCGCTACCCCTCTGTACCGGAGCCATTCCCGCCGAAAGTTTTTTTTAGTACGCCGAGGGGAGCGGAGGGTAAATATTATTAGGATAACTACGAGTCCCATGACTAAAGTGGACATTTGAATATGACGGGCGGACCGAAGGAGGGGACGGGTTTTTAAAAAGACATTCATAAATAGCTTAGCATGTTATTACTGAGAGAGAAAGGCCCAGCGCCTCATTACGGGACAAACATTAGTTAGAATAATTCCGTGTTTTCGTTCTGGACTGCATACAGAGGTACCCAAGAGAGTGCTGTGAGCCTACCTACATGCGAGACAAAGCCACGTACAAATCCTATATAATCACAGACTGGTTACATCCATGCTAAGCACTAGCTGTCGTTGCGAATACTGTTGACTTGTAGCAATAAATATATGGCGACGAATATTTTTTGGCGACAAATTAGGTACAATATATATTGATGCAATGTGAGTATTGAAAGTAAGTGCATCCTTTGTAACATATGAATATGATAATATAATATTCAATCGAATAAATTTCTACCTTAATTAAGAAGCTTTTACATGAATGTATTATATATACATATAATAAAAAGAAAAATACAAAAGTTTATACTTAGAAGATTTGAATATTATTTAGAAAAAAATTAGTTCCTATATGTTCGATAAACATATCCGATAATATTAATAAGTACTATTCTCAAGAGGCTACTTAAAATTGATATAGATATTTTCAATATTTAATTTTAAAATTTGAATCAATCGGTATCTGTGACATCTAATCTTCTATACATAGAAACTATAGTACTTAAATTGTACTCACATTTTAATGAATATTTTGATAGAATATTTTTGTAAATAACTTAATGACTGCAGTCTAGATGGTGATTTTCCATGTCCACAGTGTCCCATGATGATCACCACATGTCATTCGTTACTCAGATTGCTGTTAGCCATGTGTTTGTCGTGCGCCATTCCTTTGCCATGACTCAAGACCCTCTTAATAAAGTGGACTTAATACAACACAATATAACTCAACGCACAATAAAATGCTTATTCTACTACGCATACTTATTTTTATAAATATGATGTGACCGTCGCCAGGATTCCCTAAAGTGCTTTGGGCAGCGAGTGAGCAGATCGCGCCGACGATAAATATTACAAATTTGAAATATAATGCCTATCAGCTTGTATCTATTCGTACATAATAATATTCAACTAAATGCCTTCTACTGATGTTTTCCACAGATAGATAGCCACTTATTTAAAGTTGGATTATATAAACAATAGCAAAACATATTATATTTGAATTGCAAATCAAGACATTGTTGTAGGCACTTTCGTTTTGATTGTCTACAAGTGGCGATAAAAAAATCCACGCGAGGAACACAATAGCGATTTGACCGGCGAACTGAAAATAACATCTGGACAAATAAAAATAGTACTATGCAATAAAGAAAAACAAATATGTTTTCGATTCGCGCCGTCCGAGTGCCTCGCACCGCGGATCCCCGCTACTCGATTTCGCGTGAATTGACGACCGAAGTTTATTTCTATCGAATAAGGTCAGAAGTTCAACCCAACTGATTTTTACCAATTTAACACCCGACCGAGTTTAGGCTCGCCTTATACCGTGATGGAGAACATCATAATATCGCAACGTAAGTGTGTCGAGTGTCGGAGCCGCTGCGATGGCGAACGTAATGGCTCCTTGGATCTTGTCAGAATTCGAGTCAATTGGTTTGAAAAAAGCACTTAATAATAATAACAGACGTACTCGTCTTCAAACGATGCCTCGTATATAATCAATGAAATAATATCTAAATAAATTAAAATAACTTAAGCGGACATTCAATCACAGTCACATCACACCTACGATTATAATGCATTTGTTATTTTTGGTAGAAGAATAATTCAACGAATGCTGCATTGTATTGTGCGTTGGAATTATTAAACCCTCGACGAAACGGTACGTGACAAGGTGACTGTATCTAAGAGTACAAAAAGGGTAACAATAATCCAGAATTCAATGTATTCCTATTTGATAGAATTTAGCGATATATTCGATTTATAAAAACTGCCTATGGGGATTCGCGCCCCTCGAGCAGGGCGGAGGCCCTCGGCACGCGGAAGTACGAGGACGCGGGGACCGCCCCTCCTGGCGCTCAGCCACTCCTGAACTTTCACGCAGTCGGAGATTCGATCTTCGAGTTTTCTCGACAGCGCTTTTCAACAAAGAGACAGGCGAGCGCGCGAATAACGCACGTCGTTATAACCCTTTCCGGCGGCCCTGATCAGTTTCATAGGAGCGATGGCGTTCGTGTCGGCGAGCGCGCACACCCGCGCACGTTCAATCCGAGAAAACATCTAATAGCAAAAATTGCGCCGCACAATTCAATCGCGGCGATAAGTGCAGCAAACGCGGAAACGGAACAAGAAAACGCACAGGCGCGCCGCCGACCCTGCGGAACTTTCTTTTCGCAAGCTAATAACGGAAAGTGAAAGCGAATTATTCCATAAAATGATAACCGAATTCGAGGCGAGATAAGCCGGAGCCGAAAGGGCACGCAGCGCGGCGAGCCGGAGCGCGCGGGTCCGCGAGGCGCGCGGCACGTCCTCGCCACGATAGTGCAGTCAAACAGAGTCACTGCGGTAAATGTCTCACCTGTTGTGCGCCATGCTTACTTACTTTAACAGAAAAAAATTGACAAAAGTCACATAACCTGAACTAGGAATATTCCGCGGAAAACATGTTATATAATCGCTATTATGTGGGGTTTGGAAAATAATCTTTCTCGTCACTCATCGTATTGCATAGCGAGTAATATTAAAGGAATATTAATATTAATGATAAACGCGCTCAGTCAACACTGCGATAAGCATTCGAGCAATGATCAACATTTATAATTATTTATTTATTTACCATCATCTACGAGATCGACGTGAAAAGCATTTCCCTATGCCTATATTGTATGCACGTATAATAGCGAATAAGGCGATTTGAATTTTGAAAAATTGGTAAGTAAAGATTAGTCGTCAAATGGCATTGTAATGTAAGGGCAATAATGTAAAGAAAAAAATCTAAAAGAATTGCAAAAAATGCAGAAATATCTATGGCACACGTGCCCCGCGCAGGAGGTGACTCAGCCAGTCGGCGCTGCACTGTTTCAAAACAACCGGCGGCTCACGGCACAGGTGGCGAGACAGTTTCGTCACGAGGCGGGGAAGCGTCGCGGAAACCTCGCCGAGGCGCTCGGGACGCTCCTCCGCCCGGCGAGACGGCCGCCTGCCGGACCGGCCCGACTCGTTCGCCATTTTCTACAAATGGCCGTTTGTTCTCGGGTGAACCGGCGCGACGGGGGGTTATTATAAACCGATAAATAATAACCTCGCAGTTTAACGGTGCCGATGCCGGCAATCTCGCTGTCACATTAACGGGCCCGGCTGTGCGCGGATTATCACGTTAACTTTGCATTCACGCCGGTGCGGTGCCGTAGCGCAAAAATCGCAGAGCGGAGAATCGAACGGCCGAGCGGGCGGGTGATGTAGTGGTCGGCTGATGTTGGATGAAATATCTAATGCCATAAACGCTGCGCCATTCGACGGCTCAATATTGCGTGGTATCCGCGATGCCCTGCTCCGCACGAGAAATTATGCCGAGCGTTTGTTTGTGTATTCTATGAAAGTGTAACGTCGTAAATATTCAGAGGTCATGTTACAGGGAATAAACAGGATCGTAGTCGATCATAAAGCATGTACGATTCGAGTACCGCATGAGATATTGAATACAGAAATTCAGGAGTACTACGCGCTCTGATAAAATACAGTCATTAATAGCCAGCGCACCTGCCGCCGAGCACATCGCATAAATCAAAAGCGCGCATTTGACATCCGCGAGTTTATATCGAACCGAAGATTGACGAGACGCGATCGCCTGTGCGTGAAATACACCGAGAGGTTCGCTATTAAAAATGAGAGCACTCTCGTCGAGTCCGAGAGCCGTCGCGTCCAGGTCGTCGGGTGAAGTTTCCGAAGATCTTCGGGCCTCTCTCGGAGCCATCGGAACGGTGATCGATCACACCGCGCCGGCCCGCCTCTCCCCGCACGTGCGCCGATGTGGAGAGTAATATCTTCATTTGCAGGCTAACCTCGATTACACCCTTCCGTAAAATTGAATTAAGCCCACGCCGGAGAGAGACGGCCGCGGTCGGCCCGCCTCGCTCCTCGGCGCGCATAAATCGCCTCTCGATTGCCGATAGGTCAGACAGACAAAGGCTCGACGGATATAAGTAACGTCACGATCTCTTCGCGTATTTGCCGCGTCGGAGCGCTCGCTTCCTCCGAAACGAAACGCGAAATATTTAATTCCCCACCGAGGGGAAAACTAACATTCTCTCTCGAGCCGGCAACAAATTACCGGCGATGGTGTCGAGGATAATGCTCTTTGCGGGTTTCTTCACGAAGGCGTCCGCGGTTACTCACGCTTTGCATGTAGGAAAGTCGGCTCGGAGAAGATAACTCAATGGCGAATGCGATAAAACCTTTTCGCTGCACGCGTCAACTGCGATACCTAAAATGCTAAAATATTAATCACGGAAGGAGGGCGGGGGAACTTTCTCGGAGCCGCGCTAGAACTGTCGGGAGGGAGCGCGGGGGACGCCGAATAGTCTGCCTGCGAGCGCATGCATACTTGACTACATTCGAATGAAAGTCAATATTAAATATTGCATTACGTTTCCGCAGTGAAAAAGGCACTTAATTCAAAGCTAGCGTATGTTTGAAAAAAGTACATGATGTATAATATTTTACATCCATTGAATATTTAAGTGCCTATTGAATAATATAATTTTACCACTAACAATCATTCTCGATATTATAACATCATAATGATACAGAGATGAAGTGAGTGCGATAAGGCTGCCGATGCAGTGCTGCAGTGATGTCGGTTGTCATCGGCGCTGGCGGTGGACGACATTGACCGCGGGCAGACGGGCGAGAGGCTGAGGCCGTTACAATAACGTCTGCAGACACATAAATCTAATGTTTGAACCGGCACAGAGCGAGAACAATGCCCGTCGCCTAGGCGCGCAGAATTAATGCGCCGGCTATCGCGCGGTATTCAAATCGATCGTCACTCGGACGGCTCGACAGGGTGATACGCATAAGCGTTGAATGGCTAATGACCTTAGAAGATCGTAAGCCGATGTGAGCTGTGCCCGGCCCTTCGCCCGGTTGTATAATCTGGACTACGTGCTCGTGCAGCCTGAAGAGATATGACCGGAATAGAAAAGGTTTCCACGAGCGAGATGAGCACTACATTGAAATGTTATTTCATCATCCGCCGAAGGTGTCGGGCACCGAGGACCGCCAGACGTGCGGGGACGCGGGAGAAGTTTCCAGGTTATTCGAGTTCGCGGAGAAGATTCGTATACACATAACTGCCTGAAAACGTTTCGACAGATGTTGTAAAAATAAATTCTTCAAAGTTGCCAAGAACCACTTCAAAGACTTCTGGATCGTTGTGACGTAAATGCCACCTGACTGCTTTCCTAGAAGTAGATCTTTTATAATAATCTCCGGTGAGAGAAACACAGATTAATGACGCTGGATTGTGTGCCTATTAATAAAAACTTAAAATAAGTTATCCCCAGCTTCCGTAGAATGGTACGTGCGATCGATCACGGGAGAGTTTTCATACGTCACGCGTCTATGGGAAGTTCGGGCCTCTCGGCAGTACGAGAGGTGCTACCAGTTCTTTTTAACAGAAAACCTTCACACTAAGGCTTTTTATCAGGGATGCGAAAAGCTTCCGAATAGCTTCATAATAGTAATAAGTTATTTTGCGATTGGATTTAAAACAATTGAATAGAAATGTACTTACACCATGTAGTCTCAATTTCGATATTTTGTATTTTTAATTCAGACTTAGTCGGGGTAGTTTAATAATAATTAAAATTTATAAATTAAAAAGAAAAATTTAAATGAGTATGAGAGCAAAATATATCAATATTGAACCGAGTATAAATAATAAAATTATTTACGACTATAAAAGTTATTTTATGTTATCAAGATTTTAGATCTTATTTAATCAAGAGAAAAAATACAATAAAGAAAAATAAAACACATCAAATAATTATATTATTTGAGGTTTATTATTATTATTGTTATAAAAAGTTTCACAGTAATAATAATAAAACACTTTCAGGTGTAATAAAACCAAAAAAAATGACTTGACTGCTAGTGCTTCATTGCTTAAAGTACGGATTAATAGTATGAAAAAAAAATCATATTTATTATTGTCACAAAGAACGATAATCTTTTTTTTACATTGTGTATGATTATTACGCGTTAGACAAACTCGTTGCCAAATAGAGACACAGTAATAATCAACGAAATATTTTTTCAAGAAGTATAGCATTTATTAAAATACTATAATCGTTTGGTTCCCTGCCCTGGTGGCCCTGCGCGCGGAGCAATCCCGGCCGTCCTTGCCCTGTCAGCGAACAAAACAACCCGAAAAGAAAGCTCGGGGCTCGTGATGGATTCCAGGGAGCCCGTTGAATTAGATTTCACTTTCTTATTGTTCTCAAGTGATGCTCCGAGTTTTTTACATGTATTTATACTGCTTATTAATGCTGACAGGTATTTTCTGGGTAGATCATCGCTCGCCTCGCGTGTAGTCTCAAGATTGTGAGATAAAAACAACAATTTAAATGGGTGTGGATGACAATGAAATGGATAGCCTTGTATGTTTCTTTTTCTAAGACACGCTGATGAGTGCATCTACAGATTCTGTAGCAGCCAGTTTACGGCCCGCGGTTGCGGTGCAAAGACACGCTGGGAAATCACAAAAGGTCTTCTGCTATATAAAAATAAATAATTTATTTACGAACTAGCGGCCGCTTAAAGACCGACCGGTGGATTCTTTACAGCTGCGGTTAACGAAGATAAAAAAGCTCTGAAGGTAAAATGTAATTTCCTTTATTATATTGGAGTACATGCTTGACGCTAACTTAGACGTGCAGTTAAAACAAACTATAAACTACAAACAATAAAAGCGAGACTTCGAACAAATCGAAGTCCGGCGTCGAGCGCTCGAGTCTCGCCAGCTCGAATCTGCGATCTAGCCAGGATAAGAATTTCAACAGAATCATTTTGCTCTCGGGCGAATGCGAAAATTAATTGACTCTAGGGCAGTGACTGGAGATCCCTTTGAAATTTCCAGCCGGGAATGCTCATTTGAACCGTGAAATTGGCACAAAGGCAAGGAAGTAAATCACCCGCAGCCCGATACAACTGGCGATACGGGCCTCGCGACGGAGCAGGCAGGAGGGAGAAGGAAATTAATTGCAATCCAAAGTCGGCCCTACAGACTGAAAGATTCGCCGTTCGCTACAGATTCCTCGTTAACTAGTCTCCTCGCAAAGACTGGGAGCCGTTTCCTTTCTCTACTATCTTATCTTGTACTCGAGTTATCAGTGTATATTTCCCTCTTCAACACTTTCTTCACAAGACTGAGTGAATAGGCACCGACTCCGTGTTTATTTTCAACGTAGTACATAATTAGATACAGTCAATCAAACTCATGACTTATTATGCCTGATAATAAAACGTGCGGTCAGAATTTCGATTTCGTGAATATTTAGAAAGTAAACAAAAAAAAAAGAAAGAGGAAAGCTATGAAATGTTTTCTTACACTCGCGAGCTTCGAGACAAGGAGAGAGTGTTAAAAGTTACGGTTATGTAAGGAGAACTTCGGGAGCTCAATAAACAAAACGGTTTATGGCATTTAAGTACCGGTGCTCCCCTAATGGAGTTTTCACGAAATCAAGGTCGGGTCAGAAAAAGCTCGCGTGATGTTTAAATTTTATCGATTTAAATATTTACAAAAATGGACGTTTTACGAAAAACGAAATTAGCGCGCCACGTCAGAAATCTCGTAACCAAATAACGCACTCTAGAAAGTATTTTTTTTGTAAATAAATACGGAAGCGTACATTTTATAAACATTTCAGAAATAGGGAAAAACCGTACGATTTAAGAGTAGTTTTGTATGTAATGTAAACGTCGGAATTTTAAAGGAGAAACGCGGCATAACACCGTAGAACTCAGTATTGATATATTGCTGTTGGACCGCGCAATGGCAGTCGCTACGTTGAACACGAACTGACAAATATTCCGAGATTATAGCAGTAATTGCTTTCAATTTCCGGGTATCAATCATGGCCCGCGGGGCACTGCGGGGCGCTCGCGTGTCGCACTGCCGCGCACTCCTCGAGGGCCAGCATCTCCGCTGTAATTCTCAAAATTGAAAACCTCACGTCCATCACGGCGGCGCTCGCGGTCCACGGGCGCTGGTCATTATAATTACCGAGGGAGCTCGGGGCCGATTGCAGCAGGGGGACATTGAAATATATTGATGGATTTTTAAAAAATAAAATTTGATGTCATTGTGTACTATCATATCTGACATGTAAGTGCGTTGATATGCTTTACAAGTACATTTATTTCTCTGCTAAAAATGATAAATGCTTGTAAGAAACGATATTTTTATATCTAAGGTAAACAAGGCACTACTCTAATGAACACCAAAAAATATATTATAATCGTTATTTATACATACCAAGGCATGTTTCAAAAAGAAATGGGACGTGTAATATTTGTAAACTTTTTTCATTTTGATATAAATTAAAATTATTTTCAATAGTTTTTTTTTTTTTTTAACAAAACGACACTAATTTTATTATCCAGCCAAATCTTCTGAACATATATAAACATTTTGTTTCCTTAATATGATAAATCCTTAGATTTTTTAGCGTGAGACGTCTTGTTCAAATACTGATAAATCATAACCAAAAAAATAATAGTATTTTTAAAAAATGTTTCAACTAACCCCGTCTTCCCGTGCCTAGAGCGTGAGACTGGCGTTTTAAAGGAGGGACATTAGCATGACAGGAGGACCTACGGGAAAAGTTGGAACATAGCGGCCAGCTCTGGTAATGGTACTCTAATCTCAAAGCCTAAAGGAGTTGTGCGTAGGCCGTAAGCGCAAAACATTTGTTTACATTACAATAAAATCGTTACAAATCACCGCTCGTGAACGTTTGTTTGCACGGCCTTTTGTGTTTTCGCACGGTTTACTTTGGAGCGAATATAAAGGATAATAAACGTCAAATAAAGAAAAAAAATAACCTTACATAGTATTAATACCGCATTGTTTTTCAATAGTTATTACTGTCTGCACTTACAAATATCACAGTATATTAATTAATGAGGTTATTTTTATTTGTTTTAGACTTGTACTATTATTCATTTCTGTTTTATTTTTAGATTGTAGGGGAAAGGCATTCATGCTCTGATCGACAAACTGGCGAGTCACCTTATTCAATAAAAATAGGAGATCGCCAGTGACCGAGAGAGGCCTGTGGATTAATATTTGCCTATACTCTTCCAAGAAACTTAACTAAGCATTATTAAGATGTTCAACATAGTTTTGAACTAGGCTGCTTCTTTATATAAGGATAAACATCAGGAATTATTTTAGAATATATATATCAATAAAATAAACGACAATCAGAAGTGTTATGATATTTCAATTTTAACTATTTTTTACAGTAAGTTTATACCGCGATTGACTGAAACCGTAACATAATATAGTAATGGATCGAGATCGATTTGTTATGCAACCATGGGTAAAGGGGGAAAAACGCCGAGGGAAACGAATTCAAGTTTATAAATATCCAATGCGATATTATATATTTTCTTAAATAGATTTATATATTTATCGTAGAGACTTCACCGCTATTGGGTACTATTTTTTTTTTAAATAATAACTAAAAAAGATGTATTTAATCGTTTTGAATAATCAAATCAAATGTATATATATCACTTTGCGAGCGACAGGGGAATTCGGCAAAGTTGATACAGCTCGTAGAATATTTTGATTCCGTTTGATCTCAACTACACGATTTAGTTTGAGGCAAAAATAATAATGTTTGAAAGTGCTCATAAATCGGTAAGCGATGTTTTGACATCGGCTGCTAAACATGTTACACAAGCAACGTGTACAAACGATAACAAATCGAATACTGAATAACGAAAGTAGAGATTTTTTGCAATGTCAGCCTAAGTAGAAAAGTAAAATGTAGCGATCCTCAACCAAAGAGTTCGATGTTGTCATCATATAACACGCAAAATATAGACAAAGTTATTCATTTATAGGTTAATCGAATTAAATCTCCTAGGAAATATTACTAATGTGTCAACATTAATTTTATGCATTTGCTAACTCATTCGTGTATTTGCGTCTCTTTTTCTATATGCGCTTTCGTCTTACAAATATATATTGATAGGTAATTTTTTTTTTAAATATAGCTATATATTTAGCCATACGTAACATAGTCACTTCCAAAACACTGATGAGAAAGTAAGTTATTTTCAAGAGAGGATGGAAAACGAGAAGTGACGCATTGATCTTCTCATCTATGGGTGAACCTCGAGCAATAAATTAAATGGAATATAAAGTCAAGCTTACCTGGTGGTGGTGCCGAGGCGGCGCGACGGGTGCGCGGGCGCCGCCCTCCGCCATGTTCCGCCTGCTGAAACAAGAACGAACCACAGTTATAGAACCGCTTTAAAAATAACAAGTTATGTACACAGATCCACACGAGATATTGCAACATATCGACTAGAAAGGGGCTGCGGTCGGACTGGGGGCATCCTCGCAATTGAAATGAATAACGGATGTTCCTTATACGGGAAATTATATTACTTCCTACTATAAGATTAAAAAATAACTCAATAAATAACGGATGTGGATATGGATTTAAGCGTGATGAAGCAATTCAGATAACAGTGCGCTTGAAGAGGTCGAGCCATAAATAACAAAGAAATTTCATATTATCAATGTTTTGATCAGTACAAACAAAAATGCATAAGCTACCTCGCTGACGATAAATTACGGCAATTATATATCCAATAAGATAATAAACGTTGTAATGTTACTCGTATCAGATACATAATCGACGGGAGGAATTTGTATTGGGAAGATGTCATTTTATACATTAAAAAAAATATTGCGATGCATAAACCCGCAATTCGCAAAAGCCAAAAATATTTGGATAAATAAGGAAAAATTTATTGTTTGCATATAAAACACTTTTAAAAATATAGTAAATATTGGCAGCACTAATATTAATTCATTTTCTTTAAAAATATATATTTATCACATGGTCGACGTGCATATCTATCGGTGCTTCAAAGTTATAAAAAATATAGTTTCAAAATTTATTTAAAAACTATAAGCAAGAACTGATAGGCCTAACGATGAAAATATCATTTGGCAGCGGTTCCGGATTAAGCTCTCTATACACGCTGTGATACAACAGACAACCGAATGGTAATTAGCAAATAACGTCCTTTATTGCGTTACTTACTTTTGCCTAAACAATAATTTAAAAAACACCTAAAACGAAAGAAAACTATTGATTAATTGCGAAAGGATTACAAGTTGTGTCGTTATGTGTGTAGTAAGCTTTAAATACCACACTTGAAAGTGTAAAAAGCAGGGCATCCTGAACATCGGATACACCGGCTTTGCCTCACGTCTTATACGGCGGGGAAGGCGATTACCATCTTTAGGCCGGAATGTCACTGTGTTTTCAGGGATATTTTATGCTTATAAATAAAAACGGGAGCTGGAGAATGCATTTTGAAGTATTTATATAAGAGCCTTCGACCTTAATGGCGGCTAGCGTGATTTATGGAAATGAAAGTACTATATTTAATTCTAGGCATGCGTGTGTCCCATAAAATTATGTCGAATCACGGTATCGCATTATTTACTACAGTACATAAAAATAATTCCACCTTCGGTATAAAATGAGTGTCATTTAAAATTATATATGACGAATTCAACTTTATGTGACGAATAGCACATGTATCCATATGATATGTTTTTCCGATCAAGACAGGTGCAAGTAAATACACTCGGTGTTTTATCGTGAAGCAATTCATTGATTCTTATGCTTATGCAACTTTTTTTTCTGTAACGTGGGTAAAAGTGAATACATTTAACGCTACCTAGATATTAAAAACTACAATAAAAAATATGTATTGACTAAAAAAACACTTCAAACAATCAAAGGTGCTTAGTTTTTTATTTTATTAATATAATTTTATAAGTAGTTTATTCCACGACAATTTCTTTGAGTAGGTATTTTCCACGAGTAATTCTTAACATCTCAGGAGGAAATGGGTACGTCTTCTGCCCCTAGGATATTACGTGACTAATGAAGGGAATCGGAGAAACCCTCAGACGGGGGATGATGCGTCACCCTATCTAGCCCACTCCCTCCGTTGGATGCAGCAGACTTGCCAATTCCTTCAGGGACACCCCTGGACGGGTTGAAAAAGACGGACCGATAAAGATTTGCTAATAAAACTATATATTTTATTTAAAAAATAATGCATTTAATAATACACTAATTGCTTTAAAAGACCAATAATTTAAGGTAATATTTTTAAAACAAAAATAGCATCGATTTATTTTATACCAAACTATATTAATTTCATTAGCACGAAGATAATACAAATTATATATACTTAAATCAAGTTTTAGACATAACCATTATTCATTTTATAAAAACATTTACATTTTAGGTATATAAATCCTAACTCGATGGATTTTTTTAAGAAACAACAAAAAAAAACAAAAAAACATAAAAAATCTATTGGTGATTTATAAACAGTTTCTAAATTATCTACCTACACATATTCATCGCGACACGTACTCACATATTTTTTGCAGCATGTGATTCAAAAAAATGTACATAAATTGCAACGGAAAATAACGGTACAGACATATTGGTCGCTCTTTACTTTCCCATGTAGGGGGACGGTGGTAAATAATAAAGCCTGCACGCGGTGCAGAATATGTGAGTGTCCTGCAGCCCCCGAGCAGACCGCCGTCCCCATCGCCCCTGCCCGGGGCTCCGGCGACAGAGAGGGATGTAACGACACTTCTTATTATCATAAGGGAGGGTGCAGACCGAGGGCCCGCGCCGATATTGTGACAGACGATTTTTTACTGAATTTTTTATGTCGTATAACTTGACAACGTTATCAGTAGTTATTTGGACGGCTTGTCAAGTAACGAGATTGTGGATTTGAAATATTATGCTTGGGACGCGAATACACAGAAAAACGTACATAAAAAAATAGTATATTAAAAAAATAAAAACGTAGAATATTTGAGCATTTCTTATTAAATCGATAGAAATTAAGCTACACTTAACAAGAACTTATCTGTTCTAGATTAATTCGTGTTTATATTAACACATGGTTTACTTAGTATATGCTGACAAGTTTAATCAACACATATTATTAAATTATTCTCACATACCAAATATTAAAATAAGTATTTTAGAACACTCGCTCACATATTCGTGATAAAAAGACGGCTATATTTGTTTTTGTCTGGCAATTCGTTTTTGGTTACATTGTTTTATATAGTTACCAGCATCACATCGAATATGTATGCCATTTTTTTAAAACATAAATAAAACAGTACTGTTGTTTAATACGTTTATCAATTAAGATAAACTTATTGAACTTGATTATTTTATTGTAGTAACAAGAATTACGAAAAAATCATATTCACGAAATATATTATATCTGTTAGTCAGGACAGTCTCGTGTATCGCTGCAACATTTTTTAGTGATGTATCACACCACAAACAGAAATACTAGAAGATATGAAGACTGCAATCATGACAACTGAAACCTGGAAAATCGACAGCTATTTTAACACTGGAATGATATTTAAAAGATACTTAAGAAATTTAATATTTTTGACAGAGAGTACTTGGTGGAATTTCATTTTAATATTTTTGAATAAAATACTCGAGTGATTTTCCACATTTTCGTTTTTATTAGTGACCGGTTTCGCCAACCTTTCACGTTGGCGAAATCAATTTTGTTTCAATTTTTAAATTTTCAATGGTTTCAATTTTGATAATGCCAACGTGAAAGGTTGGCGAAACCGGTCACTAATAAAAACGAAAATGTGGAAAATCACTCAAGTATTTTATTCAAAAATATTAAAAGATACTTGATAATAAATATTTTAAACAAAATTTCCGATGAGTACATATTGTAAAGTAACCACCACCTGGGCAACACAATACACGCGTGATGTAATTACAAGATAATAAGAAAAGTCATTCATGTAGCATTGTGTGGTGTCTCCGAAGTGCACGCTCGGGGGCTCTCAGGACAGGAGGTCGGCTGGCGGAACAAAGGACGCAAGGACGGTCTCGAGGGCCCAGACAGGGGGGCGCCCCGCGCTGGCCCGTGACCGCCCCGAGTCCCGCCCCGAGTCCCGCCCCGAGTCCCGCCTCAAGTCCCGCCCTGCACCCGGCCACGTGGGAGCACCTCTCCGACAAAGGCGCTCCCGGCGCAAAGGGCGCCCATTGTGAATTGCAATCACGTCTTATATGGCCCAACTAATTTTATTTACAGTTAGCACGCAGGTTTTTTCAAGTAAGATTTATTTTACTCGGAGCCGTTTGCGCGATGTTGCAAAGATGCATTGTAAAATGAACAGTCAGCACCTAAGTGAATCTATTATTTGGATAACAGGGGGGAAAAAAGTAGATGTATATTTCGAAAAAAAATTGTTTTAAAACATGCGATGCTATTTCGGATCCTACTGCTAACAAGTAAAATGTTTGTACTATGGCCTAAGAACAGGATAGCCTCACCAGTGACTTGGTGACTGCAGAGGTTTACGGTGCAGATTGTCCGATGTTACAAAGTAGGCTGTCCACCGCTCATTGTTCTCTGTCTCTTCAGCGCGCTGAAGAGACAGAGAAATCAGGCACTCGAAGCGAAGAATGCGCGGTTTTGGGTTCTTGATATATAAAAGAACTAACTGCAGGCACAGTGAGAAAATAAGTGAGATGTTGATTAATAATAATTCTAATTAATATTAATAATTCTTCTTACGTGTTCTGTTGATGTGTTTAATAATATAAGATTATGTGTTTTCCATAAATGAGATCATTTATTCTGCAATTTCTATAATTAAAAATGCTCGTCATCCGCGTGAATAGTGGTATCGCCCACGTCGGGCGCAGCCTCCATTGGAAACTTCGCCCTGAGCGATGCAAAAACAGATTTACAATATCACAGGCGTTACTTTCTCGGCGCGGATGCTCCTTCATAAAAAATCCGAGCGCCTTACTATTGCGAAATCCGCAGCGCCGCTCGACGGAGGCAATTCTGCAAAGGATATTGTTGCAATAATAATACACAATTACGTTTTTGTAGCCGCAATCCCAAACCGCAATACTGGGAGCTGTAGTAGAATGACAGCCATTACGTCGCACGGCGATACCGTCATAGGTTGGCGTGTGACGGCGGCTGGCCATTATGCGCCATGTTATGATGCACGAATGCGGTCGAGGCGCGGCCAGAAACGCGGTGTTATCCAAGAGCGCCGATGTACAATGCCGCCTATTATCTCATTTAAATCCGACAAATTTAATCGATTTTTAATGGAGATGAGAGATAATTTTCCTGTCTTCGGTGGCCGTGAAGAGCCTCCGCTGATCGCGAGAGTTTAAATACACAACAACAAACTAACGATCTACACCCAAACCGTCTATTTGCAATAATTTTGAAACTGCATCTTATGTCGAGCATACACAAGTAGCACTCGCCGTAATACAAAGTGAACACGCGATGCAAGAGGGTGCTTTAGTTGGCGTGGACGTGTTTACGAACATCTAATGCGCATAGAACGACCGCATGACAACATTTGATTGGTTTGAAAATAACATGCACGCGTAAAATCACACTATAAGACAAGCAAATAAAGTCAGTCAAAATTTAAACTGTATAAAGTTCAATCCATTTTTCTTATTGAATCCATTTCAGCGCGAAGTGCAGGGTGCTCTTTTGAGCTCGCAGTGTTTTTGAGCGCGGAAGCTACCCTTTTAAATTAAGTGACACCTTTTGTTAAATTGTACTACATGAATGTGTTGCAATATATCCGTGCGGTATTTAGATATTGGTGTCAGCTCGTTGGGTAGATATTGATGTCAGCTTTAGAATAGAACTTGTGAGAATATAGAAGATACAATTTTTAAGCACAACGATCAACGTAATTAAATTTAAAATTCAGCAAATAGAACTTGATCACCTTTAAAAGATCAGGCAGCAGAATGCAGTTGTGGCTGTAGACTCTCTATTCTTGTAAGTATATATTATTAGTATTTACAATCAAATAATAATAATAATCACCTCAATCTATTCACTTCTATATCCTGCGTTTCACATACTGATAAAATTTGGTAAAGAATATTGCAATATTAAGTATTACTGTATTTACATTTAATTATTTACATGCGATTCGGACGTCAAAGATTCTGTGGTCAGCGGTCTGGACCATGGGCTCTACTCAGCAATTGATGGTCCGTTTTCTGTTTGAAATATGCTAAGTAATATTCGAGGCGTGGACTTCAGCTTAGATAAACTTACAATTAATTTATAAGCCAATTAACAACTTATAATTATGCATGTATTATTATTTTATTTAAGGCTATTCTTATCTCGCAATTAATCAATACACGCTTCACCTTTGGATACCACTGCCATTTAATGCTAAGTTCCAATAAAATCCGTGTAAGCAAAAAAAAAACAACACGGTAACTAATTATAAATAGTAGAATGAGACCACCCAATTCCAATATAATATAGCCAGCTGGTGGTCAGTGCCGAGTAAACAAATTATAATTTTATACACACATTCAAAATAACACACATAATTTATTCTAAGAAATACAAGTAGGTTTCTACCGTTTAGATTTTCAGTATCAAATTTCTGGAGTTATTCTGCTTAGTTGTTGTTATTCGGTAATAGTAACGTACCCCATGTATGTTACATTTAGTTGGTTTATATATTGCAAAGTTTGCAGTAAAAATGTCTCGGTTGATTTGATTTTATGCTCAAGATTGCATACCAATAATTTTAAGCATTGTTTACCGGCTGACTGGATGATCGATAGTCAGATCCCACTCACTCCCGACCAACCTCCCAGAAGGCATCGGCGGGCGGTGACTAACGCCCGTCAGCGCGCCGACTGTCCGCTGGTAATTACACTCGCAGTGTCTGGTTACTTCCCTGCACAGTGCAACTGCTGCAGCGGCGGATTAAAGAAACCCTATTTGCATAACGGAAGATTATCTGACAGCCATTATGCGAAAGGGTTGAGAAGATATACGATAGGAAAGCAGGAAGCAATAAAGCTCGGTAAAACAAACCACCCTCGTTCAATTAAGACGACAGGGTGTCCTCCGTACAAAGTATTCACTTTAAACCGTATCGAGTATTCCAACGCAATAAGTGAAAATCCGTACTTAAAGTTAAATCCCATGAATTGCGAAGCGTCGCATGGCCGATTACATTGCAGTGCATCGAATGCTGTTTACAAATCGCGCACAATCTTCACGATCCGCTCGGCTCTATTTTAAGTGATACTCTGGGCGCTGAATCATTACGAACATTAACAATATTTCGCGACACACAATAACGAGGGCCGTATACGTCGGTAACGCGATACTTGTTGTCAATTAACGGGATGATTCATATTTAGGATTGAAACTGAGCGCCAAAGTTCAGTTGTAAATCTGCCAACTGGAAAGAAAGTTCATACGATATTGTAATCCACCAGGATAGCGAGCGGCTTCTCTGCTGTGATGTCACCCGAAAGGCGAACCGGCAAACCGGCTCCATATCCAGGTAAATAAGTGCATCACCAAATATGCAATCTCTGATAAATCATGACGTCGGATAAATATCAATGAAAGATCTTCACTGGGCACAATCGACGAGAAATTACAGCCCAGGACGCGAGTCCGCGCTGATGAAAGTTTATTGGCCGTGGAGCGGAATAAATCAGATGACTAAATGCACCGCTGGAAATCTGTGCCAAAACCGTAAATCACGGCGAACTGAAAACACTGCAGTTCGAGATATCCGTTATAAAAAAATATATACTTAGCATCGAGAAGGGTCTCGAAGTCGCGTCCTACTCGCGCGCTCGCTTCTTTGTCGCTTTGAATAGAAATGAAACGGAGAGACGCACATTCAGTATCCGCGTATCAGTGAGATGCATGCCCGGGCGGGGAGTATCACATTCGCATAAACTATCCGCCCGCGCGTCGCGGCCCAGGGCGGGGGCGGCGGGGCACTGAGAGATTGCGGGGATTAGGAGAGGTTTGCATAAGAGAGTGCCCCGATGTTTGAACAAGGGGCGGGTGAATTGCCAAGAAATAAAGCTTAATTCACGGATTATTGCCCCTCTTGACAAATATAATCAGATCGCTTGCCAGTGCAGATAGACAGGCACATTGATAATGTGCAATTATTCAATTATTCGGGTGTCAAATATTTAAATAATGTTTTCGTTGAAACTCTCGAGGAAGATTAAAAAAAAAATGTTTGCTACAGATTCACATGTGGTAGGTGTTTCATATTAGTAGCTGTGGGCACTGAGATGGCCTGCGCACGTCTCGGGATGTAGGCGAGATAAGAATTCACCTGTGAACTAGCGCGAGCGTGATCCTCGGCCGGCGCCTCGGAGGCGATCTTTGCCATTTCCCGCGGCCGTCGAGAGAGCCCGGCGCATGGGAGGCCCGGGAGGGCGCGGGACCCGCCGCCCACACCTGCCGGCCAGCGGGGACCGGCGCGGCGTGCACGGGATGTCGGCCGGATAAGGCCTGACCTACCTGGCGGGTAATACACGGCCTGGCCTCCGACATACATTGCAAATTGAGCAGGCAATTATAATTGAATAATCCTTAAGATAAAATACTATTTTTGTTGCACACAAAATCTAAGCAAATCCACATTCAACATGCGAAAAAGTAATGTTGTATTTTTTATGTACGCTCGACATTTTAAAACACCCAATTTAAAAAAAAATAGTTATAAACTAATCGATATTAATTAATGTATATATTTATCTAAAATAGTAATACAAATAAAGGCATAGGAAAATAGAGTCAATCTTCTTTCAAGATTACTTGCTATGAAGGCATTCCGGGCGGTAGTGTTTGAGAATAATTTTTCGTCGTTAAAATATATTGGTACACTCATATAAATCGGATCCAGTCAGCAGTGCACAATTTGGTTAATTTTTACGACTTTTTTTTAAAAGTCTACTTAAGTATGAGTACTTTCAAAAATGTCTTATACCAAAAGGCTTAAATCGAATATTTAATAATTCTTTTCATTGCCCGTGTTAACTCACGATGACGGAGCACTTTACCAAGCATTCAGTTTGTAAAGTACTATTGAGATGTTGTTTTAAATATAAACGAATCTCAGGATGTTATCCAAGATATATGAATGCATTATTAATAAAGGAGTAAGTACGCACTTACAATGAATATGTTTACTCAGGATATTAATGACGTATGTGCACTGAACGAATGTGTAATCCGATATAATCTGTCTGGAGCTCCCGTTCTTTCCGAAGGAATCCATGTTAAATGATCCAAAGTCGACGGGTCCGTAATGCGGGGACGGTCACGCTGCGTTAAAAAGAATTACAATATGTCCTCCGAGCGCCTGAGTCTGAGGCCCCAGTGCAGGGAAGCGACATACTTCAGTGTCCCGAGTGCAGCTCTGGCGTGCGGGTACATAATAATAACTTTGCAATAAAGATGTAATAATTAAAAATATACTTTGTTCACTAAATGTCTTTGAAATACAATAGTTTTAATCAAATTTGATTTCCTTTGTGTAAATAAAAAATTGAAAAATACAAGCGAGAATATTTATACTCACACTTTTTATAATGATAGATACAAAAGTCTCACAATTTATAAATGATTTATACAATTATTACAAAACACAGTTTGTTTATAATATATTTATAAATCATTCAATCAGTGATAGCAACAGTAATAGCCATTTGACTAGAAACAGTGTTAAAAAATAATCGTTATTTTTTATAAGCATAAATACTTAACAAGTTATACACATTCCTGCAAAGTAGATTAATTAATAAAATAAAACAAAATATTATAACATGTTGAAAGCAGACAAAAAAAAGCATTTCAAGAGACAAGCAGATTTGGTACTTTAGCAAATTCATTTATATAGGGCGGGGGTGTCACTCGCGCCGAACGCTCCGCTAGCAGATCGCTCCGCTCCGCCCTGCACTGGGGCCGCGCACGAGTCGGAGCAGTTCCTCGCGACTTTCTCGGTTATTTCTCGCTTCATCAGCCGAGAACAAGCCGCCGTTAATTTCCGCGATGGCATTGCATGGGCCCGGAGCGGATCGCGGCGACATTTCGCATTTTGCAGTCTGCGCCGAGGGGCCGTGACGCTAATCGGATTTTTATCGGCAAAAAATCGAGCCTGACCCGCCCGGTACAGTTACTACACTCCTGCGTAACGGTAGCCTGCATATTACGAGTCAGATGAGGCGGATATTTAAGAGATAATGTTAAAAAAGTCAATCAATCACGCTTCGAGCACGTGAAAGCTTTGCACAAAAGAAATGCCGTGGAATATGACGTAAGCTCTTCAGTAAGTAGGTAGCATGGTATAATATAATAATATATATAACTTTGAGACCTTAGATAGTTTTGGTTATGTATATTTAGGCAGTTTTAAGATTGTCTGCCTATTGTTAATGTTTTTCTGTTTTTTTATCTATCTTTAAAATTTACTAGGATTTTCATCATGAAAAGTACTAAAGTTTGTTAGTACTAAAAATGAATAAAGATGATAAAAAAAACGTAAATTTACATAAACAAATCGCTATGAAACGTCTCAGTCATCTTGATCACTATAAAAAAATATCAGACGTAGCGACGGCGCGCATACTAATCAAGAAAAAACGCACAAGATGCAAAAAAAATAAATATTGAAGTTCTTATCATTATTTGTTTTATGTCTACATTAATATGTATTGTGACGTCAAATCAGTTTTAGTACGTCCATAAGTCGTTTTTACTTTTTGTATTGTTTTAATCGATGTTAATATAAAAAGTTAATCAGTACTGTATACAAAGAAGCACACCGTACAAATGGTATGTGATTTAGCAAAAGTTAATATAAATAACTTGTACTGAAATATAAAAGAATATCCCCTTGTATCAAATATATCTTCAGATTTATCGTAGCACACCCAATTATTCGTTGGATTATAATGTAGTTTTTCCGAGCCACGGGTGCGTTACACACGATGCACATTTTCCTGTCGCCGCGCCGGGTGGAAAAGGAAAGTGAGGGGCGGCGGAGGGAGAGCGCGGTGAGTCACGCGAGGGGAGAACGCGGCGGGGGAGGGAGGGAAGCTCCAGCCACGGGGGAAATACTGCTTTCAATCGTGATGGTGCTTTGTTATATCCTACACACCGGCTGCTAGAAAATAATATTACTTATAAAATTAATTAATTTCCCTGTTACTCAATATACATGAAAATTAATCGAATATTCATATTTGTATACGTTCACATTTGCAGATTAATAATATTTTTTTTTTAAAAGAAATTAACAGAGGAAATGTAAAATAACGATAAAGCGTAATAAGTTAACTGAAGGCATTTTTTGATTACTCGAGTAAATTAATATTCAAATTGCATAAAATGTAATAAAACGTTTGAATGCATTTTACGCGTTTTATTTTAAGCACGTTCATTATCTGTTTATTAAAAAAAAAAAATTCAAATAATTATTTACAAACGATGAATCGTGTGTGTAAACGATGAATAAAGCTGAATATCAGACAGCGGATGTTTGAATCCACACAAAGAGAAAAGCAGAGTGAAATCCGGGATAACTTTTCAAACAGAGGGATAAAAGTCTCGCAGAGCGCTTGAAAGATAATGCAGCGGAGAAGTGCCGGGTATAATATAGCTCGATGGGTCTAGCCGACGCCAGCAAAAACTGCATAATGCATGTGCGGCCGAGTAGTGCGCTCGCGTCATGTACCTCCGCTAATGGCGGCGAAAATTGATCCAGACCTGCTCGTGCTCTTGCCTCGTGGGAATACGCCTTCATTTCACTATCTCTTGCTAGTTACTTGAGATTAAAAGCGGCACAAGTATACGAAGCAATGCTGCGTAGTAATTTGGATTTTCAGCTGAGTATGTATAAAAGTATGTTCATTGTATTAAAAAAAATAAAAATATTCAGATTAAGGTTATATTCAAAATATGTGTCATATCATACATTTACGATTGACTCATAGTTGTCGTATATGACCAAAATATCTCTGTCCGCGTTGTAAAGTTGGATGAATACTAAACTTTAAGCTTATTGCTTTTGTAAAATGTTGAAAGTTACTACGAAAATATGTCTATGTTTAATTGCATAACAGTTACAATTTTTTTTGCATACAATGAGTAGCTCTATTGTTGGAAATATCACGAAACACTTACAAAACCCTAATACAGTAACGTTTAAAGTTTAAGCACATTTTACTAGGAAAATAGATCGCCGCCGTCGAATGCAAAATTATTGTTAGGTACACGAAAGCATGCGCCATAAATTTCAACAATTTTCTCTTTTCCTTTGCGGGGAAACGTTATTTCGATCCTTTGGTGGAGATGGCGGCGGCCGGTGAGACGAGAAGATGGTCGCCGAGGGCCTCAGGTGCTTAGCTGAATTTCACAGCCGCGCGAATATCCCTATGAATATTGCTAAATCGGAAGCGATGACGAGACCAAGCGAGAATACCAGCTAAATTTGTACTGGTTTTATATAATACCCGCAACGAGTGAAATGCATTTGAACACGAGCACGACTGGCTTGTCCTGAGCGATCACTTAACTCATACCCGCGTAATATTAAGACATTTCTTACATTTCAATATTAAACACCAAAACTCTTATTTTTCCCACGTGATGGACGTGCTCAAATCTCAATCCCGATTGTTAGGCGCTTTGGTATTTCCTGAAATGAAACCTCGATATAACGAAAGCGTTTAAAATGCCCTCTAAACACGTAGCAACAAACCGCGCCACTTGCAGCTAGCCAATAGCACCTACATTGCATTGTTTACTTAGGCAAAGCTATAAAAAAATCACCCAAAATACAGGGACGTTATTGGCTAGCTGCAATTTGGTGGCACGATTTGTTGCTACGTGTGTAGAGGCTTTAACACCGATTAAGCTACACAGCTATTTCCTCGTTTTATCTGCACGTTATGTAATGGTGTAGCGAACACTTCATTATGCGCCGCTCCGTGAGTACGCGGCTTAATTAATATGTCATTAAATAAACCATTTTAATAGCGTACGATGACAGGTTTTATAACGCCGCGCGGTAGAGGTCGTCCTAGATAAAAATAGACGTTTTTACAATTTCAAGAGATGGAATAAAATATACGCGAGACTCAATAAATATGACTGAAGTCAGACAGGTGTGACATAATTGCTTTGCTGATGGACACGGACACTCCCGCCTCCTCGTGACTTTCGGGTAGATCCGCGGCTCCTGGACGCCGGCGCGGCACTCGCAGCCTCATTAGGCCGCGCCGTGACGTCACACGGAGGTATCGCGAGCGCTTCTCCTGGCTCTCGCGGAAAGCGTCCGCTCCTTCCAGAAGGCCAAGTCACACCCGGCACGGTCCGTCTCGCACCGGCCATCGGCTACGGTGGAAGGCGAGTTTTTTTTTGTTCCATTATTAATTGAATCTCGTTCCTCGGGCACGTTGTCCGAAGTCACGTTTCTGTGTCATCATTGTGCCGGGCGAGGAGCCGAAATGAGCGTCCGTCCGCGGGTGCGACGGCGGGCAAACCGGGGAGACTTTATGGCTCCGATTTATGGCCAGCGCCGGCCTGGAGGTGTGCTCGATGCGATGTACATAATGGAAATAATTTTTTTCAGCTCGGTTTCACGGCGCTCGAGACCAATCGAGTTTCTAAGTTTTTTTTGCCGGTTTACGTATAGGCGGACCGGTCCCTTTTCATGTGTCAGTATTTCAGATTGCCTAGAGTCGCGCGTCGGAATTTTCGCCTCAAATATCATCCATGCAAACGGATAATGATGATGTAATGCGGTACGTGCAGATATTTTGAAAAGCATTGAATATAACTGGTTTCCGGAATGTGTTTTTGCATTGATAAAAAAGCATCGCTGCCACTTACGACTCGAACTAAAGACGAAGCACGTAAGTGTTTATCTACTTTATTTATGAAGATGAATTGCTAACAAAGATTAAATAATTTTCCATTCTGATACTTTTACCCTTTTTAAGAGAAAGTTTTTTAATCTATACAATTGATTATTATTTTGCACTTGCAAGTAGAATATTTTTAATTACAAGAGAAGTAGTATGGAAAATCTTACGCGGTTAAGCCCGAGGATGACAGTATGTAATACACCGATATCACATTTTTTAAAAAGGAAATATTGTATACTAGCGGATACCCGGCGCGTTCTACTGCGCTAAATAAAGAAATAAAATACTTTTTTTATTTGTTCGAAAAAAAAAAGAAAGGAAATTTTGTTTATTTATTGACTTTTTATCTTAATGCTAGCGGACATATTGAGTTTTTTCGGTAGGTGTGTAAACATAAAATTTTTTTTTTGGCGTTCCAACTCTAAACGCAACATAACAGGAATTTTGCGAAAAACAGGAATTTTCTATGTTCAAACCAGCAATACTTAGCGATTGGCCATGAGCCTTGTTGATAGTTATCACAACAGCACAATTTAGGTGGATCTAAGTTGCGAATGAGCATCTATGGTGAACCAACTTTTAAAGTTAAGATGTGTGGTGGCATTCCAGATGGTTCCAAAGAGTTTAAAATCTCTATTGGATAGTTGACTCTATTTTGGAACTTCATTATGCAGCAATGTTTTCGCAAAATTATTGTAGATGTGCTCCTCGTTCTTCGACATTTTTTTTCAGTAAAATAAACACGTTGACCGTTTTCTAAATGAACAGCAAGATTGGATTGAACAGTTGGATATCGTTCGTGAATACTGAAACCAAGAATTCGCCAGACAGCTTCATTACTGCGACCCATCTGAAATTGAGTGATTTCATAGTTTCGATTTGAAAGCTCAAACACTGCCATATCACTGCCTTTGTTAACATATTTGCATATGTCCTTGCATATGAATTTCACGGAGTTGCAGTGTTCCACATTGATATATGATTGAAATGTTTTTTACAGTATTGGACTGTATGGAACAATCCATATGTTGTCAATGTCAATATCGACGTTTCTTAATTTAATGGTGGTGGTGTATCCTCCATCTTCTGGCTTTCGTAGACCAGTTTGAGTTTCATCGATCAAATCGCGTGGATATCTTTTCGTGCATTTGCCGTCTTTTATGCAAGGCGAATTCATATGCAACACTCCGCATGGGCCGTGATGTTCTTACAAACAACGTCAAAAAGTATCAGATCTTCACGTTGATGCGGGTGTTCATCAGATATAAGATCGATGTCGATTTGAGTTGGAATAATTTTTTCAATAGACGAAACTTGTAATACGAATATTTTCGTATAATAATTTTTTTCCCATATATAAACAGACAAACTCATTATGATAAAACACGTTGTGAATGACAGATAGTGATTTTGTTTTGAAAGTCCGTACGATCTGTCCGCGCGATCTTCACAATGTTCTTTTTTCAATTTTTTGCGAGGAACGATGTCCACTTTATAGATGTTGAAAATTTTTGTATGGAAAATATCAAAAATCGACCTAATTCTGTTCCGTAAGTTCGGCAGCCTGTAACGGCAAGTTCATTCTAATATTTACAAACATCAATATCAGTATTTCTCGATTGGTAGCCATGCAGGCAGCCAGCTTCAAGGCATTTTCGCGTATATGCAATACGCGAAAATGGCAGTTCCTTTTATGAATTGGAAACTTTTGTATGGGATTTTTCTTAATTGAATAAACCAAATTTGATAATCAATTTTTATAATTTTAGTGGTCTTGATTACTTTCGGTATTTTTGGCTTTCAAATAAACACGGTGTGGGGCTCGTCGGTCGTACGGTTTCAAAGCCTATAGCGGACTAACAAACATTTTTAGTGTTTTATATATATAGATTAAAGAATATACAATGAATCAATACTGGATTCCTTTGTGGCTTTAGTGAAGTAATTATGACTTATTAAAAATATGCAAGATAATCACGCAGAGTATTTTTGTTATAAAAACATAATTGCGACGTACGTAGAAGCGTTCATAGAAGTGACTTCTGAATAATTTCAAAGAAACCTCGTAAGCAGCTTTATTTTTAATACATTATTATTTTTAACCATTGCAAATTTTCATTTTATTTATCCAAGGCATCATTATGCATGGACATTTGTTAACTCTGCAAAAATATGATTGGAACTATTGTTTGTTATGTTGAGATGAGATTTATGATAATAATAGTTTTTTTATTTATTATCATATCATTTTTTATTTCAATAACAATTTGAATCGACACAACAATGTCAATATAAAAACACCGAGACTGGCATAAACCTAATAACATCAGTTTGGGGTTCACCTGACAGGATGGAGATCGAACAAAAGATCTCTCGGTCTAGAACCAATTGTCTACTGAGCAAACAAGTTTATGTAAATAAAATGATATATCACATGAAAGTCAAGATTTATACAAGATGCAGACAATACTAAGTAAAAACGTGCATTGAATTTAGTTATGGTTTGGTTGCATGATACAAATATCTAATTATTTGATTCAGATTTTCACCCATAGATTATTCGATTAATAATTCGACAGTTAGAGCACATCTTGAATGAATACATTAAATACTTACTAAATGTCAAAAAAAAAAAAACTAACCTGTAATACCTATCTAACAGGTCCGGACGATTCGGGTTGTTTTAATTTCGATAAAATCAGAACGAATAAAAAACCTATTTTTAAATTAATTAAAAAAATAAATACACATGACGCAACAATAAAATAAAATAATATCTTACAACATAATTGTATCGAACTTTTTTTAAAATATATAATAATAAATAACAAACCGAACACTTATTATTATATGTTCCAAATAAGTCTTACCGCAAGTTAATACCAGCTTTGGTCAATCGCCTAAATGATTTGCTTATAAAACTCTCACTGATGTAGGTCAAAGACTTTAACTAATCAAAAATAAACTTGGCGGGTCTAGGCAGTTAGATTTATGAATATATTGTCCAATAAAAGATTTATTGCGTCATTTTTTATTCGCAGTACTTCAGGATTGCAATCTTTTATTATTGTCGTCGTATTCGGTCTAATCATATAATGTAATAAGATGTAATGTAATCCGAAATGTGGAGCAGAATATCTTAATACGATTCTCAATAAATTATAATTCCGCTCATGACAAACCCGTGTAGCATATTATGATAAAATATCGACTGTGTCTAAAATAATTTTTACATACATTTTTTTTAAGAAGTAAACAATAATATTACTGTATCGCAATCGCGATACAGTAATATTATATCGCAAATAAAGTTATTTAGTATTGCAGGTACAATTAATCCTTAGTTTGATAGCGCTTTATTCAGTTTATATAATTATATGCTTAAAATACAAATACAGATCATGACACAGTTTATATATGATTTAGGTATGACTTTGGAGTAAAGAGGTATTTAAATCCACGAATCACTCATCAAAACAAGGGTATTGACATCGATACAAGAACTTTTTGCGTTGTTTCACAATGCAAAAACATATGGAAATAAAATTCAACCGCAGTGATTCATTTTAAAACGACATATTAAATTTTTCACAACAATCACCATGTTTGCTTTAAAATAGTATTCCACCAATATGTAAAATATTTTAGATATCAATCCCACTGCACCAAAAGTAATTATCGGAATTGAGCCATCGAACGCTATCTGTGAAATATATATATTGCATTTATCGTTATCATTGATAGCCGAGTGTTCCATCTAAGCTTATCTATCGCTCGAGCCGTGGTTGGACTTCTACGACCAGGTCCTCGGTTATGCAATGCTTCGTCAAAGGTCTGCCAACAAAAGCGCTAGGTAAAATTATCACCGCGGTAAAAAATAAACAAAATTATAATATTATTTTTAACATTGGTTAGAACCTACAAAATAAAAAGTGTTTAAAAAGGACGTGTCGAATATTTTTTGTTATATATAGATATTTATTTTACGGATAACATTTTATCCCTAAATATCACAAAAAATCAAAAATACTTATTTTTATGTATAGATCTTATTTATTATATATATATATATATATATATCTTACGGATAACGTTTTATCAGTGAATTTCGGAAATTGATTGTTTTAAATAAATGTTTTCTGAGATCGATACTGTTGCAATACATATTACGCGTTTCATAAAATAAGCTTTTTGTGTTTATCTCTGCATTGAATTTATTGTATCTCTCTGGTGAGAGATACTTATTTGTACAGTAATACCTCACTTTACGCGACCCCGTTATGCGCGGTTTCACTATAACGCGAATTTCAAATTTCGCGTTAAAATACCTCGCATTACGCGAATTTCTTATTTAAGAATGTGTATGAACATAATGTAGTCATTGACTTCTCTTAACGTATTTTACAAGAACGTAAAAGAAACACTACACAAAAGATGTATTTTTCAGTAAAAATAACATGTAATACCGCTTAAGGTGTTCTTAGAATTATAGTGATTGATTCAAATGATTCGTATTTTCTTGTATTAAGTTTTGACTATGTATGTATCGAAAACCACGATATACGCAAATTTAACTTAATGCGATTTTTTGCGGAACGTATCCCTCGAGTAAAGCGGGGTATTACTTTATTAAAAACATCTATTTAAAATTGTGTGTAAGCGCGAATCTAAAACTCTTTTTTATTAATAAAATGTATTCACTGTCATATACTACGGATTCAAAAATAAAATAAGTAATTTATCTGTTACCTTTCGTGAATAACCCCGTAGGTATAGGCAAGTGGGTAAATTGACAAGTTCCAGAAATAAAATTAGATTTCGCGATACGCTTGTTTACGACGCTCTGGTGGAGTCACCACTTTAAAACGCAGGGACGGACTGCCGATATACCTAATTAAAACTTCCCAACGGGTCCGCGACCTGCTGACGTTGATAGATCGTTCTCCTCTCGGCGGGCATCGGCGGCCTCTCCGATAATCTAATGCAATAAAAGATAACAATGTACATCACTAATAGTATACATATCAAGCGTACAATTATTTATGGCGGGTCACGATCGTTAAGGACACTAATAGTTGAATTCTAGGTAGCCTGTCGGAGAGTAGCTCGCTGTTGTACAGATGTTTTCGAATGAATTTACCATTGGGTAAGGATACATCAATCATGCACTGGCATATCCCGGAGTAGCGCCGCTCCGTCGGCTGAAGACTGATGCTGCAACTCGAGATGCTCGTGATTCGCTTGCAGGTCCATTAACAAATGGCGATAATTAAACATATCTAGCTTAAGCAAACACTGCAGGTTCACCGATAGCTATTATTGAGTATTTCATTAATCCGCATTTTTAAACCGTAATCAATTTACAGACGAAACGACGAGTTTTAAAGTTACACCTCTTGACTATCGCGACCTAGTATAAATCCATTTAAAAAAAATTTGGTAGATTTTTTTATGGTCGATTATTGAACAATCGTTGCTTAAAAATATTGTATATTGAGCTACGTCGCATATATAATGTGTATATTTAAAATAATAAATGAGAAACGTATTTTTTTGACGTACTTTACTTTGTTCATAGGATTTAGGAATGGAGTGTCGGTTATATAATATTATTATTAAACACACTTTGCAATGACGATTATTAAAGTCTCAAGTAAGAGCAGTCGTCGACACGATGTTAAAAAATCAAGTATATCATTGAGTCACATAAGAAAGCATATGGAAGGGGACATATTTCATGACTGTCTCAGAGGACGCTTTGATGTTAAAGTATTTGAAGGAACAATAAAAGGATTGGATTGAAGTTAATACGAGAAAGCCAATCGGCGATATGTGACTAAAGAACAATAACTCAAAGCGAGCACAATAACTTTGAGGTATGGTAATAATTCAAAACATCCGTAATTCCAAAGCGCCGAAGTCTAAAAGCCGCAGCTTGTAATCCAAACCCATGAAAGTATAATGACAAGTCTCGATCTATGGTATTTCGAAGCGCCGAATTTGAGACCTACCGAAGACATTTTGTATCTGTATAAAGCATTAGGCATGATCAAACAACCGTTGATTACCACAATGTCAGTAAATGCATAGCTAGAATATTTACTGACGTATGCTACGCTTTGGGGTTCGTATAAATTGAATCAAATCTCGATTAGATTGTCTTCACGCGACAATGGAAGTCTATAAGATAATTTATTGTCGTGTCGGCCTTCTTGAAACTCTCTCGATGTTACTCAGAATGCAATCACGCAGGGGAACGGTTTTTTTGTATTAGAAAATAGCTACTAAGGCATTTTAACGATTAAACGTATTTAGATTTAACAGTGAAACGAGATTCTAGGAATACACACTCGGGCGGCGGCGGTGCTGGGGTGAGTGCGCCCGCGCGGCACCTGCACTGCCGATAGATCGTTCGCAGAAGCCAACGAACGCAAAATATAAATAAAACGTGGGACTTTGACTTCGGTCGGCTGAACTACTCCTAGCGAGGACTCCGGTGCATATCAAAGCATGGTGAAATATTTGATGACGTCATGTTGGTAGGCGACGCACGTACAATGCAGGCGAGGCGCTCCGCTCGTGAATGTCACGGGAACCATTTCGGTTGCTTGAACCTGCGGTTACCGGAAAGGCGGCCGCGCGGTGACTGGCAACACACGTTCCATTTCCTCCGCTCGGATCACATGGTCTCACACCGAAAGCCCAGGCATCTTTTTAGATTACGTTACTTGGCTGGAAGTCGCGGTCACTCCGCACAAAGCCACTAATCAAAACTGACGTTCGTGACTCGATGCAGGGACTTAAAAATATGCATATTCATACTGCGACAATTCACCGCATGGTGGTACCTGTAATACCGTATTAGTAAAACTGAGAATCGATGGGAAAACGCCACTTTTAGAAGAAGAAAAAAAGCTACATTTGTACTTATCTTATATTTGGCTCTTTGTTAAACCAATTTGCAATATATTCACGACATATCTGATCACTGTACCAAATTTTACGTTTTAAATTTACGCAGTACTGAGTATAAAGCATGTTTGGTATATGTTTAAAAAAAAATACTACATGAAAGAACGCTCTATCGACTTTCCTTAAATATTCCGAATTGAGTTGAGACTTCGAGACAAACTGTGACGGGAGAAACTGGGCTCCCGCACAATGTGTTTTTACCTGCCCGGTAGTGAAGGATCTAATTTTGGTAATACTAATGTGGCACTAGCCATACCAGGATGCGATATTGTCATTCAACATTGAAGCCTTTTTGTTGAACTGATAAAAACGCAAGGTATGACATTGCATTAAAGATGAGACTAAGGCGGATACTAAAGTTATTCAGAAGATGATACAGCAGCCTCAGAGAAGCTGATAGAAGTCTAGATGAAAAAAATAGTAGATGAAATTATTCAAAAGTTTTGAGAAAATTTGAAAAATCGACAAAGTTGAGGTCCTTCTGTATGCGGCGTGTAGCAAGAATCGTGAGGAGAATAATACCAATTCAAATTCATGACCTTTAAAGGGACAAAAAGCAACAAACATGAAACAAAAAAAAAAATATTGCCGAGGGATCAACGCAATGCACGAGGAGGTAACATTTCATTTGAGTCGAATCACAATGCATTTGGACTAATTTTACTCAAGTTACAAATGTGGTGAAATAGGCTGTTGTGGGATGATCAATCATTCAGTTGACTCTATCAAGAGCATCAACTATTTAATTTACAACGGTCAGTCCGCATCGGTATTCAAAGGCATATACGAGTCTAGCACTGCCACTTCAGTAGACGTAACCAAATGACAATGATCTTATTGCATTATGCTCTCAATGATACTTGTATGGTAACCAAGCCATATTAAATTTGCAACAGAAGCGACGAAGAAAACTATAGAAAGTTATCAGAGTTTGTATTGAAGTAATCAGTTTATTGCTTCGCCATCTACGCTACAAATAGACGTATCGAATTTCAGCAACTTTTTAGGAGTGCCTGAAAAGTTACTGAACCCTGACTGGGTTGTGTATGTACAGCTAATGGAGCAATTTATGTATTGTCATTAGCTGGGCATGGATCATCCAAAAATCGGCAATTTTTTTATTTCTCCTTATAAACACGTGTGAGTGTTATTAAAATAGTGGCGCTACGCGTGTATTTATGTGCACTGTATTGAATAAACAAACGTAATGTATAATTATCTTGAACTGTTATTTATGATGCATTGCTGGCCTCGAGGAATCAATGTTTAAAAGCATCAAAATTTTTTGAATACATTTTCTACATATAATATATAATAATACATAATGTGTTAATAATTGAAGTGTGGAGTAGAAGCGTCAAGATCCACATTAAATATATTATTTATGTCAATCCAACATAAATAATAATAAAATGTAAGCGACTTTGATATTTTTATTCGTATAACGTATTCTCTGCTTATATAGGTGTCAGTTAAAGATGAATGAGCAGGTATTATTCGAGCAAAATCGATATTTCCAAAACGTTTTGGTGTTCAAGTAGTTCAGTTCTAATTCAAGATGGGGCCATAATAACAAAAAAATATATAAAAAATTGCTGCTAGCATTAATAGTTTAAAATACAAAGTCCAAACAAAAATATACATAAAAAGTCTTACCGTTAAGAGTGTTACTAGGCTTTCGAAATCATAAATGCAAAAAGATAAATCTACGACTAAATCATTAAGATAAATGTTTTCAGTGCTGTCTATCTTCGAACAATGTTAAAATCGAAAGATTTCTCTCAGCCGAGCGAAGCGGCAAAAAATATTTTTAAAAAAAACTAGCGTGTTGAAATGTATTGAAATAAACAAGCGAGGTGGTGTTGGGTTATGGAGTAATTAAGAAATCACAAGACATGACGTCAGGCCAGACGTGCCCGAATCGAAATGGCCGCTGCCCACACGCCACACCGCAAAAAACACTTCCATGGATATTGGGTGACCAGCGCCTCCCTATCTGCCCGAGCTGTTCATATCACTCACAAGCAAAAGGTAAATCTATAGTGATGGGCCCAATTGAGCTCTTTTTTTTTTTTTTTGCTGATGCCGATTATTTTATATATATTTTTAAGTCAACAAACATGCGACAAACAAAGTACCTATGCAGTCTGAGCACAATCAAAATATTTACTTTTTTGGCAGTGATAGATTTAATCAAATAAATTTTACGTACGGAATTGTAAAACTTCATTCAAAATGTTTGATTGGAATGATTTATTCGGCGTAAAATTATCGTTTAATCTGTTATTTTAATTCATACAATTATATGTTCATTTCTAAAACTGGATTAGGATATCACAATCTTCTGGTGAACAGTTATTTGTACACCATTTTTAGGTAGAGGTGCGATTGCTTAACAGTTTGATAATAGCTTAATTGGAATATTGCGTATGTAGAAACGCAGGCAACAATAAAAATTATCTCAATAATAAAAACTGCGTAATAATCAGCGATACCAATGGGCGTAGGCAATGTAAGGTCTGCTACTAAAGATTATGCGTTAATTAATGCTTCCAGAATGCTCATGGATTATAGTTGGATCATTTCATTAAATACGAACGAATTAATTAATAATCTGATCTAATCTATCTCTTGTAACAATGAGCTAATGAAGCTTGCTTTATACAAAATTTACACTCACGCCTGGTTTTTGAAAGCAACAAATGACAAGTTGTCGAAATACGTGCTTTATTGTGCTGATATACTTATAGATTATGCTTAAGAATTTTCGCCGTTTACAACAAATGTTTACATAACACGTGAACCGTGAATACGTTTCTAAACAATTGTTTGCTTTTTTAAAATTGTTGTTACGTGAAATCTTTCGAATGTGTAGGATTGATGTATTATTTAAAATACGTACCCAGGAAACAAAATGAAACCAATTAGAATGTAATCGATCACAGCAACGGATAACGCGCGGTCATTGTAATTGAGAAATTAAGTATAGATAACGAAACGACTGCAAGAAAATTGCAAAGCAAATCTGTCCGGGCTGAGGAGGCTTACGGACTGGAGTAATTATAACCTTCACAATCTGAAACGTATATTATTAATAGATTGCGCTTCCCGATAGACAGCACGGGACTGGAGAAACACGAGATAGATTGCAGCTCATTGATTCAATACAATGGAGCCCCGATCTAGATAGCCCGCGCTTAGAGCGGCTATTGATTTTAAAGTAAATCGTTCCACACAATAGCGCAATGGGCAACAGAATTAACTACGATTTTTCAGGGCACGAACTTCGGTCCGAGGAGGCAAAGGAAATCTAAGAGGGTCAGCGGGCAATTTGCCGCATTCATTGCGCACAGGGGGCCCTTTGAAACCGATGCAGTCGGAGGCGTGCTCCGGCAGACCGCGCCAAGATTACACTCCTACATACAAAAATTCAGAATAAGCGCCAAACGGATCGAATACGGCGGGAAGCTCGCCCAGCCGGGTAGCAATGCTAATACTCAAACACGAAGCGAGCATCCTTGAAAGTGTAACACTATCGGTATACTTATTATAGATTTCGACTCGATTCATAAAAATGTAGATACTACATAGAAATATCAATACTCATGCAGGATGCAACGCCGCGGGTAAATAAATATAAGCTACAGAACAATCAGTATTTTTTGAACAAACAATTGATATCAACAACGCGCTATAAACTCAAACAAAGAAGCATTGCAGTGTTTGCCTAATAATTAGGCTGCCGATAGATAGGCAGTACAATTACAAATTTGAGAGGTAAATGAATCGAAGTACTGGCGGCCCACAATCGGGTGATTGGCGGCTGCACCGCTGCACGTGCGCGGCAGTAACGCGATCCTCGGCGCAGTCGCTAATGGGCGGCCGTCGTTAGCGACTCCCGCCGGCCGCGGAGTGACAATTCAATGAACCGTCGCGGCTCTCGCGGCCCGCCGGCCACTCGGCGACTGCGATTTGTACGAAACGACGTCGATAGAAAAGCGAGTGATATGATTTAATTAAGACACCGGAAACTGACTGCGTTCTGCAGATATGCATAGCGATTCTCCGGGAGAAACGGTTTCGGCACGGGGCCCAATTGCGATATTTGCTCGGCGGGTCGGTGTCAGCGCTCGGTGCGGCGTCGGGTGAGGAGTATTCAGGCCACCCGCTCGTAATTTATTGACCAATTAGTCGTCACCTCGACTAACAATTTTACTGTCATTTCGGGACACGATAAAAAAGGGATCGAATTTCGAAGGGGGGCTATCGACCGATATAGATTTTATCGATTTAAATGGACACGCGAGGCCTGGAAACGCTCGACGAGCTATAATTATCAATACGTACAAGTTCATTGAGCATAGCGACGAAAAAAATGTGTCCAGCGAGGAGTGAGCGAGTGTTTTGTTTCCGAAGGCGTCCTTGAGAAGGAGAGAGCGCGATCGAGGAATTTCCGAGATCTCTCTCGGCAGTCGTAGATCCGCGATCGCAATAGGAAGCCGGCCGGTATTCCGAAAGTTTCCGCAGGCTGTCCCGGGAGGTGAACGAACCGGGGTTGGCCGCCCGGCGCCGCGCGGGGAAATCTTTCGCATTCCGAGAGTTATGAAACCGGCGCATCTCCGTGCACTCGGCGGCTGTAAATTTAGCCCGGCACTCGCGCCCCGGCGACCGTCCGGCGTTTATGTCATCCACTGTTACCGGCCTGACGCGAGTCCGGCGTCGCCCGGCGGACCCGCCCCGTGACGTTTCGGCTCCGATTGGAAGGAATGCGGCAAATGAAGACCGCGAATTATCGCCCGCCGGCAGGAATGCGCCCGCCGTCCCGCTCTCCGGGCTGCGCTCGCGATGACCGAGCGAGCGCATTGTGCGGCGTCTCCCTATGCGGCATTCGGAATTCCGAGCGACCTCGATGGCGATATTGTGTGTCACAGCGGACGACTCCAAACGTCCACAACGGAATATCATTACCTCCGCATATCGTATTTCCGAGTATTTTGGATTGCGTTTTCAGAAAACGACTCAAATCGACACGATCTGCCGGTTCCGATTTCGCCGGTAGAATTTCCCGCGGTTGAAATTACCCAAGCGCAGTTAACTCGAGGCTTCGATCACTCGAGCGCCGTATTGCAGCACTGATATATATCCCTGCGGAATGCCCCGATACGTCGGCGCCGACGAGACTGAGCTCGGTGTAAAAATAATAGGGTAAGCTGACAGTGCGTCCGTATCGCAGCTGATTCGAGACCCAGGGAATGTCTGAGTTTGTTTTGAATGCACGCAAACGCCACTGCGCCGTCCTCGGCTGAATGATTTTATTTTGAAGAAGAAAGAAAGAAAGAAGAAAAATGAAGGAGAAATTACTTTTTTGCAGTTGCTTCATGTAACGCACAAAATCCGAATAAATCGAGAAGGCAGGGGCATCACACGGTGACAATCACATCAGTCATCGGGTGTATTTCGGAGGCTACATAATGAATTGGAGTTAAAAATACCCATTGAAGTTATGTCTGTGTATTTTTGTGAGTTTTGGCAGTTCCGGAGAATGCAGTGTTACGTCAGAGTCCAGACAAATATAATATTTTGTTTTGTAAAAAAGTGCACGAGAGCACGACGGCGCGAGTCGAGCGAAGCCCGCCCGTGCATTCTGGCGCGCCGGGCCCGTCGGGCGGGAGTATAAATAAGTTTCCTCGGAGGAGCGTGAGATTCCCGAGAAGCTGCCCCGCTCCGCAAATACCCGCGCCGGTCGCCGGTCGCCGGTCGCCGGTCGCCGGCCCTCCGTCCGTCAGACGACACTCCGAGCGGTGGCCGCCGCCGCCCGACCACTCGCGCGGACTTCGGCGACAGCGTGCGGCAGCGCCCCCGCTCTGACTTTTATGAATAGGATTATTTTTGGAACCGAACGCTTCGATTATCTTTGCGATTTGGCAAGATAGTGGGGAAGTAGTAAATCGATTCATAAAAACAAACGGCGGCCTATCGAAAGTCAGCGATCTCATCGCGATCGCAGGCGTAGTCGATTTGCACGATCGGAGCGGATGAGTATCGACAGACGCATTCTTATGCAACGCGAAATTCTATCCAGTAATTATGCGATTGAGGCGTCAAAACGAACTGTGCGGCAACGTTCGATGCAAATAAGACGTAATAGACGGAAGCGGCGGGAGAAGTGTGACGGCACATTGTTACCTAATTTTCGGAACTGCTGCCGGTGCGGTCACCGGAGCGGCTAGCATCCCACGGGGGACGAGAAGGCCGGCTGTCCCGCGGGTGGACGCGCACGATGGCGGCGACGGACGACGGCCCCGGGGACACTGGCGGCTGGCGAGCCCCTTCCCGGCGCCCCTTCCCGGCGCTCCTTCCCGGCGCCCCTTCCCGGCGCTCCTTCCCGGCGCCCCTTCCCGGCGCCCCTTCCCGGCGCTCCTTCCCGGCGCCCCTTCCCGGCGCTCCTTCCCGGCGCCCCTTCCCGGCGCCCCTCCCGGGATGCAGCGGACGCGCCCCGAGCGCCCCGAGCGCCCCGAGCGCCGCGCGATTGTGATCGCACAATTTTTTTTAACTGCAGAATTCTCAGAGATAAATTTCAGCATTTGGAACAGCTCCCTGTGATAAATCAGGCGACGCACCTGCCGGCAGAGAGATATTGCACAGAAACCGTAAATTTTGAGTGACACGATTTCAGTGCGGGAGAACCGGTTGCGGGACATACTCCTCTATCACTCTTATCGCGGGTGCGATTTGAATGAAAAGCTAGACGTTATCGCGCTAGGTGCGGGACGTTCTGATAAGATAAAACCAGAAATAACAATTTTGTCGGTGCCTTTCTCAACTTCACTCAGCTAACGGTTTAATTCGTAGAAATTTTTAAATATTTTACGTTTATTCTAAAACTTACTCATAATTCCATGTAAAAAAACCAGTTTTTTTAATTTATTATTTATAAACAAATATATGATAGCATCATATCAGCGCATATTACATTTAACAAAGTCCCAAAGTCCAAATACCTGTATAAATTTATTAAATCATTTCCATCTGATGTGGGTTAGTACGAAGCGTGTTTTTGTTCGTCTCATTATCTTATTAAAGATTTAATAACCGTGAAGGTTCACGGATGCCGCCGCTTTAAAATATAACGCAAGTACGTCGACTTGGAACTACCAGTAAATAAATTATAATATACAGTTAGCGGTTCGCAATTACAGCCGAAAGAAATTTTAACCTTTTCGCACTGAAGGATAAGAACAGGCTTTTCGTGAAATCTCCGGCAGCACTGAGATCCAAACGTTATAATAATTTTTGGATAATAATACTGAGTGGTAATGTTTTCATTTAATCTTCCCACTGGGTAGACTGCTTGGTACTGCAGCTAGACGAACATTCGGCACTGTTTGTTGCGAAACTAAGGCGATTGCAAAAAAAAACTTTTATATAAATAGATAAATCTTAAGTCTATTCTTGCATGTCATTGTGAGTAATGTAATAATTTCAAAAAGTTGTTACAGAACGGTGAAAGGCAATAAATACCAATTTTCTATCAATATCGAAGGTTGTTGAGTCCGTCGATTCTCAAAGCAGATTTCGCCGGTTTGCTATGAAGGTATTTTTCTAATTTACTAAGGTGAGGTAGCCATTTTATTTAGATCCTAAAGGTCAAGCATTGGCGCGAGCCCGAATGCTTGCATGAGCGCTGATAGCGAAGTTTATGGCGAGCCGTGCCAATAAACGCAATAAACACCAAAAACCAAAAATACTTACAAGAATTGACTTTAGGAAGATATACCTTTAGCAATCATCACAATAGCACTTAGGAGTTAGTATTTGGATTTTTTTAGGAAATAAGAAACTTTGAGTTGGTGCTTCACTCGGTATTCAATACTGCTTAATTAATCTACTCAACTGAGCCGCCATTGAGATATGAACAGAACACAAAAGTGTCCAAAAGCCATGGTGTCATGTGTGCATCTGTGACATGTCAGTAGAGAAGGTTCCATATCCCCGCAGTGTCCGTGACTCACCGAGAAGTAGGCGGTACTGGACCGGTCGCCCGTGCCTCAGTTAGAACGGACGACCTGCGGGATGTGATGCCTCTCGTCTAATTGCCCCGAGAGCTACCGCGGGCCGGGCACGCCGAGCGGCAGTCGGTGGGTCAGCGGGTGGGATTCCGCTGGACAGACGTAATCCGGAAGTGTACTCAACGGCGTTTGTTGTGCTCAAACAAAAAGAGCTCCGCAATCCGCTCGGTTCGTGGAAAGCTGGCATCCGCTCGCGCGTTGCGCAAAAACAATTACAAACACCAGTACTTCAATTGAATACTCGAGCAAACGTGACACTGTCGAGTATTGCTGATCCCAGCCCAGAAAACAAAAAAATCCATTGCCCGCCGAGTCATTTCAGAATAATCTGACATCAATGGCAGAACTGTTTGCATACTTTTAAAAAAAATATCGAACATTTCACGCACGCTACTGCGGCAATACGTAGTATTATTATAATTAGTGGGCAGAGTTGAACCAAAATAGATGTCACACGACAGCCATGCAATATTGTTAAAATATTGCGTTTGTGTGGGAGGACAAAAGCTATTAAACAGACAGGGATAAACTAAACTGACAAGAGTAGACTTCCACCTAACGGTGCAACGGCATCTTACAACCAATGATGATGATGAGCAAAAACCAAAACAAGTAGGATTTAGTCACTTTTGGAGGTATTTCGGGGTTCAAATGACTTGTCTGTGATACGGTATTAAATCTCGTGGCCTACACACGGGGCAGGGCCATAAATCAGCGGCCGGTGCGGCGCCATATCCGCCGGAGTCCGCGAGGCGACAGCTCCGCCGGGCGATGGCGGGCGGCGGCCATCTCCGCGGCGTTCAGTAAACAATGAGAGCATAATTCAGTTCATTATCTGGTCACGTTTTCAATTGACTTCGGACAGATATCGGCCACGACGATCTGGGTAATCAGCTTTTTTACTTTCGATCGCTGGCGATTCCGCGGCGAATGCTATACTTTTTCGCAAATAGAAAAAATGCACGAATGTAAAAAAAACATTAAAAGTGTAACTTAAGATAAGAGTAAGTATAACTTACAATAAGATCAAAAATATACAAATTCCTTCATAATTGAATTCATTTTAAAGAGTCAAATCACCTAATATACTATTTATAAATTTGTGTATGTAAAATTCTGCCTTAGTCAATATTTTAAAGCTGCCAATAAAAAAAGATCTTTTAATAACATATGCCACGAGTGTAGTTCGAGTTTAACGCCTCGTTCGCGCACAAACGCCAGAATGCTTACTAAACGTTATCATATGCATTGATACCACCCTGACATGTTGGGTAAGAAGCGAAGAACGATGTTGATGGTGGTTCTGGAATAATCGACCGTCAGCTGAATAAGCAGAATCTATAACACTGAAACTGAGCAAGAACACTAACATCGATATCTGACATTTCGAATACCATAAAGTGCAGAGTGTAGTCAATACCACCGACCAGATAATTCACAAACGTAAGACAGTAAAAATAATTAATGATAAGTAAACAATCTGAAACTGATATATGAGTAGCATGTTAACATTGTCTCATTCAACGCGTCGGGCCTGGCAGGTCGCTCGCTGGCGGGGACGGCGCTGACGCAGCCAAGTATTTCTTTCAGACAGTGGGTCTGTGACAGTCATTTGGTATATTTTAAGCTGCGAGTAGTAATATGCACTTTATTTTCGGACGTTGAAATGTGTCTGATCAATGGAGATGAGTACGCGCGAGCGAGGATCTGTTGGCCGAGCCGGCTGTTACATTTGCAATTTTGCCGTCCGATGCGTAATTATATATTAACCGCAAAATGTAGCCGGTACGCAATGGGGCCTTGATATACCACATTTAGGCAAAAAACGAGGAGTATTTATTTCCTACTTTGTACTGTAAAAAAAAAAACTTTATAAAATACTGTGAACCACATTTCTTAAAAGTCAAAAGAATAAAGCCGTATTTACCAAAATCATTTGCAAATATTGATATTATTTATTACACATATCAATGTCGACAGCTACTGCAGCACTTCACTGGAAATCAAACAAAGATGTCGGAGAGCGATGCATCATACACTAAACTCAAATACACAATAACAAATAGACAAATCATATTTTCATATCCTGTTCGAGTCTCAATAATTATATACTAGTTTATAAACTTTGACATTCTGAGCATTCGATTTAAATTAGATAATGATTATAGATAGCTGGGAATAATAAGTTCGCGTCGACGGCTGTGAACAAAGACACAACAGACGTAAACGGGCCCATTCATCGAGTGCTATCGGATTGATAGATTCCTTGATCTAAATACTGGACTTGTTTGGCCCGCGGTGCAGCGGCACGGGTCGACAGTTTCTCCAAGAATTACCGTGCTACTAAAAAAAAAAAAAAACCACATTTACTCCGACGCAATTGCGGCAGTAACTTCAGAAGCTGTTGTCTGATAGGTCAGAAATTCGACCTTGAGAATATCTCGCCCATGTGTAATTGCATCATATGTTTTTAGCAATACGGTGAAGCATTCTTATTATTTTTATTATTGTAACATAACACGAAAAGAGGAGTGTTAGTTTATTTTAAATGGCGAGCCGTAGTAAGAAGACACATCTGGGTAAAGTCCGTAACAAAGTAAAAACCCACTCGATTCAGCGGAGTGAGGAATGCAGCGAGTAATCTAATTTAGGTCGTTTTTTTTATCTAACGAGCGATGAAGGCCTTTTTGCCTACTGTACAAACTTGCTGACTTAACGTAATTGTAATTTTAAAACTACAACAATATAGTATTTTACGAATACAATCGACGATACTTAAAAAGCATACACGATAGAAAGTCATAATCAGTAAAAGCAAAATAATAATCTAAATTTTAAAATATAGATTTAAGTGCGAGATTACATAAAATAAAAAGCATATTTTGATACGCCCACCTTTAAATTTATACTTAATAGTTATACATTAATAGTTGTAAGAGTTCACTTTGATGTCCAGCATTATGTCACAGTTTCCGCCTCGTGGCGTGTTTATAAATCGTCCATAGTTCGCTTGAGATCCACGAGCTAAGTAATTTCTGCTCTGAAATCTATTTTGCACAATGCGACTAGTGATGGGCACCACCGAGATAATTTTAATTATTTAAATAAAACAATCGATTGATAGAATAACTTTCAACAATATCCGATCTATAATTATATAAGGCGTGTTTTTCGCGAAGAATATCACCATTGAATATTAGATTTTTAGAGCTTCGTATTTAAAACCAAATATTTAAATACCTTTAGGGTGTAAAATGAATTATTCGAAATGATCGATGATTAGATTCTGCCCAGCACTACAAACTACCGACAGTATTTTACCGTTCCTATCGTGGATCTTCCTGCCAAGCAGGCAGTGATCAAAGGAGATATTTTGCCTTTGCCCAATATTTCCGGTACAATAGAAAAACAAACCGAGTCTCGGGGAGAGATGCTTAGATACATGTGTTAAGAAAGAAAAAAAAAAAACCTATTTATTTAAACATGAGTGCGTACCGCGACTATAGTGGAAGCTATATTACGCATAGCGACGAACACGCGTAATAAGTAGATATCGGAAACAGGTAGCAATTCCAGTGCCGAATCACCTAAAATATAATTTGACAACCAATTCAAGGTCAAACCTTTCCTACTGGGAGCAATCTAGCTTTGCAAGTTTATAGTCTCGTTTGGGTGAAAAAAATAATCCTTGCTGTAATTAGAGTACTTCGAATGTTTTTTTTTTGTACATTGATCTATAGAAGAAATGCGTATAAATTTATCGCTTGTGACAATAAAACAACGTGTACTCCACGGAATAAATATTTCATAATCGTACGCAATAGACGGATGTGTTTTGACAATATGACAGTCAAATAGAAATAATAGACACTGTTTGTGTGGCAAGAAAACTAAATAACAACAAAACAGAAAAGTACCGTTGTGTCCGTTTTTTTTTTTTTCAAGAGAGTTAATAATAATGAAAAAATTTATGAAGTTAAATGTTGAATTACAATATTGGCAGATATTTTTTGAAATGGTTTAATTCATTTAGCTTAGATGGGACAATATTGTTTTACATAAAAATATTGCATCATAGGTTGACTCATTCGTTAGAAATGCACAATTTTACCACTTCGATAAACAGGAATGAAACAATTACGTTGTCGTGTCAATTTGACATGTTAAAAATAATTATTAATTTATTAATTTGATATGTTTTATACAGATAGTTAAATTTACACTTTTGTATTTATTTACTGAGAGTTTCATTTACAGGTATAACTATCAAACCAATTTAAGCCCAAATGACTAAATGGACTAACGTGCTTTGTGGCATAACGGTAGTGAATAATCTTTTAGTTTATTCACTACCTACATTTAGATGTTATCGATAGGAATTATAAACTCAGCATCAATATCAGAAAGACTTCGGATATTTCAGAAGCATGAAATTAAGGCGAAGGATCAATGCGTTTCTTAAAATTTTATAATAGCACTTAACAACCGCAGTGCAGGTAGCCAAGCCATATATAGTACATACCTCACTATTATTTACAACGTGTTCTCTGTACCGATTTATTTTAACTTACTCCTCAGCTCGTGCGATAAAGGTTATTTACGCATATTTTCCATACACAAACTCAACAACTAAAATAGAGAAATCCATGAGTGCTACCACCTAAGCCACATGTCGTAAGCCCTCAACCTGCGCCAGAACCAAGGGATAGCCATGTACCCGTAAATTTACATCATACAAAATAAACAATCTTGGGTTAATTTTATTGTTTTTTTTTTTTTTAATTTTATAACTTGTTGGCACATAAATACTTGGAAGATAACAGCGACAGTATCAGGCTGCTAACACAAGTTGGTTATATCATCCATCACTCGTGGATGTAATCATTACTCGCAAACAATAAATATTATCAGCCCTGTAAATACAAATAAATCTAATCTTGTTTAATGATTAATACAGCGTCTACTACTTTTTTTATATACACACTGTATGTACGGTATATTATCGTTTTAAAGTAATGGCAATGTACAACCGGCCAATAATATAAACCAGTTTACACATACAGAGCGGCTGAGTACCGACACAATTGCATTGGATGTTTCGTTGAAAATTGTTTATAAAAAAAAATATATATATATGTAATATATTATGCTCCGTAAATGGGTATGTGTATTCAGATTTTATAGAGACGGTAAAGCTTATCTTGAGTTGATAAGAAGGACGGCTCGTAACTCGCTCACCGCCATAAAGTTTGCGGTGGTATGGAGACGTGATATGCTGCGAGTCGTGAGGTGACATCGCCTTGTCTGTTATTTTGTAATTATTTTGCTAGCACAGAATACTACATTAAAAAAATATCTAATGAAGAACATTTACAACCACCAAAAAAATATATCGCAATCATGAAGTAATGAGCAAAAAGCGAAGCGGCGTCAAACGTACTTTTTAAACTGGTGGCAGTTATCTGAGCGCACTGCGAAATGCATTTATAACTTTTGAGATTTGTATCAGCTGCAACTGTATAAGGTTATTTTATACTCAGAAGACATTGAAGCCGCATAAATAATAGTTAAGTACAAGTTTCAAGGGTTGGTGAGAAGCAACGTGATATGAGCGTGAACTGTCAAAAAAATATTGTTGACATACGAACCTGTTACTGCAATCGTCCAGTAAAACCGATGATTACACGTACACTTTCGCATCACACTTGAACACTTTAACTACTGACATGACACCGGAATACAGTTTACGACTCTAACTGCACAGAAATGAAATAACATAATGCAAGTTGTAAAAAACAACAATTTTCTTATTCACCGACAAAACTCAACCTGTTCCGATTAGCTCTCGAGCGCCGCCGCGGAACGTTGCAAATATATTGTTTTGGTTCATTGTAATAAATTATTAAAAAGAATTTAAATAGGCACCAATTGAAAGTATTGAAGAAAATTAAAAAACATGCATACGTTAAAAAAAAACTCGGTAATAATATCACGTTTCATGCAGCCTATCTCTAAACAGCACACAACACCTTGAGAGATACTAAAAATATGGCGGACTAAATAGACAGCGCGTGCGCCCGCCTCATCCAATGACGTCGCCTTTAGATTACAATCAGTGACATCTAGCGAGCCCGACGTACACTTTTATTAAAGCCATTTGCAGGAAAAAGAAGGAAACTGTAATGCCAACTCTACTGCACGAAAATAATATTGTGAGATTGTAATATGAATAATATGTAAATGTCCAACAATTTTATTATTTAATTAACTACAAAAATTCAACAAATTTAACTAGTTTTTGAAGAAAAAAAAATATTTTTGAAATTTATTTACGGGCATTTTTTATAATTTAAGTCCATACAAGTAAATGCAGTTATATATATAACATTTTAATAATAACGATTATATATTACACTGTAACCTTAATGTTAAAATTCATCTGTTTTGTACATTTCAACAATATTTAATATTTTAGTATTTGTATTTAATTACAGTTATTTACTTTTAGCTCTGTTCCGAAGAAAGAGGTAAGCAAGTACATGAAAACTAACATATAAAACAAACATAGCAAACAGATCAGTCCAGATATTGCCTTCTGAAAAACTATACATATCGAGAACTTCATTCCCATTTCGTAAGCACGGTATATCCGGATTGGGAGATTCACACGCTGGAAAGCAAAATGTTTGAAATCAGTTTGATGAACTTATATCATATAGGATGTTAAGCTATTTAAATTATTGAAAAATAGTTTTACTTATGTTATTGACTCCTTCCCATTGAACTATTGTCATTGCTTCATTAGAATACATGAGCCATGATAAATAGCGCACCCAAGATATATAATCAGGTAATGAACTGAAAGGTTAATATATAATATATATATAAAGGAAAAATATTTTTTTATTTACAATAAACTGTAGAATATTTCAATTTTAATAAAGCACCATGTCATTCTAAGAAAATTATGTTTTTCAATAAATATATTAACAAGAAATGGTTCTGACTTATAAAATAAACATATTTACCTCAATTTTACGAACAAACCAGAAGTTATCATCAGTGCGTAATCAAACGGAATTAGATACGCCATGCCTAGAGCCACGGAATCAAATGCACATGAAAACATACAACCTGCAAACAAATATTTTATGTTACAAAAAATTTTAAATATAAAAACTATTAATAATTATAATACAATTTTTTTTATATATATTTACCACATGCTGTTGCCACGTTCATCACCATTGCAGCTATAATGACAGTCATACTGAATGCATAAAATGTTGGCCTTAGAGCGGCAAGCCAATAAACTATCAAGCAAAATAATATTGGCTCCAATACTAAGCCTGGAAACTAAAATATATATTAAAGAAAAGATTGAGATCAAAATTAATGAATGTATCATGATAATATATAATTCATGCTGATTTTACTTACCAAGGATAATAATTTAGCAAAGTAATATGTACTAATAGAATATAATCCTGATCTGTACTCTCTCAGGAACAATGGGAATTCTTGTGGAAACAGTGCTAGAGTCGAATACATCGGGGAAAACGTGTTTTCAGATATCATTATAAACAAAGCTCCTTGTACAGACTGGATTCCAGACTGAGTAAAAGAAGTTGTGCCAACAAAACATAATCCAGCCATTATCGATATTGTCTACAAAATAAATATAAATATATACAAATAATGCCAAATTTTAGTATTTTAGTCATATTATTTAGAAAGTTACAGGCTATACATATATATGTATACACATACTAATACTTACAATCTTCTGAAACATTCTAAGTGCTTGAACTCCAGGATCTCTCAATACTTGCAGAATACATCTATGTGTAAGCCAGAATAGTTTAACCCACCAAAAAGTTTCTCTAAAATCACTTTTCTTTTCAGTAAAATTATCCTGAAATTTAAATGCATTTTTTTTATATTTAATATGTGTTTAATAAGTTAAAATATGTGTAAAAGAAATTAAAGTGTTTTATTTACATCAGCAGATTTCATCATATGGAATTCTAACTGAACAACGACGTCTAGTTCTTTAGCAGCATCACTAACGGCAAACTGGTCACACAGTCTTCTCACTGCAGCGTGGGATGCATCCTCAGCTCCGGGAGTTGTTGCAAGAGTTCGGATAAAAAAATCAGCTGGGTTGAAATTATTGGGACAGGTATAGCCATGACTAAAAAAATATTTATACATTTTAGCAATGAATATAATGTACGTAGTAAATGTTTCTCATACGCCTGTTAATGTTAGAGAAGCCTTACTTATCAAAAAATTCTAAAGCATTTCTGGAATTTCCGCTGTATGCTATTCTGCCATCAGCCACAAGGATCAGTTGATCAAACATCGCGAATAGCTCTGATGATGGTTGATGGATGGTACAAATGATTGTTCGTCCTTGAGCAGCTAACGTATTCATTATCCCTACAAGCTTCTGTGCAGAGAAGGAATCCAACCCAGTGGTCGGTTCATCGCAGAATAGAAGCATGGGATTAGTTAGCAACTGAAAATAAGTTAAATAAGAAAATTATATATATATATATATATATATATATATATATATGTTGTAATGCTTAATATGCACAACAGAAAAAAAAAAAATAGTTGGAGTAAAGCATCTTATTTGTAATTGTCTATTTTTACCTAGAAACATAGAATGTGAGATGTTTCCTATGTTTCTAATTTTAATAAATTATTCTGATTTTAATATATTTGAAAAAGTGAAATGGTGTTTCTTTTTTAATATTATCAAGTAGAGTTTGTAACCTCAGTAGCAAATGCCAGTCGCTTCTTCTCGCCCCCCGAGAGCAGCTTCTCCTCCCCGGGTAGGCCGATGCGTGTGTGCCTCGAGCCGGCCAGCCCGACCTGCTGCATGAGCTCCTGCACTCGTCTCGTGCGGGCCGCGGTGCTCGTGCGACGGTCCATTCGAAGGCGTGCCTGCAACATGAACAACTCAAACATTTTATGAATATAAATACGCATACAAATCATGCTCTACCAATTGATAAAATAAGTATTATCATAATTAACAACTTTATTTCTTCATGATAAGTAACAGTAAAATATACAAAAAACAATGTGTTGCAACCTTATTTTCTTAATACTGTTTACAAGAATTAATAAGGGTTTTTGCACATATTTTTCACTACACAAACTCAATAACGAAAAAGAGAAATCCATGTACACTACCACCCAAGCCACATCTTGTAAGCCACAAAACCTGCACACAGGACCAGAGTACAGCCACACACCGTATTGTTAGCAAAGCCCTAACAACTATTGTGAATAACATAAAATATTATAAATAATCTTGGAATTTTGGGAAGGCTTTATTTTACCATAAAAGTGAGATGTTCCTGTACACTGATACAACCGACAAAGAGGTCTTCTTGGTGCATGAAACCGCTGAGGCGATGCATGAATGGACCCAGTCGCCGTCCGTTAACGAGGATATCTCCATCAACAGTGATTCCAGCTAACAAATAAAAAATATTATTAGATATGTATAAACTACCTCTAAATAATTATTGTTCTTACTTAAATTTTACTTTAACTGACCAGGGTTTCTATAAGCAAGCGCTCCCATCAATGTGCTTTTTCCAGCCCCACTAAAAGAAAATATATTGCATTAAAAAAAACTGATACATATTTAAGGTAAACCCACACCTGTAAATTTAATATTATGATATGGATTTAAATTTTACATAACACTTTGCACAGTTGTAAACTCAAAGATGCGCAACCCTTGAAATAGAAGTGGCGTCATACGACATGTCATTGATACCGTTCAGGAAACTCAATACCCGTAGACTATCACTTCGTATTTGCAACTATTTTATAAATGTACAAGAACCGACTTGTGGTCGGTAGAAATGCCACGCAGTCGACACACTATTAAAATAATTTTAACTATTCTCACAACATACCTTGATCCCATCATAGCGACCAGAGTACCGGGCTTTACTGCGCCGGAAACTAAAGAAACACAAAAAATATTACGATAAGAAATGTATTTGATGCAACCCTTATTTTGAAAGACTTGCTGTATTAATTATTGAATAATATGAATAGTAGATGCTTTGAAAGAGCAGGTGTTAAAATGAAAATACGAATACCCAAATTACAAGAAGACTACAATAATTTTGATTTACAGTGGATTTTTCATGCTAGTAGCTTAGACGAAACTCTTCACGTTCACAAAAAGAATAGTCGTAATCTCCTAGCCATTTGGCTACACATATGAAATATGTTTGTCATGATATTGGAGCGGCACGAGAGTGGCGGATGTGGGAGCACATTACCGTTGTTGACGATCCTCTTGAACGGGCCGTTTCCACCCCCTTTCTGGCGGGCGTACACGCTGACCTCCCTCCAGGCCAGGGTGGCTCCGTGCAGCTCGGGGGACCAGTGGGAGTAGCTGCGCGTGAGCTGTCCATACTGACCATCGTTGCCAGCTGACTCCTGAAAAATAAACGTTAGCAAAAAAACAATTACACAAATGAGTGAAGATATGACGGAGAAAAACACAAAACCTCGAAATAAATATAAAATATCTGTGTATAAACTTTATATTTGTGCTGTCTTTAAAGAGTTGTCTCCAGGCCAAATTAATCTCAATTATCATAAATATATATATATATATATATAGGGTGTCCCAAAATTAACGCAACGTGGATTTTGGACTGGAGGCATAATTGGACCATAATGACCATGCATATGTGCATGCAAAGCCGTGGAGGCTATTTACCCAATGTGTTATTTCATAAATAACCCTAAGTATTGACTTTATGATTCATTTAAAAAATAACAATCAAAAGACTAAAAACTGCGTTTTCTTTTTAATTCAAGTCTTGCGTTAATTTTTGGACCTTTATAACAGACAGGCGAGTGAAATCTATTTGACGATCATTACAAGTTTTGAATTAAATTGAAGCCTTTATTGAAAAATTTCTTCTGAAAACATGTACCATGTAATAACGCTTAATTTATTCCATAATTTTTTTAGGGTAGTAAAATAATGTTTTATTTGTGATTATTTTTGTGTCAGGGTCGATAGTCCACTCTGTTAATTTTGATAATCATTTCCGTGTACATTTCATCATTAATGGGGAAAGAATTCCTGAGATGTGACATTGAATAAAATTTGTTAAATGACTAACAAAACAAGCCACGACTTAATTACTTACTTGACCAGTCGCGACAAAAGATAAATTAAACACAAGAAGCTGAAATAGATCAGTATATTATTTAATCATCATTTTACTGACTAGTCAGTAAATGCATTAATAAATCATCAATAAATATTCTGATACAACCATTAATATACTGATTGCTTTTTTTAAATCCTGTATTTAAATAGTGTGCTTACATAATCGTATGTGTTCCCACAGTAGTAATTTAATGTAATTCTATCAAATATAAGAAATAAAGCCACTATTTTTTAAACGCTCAAGTTAAATATGAATATTTATCAAGGCGTAGTAAAAATATTTGAATAAAATGCATTCTCTTACTGGAAATAAATTATGTGAATATATATTTCATGAATAATATAATTTTATAAAAAATAAATCTAAAAATATGTAAATACCTCAGAATCATTTTTAACAAGTTTAATCGTAGAATTAATCAGCGAGGCACGGAGGCCTCCTCCGTCCAGGTCCAAGAGGTTGTGGGACTCCATTTTAAATCACTTATAAACCTCAAAACTATCACCAACTTTCAAATAACATTTCATCAATAACCACACACAAACCGAAGCGAAAAGAAACGCGCAAAACACTTATCGACTGCACCGCGATCGGTCGGAAGCTCTGCTGGAAACTTTCAAAGGCACTCGTCGTATTGGCGCACGCTTAGTGTGCTATTTGCCTCTGCACCTGTCATTCGTTTTGACCTCGCAAGCTTTCCGACACAAAAAATAGTGTATTTTGATGATGAGTTCTCCAAAAGTCATGCTCTCATCTGCCGGCTGGCTCGCCGCGGCTGGCGGAGGCTCCGGGAGGGGCGGCGCTCGGCCCGAAGCCTGATATGGCTCCCAGAGGCGCGCGGGGGAAATATTCACCGACACATACAATTAATTTAAATATAAACATTTCTTTCATTAAAACACTCATTTCTTCTTCTTCTAGTGCCTTCCCTTTCATAAAATATATTCCTATCCTGGACCAGTCTCACTAATTCGGCTGTACTTCCGACTTCCGGCCACTGGCGTAAATTACGCATCTACGTAAGTTTCCTGCCTTCAGTGCATCTTTTTCCTTCGATTTTTTTCTTCGACGGTTAGCTGTAGACTGTAGACCGTACGCTGTTTTATTTTCGCATTCTGGGCAAGACTCTCTCATTTGTGGCACGGTCAAAAAGGAATTGATAGAAAAAAATGTCGCTCCACGCGGGTTCAGCCCCAGGTTTCTATGGCCGGCAAGCAAGCGTGCGAGCTAGTTACTTATTTTTATTAAAATTTAATTTAAATATATTATTTTGTTATGATGACGATAGCATTGTAACTGTTTTTTTGGAACACAGCGTTTCACAACACTACACACGCACGAACCTTGATGGTAACTTTTATCTTTGGGAAAAATAATATGTAGATTTGTTAAATTAAATACAAAAAACTAATTTAAAAAATGCACGCCACTGGAGATCGCAAAGTTGCTTTCAAAATTCACTCATCCGTCAGCAAGCCGTCGCGGCGAGTCAATACCGGCATTCGTTTCCTCGCACGCACGGCCTGCGCACTCCTCGCCCCGGCTCACTGACCCTTGGCTGCGAAAGCTTACAAAAAAGCACTAGAATACTCACCAGGGTGCGGAGCTGGAGCTCCACCCACTCCATGCACCGGGTGCTGGGCAGCATGACGAGTGCCGGGCCGTGCCTGCCGAGTCGCACTCCCGACGAAAGTCTAAATTTCGAGATAACCAATTTAATCGCTGCTGTACAATTAGACTATGAGTACACTCGACAGAGATGTTTCCGGCAACGATGTATTGTCGCTCTTACCGAATGAGCAATGTACCTAAGATTGTTGCAATGACTGCTTATTTGCATTGGTGTTTATCTAAGATTGCATCTTGCTACTTGTTATACGAAGTAATTGAAGATTGTAAATTACCTCTTATAGAGAATCTAGTAGCCTAATATCAAACTACATATTTGGTGTAGAGAAAAGTTAAATAAAAATGCATAAAATTTTAACATCTCTAAATATATCATTAAATTAAAAAAAAAACATTTTTTTTATCTTTACAATAAAATAAAATTAAATAAGCGCTATTATTTCGATAAAAAATTAATTTGACTTTTTAATTTAAATATGGTGCCGAGTGTGCATCCACATAGTGGATTTTTCTAATCTGTTAATCTATCAGTATGAGAAACAACATTTGATGATAGCTTAATAATATGCAAAAAACGAAGATTCCGGTTGATATTCAAAACCAACGTCATTTTATGGATTTAAGATAAATACCATTAGTCTAAATATTTGGATTTTAAAGTAGTATTCTGACTGTCTGACAGAAAATTTAGGCTCGCACGTCTACTTGCCGACCTCGGTAACCTGGGGCTGAACCAGCGTGGAGCAATATTTTTTTATCAATTCTATTAAATTTATAAAAAGGAAAAGATTACTTTCCTGATGAAGGTTATCAGCTATTTCCCTGACAGCAAGCGGTCAAGGACAGCACAGCCACAGTTGAAATGCGTTTTACTGCTTGCATGTTACTCTTCCTTGTGCGACCTCCTGCTTTTAGAGTGTAACTTGGTTGTGCTCTTTATTTTTAGATTATCTGTGCTTGAGTATTTTCTACTCGTAAAATACAGACAAAAAAGACAAAAATTACTTCAAAATGAAGATAGCAAATTTAAAATTTAAAATGCTGAAAGTTTGACCCCAATAACTTTCGGCCTCAAATGAAAAATTTCTTGGAAAAATTTATTAAATCCTTGGAAGTATTTTTATATTTTGCTCGGATATATGTACATGGGGGATTTATGGCAGTAGCAACGTGTACTGAATAGTGCAATTCGCAATACTGAAAAATAGACGAGCACGAGGGGATGGATGAGTGTAGAAGACCGTGTAGTCTAGAAACAATTTTTTTCTTCTTTGGCACATACCGTGTTTTAGACCACCATTAGGGTCATCTCTCCAATTTATCTTTTGTCAGCGAGATTAGATTCACCATGAGTTAAACTGAGTTTTAGAAAGGATTTAGTTCAGGGTATAGATCACTTTTGATTTCAGTATAATGAGGAGACATGGTGCTGGGAAAATATGGCTGATATATGTATTGGAGTTTTAAAGGTTCATAGAGTTGTTTATTTGCATAATAATTTCTTATTCAAACGGCGTGTTTATTATCCAGTAAAGCAGTGTTTATTGACTACCAAGGAAATATTTAAATGTTAATTATCAAGGTTTTTGGAGTTTTATAATGTGCGGCTGAGCCACGTATGAGAATGTAAAGTATATTTAACGGCAGAGTGAAACGAGTCTAACAAAATAAACTTGGAAATGATTAAGATATTCTTATCAGCAAATCTACAGCATTAATTTAGATTTTGACATATTTTTATCGCCTTTACGTAAATACGGTACAAGTTAAAAGCAAAACTTGGGAATATTTATTATTAAAATCTACATTTAGCATTTATCTGAAATACATCCTACTTGTGTATTGTTCGCTTTCGCAATCGATTGCGGTGCCATCCAAATGAGTTTTTGTTGTTGTGTTGTTATGTTGATTAGTTACATAAAAAAATAGAAAATAAATATCATAAAAAATCCTTTATTCTTTTACTAAAATTTGCAAGTAATACTTGCGAGCGAGTTGTCGGTTAGATTTTTGATGAAAATATACACATCTAAAATGAAATAAATTATAATTTATATGTAAACCTTTAACACGCATACAACCTAAAACAAACATTTAACTTTCTGTTTAGGAAAAAATATATATATTCAATCGTTCATATTATACGTACAAAAGGAATGGTATCTCTATAAAAAATAAATTTTAATATATTTATATTTCAAATCACTTAAATACATGACACAGCAGTACATAATAGGCATGACGAAAGATTTTCAAATCCTCTTCCATAATGGGGGTACCCATTTACTATTTACGAAAAAAACTTTATTTCGGTAAAAAACTAGAGTTTAACGATGTTTAAAGCCATTTTTATAATATTTTTTCAAAAGTGCGCGAAAACGCGACATCGCGAGGCGTGACGTCATCGCAGCATTTTTTAGACGCTCTGACGTCATTAACTATATTGTATACGGGCGTGCCATTGTGTTTGCATTGAAGACCATAGACCAATTTGAATACCATAGAGTTGTTGACGTCAGTATGACGTCATGCGCTGTGATTGGTGTTTCAGTCAAAATGGCCGATTGCAGTATTTTAACCTTTTAATTTGTTGAAAATCTTATTAATCTTAGATTTTTAAATAAAACTTAATCAGTTTTTTAAATCCTTTTAATATGTATTTTCCCTTAAAATAATTATTTCTTTGATTCTTTGATACTGTCGTCATGCCTATTGTAACACGTAATGTGATACCGCTTAAAATTTAATATGCCTGATAAATAAAAAGAAATATAAAAAAATATGTCATCTCTCTCAACGCAGTACACAAGTAAGTATATACACGATATTTACTCAGATCTTGGTATGTGAGATGAACTAATAATTATCTCTAATATTAACAAAACGTAAATATGTATTTTATGATAATATAAAACTAGAAAGACGCGCATCATGCATAATTTATTTCCATTAAATATATGTGGTTATTAACGCTCTATCGAGTGATGGAAATCGAGTTAAGAAGTTTATACCAATAAATCTTTGGCAACTGTCTTATTAATTATGTACATATCATTTGAAGAAAAAAAAATTATTCCTTGCGGTAGGTTCTCGATAGAAGAGCGAGGAAGGCCAGGAACCGAAAGCCGACGATCAACCCGAACAGGCAAATGATGTCCTCGTAGAAGGAGTCCTAGAATCAACAATTTATAGACAAATTAAAAAAAATATATATATTTTCATCTTTAATGAAGCGAGACCACATCTCGTTAGTTTCTTTATACCCGCTTTTTATTTAATGGGTTTATTGGCGTTTATGCGCAAAGGTTGTCGAATCATAGAATAAGAAGCGGACCACGGCGTCATCAAAACTTGATTTACGTAGATCTCGCTTAGTGAATATTTAACTTAAAGCAATATATTATTTTATCGTATATATAATATCTGTAGATTGTGATAGTGCTATTCAAATTTTATATTGATGTATCAAATCAAATTAAAAGTTCACGGTTTTCTAAAGTCTGAGACACTGACCGGCGAGAAGTTGAGGGTCTGCAGCACGATGGCGCCGGAGCGGGGGCAGGTGGAGTTGGACCTGGTGCAGGCGATGGTCTCCACCCCGTCCCACTGGTTGATGAGCAGTGCCTCGTTACCGTATCGGAACCACGACAGCCGCGACAGCCACGCGAAGTACACCGGGACAGACCTGTTCGGAAACCACAAATACACTGAAGCTTTCTACGGTGGACCAGTTTTATTCATGAGTCTCCATACTTTTAACAAATATGATAAGAAAGCATCCGAAAGCCCTTCACTACGAGCAATACATCTCTGACACATGCTTAGTTAACGTAAAAACCCTCCTACCCCCTGGACCCTCCCTTCATGCGAAAAGCTAATAAAGCTCCAACAAAGTTCTATTGTGTTAAAGCTATGCAGCTATGTACCACGGTTGTGCTTACAATTAAATCCGGTTTTCACCTTTTTTCGTGCAAATGTGAAAAATCATTATATTATTTGATGCCCAATCTAAATTAAACATCAATTGTATCAGTAATAGGGATATATACTATTTATCCATTACATAACATTATCGATGAAAAACCCAAGAAGGTGTCTGCTTTGTCCTACAGTTAATTCAATGTCGCAACACAGTATCCGAGTGCAGTTATTAGCAAAAAGGTCAAATCATTGAGAATTGATAGCAAATGTACTATATTTAGACTTATCAAACTTGTGTCATTGCACCAAACACGCAAACAGTAATGTTCTGTAATAAAATAATTTTTTAGAAATACATTCGAATCGCATTTCTTGCATGTCCGATAAAATATTTATACAAATAGACATAGTGACATACCCGCTGTTGAGGAAGAACCCTCCGAAGAGCATGAAGGGGATGACGACAGGGGGGCCGATGGACAACGCCATGGACACAGTACGGCTGGCACAGGATATCAGGTAACCTGCAATCAATACGCAGGTAATAACATCTATATAACTACAAACATTATTGATTTATTTTACATCGAAAGGGGAAATTATTTTTTGTAACACGTGTGATATGAATAATATACAAATGTTGTAAAAATGTAGATGTCACAATATTCATAAGTTTATGAACGAACTGCTTCGTCATCTTATACACATCAAACATGAACACCACTCGGTAAATGTAAATTTTATCAACACGAAAATAATATTAAGTCTGCAACCTGGCACTTCATTCGTATGAAGAAAACATATCTCCCTGCATCTTAACTAATGTTATTTGATGTGGGTTATTTGACACGCAGATACTCGGAATTTGTAAAAATTATCATGATTTCATCATTTATATAACCCCGCAGTTAATTGATCATATGCATATTCATATACGTTTTAGTAGACCCGAGAGTTGTTATTTCAAAGAAAATTTGGACATAGCAATGGTGAACTTAAAGACATACATACATGTTAGATATTACTCATTAAAAAAATATTGAGTATATTATTATTTAACTGTCTATACAAAGCCTCGTTTGTAACCAGAGGCGTTAGAAATTCCCAACGCGTTGTGGTCGCCTATGAAATAATACCTATTGAAAAAATTCACGAAAGAGTGTCACTCTTTGGCTTGGTATTTAAATCCGTAATGCGGAGCGACAAGATGAACTCCGATTACGGAAGAAGTGTCCTCTCGACTCTCGTCAGCGCTGGCCTCCAGGCTCGGGTGTCGGTTACTGGTGACAGATCAGCTTCATGGAACCGACCCTTCGATAAATCAAACCATTTTTAGTTTAGGTTAAGACAGATTAGATAATTCGATAAACTAAAAAAGCTCGACAGTCACAAAGCTTTCGTGATCTATAAAGGTTATCTGATGATTATTCCAGATAACCGCAAAGGATACACTCGATTCTCATAACGACTCAAATGGGAATACGATTATCAAGAAACATTTAAATAACACCATGGTCTAACCATTGTATATTTAACGATTGATTATAACAGAATATTATTATCTGTGCAACTCTGCGTTCAATATTATTTTCAGACTATTTAGACGCCCGCAAGTTGTAACATCCTGTGAACACAAAAAGTTACTAAAATATACTACGTGTGTGATTAACTGAGTTTTTAAAAAAATCTTGAATTAAATTAGATTAAATTAACTTATGAAACCTTTGAAAACGAGTAAATAAAATCGATTTAAATTCCTTAAAAAAAACCAAGATATCTTTTTTTACCAATTGACATTTTAACGTCTGAGTAAAATTTAATCTTTAAATCTACAAGAGAATCTATTCGTAGAGACCGGTTCTGAATCGTACATTTTCTTGCAGCATAATGTAGAAAATGCTTATTTTATGGATATTATTTAAATAACTTTAAATTTTGACCTTACCGGGAAGACTTACGTAAGTAATTTACTATAAACTTCTTAAGAACTTGTTGATTGGTAACGGAACATAAAAGAGCACGCAGAACTATAATAAGAGCTAAGCTTTTGAAGTTAGTGCGTCGTGCTTATATCTTAAAAGTGCTTATATAATTCAATGATCTTGAATAGTTCAATATTTCTAAATACTTAGTATATGATAAACATTGTTGTAAGTATTATATTAATCAAAGAATAACAAGGTCACGGAGATGAAAGGCCGCAGCATCAAGGAAAATGCAGTCGCCAGCAATCTCATTTTACGATTCCCCTGTGGGGATATTATTTGCATCGTGTGCGCTAAGCAGTCTACACGCACTGAACCGCGGAGCCTGTGGTCGCTGTTGCATTCCTACGATATGGGAAAATACGTGCAGACATCCAGCACATGCGCAATGCAACTTAATACCATAAAATACAAATTATACAAAAAAATATAATGTAAACGTAGTAATCACGCGTTTTCAGATATTCAAGGCCGGCCGTTAATTCTTAATCGTTAATTGTCCAGTCTTGTTTTAGTGATCACAGCCCGGTTGCATCACCAGAGCTCAGGTTTATTATATTGATTAAGAATTAAGAATATTGTCAAGTTATGCAATATTCTAAATACTCGAGAAAGGTGGCCTTCGCTCTTTCTAAAACTTGTAGATATTATTATTCTCTAACTAGCAATGTAGCCCGTCATAAAATGACGTATTTGATGAATATTGAAATTTGCTAAAGCATATTTTAAAGTTTATGAATGAAAATATTATCCTATCGTCTTGAAATTCGGCACATAGTTGCGGAAAAATTTACTTAACTTATGTGCAAAAAATCAGCGTTGTATCTTTTAAGATATTCTATACAGAACGGAAAAATGAAACATACATACAAACATACAAACACACAATGGCTATTATTATAGTAGATTCTGGTTTTGATAAGCAGTAAATGTATTCTAAACAAGGTGATATGCATTAAAACAATTTAGCGGGAGGGTAGTCTATTATTCACTTTCTTCACACTAATTACTATCATCTCACTACCTGCAGATGCAATGTTAATGTTTGTTAAATTAAATTTTACAAGTCATTTTTATGCCACTTAGATTACGAATAAAATGCAACTAAAATACAAATACGAATAGCCAAATGACTAGAAGTTTAAAATCATTTTTATTTGTGAGCACTCTCGTCTTTTTTGTGAGGTTTTTCAGACTATCTGAAGTGAAGAAGAATGTCTGTCTGAGTATTGCAAACGGTTACAAAGTTGAGTATTGAGTATTAAGAAAAGTCAAGTTGCAAAGCTCACTAAGGGGTATTTTTGAAAAATCTTTAAAGCCAGGGTCAAACTTAATAAAGTGTTAAAGATATTTAATAATTTAATGGAATGATTGAGTCGACACTCGCAGGTCTGGCAATCGCTTGTGAGAATACTTGAGTAGATCAGCTCCAGAATATTACCAAGTATTACTTATAATAAATATATATATAATATTATCAAGTGCGAAATGTTTACAGTCTGCTGGCTGCGGTGTACATTTCTAGTCCGAGAAAAATAGAATAAAGTATACTGACTCCAGTAGGAACACGTGATCCTTGTGTGCAACCTGCAAATACCCCTATGTTGATTTGGCAGCTCTATTTTATTAATATTTATACCGACTTTACTTTTATAACAATTAAATATTCATACATTAAAAATTACAAATCATTTTAGATAAAAACGGAATCAATCAGTTACCACTACCTGTCGACTCTATTTATTTATTTTCATAATTAAATTATTACTTTCTAATATCGCAAGGGTTTTAAAATAAGCCATGGGTGGCTTCTAGACTGATCGAGTTTCTAGGATACGGATGAGGAATATCTTATTTGCTTGATGCCATTACGTATTGATTTAAACCCAAATTCACCTTGATGTACTCGTATTATAATAAGATTCACACATCTCAACTACGTTTGTACGTGTTAGGTCGGTGCGGTATTTTTTACGTAACTTGATATGTCACAGCTTTGGGGAAGCCGTATTTAAAGTGTTTATTTTCCTGAAAAACTAGCTGATATTAATTTTATTTTTTACGTTATTTAATACAAACTTATAAATAGATTTATTTGAATTACATTTTAATAAACAACGACAAAGATACTTAGTAAAATATATCATATATAAAAATACAAATTTATTGGATTTTAGATTAAATTAGAACGGGTTTGCAAATGAGAGAAGTTTTTTTTATTTCAATTTTGTGAAAGCTATAAAGTGTCTTAATTCGAGAAAAATCATCCTTCGTGGAGGTTAACTGAGATGTCTCAATAAAATAGACAAATTCTGGAGATGTTACAAGCCGGAAATAAGCCTAATTGACTCTTATCGCTTCCCCGCTTCCCTATCTGGTTCTTCAGCTTCCGGCCTCCTTCTCTTGGAAATTAGTATAGATATATAGAAATTGTGACCGATTAATAATACGCTATAAACATATTACTGATTGATTGTGTTTTGCCTAGAGCATAATAACTGATGATATGATGATGTAAATATCTTACCGAAGGAGTTGGCGACGTTCGCGACGAGGACCGTAATGGCAGCGGCGATGAAGAAGCGCGGCATCTCCGGGTTCATGCCTATCATGAAGTAGGCGATAGTCGTGAACACCACAGGAATAGCCGCGTAGATGGGCGCCTCGGCCAGGGTCTTGCAGAGGAAGTACACGTCCGTGCGGTACATCCCCGACCGGTGCTCCCGCAGGAACACCGGCAACTCCGTACAGAACACCTGGGGAAATCGAAATAAAATCATGGTGCCCCATAGCTACAATGACAGAGAAGTGATTGCGTACCCCCAAATACCCCAAATATACCCCAGGGTGAAAGCGGAACTGCCTTCCTGATTGCCTAAGGAACTCATCCGAGTCTGGACGCAGCATAATATAAACAATTTAAAAAAAACTTACATTCATTTACAATTCAATAATATCAAATTTAGTAACAATGTATTATGTTTACTTATAAATTATCGCTATTCTGTGTGAACCGGTATAAACTCTTGAGAGTTAAAAAAAATGTTGTAACAATAAAAAAATGCATTTGCGATTATTCCTATCGTTTCAATTAGCAACGGTCGAATGTCATCAAAACACAGTCCTCTGATACTATGCACACTGTACATTGTCCCAACAGAGCTTTACATGTGGCCGCATATAATATTTTACACGCGTCAATAATCACTTGTACTCCTTGCACAAATACTGATTGTGAAATTGTGCCTACATTTGAACTAATCTTATACAAATGCAAATATAAACATATAATGAAATACAAGCTATCTGATACTCACATTAATAACAGAGAAAACATTTTGGAAAGTCATGTTTGTGAGAAAAATGAAGATAGCACCGTTTATGTTCATCACTCCGTCTTGGTCCAATTTTTGTCCTAAATATATAATGCCGATAAGCAAGGAAACCATCTACAAAAGAAATTCAATTATCCATTAACATTAATTATTATTATATAATGTGTTACATAACATCGTATTTGTTTGTAAGATGAAATATTTATCGTTGACCTAATAATGATCGAGAAGCCGATAAGCGGCGCTCGGTGTGATATTGCGAGTGCAGCGCTCAAGCATCACAACATGAGATGCACGAGACGCCGGATACGTACGATGGTCTGCAGAAACCGCACTTTGATGAGCATGGGCTCCTTGATGACGCTCAGCCAGGAGCGCCACAGCACGGCGCGGCACTGGCTCCACCACGAGGCGCGGTAAGGCGAGCGCGCGTGCTCCGAGCCCGCCCACGTGTCGTCGTGGTCCCACGGAATTTTCTACAAAACAATAACCAGATTTATTCACTCTACTTCTTCTTAAAATGCCTCTTCTTCTCAGAGGTGCTTGGTGACCATCACATTGAACAAGTCTGTTCATGGTCTTCTTAGAGTACACCGCCGTTTTCAAATTCGAAGGAAAGGTCTATGGAGGCCTTTTTGGTGCAGTGGTCCCCGACCCTAAACCCGCGGGCACCTTGGCACCCGCCGTGACCGTTTTACGTGTGCCCGCCGTTGTGCGACCACGAGTTTACAATAAAATGTTATGAAAAAAATGAATATTCAGTAATTAAACAGAGAAATATAAGCGAAAATAGATAAGCCTGTTGAAATAGCATTTTATGGGTGTAGTTTGGTTTGTCTTCGTCTCTGTAATAACGCTCACTAATAATGCGTTCACTAGATTGTTAAATATAAATCTGATATTTTTGCAGTAGTACGAGTAAAGTGAGAGTTATGTGAAAGTGTCTCTGATATTTTTGCGTTGATAAAAGTAAAGTGAAAACTATGCGAAAGCGACTCTGATATTTTTGCGTTGATAAAAGTTAGGTGAAAGCTATGTGAAAGTCTATCTGATATTTTTGCGGTAGTACAAGTGAGGTGAGAGCTATGTGAAAGTGTCTCTGATATTTTTGCGTTGATAAAAGTAAAGTGAAAACTATGTGAAAGCGACTCTGATATTTTTGCGTTGATAAAAGTGAGGTGAAAGCTATGTGAAAGTCTATCTGATATTTTTGCGGTAGTACAAGTGAGGTGAGAGCTATGTGAAAGTGTCTCTGATATTTTTGCGTTGATAAAAGTAAAGTGAAAACTATGTGAAAGCGACTGATATTTTTGCGTTGATAAAAGTGAGGTGAAAGCTATGTGAAAGTCTATTTGATATTTTTGTGGTAGTACAAGTGAGGTGAGAGCTATGTGAAAGTGTCTCTGATATTTTTGCGTTGGTAAAAGTGAGGCAAAAGCTATATGAAAGCGACTCTGACACTTTTGCGTTGATAAAAGTGAGGTGAAAGCTTTGTGAAAGTCTATCTGATATTTTTGCGATAAAAAGATAATTAAACAGCGAAATATAAGCGAAAATAATCATATCGTTATAACTTTCAAAATAATTATTCTTAAATTCAATGTATCAGATGACGACTTCTGGAATATAGTTGACATAAACAAATTTCCATTCCATCCATCCATAATTCCAAAATTAAACCGTTTTTCAGTTCTACATATTTGTGTGAATCATTGTTTTCAACAATGAATATCATAAAATCAAAGTACAGATCTCAACTTATCATCATACTTTCCTAATAACGAACCAATGGTCAATGAAATGCAATGTCAACAATCACATTGACTTTGATATTTCTCTATTTTTATAATGAATTTTAGTAATAGGGTCGAATTTGGGCAAATCTGAATGGTCAATTTTTTTAAAAATCACCCAATAAAAAAAACATTGATATTTAAATTAAATATTGTTGGTGCATTAAAATCTTAATACAGTTAGTCAGGACCCTAACTGATATTTTTCGTATTCTTACCCGTTGTTTGCAATGTTTAGCTATAGATGTACATTTTAAAGTTCCTATCAAAAATAATTATTCGTTGCATATTTGCCCCAACTCGATCCAATTATCAGAATTTTTATGCTATTATTTACTACTTATTATTTATTTTTACATAAAAATATAAACAATATTTTTTATATTTTATAATTATATTTTCGGAATTAAATATTTTTGTGCATTATATGTATTATTGACTTTGTCCAACTATAGATATGCCTTAAAAAAATAAATGGTGCCCGCCGCCCGACCGGCATTCTAGAATGTGCTCTTGGGTGCAAAAAGGTTGGGGACCCCTGGAATAGTGGATTTAGAATGTCTAATGGGGACCTTACTTGATTTGCTATTTGAGTTTCAGCTTGCAGGGCGAGTCGAGCTCCTATTTCTGATTTTTGAAAAGTATCGCAGACGGTCTCGATCGTCTGCTTGCTGGCTTCTTCCTTGGAAGGAACTACTGCCAGAAGTTGTATGTAGAAGTCTGCGGGGTTGTAGTTGGGAGGACAAGTCGCTCCGAGTCTAGTAACAAAAAAAAACACGGTTGAAATTTTATAAATATTTTGGGACAAGTTAAGCCTTTTAATATTCAGCTTACTCTCTAAAGAATTCCGCCGCTTGGTCGGGAGTCCCCAGGAATGCCACCCTTCCCTCTGCCATGAGAAGCAGCTTGTCGAACATCGAATAGACTTCCGACGAGGGCTGGTGGATGGTGGACACTATTGTCTTTCCTTTCTGCGCTAATCCTTTTAATACCTGCAGACAATCCATACTACAATCGATAGGTACATTCTTTAAATTTACACTTACATTACTAATAAAATATTTAAAATCTTGATACGCCAAAAATAGTAACGATTTTTCCACTACGAGTTTGGATGATTATCAGTGAGCACTGTAGTTTTGTAATGCTTGCAATTTGCAGTTTGTCCCGTTTTGTTCAGCACCGATGCTTTTCACAATTAAATTAAATAACTTGACGTATTGATGACAGCTGTCAATAATTCCCGTATCATCAAATACAATTATTTGTCGTCTGACGCAATAGTGATTAGCTTGGCCACACAAAAAAGTCAATCGAGAAGAGAATTATTATTTCAAACATATATGATACAATGTACAAGTATATTACCTGGATAACGTTTTGCGCCATGAAGGAGTCTAAACCTGAGGTAGGTTCATCACAGAACAGAAGGGGAGGATCGGTCAAGACTTCCGAGGCGAACGACAATCTTTTCATTTCTCCCCCTGAAATTCCTTTTAGCCTTCCAGGTATGCCGATCACAGTGTTCTGGCACTTTCTTAACGCCAACTGAAACATACAGTACTTCATAAACTATGCACCTACTTTATATATACAATGGATGCAGGCATAGAAAAAAGCAAACCTCCGTGATGACCTCTTCTACTCTCTTCATTCTTTGGGCATACGGAATGTGTCTGTCCATACGAACGAGAGCCTGTGAAAGATACACTCATATATATCCACCATATATTTCAGTCACGGTAAGAATAAAAATGAACACAAAAAATATATTGATCCGCCCTAATGCCGTAAAGTGACGTCATTATTTCATTGTTTTTTTTATGTAAATTTGTGAACTAATGTGTGATGGGTGCTCTCAGAGTGTTTGTGACAATGTCGGCGATTTGGCCGGGTGCGACCATGCGACCACAGATTGAAGATCCAACGGAAGAAGGAGCTCTTCCCTTCCACCATGACTACGTATTCATGACTTACCCCCTTTACAGGAAGCATAAAGACAGAAGACATATATTTAAGATATTTCTCTTTTTTTTTTAGATATTCAATTCTTCATACATATGTATAATATGTAAACTGTGATATGCTGCCTCTTCCCCCTTTACAGGAAAGCAGCATACTTTGATGCAATGCCTGCGGGGATCTTCCCCGCAGGAACAGATGCTTTCTTGCAGCGTTTTTTTTTTTTGAGGCTGTATAAGATGAATAAAGAAGACGCTTCCGAAGCTGGAAGATTACCCGACAGTTTCCCAGGTCCATTGTATGGCAGTAGCATGCTTGAAATGCCCCAAAAGTGATTATGAATGCGTCGATAATAGGATCATATTACTAACTGCACAGTAAGGAGCAGTCGGTGCCGTGACGAGTGTTTGCGTCGTGTAAAGTGGTTTCGTCGATCAGTATCCAGTCTGTCGGTCGTATTTTTTTTTACCTGGAAGATGAGATGCTCCTTGACGGTGAGGGTGCCGATGAAGAGGTCGTCCTGCTGCACGTAGGCGGAGAGGCCGGCCATGTCGCGGTTGGACACGGGGCGGCCGTTGAGGGCGCGCGCCCCACTCACCACCACGCCGCCCCCCGAGCGGAACGTCAGGGAGTTCAGCAGCGTCGTCTTGCCGGCCCCTGACGATCCCAGGATGGCCAGCAGCTCTCCGGGCCGGGCCTCGCCGTTCACTGTCAACACACCGTATTGGCGTTTCGTTGAATGCACCCAACATGGTGACTGTGTGCGGTTACAGATTCCGAGTGACAGACGAAGTGACATAAGAGATGCATCGTCATCCAAAGACTCAACTACAGTTACAGTGCTGCAGACATTGATACTCCCAAAACACCATCGATAACGATTCGTAATACCTAAACTTTTCTAATTGGAAAATAAATTTTCAATATCGATATTGAAATCACGATCTCGGCTGAAATCAATTTATTCCTCATTTTTCATTTAAAAATAATCAGAGAATGCATTGTCCACAACTTTAACGTTTTTTTGGTGATGTTTATAATGACGATAAAATATTATTCAAATCTGTTTACATTGGTTCTAAAATGAATAAAATAAAATGTAAAAGTAAACAATAAAACTGTCATTGATTCGTATATATATTTTTATTAGCTAGGTGTTTATGAGCTTAGCGTTGAATGGATGTTATTGCTTTGCATATTCTTTAAAAAACAACACCAAGTTATGAGCACGCTTGTGGTAGCAGATTATTTCATTGAGATTTTAAAACAGGGTGTTTATAAAACTACTTATGGTACTTGTGGTAAAATACTCAACGTTTTTTCAAAAATCAACATGCGGTGAGGTTTTTTTTTTCATGAATACTGTGGGGTATTACCAAAAAGTGACAACGCTTTGTGCATGCCACAATTTTTTCAGTGCCCATTAGGGGGCATTAAATTCTAAAATCGCAACACTTGCATAGAAGTCAGTCTTGTGAGTAACGAGGGAGGAGGGGGGTGTATCAAGTCAGTGAGCAGAGAAGTCTCAAAATGTGGGAATGCCTGCTTGCCTACCGCTCTTCAGGATCTGCTTCCTCTGCGGCTTGGCCTGCGCTCGGTCCCCGCGGCCCAGCAGCCGGGCCAGGCGGCTCCTGCGGTCCGCGGGGGGCTCAGCTGTGAACACGTTCATGTCCGCCCACGTGTACACGATCTGCTCCGGCCCTGGCGCCACCAGGGCGCCGTAGCCGCGCCGCGGCGCCCCCTTACCCGCACTTCCGGCGCCCCCTGCGCCCCCTGCGCCCCCGGCACCCTCGGCATCGTACCCTGTCGCGACATGGCGCAGGCCGTGGAATTCAATATCCGGGGACTGTGGAAAGACAAAGCTTCAATAAATCATTACACCCAACCAAAGGGTTAGGCATGGATGATTTGAACGGGGCGCCACGCGAGATGGGGATAACCTTGGTGGATAAAGAGTAGGAGCATCTGCTCGTCGGGAAATTTTTGTAATGGCAACGTCCAAGTTACACATTGAAAAAATAAAATTTGAGTTTCGTTGAAAAATGTGTGTGTAAGTGTTATTTCAAATCATCCATACCTACCTGCCTAACCATGTACTAAATAGTACATTGTACAATGTAAACGTTTCAATAGCTGATAACATTGTTTCTATGTAATACATAAAAATATTTTTGGCAATGTCTCTTTGTATCCACATGTTTTAAAAATTATAAATAACTCTTGAAAACACGTTACGAAATAAATTCTTGCATTGCGGTCAGATGATGGCTTGTCAATATGTATTGTATGATTTGTTTCAGAACCATCACGATGACATTCGAGTTTGTATCCACACAGAGGAACTTATCAGCAATTTGGATTATTTATCAGACGTGTGTCTAATAAGCATTTAATAAATAATAAACAAACAACTCGTAAAACATACATTTCAAAGAGTAAATAAAATATTTACCGATAAATCAGTCGATATTTTCGGGAATAACCGCTCTCAGGTAAATAGTATACTATCAACTTTCAATTGACACTTTCAATTCAATTATTATTTCAAACACTTCTATGCACCACAAACTTGATGCAAGGTAGATCAATAAATAATACGGTGATGAATTTAATATATTGCAATCACTTATAGCGAATTTGTGTATCCTTCGACCGAGAATGTGTTGATCTGTCAACCATTGACATATTATGAAGACCACGCTCGTGATTCATGCAGTTTGCAAAAGCGTGTAACAATACTTCAAGTGTGGGCATACTTCAACTATTCAGCGAGTATTGATCTTATCCGATGCGTTAATATGAATACATGACTTACATTATTGGCCTGAATTTCATTCCGTGGTTTCATTTCCATTTTCTTATGTTCAGAAATAAATCCGACCGTGGAACGACGGACCAAAGACAAAACAAGCGACCATAATAAACTTAAGCTCTTTTAGTAGGTTAAAATTATTTGCACTGTACCAGTTGATACTGTTTTCAATAAATATATATATATATATACAAAAATTATCATGTGCTTCATTACGAAATGCTGGTATACGATAAATGTACATTTTTACATATTTTTATATCGAAATCAGGAAACATGATCACCCGAGCTCTGAAAAATTGAATTGAGCATTTTAGTTTAAATTATTTAAAATAGTACCTAGTACTGAATTATCACTCATAATTTACTAGAAATTGTGTTTTACGCTTGGTAATCATTGTTCAATCTAATAATTATTTTCATAATAAATATATATATATATACATAGACTAACTTTATTAAAATTTTCTTGGCAATCAAACAAATCAAAGGTGATCGCTACACCTAAAGCGATTTAATGCTTTTATGATGTCATTCAGAAGATCAATATAGAGACGATATTTTTTAACATGAATATTCGATCAGTCTTTAGATTTGCAGTTCAGATGGGTGCTGTCAGCTTATTGCCAGCTGTGTGGGACGGGGCGTATAATTTTCCACGCCGAGGGTCATATTTCCTGGCCACGGCCCTCCGCCCCGCGGGTGTCCATTGCCATTGCCTTCCGGCTGACTGAGTCTGGCTGCAGTTACTCGTAAATGTTTTAGGAAGAGGAAGCCGGATACAGGAGGCTCGGTGACGCCGACCCGAGTGTAACCTGACGCCATTCTGAATCGAAACTAAACTGAACATACAATCATATATAAAAAATATTTTTAGGTAAAGTAGGTTATTCGTTATCAGTACTGAGCTTAAAAAGTGTATATAGCTTTTGCTTTGACAGTTTTTTTTTAGGTCAAGATGTTCGCTAAAATAAATATTTAAATAAGATTTAAAAGAAAGCAAATACTATGTAAATATAAGCTTTGAAATTCAACGTATTCTCCAAGGCATTATGTATAATAAAAATTAAAAACCTGTTGTGTTTGTATAATGCGCTCGGTTCTTCTCTAGAATTAATATTTATTTTCATCAGTTGTTTTTTAACAAATTTAATTTAAATAATTAAAATTCCAAGGATCTCGTTAAATTAAAGGTATAAATCATCTTGTTGAGGGACAAGGCATTTGATTCGTGAAGATCCATTATTATAATGATAAAAGTACCTTTGTATTTTGTCTTCACTTTGAGTTTATTAAAATTATTTGCATTACTAGTTTCGACCCAATACACTGGGTCATCATCAGATGCATAACTAAACGGTATAAATCATTTTTAACAAATAATTCAACTTACTAAAGTGAGTTCGCGATTATAACAACATTAAGAATTGATTATCATTATGAATATACGGCATTTTAATTTATATAAACTGTAAAATATATATATATATAATATCAATAAAACGCTTGCAAGAACGACGATTTCATACGGCTTTATATATGTACAAGGCGTACAAAAAATAAGTATATTGATATGTTGATTTTTACTGAATAAATTATTTAAGACATAAGGAAATCTTTCAAGGTAGTATTTTCAGGGTGGTAATTCAATTAGGGGTAGGTTTCTGCGAGTTCGGCAAGGAGGTACTCACGGGGCTGACGCTGCTGGCGGGCCGCCGGTGCTCCGCGGAGGAGCTGATGAGGGGCTCCTGCTCTTCCGTGCCGGCCGTCATGGTGCTTGTATCGGCACTCCACTTCACCCGCGAGCTCTCACTGGCGCGGCGCCGCACGGGAAACTGACTCCGAGCGGCGACAACTATCCCGACGCGCGACGGTGACGGAAAACTACGCGCGAGATCTATAACATGGCATATCTCCCGAGATAAATATTTACATTCTATCTGATGAAATTGTTTTACTACGCTGCACGCGCGTGCATCGCCGCGGAACGTTGACCTGGCGATGTTATCCCTAAAGATTAAATAAAAATCTAATTATTCCGTCGAGTCACTGGAGGTACGATGCGACGTCTGAGCGGGCCGCATCAGCTGGCGTGCTCGACGAACTGCCGGCTGCGACTGACTCCCCGCCCCACTCGCCCCGGCATCCTATCTCTAAAAATATTGTGCACTGACTTATTACTTGCACAATATCAATGTACTTTTCCCCGTGAAAATGTGGTTATTTCCCTCTAGCGCTCTGAATTTCAGCGTCACTTCCCTTGCATAGCGCGTCGACGAAATTCGGCGACCGGTTTCATAAATTGCTGAGGCGGATGCACACAGGCGTGTCCGAATTAAAATGACCTTTTGGTAAAGTTTAATACGCGAAAAGTTAGAATAGCTTGATACTTGCAAGATTAAAAATTATATTACATTAAATAAAAGGTAGGGTTGCCACCCCCCCCCCCCCCCTCACCCATATAACGGTGAGTGGTCCAGAATCTGGGTTCAAGAAATCATAGCATAATTATATTTAAAAAAAAAACGAGTTTATGATGGTTTATCAGCTGAAAATCTTCTCCTTCTCGTGACGTAGTTGGTAGTTTTTTGAGAGAAAAAATCTAGTATTTGTTTGGAAGCCTTCAGGATTTTTTCGAGTAGTCGGCTCTAAATACAACCATAACTTCTAAAATTATAAATTAACTTGATGTACGTCTACAAAAAAAAATAAAAAATACACAACGAATGAATAATACTATGTTTTTCATTTATTAATATTGTCCCTGTAAATATTACAATAAGTCTACAGATAATATTTAAAGAGATGACATGAAAAATGAATATTTTACAGATGCGTAGGTATACAATGATATATCGGATATATTAGATCACATGAGAAGAGCGTCAAACTTCAAAGCGACAAAATTATTATGTAATATAATACACTGGTACCGCATAATGGAGCAACATTCATATAACAGCGAAGATGCTACCAACAGCGATCATCTTATAAGTTAAAGGCATAGTAAACTTTTCTCCCAATTATCTTAATTGTTTAAGCTCAGTGTGATCAAAATATAAATATTCAGTTATACGGATGAACTCACGACAGGGTACAATTCATTAAATGCACCGCCGAGGCCACCTCTACGTCACTTGTGGACCCAAAAAACACCATTTTTATTAAGTCCACAGGTTAACTTTGCAAAGCTATCAAAGGCGTTACATAAATCACCCGATATATTTTAAAAATAACAAATAATTTCTTTTCGAAATGTTCACATTTATGGATATAATTAATAAAAATGAACATGCCGATAGAATATACAAGAGTGGTCAATTGTATATGTAACAACTCTTCAGCAAGCTTTAAGCTTCGTGCTTTTATCTGTCTATTTACAAACGAGTAATCATAATTATTAAAAATGCAAGCTAAATTGTATTAAAAAGTACAAAACCATTAATGGTATCTTAATACTACGAAGGATTCGTTTCCTACTATGACTATTTAAAAAAATGGTAAATATTTCGAACAAAAATGAAGTTTGGTCGAAGTTGTTTACAAAAAGAAGAAAATAAATACATTTGTATGAGAGGCAATAAAGACTATTTACAATAATACAAGTATACACAATGAATTTAATTCTTAGAATTCATAAAGTTGTCTCGTAGCACTTATGCTACCGATGTAATACTTATTGGCTGAGCTTTATTATACTTAGGCAATCTTAATTTATCTGCAGTGACTGCATGAACGTACTGTGCCATATTTTACTTCTAACCCAAGATAGTTCCGTCGAAATGAAAAGAAATGAGTCACTCGAAAGTTTAAGTTTTTCCAATTTTGCAATTTAACAGGTGTTTTAATGGAGGAGCCAAGCATGTCTAGCTCTGTTACTGTTTTATTTTTTATTATCTACATCGTTATATAATTTAGTATGGTTTAATTAAGGGATTCTTTGACAATATAAAAACAAATAAACAAGCAAAAACATTAAATCCACTAATCAGCATTCGAGGTTAAAACTTATTGAAAGATATCCCTTAAGATATAGTATGATACGATATACATTTGATGTAGTAATTTGAGTAGTTTAGGGCATATTTATATTAAAGAGATTATTACACTTTATTAATATTAAGGATAGGAAATATTTAAAGTTTTAATATTCGTTGATAAAACACATAGAGAGAGCACTATAACTACATGAAATAAATGTGACCAAATTTTTCACGAGTGATTAGTTTTTTAAATAATTTATTATTAATTAAAAACAAATCCTCAGTTAATATGACTAAGACATGTGCAAAATTGCCACCATTTAAAAGCCTTTTACTGGATGATAATCATAATTTTATGCAGCAGATTCTCTTATAACAATTGATTTTTATAAACAATTTGAAATGAATTTGTTCAAATCATTAAAGGTTTCATGACTATTTTTGTGAAAATTCAAATTTTGCAGATGTCTTGGTGTATGTAGAGGTTGTAGAAATAATACTTTGATAATTAAGCAATAAAAAAAATATCACCAAAAAGCTAAATTGATTTTTGATGAAAATTAATTAATGCAAAACACAGTATACAAAATACTGTGAAAATAGTTACCAGTATTCATGGCTTTAGAGGGTGTCAAAATACGAATGATATTAATTAGATACAGTAAATAATGTAAAAAAAAATAAAAACCAAATGTTTTACTGTCAAGTGTTTTTACATTTGTCTGCATATGCAAATTTATCCATAAAAAAGTGAGTGCATATTTATAAACATAAAGCCACAAAGTGTACCTGCGAGTATACAAAAGCATATACACTGTCCTTGAAGACACTCACCAAATGCTACTTGTTAAAAAGAATTCTTCAAACATTACAAAGCCATCAACGGCAGTTTATTAAAATGAAATGCAAAAATGATTAAGTCTATGTTCCCTGAAAAAAACTAAGAGTTTATAGTAAACATATTGACACAACTAATGGTAAGGACACACTGAAAATGATTTATAGTTTTGTAACCAAATTCAATATAACCCTGTCGTGCAGTAAAAAATTGGACATTTTATACAGTGGAACAGAAATGCGCGAGTAATGTTACAGTTTTTCAACAAAATGAGGTAGTAGCTTTTTTGAGCAATTACTTAATATCATGAACATGAGTGCTTCCTAGCACTATGTTACTCTTAAAAATCAGTATATTGGGAACACGAGGATACAGTATTGTCTTTAGGATACTACATTTCAAGTTTCTCAGTCATACTGACAAAGCCTTTCTCGTAATAAAAGGATTTTTATCAGCAACAAGCTAAGATAAAAAAAGCTACTCCGGTAATCTTTCACGGAAAGAAAATGAAAACAATGAGTAAACTTAAATTAAATTTGAATGTCTTTATTTTTCCATAAGCATAGCGGAACAGTAACAACCAAATATCATTAGGCACCGATGCACTTATACGGGTCCAAGCAACTTTTATAGAAATTTAATATAAATCACTTAAACACTAAATTTTTGTAAAGAAATTATCAACCAATATAATTAGGCTTAAAGCTAATCTGTTTATTTGATGACACGCAGGGAAGGAACTGTCGAAGACTTAACACTGACTTATTGTAAGAATGCACGGTCACAATGAGCTCACGACCGATGTTTAGTACGGGCTCGGGTATACATAAATATCTCTTCAGCCAAATTATAAAATAAAACATATCTTAGTAAACACATCAATTATTTTACTCAAACCTTATGAACATTTCACCGTTAGATCAAAACATACTAAGTACACACTGAACTGTGCACAAATCATTAATCAACAGTGAATTGTCCAAGGGTTTAGCAAACCAGAATGTAGTACAATTGTCAGTCCATTTACTAAACACAAAAATAATGTACAACATTATGAACAAAATATCACACTGGCAGTACCAAATCGATGGGCTGTCACGAGCGAGCCTTTACGGCCCGCAAAGAGGATTTCATTATTCTTTATTTCTTATTGCTTCATCATATCGTTACCGATTATTATCTATTAATTATTTAATGAATCCCAACATTGTTAACATGCAAGATGCGCGTGCAGGTAGTCTGTACTATCTACTTGTAACAAGATTACTGTGCATATTACTCGAGTTCGTGGCTTCACAATCTGGCCTATGCGATAGGTTTCAAAGTAAAATCTTAAATGATTTCCAATAAATTAAGGATCAAATTACAAAAAGACGATTTTGGCACAATTCTTTGATTCTCTTATAAAATAAATTTTGATTAGTAATATTTCACCAACAATTATATCAAACTACTTCAGATCCTTGAAGTTTGTTCACACTTATACTTGAGACGATGCTAACAGGATGTTGAATATCTTCATCTAGATAACAGGTGTCATTGGTGTCATTAAATACAGATTGTAATAATATCATCATTTATTGGTTCCCTTCCTCGATAATTGCCAGCAATTTAATATCAAGAATACGGGAAAAGTTCAGCAAAACTTGTCTTTTATTTGCAAGCTTTTTGTGACAAATTCAGATATAATTTGCTTCATTTCCACACATTAAACAAAATAATGGTTGATATATATTTATAATCATTCTTATTTATATTGAATCTGATGTCCATGAAATATTTTTATTTACTAAATCATAGATATTATGACATTTAAGTTATGGTATGTATCATATAATTTTTTCCCTTATTTTCAATGTCAACATTTAAAGATGTACATTTCAACTAACAAAAGTGTATACATTACAAATTTATTGAACTAATATGATGCATTTACCATTTTGGAGCTATACATATATAAAAATAGCATTACGTAGCAAGATTGCTTTCTTAAATATATGTTGATCTTTAAATGCCTTAAAATTCTGAAGAGCATTCAAATATATTTGCACTGTAAAAATGCCAAACTATTATAAGAGGACAGTGTGTACGTAATTGTTTTAAGAGACAAATTTGAAAAATATTTTTAAGGGTATATAAGTTTGTTTAAAATATTGCCAAGTCACCTATCCTTGAAAATACATTGTTTACAATAATCTGGTATTTCTGTGTACTATTATGAGTAAAGTGCATTTCTGTAAATGTACAAAAAAAATCAGATTGCCTTTGGCGAATTCAAAAATTCATTTCATTTGCAAAAGTAATTTAGCTTACTAATACTTTTGTATTGACAAGAACACTAGATGTTGATATCTTATGGAAAATTTACTTGAAATGTAAACAAATAAATTTACCTGTACCCATGTTCAGACCTGTAAAACATGTGAAACACGTATCTTCTGCAGCCATTTGAATCATGCACCAGATCTTTTATAAAAACATTGATTCTTGTTTTCAAACAGAATATCTGAACAAATGCATACAGATGGATACATAGTTTTATAATTCAACTGTACTGCCAAAGTATTATATTTCAAACTAAAACATTTATTTAATGCAATAATAAGGTTTTATAACATTTTGCAGCTTTAGGCAAGTACTTTTTAACAAACATAACTTCATTTGTCTATTGAAATTAGTAAAATAAATTGCTAATGACGTTAAGTAAAAACTTATGTTGAGCTACTAAAACTGCAAGCGCATATTCATCGCAATGGTGTTCTAATATTATTGTATGAAAGTGGTATTAAGTCACTTTTTGGTTTATGGAAAGACGAAACTTACAGGAACAACTATTACTCAGATCTTAATTATAAATGAATTGGGTAAAGTACATTTGTATTGCATTCACAAGCAACGATATGTAGATATTTTGGCTAGCTTTGCTGGTTGATAGTCGCACTAACATGCACTTAGAGCTCCAACTTTTGACTAATCATTGGAAGACACTATAATGTAGAAGCTCTGCTAAGAAGACCTGTTTATAGCGATATTATCACGCTAAAATTGCACTACAATTTTATAAATGAAAATTGAAAAACTCACTTTAGCCAGCTGTTGTTCAATAGGTGACATGGTTGATTTTAATTTAGTACGCTTGTTGCTCTAATACAATTATAAATGTGTAACAAAAGAAAAGGAAAGAATGTACAGAATGCAATATTTCTGGAATATTTTTAAGAAAAATTTTAAATTATATATATAAAATTTAAACTTTTATAAACATCAGGGGTAGGCATGCATGAGCCACACAATAGTTGCAGAGTACTAAATACACAGATAAATAAAAGATATACTATTGAAATGCTTATATTGAAACTTGAATGCTATACTTAGAAAATTCATGAAAAATTTTAAAGTAATAAATATGGGATTTACATTTATATTGGGAGCCGCAATTAACGCAACTCCTGTTATATATCATTTAAGGCATATTTTAATACTTTCATATTCATTTTACTGGAATATACTAAAAATATTGGATCCTGCCTCATAAAAACAAAATCAAACCATATCTGTCAACATTTCATCCCGCAATGCATGCTACCCCTTACACATACAGGCATTGTTTATTTTAAAGAGCATATTTTAAATTTTTAGTTGATTAAAGAGATCTACAAAATTTAAGCCTCTTTCTTATAACTGATGATACAATTTTTAATAAAATACCACCCAATACTCAGTATTAAAGATATGAATATGGAAAATGTATATTTTAATAAATGGCCAATGCTCTTCATCATTCTTCAACTTTGATATCTCAAGGTAAGTGACCGCTATCAATGTTAAGGGAAGGTATTACTGGGTTCGTTAACATGTTGTTCAATATTCATAATATAATTTATATATACAAGTACATCGCTACATTATATAATACGCATCCGCACTCCAGATTTTGTATTATAACCATAACTCTGATAGCTCTGAACACATATTAAAGTTATTCCAAGTGAATAGATTTGTTCTATAAAATTATTAATAACTTGAGACTTATGACAGTCGATACGTAAGCCAAGATATACAATGTACTATTAAAACATATTTTCTTATCTATACAAAATATGAGGTGCCCTCTTGGAACAAGTCTATTTAACTTAAACATTATAGATGAATACTCACCACTCAGTCGATGATTAATTATTTTTAATGATCACAAATTAAACCTATAAAAATAGCTGTAGCTTTTCAAGTGAAAACAGAATCACGATGGCGAATACCGGATGCGATAGCGGACGACGGCGACTCCGTGTGCCTTCAGTCACACTTGACAGCCAGCAAATATCACTGCTTGTTATTCTTGGCCATGTTGTGAGACGCCCAGTTTAGGGACGTCTTCCACGAGTTACTCAGCGCCTCATCGAACTTGGAGCGGAAGTGTAAAAGCGCCTCATGCTCCGGCATGTCCAGCACCTACATACCACAATATCGCATTAATCTATTTGATAATCGCCAACATGAAAAGTTTATATTTTCAAACTACTTACCAGCGTGTCCCGAAGATAAGCTAAGTCTTTTTCTGAACTTAATTCTGGTAGACCGGTTGATATCATCATAGCAAATAGCGACAAAAATAAATTTCCATGCCTTCTTAGAATTATAAATGCCTACAATAAGGAGTAATTATTTATTATATCATATTTGATTTAATGATCTATTTCAAATTATTAACTATTAAGTAATTTTACCTTTTCACAGTGACCTTGAAAAGTCTGAAATTCTAAAGCCTCTTTCTTAGCATCTTTTTGTCCTTTGTTGATTACATTAACAAAGTCGTGAGTCAAAACAAAAGGCACTCTTTCTCGACGGAATCCGAATTTCTCTTTAAAATGACCGAGAATGTGACCAAAATCGATATGGAAGAGCTGGAATTGATTATGTATGTAAATAAAAAATCACCACGGCGAAATCGATTATGATAAATGTCTAGAAATATAAATTACAGACCTGTCCTGTTTTCTTTACCATAATGTTATCGGAATGACGATCAGCCACACCGAGAACGTATGTCGCCACACAATATCCGGCGCAGCTCAAAGTAAATTCTTCTATGGCCTTATTCAGTGCATCTTCGGTAGTATTGTGATCACGAAGCCAACCTTTTCAAACAAACACAAAAATAAATTTTCTTTCGAAGATAATTCAACATGTTAAATCAGCGTAGAAAATAACTAATATGTTGACTCACTGAGCAATGACCCTTTTTTGAACGGGGAGGTGGCTGAGAAGATTCCTTTTTCCTTTTGAATATTAGCAATAGTCTCAGCATTGAGTACAACTTCGATCATACCGACTCTATGTTCCATGGATATACAGCCATAAGGGTTCATTCTATAATAAACACCATGTAACTATTATTAATATGTAATCAAAACTGATTGGTTATTTCTCTGTCCTGACAGGTGAATCCAAAATAAATTATAATATAGACTGACGAATGTGAAATTGATAAAAATTATAGAATTTGTTTTTTTAACAAACCTAAAATCATATCCTTCATTTTTCCATAGCCTATCCATAATTCGTAACATTTGCAAGGTCAACATGTCTTGTCTTAAATCATCCCCATTCTTTAATATAATAGATATATCTCCTCCATAACCATCCTGGTTTTCAAAAACAAGCCATAATGGACGCATTTTACTATCCATCACTCGACATTTCTCCACTCTGAAAAAAATAAATTAACATATGTAATAACAAACAACAAAAAAAAACCAACATTATCTTTAAATTGATAAATTAATAAAAAAAAACATATCTACTTACTTCAGTTTTTTGCATTTGAAACTAGGATCGAGAGGGCTGGCAACATTGCTGAGTGCTTCCTGGCAATGGACCTCCATCAAGTACTCGGACAAAAAGCCACGTGCTCGGTGAACGTCACGCCTCTTCCGGACCATTTCACTAGTTCCTGGCAAATCACACAAATTTACAATGAATTTTAATGATAATTAATTAACAAATATTATGAATTGCATAATTGGGACGATTTCATACCTATAAGCTTCACAAGGCAGTCGGTTTGTCTTGCCAATGCTGGAAGATGCTCTTGACAACCTCTGCAGTAAGCTTCTAGTATCAAACCAAAACGGATGGACACTGAGGCTACTTGCATCTCAGATCTGCAAAATATGAATTTAAGTATTTGAATAATATATAAACTAATCAATATTGATAGGTAATGTCTTAAAACATTGTGGGAAAACTAATAAAAGCTTACCTCAAATACCAATAGAGAAAGTGGCCAATCTTTCTATTTGCAAAAGCTCGTTGAAGAAGAAACTCTATTAAGTCACACATATAGTACGATTCGTGCTTGAGTGCCTGGACTAGTTGAAGCAAATATAAAGATAAGTCTTCATCACTGAAATGTTTAATTATTTTCATGAATTACTGTCACACGTACTGACTTAAGTAATAAAATATTTACTGATAAAATATGCTAGCGCACCTGATTTCCTTGAGGCAGGTCACAGCAAAGCTTCTGACAATTCGATCAGCATACGCATAGTCGAGTAGTTCCAGAGCACGTGCCGGTGACAATGCAGGCCACTGAGCCACCAGGGCTGCAGCGCCTGCCGCTTCCTCTCGCTCGTTCCATTCTACACACATTAGCAACTTCGGCAGCAGATTGGGAGTCTTGCTTCGAAAATATTCTCTGCAAAACAAACCATTAAATAATATGTAAATTTAACATATAAAAAGACAGTATCTAGTGAATAGGCAAACATACCTTAAAGTCCAAATATCTTTTCTTTCCTGCTCATGCATTTCATAGATAGTATCTTTCTCAACAGTCTGCTTCAGCTGGGCCAGGTATTCGGGTGACACGGCATTTTGATCCAGTTTATCTGGCACCGAAGCATCACAATCCGCGTTTTTCTCAATGGTTTTGGCATAAGCACGCACAACTTCATCTGGAGGATACACGATTGTAAGCTCTCGGTTGTAACTGAAAAAAAAAACAGGAATAAGAATGTTTTTAAGAAGTTAGTACTGTTAGACAGTATGGATCAGAAGTGCGACGATTCTCACTTGCTGCATTCAATAGTAAGAGCAGCGCACTGGTCAACGTTAGGATTGGATACGACAGTTCCCAAAGGATGCAGTAAGTCTTCATTTTGCATGTCTTCTGCGTACGTCCACATGTACAGTGTCATTGCACCACTTTTTAACTGATTTTTGTAGTCGTATACTGTCGTATTCACCCATGCTAATGGATTTATGTACAATTCCTATAAAAAATAAAAGTTAATGATAAAATTAAAAAAACCAGATGTAATATTAAAACCATTGTAAAGTCCAGTCTTTATACCTTATTGGAATCTTTCATTCGTCTGCTTTTTAAGCCTTTTGCTGTTTTTGATATTTCATAAATGACAAAGCATAATCGAGCCATGCGTGGAATATTGTGGACTTGTAGAGGAAATATTATCTTTTCATTCCAAGAGGCTTCTCCTTCCTTGGATACTAATATTTCAGTTGTTTTTTGAGCTTCACACATGGATTTACCGGCATGAAATATTCCAGCTTGAATTCCTACCTAAAATGTTTAAATGCAAAAATGATTAACATTCACAGAAAGAAAGATAGGAGTTAAAATAGACCATTATGTTGATAATATTTTTGTTCTAATAACATTTTATTATTATTTTCGAGTAGATTTTATTAAAAAAATCCTCCTTACAAATATGATTGACGCTGGAAAGGGAAAATGCTGATTTTGGTAAAAGTAACATATGGAGTGGTATTTATTTTAATTTGATCTTATTATCACCTAAATAAAGTTATTTGATTTCACTTTCCAGTATTTATATTACTTTGTTTATCCAACAATCATTTACCTCAACAGTTCTTGTAGTGTCAGTATTAAGTCTGCAGATCGCCAAGACCGTACATTGAAACATATCTGTAACATCCCAAGAAGACACAGTCTTCCCTTTTTTACGTGGCAATGTCGTAGAAAATGATGGCCGCGATTGTTTAATATCAGTACTAGGAACACTATAAATATTCTCCCTCTCAACTGCAAAAAAAATTTCAATTTTATTTACAGAATGTATGTGTATTATTTATTATTATTATTCAAAATTCTAATTTCCAATCAATAACATACTTGGAACACTGTCCACAGCTAGCGTAACTACTGTAGGGACTCCATCCCTAGAAAGTGTTTCTTGCACATACAGAAACTGCACGAGAGGATGTTCTCCCACCAGGAATTCTTCTCTTCCACAAACCTTGAGTACGAAATCTGAAGGTTGTTCGCCGCGAGTGTTAAGTGTGTTGGCTTTCTTTGTTATAATTGTTTTTAATAATTGTTGGGGGGTAATTGTATATGCTACGTTAAAAGTAAATGTCGTCTGAAAAAAGCAAAACACAAAATATATATATATAACTATGCCAAAAGTGTCAGATTCCATGAATCCTAAGATTTGGTACATGAAATGGATTACAGATATTAAAAAATAACCTAGAATGCAATGACATTTATCCTCAACCAAATATTAATTATGAATATTTTTTTTAAGTGATGATCATGTCTTTTCTTCCACGAGTACTGTGGACGCTGAAAAATATAATTGAAATAAAAAAAAAAAAAATAAGCTTGCTAAAAAACTTTTAAGCACCCACAAACAACCAAAAAGACTGTTTGTAATATAGGATAGATAAGGTAATGTCTCCTTTCTAATCAAAATTAAGAATGAAGCATTATTACATCACATTTTAAAAGTTATAAAACAAATGAAATACTTTTCATCATTCAAATTATTATTATTAGAAGCATAATAGCTATTATTAATATTTAAAATGGAAGTTGATACAGTTTTAAGAGACGAAGATTCTCTAAATATCATTTTTGATGGAAATCCCTTGTTTGTGCCTAGAATATTGACTAAAGAAGAAGCAAAACAAGGACTAGACTTTTTTGGTAAAACAGACGATTATGACAGGTTAGTAAAATAGGAACATGGTAAATGTTGGTAAGAAATTAATCAAAGATATGTCAGTTATTGACAATCATTCAAATGTGCAAATATATGAAAGACTTAATAGTAATAGTAGTTAATAATATTAAAAGATTAAATAAACAGTGATACTGGGATGTCACAAAGGTTGAAAACATCACTGTTTTCCCCATTGTGAATTAGTGTTAGTCAAACCACGTTGTCAGTTAGTCACAGTTAATTGGCAAAAGTTTGATTATACAATTTGTGTGACATACCAAGACAGCTATTAAGTAATGTTTGTTTTAATCAACCTTTCACCGATTAATTAGTATCGGATTGGCAAACTCAATAATATGTTAAAATATAAATTAAAAACCAACTATATGGTTCTTTCCATATTTGCTAACTGATTTAAACAAAAGAGGTATTTTTAAACAATCTATAAATGAAAATTGATACCTGTAAAGCAAATATATGCAGGCCTACTTTTATAAAAAATTAATTGCAGATGTATAAAATGTTTAAATATAAGAATGACAAAAACCACAGTTGATTAAATGTTATTTATAATTTTCAGCTATGCTTATCTCAAGATATATGTCAATGAAATGAATCTAACGAATATTGACATAATAACAGAGTTCAAATACTTGCTCTTTATCGACGTTTCAAAAAATAATCTTCTACTTGAAAACCTTCAGATATTAGCGACAATGAAATACGTCATATTACTTCAAGCAGACGACAATCACATACAATCGTTAACTCTGCAGGAGATGGAATATCTGCAAGTATTGCTGATTAATAACAATTATATTAGCACCTGTAAGGGATTACGTCAGCCATTACTCAATAGTCTGGGACTACGGAATAATAAAATAACTACAATTGAATTTGATACACCATTGGAAAATTTGTACTATTTAGATTTGAGTTATAATTTGATATCCAGTTGTTCCCGTTTGGAGTTCAAGTTACTGAATAATCTGTACCTGGCTGGAAACAGAATTTCTAATCTGGAGGGATTGGAGAATCTGATTAATTTGACAGTGTTGCACTTACGTTCTAATCCAATTAAAAAAATTGACAATTTTGGGTCCAATTTAAGAAAACTGAAATATTTAAACCTGAGATCATGTTTAATAAAAGAGAAGACAGAAATTCGTAACTTACAAGTAATCACAGACAAATATAAATATGTTTTATAACCTAGAAAAATATTTTAAACATATTTGATAACATGTTTAAGGTTTTAACTGCACTTGAAACGCTGATTATTCAAAATTGCCCAATCGTATCTAATTTAGAAGAACAAGACTTTTATTCAATGCGTACAGAAATTATTGCTTGGCTACCCAAGCTTCAAAGACTTGAAAAAACCGCAGTTACCAGTGATGATAGGTGAGAATACATACATTTACTGTATCAGTAAAACCAGGGTTTACATATGTTCGTAGGTTTTGGTGGCCGTTATTATTAGAAGTGATGCATTCTTGAGAGTTGTGCTGCATTCTTTCTTGAAATATCAGACACTTTGGTCTTCAGGGGTTTGTGGAAATAATTAAATTAAAATATTACAAAAACCCTGAAGGTGGCCCTAGAACTGGGACCCAAATGTCCAAAATTTCAAGTAAACACGCAACATAACACCTAAGAATGCAGCATTTCTACGTGTAAACATTGGTTTCTGAACATTTATTTATTTTATACATAATATAATAATGGTGATTTGTTTAGAAAGTCAATTATTTTTATAGTATGCAAATATGAATAAATAGTATGGTGATTTTAACATTATAGAGATGCTGCTAATGAACTTATTGCCCTATGGGTTCTAGAAGAAGAAAAAGAAGATGAGGAAGAAGAATTGGATGCCGATGATCCATAGAAATTATCTTTTTATTGTACTTACTTCTGTATTTTCAAATTTGGTTACAAGCACAAAATTATTGTTCCGCAACCTATTTGCTAGTGTTTGGGGAAGGGCAGGAGAATTAGCAAGTCTCGGAGGAAACCGGTGGCAAAGTCTCTCCAGCCAACTTGCATTCCGCCGAGCCTGGGCCCTCTCTTCTCCCAGAAGACGCATTTTCAAGCGAAAGTCATTCACCTCTGAGCTTTTGAGAGCATCAAACTCGTTCAGACCTACAAAAGTGAATATGATGATATCATAGGTATGCATCTAATCAGCGTATGAGCAAAAGTAAGTGCTTGTGGTTGATTACAGTGATTTGTTTTGAAATAATTTTTTTTATAGACTTGCTTAAATAAAGGCTTTTGAATAAACTATATTTGTATGTTTATAAACTCATCGTGATGTAGTCAGAGTGTTTTAACACATTCTGTGTGTATATCTGTATAGGTAATAGCTACTACAGTCATGTTCTTTAAATGAATAAAAATTAAATAAAATAACTGAATGAAAATTTAAATACAGTACTAATGAAATGAATATTCATTTTTGTCAAATATCTCATCACATTCAAAATTCTTAGAATCCATTTTAGACAGCAAAAAATGTCTAAAATATCAAAATTGATTAATCCCAATGATTTGCTGCATGTTGTCATTGATACTCGAGTCATGTTGGTGAGTATTGATATATATCACGACAAATATAGTAGTTGTGCTTATTTGATTTTTGATAATTAAACGCCATTAATTTCTGTGCCATAGTTGACATAGAATTGGTGCAAAAGATACCGAAAGCCATCCTAATGTTGGTGTGACACGTCACAAGAATTTTTCCAACAAAACCGTGTTATATGACCTTTAACATGCATTAATATAGTGATTAGCACACATGTATTCTTTAAGGAAAACCTACATCATACTGACATATAAATATGCAAAACCACAGAATTATCATAAATAAGATAGAGTTAACTTGATATTATAGATGGTTAAGGAGGTATAGTTTATTGCTATAACTTTGGTTGGTTACTATATTATGGGACACATAAAAACTGTTTTTATCAACATCATATGAAATATTTATATAAATTTGTGAGGTTTTGCAGGAAATCGTTATTATCGGCCACTGACCCCAGTACTAATAAACCTTCGATTCAAATTCAAACACTCACACTCACTAAAAGTAAAATAACTAGACTAGTGTTGTTTTCAAACCAGTTCTTAAAAAAGTAATTAACTTTTCAAATAATGTGATGAATTAGAAATCTTCAATTTAAAATATTTCAAACGATGTTAGCACACTATTTTAAATAATGTGATAAAATTTTATTCTAGATAACTTGTGACATTCGACAAAGATCTTCAATAATATTTACCTTTCCCAATAAGATGAGATATTTGCATATTAAGAACTTTATCCCCAGCATTGTCGGTTCTCCTCTCAACAATATTGAGGATTCCACAAACCGGCTTCAAGTCCCGCAATCTTTTATTTTCATCTTCCACATCTTCAATAGCAGCCAGTGAGTTGATGTACTGGAAACTGTATTCTGACATGTCATGGAGCATCCCATGGAGAGGATACTTGGGAGCTGTCTCCCACAGATCCTGAAATGTTTCAAATAAGATTTTAACGATTATTAAAATTTCAAGAAAAAATGCCAATTTTTATTGTTGAAATAGGCATGTATATTAATTGAATATTATATTATGAAGTAAGACATTTACAATATATAAACATAAACAAGAAATATTAGTGCGCACATATTTATGAAGGGCTTTTATTTTAATACAGGAGCACATTAAAATATTTGTTTAAATTTAAGGAAAAATTACAACTATATACAATGTCCCCTTCCATTACTATAAAACATCTGATTGACAAAAATAGCACTGTAGCCTCTAGTGCTTTAAAAATTATTTTTCCCAGCCTTCTCTTGGTTTTGAGCGATTAATGGAATGAAATTATAATAACTGTTTATTAGGAAACTTTTTAATAGATATTTAACAAATATTTCATTTGTATTTAAAAAATTACATGTCAAATTTACATTGTATTGAGGTAATTTCCAAAAGACAGATCATTTACTAAATATAATATATATTTTGAAAAATCAGAATTTCATAGAAAACAAAAATTTTAAAAGCAGGATACAAAAAAATGAGAATGTAGAAATATTAATTGTCAGTGCTAAAAGAAATAAACAGTAGGTAGGTGGTTATTCTTTTGAAAATATAATGAAAGAAATGATAAATATAATAATACAGAAGTATAAATAAAATATAATCATCAATATTACTCATTTGAAAACCAGATAAATAGCAGAAACAAATAATATGTAACACCAATGTTGAATACTAACCTCTTTAACATCGTGAAGTGTTGCATTTCTATTTGTTTGTAATGGAATATAAATGCCATTAGGCATACAGCAATGCAGCTCCACCGAGTCTGGGGGTGAAGCTGTCCAGAAATCCCAAGCAAACGTTGTACTCGGAGCAGGAACCATTGTAAATATTTTTACCAACACTTCAAAAAAATCGGCATAGTTACGATTTGAGGCAAACTACATGTTGGTTATTCGTTTATCTCTATAAAACATAGCTACAATGAGTTTACAAAAATAAGTTCTTCTTTTAACGCAAAATATCCTTATTAGTCATTGTTTTTCACGTATTTGTTAGGTGTTGAATCATAGCATTTCCTGGTATTGCAAAAACCAGGGTCAGGCACTGTTAGTTCAAACTCAACTGTCAGATCACACTTCACTTTAGGATTTCTATGTGTATTTATGAATAAATTCACAGATCTTCCTCATGTAAGTGTTAAATTAGTCGTGATGGACCACATTTGAATTATTTTCACCCCGTGAAAATTACAAACAATCGTAAATACAGATTACGTGCAACAACCATAGGCAAGGAAACAGGCAACAACCGTGAACTAACTGTGGCAATAACAGACTTGTATGTCAAATTTGATGTTTATTTTGTATTATTTACACATGGCAATATTGAAAACTAAAAAAATATTAAACGATTTAATAAATTCATTAAATAATAACATTTCATTCGTTTCTTAAGCCATTAAAATTTTATCTCAATAACTTAAGTACGCACCATCAAATAAATGTTATATATTGAGCTTGACGATACTTTCAAATTAATAAATTTATTTAACTTAACTTTTTTACTAATATGATTTTTCTGAGAGTTTCTTTAAATCATCTTCTATATGTGAACTAATGTGCCTAATCATATTAGTAATAATATAATAAACCCGTAATGGGTAATAAATACGCATCTGATTGACCAATCCATAAATAGATTAACTTTTTTAATTTGACTTATTTAATTTAACTTTCATATTATATTTGCATATAAAGTTCATAATAATTTTTTTATTGATAATTATTATTCAAAGATACCAGTGTCTTATTAATTAACAACAATTCGTACATTTTATATTGTATAAAATTTAAATGCACGTTACATAAATTTTCAATGGTGCAAAAATCAGAAAACATAGAAATTATTTTTAGAATATCGTAATACTGTACGAAAGATATTATCAATTATGTCAATTTTATTTTCATTTAGTCGGTTTGGAATAAATAAACAAGCAAACACTGCAGTTATATAGTAACATTCAAATATTGTTTGATAGGTTAGGTTTTAAGAGCGTAAAAATCATAAAGCATGTTGAGATTATTTGTTTATCAAATTTCATCAAATTAACAATAAAAATAAATTGGCAGTGCATTTTTTATTATTATTTATGAGTTTTATTTAAATCATTTTTAAACGTTAGAAATTTAAGAATAATTTAATTTCAAAGTTCACTTTAAAAATCCAAGACTGATAAATAAGTGATGCCTAGAGCTTAGGAATTTTTGTGGGGCCGCTGATGAATCCTGTTATTCCTTATTTTATATCTGCTTTGTATAATGAAAACAAGAATGAAGGAAGGAAACATAATACCAAGGCATGATATTTAGAGTGGCACAGTATCTATTCATGAAAGAGCTTATCCATTACAATACCATTAGTTAATAATTAAAAATACAATTAGTTTAATCTTATAATCAGTTTAGTTATGCATCTGATGATGACCTAGTCTATTCGGTCGAAACTAGTAATGCAAAAAATTTAATAAACTAAAAGTGAAGACAAAATACAAAGGTACTTTTATCATTATATTACAATTAGTTTAAATTAGAAACAATCGCTCTATTTTTACAAAATATTTTCCATCTGTACCTTTTCACAGTTTGATATATTTATAAACAATTTCTTTTTATTATAATGAAATGAATTGCAAGTTATCACCAATTTCTTTGCTACACTTGAAAAAATTACATTTCTGAAGCGAAAAGGGTTTTTTTTTTAAATGTTGTTTTGATTTATATTTGTTTAGATGTTATTTCACCAATTAGGTGTACAAACTCTGTAAATAGATTTAGTTTTAATAACAAGACTATATAAACAGTAACTATAAATGAGTTCTGTATATATTTATTGAAATAGCCAGTGAATTGTTTGATTGGATATTTAATAATAATGCATCTATATTCCACAACACGCCAATTAATTCTTTTAATGTAATATAAATGTGATAAAGGACTAATATTGAAACACTTAAATTTTATATAAATAATCAAAATTATTCTTCATCAATTATTGACATCCGAAGATCAATCAAGCCAGAAAATTCATTTATTAATAGATCACTCTCACAAAAAAATATGGCTTTTAAAGTTGGTTGATTGAAAAAAAGGATTCTGTTTCTTATTCTTGGTACAAAATTTTCAGCATTGCCATTTTGTTGAGTATATTGAGTTTTCACTGTTTTTTCATCCAGATCTTCTGAAATTTCAAGATTTTGGAGTATTAGCTAGTTACACTCTCAAATGTACAATATAATTGTGATTTTGTGCTATTGTTCATTACTAAAAGTAAAAAGTTGGCAGCAAAATTGGTGTCAGCCAATGTCCAAATATCTTTCATTAGAAAATTAGTTTAATGATACAAATTGATTTAGTTTGATCCTTAAACTATGATTTTATACTTCTTCATGTATAATTTTAGTGGATGAGAAATGCCATACAATATGCGTCAGGCCTAAATCTGCACCAAACAGTAACACATTGTGAATGGATTTATTTCTTAATAATCACTCGTGGATTTTTTGGATCCCAAATGCGATAATTTTGTCAATTAATCAAGCCATCAAGATAAAAATGAGCCTAATCTCTGAAAATATTTTTTTTTGAAAAATCAACATCGTATGCGCCAGCATAGCATAACATGGTGGTCATTTACCCGATATGCTATTTCATACGTAACCTTATACTGTATATTTATAAATCAATAAAAAAATTACAATTTTTTATTATAAACCTGTGTTTCCATGTGTGAATTTTGGAACACCCTATATACTTCAAGTGTAGTTAAATTTCATTATCTAACATCAAGATCTCATAAAAATCTGGTTACCTATTTTGTTAAGCACATGTGTATTATGCTACTAAATCTGTGTACAGTCATATTCAACCTGTGAATTATTCTTAACATAAGATAAATTTTATATTTACCTTTGATTACAGCATATTGACCTTGATAAGTGTGTTTTTGATTTGGCCAATGAACAAGAGACATTTCTAAATTTTGATTATCTTGGGAAAGAAATTGCACAGCATTATTGAATATCATTCCTGCATTTACAGTATTCATAAATGCTATTTTCGATTCTTCCTCATTACATATAGAAACAGCTTCAGACCACGTTTGAGGTTTAGTGTGCAAATGATAGCGCATGTTTTCATTAAATGAATAATAGTAAGCTGCAAATAAATGAATTAAAATTAATAAACATTTTGTTTTTATGTTTATTCTTAATATTTAAAATACTTAGTACCTTATATCTTACTAACTTTATGATTATTACCCATACTATACATTTTTTCAATATATATACAGAGTAATTTTTTCTGCATTGATCTTACCGTTATCATTGTTTGAAGATTTTTTATTTGTACGTTCTACTGAAGTAGTTTTAGGTTCTTTTTGGCAAATAAATACTAATGTTATTACACATGAAAAATCATTCAATCCACCATTACGATGAAGGGTCCCACAGTCTTCTGCCCACAAAAAATCATCAGGCTGGTTTGGTTCCCATTTATTATACATTTTTGAAACAGGACGTTCGTCTAAAACATAAATTAACATGTGAATAAAAAATCAACAAAAATCCAAGCTTCTCATCAAGTAACATAAAGATTCTATAGAAAAAATGTTATATGGATGATTTACAATTAAAACTGCAACCGGAAAAAGTATTAATATCAGATGTATTCCAAACTATTTACGTTAGATAAAGATTCAATCTATAATGTTGCATCCTGTAATTATTTTATGTATTTTGTAGTTTATATAAATAAATCAATAATTTTTGAGTCTTGGCAGATGAACCCATGGTTCATATATTTCTATAATTGAGACATTACAACTTTTCAAAACATGTGATACTAGACAATAAAATAAAACCAAATGGTTTTGGAGACTACGTTAATTTCACTATTAGCGAGAGCTCTTTCGCCGAACACGGCATCTTCAAGACTGAGTCTAGTAGTAAAATGAGTAATAAAAAGTGAGTGAGTGAGTAATAAAATGGAGTATTACAAAATAAATACCAGTTCCATTAATAATAATAATGTGATACTAGGACGAGCCGAGTTACATTATTGAATTTTTGCATGCTTGCTGATGAAGCTTGTTCCGATTAACAAAAATAATTTCTGATGTTACTCAAACATTATAATCTGCAAGTCAAACCTTGTTTAAGTAAACAAACAGGTAACTTCTCATAGTACAAGTTCTGCATAAACTCTAGTTGAACAAGTGAGAGCTAGAGTAGGAGACGAATCACAGAGAGAGAGCAAGGGTATAAAAATAAATATATAATAGTTTTTAGTTGACTTTTACTGCATTGTACACTTGAAGCGTCATAACAGTTTTGTTATAGTGGTGTTATATTGCTATTGTTTATTGAAACAAACCATGAATGAATACAGATGGAATATGTACAATATTAAATAAAAAAGATCATCTTATTTGAGCTAAGAACTAAGCAATTACTTACCTAATACTGTTATGAACTCCCCTTCTAGAAATGCATCATGGAAGCCTAAATACATATAATCTGCCCATGGGACACCCATAGCAGTCAACCGAGCTGCGGAGTAACCAGCAAAAATGTTTTTCAAGACGAGTGCTTCCGCACTGTTTTTCGGCATGGCTAAAGTGGCATTTTCCGAACGACATTTGCGAACAGCATTGTACCAGACAAGAGGAGTAATATGAAATTTATATGACTTATTAACTTCTGGACAGTACGTGTAATCTAAAAAAATATATTATTTGTACTATTTCAGGTTAATCATAATATTTTTAAGAAAAGTCAAATTCACATGTTTCAATTACTTACCTTCATAATCACATAAGATCAAACAAAAGTTTGATAAGAATATTATTATTTTAATAACTGAAACTATTTTACTGTACCCCATCTTGTTACAAGGCTTTATATCATTTAAAATTTAATTTCAAAATGCATACGTATTGATAATATTAAAAATAAACAAGAGTTTATCAAAGTTCGGGTCAAGAACACAATGGTGATAACAGACAGAAAATAAGAATGAATAAAACAGATTTATATTTTTTAATAAATTAAATTTTTAATTCATAATTAAAACTTACGAAATATATAATTTACATAACTTCCCCAGACAATTTCTTTCAGATATAGACTACAAAGGGTTTTTTTAGACAAATTTTTCCCTACACAAACTCAATAATGATAATAGAGATATCCATGTACGCTACCTCCTAAGCCATATCTTGTAAGCCCCGCAACCTGCGCCAGGACCACGGGACAGCAACACACCGTATTGTAAGTATAGCCCTAACAACTATTGTAAATTTAAAATAACTTAAAAAATAGTCCTTGATTTTTTTTCTTGACATTTTATCTATTGCATATCAACACTCAAAAAAAGAAAAAACTTTATCCGCTAAATTAAAATGACAAAAGATGATATTGTATTTCGAACATTTATATTTTTTTAGATTTGATTACAATAATCTTTTAGTCATTTCATTTTTCCAACGAACACGAAAGTGAAAAGAAAAAGTGCCATTGTTCAAAAAGGTTGACCACCCCTGATCCATATTTTTTAGTGACCAAGGTAACAAATAATGTATAAATTTACAGTAGTAAATAGATATTTGGTATCGATATTATAAAAGACTTCATTTTAACTGATGTTTAATTTATTTTACATTATGGACTAAAAATGTCAAATTTCAATTTAAAAAAAAATATTTTTGACTGTTTATTTTGGACTAGTAGTTACCGCTTCATTATCATTTTTAAGTACGCGAGTTACTTTATTTAATATATAAGTATATTTATTTATAAGTATAAATATATAAGTGTATTTATATGTGGCAACACGGCGCGTTTGTGTTTTACGGATATCTGCACATGTCATGTGCTCACGAGGTCCGCTGAAATGTTTGAACATTCAGTAAAGGTTCCCAGGATTTACAAATTGGCTAGCAATATTGTTAGACAAGTCAAGGAAGAAGGGGCCAGTCTTAAGTCTCTCGTGTTTCAGGAGAAAAACAAAAGGAACCACGTAAGTAAACTTACTACCTGTTGGGTTATAAGAATGTGACAATTTTGTTAATATCAAATGAATATTTTGCATTTGAACTTGAATACTACTTCCTTTCAGAAATTACAAGCACTTTTTGCATTAGTTCTTGAGACTGTAAAACATGACGGTCAGTTAAATGAATTGTTAACTAAGACTGGGCTTCTTGTCCAAGAACCTCGTTTCGATCCATGGCTAGCAAGAATACTGTTGACAGAGCTGTTGTGGGGTAAACAATGTCTTCTGGGTGAAAGCAAACCTGTCAAAACTATTCAGCAATACCATGACAAATGCGTCCAGTTATTGGACTCTTTGGAAAGCACTTTAAGTTATGTTAACTCTCAAAAAGGTAAATTTAATTTTAAACTTGATTTTAATATTTCAGATTCATTTCTTTTGATACCGGACATTTGAGCTGGAAAAATGGAGTCTTCCAGTGATAGGCTTCAGTTACCGCATCAGACGAGAATAGCCGTAATAGCCATGGCATTCTTATTTCTATACAGTATTGCAATGTTCACATTACCGTTTGTATCTTTTTACGGAGCCAAACATGTACTCGCTGAATATTTTTATGTAACCGGTTTTAACAATACCGTTGGAGCAGTAGTCGCATCCGTTGTGACAGTTCATGTCATTATTTTGGGTTATGCTTATCAAGGCTATTGTGAAAAGGAATATGACGATGATGGAAATGAAATTGACCAAAGTACTTATCAACCACCACCACAAAAAGAAGGACTGAATCTTAAAGAAGATTAAATAAAAAAATGTGATTTACTGTTTTTAAATCAAACTTTTTTTTATACATTCCCTTTTAGTTTTCTGTATTTTATGTTGTATTTATAAGCCAGTATTTATTTGTAAATAATATCGATTTTTACGAATTAAATGTATCATTAAAAATAAAAATGGTTTTTTTCCTGATGTTAAAACAAACTCACATTTTCAGTTATTAAACCGCGCTATATCCGGATAAACACTCTCCGGTTGACCGCCGCTGATGCAGTCAGAAGTTTTCAAGATGAAGGCTGGAACTTTGTGAGATGCACCTCAGGTTCATATAATGATTTTCTGAAGCAAGTGGAGAATCTGAAGCCGGATGATTTTCTCCCTGACTACCATGTCAAAGTTGTCTTTGTATTTCCTTCCAATACATCTTTTTATGACCATCCCTTGTATAACAATGGAGAAATATTTCTACAAGATAAGGTAAAAATTATTGTTAAAAAAGGGATTCTTACTCTTTCTTCAAGCTTTAAATTATTGCATATTTTATAATCAAAATATGGGGTTTAGGCTGTCTTCAGCATTTTGTAAAATTAGAAGTATATATTCACAAAAAATACAATTAAATACCACGCCTATTAGTTCAATATAGATCTTGAAAATATTGTCAAGTTTTGTACAAGAAAAAACTATTACTATGACTATTTAAGCTGAAATTTCATAACCCCCCCCATTTTGGTATTCAGGCTACATGCTTAGCCGGTCATCTGCTGGCCCCTCAACCAGGAAGTACGGTTCTTGACATGTGTGCAGCTCCTGGGATGAAGACAACTCATATTGCTGCAATCATGAAAAATGAAGTAAGTTTGTAGAATTTGTAGATACTTTATATACCTAGCTTAATTACTATCTGTGAATTGAAAAACTGATCACAAAATATTTGCGAATTTGTTATGAATTTAGGTAACTCATAATTTTAAGTAAAATAATTATAATTATTAAATTATTTATTCCCAGGGTACAATCTATTCTGTTGAGCAAAACAAGGAGCGGTATGATGTACTTTGCAGTTTCGTGGAGTTATCTGGTGCTTCTTGTGTTAAAGTATTAAACATGGACGCTGCTGCTCTTACCAAGGTTGACTGTCCGTCCGTGGACTACATTTTACTAGACCCCAGTTGCAGCGGTTCAGGTATACTGTGAACTATTAACTCGTAAAATTTAAACATCTTATTTTATGGCTTATAAATCTACTTTCACAATATAAAATCTTTCAGGTATTCATCGTCCAGAAAAAAATAATAGTGATTTCGACTTGGAATCAGGTCGAGTTAAAAAGTTAGCTGGTTTTCAAGCCAAACTGCTAAGACACGCTCTCAATGAGTTCAGAACTGCCAAAAGAGTAGTTTACAGTACATGCTCAATGTACCCTCAAGAAAATGAGGAGGTTATTCAAGATGTTTTGCTGAATCATAAAGGAAAATTCCAATTGGTTTCTGTAAAGGACAAATTAAATAATAATTGGAATAATTTTGGTAACCTGAAGTATGATAGTATTGGTGAAAAGTGCTTATATGCGAGATCTGAAAGTGATTATACTAGCGGCTTTTTCTTAGCAATATTTGAAAGGACAGAAGAAAATGATAGTAACGTAGATGCTGAACATCTTATTAAAAACAAAGCTCGAAATGGCAATAATGAAAATTTCTGTAATAATGCTCAAATTGGTGACGGAGTTACACCTAGTGATACTGCACTAGATTTAAAATCAAAAGCCGAGGTTACAAATGATGTTGCAGTTGTAAAGATCAAGAAGAAGAAAAAAAGAGGTAATGAAATTGATGCTTACGTCAATGACGATACTGAACATTCAGAAGCTGTAACATCGAAAAAAAGTAAAAAATATGAAGATATAGGTAGTACAATTGTTGATTCTGAAAGTATGGATCATCCCAAAAATGAAATTGGTGGTGAAGTAAAGAAAAAGAAGAAACATAAAAGGGAAAATGTTGCGAGCGAAGAGGACTCATCTGATCTATATATTTCGAAAATGAAATCTTCAAAGACTAAGCAGATGTCATTTTCACATGATTCTGAACATAATGGCGAATCTGCCGAAGCGCTACCGAAAAAAAAGAAAAATCGAAAGAACATAGAAAACATGACACCCGAAGACAGTTCAATAAAACAAGAAATTGGATTTACAAACGAATGTGGAGTTTCTGTGAAGAAAAAAAAAAGGCGACAAAATATTGATGAAAATATTGTAATCAGTGCAATTGATGACACAGAAATTCAATGTGAATTGAATGTAGTAATTACCAAGAAAAAAAAAAATAAAGATTCCAAAAGCACTACATCATATGATAATGAAGTAGAACCCCAAAATAGTGTCGACGTAGTTACTAAAGTAAAGAAAAGTAAAAAGAACAAAACAAATGTTTTAGAAGATATGCTTGGTATTGAGAAAAAAACTAAAAAAAAAAGAAACTTCGAAGAAGTAATTTCGAAGACGTGCGAAACAGAAGAGTTAGAAATACCAAAAAAGAAGAAAAAGTCATCTAAAATTATGTGAAAAGATAAAAAATATTTTTGGTTACATACATAAATAAAATATTTTTATACGAATTATGACTACTGCATAAAAAATAAAATCATTAAAATTATAATTCTTTGTTTTGTATAATTATTCATTCTACTATCCCAGCTAAAAAAGTTAAATACATCCCAAAATTACAAAGAAAAATATTTCAGTCCTAACATAGGTTAACACACACATAAATTGTAATTTGTGAACACCTTTTAACTCGTTAAATTTTAAAAAAATACTCAGTAATAAGTTCTTTTTAATTTTTTATTAATATAATTTTCTTTTTAGTTTTTTCTTAAATATATTTTTTAATGATTTTAATTTTTGGAGACCAATAAAACATTGAATAAAACCATTGTTAACTTCTGCTATAATGAGGATAATTAATTTTTTAGTTAAAAATATTGTTGCTGTAAAAATTGTTAATTATTTTTTATTCATCTCTTCTTGTACACAATACTATTACTTGAAACACTTTGTATTCAATAGAATGCACTTCCTGTAAAAAAAATATCTGTGTCCAGTCAACACAAGAAATAAAACTGAAAAGAAGTTATGGCAGCAATATTTAGTATTTATTTGATTCGACAGTATTATTTCTTTTTTTGACGAAACGATTTCATATATTATTTCTGTTCATAAACAAGTTTCTCAGTTGGAAACAGTGTCACGTCAGCTCAGCATTAAAGGGTTCAGACCTAATTTTTAAATGATTTAAATGCTATTGATTGAACGCTGAATAATATACGGATTTTATTGTAGTTTTTTTAAATATTTAAAACATATAAAGTAACCTCAAAATGTTTAAACTTTAGTACTGTAATAATTATGGATGCTTTATCATTATTTTAGAACTATATTAATTTTGGATGTTTATCATTATTTTAGTACCATATTAATTTTTGGATGTTTTATTATATTTTAGTATTTAATTAATTATGGATGTGTTATGTTTTATATTTTATGAATCGAATGAAATATTGGTAGATATGGATTCATGAAATTATGAAATTTCCTTTTTGGGTCAGTCAATAAGAGCGCCGCTAAAGCTATCGATGTATAGTAAGTAGGGAGCCTCGTGCTAGAGCCGGCCGAGGATTTTTGGTATTTGAAAACAGGCAAAATGCGTGAGATTTCGACCTACAAACAATCGGCAAGCAACACGCTCGGGCACACGACTTAAATAAAAGCCTTTTTTATTCATAAGCCTAGTAATGTCGGATCGAGGTTTCTTGAACCTCGTTTACTTAGTAGTCATTTACAATCACCAAATAGCGTTTATTTAAACAACCAAAACCAACTACGAATTTTTAATTTTTTTTAAATAAAATAATTATTAAGAAACGACGAAAATATAAATTTTAATTGGCGTATATATTTTATAGTATATATAGTTATATTTTGTTGGAAAAGTTTCATTCGCGCTGCAATTGACCGTGAGAAATTTGATTAGTCTCAGACACGAAAAATACTCACTGCCGAAAAATACGCATTCAAAAATAGTTATAAATATTGTTTTTTTTTATAATATATATACCAATAGTTAGTTATTCGAAATTGCTGGAAAAAAATTGGTACACAATTCGTAGACTTCTTTTGTCGTTTAGTGTGCGAATCGTTTATCTGATCTAATATTTAACTGATCACTCATTATGCTTGTAAAAATGTAATTTACTTGTATTGATTCCAGGTTGACGCTTTCGCAGGTACACATTTTTTGTTATTTATAAAACCGTTTATTAAAGACTACAGCTCTTCTGCAGTGGGTGACACACTTCTAGAATGGAAGCTCGCGACAGTCGTCTGGGCTGCTGAACTTGAGTTGGTTAATTCCCTCAACTTGTGAAGGTTGCTCACGTCATACTGGATCGAGGTAATGGCTTTCTTTTGAAATACTGTTAATCATGCACTATGACGCTGCCATGCGAGTAGGTTCGCGATTTCTTGTTAGTAATTATAAAAGCATCACTAAACATCTTGATAGCGAACTGCGACTAATGATGCTGAAATTTTTTTTTATTTTTAGTGTCGATTCAAGTAAACATATTTTATTTAAGTATACTTTTTGGTAAACTGTGAATCATTGTTGAAATAATATACAGGTACTATAATGAATTTTGCATTTATTATAGAAAACACCCTGCGACGGACATGGAGGCCGCGCTTCCAAGGTTGCCGAAAATGATAAGCGGAAGGAGCGAGTGAAGTATTTTTCTTAATTATTCTAATGATTATATGTAAGACAGTTTGCTGCCAAACTGTTAATTATGTCGTCTCAAGAGTGTACTTTTTGTTTAAAAAAACACCCAATTACTTGTAAATTAATTATTCATATCAAAAGTAACATAACTTACTTTGTATTATTTTTGGAAGTTACACGATAAATTTAGAGGTGTCTGTATCTTTTATCATAAGTTATATCTTAACGGGTCTCATGTGTCAAGATTCTCCCGAGGGATTTCCCGGTTTCCCAGTGGGCTTGAAAATATAAAAGCCTGTCTCGTATATTAAAAGCGTAAATTGTTGGCAAGCTGAAAGTTGCCGTCCCGCACAGCAAGCATGACATTTTAGGGTCACATTTTCACAATTTTCCAAAAAGTTTTAGACTAACACACTTAAATAAATTATCTAGGAAAAGAATGTATGATTTAAAATATTATATATGTATTTTTCTCTAAGGAATGAAGCTTTTCCATGATATGGAATAAATTACATACATTTACGTTTTAAACATATTTAAGCTGCATGTGGACATCAAAATATTTTATATAAAATGTTCCTTGTTTCCTTTTTTGGTTATTCGTGCAACATCGTTACTTCTACATACATTACATTTGCATTATTCTTGAATCAATAAATTTCACCCGGTGACTGAAAATAAAATTAAACATCAACCTAAATATGTTTTGGAGTAATTTATAAATACACATCTTTCAATCATAAAACAGCATATCGGTTCTTTAGAGAAAGCATCATGTTTTAAAATATTGTTGCGAATTTATATTTATGATAATATAAAGTTATAGCAAATATATTTGACGGAGGCAATCAGGAAACAGCAGCTTAATAAAATGGCTGAAACAATGAGTAAAAAATCAATATAAAATATTCCGATACACCACGCTGTAATTATTTCCCCACGCAATCATACAATTACTACAGTAGGTATATAATAGCAATTTCTTTCGTTACAAAGCAAACAGATTATGTATTCGGCATAATATAATTTTGTTTATTTCTATCTCGAACAGAAGCCACGATGACTCATGACGTTGTCGCATCTCTGTAGTGAAGCTACTTTTTATATCAAACCTTTCAATTTTCGATGAAACCTAGGCTATTAATTTTAAAGCATGACACATCTCTTTTTCTTTCAAACTTCTAGCGATTTATATTCTGTGCGATATTCTCTGATTTTACTTTCCATGATGACGTGAGGTTGGGCGGAGCCAGTCCGACGCCATAGCTGGTTCCCACCCGAGTAAAACAAAAACTTTATGCGATCATTATTATAAAACATTTCTAATTACAGCTAATATTTTTTTTCACATTTTTTGCGCGTTGAGAAGCTAGGAACGTTATGGAAAAGTACTCGCGTGCCAAGTACTCGATCGTATTTGTATCGAAAATGGCGCATATTTAATATAGATTTCTGATATGACCATTTTTACGGTGACGCTGACATACTCTCGTCTTGAGATCAAAATGGAGAGATACTAAAATTTGGATTAACTGAAAATGGATTTCATAACACGCGTTGAGGTCACACTAGAGAATTCTTTACTGCAAAAAAATGAGGACAAATATGAAATATATGTGTGCACAATTATGATGAAATGAAAATCGGTTTGATCTCTCTACTGATGAATATTTTGGATTCCTCGTGCCTTCACGAATCTGGTTAATCCCTGACTTCACTGTTCTCGGGGTCTGTACTTGATACTCCGTACCTATTTAAACAGTTATATAAACCACTGGACCACGGGTTAGCTTTACAAAGCCAGGAACTTACGATGGCTTTCATTTCATATAAATATAAACTTAAACATGCTAGTTGCATAAATCACAAAAATGCAGCTTTAGATTGTGCAGGTGAATGTTCCGCGATATCTGCGGCAATAACTCTATTTTTTTCTGTCCTAAAGAAAGGGTACAAAATCCTTCAACCATCTCCTGACACAAGTTTATTTATAAACGTTTGTTGCATGATGGCTCCGTTTTAATCACTGGACTTTTATAAAGCACTTGCATGGCATTTTAACCTCGTTCATAATCAGCATTGCTCTTATATTCGTACATAATTTTGCGCGTTAAAATTTACTACCCTCGACAATTGTACAACGAAAAGCCATTTCGCAAATGAGTTTTAAATATTTTTTGTTAATCTTATGCGACACGCGTGGATATATATTTGATGAAACTATTATATACCAAAATAACAAAAATTTGTACAAATATAAATTTTATTGAGATCCTTAACTTAAAAGAAACAAACTACTTGGTTTTTTATTTACTCAAATAAAGCGGTCAACTTGAATAATTTTAAATATTAATGTTTTGGTAATTTACATTAAAAATATGGGACAGTTTAGTAAAAAGACCTTGTTTTCACTTTAATTAAAAGTTTGTTAGTGTTTTATTGTAAACAGTTTTTTTTTTACAATTTTCACGTTTTCACTACTAAGCAGATAAAGAGCAAATGGTTTATTTATATTTTACGTGTTATTTTATATAGTTATTTTATACAGGTACTATACTGCCTTGCGGTTTCGTGGTAAGCATGCTTCATTGATTCTTAGGACTTAGGGTAATGAGTTTTTCAGTTTGTTTTTAATTAACCATTAATTATTGACAGTTTCAAAAATTAAAAAAAACTCTTGATTTTCTATACTTAACAAGGCTATAGACCTGAAATGAATGTCATAAATCTTTCCCTGAATTCCTCAAAATTAAAAAAGTTACAAATAAATAAAGAAGTTTAACCTAAGCCGGTAATAAGATGTTCTTATTACCAGCTTATGCTAATGTTAAATGTAAATAAAACGCTTCAATCAGTATGTCATCAATTCAAATGAAAACCTCGATACAAAAAAGCGAATAATTTATGACGCTCAAAACTCCAGCGTGAATTATGAATCCACACGCAACAATAATAATTTATGCATTCTGATTACAATTTTTCTAAATAAAGGTTTTTAATTTCCAAAATGCCCTACGTTTTTCGTCGCTCGGAATCTAGAGCACTGCTTCGATTTTATTCCCAATAACTCCCGAGCAATCAGTCACTCGATTCTATCGGAAATACCGCTAAACGGTTCTGCTAATAAATAAAAAAATAGCACTCTCAAATAAAAAAACGTTTTATTTGCTCTACTTAGTAGCAAATAAAAATTATTTACAATCGTATATTTTTTGATAAAAAATACAACGGCAAATTGAAATTTGATTAATAACGCGATTCGTCCGTGACATTTGTATTTTTTTTAATTCACAAAGGATACAGCACTGTCATTGTTATCAGAAGAAAAAAATAACCGCAGAGCCACGAAGGCGGCATGTAACCCACTTATATTAATTGAGTGTGTGAGAAGGAAATAAAGAGTGTCGATGTACTTAAAAACCACATTATTTTGTTCAATTAATGAACGCACGCCATTTCTTTATCTTGTTATTATTTCCGGAGTCATTCAAACTCGGCATAAAACAAAATAAGCTCCCTGCCTATCGTTCCCAAATATATATTTAAATTTTATAATTATAATGTTGTTTAACATGCAATCATAGAACAGGCAACTGCAGCGATAAAATGATAAGTTTTTAATATTATTTGCTGTCTACAATACAATATTTATAATTATTTTCTAGCCAATTACGTATACGTGTTTACTTGCTGCATTTATTTAAGTTTTTTTGGCCGGTAAAAATATATAATATAGTATCAGATATAAACGTGGTTGGGTGTAGTATTGGATTCTTTTTTTTTTCAATATGCCGGATAATTCCGGCATATAGAAAAAATATTTTTTTTTAAATACTAGAAGTTAATACTTAAAAAAATATATATACTGTTTTAAAGGTTTAATATCGTATATTATAGGAATTAGAAAAATAATCATAATTTGCAAACAAGTTCATTTTATGTCGTTGAATGAATTATTTAATTTCTCTCAGCGGAATCTTTTTAATCAATTTTTTTGTACAGCTAAATTGCGCCAAAAGGTTGAATTTTTGGAAGATTTTTTTGCAGCATTTTTATAACATTTTTTATTCCCGTCAAAAATGACTTCACATTTTTTTTGGCCAGAGGGTTTCACCTTACTTTTTCGTCTCCTTTTAGATTCACATAAATATATATTTTGTATCAATTGTCCCGTTGATACATTAAACTGAATAAATCTTGAGTCTCGTTAATATTGGATAGATGAAAATTAATATTTCATCGGCATGTTAGTACACCTACTTTTTCAATATGTACATTTTCAAATAATGGCTTGAGTAACTGCTACCTACCTATTATATTTTGAGGTTATTACTTTTACGACGTCCATTGTTGTAATTGTAGGAGTCATCGAAGTAGAGCAGAAGTTTTCACTAACTAGCAGAAGTAACGAAACTTGATGTCAAGAATTATGGCACAAAGTAGTCATGTCCAATGATGACTGGGCGCTATGTAATTATTTTTATTTAGTTCATTGAATTATTTATACGAATATTTCTGTGTTGTTAATGGTGCAAGAATATGATTAATTTCACAAAAAATTAACATCCAAAGTAGTAAGTAGCAAAACGGACAAGCTTCTTATGTTAAATAATGAAGTTTCTAGATTAAATAGTTCATATCATACTAATTGATAATTATTTGAAGTAAAAAAAAAATAGGAATACAATGAAAGGAGCTCGAAATAAAGAAGCATGATTTATTCCCCAACAATTTAGTCCGGCAATTAAAGCCAACATCGTCGGCAACGGTTAGCGTTAAACGCGCAAAAAAAAAATGATCCAAATCCATATCGTAACGTTTTCCCGAAGTACTGTGCCTTAATAGTCGGAAAATGAATTTAATGACAGCAGTGGAGCACCGGAAATCCACCAATCAAACAAGGGCGGTTGGGGAAGGAGGCTAGGGGATGATCCGGGGGCGGAGTCTCCTCCCCCTCCAATGACATCGTCGCGACAGCCAATTCCGACTTCCTCTGTCTGCGGCGTTTTCCCCAGTCTTTCCGCCCAGAACGAACGCCCGCTATCGATGTTTTCATGACAACGCGGATTGTTTTGACAGTCACGTGGGGGTGTTAACGCCCCATACAACCTCATCACCTAGAAACGCCTGTATTTCCACCAATTGGATTTTTTCTAAATAATAAACCGTACAGCCCGTAGCGCCTTAAAATCGAAGCTGTACGTATTGAATGACGTCAACATTTTAAGTGAGCGTTTGTTATAGCAATGTTCTACTTTTATAAACATACGAATACCACTTCATTACGCAGTAAAACGCTGTAACATGAAATCAACCATTTTATATTTGTTATACACAAAGCTTATTCTACGAAAACGCTGAAAAATATTTGATAAATTTAAAAACCAATAAATATGAATTCAATACAAATTATGTTGTTTTCATAACTGCTCAAAAATAATACGCGGATAACTTTCTTATTTTACTCGTTAGTAACTACAAAATAATCTTAAGATTTATCGTTTTTTTATTAAAAATAAATAATGTATATAATGAGAGCACTTAATAAAATCACAAAATTATACAACTCCTCAAACACAGCCAATAAGCAAACAACGTTTTTACGGTAACTTTTCTGGGGCTGTTTTATCGTCTCCGCGAGATCTGCCAGCATATTAATGCAGGAAAGGTTATTTTCAATAATCGGATTAATGTATATTTAAATGCAGCGAATTAAATCCCTGACCCCGATTCCGAGTGGACGGAACGAGACACGGCGGTTTCTTCTCGGAGGGCAGCTTGTCAATAAGTCCCCGTCCCGGCGCACGCCAGCGTCGGGCTACTTACCACACGACCGCGATAACGGATGTGAAACACGATCTCGGTAAACTATGACTGCATTAACTTTTTCCAATCGAATTCGGGTGAAGTCAACGTTTACATGTTTTACATTTATATACCCCAATAAATTTATATTTCGTTTCGCCAAGTGTCGATCCGCAGACGACGTTGATAGACCGTATATTTGTGTTCTATACCGCAGTTTTGTGTTTGAACGAAAATTTCTTGCATTTATAGTAGATCTGATATTTCATCTGCTGCAGGCGGCAGAAACAATAGAAAGTGCCTACAAGGTACTTCAAAAACACATTTCTCTACAATCATTCCAGGTCCACTACTCTTACACGCGTCAATACTAACATTCTGTTGCTTGTGGACGGCTACCATTCTGTACCCTGGGCGTGTGTAAATGATCGGTAATGGTCTTAGAATGATTCAGATAATATAATGTAACGGGTTAGCGATAGAATCGATCGAAGCGATTCTACTCCAGAGTCTACTTCTAGTCCATAGTCCAGAAACATCTGTAATGATCAAGCGACCGTCGTTTAGGGGCGACAATACGTGGTCTTGGAGAACGAGCGACAAGGCGACCGGCAGCAGTGTTTGATAGAGAGTCCTCAGAAAGGGTGCTCGATATAGAGTCCTCGGGAGTAGTGAACGCGAGACAGTCCTCGGGTGTCGTTGATATATATATGTTGTTAATATAAATAGTTGTGAAGACTCTGTATGATATAAGTTAAATATAAATAGTGCAAATAAATCATGTTCTAATTATTGAGACCCGGCGCGTTACAATAATAATGCTTTACGTGTATATGAGTATATGCTCAGTGAAATGATCGCCAACCTCCTACGAGGAGAGACACTTGCTGAAAAAGGCATACTCTCACGATTTTTTTGTAGATTTCTCGTGGTACTCAACATCAAAGGGGACCAAAAGGTTAAAAGCGTCAGACGAGATAAAGCAGGTATAGATAACGATCATAATTGAAGGCATACGGATACATTAAAGTTATCAGAAAGTGCTAAAATAAAACGCCGATACCATCGCGAATTTTAATTGCTAACGATTTTCTAAAAGATTTTTTTAAGTCACAAGCGACTCTGCGAGAAAAGCCGCCGTCGCGTCGTCGCAAGCGCGAGCTTCTAAGTAGGTTGGCCCGGCGGGTGACGGCGCCCTTATCGACGGCGGGCCGCGGGGAGCGCCGCGCCGCACAACGCCACCGGACCCGGCCGCGGCCACATCCCTCGAGCTCGGCGGCTCCCGCGAAAACCCGCCTCCACCCGAACTCCGCTACGAAAGTGGAACGACTCGAACTCCGCCGCGGGCAACATCGCCGACTCATCCGATCGGTTCACTCGTCTTGAAATTTTTTCTCGCCGCCGGGGTCGCCCGGGAGGCTGCAGGATGCGTCCGCGCGCGCCGCGTCTTCTCGTCGTGATATGTAAATAGTGCTCCCCCGCAAACGCCAGTGCTGTGATTCAATGCAACTTTCGGAATTGCATTCGAATTGAATACTCATTGTGAAGGACTGTTTTGCAAAAGTAAATCGAAATCAAGATTTAAAGTTTTAATATGGCTTTGGTATGTACCTCCTGTATTTTGTTTTTATTTTTCTTAATTAATTATCTTCGAATATTGTTATATCAGTTGATAGTTCAGTTCTATTCAGATTTGTTCGTTCGGCTTCGAGCAAATCTACCACCCTCCGGTGTCAATTTTATTTCAGCGGGAGATAAAATTTGGCTCATCAAAAAGTGCCCGAAAAGTTTATTAAAGATTTTTTTTCGAGCCGACCGCTCGCTGGAAAAGCGTAAAACGCGAAACGTAACTTACAGTATACGGCTATTAATTTGCATGCATAATGTAAAAGTGCGACTTCCTTGTCGGGGTCCTATGTGGGTCACGGGGTTCATAGCCTCATTTGCCGGAGGCGGGAGTCCGCCATCGGCCGGCCGCAGACGGCCGACCAAAGATGGCGCTCCGCGGGCCATTTTCTTTTTGAAAACCGTTTCGGCTCTCGGCCTCGGGGGGCGCTGTTTTGTATTATATACATATAAATATAATTTTAGCCTACTTTTTATTTTTTCTGTCTGTTCTTGTCGATTTAATTATATTCGAAGAAAATTTCGTGGAATACACAATGAGAAAATAAAACTGAAAAAAATACATTACTATTTTTTTTTTATCAAAATGTACAGGTACTCGTTGAGCATTCATCTCGACAGTGAAATACTTTGCAAATAAATACGGAAAAAAAAACATTCACACAAGTGCAAACATACACACATACATCACCGTCGACACGGACGGCACGCGCCAGTGCCGGCATTGCCGAGCACAGCCTGTCCGTAGAGATTGTCACCTTATTGTGCAATAAGGTCATATCTGCGGACGAGTTCGTGTGAGCGACATCGAGGCAATGAGTGAACAATTACAACATTAATTCAAGAATCTACAATTTCAAAGCACAATTCACGGGGGCACTCGAACGGCGTGATGGAAAAGCGAAGGGTATGTTTACTTTCAATAATGTCGATTATTTAAATTTGCCAGATTTACTAGCGGAGGATTTCGACGATTCGTTTAGGCGACCGATGGAGAGCCTTCGGAAGTTTGTTCCGCCCGAGGAGGCGGCTGCGCCAAACCTCGGAACTGAAATGCGACCGTTCACAGGTGGCGTCCCGAGCTCCCTCGCGGCTGGGCGGGGACGAGAGTCCGGGGGCGGGGGCGGGCGCGGGGATGGGCGCGGGGGCGGGCGGGGGCGCGGGGGCGGACGGCGGCTCCCCGCGGCCCGGCAGTGGCGCGCGCGAGCCCGAGCCCGCGAGCCGCTCGCCCGACACGGAGGACGACGAGCACGAGCGCGCGCCGGGCTGGCGGCCCTCGCGCCCGCCCAGCCCGCAGGCCGCCGCGCCCGCGCCGCCCCCGTCCGAGCCCTCCTCGCGCTACGCCAACCTCTCCTTCTGGCGCGCGCGGAAGGTCACCTTCTACAAGAACGGGGACCCCTTCTTCCCCGGCGTGGAGTTCCGCTTCCGCCCCGGCCGGGACCTCAGCACGATGGGCGCGCTGCTGGACAGGCTGTCGGCGCGCGTGGAGCTGCCGCGGGGCGCGCGGTACGTCTTCTCGCTGGACGGCGACCGGAAGGTGCGGCTCGAGGAACTAGAAGACGGCGCCTCCTACGTCGTCTCCTCCTACAAAGCGTTCAAGGTGAGAAAACGCATGCATGCAATCGTACCGATCATTCCCCTGACTTCAAAATATTGTTACAAAGGGAGACGGATTTATATTTTGTCCCTTTCGCCGAAACGCGTGCGTGCGCCGCATCGAATTGACAGATGTCACGTGTCTCGCACGCGGTGAGACAACAAAACTGCATACTCTTGTACACTGAAAAGTGTACGAACCGCGCCAGAGTAATCGTGCATGCAGAATATAAAGAAAAATAATTAGGCCACGTTTGTTACTGGAGCAGATAATTTAGTGCCCCTCTAAAGAGGAACGAATCCGGATTAGCTCCTTGCTTCGTGTATTTAAATCGCAGCTCTTGAGCGCGAAAGAATTAATGACGCCTCTTTGCCGCGGGGTAGTATTCAAAAATATGCAAATGAATAATGTGAAATAATTTACATTTTTGATAATTACAAGTAAAATATGGTTGATAGTAAACACGTTATTCGAAAAATGTAAAAAAGCAATGCGATAATAATATGCAAAGGTATTCATATGGATACAATTCGCAATATGTTTTATGGTTTTTCATGTATGGCTTTTAGTTTAATTATTTTCCTATCGTCGTTACGGTTTACTTTCCAACCACAGGTCAAGAATTAATAGGTTGTAATAAAATTATTTATTTCATTATACGACATAAAATATATTTGATTATTTCGATCGCTCTTGTGGCATGTGAGAAATTTAATAGGTTTTTCAGGAAATCAAATTTGTTATGAATTAAAATATTTTTAGTATTTCAATTGTTTTTGGATTCGTTACCGAGTAAAGCGATTATTGATTGTCATTTTCATGCTTTTTTTTTTAATGAAACGATTTTTCTTGTACACAATGATGAAAATTCAAAGGCAACCGATTGACATCAACTGAAAACAAATATTTACACCCACCCTCCTTTTGTTCAACTACTGAGTTACCGACTCGTCGCCTTCCAATCATCATGTTAGATTGGCTCCGTTACTTATCGACTATTGAGTCTTCGGTACTACAGCCGTTTTCAAGAACCCTTGGAGTTCAATTTTTTTATATTGACGCTGTATAGAATTTACGGAAAAAAAAACCTTTCGGTATACCAAAAGTAAACTTCAAAATCAGATTTTTCAGTCTGATGTAGCTAATAAAAAAATACATTCGATTAAATCTTATAACACGTACAACTAATCATATATGAACTATCCAATTCGAAATTTGCGCATAAACTAATACGTATACATTCATGTCTTGGACTCATATGTCAATGTTAAAAGGCTAAGAAAAAAAGGTCATAGATTTTTGCACACAAACAATAAATATAATAAACCCATAACAAACAGACACGCAAATAATAAAGCATTTTGACGCATTGTCTCAATTTGCATTCGTTTCCACAGTGCGTATTCGCGCTTCCCGCAGGCCGTATTGCGTGACAAGTAGTACGAACCGCGAATGATGTAAATCAGCTTTACACAAGAACAAACATTTCGCTTGCATTTTAATTCTAATTTCCTTCAATCAAGGCTTTTTAGGACATCGCTTGGCTCTCTGGCGTGAAACGAACGTATACTTCGCAGGCATCACGCTTTTCACGGCAAATCCGCCGACCGCATAATTCCGCGATAAGCGCCTACTTCCCGGGCTCCGCCGGCGACTCACTCGTTAAATACAAAATTCATTTATGTAAATTCATTCCATATCATGTGTCCGAACTGAAAACACATGCATGAAATAACAATTTCTGACTTAATAATGTCCGAACGGACTTTTAATTCTTTTGGCACATATCATACAATACATAGCCACTACCCCGTGCCCCAAAAACAGCCTCCCTCTTGCCATCCATAGCCATCTTATATTTTAAAATTTCAGTCATTTTAGTCACTAGTAAGCTTCTTGATGCTTAATTGCATAAATCCTTATTTTGGATTCTGCTACTTTTTAATCAAAATTAAGCAGTTATTTGACTTCCTGTAAATGTACAAAAAGCTTTAGATAAAATGTGTGTTACTGTGAATTTATAACATATTCAAACTGTTCGTGTCTTAAAGTGAGGCACTAAAGCTTTTCTATTGCTAGACTGCTGCCTCCTAGTCCAGTACTGTCTTTCTTATAACAATATTGATTTTACTTTTTTTGGCACTGGAAAATAAGTTTTTTTTGTATTTTAAACTTCGATTAGTAATTGGTATTATAATAAATCAACGGAACTGAAACCTTTAAGGCGTATAATCGAAAAGGTTTTAGTATCCCAAATCATTTGAATTTCAAAAACTCAGATTTAAAATGACATTACACATATTAATGTTTGTGGTTACGCTGTATATAAATGGAATTTTTAGTTTGTATTTATTACATTTTTAAAAATTTCAGCAATGCAATATTTAACGAAACTGGGGGAAAATATTCATGTGCTTGAATATTTTCCAGTAAATATTCAATTTGCTCCGAATGACCTTGAAACATGTTTGCATTACTTGCCGTGCATATTTATTTTTAACCAAGAAAATTGATTTATTACAATAATTGGATAAAAATATAAAATGTGATGAAAATACCAAATAAGAATAAATTGCCTCTGAATTCACATATTGTATAACTATTTGCAGTTACAAAAGAAGTCTAAAGTAAGCAGATAGCGATTTGAGTTTACTATTGTATCTAATCAACATACGGACTTTTATAATTATTTTTATTTATCGGAAACAAATATATTAATCAAAAATAAAAATCAAACGATGTATTTATAACGCCCAAATAAGTAATTTTGTTATTCATATTTAACCAATGACAAACTCATAAATCCACTTTTTTTTTATAAAAATATATGAAATATAATATTACTAAACTAACGTTAGAAAAATACCAAATTCTTTACGGCTTATATTTATTACACGTCGGCCTTGCAGGCACATAAAATATAAAAGATTAAATCAATTAATCTCGCGACCTCAACGAAACACAATTGAAAACAAAATTAACTACTCAATCTGTTATTGGAATTCGCAAGGTATCGATTGGTCTTATACTTTTCGCACAGTCGCCATTTATCCAGTTTATCTTAATGTCAGGAGCACTTTAGTGAGAGCAAATCCACATTCATGATAATTAGCAATTTAACATGGGCTTAAGCGTGCCAAATAAATTAATATCGCGTGCCCGAATGGCTCATAGGGCATGCCTCAAACTCACCGGCTGGGGATTATCAAGATCCCTCAGTTCGGAGCGCGCCTTACATGGACTTTTAAAAAATAATCAACAAATTAGATATTATGGATCGACTCTCAATTTATTCATTTGAATTGAAAATATCTCACTTTTAACTGATTGAAACTCGAATTCTAAACTCCATATTGAAAATAATTGATGTTTCTGTTTGTGTTCAGAAAATTTTGGAAAACTTTGAAAGACCTGCGAAATTTACAAGCCTTGGCTAGTAATTAAATTATTTATGTGATATATGTATATTATTTTCTATATGTGATCAAAATTTTACAGCTTTTATTAAAATTATTTACTTTACCCAAGTAATATAATCTTATGATAATAACATTCAGAAGTTATTATTTTATTTACAAAATTTCTTTGTAAAAATTTCAACATAAATTAATTTACACTGTGGGTACTTCGTGCGATTATTATGTTTAATTTTTCGTGTACTTTTCCCAGATTATATTTTGGTTTGACCTTATCAGCAAAGCTTTTCTACAAATAAGCTTGATTTTTTTGCTTTTTACTACAAAGTGTTAAGTAGTTTTCCTTTATCACACATAACATAGTATCGATTAAACATAAACTTCCTTTTTCATAAGTAGGTTAATTACTCAAATTTATTTTTAGCCCCAAAATAAGTAGGTTTAATATATTTATATATATTTAGCACATAAAAACACACGTTTGTGATATTTTCTTTGTCCTTTAGTTACGAGGCAGTGAAAATGTGAGTCAAGGAAATAAAAGTTTAGTTTTTTTGTCAAAAAATAAAGTTGAATTTATTATTTTAGCTTTTTAAATAAATTTTAAAATTTTAAAGTTGTGCTCCTTTCATTGATGCTTCATGCAAATATTTATTTATTTTGTTAATTGTTCATTCCAGACCTGCTATGAAATATCTAACTAGTAAATAAATTTGAGAGGAAATTCAATGAAAAAGTCTGCCCTTTACATTTCACCAAGTCTTAAAAATTATATTGCATTAATAGGTCGGTTAACTCTGAAAATGTAATTATATTACGATTTTATTATAGTAAATGGTCAATCTAGAAGTTCGACAGGGTAACTGGTGATTTCTTGGCGCTTTTTAAATTGGCTAATGACCCTTTGAGGGCAGGTCATGATACAGGTCAAATCATTTTGGTATTGTTGAATACAACAAAGCACAGTTACAAATATTATGAATCATTGTGTGAATGAGATCATTGATTACCATCTGGATTGCTAACGCGGAGCTGTTCTAACAAGGAAAACTTTTAATGATAATAACAACCCCTATAATTTGGATAATCTAAAAAAATAGCTGACGTGATTATCTTGAATTCCTGCAAATCGTATACGAATTCTACGAATATGTATATATATTACAAATAAGTAATTTCATATGTATCTTAATTTATTTTACAATGAGCGCATGGTAATATATTTATCGACCTATCTCTTAAAAGTGCATTACTTGTTACTTGTGAATTAATACTTCTGTTCGTCCAAAAATGTCCTTATTCCTTACAGCTAAGGACAAACATAACTGGTTTACACTTCTCGTAGTAAATAAGTTGTAAAAAATCATATTATTTTATTTATAAACATTTTTAGTTACGTCTGGCTATAAAACCCTTTCAATAACATCTGTGGATGTCAAAAGGTCATTTACTAATATTTCGGTACAAAAAGCCTCTATAAAATAATTTAGTTAAAATGTATATTATCGTTTCGTGTCTGCGTTTGCATTATAGGCATTAAAAAATATAGTTTTTTCAGTGAAATCGTGACGATCATAATTTTAAGAATTTACATCGTTTTCAAATTGATTATTTTGTTAATTCAAAATAAAACTTTACAGCTGATGATTATTTGCGATAAATTATTTTGATTCTATAAAATACATACCTTTATGAAATTATAAATTTGAATTAAATATATTTAACCAGAAGAATTTTATTTGATTGTGAATACGGGATAAAAACCAATTCCATAAAAATATACAACACACGTTTAATTCTTTGTTAATCAAACCATAAAATGCAATTGATTTTTATGCATGTGTAAAAAAAATGAGTTTTTAATTAAGGTTTCGCCATAACCATGTTTTTTCAGGAATAATAGAGTATAGATCTTCTAATATAATTAATATTCCTGGGTCGGCTACTGTGGAAAAAATGGCCCAGGCGAAAAATGGTCGCGCCCAGTTTCACGATCGATTCCTTTGTACTGCGAATCTAATTTATTCTACTTTAATTGTTTTGCAACCATATAAAAGGTTTATTTATTAATCATTAAATAAATTATTTTTAATTAAATGTATTTTACTTTATCATCAACATTTAATATTGAATATACAAAACAAATTTCTAATACAAATCAAAATTCATGTTTTCTACAATTTATCTTGAGTAATTATTTATCGAAAAATATATGTCATTGTTATTCACTTAGTTATTTTTATTAAACGCATAGAAAATGCAAAATATGGCCGCGAGTCATGAATCGCCCCGTAGAACCGCCAAGTCATGAATTCTTTTATATATTTTTTGTGATTCGATCTATGAAGAATTCCAACAAGAAAAATGATTTATACAATTCTATGAAAGTATAATGTTTCAGAAAATACGCGACATCGTTTTAACTGAAAAGGCTTCTTAAAACCATTGCAGTAGAAACTTCCTAGTAAATTGTTTTGGTTTTTTTTTTACCTGTAATAGTTTGCATTTTATAGGGTTGTAATAGTTAATTATACGGGTCTAATATTAAATTAACCATAAATTCAAATTCTATAAAGCTATAAACTATTTGTGCAAGACATTAATATCACGTTTTTATGCGAACGCATATTTATTTCTGTGTCATAAAATAAGGTCAGAAGCACTAAATAATAATTTTGAAAAAGAATAACATAAAAATAAAGACCATGACCTGAAGTTAAATACTGATTTGCATTAAGTATAATTAAAAATATGATAACATTTTATTCCACGCACTTCGTTATTTTATTGTTTCGTGCGAAATATATTTTGTATCTAACACGCCGTTTGCGTTGTATCCTTTCGCTCATTATGTCGTTTTAAACACTTTTTCACGCATAAATTAACACGTACTTTAAAAAAAAAACCCAAAATATATATCTTCACATCTCACAATGTATTAAAATTTATTCCGGCCGGTCGATTTTCGAGAACAAGCCTTTTTAAATTGCTCGTATGCAAATCTGATACGCCCGGTTATAAATATGCTAGTTTTATATATTTATTAAATCACAAATGGCCGGTTTAATATTTTAAAACATAGCTAGCCTAAAAACCCATTTCGCGAGACGCTTTCCACCGGGGCAGCTGCCCTATATTCCCCGGACACGCCATGTTTCTTTGGTTCCATGTCAACGGCGGCTCAGCCGTGAGTGTCACGTCACGGGGGCGGATTTGCGCCCCTCTCGCGGTGCATTCGACGCGATAAGCCCGCAGGTCTGAATGACAAACACAACACACAACAAATCACCACTTTGTTCTCTTACGTGTGATTTCCTATTCTCGGCGTATTAATGCCATGCCACAGATATGGGCTTTGACTATTATTTTATTTCTTCAGAAAATATTTTTTTTGTGCAATTTCAGCTGGATATATATCGATAATGTATCGATATATATGTAGAAGAACACGGGGACCCACTACACTATTTTTCCACAATTTATGCTTGGTTATATGGTCGCCAGCCTCCTCTGAGGAGAGATACTCAATGAAGAAGAAATATCGTGTACTGCAATTAAACATTTAAATTTTACAATTTCAATCAAATTATTGATGCGTTTTGAACATTTATAAAAAAAAGAAGCATTTAACAACACTGCTTAGTGATTGGGTCAAATGTTATGAACAAGATAGTAGAAAAAATAGTCGCTTACAAATTTAATTAGTTTTCTAATGTTTATGCAAAATGCGCCCAATTTTCTCAGCGCCGTTCTGCTCCACTCCAGATAACAACCCTCTTCTGCCTAAATAACGAAATGGAAGCACGCACATTAATTTCCGATTAAATACAATACTTCAATAACACATTAAAAGCGCTTTCGCTTATTGACGAAGCATAAACAATAATGATCATTCATCAAATTTTCCTAACGACTTGTGGGTAAAAGATCTCGACAATTTCTCGACCGGCCTTTTAGCCTTCGCAATATTTTATCAGAACTAAAAGCTTTACAGCATTGACCTGATGAATATTCCTACTAACCAAATTACCCCGAACACGTACCGACACCGGCCACTGTGAGGAGAACCCGAATTCACCGAAATGGAAGGCGAGGCACTGCAGACATCCGCGCCAATCTGCCAAATGGCTTTCCATTAATATCATGACTCACCGCATTTTTACATTAAGGATATAGGTAAAGTGCAGAACATAGAGTTATCGCCCGGCCGAAGGTCCGTCCGCAAAATTGATGGTTGCATTATCGCCAAGGAGTGGCGATCCATTAGCCCCGAGTATCATACGTACAATAAAATGCGCGTTTATACTCTAGAGCTGTTATATTACACCTCGGATTTCATTTGATATGTGACTCGGCAGAACATTTTTTCGTAGGGTTGTTTTTTTTCTTCCTTTGTACAAAAGCTAGAATGAATTAACTGAGAAAGAAAGATTGATAGACTTACCACAATCTCTAAAGAAAATCAAGCATTTTAACGACTTTGTCTTGTTTTTTTTTAAAACGATGATTTGTACAAACAAAAAATTGCTCTAATCCATATAAGTCCGATTAATTAATTTGCTTTGTCTTAAAATCTATAGTTATTTTATATTGTTTTCGCTGGTAATTATACACGAAAATCCCATACAACAAAGCCTCAATTGCAAATACGATTATTTGAATACTAGGTGGTTGTTAATTGAATAAACAAGCAGATTGACATCTGTGGCGAATAATTAATACGCAAAGGTCTCAATACGGTTTAATTGCAACAATTAAATTCATCGCTTATATGTTATTGTAATATTCGTGCGTGCGATAAAGAAATTTGAATATATCGTGAACACATACAGCAATAAATAAAACGGTGCGTCCTTCACAAAAACGGCAGCAGGAAATCAAATAGGAATTTAGACGTTAGAAATTTAAGACTCGGTTTAACGTCTGCCAATGTTATTGTTGCTTAATTTATGATCCGTTCTAGATTGTAACATTTTTAAAGGTTTTTCTGTAATAATTACACGTAACGAAATTAATTTTATTTCCCATATGTTGATTGAATTAACTAAACAGGCTAAATATCTTATGAGTAAAAAAAAATTAAATAAATTTCTAATAGTTATTAGGGTTGTGCTTACAATACGGCGTGTGGCTGTTTCCTTATCCTGGCGCTGGTTGTGGGGTTTACAAGGTGTGGCTTAGGTGGTAGCGTGCATGGATTTCTCTATTTTCGTTATTGAGTGTGTAGGGGAAAAAATGTGGAAAAAACCCTTTAAGATATCGTATGAGTCTGTTTAAAGAGATTAATTAATTGGATAGCTGTGGGCGCGTGCGACGATAAGGACGTACGGAGCACGATTAGCGAGAAATGAGTAATGCAGTTTGCAGGTGTCACAGGCACTAGCGAGCCACGTGGCAGGTGCTTGGCTGGTGTTTCCCTGCGAAGACTCCGAATTAGCATTTTCATTCTCACAGGTCACGAAACGCCTTCCAGATATTATTCAAGCGACTCCTGTCGCCTGGCAACGCTGAACAACACATGGCCGGCCATTTTTCATGTCATTGCGCCATTCACGACTGTGATTAAAGTATCTTTAACTGTATTAAATCAAATAAGTAAATAATAATCGATTTGTTTTAATTGGTCATAAAAACAGCTGTTTTGGAAAAATATAAAAAAACTTCATTATTGACAATTTTTTAAATCTTTTATACACACACTCTTGTCTACAAAATTGACACGGGAATTAAACAAATTGATAATTATTGTAAAGCCCAAACCTTCTGATAAATCAATAGAATTTCGATATCGTAGTATTACTTAGTTTTGTAGAAATATCATTAAAGTAAATTTTTTTAAATGTAGTGGGTTTTAAAAATTATTGGCTACTCTGAAAGTTATGATTTTTAATAACGAGTACTTATTTTATCATGAATTTTAGTTAGATTAACTTTAAATGGGTTATTATCTTTATTACATGAGTTAACTTGTCGAATATATTTTGTACGATTTCTTTACCTTGCCTGAAAATTAACTTTATGAATGAAATATTTTCATGAAATACAGCGCCTACTATTGTCACCCTAACTTAACATTTCAGGGTTTGCCTTATGCGTGCATAGAAACACACAAACCCACCCATCGATGAACTTTCTTAAAGCCCTAGATACCTTCTAAAAGCAACTCTTTTTTTTTACTCAAAAACTATACTGGGTAAATAATTATAATATATATGTATATATATATATATATATATATATATATATATATATATATATATATATATATATATATATATATATATATATATATATATAGTGCTTAAAATGAGTTCAAAAGTTCGATTTGGCCTCATTTTTAGTACAAAGTATATAGATTATATTCATATGAAGGGATATTAAGTATAACTTGTTTTAGCAAGGTTGTTTTTCAGCTTTCATCCATCATTTTTGACAAGGTACACTAATTATACGCTATTTTATAACGGCCATACAAAACAGTTATTTTATATATTGCTGGAATTGTCTTTTAAAAAATACATATTTTAATTTCAATTTAATAAAGAAAAAGTTTTAAGTAAGAATCATAAGCTCAAATGTACTGATTATTATTTAAAAAATCAAAAACACTATATAGGGTACCTTTTTTGTTTTTTTTTTTACTTTATGCTTAAATTATAGCTATAAAATAATTAGCGAAAAACCGAATATCGTATTTTATTCTTTATTGAAAAAAATATACGAAATTAAGATGTCAAGCGAGGTCGCAAAAGTGATTTCTTAATAATTCGCAGAACAATAAATAAGAAACGACCTCAATTTCCTATTTCATTAATTGAATAAAATGGGCCAAGTATTCATAAATGTTGTGCCGACACATTTTCCGCTTTGTTAAAAATGTCAAACGCGTTTCAGCGTGTTTAGCAGACTCACTACACATTGTGTATTTCTTGTGACGTCAAAACACATGCCTAATAGATTTTTCAACATGTCAAGCTTTGAAATCGGCGGCCGAATCTGGGTGTTTAAGGTAGTGGGCGACATGGGGAGGGAAGGAGTTCCCTCGGAGTGCGAAGCACGGTGCACAGCCCTGGCGGCAGTCAACCGTGAACCCCTGGTAGTTGACCCTAGGGCGGAGGGTAGACGGGCTGAAGGTCGGACAGGAGCCCCCCAATGCATCGGGGGGTTCCCCCCGCGGTCCCAGATGCTATCGCTTCACAAAACCGAGGAAAATTTGGATTGTTTTGAATGAGCCTTGAATGTGGGGCCCGGCACGTGGTGGACTCGCCCGACCTTGAAGCACGCGTGCCTGCGAGATCTGGAGCGCGGTGTGTTATTACCGTGTTTAGTTTTTTTATATGATTTATAAAGGACATAAGTTCCTGATCGAATTTTGCGTACTGGCTTACTTATATTTACGAGATTTTTTCTCATTCTCTAACATCACGCGTATGGTAATTTTATGGGGAGCGCGCGGAAAGGGAATCTTAATTTATTTTTTGCTACTTCATAATTAGGGATGCTTTGAATATTTAATGTTGATTAATTTTTATCACACGGCTGAAATGTAGCATGCATCGAACAAATCAACATAAATTTAGGTTAAAATAATACGTATTTTTTTTTAACAAAATTTACGGTACAAAAGTCAACACGGCCCACTGTTGAAAATTTCAGCATGCAAGCAATAAAGTAATTATTTAAACAACCCAGATCATGACAGCGATACTGAAGAATTTTTTTTTTGCTAAACTCTCGGTAAACGTTGAAAAATTTTCTGTTCTGTGAACGTATAAAAAAAATAAAATACTCTATATTTTTTAATAATTCATCCATTCTAAGAAACTATGATAAATTGTACACGTTCTTGAGAAGTTTTTAGGGAAAATCGACTGAATAGAGTAACAACAAATATGATTATTTTAAATTGTTCACACTGTTTTATAAAATTTAAAAAATAATAAATACGTATAATCGTATAAGTAATTCATTTTACAAATCGTCCTGATTATTACACATAATTTTATATTTAGTATAAAAATATATAGCAATTCATTTTAGGATCTACAAGAAGCCAACGTCCGCGTTTTCAATTATCAACTTCGTCATGGCACAATTGTATAAGTCAGGGTCCTTGGGAGTTGGTCCTAGTACGGCGGGAGTGACTGAAAAGCGTGAAATTGACAAGCCACCCCTCGGGCCCGCTTCCGTGCCGCAAGGTTGCGGGTCGGCCCGCCCTGCCCAGCCACCCCCTCCACCCCGCCACCCCCGCCACCCCTTCCACCCCCATCACCCCCATCACCCCCATCACCCCCATCACCCCCATCACCCCCACCCAGGGCCGTCTCGTGGCGCGGTGCAGTCCATGTGCCGCGGGGCTCGCCGTGCGTCGCTCAGATCACTATCGCCAGTCCGCCCCACCTGCGTCGCGTGGTGAACCTTTACCCGGGCATTCAATTACGACCGATACCGAAGTGTATACAAATAACGTATTTACGCACTATATTCTTCAAAACTATTAAAAAATCTGTTTTATAATCAATGCTTGTCATTGGTATTTTTTATTTTCAACGTGTGTTTGCATTTTTATGGCAAGTTGTAGGGATTTGTAAATTAACGAGCTCGGTTCTATGAGGGGGATATTTTATCATAGATAAGAGATTTAAGGCATTAAATACACGTCCAGTATTAACAAGAGGTGTAATTAAGTTAAATTATGGCTTATAAAATTTTTGTAACGTTTTATTTCTTCATCAAGTGCCTCTCGTCAAGAGGAGGTTGGCGACCATTTCACCGAGCATATACTCATGCTGAGCCAGTGTTCATGGTCTACAGGTCTACACCATTTGAACGTTTACAAAGTGTTATTTAATATTTTAATATTTGAAAAAAATATATAAAGCATGAAATATTCAATAATTTATATAGACTGCATACCACTATTGTATTTTGCATATTTGGTTGTCACAGTGTATATATAAAACGCACGGGAGATTAATGGAGTTACGCGTGAGTGTGAGGCGATAACTTGAGTTATTTTTCTTCCGCGGCCTGAATTCCCTCTTAGTTGGTTATTTTGATGAATATCCGCCCTGAAGTCATGGTCTGCCCTAAGGCTTTGTTGCGTGGAAGCGGCAGTTATAGTTCCTCGCGACAGCCCCCCGCAATGAGCCGAAGTGAGTTTATTTTCCTTTATTGCACTGCGTTTTACTCAGTCACGCGCCACTTCTGGGGGGCACTTATTGGAAAGAAGGAGAAATCGCTCGTATATAGGTCATGTCATGTCGAGGCGGAAATATTTTAATAAACTTTTGGAAACACACGGATTGTTTATATTTCCGTGCATTAATATTGTGGATTTATCGCATATTTGCATACGTTCCAGAAATTTATGCTATTTTAACGTCCATGTGTTCATCTACTTTTCATAAAGAGGAAGTATTTAATAAACGCTGGTTTATTCCAATGCAGGAAAGTATCATGAAATAAGTCATCATTGTTATTATTATAAATTAAGTTAAAGACAGATGGAAATGTACTCACTCAAAGATTATTGATTTATTCTTTGTAAAGTAAACCAATTTTTGACCAACACAAAATAATATCGTGAATTCAATTTAAGTATAAAATATAAAATAAAATAAAAATAGGTAATAAAAAATATTGGCTTTGAAAAAAGTTCAACAATTTATTTTACGATCAGAGTACATCGGAGAAAAAAATTTAATAGTTTCTCTCTATAAACACATGGTTTAACTCGGACATCGTTACTTTTCAAGATAATTAAGGTTTTTAGAAGTCGATAATGGCCATTTTATTGCAGTTATTCTCATTTATATCGCACTGTTATCACCAAATTCAGTTTCCTTACAAACAAACAAATAAAAGTCCATTCGCTAACGTCAGCCGCACACGCAACCCGACCAGGAAGCCAGCTCTGCCGGCGCAGTTACTAATTGACCAGTCTTTTTGAAGTTTCCGTATTCCGATTGATAACTGCCATGAGCCGGCACTCTGTCTCGGCTGCGCTATCGCGATATTGAAAGTGCATCAGTCCTTGGCACGGGGAGGTGCAACGCGAATTGGGTTATGTCCATGTACCACCTGCCCTACAAATCAAATCATTAAATTCATACCGTTTGCTGCATGCGAGATATGGGCGTTTACGTATATTCGATACTTCACGTAACATAATGAGAAGCTTCGCTTTGTTTCCACCCACCTGAAATTTGATAAAGTTTAATATATCAGAAAGCTTTGCGATACATGTTTATATCGCTGTGTGTCACAACCGCAGTTCGTTTCTATCCACTTAATCGCAATACAGGCTCTCATCTAATGGGTAAACGCCTCCGATAGTGCGCCCATTACAATCAAGAAAGTGGCTCGGAATCCGAGGGCCGGGCGGTCCACCCGAGCCATGCGCCATTCGGACCGCCCAGCGCCTGACCTTCAAATTTCCCGCGGCCACCCCCTCCGGCGGGGGTTCTAAATCATGCATTATTAAAATTCGAGCATCGCCGTCACATCGCGTGTAAGTCGGCCTCCGTCCCGCCCACCACTCTGCGCGCTCGGCGGAGACTCCGTTGGGGTCAGAATCGCGCGGAGCCTCGCCGATGCCAGACGCCGGGCCCTTCTGAGAAACATCGCCGCGGGTGTTCGGCAGTCATTCGGTTGTCAGGAGTGGCGGAGGACGTCTCTCGTGACGGACACTCGACCCGTGACGCGCCGCAGAGCGCCCGCTTCATTCGCGAGTGAGCCTTCACCGGCAGAACAGTGGTACGTCCCCTCCGCGGGACCGCGCGGTGTACTTCGCGACTTGTAAATTCTGAATTACACCAACGCCTCTCAGAGAGTTGACAGTCTACTTTGAATATTCTAAACCCTTTTGAGTGAAGAAATCAGGACACGTGCTCGCAAGCCGACAGACTCAAGCGGGGCGGATAAACAATAGAAGCGTGACGGCGGAAAATTAAAACTCGGAAGAAATGTACACATGCGCCGACTAGTGCTCATTAGTGCGCAAATTCAATACCTTTTTAGGTTTCCATTCACTTATTTCGTTTTGACAGTTAAAAGTCGGTTGATTTATTGAGCGAAATTCTTTAGTAAAAATTTACATTCATTAATGTCCTGTGGAAAGTGAAAGCTTTAAAATATTAAGTTTTGTTTCGAAAGCTTAATTCAGATTGAGAATTGTTTAAACACCGTTTATCAAAGTGATATTTTATACTTCAGGTGTGTTTCAACATCGCTGACTGTAGGCTTTTTTTATTTTCCTCAGCAATTCTCAGACTAATTTGAAGTTATTATAGTACAGTGTAATGCGGCATTATTGATATTGGTGACTCGCGCTTTCGAGCCAAACTTCGCAATAATTCACGACTCGCTAACCCAAATCAACATAAAGCTTTTAATGTGATTAATTTCTTAAGTAAGCTTTGAAAACGCTTAACGATCATAAAGTGCCCTGTTTGCTTTGAAAAGCTCGCAGTGACGTCTCGGCTACAGTTGGATCGACACAACTTGGCGGCTATCATGACCCCCAAAGCTGGCAAATGGCAGCTTTTGCAATGCCGTGCTGCAGTAGCTTTACGTCGACGACTTCACTAAATACGCTCAGTTACACTGAGAGTAGTATAACCTGACTATCAAGTGGCATGTCTGCTATCGCATGCCGAGCGGTGTAAGCCACCACGTCAAAGCATTATCATTGCTAATTAGCTTGTTGGTGTTTCTTATACAAATTCAAAACTATGAACATTTTTTTCTTTTCTTATTAAATACTTCACATTACTTTACATAGCTCATGAAGATAATCTACAGCTTACAACTAAACTGCTAATCGGAATGTGTTATTTTTACAGAAGAGAACTAGTACTTTTTTAAAAAACTATTGTGAAAATGTGAAGCGTTCTTTTCAAGCACAACAACGGTTATTATAAGTTATTTGTGTTAAATCAAATAAAAAAAAATTAAAATATTTTTTTAAAAAGCGGACAAAAGTGTAATCGTTAAAACGAAATTCTACAGTGAACCGTCAAAGCTCACGAAAAAGCATTAAAAACAATAGCCGAGCGCCAGCAAACTCGCTCATTGAGGCTGTAATCGGCGATCGAGCGGGCGGGTAGGGGAGGGGGCGCGGCAGGCTGTGGGGCAGGGGGGAGGGGCCCGGCCGCCAGCCGGAGCCAGACGAAGAAGACTTCATGCTGGACAGCGACGAAGACGCAGCCTTTGTGGTCGTGTCGCTGCCCACCATGATGCAGCCGCAGGTACGCACCACGCTGAACCGGCTCAACCCACTCCAATTTGAACGTGGCTCAAAACCATGAGACGTATATTTTTTATTCTCTCTATAATCAAAACTATCGGACTCATCAAATTATATATAATAATTGCGAGCTGTTAATATACTATAAAGCCTGACTCATTTACTTCGACATTAACTTTACTTACTAAGTCATATACAACAACAACAAAAAACCACCGGAAATAGTAACTGTACTACATGATTTCTTATATAGCCTCAAACGCAACAACCCTTGATACATATTTTATTGTATTCATTATTAAAACAAAATTATTTAATTTTTCTCCCAGAGGGGGGGGGGGGTGACTAACTGACGACTTAGTTAAAATATTAAAAATCTTTTTATTAAATTATTGAAAGAGATCACAAAGACTCAAGTCCAATTCTCAAGACCACTCCAAGATTTCACTGACCTCAAAACTCTAAAGATGAATTTAATATCTCCAAATCATTTTTTAAATTAAATGAAATGTGCATTTTGGAAAGTTCATATTATGACGCTGGAAGTTGTAAAGTTTTAATAGGGTCATTTGCGTTTCGATCGGAGCTTTATTATACACACGTGTGTGCCCACTTACGAGCTTTACAACAGCTGATATTGTTTTATCGTGTGTGGGTAGAGCAAAATTGCCAGTCATGTGAGTGCGAACAATTTTTTATTTTTATTTACGTAATTGCGCAAAATCGAATTGTTAGGAAGTACGTACCGCATGAATGTAATGTGTTTTTATATTTCGCGAAATGAATATTGAACTGAAAGTTTTTTTATTAGTGTACGAAAATGTATTCAAGGCTTGAATTTTATTATAACTCCGGCGATAAAACTATGAATTATATTTATTTTATTCTGAGAGTTTTTTTTTTTTGTATCAAATGTTGTTTATTCAACTCTGATTTAACTATTGAGTATTTAAAATATACCAAAGAACTGTTTTATTATTAAAATAATTATTATCAAAATATTTTATGTTGATTATGTCTTTATTTTCATATACAGTTTATACTAAAATTACGCTGATTTCTTTTTTTATGACCTAGACAAGCAAATAAACACTTGAAATATCATAAACAAATCGGTAGACGTTGTTACTTGAAATCAATATTAAAGTTGTTTTGGACAAATGCAACTGGTGACTCGTCAAAATGGTATACAAGTTGGTAAAGCACACTTCGCTAAAGCTGCGTGATCAACTTGCTTCCAATCTTCTGTTTCATACCTGAGAGATACTTAGAAAAATATATAGTAGGTATGCGAATGATTATTACTGGACTGCAACAGGAGGGCAAGGTGTACCTTTGAGTTTACATGAGAATGTATTTTTTTTTAGGTAATATTGTAACAAATTGAACACATGCCACGTGACAGGTTGCTTTATGGCCACAATGTGTTTACGACCGTTGTGATTTATCGCGGCGGCTAACCTATTTAGTTAGGCGCGGGTATAATGTCCACCAATCTTAATTGCGGGCCTTGGGGAGTTACTCGCGGGCGCACAGCTCGCGCCCTGTTACTTTCTAATGGTCCAAAAACTTTGCACAATTTTACAGGTCTTTCAAATATCTAATGGGATTCAACCCAAATAATAATAACTGAAATGTACATGTTCATGATTTTTTTTTTAAATTTACCTCTACGTGTTTAATCCGATAAATAAAGACCACTCTCCAAATAATACTACTACGCTTATTTATACGTATAAAATATTTTATCAGTTTAATTTTTTTTTTTAAATGTGATATTTTGAATTTGATTTCATAGATGTAGGTATAAAAAGTTAAATATTTATAGGAGCCTATTTAGTACTTGTGCTTTTGCAAATATCAGCTGATTTGCGTTTGGTTATCTGACTTATTATAGTTTGTTTGTTTTATGCAGAAAAACTTCAAACTTGTTAAAAATATAATATTACTATACATCGAAAAAAATAATTGCTCCACAATCATCAATAAAATTTTCTAACCACCATACAAACCAGTATCCTTGTTGTATATATACCATTAAATTACGAAGAAAAGCGTATAAACGTATTTACAAATAATTTGTTGAGAAGGCTTTTATGTAAACTTTTGTTCAGTATTATTAATATCTTATGTGTTTTTGTTTACAGGCGGCAAGTTATGGTAAGAAGAATGGCGTATGGTACGGGGCTCCTGGGGGCACACAGGGATGGGGGCGCACAGCCTCCCGGAAGCCCTCCGTGGTGGAGACAGATTTGCCCGCTCCAGGGGCCAAGCCCGGAGCAGGGCGAGTCATCCGCATCATCAACAACATGGACCACACTGTTCAGGTGACAATCGATTATATTCCCCCCTTTATGACAAAACACCAATGAACACATAATTATTTATTTATTCATCCATATCAATTATTTAAATACAGATTTTATTTCTTGGCGACTTATTATACTGAGCAAAGATTATCGAGCTTTCATTCACGACACATAAATTATTACCTATTGGAAGAAATATATATAATATGTGTGACGTATTTAACGATGTTCGATTAAAACAGACTTTTTAAACTCGGGCATAAATTTTAAACTTATTAATTGTGGATTAAATATTGTTAGCTACTGTTTTAGGATTGGCTAAATCTCTTTATTTTTTTCTGTTTTTCTAATCTGATTTCAATACTTTTGAGCATGTGAAGAGTAACCATAAAAGTCGACGAACTCACGCTCTTACACTGTCATACCAAAATAAATATTTAATTAAATTTTTACTTTGATGATCAGTGTCGAGTGTTGCTGAATTTGAGGACCACGCAGCCATTCGAAGAGGTGTTGGAAGATCTGGGACAAGTTTTAAAAATGAGTGGAGCCAAACGAATGTTTGCCGTCAACGGACAAGAGGTATGCTGTAAATACTTTAAAAAGTAACCCCATTTCGCGCAATCTATTCACAGGGTGACTCCAAACGTGCTACAAGCATTTTAACCTGGTTCAAATCAAATATTTTTTTAAATATAAAAATATTCAAAAACTTTTTTGAGCATATCCTCAAAACTCAATGAGAATATGCTGAAAACACTTTTGTTAGAAATTTTGTGATAATGTTGACAACAAGGTTTTTTCAGCGCTTAGCATACTTATTTTAGTTAAGTAACCACACATTGATTGGATTTTAAAATAAAGCAGGTTTTTTTTTATTATATATATTTTTTGAATATATGTAGTATTTTTTCATGTTTAATAAATCAATATAAATTACAGTTTGAAAGTTCTGTAACAAATTTGAAATCACCCAGTATACACGCTTTGATCGAAATCATTTAATTTACTTTAGCTTAGTTTAATTTTATTGTTACTCAGTGATAATAGATCTAGGGCTGTAAGATGTATATGTCTTTTCATATACCCACAGCAGGCAAGTAGGCTCATTCCACAATCTGCACTAATTATCTAAGATTTCGGATTGCGTGTTGGTAAAAGTTCCATCACTTCTTCACTTTTCTGAAAAAAATAAATCGACTTCCAGAATATTCTGTTATTCTTTTACTTATTGGGAGTTTTATTTGATATTCAGGCTAAACTTGAAAAAATATGCTTTTATTACAGTTACAACATATTTTTTTGTGTAGAAATATTAAGTGGAATAAAATCAAATTTCATGTTTTAGTTAAGTCTGCATTACAAAAAAACCAGAGCAGCCGTGGTTATTTCTGTTTTATTAAAATATAACTTATGACCGTTAAAAAAAAACATAATAATTTTTTGTAATAATTATCTTAGTCTGACTGCCTCATTGTACTTGCTTGATAATTATAAAAATATAATTTGGCTTTGAACATAACATAATATCTTTGCATTGTAAATCTATAGTAAAAAAGTAAACACAGCTGAAACGTCCCTCAAATAATACCAAAACTCATTTATAAAATACTAAATATTAACTAATCTTATCAAATACTTGTTCATCGCACTCCGATATAAAACTCTTTCTCAACAACTGCAGAGCAGTAAAGCCGATTTACACTAACTGTTTTTTAACACGAAAGATTTGTTGATATAAACGGGAATTTTTCTCATGGTATTAGATTATACCGCGATACGTCAAATGGATATTGATAATTTATAGTTGGATACAATGCCTTGGCAGGCTTTTTTCATTTCTACAGATAACCATATCGATTCTGATTCAGATATGTACTTTGAGATTTTTTATGTACCTTGAACCTGTTTCCTTGCAAATTAATTGTAAAAATGCTGTAATAAATTTTAAGAATGACATTTTAATTAGCCAACCGAAATCTAATCGAGTTTTTACATGAAGGGCGCAATTAACGCTTTACTATTTTCCCGTTTCGGTTCATGTGTTATTTCAAAAGCACAATACTCGTAATATTCCTAATATTTTTTTACCCTTCTTTATTCTTTATTAGCACCAAGTCATCATATATCTATTAAAATGCAATTTATATTCATATTAAACTGCTCTTTTTTCATTTTTTTTTATATTAGCAATGATACTTTGGTATGGAAGTCGATATAAATAAATTGATTTCACGCTTTTACTTCTTCACCAAGTGCCTCTCCACAGAGGAGGTTGGCGAAAACTTCACTGAGCATATATATACTCATGTGTTCACGATTTTTTAAGAGGAAAATAGTGTAGTGGGTCCCCGTGTCCTTCTACACTTTCCTTACGCTTTTACACCTACATAATATGATCGCATCATATATGTACTTAATAAAAAGTTTAAGAAATTCAATATTTTTGACAGATAGTACTTGGTGGAATTCCATTTTGACATTTTTCAGTAAAATATTTGAGTGATTTTCCACATGTTCGCACAAAACTTGATCGCCAAGAGATTTTAGAGATCAATCGCATAAAAGATAACACACCGGAGCACCTGCTCAATGACCGGGTTATTTTCAATAAGTCTCCACTATTATTCCCTATTGCTAAATCACATCTTTAAAAAAACCATTTACTGCGCAAAAACCTATTATTTACAGATAAACACACTACAGGACAAACCCCAACACAGGATAACTGCTACTACACCCTAAAGCTACAACTTTAGATAATTACCCCATTAATATAAAAACAACAACAACTCTCCCTCTAACAATTGTTTACCTAATTGCTTATTATTATATAAAATCTCACTCTATTTGATAAAGCCAACATGAAAGGTTGGCGAAACCGGTCACAAATGTGGAAAATCACTCAAGTATTTCACTCAAAAATATTAAAAAAGTTTAAGCATAAAATTTTAAGTATTCATGTAATTCATTCATTAATATCAACTTCCAAATAGTAAACTGCGAAGCCTGGCTTCCAAATCGGAACTTTGGGTCGCTTCCAGGTGCGGAGCTTCTCGCAGCTGCGCAACGAGTTCGCTGACGTGGAGACGTTCTACCTGGGCGTGGGCAGTGTGGGCGGCGGCGGGGGCGGCGTGATGGGCGGCGGGATGGGCGGCGTGATGGGCGGCGAGTCCCCCGTGCGCCGCTCCCGCTCGCGCGCCGCCCTGGCCGAGGAGGCGCCCGCCCGCGCCCGCCGCGCCCGCAGCAAGAGCCGCCCCCGCGTCCTCTACGCCCCCGAGAGCGAGATCATCCGCGGCTCGGGTACGCTGAACTCTCTTACCACAACCACAATACCTTAAAACCCACCTTCATCGATGAATACTCCATAAACATCTCACCTCACACGTAATATATAAACGCTTATTATCAGCTTCATGAATACTCCAGAAAGCTCGTACCTATTTTCGGTAGGTAGCGAGATCAACCGCGGCTCGGGTACGCTGAACTCTCTTACCACAACCACAATACCTTAAAACTTACCTTCATCGATTAATACTCCATAAACATCTCACCTCACACGTAATATATAAACGCTTATTATCAGCTTCATGAATACTCCAGAAAGCTCGTACCTATTTTCGGTAGGTAGCGAGATCAACCGCGGCTCGGGTACGCTGAACTCTCTTACCACAACCACAATACCTTAAAACTTACCTTCATCGATTAATACTCCATAAACATCTCACCTCACACGTAATATATAAACGCTTATTATCAGCTTCATGAATACTCCAGAAAGCTCGTACCTATTTTCGGTAGGTAGCGAGATCAACCGCGGCTCGGGTACGCTGAACTCTCTTACCACAACCACAATACCTTAAAACTTACCTTCATCGATTAATACTCCATAAACATCTCACCTCACACGTAATATATAAACGCTTATTATCAGCTTCATGAATACTCCAGAAAGCTCGTACCTATTTTCGGTAGGTAGCGAGATCAACCGCGGCTCGGGTACGCTGAACTCTCTTACCACAACCACAACACCTTAAAACTTACCTTCATCGATGAATATTCTATAAACATCGTATCTATTTTTGATAGGTAGCAAAATCATCCGGGGTATTTTCTTACCTCACACGTAATATATAAACGCTTATTATCAGCTTCATGAATACTCCAGAAAGCTCGTAACTATTTTCGGTAGGTAGCGAGATCATCCGCGGCTCGGGTACGCTGAAATCTCCAACCACACGCACAATACCTTAAAACTTACCTTCATCGATTAGTTTCATGATTAGTTTTCAGGTAACGAAATCATCCAGTGTTTTTTCTTACCTCACACGTAATATATAAACGCTTATTATCAGCTTCATGAATACCCCAGAAAGCTCGTAACTATTTTCGGTAGGTAGCGAGATCATCCGCGGCTCGGGTACGCTGAACTCTCCAACCACACGCACAATACCTTAAAACTTACCTTCATCGATTAGTTTCATGATTAGTTTTCAGGTAACGAAATCATCCGGGGTTTTTTCTTATCTCACACGTAATATATAAACGCGTATTATCAGCTTCATGAATACTCCAGAAAGCACGTACTTATTTTCGGTAGGTAGCGAGATCATCCGCGGCTCGGGTATGCTGAACTCTCCAACGACACGCACAATACATATAAACTTACCTTTATCGATTAATTTCATGAATATTCCATAAATTGTACGTATTTTTGATAGGTAACAAAATCGTCCGGGGTTCTTTCTTACCTCACACGTAATATATAAACGCTTTACTATTAGCTGCGTTAATACTCCAGAAATCTCGTACCTATTTATTACAGGTAGCGAGATCATCCGAGGTTTTCCTTACCTCACACACAATACATAAACGCTTATTTTCATCTTCATGAATACTCCAGAAAGCTCGCACTTATTTTTAATATGTAGCGAAATCATCCGGGGTTCTTTCATACCTCACACATAATACATAAACGCTTTACTATCAGCTTCGTGAATACTCCAGATAGCTCGCACTTATTTTTGGTAGGTAGCAAGATCATTCAGGGCTTATTCTTTAATTTTGGTCTAGCTTTCTTACCTCACACATAATACATAAACGCTTATTTTCATCTTCATGAATACTCCAGAAAGGTCGTACTTATTTTTGATAGGTAGCGAGATCATTCGAGACTCTTTCTTAAACTTACATAATACATAAAAGCTTACTATAATCAGCTTCATGAAAACTCCAGAAAGCTCGTACCTACTTTAGATAAGTAGCAAGATCATCCGAGGTTTTTCTTACCTCATAATACATAAAAGCTTATTATTTTCAGCTTCGTGAATACTCCGAAAAGTCCATTCCTACTTTTAGTACGTAGAATAGAGGTAAACAATTTTTGAACACTCTGAAAAGTGACATGTTAAGCAAAATTAGGTAAATAGCAAATATGAATAGCGAAAACGCTTAGAAATTGAGCTAGTTAATTTGTTAACTGAGCAGTCAATATAATTTAATTGTAATAAATTAACTAATTGTAATATATATATTTTTTTTCATTTTATATTGTATATGATTTATAGACACAGCTATTTATATAGATATTTTTATAACAAGCTAATATTTATAAATTTAGTAAAATAACTTTAAACAACAAAATAACGACATGACAACATATATCATAAGCCTCGAGTTATTCATAAAACAAAAGCTTTATGAGTTAAAGTTTAGTTTGCTACTTTTTCTTTTAGCGGCGGTTGTGTTTCACTTGCATCAATTTCACAAAAGTATCACAAAAATCACAGGCCACGTTATAAGGCGATACTATCAGGCATCTTTGGCAATAAAAAAGTTACAACGCTTGAAAAATATCACCCCATTAAACCGTTTCACGAAAGCACTACCCCATTACGTGGACGGGTACGCGGTGCGCCCGTCCACTGCGGGGGTGAGTTCAGGCGGTCTCGTGCCTGAATGACATGGAACGGACCGCTTCCGGTTTGGCACTTGTCTCCTCATTCATGTTTCTCCCCCGGCCGATCTGCGATAACGCCGAGTAATGATCCTGAGCACATTCCAATGCTTACGATTATTTTTATTACTTTAATGTTTAGCTAAATGCTTTGTTTTTTTTTGCATAAAAGTATACTATATATATTTGTGCAACGAAATAATTTTTCTTATCTAGATATTCTACTATACTTTTAAATAAAAAGGAATGCAATTATTTATTAAATTTAACGTGTCTGTGATGACAAAATACATTTTTATTTTGTATTATTTTTTACCTACAGTAACATTAAATTTTTTTTTAAATGAGGATATGATACTTACATAAACGACAATGGTTCATAATTATGGTCCCACGCGTATTTAATTATTTAAGTTACATAAAAAAAAATACGTATAAAAACATAAACATTTTATATGTGTGACTTTTCTCACTTCAACTCAAAAAAGCTAAGAATTTGAAATCACCGTAACCTATATAAGACATATGCATCTAGGTCGTCTGAAATATCGGATGACTTGCTTGATTTCAGAGTTACGATTCTATTAGCAACAAGGGCTGAGAATATTTAAATGTCGTCAAATGTGTGAAGTCGATAAATACTTTATCAAACGATATTGCGAATTTGTTTTTTTTTTTTAAGATTATACCCTCCTGGAAGTTCTGAAAGAAGAGCCAGTGCGGATCACAATTCGAGGGCTGCGAAGAACATTCTACCCGCCCATCCACCACGCTCCCATTGAAAACTCCCCGCCAGATAAGAAGCTGCAGTTGGAATGGGTGTATCCTTTATAATAACTTATATAAAAATACTATTCTGATTAATCTAATTAATTTTACAAATATTTTTTTAATGTACGCCGAATTGCCTAACCATAGGCGCCATATCTTTCACAAGTAAAAATAAACTTAAATTTCCATTTTATTTAAGCATGCAATAAAACAACAGGTGTCTTCTTAATCAATACAATATATCTACTTATTTGTTTTTCCTTAACTTGTAAAAAATCAGTTACGGTTACCGAGGCACAGACTCCCGACGGAATTTATGGGTGCTCCCCACAGGCGAGCTTCTGTACTTTGTGGCTGCGGTGGCCGTCATGTACGACCGCGACGAAGAAACACAAAGGCATTATACTGGACACACAGAAGACATACAATGGTGAGTCGATTTTGACCTGATTCATAATAATAACGCCATCACAACTCATATGTACATTCTCGATGGATACTATAATTCAACCCGGAATCCCTGTGATTGGTAAGTCTAAATAAATACCAAAGACTTTCACTTTTGTCTGTACAGGTTAGTTTATTATGAACTTAATATATTTTTATTTCAAGAATTTTTCCCTACGTTTCAGGCGTGAATTGATAACCTGAAAACATGTTGTATACTTTTTTAATATTCCAAAGCTGAATAGGTTTTTTTTTTTACAATTTCACTAAACCTTAGGTTAGCACTGCTAACACTCAAATAAAATGTATTGGCATATTTTCATTGGTGGTTATTCGTTATTTTTTATTGTCAATATTTTTGATAGTGTCTGACTATGGTTTAGTTGACTGATTGTCTTATCGGTTGTCGTGCAGCATGGAGTTGCACCCCTCGCGAGAGCTGGTCGCCTCAGGCCAGCGCGCCGGCCGCGGACGGAAGACGCAAGCCCACATCCGCATCTGGAGCACGGAGACCCTGCAGACGCTGTACGTCTTCGGGATGGGAGAGTTCGAGGTCGGAGTGGCAGCCGTGGCATTTTCGCAGCTGGTGAGTTCAAGCATTTCACGTTTTTACTTACAAGTTAAGGCGTATTGATTTTTTCAGTTCATAAAAAGCGGCGGCTTAGCAAACGGAAAGAAAACTGTACTTTTGACGAATGAACGGAAAAACTACTCATTAAATTTCCGTTACAAATAATTTACCACTGATTTATGTAAAAATATGAGGCCGTTTACTTTCGGAGCAACAGCAAAAAGCTTAAATAGTTAAGCTACCTTCTTGCCATCAGTGTGTGTGCAAAAATTGATTTGAAAATCTGCGGCTATATTTTTAAATGTATAATATGCAAAATGCCACATCTGAATTATGTACTGTACAATTCGTGCGGTTTACCTACTTAACATATAATACTATTTTATTTTTATACAATATATAAACAACGTTTTTTGCGTACGGTAATTTTATGTGCATATTATTTTTTAATTAAAATTCAGGGTAGTACACTTGAATATACGTTTTTTAAAAGCAAGTAGGAAATTTAGTTCTGTGGATATTATCGTGTTCTTGGGTTTATTTTGGAAAACCATGACATTTACAAAGTCAGCATTATTTTAGGCAAATCATTTCAATCGTCATATTACCCGAGATGATATCTCAGCTCGAGTTGTTTTTTGTTATTTTTGTTGCGAGGTCATAACAACATACGAGGAGGGGAGCTGGGACGCGACAGTAATCCGAGCCTTGTTAATAACTCTATCTTTGACGATGTCGGTTGTTATATTAAGGCCAAAACGAGAAAATTCCCTCGACCCTGGGGCACAGCTTTCGACCCTAATTAGGGTATATCGTGCTCTGTGCCTGTTTTGCATATTTTCCTTTCGACTTAATAGTTACGAAGTACGAAAGCGAAGCAAATAATACTCTGTTTTTTTTTTAATTTGTGCTTTTAATGCCACCGTCTCGGTTACATCGTTTACAACCGTCTTTGAGCCTGCATATGGTATGTGCTACCGGTGAATTGAACTCGAAATTGCGCAATTTGTAAGATTGCAATCTGCATTATATTGACTCACAATTAAAAATACTAACAGTGTTCAACATTTTTTTTTACTGCCTCAATACAAGAATATTTGAGTCATTTTAAAGGAGTTAAACAATTATATATTTGTTTAGCTAAATGAAGTTTTTCAGAGCACAAAAATTACGCGAATATCTATTACTTTGCACGACGCTGATCAAAAATGCATTCTTGAGTATTAAAAGAAGTTTATTATATGATTATAACAATGTTTAAATAACAAGCACCATCTGACCTTTTTATTTTGACAATATTGTAAGTTTGTATTGTTTAGTTTAAAATAATGTAGTGTGAAAAAAAAATATATATATATTATACATATATAATGATTTTTTGGAATTCAATGGTAGATTTATAGCATTACCTAAAATACAAAAATTTCATGTTTACCATAATAACCAACATGAAGGCGAATTCGATATATTTTACTTTAGCGTTTCGACAGATTAATCACACCCGTCGAAGACGTTCGTGTCGAATTTCTGACGAAAATTGTACTCTTCGTTCGAGAAAAACCCAAAAGCGCCGTGCATTCTATAAAAAGATTTACTACAGAAAATATTGTTTCAAAGATTTTCCATTTCCGCGAGTGGACGTGCGTCCTAGTTTTTTGGGAATCGAAAATAAATATATTCACACAAATATATCTTTTATAGTATCTACATAATTCGATACTTTTTTTCTTTCAAAATATTTACGAAAATACAGGGTATTTTTCATGTATTTCTATTTTAAAAATAACATATAATAATAGGTAATAAAATAACACAAACATCTGAAATTTTTAAATGTAACTATTTTTGTTTCGAAGTCAAATAATATATGAGCCGATTCGTAGTTTGTTAGCCTGAACGGGTGGGTTGTTGAGTTGATTTATTATTATTTTATAAACTTACAGTGGAATGTTATTTTTATTTTATTTTATATGTTTCGGCTCTGGGAATAATTATCGTAGATATAAGTTATATATATAGAGCGGTGTTGCGTCCAGATCGGGGTCATTGAGAACGACCGACCCAAATGTCGCAGAATTCTCTCTCGTCACGCAGTATAATTGTATCATTTACGGCCTTTCCGCCGTTCCTCGCATGCACCCCCCCCCCCCTCCACCCCCCGAGGCCGCGGAAACTCCAAATTCGAATGTTGCGTATTTCAAAAATGGAACGGTTTGTGTACTTCGATTTTTAAATTTTGCTCTAGAACCGCCAAGGCCAAAGTTTGAATGTTAAGCCGTTTAATAACATAAACCTTTTTTTTTTTTTACTAAATACTACTTGCTAGAACTTTATTGCCGGCAATAAACGTTGAAATATTTTTTTAGTAAAAAACTGCGTTTATTTTCGAGTAAAATAATCATTCAATGACATTTGATCAACTTTTTAACAATATATGATATCTGAAACTTTTGGATAAAAACAAGCATATTTTTTCAGTTGAAGGAGATATAAATACTCACTTGAGCACTAAATTAAAACCAAAGCCATTGATTTTATCAATGCCACTAACGTATAATTACAAAAAAAAAATTTAAAGTCCTCGAGGACTTTAAATTTTTTCAAGAAATAAAATAATTTGAACGCGCACACAATTTTAATCTGCCCCGAGGCTGTCATGTTTCGTCAATATCAAATTATTGCAATTTAAATACTTTTAACAATCACGTCACACGCCATCGTGACTGATTATGTTAGTCAGATCCGTAACAATCGTTTTCTTTGTTTTTATTTCCTGCAAATTATACCTTCGGTGCTGTGACCCTAATGAGTCCGGCGAGGCCGTCCTACGCCGAACATGCGAGAGCGTAAGCTCGGCACAGGTGTTGAGAATATCTACCTGTCAAAGACACTGTCATACTAAAAATTTCACCGGTCGTATTGTTATCCCTGACATTGACAAAAAGAGTCGCACTGCAACGTATAATTTACGCGAACTCACCGTGAGGCCGCCAAGGTGTGCTTTGATTCTATGCACAAATATAACTTGTGAGAATTTTCAGGCAATATTATACAATACACATTATTCATTACATTTTAATCGACATATCTCATATCCTGCAGATTATATTTTATCAGATTAAATATATTTAACTCACGTTGAAGGATTACCACCAAGCTAACCGGTCGATCGCCGCTGACTTCAAATAAACCCCCGTGCCGGCAACAGCCTCTAATTATTATTTTGCTTACTTCTAGAACGGGGGCAGTTACGTCCTGGCAGTTGACGGAGGACGAGAGAGCATCCTGTCAGTGTGGCAATGGCAATGGGGACATCTTCTAGGCAAAGTCGCAGTAAGTCGCTACATACACCGATTGAGCCCCCGAGCTGCAAAACCGCAACACAAACGTACATTTGAACCTCATTTTAACGACGAATGTTTAATTTTAATTTTAATTGAATAGCAAAAACTTGAAACTGCACCGACGGTGTTTTCGCGATTTACTGAAACGTAATGAACATTTCCAGATCGGATTTCGCAACTACATTCGAATAATCGAGACAATACGCAATAAAGTACCTCTACGCATGGAGCTTTACATATTCATGGTTCCAAGTAAGGCTTGCAGTATAAATATTTAGTACGTGGAGTGTATAACGCTCGCGAGTCAACGAGCCTATGAATCACGGTCGAGTCATGCAAACCCCGGAGTCCGCAGAGGCTCAGCCGGCGCGGAGTTTTACAGAGAATTCTCGTTTCAGTGAAATATTACTTCAGCCATAAGAAAATCATACAATTCGATGTAATTTTTTTTTTCAAGGGTTATTTCGATCGAAATTCGCATGTCAGAGAAGGTCGCAGACGTAAATACTTATAAATTAGTAAACGCGGTTTTTTTTCAATTTATAAGTTTCGAAAGCACTTGTAGATAAGTGGTTATTGACTTTTTTTCAATGCAAACGTTTTCTCAAATTAAGTATGAATTCTAAACTCTCATGTATGTATTCTCATTTTTAGTATTTTGTTTTGGTTTAGTTGAGACCGATCGCGGGGACTGAAACGTTGGAATACTGAAAACTTGAAGTTGCTCAACACCCAAAAATCAAAATCAACTCATAAAAACGACTGCCAAATCCTACAGACTTACTCAAAATGATATCAGTTATGAATTTATTTTATCAACTGAAACAGAAAGGCAATTTTTATTGTTATTTGGTTTCCGAGACAATTTTAACTTATAAATTAATATGTATTTTTTAAGATATAACTTTTGGCTAAGATTAATTAAGAGTCGACAATATTAACCGCTGAACTAAATCATAAAAATAAAATATAAAGCATATAAACATATAAAAATAAAAAAATATATAGCAATTGTTTCTTGAAAATCTCTATAGATTTCACAAAGCCTGAACTAAAATAGAAAACAGAATTTTATAATTATGATATACAAATATGTTTCTCAATTTTTTTAATTTGAATTACTTTAAAAAATCAGAAAAGATATTGCATTTTTTTACTAACCGGTATAATAAAAAGAGTTACACTTTCGTGTATTTTTTAAATTATTAAAAAATGTTGCGTATTACTATTGTGTTGACCGCCAACAAAAAATTGATGGATTGGGTGGTTGAAAAGTACATGTACATTATAAAAACTCGGCAATCGTTCATTGTTCAAATTTAAAGGATTATATTATGAAATATCTAGAAAAAAAAACTGCTTACCTCTTATTACTTACGCAAAAGCCGTTGAAACGCACATAAAACAAAATCACATATAAATAATCATTCGTCTTTAAAAAATATAGGTGTTTGCTCTGGATCGGACTTTTTTCAACATCAGTTGCTATATACGAGTAGATTTTTAAAACGTGGCTAAACAATCAATTCATCAAAATAGTATTTGCATGCAATATTTAGATGAATGATTCACAAGACAGGGGGTACCGTTCCAGATCATCCAAAAAAATCCTCCAAAGTTCATCCATCGTCATCATCGACCTCGCACACTCCTACCAAATCTCAACAACACCGGTACCGCATCCCTCCGTCAAGTCACTCCTCGAGGACTGCTCAACACCAACAGGCCCAATACCATACCAGCCCAACCTCCCTGGTGACCCTCGACATCTAGTATGGCGTTGAAGAAGAACACTCTCCTGTTCCGCCGAAAAAGCCAAATATAAAAAATTAAAAAATAATAAGAACGGATTTGTCTATGCGTGAATCGTTTTCCTGAATACTGTAAACGCGTTGAGTCGGGCCAATCAAATGAAATGCGAGCATATTGAATATTCAATATCCGTCGGTAATGTTGGCGAAGTAAAAAGAAAAACGCAATTCTGCGTATTTACCTACTCGGCATTCATTCGACTCGATAAACATTCTCGCCGCCCAGGGGAGTCACGTGACTGGCGGGGGTGGGTTAGGTTAGGCGGGGGTGGGGGCCGTGACGTCAGCCGGCCGGCCCCCGCCCCAGCCCCCGCCCCCTCATACATATGCATAACATTCACGAGTATGCCTACCCTACGACTGACAGAACAACAATATCCGACCGTCTGCCCATTTCTCAGGCCCGCGGGCGCCCGCGATGGAGATTCCGTACATTCTGAAAAGTAAGGAAACCCCGCAATTAGGGGAACGTGTTATTAGGCAACAGCCTTGTCCAGTGTCCCTGAATCGTAATTTTCGTCGGGGGGGCCTACAAATGAATAGTTTTTTTTTTGTTGCTAATAGTAGTAAATAGCGTTTTAACAGAACACCCTCTGTATAAATTAGCGTGAAAATGGCTATAGAGAAATAGGCTATTACTTCATCGTAATATTCAATCTTGTTGCCTTGAATGTATTTTATTGCTTTCATATTCTGATCTGGATACAAACGATAGAGATTATTTTAATACCATGATTTTCACAGTTGTTAACAATAATTCCAACTATTTTGCATCTTTACATATCTGTAAAAAAAAACCAGTTAGTATGATAAATGAGAGAAAACTAGCTTGCGAAGTAAAATTTGGAATGTGAACCAGGTATTAATAAAGTGGTAACGGCAAAATTGATTCATAATTACGACATAAAAATCTGCACCGAACGTTGTGATACGCTGAAACATATCAAGCCATATTCTGTATCAAGTCCCACAATGATCTTACTTACCTTGATACCTCTACCCAGTGCGTACATTACACCCCTGATCTTGGAGTCTACTGGAAGTGCCCAATGCCGAAAAGCTTATCGTTTAAGAGTCTCGAGTACATGTTGCTGAAGTACTGCGCCGCTCAAATCTTGTAGACTAAGTTGTTGTAAAAACCCTGAGTTAATGACACATGACACTCTTCAACTTCACGTTGTAAATACTGATTGAATATTTGTGTTACTTGAAATGTTTCAGACCCTTCAAGAAGAGATGGCTGGAGCCGCTTTTCACCCTCTGGATGATAATCTTCTAATCACTCACGGAAAAGGACATCTTGCATTTTGGAACAGAAGGAAAGACGGCTTCTTCGAGAGAACTGACATAATAAAGCCGGTAATTATTAACAACCCTATTTAAGTCGTTAACAATGCTCGTTGTGGCTAAATTTTAAAGAATGTAATGAAATTTATATGAATTGTTAATTATTACAAAGTTATTAAAGATGTTTTTAATCATCACGTAGATCATTCAATATGAAACATTACTGTTTTTCAGCCAACTAGAACTAATGTAACAAGCCTTCAGTTTGAACAAGACGGTGATGTAGTAACAGCAGATAGTGATGGATTCATTACTATATATAGTGTGGACAGCGACGGTGCTTACTTTGTTAGAATGGAATTTGAGGTAAATTCTATAAAATTATCATCTAATCTTCCCTATGATTAAGCTATCATTATACCTGTACTTCTGGTTATTTCAGGCTCACAATAAAGGAATTAGTTCATTGATAATGTTATCTGAAGGCACATTGTTATCTGGGGGTGAAAAGGATCGAAAAATTGCAGCATGGGATTCCCTACAAAACTACAAGAGAATTACAGATACAAAGGTAATATTTTACAAGTTACAAATACTATCAATGATGATTGGTTTTGAACAATCAACTAATGTCCATACTATTTTCAGTTGCCAGAGTCAGCCGGAGGAGTACGCAGTATATATCCTCAGAGGCCAGGGAGAAACGATGGAAATATTTATGTAGGAACAACGAGAAATAATATTATGGAAGGATCACTGCAGAGAAGATTTAATCAGGTAAAATACTGTAGGCAAATAAGTAATACTATGAGTCCTCATACATACTGATAACTGATGATTATCAAGTAAAATAAATAACAACCACATAAAAATTAAAAGTTTTTGAAATGTATTATAATTTATAGGTCACAGCAACGACTTGTATACAAATTGTGTTATTGTAGCATCCATGTTAATTTTTGGAAACATTTTGTCACTCGTCGAGATGTGCATCGCTTATATTTACAACACTGCCTGGAAGAACACAAAGTCTTCACCACAAGCTCTGAAAATGGACTATCAATACTATCTGTTCACAGGTGGTGTTTGGACACGGTCGGCAACTGCCCGGGTTGGCGGTGCACCCGGACGATGAGCTATTTGCCACAGCAGGCCACGATAAAAGTGTAGCATTATGGCGGCGCCACCAACTCGTGTGGTCGGCCCAGGCAGGTTATGAGTGCGTGTCGTTGGCCTTCCACCCACTAGGAGTAGCATTGGCAGCCGGCAGTGCTGAAGGTCATCTGGTTGTCCTGGCTGCTGAGACCGGTGCAGCAGCTGCCACTGTGCGCGTGTGTGGCTCTCCACTCTCCTGCGTTGGATACAGCCCCAGTACGCATACTTAATATCTCTATATATAATATTTTCAAGCAGTAAGTTCAGTAGTAGATATATCGAATATATCACTTGACTGAAATGATCTGAGACTTTTATAAATAATATTGTATTCATATCAACTTATACAGCTTTAAATTTTCATTTTGATTTCTAGCTGGTGACATGATAGCCATCGGGTCACAGAACGGCAGTGTGTATCTGTTTAGGGTGACCAGGGACGGCTTCTCATACAAGAAGTGCAATAAAATTCGAGGTTCTCAGCCCCTGGTGCAGCTGGACTGGAGTTCTGACGGCTGCTATTTGCAGACAGTCACCGCCGACTATGACCTGGCATTCTGTAAGTTACTCCTTTGCTTACCTTATATCATTAAAACAATTAAAATGTATTATATTGATATACTGATATTTTTTTCATATTCAAGCATTGTAAGTAAAATTTTCTGAATTAGTATTTTGATGCCAATTTTTCAGGGGATGTGAAATCATTGTCACCAGAGAAAAGTCCTATTGCCATGAAGGATGTAAAATGGTACACTCAATTTGCAACAGTTGGATTCTTAGTAGCGGGTATGATTTTATACACTTGGTATTACCTTATATTTTTATGAATAAAATACATATACTTATGTGCTTAATGATTTTTTTTAGGAATGTGGAATAACAGATACTATCCGATGACTTCCCTCATAACCACCGCAAGTCGCTCGTCAGCTCACGACCTCCTCATCAGTGGAGATGGTGATGGACACCTGAGATTATTCAGGTATTTGACACAAAAATTGGTTGAGATTAACCGTAAGAGATTAAGAACTTAGCTGCTACAATGTAAGCCCATTGTAAGATTTAAAGACTGATTCTTTGAGATGAGCGCTTGCAATCTTAAAATATTTTTTACAAATATGAAAACAATGTAGATAGTTGTAATTTATAATTCAAAGCTTGTTTTAAATTATTACTTTTATATAAAGTCTTGTTATAGTCAAGTCAATGTTAAACATTGACATTACTAGGTGTGAAGGTAGGAAAAGATTACATTAATAAGTATTTTTTTATTTATTTTTAGATATCCATGCGTTACTTCCAAGGCCGAATATACCGAACAGAAGGTATATAGTGGTCAGGTAGCAAGTGCTCGATTCCTCTTCAACGATCGAGGAATCGTGACGAGTGGCGGCAGCGACGCGGCCCTTATGCTGTGGGAGTTGGTGGAGGACTAGCAGGGGGCTTCGGGGCGCCACCAGCGCCTGTTCTGGGATGCACCAGCATTCACCGTCCTGCACCTCACCCTCTGAGAGCCTCTCCTCTGCTTGAGAACTTCCGCCCTGATGGATCCTAGCGATCCGTGCGGAAACCAAGTTCCGAGTTCCTTTGGAAGAGTCCACTCTTTGCAACAACTAGACTAATATTGACTGTCTTTTTTAGTACTTTTTATATAAAAAAAGCCTAAAGCCGAACGGTCGATAATCGCATTCAGAGATTCGAGTTTAAAGATTATTCATGTTTGAAGCGAATTTCCCAAAGATAGATGAAACCGATCCAAAGTTAATTATATAAAACAAATAATGAAATTCACAATCACCTTTTGTCCCAGTACGGAGCTTATACTGTAATGTCAGATTGTTGGAGATATTGTATTTTTATTTTAATAAAAAATAAACTATGACAATAGGATGGTTCCACTTGTAACATAGTAGGACGCGTTTATTGCATGATGCAGTATTGTCAACAAAAAAATAACATTTTTATGAATTTCATATTTAACTCAAAATATTTCAAAGCATTTAGACGTTGTTTGTTCTTAATTAATTTATAAGGATGATTGAGAAAATTAATTCCTATTTTATATTAATTGCGGACACTTCTTTGAGATAAGAGTGTGAGATTTTTATTATTTATAGATTTTTTGATAAAGTTATTTATTTCATAGTTTTTACAGTCTCATATGCTTTGTGTTTCTAATTTTTAATATATGGCGGGCCATATTTAGTTCTAAGAGATTTAAGTAAGTCAGTAGTAATCATATTTATAAAAAAAAAACTATACCAGATAGCATATCTATATCTATTTATTATTGTTGTTACATGTAGTAAAAATATTTTTTCAATTGGTCTATTGAAAATCTTTAATTTTACTCGTAAATTAACTTTTAGGAACTAAGTGACCCCTTTTAATTTATTAAATACTTACATAATTACCTAAAATCCATATTCACATATAATATATCATATTTTGATATCTTCCAACGCTAATCAAATACACAGATCAGTTTATAATAATCAATTTTTAAAAAAGTATTTTTCTTAATAAATACCATTTGTACAATTATAATATTCACATTAATCAAAAATTCACATACTTAAATGTAAATGTAGGCGTGTAATAAATTAAATAGGTACAACATGTTCAACCAAATATTAAATTACTATTGATTTGTAAGTTTGCATAGTTTATTAATAATTTGATAATATTAGAAATAGAAAATAAATAAATATATTAAAACTGCCAATAGAATAGTGTCACGATCTTTACTCTGGCAAATATCATACTATAACGATTACTAGTTAATAAGACATAGTAAAAATATATTATAAAATACTAAATTATTTTCTGTTCAATTATTTTTTTCAAAGCATATCAAATCGATTCATTACATCTTCAAATTCTAGGCCACACTAAATAGTTTAAAAATCCAATTTATAAACAACGGATTTGTATTTATTTTATCATAAATAATGTTAAATTACTAATTTATCAGATTTTTGTTATTAAAATACAGGCTACAGACAAAATTTCACTCACAGTGGAGATTTTTTAGTCCACTCTAAAATATATCTGTCATACTCCTTACGAATTTTTAAAAAAAATAAACATGAAACAAAGATACGGATGAAAAAATTATACTTCTACAGTCAATTTCCAATAAATTCTGCAAATGTACATACACAAATCAAAATATATATATAATTTTGTGTCGGATGTTGAAATTGCATATCAATAGTATTAATCATATTAATCTTTATCACACTATTCATTAAATAAATAAAAGAGGCACACATTACTTACTATTCACTAGTGAATCAATATTTAAAATTTTAATATTCACTGAAAAACCCTTAATATAATATATCTATTCAAATCTGTATACTTGTCTGTTTTAAATATTTATTACATTGATGAGGTATAAAAGAAGATTAGAGGAGGTTAGATGAATGATGAGTTATAATTTAGTGTAGCAAATCATTTGCTGTCCATGATTTTTACCCATGTGGTTTTTATAAGTACGCCCAAAGATATTTAGCGTTCTTAAACCTTAAATGAATGACATCTTTTCTTCAACGTTAAACATAAAAATAATGATTTTTCAATTTATTTTTCCAGTCTTCTTTAGATGTGTCTTGCGTTTTAACAGTATGTTATTTTGAAGCGACCCTTATCGTTTATTATCTCTGAGCATAAAATAGGTGTTGCGACTAGCATAAGACGTTTTATTTATTAGTAAACATTGAATTATAATTTTTCAGTATATTTGTAATTTGTAAAAAAGGTTAAATAATTTAACATCATTAAATTTTAAACTATACCAGTTGAGTTTAAAAAAAAACTTTTTTAAAATGATCACATAGCACAGAAAAGTTTTATTGTTACACCAATAATATTATCTTCACACTGACTTAGTGAGTGATTCTAAATTATGTAAGGCATGAAAAGCTGCTGTATATTTCATATTAAATAAAAATAGATAAATTATTTGTTGGAATTGATATTTATTATATTTCCAAATTATTGCTTTATTATTAAATTTGTTTTATTGTAGTTTTTCCTGATACTGCACAGATTTCAAACAAAGTCAATCCCTGCTGCAAAAAATCAAATTATCAAAACAAAGCCAAGGCAATGATGATTCCAGATCAATTAACTCAAATTTTCTCTCCAATAAAAATACCTAACTTAAATCAATATTTTAGACATACGTCTATAAAGTTACATCAAAGATTGTTATAATATGAGTAATGTTTTGCTTAAACTATTGTTTGATCAATTGAAAAATTTCACACCTTCCCAACAGTTAGGAAATTATTAAAATAAAAAAACTAATAAAAAATGAATGTTCCCTATCTCAATTAACAAGAATAATAATAATAATGTCTCTGATTGGATTTTTGACACAAGAGGCGAATAAATACCGCTTCCATAAAATCTCATGCAGCATTACACTCCACCCATATTCCGCTATTCATTGGAAATTTAATTTCCCAAATGACAATTAGTAAAGAAAATAAATACATTGATATTCGAACTCCACCGCTAAAAATTATTTTGATAAAAATCACATAGCTATTATATACAAGCTACATAATTTACAATCGTTGCAAATACTGTAAAAAAGAATGAAAGTTTGTTTAAACATCTGTTATCTGTCTGCTCATAATTTTTCACATGAAAATCTGACCAAAAAAGATCAGTCAGCTGATGTTTTAACATTTCTTAGTATTAGTGAAAACGATCGATATTACTAAAAAAATACTTTAAAAGTTGAAAATATTATATAATATATATAGTCGAAGAATTCGACCAATTAGATAAAGGAAGAATTACATTTTTTCATCGTCTAAGCATCATTCTGAAAAATTGATTTTGTAGCACGTAAAAAATTCTGATCCCGATGGATCTGATGAAAACAGCATTTTACAGTTTGAATTATAGATAAATTATTACCAAAGTGTATTTCTATGTTTTTTGGAAAGTGGAATCATTTTTTTAACGAAATTATTCCTGGCTAAATAATTTACTTTGACAGACCATAAACATTACGAGTCATATTTTGTCTATGGCAGAAAATGAAATGTCAGTTCTCACCGTTTTCAGCTAAAATTAACGTGCTTGCGTATAATTTATTTCAGCTTTAATATTTTTACTTTGCAACAAACAGACTTTAAATAGTTATACAATGAATAAACCGAGACCTTGTGGATGTAAAGGTTGTAGAACGTGTTTATTGTGTGAAAATGAGTATAACATAAACGAAAAAGTTCTCAGCTCTGAAAATGTTAAGGTTTGTTATTGTCATCCTTTTTTAGTTATGATTTAAAAGTTTTGTTTCGTGAATCATTTTATTTATTTCATTTCAGAGTGAATTCAGCTATACATATTGTCCATGGTGCAACAAAGCATGGAAAGGTTGGGATGGAGATTCTTACTCTAGTCATCCTAATCACGACGGAGACTCAGTATCTTTTCCAGGGGTTTACATAAAACTCGACTTTATAAGTGAAGAAGAAGAAAATGTTCTCATGAGTGGCATTGATGAAATGCCATGGGATCTATCACAAAGTGGAAGAAAAAAGCAGGTTATTATAATATAAAATGTATTTTTTCGGTTTTAACTTGTTTTATTAATTTTTTTAACCTAGGTGTTCTCTAATTTCAGAATTTTGGACCGAAAACTAACTTTAAAAAGAAAAATTTACGTATTGGAGATTTCAAAGGATTTCCGGAGTTCTCCCGATTCATTCAGGAAAAATTTCAGCACATACCTGTGTTAAATAATTACCGTACAATTGAGCAGTGCTCTTTAGAATATGACCCCACACGGGGAGCATCCATCGATCCGCACATAGATGACTGCTGGGTGTGGGGTGAAAGAATCGTAACTGTGAATTGCCTGTCAGACTCTGTCCTAACAATGACTCCTTACATTGGTGACCTTAAGAAATACAATCTCATGGACTGCTCTACATACAGAAGAATTGTTAATGATAATGGACAATTAATTGAGGAGAATGGAAGCTCCCCGATTATTCAGTCCGAAGACAATATTCAAATGGACAATATTACCGTCAGAATACCCATGCCAAGGTTAGTGATTCATATCTTTATAAATTATCAGGTAGACTTTTTTCACTTGTGTTTTACTTTTTGGGTTGTACTCAACTTATACTTTATTAACATACCATTATTCTTATAATTGTCTATAAATTAACTGCATATACTCTGCTGATATAAATTATTTAGTAAGTACACCTATCCCCTGATTTACACAATTTCACTTTTCACAATATTTTTAAAATATGGGATTAAGTTGACATGGTTAATGAAATGAATGATCGTGACAGTGATACCGGTGAAGAGAAGTCTAAACCAGTTGCATTCACAGCAAAAATCATCCGTGAAGGACTTGAATTAGGGCCGAAATTGGGAAATAACTAATAACTCAATATGAGGTCTACAAAGATTTGACCGAAAACCGAACACAATTGTTAATTGCCGATTTTATTACTAACATCGAACTTTAATTGCTTAAAGTACTATCGAGTGATGAAAATAACACCATACCAATCAGAAAGAAAAGTCTACGAAAGTGATAACAATAATTAAATTGTTGGTTAAATTTTTTAATGTATATTTCTTGTTTCTATATGTAAAATGAATTACATTCATATATAATACCTTGATGTTTTTATCATTTTATGAATAGACTGTTATTTCTATGTTATTTATATGTTGGAATAATGACTGAATTATCCACATTTCAGTATGTTTTCAATTTACACGGTTTTACATATAAATATCTACGTCACGATTTTCAGTGTAAATCAGGGGGATAGATATAGAGGGGGATAGGAAATGGAAACTCATTAAGCTGACAATCTTTCAGTCGATGTATTGAGAGACTTCTTTCTATACAAACAACACTCCTTAATTGTATCCCATTCCCACCTTGTCATCAACATAAGTTAAAAGACATTAAGTGTACACCAGGTGTCCATTTCCTGACCTATCTATTATGCATAACCTTTGAATTAGGGTTTTATGATGTGGTGCAACCATTTATGCTCAGATCTTTCCTATGATAATGAGTTTTCTAATTGACTGTATATTTTGTTTCAGGTATTCACTTTTAGTATTGTACGGCCAAGCTCGTTACAATTGGGAACATTGTGTCTTACGGGAAGATATTGTGAAAAGAAGAGTGTGCCTTGCTTACCGAGAGTTCACTCCCCCGTTTTTGCCTGGGGGAGATTTGGAGAACGAGGGAAGTGAAATACTGGATGCTGCTAATTCATTCTGGAACCATCGATATGTTGAGAAAACAGCGTGCTTATAGTTTTAATTAATAGATTACCATATAGTTTTGTAAATTTTTGTAAACAAAACATATTGATCTTTTACTTCTTCAATAAATATATATTATTTGTAGTATCTATTTATTAATGCAATAAATTTTTTGATAACTCGGCAAATGGATTAATTCATGATTTCAAATGTTGTCAACTTTTGTTTTTTTGTGATATGATCATGGCCAAAGAATCCATAATGTAGATTTTTGGATTTATGTTCATATCTAATGATGATGGCAGTCTCATATTTCGTGTCAGCACAAAAAAACAAAATTTTATATCCCACTATATAAAATGTTTTATACTACAATCTAGTCATTGTGATGCCTACAAATTATCTCTGTTCTTAATCTCTTGATAATGTAATCATCTTACTCACTTGCTCGCATTCTTTGTGTTGATTTCTAAGAACTCTGACAAATAATACAAATTAAAGGTAAAACTAAAATAATATAAAGTATATAAAATATTTTATTAAATATTGTTATGTGCACATATATTGATACTTTCAATAGTGAAATGTTAAAAACCATTTGAACCAAACTACCTGGGATTCATTTAATTTATTAAATTTATTGGTTGTGTAATATTTATGATTTTTCATTTCCGAATGTCGGAACATAAACCACCGGGGCTGGGTCATCAATCATGGTTTTTTTGTGAGGTTCCATCTGTGTATACGCGCTTGCAATTTGTTCTCTAATTTCCCACCTGCGACGCTCTCTTTCAGATTTAGCATGGCGAATAGTCTTTCCAAGCATTATAGCAAATATGATCCCTAGAAACTGTAAGACAACATTTTTGACTTGTAAATTTTAAATACATATTGGACCCATAAGCTTCACTATTTAATTGATTTCTGTGAGTCATAAGTATTTTATTATATTAATACCTGGATAAATGCAATAGTCATAGCTCCAGTGCCCAGCAAGATTGCGCTCTGACTTATAAGCAGTGTTAAGCGTTTCATGCATCCATTTTCGAAGAAGGTTTCACATTCGGATTCACTGTGGATAGATTTAGATTGTGCGCAGCAAGAGTCAGGGAGGTCTGTATTATTAAAATAATTACTCCAGTCTTCGGGTCTGTTGATTCCACAGCAACCAAGCTATCAAAACAAAACGTTTTTTGTTAGATTCAATGGATACAAAATTAATACTCATTTTTCATTCCTTTCAAATGTAGGTTAATTAGTTTAACTTCAGAATGAAAACGCTTTAGTTATGAAACATAATACTCGTTAATAAAATATTATTGTTACAAAGTTTTAGTTAGTATTATTTCTAGAGTAACAACAGCTCTTAAAATGACAACTATTTCTGTTCAATCTATAAAATTAATGTCTAATTACAATTTTTAGTAAAATCACAGAGGAAAGGATAATTTTTTTCATGTTTTATAATAACACTAGAAATGTTGCCCGTCACAGAATGACGTATTCGATGAACGATGCAATAGTGTTTGAATATATGTTTGGCTGAATACTCTAATTTTAAGAAGACGCTGCTCACATTTTCCTTCCAATTTATTGCTAGACATTTCTGTCACATTTCGTGTCACAAACAACGCATCACTTTCACTGCACTGTTCTTTATTTGATGCAGTCTTTATCAAGTTCAATTGTGCAATTCTTATTTAATTACGTTTGCTGTGCGTAGACGGTGTTAATTTTTTTAGGAGGCATTTTGAGTTATTAATGATGTGATTAATAATTTCGATAAAAAAATAAAGATGTTACTTGTGTCAAGCTGACATAAACTGGAAATTTCTAAGAAGCATCAAAATTTGTTTTTTTGTAAAAATTCTAAATTTGAAATTCTCACGGTGAACAACAGAATCCTATAATTCATACATATTGAAACTCGCTAAAGCATATTTTATACTTTATGAATGAAAATATCCTATCGTCTTGAAATTCGGCACATAACTGCGGAAAAACTTACTGAACTCACATGCAAAAAATCAGCATTGTATCTTTTAAGATATTCTATTGACAACCAAAAAATGAAACATACATACATACACACAATGGATATTATCATTATAGATAATTTATAAATAAAATGCAAGGTCTGTTAAAGCTCGGTTACCCTGCTCTGAAGGAAGTCCATTGAGTCTTGTAAATCTTTGTTTTTGTCATATTGTTCCATGGCGGTATGTAGTTTGCGATCAATAAGGCTAATGAGTCCTCCTTGAAGACTGAAGGCTGCTATGGTGGCCGCTATTTCCAAAATAAATACCATTGACAGCAATAGCGCAAACTGAAATGATTGAAGTAGTGATGTATTACTTTTGTTATATTGTTTCCTAAAAACTGCTGTAAAAATGTACTTTCAACTGATTACATAATTATGAGTGTCTACATTATGTATTATTTAAGCAATTTTTTATCGGCCCCAAAAATACAATTCAAAATGTACACAGCACATAAAAATCTAAATGCTCTAACAGAAAAACTATTCAAATAGATTAGGTGATGTCATAAATGGAAAATATATATTAATATATATATGGAAAATATTTTTAACATCTGAAAATACAAAATCATGTTTGTACCTTTTCGTAAAGAAATAAATTTTGTTACATGCAATGTTTCAGATGATGTTTTTGTAGCTTGGAATCACTTACAATATTGACCATACAAGTGCTCTCCTTGGCAGCTCCCCAACAGCCAACTACGGAGATGGCCAGCATGATCACTCCGATTGCCACGAGAAGAATAGCTGGAGACAAGTAAGAGTCATCCAAGAAGTGGTGGAAGTCACTGTAGATGGCATAAATGGTTGTGCCCACGGATATGATCAGCGTGGCTGTGAGCTACAAAAATAATCAATTTCAAATAACAGACTTTTGCTTGCATCCAATGTTTTCAAAAATAATTTTAAACTCAACAAAATAAACAATAAATTTTCAAAATAATTTAAAAATGTATATATATAATAGTGGCTTTATTTTATTTTACTATTAAATCATGATTCAGCAGGTAGCTCACGACATTTGCTTGCCCAGGTAAGTAAGCAACGACCAACGGTAAACAAAAATGGCGCACGGAAATAATATTGCGCGATCGATACAAAAATTACTCGCATTCAGTCGCGAATCGATACACGGGCTTGTGATTTCCCCCATCCTTAAATAAAACTATATTAAAATAAAAAAGACAATCGCCATACGTCATATATTCGCCCGACACGTACATGCTTATTCAATTAGAAAATTTCACAATATTTTTTTAAAGTATTGCGCAATTGATGCTTATTGAAAGTAGAAATGAATGTGTTTTATTTTGTCAGGTGCGGTTTATACAATATGTTCAGTATACTCACAATAAACATCATGTTAACCGTGAGTAACATGTACTTGATGCACTTCATCCCCAGTTTCATTTCTGTCGCCATCGTGAAGCCTTTTTTTGCCACTGTGCTGATGATTTTCCAGAACAACTGAATCGATTTTCATCGGACGCTTTTCCGGAGCGACTACCCGGCGTTTATCAGAGCTGATAGCGATATCGTTTCATACTTAATAATTCCGCGGCTCTTGATAACGCCGCGACGTTCTTCAGGGCCGACTCCGGCAGTGTGCTCAATCAATTGCAAATAAAGTTTCAGCACTCATACATTGTTGGAACTGGAATAAAGTTTGAATTACTCGACATATACATTTTCACAAAATTTTATGGCAATAACCACAGCAAGAGCACTATTTTTCAAAAATTAACACAGCACTCCTACCTACTACTTACAACATTCATACAAAGTTTTAATTTTATGATCACAACCTTATATCACAAATTACATATCAATCTGTCGTTTGTTTAATTAGTTGTTAACCATATTTTATTCAGCCGCAATAACCACAGCATGGAATTTATTAAAGCGCTACAATAATACACAATAGTTCTTACAATATTCTGACAAAGGAAATTTTATTATAATAGATCTGACGAGAGACGACTATTATTTTTAAATGATAATACGCAATTGCGTGGAGTGATGCTGTCACCTATGCAAAGGTATGATATGTGTATATAATACGTTTTTTTAAATATTTATTTCAGGAGTGAGAGTTATCAAGCAAAAAGAAGTACGTCTCAAGCGGAAAAGCCAGGTAAGTAAGCGGTTCAAAAAAATCAATCTCTACTGAAATTGATTCTTGGTACATTGATACACAATCTTTCTATTTCTTTGTGTGAATGGAGTCGATAATTGCATCTATACTGAAAAGTGTATTTTTATATTGTATGATAACAGTCATCACCGACCGCTACTGGAAACTTGATAAATAAGATTTCAACAACAATGTCCCAGGATGACGAGATAAGTACATCGGTGCATTGCCACCGCATTTAAATTATAAGTAATTAAATCTGTGCAATATTATTTACTTACATTTCCACCACAATGATTCATTTAAAACAAACCATTTGCATCTTCACAATTTGCAAATATTTATACATAAAAAAAATTATAACCAAATTGCATTTTCTTCGGTGTCCAATACGTCTTCTTACTAAAATTATGTATGTGCCTTTAGAGAATACAAACTTGTTACTTTGCTAATGTAAAATAAATATTTTATAGGATAATAGGCTGAGCAGTATTTACCGATGTCTATATGTTGTAGGCTGCCTAATCTTGTAATAAATAATTCCTTTTGAAATAAAAAAAGTACTTTATTGATCGTCATGACGTGTCCGACAAGTCACATTGACAATCAGACTTGACTGAACTCAGGACGTTGTATGCTAATATAGCAAATACCATTAATTTGTCTGCTAACTGTCGGTAATTTATTTTATGTTTGCTGTTCGTCCCAACAGTTTTTGACAAAATGCTTTAATTTTTTGTAACAAATGCGACTATCAAAGACCGAGTAAATCCAAAAAAAAGAGGCTTTGAAAGAAGAAAGATTTGCGACAGCCGAGTTAATAAGACTGTCCAAGGGTATAAATTCAGTGAGATGGTCTCAGACCTCCTTTGAGGAGAGGCACCTGAAGAAATAATAGCTGGGAGGTACTTTTGTCTACTAATGGGGTCACGGACTCGTGTTCAGGTAAAGCCACGCTTTTTTTCAATGTCGTAAAAAATTTAAATTGCCTTCAGGTTCAAAGTGAGAAAAAGAAAATCAATATTTTTTTAAGGATCTTAATACTATCAAGCATAATAATTTTGGGCATTTATAAGGTAAAAAAACTACCGACGTGCATCTGAAGGTTCTTTCGTTTACTGTGGAGAGAAATTCACTCGTGACAAACATTTATAAAGTACAGTGAGAAGACCCTGACACCGAACGAAACCTGACGTATTACGGAGTGTGGCTTTGACAGCAAATATGTTACTAGATATATAAAAATATTGATAGATATTTGAGATATTATTAAATAAGGCAATTGGATGTTAGACTCGTGTGTCATAGTTAATTAATAATACTTTATTACTAAACAAAACCACTACTTACAAGCGAGATCGAAAATGCATACCTACCTCAAAAATCTAGGGATAATAAAATGTGTGGTTATTTACTTCATATATTTCATCTAAAGCTTCTGTGGCGAATTTCAAAGCTATCATCAGAAATATATTGAGTAAAAATATGCACGAAAAATTATAATAAAGTAAATAAAATATTAAATATTTTCAAAGGTTTTTTTTATTTATTTTCTTTCTGTGATTGTATACACGATACAAAATAAAACAAACCTAAATTAGTGGTGCACAACACTGAAAGTTTCTAGATGCCATTTTTTCATTCTATAAATAAAATTGATATGTCTTCGTTTTTCTTAAAGTAAAAATAAACACAGTGAGGATTTAAGAATAGCAAAGGTAACTTCATTACATTAATACACTAGAATAATCAACATTCAAAGAAATCCCGATTATAAAACAAGGAAGAATAAGAACCGCTGGACTAGATAGAAAACTATATCAAAAATAGTCAAAACAATCTTAAAATTACAATTGTATAGACTTATAATTGTTTTACAGGTAACTTTGAACACCTTTATTCACAACTATCACGTGATATGCAATATTCAACATTCACTTTATTTTTAAGGTCTGAACTCACAAGAATTGAATTTTCAATTGTGAGAATGGTGCATCATTCGCGTGACAGTTAGAAGGAAACTTTAAAATTGACTTTCTCCTGGTATAAAATATTGAGGACTAGTGACTGGCGACTTATCCCCCCAACTCGTACTTGGTTCGCCTTGCGAGATGGCAGGCAAAGATGATTCCAACAAACTGGAACAGAAATAAAAATGTTTGCACTGATAAACACCAATAATCGATAAACAATCATAAGTAATACGAAACAAAAACAAATGTATATGAATAAATCTAAAATACCACTACATCTATACCACTTTGACTTTCAATATTTTTTGTAGCTAATAAAATCGTATATCAGTAGTATCTATATAAGAATTCACGAGATCATGCATTGACACAACAGGCACTAATATTAATTTGTCAATTAATACTTACGCCTTGTTAAAATTTTACGATATTTTTTCATATATCTGCTGACCTGAGGCAATTGAACCCATCGTTGCTCCAGAAAAAAAAAATCTATTTTTAATTACTGCAGTGAGTGACATGCATTTATTTAAAAATGCCAACTGAAATGAAGATGCGTTTCAGTGTCGTCAAAACACGGAATGAATCATAAAAATATAATCCTTTGAACTTAATCTACTTCATTTCGAGTATACGGAGAGACATTTAGAAATCCATATTTATTTTGTCGCTTAATATGTCTGCCATGGTGTTCGATATATCCGCGCCGACTCTATCTACATCCTGTTGGATTATCTTGGCATATTTTAATAAATCATATAATATAAAAAATAATTAAACTCTTAGTCTACACGATACAACGGAAAATCAACTAAAATTATTTAGTATTTGGTTCCATTGTTAGTGTCCGTTTTTATACTTAATATCTAAAAAATAAAATCCATGGAGCCTTTCCACAATCTTATCAAATTACCTATTTTTGGTTTATCATTTAGATAAGTGATACGTAGATAAGTACGGAATCGCTGAGTCATCGTCCATTGTTGTTTTATTTTAAAGAACCATACATCGGTGGGTAGACAGTTGCGATCATGGCAGAATCTTACTTCAGGAAAGTAAGATTCTGGCACTAATTGACGTTGTAAAAAATAAATTAAAGTAATACGTCAGAATAGTTGTCTATTTGCAAAATGAGTATTAACCTCAAATCGTTTATTTCCAAAATAAAAAATGCCCTTTGGTCAATTGATCGAGATGTAAGCATTGATTTATATAATCACTATATCTAAATCATCATCTTTCAGAATGTTTTTTAGAGCCTCTGTAATTGATCACTTAAGCTTCAATTATAAGACATACATTTGTGCTATTCTAAGAGCATATTTACATTTAATTTATCACTTCAACTTATAATTTCCAGTCACAATCATTGTCTACGAGTGACAAGTTGAATGCGAACATTCTTGGCAGAAAAACAAGGTATCTGACATACAGTAGAAGTATTATAAATATAAAGATAATTCCAGCTAATTAGAATAAAACAGATAAAAGAAGAAGAGGGGGAAAGGTATTGTAATAAAAATGGTGTCAGAAGTGTCTCACCTGGACGACAGCAATGCAGATGCCCGCAGCGCCCAGGCTCGCGGCATGAGACTTGATGTAGTCGATGAGCTTGTTGGCGCAGCCAGAATTATAGAGGTTCTCCTTCATATCATTACTGCAGGTAAACGACCCAATCTGGCCGCGGGGGATCTTGCAGCAGCTCATGGGCAGGCTCATGTTCCCGATATTTTTCTCAGCTTCCCAATCCTTGGGGCTTTTCACTCCGCAACATCCGAACTAAACAAATAATTTCAAAACTGTAGCATGACTTTCTGTCAGTAGGAAATAACGAGGCGGATACTCAAGAGTCACCCAATTCTAGCAATCTCTTCAGACGTTGATTTTATTGAAATTGTTTTAAAACATATTTTATTGGATAACTAGAATACAGAAATAAAAATATGTACCAGTATATTACAAACAGTTAAATAACAGGTTGTCTTCTAATCTATCAAACTTTCATATTCCTACCAATAATATGGCATGGTATTGTTTTTTATCATAGTAATAATATAACACGATTATCAGTATAATAACTAGCCACACTGCAGTGGCTGTGATTGAAATCTATATTAATATATTATATCTTAGTTATATGATATCTGGTAAAATTTAGGCGAATATGAACCATCTTGTGTAGTCATCAATTATGGTTACATTCTCGTAGTCACTTTACTGCCGTCATTACAACCTGATTTAGCGAATGACTGTATAATATACCTTCTTATGAAGAGTGCCTTTTTCGAATAGATCTTAGCAAGGTACGGTTGATCGACGTCATAGTCCGCTTTTTGGTTTATGATTTTACAGCTTATCAGGTGTAAATCTTACAAAATCGTTGCGTTTTACAGGTAACGTTGAGTTGCTGAATTATAAATCTGAATAAAATACAATTTATTCAATATTTTTGTCAGAAAGAACTTGGTGAAATTCCGTTGTAATATTTTTATGTAAAGAAACATTTTGAGTGATGTTTCCACTTTTTATTTTTTGACGCGATAGTATAGTCAACATACTAAATTGGCAACTTCAAACAGAGTTTATCAATTATTATTATAATCATATATTAATTTAACGCATTATGCCCAATTTGTGGTTTTGCAATTTATACTGATAGTAAGTAATAACAATCAAAATGACTTGACTTACATCCTGCTGCATCTCGTCCCACAGCTCGTACACTGTGTGATCAGACGTGTAGGTGGGCATGGACTCGATGAGGCTCTTGGTGAGCATGTCGGAGGTGCGGTCCCGCAGGACATATCCGCTGATGCCGGCTGACAGCTCCAGAATAAACACGGCGATGAGAAGCACCGAGAACTGGAATGAATATACAACCCCTACAGTCAAATGGTGTTTCAAATATTAGACATTCATAGTTGTGTTGGGCTCTCGGGATTATTTACGTCTATTTTTTTCAATCTCTAACATCTAAACTGTAAGTTTCTAAACTTTTTCAGGCCAGCGCCGACTTTGAGAGATATAAATTTTGTATCGTCACTATCTCAACTGTTTACTCTTGTATGGTTTTTGAAGAAACTTGTTACAATTTATTTTAAAAAGAGCCCAAAGGTTTACTCGATAGTATAAACATTAAATGTTGCAAGATATATTTGTAAGCCTTTGTCATGCCTGACAAAAACTGCATTCAAATTGTTAAAAATAATGAGAAATTCATACTATATTTCATCTTCTAGTTAAATATTAATTATTATACGTATCAACGGTGTTAAGCATGGCTAGTCTACCAAAAAAGGTTGGCTTATTCTAAACTCCTCGCCTTCCGATATTACACTATCACAAATCAATTCAATAATTGGACATTTGGTTTATATATTTCGTTTTGTTTAATCTTTATCAGCTGGCCCTAATACGAGTGTTGTTATAGTGATACTAGGTGATACGCAAAGTCGCCATGTTGACGTATTTTGTACACCTGCCAGTCAAATATTTTCCACGCTGGCAGAGCAGTAGGAAGGCGAAGGGACATGCCAAGGGCGTGAAAAACCGAGAGAAGCGACACATTACGAAGAGTTACAAAACAATTTTGTACAAATCTAAATGGAGAGACGCTTTATTTCACATTGGCAAAGAGCGCCAAAAACATTGCCACAGCTCTGCACGTTGGTGATTGGAAAGCAGACAAAATAACAATTAATTTGGTACAGAGTTAGCGTGCTGATTCTTACCGTCAATGTCATGCAATAGTTCTCCTTGATGGCTCCACAGCATCCGAAGAATGCAACGATGAAGATGATCACGCCGATGGCGATGAGGAGGGCCGGCACCGAAGTGTACGGAGTATCCAGCACGCGGAGATAGGCCTCATAGTTGGCTTGGACCGCTGCGCCCACGGATATTATTATAATTCCAGTTATCTGTAACAAATAATTTAGAATTATGCAACATTTCTTTTGCGCAGAAAGTTAATTACTTTTGCAGAAATTGTAGGTACCTGCTCGTTATTCGATAAATTTTCTGATTGAGGTGATAAATAATTGCAAGTGTATAGGATTGTTGCGACACGCAGCACTGATCTGGTCAATAAGTGAGCCCAACTTTTTAAGACGCAGGTGCTCTTGGCGTCGCTTTCTCTTTGTTGAAATCTGGTTTTTAAACATTTCTTATGTAACGGAAAACACGTTGATATACTTCCAATATAATATATAACGCGATTTTCGATACAAATGTGCACATTGAGAGAATATAATTCAATGAATAACTTCATGCGCATACCATGCAGCTATCATTATTTGTAACAATGAAGACCGCATTCGGAAGTCCAAATGACAACTCGCGAGCAATTAGCAAAGGCATATTGATAACGATACTTCTAATTTGATCATCGTTGCCCTTGTGAGGGCACTTTCGAAACTAGCAAAAATTGAAACTACGTTTTGTCGGGATACATTATCGGCTCGAGCGGCTAAATGTTATCAACGAAAAACCGTAAACATCACACTCAACTCTCGGCCTCGCTTTATTACCGGCTAAGAAAATAATTATGCTGCATCGATAACAAAAACGCTGTTGCACTTTGGCATTTTTTATTTCTTATATTTGCATGCAACTACGGGGATCAGTTAAATGAGAATATAATATATTATTGTAAACACAAACTATCGTTCGTGCCACCGATGCGAGGTTACAGGGACACGCTAGATTCTCGGGTGCATTTAGGAATTTTCTGTAACAAGTATTGAGGTACGATAACCGAGATTTGTATATTAAATCGGCACTACACCTGAGTCTATCGCGTGTCACAGGTGGCAGCGAACAATGATGATAAGATACGATTAGTTTCTAAGAATACTTTATTTACTAGATATGCCAAACTGCTCAAAAGAATTACGAATCTTCGGATGCACTGAAAGAAACCAAAGCACTTTACCCTGGAGGGAGTCGGGTAACATCGTATTTACTATTTCAAAATTTAATTTATAAAACACGATATTTATATTTTTTAAAACATAAACGAGGGGAAACAGAGCGAAGAACTTTTATAAATAACCTAGCGATAAATATATATTTAGCGTAAACAAGTTCAACATCAAAATAGGATCATCGCAGTATACGTGTGAGGCATTCGCTTCTTTACAATAGTACGTCACTCGATAAGGAGTACTAATCTGTTCGAGGGGAACATAATCCACAGTGCACTGGCGACGCGGCGCCGGTCGCAGCCGCACTCCTCACTTACCACGAACAGCAGATTGAAAACGAACAGCAGGTATTTGATGCACGACGTCAGAACCGAAAGGCCTGCCATGTTTCCCGGATGATGCACTGACGAGTTCACTGACGAGTTCACTGACGAGCTCCGGTGGCGAGCTCCGGCGCGGCAGCCGGTCGGGCGCGAGTGAGTGAGTGAATGAGGCTCAGGCCGGACTTATCGCGTCATGTGTCACTGGCGTCGCACTAGACTTGGCGTATTCATTTTCTTATCATTCAAGCCCACCTAAGACTGATGCGTCTTTATAATTACTAAAACATGTTTTTTTTTTAAATCAAATGTCGCTCCTGGTGTTTTACTTGCGCCGTATCTTTGCCGGTGAATTTTATAGTTTCGCTTGACTCGCTCGTTTCCTATTCCGATGGCGCGTGGAAACGCCGATCGAGAGTGAAGCGATTGCGTCGTGTGACGTAAATTCGCAAAATGTGTACTCAGTCCGGAAAGTTAATATCGTCGAAATAGATTATATTCTTGTACTATCAAATTAATTAAATTATTATATCTGAAAAAATCGTTACGGATAAACGATATCAATTGTAACAATAAATTAATCTAGTTGGATTTTTTGTTTATGATATTTATGAGTAGATGGCAGTGAAGCGTGTGAAGGTAAAAAACACTCTAAATATTAATTCAATATATCCTTATTGAATATAATTTTAAAGTAAGCATTCATAAATTTTTGGTAAAATATAATTCAGCTTCTAGTTTGCTATAACGGCTATATTATTTACTTCCAGAAAATAATGTCAACGATAAGGAGGTCCGAGAATGAAATGTGCATTGAACATTCTCCATTATGAAAAAAATACAGTATTTGGGCATTCAATATAATCCAATTTTAATTCCACATTATAAACCTAGTATTGTAATCTCACGTGATATATTGTTTTAAACTCTTAGAGAATAAATAAGAATATTAGAATTATTAATAATTAGTACAGTAGCTGGTAACAAATACATTTTTTTATGTAAGTATATAATATTATAACACAAGAAGCCCATGAGTAATTATTTCTTGTATAAATTATTAAAATATACCATCTTAATTAAAACATTTCAGAATCCAACGATGTATCCAGCATACTAGGTGAATTATCAAAATTATATTCATTCAAATTGAGCTGCGTTGACGGTACGACGGCATCTCTACATGCACAATTCTGAAACTCCTGGGAGCTCTCGATTACTTCCAGGTCATCGTCTTCGGCTACTCGAGTTCCTGTGAAGAAAACACAATAAAAAGTTGTGGTGAGCAATGGACTTCGAATGTAGAATCCGAAAATAAACCAAATGCCTCAAAAACTGCACTGCGACTCCTTATCAGATCCCGTTACATAAAGCAAATATGTGGATGTAGTGTTAAAATTAAGTTTGTTTCAATAGATCCCTCAATTATGCCACACACAAATACTACAAACCCTTGAACTTAATTCAACTTCATCCCCTCACAACTTCATTAGCTTCCATTCATAAAAGGTTGTTCCTTTAAAATAATTTTCTTGTGAAGATGGGGATCAATGTAAAAATTATGCACAAGAATCAATTTCATTCAATCTTTATAATATTTAATAATACTACTTGTCACAAATAGATAGGAGTTAAATAAAAGTTAATATTTCTATGTACAAGTCGACAACGAGTACAAATTTTATTTGTTAAACGTCCATGAATAAGAGTTCATACCTTGAAAAATCTCAATACTGTTATCCAAAATGAGGAATGACTCTTCATCAGTGAGTTCTTCACATTTTGAGTTGCTTTTGAGAGAACGAGTGAAACCCAGTTCGTCTTCAATCAATGACAGATTTATATATGAAGAAGATTGTGTTGGTGTATCATCAGATATTGTTACGAGATGTTGAATTTCAGTATTGGAATCTAACGTTTCCAAATCGATGTTATTATTTTGAATGGATAAAGTACTCTTATCAGTCGAGATTATCTTTTTAATTTTTTTCTCAATAGGCTCATCAGATTGGACCACTTTTGTCTTCTTACTTTGATTTTCTGTGAGCTCAGAGATACATGGTTTGCTTTTAAGAACAGGCATTTTAGATTTTCCTTTTTTGGGAAAGTTAATATGGCCTTTGTACCGAGTGACAAAACTATATTTTTTCAGTCTTTCTAAGATTCCAAGTTTGATTGCTTTATTAGCTTGTTTTAGGGCAATTTTCAGTCGAACTTCATATTTTTTAGGAACATTTTCCTGATTGAAAGGAGTTTTTATACCCATTTTTGCATATGGTTTAATCTGGTGAGATGCTATCCAGGATCTAGTGACCGATGCAGCATCAAAAAATGTGATATTATAATATGTCTGTATCATTAAAAAAAAACATTTAACCATGATAATAAAATTAATTAATCAGTAATTTAATCCAAATAAAATGAAAAATCAGAAAGAGAAAAAAAAACCTGTGATACATGTTTTTTTTTATTTCAGGACATTCGGAATTGGTTTACTTTTAACAATTTCAGATGTTCAGCAAGAAAATAAAAAAAAATCTGTTTTAGCATAGTAGATTTTGCAATGCCAGCAAAGAATAGTGGCAAAAAAATATATATTTACTATGTTTTCCAATTAAGATATAAATAAAAAACAAACATAACAATCTTGGCGTATTATAACTCACCGGAATATCAGAGAATCCATTTAACCAATAGAACTGTTCAGTATCTGGACAGTCATCCACAATTCCTGGCCACCAGGGATAGCCATCCAAACGAGCCCAGACCAAGGAACCAGCTGTGTACAGTGCATGAATTAAATCCTCTTCTTTCAATGGACTTTGAATAGACTCCTTTTTATCGCAACTATTGGCTTGGACATCTAAAAATCATAAAATTCTTAACTTCATAATATGAAAACTTTTAGAAACTGTTAACTTTAGGGGATGAATGATTGATATAAGTTCTTACCTGTATTCATGTAACAATACCAGTCGTTAGGTACATCGAGAGGATCATACACCTGATATTGATATCTCCATTTGTTGCAATAGGAAAAGCCACACTGCACCCAAACCCCTACCTGGCGCCGCTCCTGAAGCCACAGCAAGTGCTTCTTCTGCGATGTCTTCTGGGGTGGTTGACTCAAAGTAATATCTCTGGGACATCAAACTTCAATGAATATCTCTGATTGTAAGTACTTACTTTAGACTTTAAAATATTTAAAACAAGCATACCTAAATGTTTGTGACCAAGGGTTTATTAGACTATTCCGATTATTATTCCACACTTTTATATTTTTATCGTTGGATTTGTTTCTTGCTTCATGTGGTTTATTGGTGATATTTTCTGAAATTGGATTTTGAGCATAAACATTAGAGATGATTTTTTTCTTATTCTTCTTAGATGTAGTACTTGGAGATTTTTCTTTTTTGAATTTCTCTGATTTTTTAATAGTTGGAGGTTTTCGTTTCTGTCTTGTCTTCTCTTTAACTTTAGATGAAATTAGCTGAACATTATTGGTTACATTTAATGGAGACTCAGAGGGTCTTTCCGACAATTTAGATTCTTCTATTGATGTTTCAATAATCTACAATAATAATTCAACCGAATCACTCATTTTTGAGTATATTTGATCAAACGTTAATTACTTAAATTAAATGAAATCACAATTGTAAAAAAAGAATAAACAAAAAGCTTACAGAAATTTTTCCTGGGAGATTTGACAGATCTGATGTAGCATTTTCTTGTTTTTTTTTGGACAATGCTTGTGTATTTTTTTCTTTGGAAGAAACATTTGTTTTTATTGGTATTTTATAAGGTGCCATTTTTACAATCCATAAAAATAATGTACCAACTTAAGCCAATAAAAATGTCGAATTTCCCGCTTATCCATAAACTATGACTTTTGCAAAAAATACAAAGACAACAACGTAGTAAATGTTGTGATGGCATTTATCAGAGACAATAGTATTACTTTATATAGAAATTAAAAAAAAAAAAAAAACATCATTTGTATGCAATAGACAATATATTTTTATAAAATCCACTACGGTAAAGTTTTATTTTATTTTTAATATTTGTATCTAGTTGATTAATAATTTATAAAAGAATTCTAAGTTTTTGACTATTTTTTATTGGGTATTATTCCAAAATTATAAGCTTCAAAAAAATTTTTTTTCGATAAAAATAAAATGTTATTTTATTACTGTTTCCGCTTATACGCTATATTACGTAATAATGGCAATAATATGAATTTTAAAGTGTCAAAGTAATAAAAAATATATATTATCGCCGATAAATATCACATTTGTAAAAAATATACATATTCAATAATTTATGATCGCGTCGATATCAGGCCAAAATACAAAGAAATATTATCTGCATTATTTATTTTTTTGGAACGTGTGCTTTAGAAAAACTCAAATCAGTCACTGCTACCAAAAATAAATTAAACTTCCTTTCATCTGATAGGTAAGGTTTTGACACATAATTTTTTTTGACCTAGGTAAGGTAACATCGTTTTAGATTAGTACCATTGATAATGGGTTGTTACAGTATTTGTTTAGTTTAAATAGTTTTTTGATACACCAGATTCTGTTTTCTCATAATACAGTTTATAATTAGATGTAAACTAAAATAAAAGAACTAATAAAAATTGTTCTGTTAGCTTTTTTCAACTTTTAAGTACTTATTATTTAATAACAAAATATCCATTCTTCTATTTTCGCAGTTGTCAATTATAAAGAATATCTAAGGAATATTTTATAGTATATATGATTTATATTTTAAGTATGATATAATCAAGTACAAATAAAGTTGCACACACAATAATAACCTCAATAGCAAATGGATGCTACCCGATGAAGATTCACTGCTTAGTTGAATGAATTATTGTAGTAAATCTGCATTTTGTATGATTATATGGATTTTGGACAATTGAAACAATTTATCAATGTGTGCGGCAATAATTACTATTGTGTTGATTGGAATGAAAGAGGCAACTTTTTTATTAAATCTATCAATCAATGATGTTGCCTTAACTAGAGGTGTATGTGTTTGAAGAATTTTTTTATTTTATCAATTTAGAATAATTATATACTTATGATATACTTGCTTTGTTTAAAAGTTTCAAATAAAACGATTTATAAAATAATAAATAAGTAATTTTTATTAAAAAAATATTCTCAAAATTATTACTTGGAAATCGGACTAGATTGTTTAGTTATATCACTTTAATATTTAAAAAATCCTTTAAGTTGCCATCCACATTTCAAGAAATACATCTCATCTCTTATTCTTCAGAAATACATCTTATTTCTTATTCGTCATGCATGAGGTAATATTAATCCTTTCTTTGACAATACAAATAATTAACTACTTGATTCGCTATAATTAATTATTGTTTTATCACAAAGTAAATACTGGATATATCGTAAATTCTCCTTAACGTGTAGCCATATGGTTTTGCATTAATGGCAATTTTTCGTTTGATCTTGCAGCCGTCAAATATTTCACATTCTCAGCATTAAATGAAGACCTCCCTTCAACGCTCTACAATTACTGGCGATGTTGGCTTGTTTGATGGAGTACTGCCATCCACAGTTTCCATAGTCTGTAAAATAAAAATAAAATTTTATTTAATATTTAATGATATTATTTATCCCTTTTATAATATTAAAAATACAAACATGAGAATCGTTTTTAATATTAATAATAACTGATAAAATAGTCTTCATTTAAATTAATTCTTACCGTTATCAATCTATCCAGGCCGTAAAGAAAGCCTTCTTCATAATTGCCTTGCTTCCATGGGCTGCGATGAGTCAACGTAATTCCTTCAGGTACATCTCGTGTCTTGGCAAAATCAATAAGCCACGCTCCAACTGAATTTTCGTCGAAGATTAAGAATATGCTACTTCCAACAACTTCGTGAGTTTTGAAGTACTCGCACTGCTCAAATGTGGATCGAATCTCCTTCAGACGTTTTACAATCTTTTGTTTAACGTGCGATCGACCTCCAAGGAATTTGGAAATGGTGGCAGTAACCTGGGAATGGCTCTTAATTTTCTTGAGATCGTTGATAGGCGGTTCACCGGGCATTTTTATTCCTTCAATTCTGAACCCTTCGCTATTGGTCGAGGATTGCTGTTCCCTGAATTGCATGTAGCGTAGCTTAGTTACGGCTTTGGCGGCGTGTTCGTCCTCAGTCGGAGCATTGGGATCGACCGCTATCATTTTTTCATAGAGATCAGATCGTGCCGTTATTTTTGAAACTTCAGTCTCTAAGAATGTTCTCGTACCCATTTTGATATCCATAACATGGGGATCCTAGAATTAAAGAGGAAAATAAAAATTAAAAAGACTGCAAACAATAAACTGTTTTTCATCTCATTCGGTAATTAAAAGAGGTGATTATTTACTAATAAGGTTTACAAAATTATAAATATGCCATTGATAATCGGATAGAAAATCACCTCAAATCCATAAAGTAAATCTTGCAATTCGATGAACTTGTCACCGCGGTAGTCCACCTCACGATAGTACTTGGGCACAGTTTGTCGCATGTGCGGACACGCAGTGAGCGCTTCGTAAGCGCATCGCTCTGCATCTTCAGTCCCCACTCGGCGTTTCCACACCGTGCCCGGGCCCGCCGGAGCCAGACTGTCCGGATGGCCCGACAGCTGAAACCATTGCACGCGGCCTTTCAGAAGCACGTCGCTAGCGGGCGCTGTCAATTCCAACGCATTCTGTAAAATAAAATTTAAAAAATATTATTAAATATGAAACGTGTACAATAAAAAAATTACTGAAGGTTGATTGGCACGTTTTGAAATCGATATGATATAACAGTTCACTTCTGCAATCTATCTCAATATATTCAATTATAATAAAACAACGAAAGATTGCATTTCCAGATATGAAAAATGTATAAAATTTAGAAATGAACGAACACTCACAAAGGCGAGGTACTGCAGCCTCTCGGAGGGGCGGGTCGAGGGCGCGGAGGAGAGGGCGGGAGGAGCCCCGCGTCTCCAGCGCCGCAGCCCGGGGGCGGCCGGACCCTCGGGGCGCGGGGGCGCCGGCCCGGACTGCGGCCGCCACTTCTCGCTCGCCTCGCACTTCTCGGCCGCGGGAGTCTGCGAACAACGGAAAAGCCCCATAAAAACACCACGCTTCTTCACAACACAAAACCTCAACTCTCATATAACTCCTCGAGTATAAACTCGCAAGCCATTTCCGCAAACACAACGCACCATATTCTTAGTACCGGCGTACTGCAATCCTCCCGGTCCGAACCGCGCGAATATCGACTGCCGCGCGATCGAATTCATCGTGCTGCTGACGGTCATTTTGAGTTTCGGTTCTGGAGAGACGACGAACGGGCGAGTCACTGCGGCCTTCCGCGAGCACCGAGCACTGAGCTGTGAGGCACCCCGGCCGGGCCGCCCGGCTTTATGCGCGGCGAGTCCCACTTTCGCGGCCGATCCGTGACGTCAATGGCCCGCAGCGCCGCGCAACCGCCGGCCCCCGGGCCAGGAAATCTGAGGCCTCCCACCCGGACTTCCAGCTGCCCCAGCAAAATACACCCAAAATAAAGGGACGCTATGGTCCAGCTGCGGGTGTAGAGACCTTCACGATAGTTGTATACACTGTAAGGCAGTTGAGACCGACAAAATTGAAAACAAGAAAATAACGATTTAGGTGTAAGATCCGACAGCAATGTTGTGTACTATGTAGGTACTGCAGTTTTAGCGACTCCTTTATTTCAAGTCACGAGTCGGGATAATTTATTTGTTTCACGTTCGCCTATAAAACTTATCAATGCGATTACCCGCCGAAGAATGGTTTTTAAGCGAATCGATAGACAAACGACGAAGCTCCCGGTGAGTGCAGGCGAACGTCAGAGACGGCCTTCGTACATATTTTATACGTAGAAAAAATTAAAAACACCTACTTAGCATGTACGAGCGATCGACACTCCTTATCGATGGCTCGATAAATATAGATAGGGTGTGAGCTCGGTTTACGCGAGAGTGTAGTTTTTGAGTACCTTCGATGGAGCTCCGAGAGGTCAGTGGGTCGGAGCAGAGCAGCCCCAGCAGTAGCGGCACGAGCGACCCCGTTTCGGAAGAGGCGTCCGATTCCGAAATCGCGACGTCTCCAGGAAGCGGCCCTCGCCTGCGTCACCGAAACCGGCCACCGCGAAGTGCAGACGGTTGATACTTATCGCCTGACGTGCGCGAGGGATTCGTGATCCGTGCCACCTTGGCAGGTGTGCGCTCGACAATTCCGACGCCATCGGCCCGCGAGGACCCGCGCGCGTCATGCCTCTCGAGGATGGTTTTGAATAACACGATTGTTTCCTTTACTCGGCTGTGGCTTCGTATGTTTATATATAAATACGAGAGCTCAATGCGCAAGTTTAGTAACTAAATATTCCTCGAGCGATGCACCCGAAACTCTCGCATGTCGCATCTTCCTATTGAATTTAATTTTTCTAAAATTTATACTAAAAATAAACCGTTTTGAATAGTCCACCTTCGCATTTCGTGTCACAAACTATTTCATTTAAGCTTGCACAGGTGTTAATATGTATGCTCATCCGTCAATGCTGGCGGTCGATACACATATACTTATAAAAAATAAACTAAATTATTTATGTTTCATACAAGTAGATAATTTAAAAACCATGGAGATAAACGTATGGTATAAACACGATTAAATTAAATAGCATAGCTTCATTTTAGGGGTGTAATAAAATTGTATACTAAGAGTGGTAGAAAAAATTATTTCGTGGTCATACCAAAGTATTGAAATAATAGGTGTGTTTCTCAATACTTGAGAGCCGCCGAGTTGCACCGCAGAGCAAGTTTGTTATAGTAATGAGTGAATGCAGTCAGTCAAAATATTCCACTCGTCAAATGCGATAACGACCAACGGAAATGTCCAAACGGCCCGAGGACCAACGAGTCGGGAGATAGCAAAGTTTGCACATCACAACTAACTACCCCAACAGGTTAAATAACTTTTCATTCACTGGCCGGTCGTAAGCATGTTATGTTTTACAAAAAAAAAATTAAACTGTATTTTCTGTAGTAATGCTTTGTCTATATTAATTGTTTGATTGGGCAGAGTTTTTTACGCGCATGAATCTGACCGATCAGATTGGAGTAAGCCGAGCATCGTTTTGATGGCAGTAAGTGGATTATTCACAGGTGAAATGTGTAGGCGAGCATATTGAATCGTATTCATTGAAGAAAGCAGGTTTTCTGGTATTTCAAAGGAGAGGTATCAGTGTGCTGTATTTTTTGCTATCTGCTTTGGTTTGTGCAAATGTGTTTGAAAAATCATTTTTATATAACGAAAAGCAGTAAAGCAATAAAAAAAAATATCGTCGATTACAGAAAAGCTATTCAGCGGCACATTGTATTCCTCAGTACACTGCAGTAATAATATGCGTATTATGATTATATTGAATAATGTAAATATTTTATATGTTCAATCTGCAATGAAAAAATACTGCATATCTTAACATGCGCCATAAATATAAAATGCGTTTTCAAAATAATTTTTTAATATCAGTTTCAAACATATGTTAGGAGTGAGTACGCGCAGCGAATTCAACGGAACGACTTTCTGCATACCAGGAATGAGGGATGATGGTACTCCATACAGTAACAACCTCCTCGTGCTCTACTGTCGTCGTTCATATCGTACAACCCCAGGGATTGAAAATTCAAGCTAATAAATTAACAAAGCTGTGAAAAGCTTCGACGGCCATGTAGCAAACCGAAGGACAAGACGGTGAGGATAATTGGTTTATTCCCATGGGACCCACCCTCGCCAAGACCTATTATGGAACAGAAATGATCCGTAACATTTATTACTGAGTGAGGTGTCTGCGGTCGCTATGAGAGATTAAAAAAATCAAAATAAATTTTACTATTGAGAATAACTCAGCAAGAACAGTGAGTTGAGATATATTTTTATCTATAACAAATAAATTATACGAATATATGACCCTTTCTTATATCGCTCCAAGATAAGCATGGATTGGGTAAACAACAAATTTAACAAATCATTTTTTATCACGTTAAGTTAAATATCGCAGGCATAGGCGTATTTCCTGCTCGTAGGCATATCACCGAGCCGACATTTCTGAAATACATAATGTATATTACAATATGAATGATTGATGTCACAAATGGTGAATTTTGAATTCATGACGCGCGCCTTGCGGTTAGTTTTCTCAAGACCAAACTTGACGTTTTAAAAAAGTCGTTTCCTGATTGTGAGCCGTTGAACCACAATGTAGTACTCAGATACAATCACGCTGCGTACTTGCACTGTTTGTGTTTGTAATTTTGTAAGAAAAAAAAAATTACCGACTAACAATAGTAACGAACACCGACGAGCGTGGGCTGGCCCCAGGTGTTCGTGATCGATGGTAGACATTTACCTGTCTATATTTTAAATAAAATACTTTTGTGATTTTTCGCCAACTATTTGCGTTAGCATTACCAACGTTTGATGATGCCAACGGTTGGCGAAACCGCTCATTGAATATATTTACTTATCGACCAAAGAAACAATATGTTTTTCGTTCAACGTCTGAATTTTAATTGTACGTGTAGTAAACATTATCCAACAAGAATGGATATTTTATTTATAATTATTTAGTCCAAGTATAACCTACATTGGTTTTAATGAGATTTGAGTCTGTCAAAACATGTAGTAAAAGTTTTCCAGGAAAGTTTTATAGGTACAAATTTAGGATAGTAGGACGTTTTAGACTTTTCATTCTAATATAAAACTGCGAAGGACCCGGGGACCCATGAACACTGGTTCAGCATGTGAAGTGGTTGCCAACCTTCTCTGAGGAAAGGCACGTGATGAAGAAGAATATATTAAATTTAATTTTAAGTATATAGTATATAAAAACACATTTACTCTTTGTAATATTTTGTTATTAAACTATGAATACTTGTGAATGAAAATATGTCATCATAAATAAAATCGTGATATCGTCTCATTTATAAATAAATTAATGTTCATGAAGCTAAATTTAGACTACGAATTAAGCCCAGTTTAATTGAAGCAGTCACTTTCAAGCAAACGAGGTTATGTTTTGGATGAAGAGTTTTCTAGGAATATATTTTTTTCTTACATTATTCTTTTTAAAACGGCGCAGATCCAGTATCTTCTGATATTGGTCCAGAGCTCGGAGATAGAAGCGAGCCGTGAGCTTTTCCACGCGGGCCGGGAGAGTCATCCTCTGCGAGGCCGGCGCCGGTCTGTTCTCGCAAACTCCGGTACTCATCATCGACTGAGATAGCAGAAGCATCGATCTTTCGGCGTTTAACTTCTAGCACTCCGCGAAGCTGTGGCACATCACGAGAATCACTTGACACTTCACAGTTTAAAAGAAAACATCGCTTCTTGTGTGAGCAGTTGAGGTTATGGCGTAACGTTTGACAGAAGTGTATCGGGGAGCGGCGAGGAAAGCGCGGCTCGAGAGGTAAAAGCTTACTGAAGCGTCGCCGCGTGAGCGCTCGGGCAGCGCGCATGGGCGCCGGCCTGGGGGGGGAGAGTGGGGTCACAAAGCGAGCCGCAATCGATGCTCGGCAACGTTATTAATTACATGCATAAATAAGTGTGAAAATCACTAGGACTCATACAGGTATATTCAGTAATCCAAGACAACAAAGAAATCTATGCCACTACTTGCAAGCCCCACAACCTGCGCGCAGGATCAGAGATTACCCACACACCGCATTGCAAGCACCATAACAACTATTGTAAATTAACACAAAAAAATTAAAAAAAATTAAAATCATAATATTATTTTTAAATAAATCACAATTAACTCGAACTTCAGGAGCAGTTATTGTGTAAATATATTCAAGGTAAGGGGAAAATTATTTTCCTCGAACTGACCCCGTTGGTAATAATTGCTTATAAAGAATTTCAGAATAAATCAAATATTAATTATTATATAATGAAAGTAATCAAACAATAAAGCAGTTGTTATTACTTGTTACATGTCTATACTTTTCTTAGAATTGTGTATAAGTATGTCTATTTTTTGGATTGGACGTCAATCAGATGCGTATTTATTACCCATTACGGGTTTATTATATTATTACTAATATGATTAGGCGCATTAGTTCATACATAGAAGATGATTAAAGAAACTCAGAGAAAACTATCATCGCGATTTGTAATGTAAGCCAGGGGATGTGGGTTCAAATCCCACACAAATCACGATGATATTTTTCTGAGAGTTTCTTTAATCATCTTCTATGTATGAACTAATGTGCCTAATCATATTAGTAATAATTATGTATAAATCACTATAAAACAAAAATATGAATGCTTCAATATATTACAGAGTAACGCATTTAAAACGTGTTGCATATCCGTAACAAATAATAAAAATCCGTTGTTCTGAAGAGTATTTTAATTTAATTTTTTTTTTTTTTGCAGTCAATAGTCGATTTGAATGTCTGCCAGTCGAAGGGTGGCTATATTCTCTACTCGTGTCTGTCTCCGGGAAACTGAAAGTCACATCTACGGGAAGTCGAATTGACTGCATCACATGCAGGGTGAAGGACCCGCGTTTACCTGCCTGGAGCTCGCTCATAATATATCCATATGCAAAATGTCTGCGGCATCGGAACTAAACGAATCACAATTTTAAATATCCGACGGTACGAATGACCGCACTGAGTTCATACTGCTGCTGCCAGCGCTGACAGGCCTGGACTAACCAACAACCTCCATAGGACATAAAAACACATCACTTAATAAATCGATCTTTAATAAATATAAAAATAAGGGCAGCAATATATTTTATGCGTCAAATTTCAATTCATGAAATTAAACCAAATAGAGATGAATTTTTTTTCTAGTAATCGATGTTATCGTTCCATGCCTCTCTCCATCCACATTAAATTGGTCCAATCTATTCTATTATGCTTAGTGAATTACTCAACATTAGTTCGGGCCTGTTTATGATTATCGATTTTTACCAAATCACTGTAAGGCTCTTAGTAACTGTATCTCAAAATACGGGCAGAGAGTTCATAACTATAAAATATTCAGAGGTTATCATACGGAACAGCTTATTGTAATGAAATATTTATATCTCTTTGTTTCGGTTTTAGTGGCGTGATAAAGAGCAATTAGGCTTAATGATTATAATATCAAATATGTTTTATAATATTTTGAAGACATTGAATATTATTATCAAAATAACTAATACGCACAGTATGTTATATATCTACACAAAAAAAACATTTCTTGCTCTAAAATACTTACTAATAATTAATATATATTTTTTATCTTAGTTGTACTGTTGCACTTTACTAATGTTTGTGTATTGTAAGTAATTTTATTACATTATTAATATACCAATAAATCGTTGAAACATTATAAATAATGATATAAAAAAACAGTTCATTGGCGTGCAAACACCCATAAACATTTGACATATTAAAAATAACAGTTCAATGGCACCAATGCCATTACAAATTAGGTATTCAGTCCACACACCATATAAGCATGGTACAAGGGGAGATTTTAGCAAAAAAATATCAGCGCTATCAACACTTCCGATGTTTAAAGGCGTATTTGCATTTTGACTGTTGTAAACAACCCAACTGGTTATTAGTTTAAAATAATATTTAATCAATATTTTGTAGCGTGCAGGTGAAATCTAAACATTGACATGTAATTTGAAATTGTTGAAATTATTGACTTGCTTTGTGAATTTTTCGCATTCACTAACACGATTAAATAAAATGCAAATTTTGAAATTCATCCTTAAACCCACAGCCCACTATAATATTATATTTTTAAGTTTTCATAAAATAATAAATAACCTTAATTTTCTAAAAACACCATTGAATGTTATTTACACCTGACGTCTATACTTGACCACTCCGGCCTTCTGCAGAGCTGGCCGTGACGCAGCGCAGTGGCACAATGCTCCGAGTACATCCGACACTTACTCTGATTACAAAATAATAATTCGTCTGGAGACTATCTGAGTTATCTCGTATGCACAATGCACGTATTCATTTTTATATCAATATTGTGTCTAGACACACAGAATAATATATGTCGTGTCATATGTCAAAGTATCTATTTATAATTACATAACCTGTCAATTATTCTAGAAAAAACTAATCACTTCCTATAAAATCTAAAATATACAATAATTAAAGATTCTAGTTCTCACCTGCGAATCTCATTTGCAACGCAAAAAAAATCCCAGATTTTATCGACGCTTTATTAGTGATTTGTTGGTTAGTGGTTGGACAGTTGATATTTGATCGAGAGGTCCCAGGTTTGATCCTGTTTTCAGCTCAAGACGATTTGTATCGACAAATTTTTTTACAGTACATTTGGGCGTACACTTTGAGAATTAATCCTTAAAAATCTGTTATTTTTAGCCGTTAATTTGTCCTAGCAAAAATTCGATAACACCGTTACTTTCTTCAGCAGTGGCAAACGTAGTGGCTGTATGAGTAGTTTTAAACCTTATTTGCCTACGCTGCAATGGACTCGCCACAACGTTTCAACGAGTCCGCATTTAAAGCCCTGACCTTTGCGATCAGTCGACCGCAACACTCTAGAGAAATATGATGTGCCCACGAACTTTGACTACGAAGGGCACCAACCATGATTCAGCAACAGTAAATCGTATGAAAAGTTCAGCCAATGCCTGAATTTGCATAACCGAAGGCGTTATCAAAATATTAATTTTAGTTAGCGTTTTATTAAAATACTAGTAATGTAGCCCGTCACAAAATGACGAATTTGATGGTGAACGACATCTCGCGGCGAAGAAGTGAATTATATAATTAAAGTTTAGCTAAAGCATATTTTAAAGTTTATGAATGAAAATATTATCCTATCGTCTTGAAATTCGGCACATAGCTGCGGAAAAATTTACTTAACTTATGTGCAAAAAATCAGCGTTGTATCTTTTAAGATATTCTATACAGAACGGAAAAATGAAACATACATACAAACATACAAATAAACACACAATGGCTATTATTATAGTAGATAATATTATCAATGAGTTATATTTACACTTTTAGCAACTAAATTGAAATATTAATATATAATTAAATAACAATTTACAAGCAAGGTGTAAGTTGGAATCTCTACATAATATATGCGACTGCAATACAGCATTAAAGAAATGATCATAATTTTTCTTTAACAGTGCATAATTTATGTAAGACGGAAAGGTTTTTCCTTTTACTTGAACATCAGCAATTATTACTTATAAACAGCATTTATTTTCTACCCATAGAAATTAGAGTTATCACACGAGCTGGAGGAAAATATTCTTTATGCGGAAAACAAACCTGGCCTTCGCTATGATCTATGGAGAGTTTGTTTTTCAGGTAGTTCCGAGATGCCTTATTTGTAACATCATCTTACTTACAATTGTAAATACCCCACATAAAACATGCATCATCAATATAAGGAAATAATGTAGTTACTTATAATAACCTTTCAAAATATGAAATCAAAAAAATATATAACCTAATTTGTTGAATGTAATTATTTCTGTTTATAATTTAAAAATAATTTGAATAAATTAAAAAAAAATTGTTTCAATAATGTACACGTATAAATAACACCCAAGTTTGCTATCATTATGAATCATTATGAACCGCTCTGAGCGCGCGCATATACAACATATCTATAAAGCAGCTTTAGCGGCAGTCTGTCGGTTCTGTTTCCTATGTCAGACACTCGTTTTTACAATATTTATGAAATACGTCATTAGAAATGCAAGATGATTGACATTATATTTGCCGGCATCAGTTCAATAAAAACTAATTAATATTATAAATTCTAATATTTAAATTAATGTTTTATCATCTAAGTTTTGTTTAACTGCGTACAAGTGGAGATTTAATTAGTCGGTGATGTTATTTCCTAAGCCTGCGAAGAAACATGTTTTCAAGTTGTTTCTCAGTAAGCAGGCATCGTTATTTATTCTCTTATCCAAATATGCAATGCAATAAAATTCCGTGTTTGACTCCAGATTGTTGTGATCAAAGATTGTTCTCTCAAACACAAAGCTAGGTCGAAAGTTGTGCCTCGAGATCATTTTCCCTTGAAAACGAAAAAAAATGTATTATACAGAATCAGCTACAGTGAGTTTACGATTGTACAATTATTTGGTACAGAGTTCAAACTATAATCATTGACATATTATCCCTTAACATGGATCTTCAGTCCTAAGGGTAGAATTCAAATCTGAGTGAAGTGATGTTTTTAAAGTTCTGTAAAAAAAAAAGTATGAATAGCTATGTTAGATTTCAGTTGCTTATTTTAAATTGAAAATGAACTTATTTAATTTCGAGTAATAGCATAGACATCGTATTGAAATTGGAGTCAATAAATATTTTACAGCCAAAGCGAAGGAAACAGATAAATCAAAGTACAGCTTCACAGTTGAGGAAAATCCTTATCAAACAGATTTCCTACGGTTTTCCTGTAACGAGGTTAATGTTATAGAGATCAATTATCCCTGACATGATGTAACAGCTTCTATAAAACACATTGGTATTTCAGTTCAATTATAATATATTTAATTGGCAAAGATGTTAACATTTGTAAAGCCTAGCATCATGCTTACAAAGAGCAGTGATTACACAAACAGGTGATCAACACTAATTACACTGTTTTTTGTAGAGTATTCACCTTTTTTTCATAATACAATTATCATGACGTTAATATATAATAAACATTAATATAAAGTTACAATATAGGATATGTTCTCAGAATCTCAGGTTCAAAAAACTGTACTAAAACATATCTAAAGGGAAGCTGCGATAGCATCAGAATGTTCCGTTGTACAAATAATAAGTACACTTGGTTTGTTTGCAGAGAAGATCAAAATTTTCCATAGACCGCACGCAAGCTATTTGAATTAAATTGTGTAAGTCAATTAATTAAACCTACATAAGGACGGATAAGTTTACCATTCGGATTAAACGATTAAACATAAAAAAAATTCCAGGCAACCTACTCTCTTATGCAACACTTGATCGTGTTCGTGGGTGTTTCTCGTTTACCAATTAAATGGAACGACTTGATTGAATAAGGACGATTGTTAATAAAGCGGCACACTGTATTAGAAGTTCTGAATTTCCAAGTATGCGAATCATAACGCATTGATAAATTGTGAAATCAAAAGAACAATGTGTACTTTGAGCGAAACAATACAGGACTTACCGCCCATTAACATTCTCAAACGCAGTTTCTGGTGTATTGAAAACAATAGACAGTTAACTAAAAATAGAGTAGCTATGATTTCTATAAAAACAACAATGTTATTAATATTAAGTACATGATATTTTATCACATATGTTTATATTAGTTAAGGTTGTGAATATACTTTGCAGTTTTTATTTTTTATCTATCCGAACACCGCCATCAAAGGGCATCAATGTTGGTGATAAATAACTCGACCTTGGCCTGGTCAGACCAACCGGAAGTAGCTATTTCCTACTTTTAATAATTTTTAGTTTCTATGATCTTTCTATCTGAAAATGCGTACATGATTATAAAAAAAATATACTTGTTTTCAAATCGAAATATATTAGTGTATTAGATAAGAGTTGTCTTCGTTTAATCATTAAAAAAAATAATTGGTCGGCTAGGACACATGATCGACCTTAGAGTCAAATATATCAAATTCCTTACATACTTACTATTTTGAAATATTTAATTAATATTCTTATTAAATTTACAATTATCTAAAAAAATACTTCTACTAAGCATAACGACCAGTATTTAAAAAAAAATTGTATTTCATCAGGAAGTTGCTGTAGCTAAGGGCTCTAGGTTCACATCCCACCTGCGAGGCTATTGATTATTTATTTAAGTCTCTAATATGTGTACGTAAGAATTAATTTATAAATTTAGGTTTATGCAATAGAGTTCATTGGAAGATTTAAATTATATAATTATGGCATTATTAATTATAACATTATTTGATATTAAAAGACAGTACAATATTTTTTGAATAATAAGTATTTATTAAAGAAAAGATAATGCTTGTGGATTTCCAAGATTCCATGACACAGGTTTACTAATTGATACTTTGGATGTTAGTCGTTTTATTGGGGCATCCCCGTACCAGATTCCGCGTTTATTCAATGATTTAACACGCCGTGGGAATAAAATATATTTTATAACGATTATTTTTATTCTTAGGAAAAACCGCTTAGAAGAACGCGTGTTCAAATGATATTATTATTGCAACTGTTTGCCTTCATAACGTAGATAACTAAAAAAAATCACTGTAATTCAATAACAAAACAATTTGCAATGGGATAAACCAACTCTCGCTCCAAATATGGGATTTTTTTTATTTTCAGAGCATACAACGTAACGTGGTAAATTTATTGTTTATCATAAGGAAAAACCTATTATTCGACTCAAAAAAGCTATTCAGTATTGAATAAATGAACTGAAATTATTTTAATATTTACAATCTGACCAGTGTGACCTCTCTTTGTCGATTTCCGGTCAAATCCGGCTTGAGGTCATCGAACGTCGAAGGGAAAAATAATATCAAGAGTTAATATATGTGTTGCGAATTAATTATATTATAATAAATAGCATGAATTTCATTATAATTATACATCTAATTTTTAAATAACTTAACTTATTAATTGTAAGGAGAGCGAAGTTGTTAAACGAAATATGCTACTTTTAGAATTTAGATGTTTGATTTTTAAGCGATCGGGTACATATACGATTTTGGTTATTGATTTCAGTAAAAAATCGTAAACCGTTTATTCTCAAACAAGACATCATGCATATATGTGAATGACATATAAAAAGGTGGTAGGATTGGAATAACAAAGGGATGTGGACCAGACAGATTTTCAGCATTTTCGACGAGCCCCTCGCACGGGAGGCTCACATGCTGCAGTTGAATAAGTCGTTGAAGTAACTCATTTTTAGGCTCATATTTAGATCGTTGTCGCTTGTGCTGAGTGTTTGATGCTCTATTGACCTTTTAGTCAAGGTTTTGAGAACTTTTATTAGTATAATGTGTGCAGCTAACGAGTGCTTAAATAAAAGTTTATAACATAATATTGACAGCTTTATAGAAGGTCGATACTATAAAAAATGATACCAGAAGTTTATGTTCTACATCTTATCACAATGAAGTAACGTGGTTTTATTTATTGACTTTAATAAAAAATATATAAATTCATATTCGAGTAGGTAAGTCAGGTTTTTGAGATTTGCGCTAAAAGTCATTCGTTGCGTGCAAACAACATAATAGTTTTTATAAATTAGCAGTGTCTTTCATTTGCAGTGAGTACTGAATTGTATATAAATTTAATATCACCAAGCCGGAAGATGTTGAGAGTGGAAAAACCTGTAGTAAAAGAACCGGCTTACCAATAAAAACCTCTGACATCTTACACGGCCATTCATAAATTCCCCCATGAATGCGACAGGAAAGTCGAGAAACTTAATACAAGATGGCAAAAAAATAATAACAGTTCCAAAAGGAACATAAACAACCAGAACATAATAAATACACTTCAAAATTACTCAATAAGTTATTATGTTTCATAAAATCTTTAAATAATTAATAGGTTAGATATAAATTTGATCATTAGTACTGAATAGGGAACTTATGTCATCATTAAATATTGATGTTTCTTAAATGGAGGTAAATTTGTAAATAACATATTTGCTAATTATGATTAATATCGGTGGCATTCTTATCAAACACACTTATCGATCTGCAGAAAGCATGTAATTATGCAGTTGACTTTAAGGTCAAAAAATCAAAATCATTACACTTAGGGCAACAGAGTATGAGGCTATCTCCTGATCCCTGGTTGTGGGGCTTTCAAGGTGTGGTTTAGGTGGTAGCGTACACGTGTTTCTTTGTTGACTTTATGTAGGAAAAAATATGTCTAAAAAACCCTTTTTTTGCATGAGTTGTTAAATAAATTAAATTGTATACGCAGTAATGGACTATCAGCAGTTTGGAGTCAGAAGAGGCCAGCGGCGTGGCCGCCTCTCGCTTCTCGCTCGCACCGGTTTTCGTCGGATATCGGTAAAAGCAATCCCGTGCAATAATCAATAACAAACACATTGTCAAGGCGCACCGAGCAATCATCGCCTTACGCAACATGTCTGCGGACCGACACATGTCTGGCCGGTAACGCACTGAACTTGAACTGCGCACTGCAAGGCTGAAGATATAAATAACTTGTAGATGTGTGCAGCTGCTTTTCCGTTTTAACCCCATTATCATTATTTCTGCCTTCAGAACTTAAAACAAGATTTAATCTCGTTTTAAAGAAATATGATATATATGACTCAAGGACTATAAGGGCCATGAGTGTCTGTGAGCTCAGTGAAAGAGTCGCCAACCTCCTCTGAGGAGAGGTACTTGAAGAAAAAGAAAGAAATATAAATTTGCAGTATTCGATTTGATATTTTCTGAAGTAAGTTCCGGAATGCAAACACTACTCGGAAAATAGATATTTCATATATTTTAATCTAAATTTTGAAAATAAAATAAAATAATGAATTGAACTTTCTGCTTTTTTTAAATTTTTATTTCACCAAAGAAAACACACCGTAGTCCTATCAAACATTTTGCCAATGGTCTAATCAAACATATTTATTTCAATAAAAACAAACAATAATGACATATTGCATGCTAAAATGACATATTATATTTATACGTATATATCATTCTAATACTAAAATATTGTGAATTTAACAGTTGTTTCATGGTGCTAATTCAAATAAAATATATATTTCACGGCATTTGCGTATCGATACAACATCTGTACATTTTATTTTTAATGATTATTTTACATTGTGTTTTTTTGATAAAAAAAAAACAAATACATGGAATACTAAATATTTTTTTGTGGTTCAATAGTAATACCTCAGTTTTCCCTTTTCGGGTGACACTATGATTTTAGAAACAATGGCAATAAAAAAGTGGCAGTTATATTGTAATTCGCAGGACGGATCAGCTAAAAATTTAAAGCCTGACAGTCAAAACCATGAAACTCAGTAGTGTTTCCAGCACTGTCTTTATATATTATTAACTTTAAGTGTGACTAATCAGCAATGAATAATTCCCACGTGGTATAATCACACCATGACGGCGATGTGAATAACCAGGAGTGTGACTTCTGTTCATGACTATACAAAGTCGGCGAATTAAATTACGTACCTGCACCAAATATGCGAATTTTTAAAACGGGTAATAACATTTATTTGTTTTAATAAGTAATAAAACGTAAATAAAACGCGACAGCATGGTCATTAGTAAGCGAGCAAACAGGTTGCCGTGCGGGGCGCGTTAATTTGATTCATTTTCAGTGTAATTCAGCGGGCCCGATGAAAGGGAAACCAGGTGAACCAGGTGAGTCAGCGCTACGCGTGACTAACCAGGATCCTGCGGAAAGCGGTGACGCGAGCCGAAGCGCTTCGGGAAGGATCTACGCCGATGCTATATCATATTTTCTACGATGTCTCATCGACAAGACAGTTTATACATTATAAACCATTAACAGACACAGATATGTTCAGTGAGATGGTCACCAACCTCCTCTGAGGAGAGACACTTGAAGAAGAAGGTAACGCACGAGTGCACCCCTGCTGAAACTTTACATATACCAATGCATACAATGTATAACCGATTATACACGAAGCGAGACAACTTGCAACCCAATAGCGTCCTTTCATTTTGACCTATTGGCTACTCACCATTCGGTTATCAGTTGTGTCGCAGCGTGTGTAGAGGGTTTGTAACAAAACAAACGTTGCAACAATGCAGGAATAATGTCGAATAAATTATAATGAAGAATGCAGCCCACCGTGGTGGGTCTACGAGTATTCTCCCACGCGGGCCACGACACGCGCCGCCGGGCCCCGAAGAAGGTCGCGGTAGCCGTAGGAAGCGACAGTGGTCCACTTTCTGGAGGAATGCGGGTCACCCGGAGATGTGCAGGGATCCCCAGCTCGTGGCTCGCGAGCCCCAGAGGCGCCGGCTGTATCCGTGTCATGGACCTGATAATCATCCACACGTGCTGGGCTCGGTTACTATTCACAATGGGCGTATTCTATTCCTTATATATTTATTAAATTTCTTTAATCTATCAATTTAATAGTCACTAGGTACATAAGAATATAAACGACTCAATATATGACATTTCTAATTAGTAGGATAAAAAAATAAAATCTTTAGAAAAGTATCATAAATCTCCGTTATAAGTCAATCGGACTCATTAATGTTTTAAATCAGGCAATTGAAGAGAATCTTTAAGATGCGTCATTTTTTTTTAACTACTTATAGATTCTAAAAATAAACTCAAGCAGACTTATTATGTTTTGCATGTGTTGAGCTCTTTTTACGCATTTTTTTGTAATATAGTGCAATAAAAGTATAGCCAGTAAACTAATAACAAAAAAAAGAAATCAATTCAAAACAAATTTCCAGCATGAATGTCTATTTTTTGATAGTAAAAAATCAATTGAATTAGTATGCTATAAAAATATCGGTGGCCTTGAGACAGAACCCGAATCAATTTTCTATTTTACAAAGGTATGTACAATACTTGGATCTAATGGTACTTAAAAAATGTCATGTGCGAAAGCAACACAACTATCTTTGTTTATTCTCATATTATTAAAAACCTTGACCCTGTGCGGATTCAATCTCGTGTGTATAAATAGTGACGGTAGAAAAATAATTACAGATCGTAGGTCAATACAATGCAGACACGTGCGCAAAGCCTTTGGAGAATGTATCTCGGTCTTACACGTGGAAGAATGTATAATGTTAAGGGGAAAATACTCTCGTGTACACATCCTGACCCACTGCAGCCCGAGGTGGGTCTTGACCTCTGACCTCACAGCAGCCTTGCTCATTCACGAAAGTACCTATTACTTAAAAAAATAATCTATCTGTTTCTAAGTGTTAATATACCGATGTTCAGTTTTCTGCCTTTATCGTGTACCATGCCCTATCACAATAATAAAAAAACCTTGTGCGAGAAATATTAACACGTGGTGTATTAAATTATGACAAAGTAGCAAAAAAAAGAAACAAAAAGATTTATTTTATCTCAGCGAATGTAAAATCTATTAAAATATGTGGACGAGTATGTCCGTTTAGCATATTCTTATCTACTGTATATATTGTGAAAATGCTAAATACACCATAATTATGTACCGAATGCAAATACAAGTCACTGTGTCAAACGAATGATGAGATAGTAATAGAGATTGGTAAGAATAGATTTTATAGGATGTATTTAAATTCGAAGTACAATGTGGTGATAAAGTTGCAGGTAAACATGTTAGGATCATGCTGTATAGATGCGCCAGAATCGGTGTTTTGGGGTCACACTCTATTGTGTACAAGGGTTCAGTGCCAGAGTGCTGAAGAGGTTGGGTAGAGGTCTCCTTACAAAGGCCGATCATAATGAATCCCGAAGCGAGCCGAATTAATTTCGCGGATAAGGTGAGCTAAGGATCGACGACAGTGTCCATGCGATGCTCTCGCAAGGATTAAAAAAACTGTAACAAGCTTTTAAATGGCAGTTTTATAGTAGAACTGGTTTAACGTGTCTGCTTTATTATTTGCCGTTTGTTCTTTTGGAGGCAACCTGTGAGAATCGATTAAACATAATCACTAACATCGAAAAGCACGGGCGATTTGTCCCAGGAAAAATGTCTGGTAATCTTGTCAATGTTTCCTTTCGGAGAAGCTCAATGACAAAAAAACCCCGAAAAACATAAAACACGTGCCATATGGTAAAATTAATTACATTTTGTGTGCATGAATTCTATTTTGTCAAATACTGAGTATTTTTTTTACTTTGATTGCATAATTTAAATAAAAATACTATACAGTTAACAAAACAGAATCCATACATAAAAAACTGCACGCTATAATACTATTTTTATTTATTGTTATGATATGAAGTGTCTAGACACTAATATAAATAAAATAAAAATACAGGCGAAGGCCACGAGAGTTCACAACATTTTGCCAAGTCTAAAAGACGGAAAACCCTATTATTTTGCATTCACATACAATGTTCCTATTTCCAACCCAGTTCTCATGAAATACCAGAGTCGGTGTTTAACTTTTACTTTAATCAACGCTATAAATTATATGGGTACTTAAATTTTAAGATAGTTGTTATAATGTCTTTACGTGCACACTTTTTATGGTCTGAATTTTCGAGCTGAATTTGAATGTTGAGTTGCATTTTAACATACTGCGTCAACATTGTAAATTTCAATTTACTAGTTAAAAAGCCATTAACACGTGCTTCACTACACAAATGTAAAAATACACAAGTGTTTTAGTGCTAGTTATTTTATTCAAATAAAAATAATCACACCGCTTGAAAGTTCCTGAAAGTAATTAATAATTTTTTTCAGTTTGTGCGTATTTCACGCATCATTTTGATCTCATCGTGGGATTCTATTTTTTCGGCTTTTTTACATACTCTCTATATTTAGAAGTATATTTCGTGTACTTTTACGACACTGGTTAGTTGACGATTAAATTCATCGATTTCAACCGTTAATATTTTCAATCTCCGGCAAAATAAACATATAACGAATTGATCGAGTAGTACTCGGTGAATACAGACAAGGTTAATTCACATGCAGTTGTCAAACTGGATATGATATTACGTCATTTGTACGTAATGAAAATAATTCAATCAACGTCAATAAAATGCATTCAATTGCAGCCTGTTATTTTCTCAGATCTCACATATAAAAAAAAAAGATTAAGTAATGCAACATCCCTGAATGAAACAATTGATATATTTGCATAGAAGCAAGTGACAAATCTATAAAATAATCACTCATTTTATAAATATTGTAGCTTGTCGCAGCAACATTCAATCATGGGAAAACAGCAGCCAATATATATTTATTTATCAGTTTTAATAAAACCTATATGTATTCACATAAAAGTGTATCTTTATTTTAAATAGTGGGAAATTTTATGGTAGCAATTTTATATTCCATTTGATTTGATCATATATTGATATATGCAACAAATCGCAAAATGATTTTTTTTCAAATATATTGTACATTTAAGTGAAAAGCATAGACCACATGTGTTTTCTGGGTTTATCTATATCTTACACCATTCATATTATAGTACAATAAAATAGTTATATTCCACTTAAACAAATCAACCGAGAATATCCTGATAACACTATCATAGATCTTTCGACCACCAAGGAATGGCCCTCGGCTATTTCTCCCTACAATAAACCTAGTTTTTAATCATGAATTATAGATATGTATTGTGACTGCATAATAGTATTCTTCGAATTTTTGCGTAGGTGTTAAACGGATATATATTCTAATACCACATCCTTTAAAAATATTTTTAAAAAAATTATGCTTTTGATAACATTTACGCATAAGCGGAAAACTGTTTGCCAAGTCAGAAAACACATATGTATGTTCAAATGTACGCAGTTTTTGTAATTCACACTGCGTGCAAAATGTTGGGTGAATTCCGGGAACGATACGTGCCCGTGGAGTACACCTACTGAGAAAGGAATTTACGGAATCCCGTTTGTATCATATGCACGTCAGCAAGTCTTAACGGAGGAGGAATCATTTTCACTTATAACTTAATGGGTAGAAAGTAAACTCGGCGCCAATGTTGATGTTAGATTTATAAATAATAAAAAATACCTTTAAGCTTTCTCTTTGTAGCAATGGGGAGCGTAGAGGTTAAAAATAATCATGTATTAAACATGCCTCATAAAATTATTAATACTAGTGTAGAAATACATTTTTACGAAGATAATAAAAATGAAGCTCGCAAAAGACGACATGGAATTAGATTGCCGTAAGACGTAGTTAGTACAGTGAAAAAACTGACTACACACCAAGGACATGCTAGAGAAATAAGCAAGAGGATACTTCCCGCTGGCACGTGCAACTCGTGCACGCTATTTCAAGTCACGCTTACACTATAAAACACGCCGCAGAAAACCCTGCAACGCCATTACTGATTCCAAGCAATCTATTAGGGATGCTGATAAACGTGCTGTGCCTCAACAACTTCTACTTGAAAGTCCCGGGGGTTGTTGGGTCAAGACCAAGGTCACACAAATATCTTTCAAAATAAAACAAGTACTGAAATCCGTGTGCTACTACAGAGATACAAAAAAAAACTCTACCTTTCAAAGTTAACCTCAGTATTAACCTTAAATGGGAATGTGGAAAAAGGGTGTTCTAGCGGCAACCCTTGTGATTGAACTGGGTTAGAAAACGTATTATTTTCATGGTCAAATATACTAATGAAATACGAGGCCTAATTCGATAATAATTAAATCAATAACGTTTAAATTGCAGAAAAATATTAATCCTCTCAGATGTTTTCACTTTTCAATACAGCAGCTCTTTCAATATAATCTTGTTTGCTTTGAACATTCACAAGTGTTGTAACTTAAACTTTGAGTAAGCAAGTCTAGTATTTAAACAAAAAGCATTGTGGCTGAAAAATACATCTCGTTGCTGGGAGCAACGAGGCGGGTTGTATACAGAAGTATTATAATATTTTTACACTTAGCGTTGATAATTCTTGAGTATTTGTTCAGGATAAGTAACATACGTGATGTCTCTCATAACCGTTCGTTGAATATTCAACAAATCGTAATTTCGAATGTCTAAAACACGTTTAAATTAAAAAAATCAAATATTGATCTTGCCTATAGTGAAACTACTTAACATTTGCAACAAGATAATATATATTCGGGGATTTTATAAGTTCGAACCTCGGAAAACGTTTGGACGATCATTATACAAATAGTACCTGCGCTTATTTTTACAAAATACTATAAAAACTTTGAATTATTAAAATGTTTATTTATTTCATAAATTACGTATATACATCGGTTAACTAAACATGCTAAAAATGATGTTAAAAAAAATCAGTATTTTTTAAATTTATCCACGGCAAGTTGGTTTAATTTACACTACCCCATATATATACACATATTATAAATATATTAAACCAAATGTCTAGAAGATGTTTTTATGTAAACATACTTCTAAAATAATATCCGTTCGTATACCGGTTTGAAACTTATTCGTTATGGTAAGCCTTTACATGTTATTTAATTTTAACTTTCGTTGATTTTAACTGTTTGTTGAATATTCAACAAATACTAATGTCAACAAGAGGATTTGTAATTTATGTTAAATATTGATATTACTTTATAAACAAATAGTGGTATTATTAAATAGGTAATTATCACATCAAGCGACAAGTTACTGCGATATTCATATATAATTCATCATTTCAGGTTTTTTATATATGAATTTATTATTCAAAGTATTTGAAACAACAGATTATTTATTTTGAGAACCCTAGACAAGAACGTGTCTTAACACTAAACCTACCGACTCACCGTGCTGGGTCAAAATGACCCCTTTGGAAGTTTTAGTGTTAGTAGAGTTCAAGTGCGAAAGAGTTTTACTTTTTGAGTGTACTTTAAAATGAATAATTTTAAATAGAGGCACACTTGCACACTTGTGAAAACGTTTTAAAATAAAACCTATGACAATTTTTTTTATTTGTTATTGTTATTTATTTAAAACCTTCTGCACGTTGAATTGCCTTGAACCTATCTGTTTGGATTCCGGTTCATTCTACTGAACATCGACTCTATCCTGTGCGCCCCTTTAGCCGGAATATTAAACGCAATGTCACCAGTACGTCCGTTGTCCTAAAGAAAATAATAAGAAACGATAAAAGTTTTATTACTTGAGCACAGCTCGGCATACGGCCGAGTTCCTTTGTCTTCAACCTTCCGTGCAGGAAGACGGGGCTTCTTCCTGAAGTATAGAATATATATATATCTACATCCTTCTGACGTCAAAGATCCGCGACGTGTCTAGAATACAATGCAAGGGATAATACTGCATATCTATAAGTCCTTATTGATATTAATTGCTCAGATTTATAATGCTGTCGCTTCACGGTGGTATGCCCTCGCCGGTGTCCATACAAGTCATACAAAATAATAAATCACATGTCAGGCCTGCAAATCATTTTTGTAACTAAATATGTACATAAATGAATATTTACTTTTTGGAATGACGCTGTCATACTGACAATCTGTTAAGATATATTACGAAAATGTAATGAACTATTCTTCATCGTTCGTTTAAGGATCTGACAGTTACATTGACCTTGTCATATAAACCATTCTGTAAAATGTAAGGTTTTTTTCATAACGATATATGCGTGATGTATAATTCTGTTTGTAATCTGGTGAGTGTGGACGGTGTGAAATTATCAACATTGACACTCAAAAAATCACATATTTATCATTTTTATTATGAAACAGATATGTATATAAAAAGGCTTTGTATGATATTCGTACTACCGCACATATAAAATCTTTAAATTACAAATCAGGTAAGAAATTATTGTTTTATTTGACCTCTGCAAACATTCGACAAATGATTATTAAACATAGCATTGGCGGTTGTTTTATTGCTGGAGAACAAATTATCCGAACGATTGCGTCCTCCAATTTTACGACTCGGCTGTCCGTCTGCTCACACGTGTTCTATATATTTTTTTCTATTGAGGCGCGGTCTGCACTCAGGGCCACATAACTACTAAAATTAAAATAAAATCGTCAATGTTTGAAGCATCTTGTAATTGTATTGAATATATAATGCAGTGAAAATCATGCACTACAGGAATCACAAACATATGTTGTATTGTATCGTAATCGGTGGTATAATTAAAGCAAAAAAAATTGATCACACATTTGATCCATCAAGGTTAAACTTCCATTGTCATTATGAGTGCAAAATTGTGCAAAAAATGGTTAGTGTTCATTTAATATACGATAGTAATTCACGGTTTACCCCCGAACAGTAAAATGGCAGATCGGATAGGTAGGTTTCTAAAATAGGGAACTTTAGTGCTACATGATAACAGCGTCACTGTGAAGTGCGAGCTACATGAGAGCTTTCGAACTCCGGCCATTTATATTTGATGTTTCATACGTTACGCTAAGAGATCACATGTTCAAATAATAAATAATGAACAGAATATAAATAATGCTTAAAGTATAACTATTTTATTGTTCTCTGATACTGGAGGCTCCTTCCCGGGACCCTACGGCTGGTGTCGGACGAGACTCCGGCACTTCTAGGACGACAGCACGGACGAGAGATCTTCTAAATGAGCTCCTGTATTTCTTTGGTATTAAATGAAAAACAACTACCAGTAAGCACATGATTATAAAGAGATTCAACGGTTTCACTAATGAGTATCAAATAGTAATATTAGGAAAATTTCCAGCAGATGAAATACAGAGAGAATAATGACACGTGGTATCGGCATGGCATGTTTTGCTCCAGGTCAAAATACTGTATCACTCTGCAAAGTACACACATAGGTCAGTACATTAAGGCAGCTCAAGCTGTCGTTTACATACATGAACTCCACGGTGATTGGTTGGCAGCGCTATGACGCACGACTCCCAGTTCTCGTTTTCAATTTACATATTTTTCCATGTGCATGTACTTAAGAATATAATGGCCTATGGAAATATTTTGATGTTTTCTAAAAATCGAGAGAATCTGCGGGGCACGAGCATTGTCAACGAACACGATTACCTATACTGACAATCTTAAGCTGTGAATTAATGCTAAATGAGATATTTTTAGAACACTGCAATTGGGCATTGGAAACGTATAGAACATCTAATTAGGAAGCTCAATCATGGCCACTAAAGTTTTTGTAATATAGCGACATAAAAGAATATTTATTTTTGGACTTACAGCGCTATCGCGTCTTGCGTGGCGTTTACTATCCCGTGACTCTAAGTGGTGTTTGATTTAATTTCGGAGTCTGCAAGATTGTCTGACATCTGACAACTCATGGTGAGTTGTCAGAGCAATCGACATCAATCAGAGCGAGTCCTGGCATATCAGCAGTTGCCGGTACAATTTAATTCTCTAAATAAGCTATTTAATGAGTATATTTAACGTGATGAAGAGTGAAGAGCTTGACACACTTCTAGGTTCTAAGGTCAAGAGTAAAAGTTAAAATAAATTCGAGACATCCTTGTTTCTGACGTAACATAGCGTTAAAGCAGGTGTTCCAAAAGGGTTGAATATTTTTTGAGAGATTCTTAAGTTTCAATAATGCAGTTTTTGATGTGATATCTTCAATGTGTTATCTCGAGCTCGAGCTCTTTTTATTGTTAGTCGATGTGTTTTTGTGGAGACATAATGGGAGGAAGCGTGTCGGCAGCATTACTGCAGGCTTTCGAGAAATGTCAGACACACGTCAAATATGATTTCTCCGAAGTAAAATAAGTATATGCAGAAAGGACTTTAGTATAGATGGTTTCGACTAAACGGTAATCAGAGAAGCAAACGGTAATCAGAAGACCGTGGAAGCTGCGATGAAAGCTTCGCTAAGCATAATCCATGATGACTTTTACAGAAAACTGAATGATTCTGCACTGGTGGCCTACGACACACAACGTCTTAATATAAAAGACGTTCCACCCTACGAACTATAATTGCTATTGATACCATTCATATTTCCTTGGGACGTGTATTTTAACAGTTAATCTGCGTGTATAGTTACTATGCAAAACGGAATGCGCACTAGTGTCAAACAGTTTATCAAGTTTTAAGTGATAAACCACAAGTGTATTCATTTTCCTCCTGCAAATTATAACAATCCGATAAATATTTATAAAATTTAGTCAAATTAATACTTGGTTTTATAACGGCAGTGACGCAAATGCAAGCAAACTTAATTTTACGGTTTTCCCGATTTCTTGTATAGTGATTTAAATTTAGACAAGATTATTTTTTTATTACGATAAAAATACAATAAATACAAACAAAAAAACGAATCAAATTAATAAAAACTTATAATCGATCATCTGAACACACCTTCTTTATAAAAATTCTACCAAGTGCATGAGTACTTAGATAATATTTCATGGAAGAGAAAAGAAACTGATTATGAAAGACTTTAATTGTTTGAAGTAGAAATCTTAAGTTTTTTTGCAACATTATGAATATAGAGATAAGTCTCCAAATATGTTTCATACATTAGTAAACAATGAAGAAGCGTTTTTTAAATGCAGAGTTTTTTTTAAAGCAAGATATATATATTTCAGATTTCGGATTCCTTCCTTCTACTTTGTACTACTTCTGTAACATTGTTAGCGTTTGATGTACCTGACCTTCACTTTAAGACTGGTATTACCAACGGGTTCGCGTGCGATTTACCTTCACAAACACAAATAAATGTATAATCTGAAAAAAAGTTACAGTTCGGGAGCAAAGATTTAATAGAATAGGGTATTATTAATAAACCTTTAAATCTCAACAGGGGTTGTAAGTAGATACAATTGAATAGTATCAAACAATTGAGTAGCTCAACTATGATGTAAATATATATGCTATTTTAGTGGATAAACGCAAACTAAATTCCTTTAATTCCAGTAAAATATAAACACGTAGACACACTTTTGTGCATAATATAAAACTTAGTATTGTGATTGTTAAGACAAATATATTATATACATATGATAATATTGTTTTAAGTATATGTATATTTATACAATACTATTAATGAACAATTTGCAATCTAAGTTCAGCCACATTAGAGATAAGTAAGTGACTCTCGCACAAGTGTGTCCAAATTCAGCTGACGTAAGAGATTAATAACTTTTTAGTATACCTACAATGCTTCAAGAAAATGGTTGTTCTAAAATAAAAATAAAGTATCCCATACACGGGTAATTTTTTTATTGGGCACGTGTTTTATAACTAAACAAAAGATAAAACATGGATCAATAGGATCGATATAATAATTTTTTTATGAATGTTAAACGTATTAAATTTACATAAAAAAACCAATTAGCAATTATTTAAAGTGTTAGTGATAAAATAAAAGCAGTTTATTCTCATAACTATTTCATGCTAAAGTGACTTTTCCTCGTCAGCCGATCAACCTTTTAGTCAATCCTTTTCAGATGAACAAGCCTTTTTGTATCCTTCGCCACCCAGTCGATTTTATCCTTATTTTAGAAAAAATTATCGATAATACAAATATATTTTTATTGTTTGAAAACCAACGACTATTACTTATAGTATATATAACAAGTACAATTCAATAAACACTTATTGTAAATAGGTTAAATCTATGAATAGGTGATGTAACTTGAGGGGTTGTTGGATATTTTATAAATTAATAAAAACTATATATAGAATAACTATTTTGAGCGAGTGATAAAAAGAGCGATTTTGGTTTCAGACTGGTTTTATTTGAAATACTTCATTTTTAAAAAATATATATTAATAGCCAATCGGATGGTAATTTTATAAATATATGTTGTATAATATAAATAATTTTACCAAATTGGGCTGTTTTATTATTTTTTACTTTGTAAAGTAATAAACAACTAAAACCATTTTTAGAAGATTACTAAACAGGTTTTACTATGTGCTATAAAAATTTATTTTATTGATAAAACAAATCAAGTTTTTATTTTATAAAGACGTCAATGAAAGATTAAGTGATTCCAAAAATATTGGTTTTGTAAATATTTATACACAACATAATTTAAACAGCGTAAATCGATATTTTCAAAGGTCCTAATTCAACGTTTGCATTACATAATAAATTTATGATTTTTGATAGATTAATGTAGCACACATCAAATGGCAGCGTATGGAAAGTAATTTATTAAAATAAATTGTAGTAATAAAAATTGATACTAAGTATGTAAGTGAAAAATAAATTAAAGTTAAATTTCAAGATTCTTTGTTTTCTTTATTTTAATTTACAATAGTTGTTAGGGCTATGCTTACAACACTGTATGTGGCTATTTCCCGACCCTAGGCGCAGGTTTTGGGGCTTACAAGTTGTGGCTTAAGTGGTAGCGTACATGGATTTCTCAATTTTCATTTAGGGAAAAATATGTGTAAAAATCATTTTTGGCATGAGTTGATAATAAGTATATATATATATATATATATATATATATATATATATATATATATATATATATATATATATATATATATATATATATATATATATATATATATATATATCTTCTTCTGATGCCTCTCCTCAGGAGCATTTCATCGAACATATTTCTATCCTGGGCCATTTTCACTAATTTAGCCGTACTTCCGACCTCCAGCTACTGGCGAAAACTCCGCATCCACGTTAACTTCCTCTTTCCAATGCCCCTTTTTCTTTTGATTTTTCCTTTGACAATCAGCTGTAGAATGCTATATTTACTATTACGAAACATGTGGCCAAAATTTCTCTCTCGATTGTGACGCGGACAACCCATGGTATTTTAAAGATTCTTATACATAGCCACATTTCTGCCGCCCCAATTCTTTGCACAGTGGCTGTCTTGAGTGTCCAAGCTTCAACTGCATAAAAGAAAACTAAGACTGAGTATATATATGCCGCTTCTTGAGAGTGTGTAATACATGGCGGGTAGTCTTTTTACTGTACTGGCGTTAAGAGTTTCAGTGATAAGCGAGCGTCGGCCACTTCTTGTCGGGTTTGAAGTTGAATGTTCCGGCGTTCTTGCTGTCGGACTATCATAATGGAAAGGCTGTCGGACGATAACCGCCTGCGTCATTCGCGTATCTGGTCCGCGGGCTCGGCGGTATGGTAACCCGATATACATTTCCACATAAATTATCTCCACTGAGCGCTTCAGACTGACCGAGAGTGGCGCGAGTGCGTCACGGCGGTGCGAGGGGCCGCGTTTCTCAATCCCCTATCATTTTTTATATTTACAAATAACTAGTTTACTCTATAACTTTATATATAAATAGTAACAGAGCGATGATAAGATTCGACGCGATAATGACAGGCCCTGTACTTAATATTATAAATAAATATTAGCTTGTTTTTTTTTTTTCAGCCTTGTAACGAATGAGGCGGTCGATCTCTACCCGTTGCTCGTTAATATATTTAATTAATTATTTAATTGAATATCTCGATCGAGTTTCCTGGTAAAATCACTAGATATATTTTCGTTGATTCAACGAATTTGTCACTGTGATGGTGTTCGTATCTCAGCAAGGCATTTTCAGAAACTCTTCTTAGAATCGATTCCCAATGCAAAAAAAAAATTGATGGGGCTAATCGTATTTGTAGTTATCAAGCTAGATACTAGATTTTCTTTGTTTTTGGGTGTTGTGCTTCGTTATATATCAAGTCTTGTGACTTTTCGGTCCCTATACTTCAGGGACTTCTAAAACGTTGCATAATGCCTACGAACACTGTTACACACTGATGGTTTTAAAACGACCATTGTTTCCACCAGGAATGAAATTGAAGTATTTTTTTATGGAACCATAATGCATCGGAAGTAATCATAGCAAAAAACTTTTTCCAATCAAACGAATATAACCTTAAACTGCTATAAATAAACATAATAACGATTTATTTTTTGTAGGTTTTATATTTTTAAAAAAGTTTATCTTCAACAGGAAAGATTTTTTTTTTGCGTGTTTCTATGAATACACGGTAAGTCGGAAGCGATCATAGAGCAAAGAATATATATTACTGACAAAACGAAGATGGCCCAGACATGCGCCATAAATGAGCAGGAGCGCTCGTTTGGTTGCGATGCTGAACAATCGCTTATCTCCAACAGGAAAGGATACGGTTCAAGAGAGCGGCAAGGGCAGCGCCGGGTGTGCTTCCACGCAGCCTTGCCGAATTCGCGACTGCCAGTACAGATGTATAATGTATAGAATAATCATTCGCATATTAGGTTAACAAATTGGTCGGCCAGCGCGGCAAGGACCTCGGCGGGCGGTCGGCCGACGGTCGGCGGGTAAAGGTTCACCTCAGAGACTGCAGGCGTGCTGTGAACCGAGGCGTCTCGAGTGTACTCACTTCTACAAATGATACGTTTGCCTCTTAAGAATAATAATAAAAAAAAACGAACAAATTCAATGATTCGTTCGTTGATTTCTAAAGGCAAAACTGTGCGAAAATCTGTGTATAAATACGCGAACTTTTTTTACCGGGACAATATTGATTGTACAGTAATAAAAAAAAAAACTGTAGCATACATGTTTTCTCAATGGCATCCCAATAAACCGCCTAAACGCCCGAAGAATTTTTTTAATAAATCTTAACAAACCGCAAGAAAACCAGATCGCACTGTGAACATTTGAAAAATCGAATATTTAAATATTCAATATTAATAATTGATTTGTTTCATTTTCCTAAATCGTGTAAGTTTAAGCAAAAATGGACGACCGCAGCATCGAAACTGAATTCGTGCGATTTGCATATTTCCGGGATGAGCACACATTTCCTCTCACGACAACAACGCAGGTATATAAAATCTTGGAATAACAGAATACACAAAAATATTCACGGTAGTAAAATATGCGGTGTCTTGTTTTTAAAACGTTCGTTGACGCAGGCAAACGTACAGCGATTCTTTGAGAAGAGATAAAATCATTGATCTTTTATCTTCAAATAAACGTGTAGCATATCTGTAGCCCGAATGAATGTTTCGAGAGTTATAAATAATTTTAGATTCCGTGTCGCGCCCGTGCCTTGGTATTATATTGAAGTACCAGGTCTGTTTCCGATGCCCTCGACCAAGTTCTATTTAGTGGAGATTTTCCTTGAGATGGTAAAGGCTTCTACACACGTAGCAATAAATCGTGCCACCAACTTGCAGCTAGAGTCCTTTTAGTTTTAGTCCCTTGAGTAAACAACGCAATGTAGTACGATATTGGCTAGCTACAAGTTGGTGGCACGATTTTTTGCTACGTGTGTAGAGGCCTTTAAAACGAAAATGTGCACGCCCGCATTAGAATGGCATTAGCACTCTTGGGTACGTCACTGGTAAATATATGCTTTGTTAATGGACTGTACTTGAAATGTGAAAAGAATTTACGTAACTAAACAAAATGTATATATTTTAAGTCAATGGGTTTTTCAAGGCCTTCCAAATGAGTTATATCAGTTTCCTCAGAATATTTCTGAGTTCTAACCGTTTTACGCAGTCAATTTTCTAAGCCGGGTCAGCGAAAACCATGGTTTAATTACACCATAGTCCATTTTTATTTGTAATTATACCTGAAAAAGCTTTAAACTATAAAGGTGAAATCATCAGCCCCAGCATGATTTAGGGGTTGATGATTGAAATGCGAGTCTTACACGTGGTAAATTTGAGAATCGTCATACTGAATAACGTCATTGAGTGAAATTTAATTTAAAAAAACGCAATGCCTTCCTGATTTGTTTTAAAAATACTAACAGTGTAATATTTGTTTATTAAAAACTATTTATATTCTATTGTGTGAATTAATGTGGATTAGAGGCAGACGTCATTGCGATAGAATGTGCATACAACATATAATATATATGCATGGTTATCAAGTATACTAATTATAATATTTATTATGGTATACAAATGATGAGGACGTGTACTATTACACCATTAAATATTTCATTAATGTCTTGATCAAAAATAATTTATTAAGTTATTTAATGTTGTGTGACAGGAATCTTTGATTGTATCGTCAAATATGGACAGGCCGCGAATTCACAATTTATACGTCGAGAGCTAAAAATGTTGTTAAAATTGTAAAATATGACTCTGATGAAATAATGAACATTTAAAATCATTCACGATGTTTTATTAATTAACCAACCATTTAAAATTATTTTTAAAATTTCATAAAATGCATTTAATACTGTATATTTAGGCTCACGAGTTTAAAAATATTTTCGTGATCTTGTCAAGATGTAAAATCCTAAAATATAAAGCAGTGATCGTCCTCATTTTTTTTTATTTTAATACCTTTTAAAGATAAATGCAGTAATACTTAATATAGAAAATAATTTGGTTGGTTTTTAAGCGAAGTAACTGATTCCTAAAAAGCTATAATTATTACATGTATATTCTAACAACATCGTTAGTGTAACATAAATATTCATTCGTTTGACGTGATACCAATTCATGGCAATTAAAAATTATAGTTGTCTTAAGTATAATTTACACTATCTGCGATCATCACGATCTATGAATAGTAGTAGCACTGTGACAATAAAAAAAATGCATATTATGATAACAATGTAGTTTATTTGTGGCAAATCTGCACCATTGACGTAAAGTGTTCATTTTTAACGTAATAACAAAACAACTAGAGAAATGTCGTAAATTTAAATTATGTAAATAATTTATATATTTTGTATAAATTTACTTTAATAATAATAAACAGTTAGTAGGTCATATTATTACTAATCGAAATAAATAAAGTGTTTTTTTTTTTTGAATAATTTAGATTTATATATTATTTTAAAAAAACTTTGTAAAAAAAATACAAGAAGTTTAATTAAATTAGCTACTTTATTATACTATTAGTAATAAATAAGGCACATTATATATTATTATATTAACACCTATACTATAATTTTAATTAATTAAAATTTATTTTGGTATCATGAAAAAATACTCTGACGCAGGTTGTAGACTTTCATGGCCATATTATGAGTTCTAAACATTTTAGAATGTAATGCCTTTGTTTACAGCCGATTTTTAAGACCAACAACTGTTATCCTATTTACGTCAGTAATTTTTCGAATCTATAAATATATATAGATTAAATATATATAAATAAATTTCTAACATTAGAAATCAATCTACATCCTGTTGCGTTTAACACGTCCTAGATGAGCTGTCCGACTGGATGCACATTGTATATTTATTACACGCCATGAGTTGTCAAAACTTCGACCATGTGTGAATCCGAATTATAAAAATGGCGGTCAGAACGGAAACGGAAACGTCCATCGCCGCATGCGAGACCTTAATAACTGCCATTTTTGAAATGGCAAATCGCTAAAGGAGATAAATTTGAGATATTAAAAAAATAAAACTGGAGTAAGTCAGTTATCCAACGCAAATTCTTTCGTACATGTTTACCGACTTGTGACGCAAATTAAACGGAAAAAACCACATTTTAGTGAAAACATTTATATTTCACAAGAATTTGGCCGACGGTTGTCTCTTAGGCTCTTTTACGTGACCGGCGACTAAATTGTTCGATTTAAATGTTTTTGTAACATTGCTGTTAAAATTATTTTGTTTTATTCACGAATGAAATTCTTCCTGCCTCGTACAAGCTTATTGAAAGGCACAGACAGCCCATTCCCATTAGTTTAATAACGTTGATTACATGTTGGTTACAAATTCCATCCACTTATCAATGCTTGCGTAGGTACTAAAGTGTTACTAATGAAAAAAATACAAGACTAAAAAGATATAACACATTTTTATTATCAGAAAATAAGCAGCTCATCTACTTTAAAACAGATACTTATGATTTCTATTTTAAAACAACGTTTTTCTAGTGTCCCATCGAAAATTATAATTTTATTTTGTCATATATAAATAAAAATTTTGTTGTATTCTTCGTATATTTTATGGCAGGGGTTGCCAACTTTTGTGTATATAATATATCGACTTGCCATAGGCGTATTTCAAATAGGGAGAGAGAGAGTTGTGAAATACATACTATGTTTCAGCACGAGGTGCACTCTCGCGAGTTATGGGTAGATGAGCAAAATATATATGAAAAACGACATAATTATTTAATGGTACAAAAAAGTCACGTCCAAGGGAATTTAGTTAAATAATGAAATGCCGATTCATACAGAATTTACATCCGAAACAAAATAAATTGGTGACTATTTCATCGTATATATTCACTAACTAAGCTGTAAATTCCGAATCCACTTAAGATTCCTCCTTCCAATGCCCCTTTTTTCTTCGATTTTTCCATGGACAATTAGCTATAGGATGCTATATTTATTGTTTTTTTTGTTTTTTACTATAATCAGGGTTCACTTTCCCATTTGTGACGCGATCAACCCCTTGGTAATTTAAGGATTGCACACTTCTGCCGCCTCAATATTTCGCATCGTAGCTGCCTTGAGAGGAACTGAGACACGCAGTCTAATCAATTTCTAAGCGATCGATAAAATATGACTTGTTGGCCACCCCTGATTTATAGGTACTTAAGCATGAAAGTTAGACAGTAAAAAATGTTTGACGTCATTGCGGATCGATTAAGCGATAGATGCAAAATATTAAAGAACAGGACTAAGATTCGGAAGCACGGCCCGCCGCGGCGCATTCTCCTCTGCGCGTGCTTCTCGGAGCTGGCAGGCTCGCAGGCTCACAGTCTGAGCGGCGGGCGGAGGCGGCGGCGGGGGCGGAGGCGCTTGGACTGCGCCCGCCGCGTGACCGCCGCGCTTGACGTCAATGCTGACCTTAGCGACCGCAGCCGGCCGAGCACCGCTCCGCGCCGCGGCACGCAGTTGCGGCTTCGCATGCCATAAGCGCCACGTTAGACTCAAAACACCTTTTAAAATATTTATTCATGCGAGGAATGTTTAGATTTTGACGAGAAGATATGATTTAGGCCTCTACACACGTAGCAACAAATCGCGCCACCAACTTGCAGCTAGCCAATGGCGTCCCTTTATTTTGGTTGTCATTTTTATTGTATACAACGCAATGAAGGACGCTATTGACTAAAGGTCTTAAGGTACATTGATAAAGGTATTTCATAAATACGGTTACAATAAAGCCCTCTACACACGTAGCAACAAATCGCGCCACCAACTTGCAGCTAGCCAATAGCGTCCCTTTATTTTGGGTGCCATTTTTTATTGTATACAACGCAATGAAGGACGCTATTGACTAAAGGTCTTAAGGTACATTGATAAAGGTATTTCATAAATACGGTTACAATAAAGGCCTCTACACACGTAGCAATAAATCGCGCCACCAACTTGCAGCTAGCCAATAGCGTCCCTTTATTTTGGGTGCCATTTTTTATTGTATACAACGCAATGAAGGACGCTATTGACTAAAGGTCTTAAGGTACATTGATAAAGGTATTTCATAAATACGGTTACAATAAAGGCCTCTACACACGTAGCAATAAATCGCGCCACCAACTTGCAGCTAGCCAATAGCGTCCCTTTATTTTGGGTGTCATTTTTTATTGTATACAACGCAATGAAGGACGCTATTGACTAAAGGTCTTAAGGTACATTGATAAAGGTATTTCATAAATACGGTTACAATAAAGCCCTCTACACACGTAGCAACATATTCCACCAACTTGCAGCTAGCCAATAGCGTCCTTTTATTTTGGATGTCATTTTTATTGTATTCAACGCAATGAAGGACGCTATTGTCTGGAGAGCTTTAGGTATTTCATAAATACGGTTACAATAAAGCCCTCTACACACGTAGCAACATATGCCACCAACTTGCAGCTAGCCAAGTTCGTTCTACATTTCGTTGTTTACATAGGCAATACCATTAAAAAACGCTTAAAATAAAGGGACGCTATAAGTTAGCTGCAAGTTGATGGCACTATTATTGCTACGAGTGTAAAGGCCTTTAAAGAATAAAACAAAAAAAAATTAATCGGTTAAGATCCTAGATGTCTAATCAAAAAAAGCTTTGAAAGGTTACATCTAAATGCCATGTTTTATTCATTCTTCCAATGTAAAATATAAAATTTTGCTAGATTCTTTATACAAGAATTACTCGCGTTATTAATATGCATGTAAAAAAATGAATCTCTTAAAATAATATTTACACTATAATAAAACATATTTGCAAAACATCAATATATTGCAAGATTTCTTTTCATGTAATAATTATTTAATGTTTTCGAACCGATTTTTTTTTAAATGTACTTATTATAGACTTTGAATCATCCGGACTAAGCGGATCTCAGTAAATTGAGAATACGCCATTTTCACGCGTCAATATGGGGAAATCAACGGGCTTTGCTACTAATTAGTAGACATACGAGAGAATACGGTAACAATACTCAATTATTGATTTTATTGGTATTTAGGCAAGAGATTTTATCATGAAAAATTACAAAATGAAAATAAGCAAAAAGAGCTATTTTATTACAACGCCAATAATTTTTTTTACCATACAAATTAAATATGATTTTTTTAAATTATATATATATAAGGTATATGTGTATTGCACATTTGTTACATATGCATTTTGATTTCATACTAATACAGAAAATATTAAAGTAAATTTAAATAGGTGGTACTGTTTTATTTTAATGTCATATAATTCCATTGATTTCCTGGGAATTATAAAATTAATTTGTATTTGTAATAATTCTAGTCATGCGGCATTTCACTGGCGTGACATTCTTCGGCTCAGTTGCCACTCAATCATCGCGGTCAAAGGTTACAATTGGCATCTGGTCAAGACACCGGAAGAAAGTTTGGACTACCCGGGGTCTATACCTATAACCGGGGTCTTTATCCATAACCGGGGTCTATCCGTAATCTACGTGAGATCACACTTAATACAAATACTGTAATTTATAGCGGTATTTTTTTATCAGATCAAATTTGCATTATAATGACAATAACGATCAATAAAAATAATGACATTTATTGAAACGTTTTTAAGAGTTGGTCTTTCAAAGTTTTTTTTTTTTTAAATTAATATGAATTTTATGACGAACTTGTTTATAGATTTTCGCACGAAAATGCAAATTTTTTACGTAAATATTGGCAATAGGTTATTATGTTATGCAAAAAAATGTAAATGTACACAAGTTGCCTCAAAAATAATGGAATCATCCGATAAGACTAAGCCGAGTTACACCACTGAGCTAATTTAATTAAATAAAAAATATTATTTTATTTTACTCTCACAAAAAAGTGTAAATAAGACCAATTGAAAATTTATGGGTAATATTTTCTTTATATATAAGTAAATGTTGGCTTTTCTTTTTTTCTTTAATTTTTTTTCGGAAACAATGTGAAATTGCAGTTTGAAATAAATATTTTTTGACTAAAAATACATAATTAGTTTTGATAATATTGCAGTAGCTAGTTAGATATATAATATATATATTTAAATATAATTTTAACATTACTATATTATGACAATTGTATTTTTAGGAAACTTTGATTGTGGAGACGTCAGTCTAGAACATTTAATGTTACTAACATAGATAAAGCGTTAATAAAGTTTTAAATGTTTTTTTTTTCTTTTTGGTTAAGATAAATATTACGTAAATTATTAGTAAGGCCATATCAAAACACTTTCGACCCGTTAATATTTAATGCAAACATCGGCACATGCATTGCTTTATTCCAGCACGTATTCACACCTTTTAAATAAAACCTCCACGATAACAGCTATTATCTGCAATAACTGTTATATGTTATATCACATATTCCAATATCTACAATATGTGAGAGAATTCACGACTCTAACCGTTTTTACTTGATAAAAACGGAATCCAGATTAGGTATATACTATATAAGAGTATTTTAGTATACATTATCGGGTGATACAAAATATTTTACTGATACACATAGAAAACAGACTTTTATGAAGTATTCAAATGGATATATAGATTTAGAAAAAAATAGCATTGGCTGCTTTATAAGTTTAATCTATAGATTCTCAATGTAATAAAAATTAACGTATTTTAAATAACCATTTAATCGTTATATTCACCTCCGAGCTTCCGCCGATAGTTGTTAAGCCTGATGAGATCCAAGGCCCTGCATCGAAATGCACATGGCCGACAACCTGCAAATGCATCGCTTAATCACAGCGAAATTATTCAATTATTACTGGCTCTGCTTTTGTTGTCATGTTTGATTTGAAATTGAAGATAATTTGTCGCTTGATTAATGGCAAAAAAGAATATTCCACCGCGGAAACACATTTTGGGTTGAAAGTATGCAAAACAAATGGTGATTTATGGTAGTGGTCCCCAACCCTATGCCCGCGAGCACCATGGCGCCCGTCGTACGTTTACGTGTGCCCGCCGATGTGTAACCATGATAAAAAATTATTTAAGTTTACGATAAAATGTTAAGAAAATAATCGAAAAAATAATATATCGTAATATTTTCAAAATAATAATTCTTTCAAGAAAATCATATATAAGCCTATTGAAATAGCATCTGGGTGAAGTTTGGTTTGTCTTCATCTCTATAATGGAAAAGTTGCTGAATAAATAAAAATCTGATATTTTTGCGTTGATAAAAGTGAGGAGAAAGCTATTTAAGTGTCTATCTGATATTTTTGCTTTAGTACAAGTGAGGAGAAAGCTATGTGAAAGTGTCCCTGATATTTTTGCGTTGATAAAAGTGAGAAGAAGTTAATTGGGACGTTTAACTCCCATATGGAGGTAAATCAATAAGAATATCTCTTTTGTTCAAAAGATTATTCAAATATATTTGAATAATAAAATGTATGATTTTAAAGTTAAAAATACCAACAGATAGTCCAAAGATGCCTGCCATTCTGATCGCGCAACAAAATCGTTTTCTCGATAACAGAAGCAAAAACAATGTTGCACTTGTTATTTGGAAGAGGTTTTATAATCTCTCCCAATTAAAGCATCAAATAAAAAACCAAGCAGCATGTTTAAATTTGAATATATTTTATGACACTGGTCAAGTTTGCGTGGATATTTATTGCTAAAAAATTATAGATAAAAAGGAATTTTATTGGATAATATATGGGCACTTATAAAAGTTGTAATTTACTGCTGAACAAGAATACAATGTTTTGCCATAATAATAACAGTAGATATGGGCTGTTAATCATAATAACTGACATTGATACATGGAGCTTACAAAAAAAAAAAAAAACAATACTGTTATCTGGTTTCACTTACATTATAATATTCACTCTAGAAATATGTGTTCCTGCAGCTAAAAGATATTATTTAAAGTTCTAAAATGAATGATTTTGTATAAACAAAATTTCAGTTAAAGTAAACAATAATTATAGACAATTGAAGCAAATGAATAATAAATTCAACGGAAAGAGTTTCAATAGGCTAATATAAATAATGGTAGCACTCGTTATTAGTATTAAGCATTAAATTTAAAATTGGATAATATTTGAAGATCATTATTATAATATTGATATATATGATATTTTTTAATTATTTTGAAATTCATACTGAAAAAAAATCACTCGCATATTAATTTGTACTGTTATTTGTAAATAATTAAATTTTAACTCAGACATAGGCCTTGTGATATAAAATATGTACATTAAGACACAAATGATATCGATAGTACCGTCTCTTATTTATTTGTATTGAATTATGTTCAAATAATTTTAAACTTACTATTTTACTTTCACACAATATCTATTTATAAAATACGTTTTTTAAACATGGTGTAATATTTTTCTTCCGCAAAATGAGTATTGTAGTTAAAAATAAACTAAAATAATCACCTAAATGTTATACAAACATTAAACCATATATGTCAGTTTCGTGTGTGAACTGTGTATATTTATAACATTGACGCATATATGTTTATTTCATGTGAATAAATTAAATATTTAATAACCGCTAAAAAAAACATGTATGCTTTGTTTGACTTTAAAATATTTAAAATGTCTTCATAATCCAGATTAAACACGAGAAGACTTTCTATATTAATTTAATGAAACATTACATCATTTTGACTGGTGTTATGATGACAATTGCTATTTATCTCAATCATTATGTATATATTACTATTATCATATTAATTGATAAGCAATACGAAGATTAATTCATCCTTATCACTCGCTCTACATTTCACGTTTCAGTTTGGTGTCAAATTTAAAACGTTTTGATCTATGGCACCATAATTTATAAATGTTATCAATCTGTCGCTATAATTACACGCTTTAATCTAAATCACAGATTCATTGTTATGATTACTTGCAGCAGGAGATTAACCAATTTAACAACTTGCAATGGCTGTGCTCTCAGAACCACGTATGCAGATAGTACCAGCCACAACCAGAAACATACCTAACCTATCCTAATTTAACCAGGAACTTCAGTTAAATATTAAGTAAGCTTATCTATGAGCTCCAGCGGCGAGTCGTACAGAAATCAAATTATTAATTAATTGATATTTGGTGTCAATGTAATTTACTAACGTAACATACAGTGTGAAATTTAATTAAATTTACACATAAAATAAGTGAAGATTATACAGCGATACTTAATCTAATCACAGTCATTGCGGCATGCCCTGCAAAGATTATTGCTTATTTATTAAAAAAAAAAAATGTTTAAATCAAAAATCAATTTACCGATCTTGGCAAACGTAAAAAGTTGATTTTTATTTAAAAAAATCAGTGTTTGTACAAAATCTTACTTTTGCTACAAGAAAATCTTTGCTTCCGGAAATCTAATGGTGAGTTTTTTTTATCGCAGCATGCATAAACCAGGTTGATTCTTTTATTCAACACATACAATAATACATAAATTACAATATCCAGATACATACGTTACTTGTTATAAATCTCATTTCTCTCAGCGGGGCACGCAATTTAAAGCAGCATTACGCCATCTTGTTTTTTTATGGAAATGTTCATGAATAGTATCGGAAACAAAATTTGTATAATTATTTACATTTATTTCCATCAAAAACGACGTATTGCCATATGCCGGGAGTGGCGCTTAGTTTCAGACGATGCATACCAAATACACCTGGCCTGGTGTTTCTGTAAGCAGGCTACACACGCTGCGACACAACATGCAATCAGCCAATAGCGTCCTTTAAATTTGGGTGATTTTTAATAGGAACCTATTGGCTAATTGCAAATTGGTTTCAAGTTGTGTTGTAATTTCTAATCCAAAAAGGTAAATAACCTATATGCATGTCTTGCCATGAACCAGTAGCAAGACGAGGTTAGGAATTCAGAAAGCACTTGTAAAAAGCCGTTGAAATTAGAGGTCCCCGTTCTCTTAAAATACCCATGTCGTTAGTTCTTTACTGAAAATCGCACCCTAAGGACATTAAGCAAATATATCACGATTTATTATTGTATAATTGCAATAAAAAAATATAACAAAAACTTGAAAGTATCAAAGCATGTCAGAGAGCACGTGTAGTGGTCATATAAGCAGGAAGCAAGACTGAAGCATCACCGAGGACGTCTTGAGATTGACCTATTGCTACATAACTATTAAATAAATTATAATTATTTCCCCGATTAAATTCGTAAGATTTATTATCCTATTGATGCAATTAATAACGCGATCATATTACAAAAGCATGCATGCATTGTATTGTAATTAATTTCGTAGAGCACCGGAAGAAATTCCACATAAAGATCAACATCATGCGTAATTCTTGATCAACGTGTCGATATTTTATAAAAAAATGCAGATGCGCAATTTTCATTGCATAATTGCTGCAATTGTTTGTATACAACTATCATATTGGAACGTGTGAGTAATTGGCTGTGAAAATAAACATAATCAGATGATACAGATTTACTGCCTTAGCAATAAAAAGTGGAAACATATTGAATGTCATCAAACATGCGATTTTGCATGATACAAATTTTACAAATACATGCTGAGTTCAAAAGTACTTAAATCAATTAATCACGAAGCCAACAAAAATTATAGCAGGCTTCTCAATACAAGCAATTAATTTATTATACCTGAAGTCTCAGTTTTACGGTATAAAAAAATAAAGCACGAAATGACGGGCGGACTTAAAGAAGATGATGACTGTAAGTGAGGTGTAACGATTTATAGTTCATCAACGCACGTGAGTGACCCAAAGATCATTTCGGTATGTGGTATTAGCTTAATAAGCGTTATTTTATCAAAAACATACGTTTTATGCGGTACGTATGTATATCAAAATTAATTACGCCACAATTTGTAGTACAAAATGAAACGTAACCGCGATATAATACGTCAAAATTATATTTTTAATGAAATATCGGAAAATTCAAATAACTAACCGCAATGTGTATTTTACACCGTAAAATAATACAATACTTCATTAACGTAAAATCCAATTAAAACCTACTGTGTAATTTAGTTATTCCGGAATTTTCAATATTAGGCTTTATGTTGTAAGTACTTACCTACTGAATTATTATATGTGGGTTCTTGTAATTCCGCTATTGTGACGTCATTTGTAATATCTATTATTCTTATAATGAGTAGAAATATTAAATTAATTGAATTGATGCACACTCAGTGGAAACGCATTATTACATAAAGCGTTCATAATTATCACCAAGATGTATCTTCGTATAAATAAAAAAAAATATTTCTCGTTCTTACAAACCGGATTAAGTAAGTTTTAAACAAAGTATAAACTGTTATGTGCATTGGCAAATGGAGTGAGTAATATTTTCTTGAAAACACCGTTAATCTGTAGTATAAAAAATATATAACTTACAAATTATAGAGCATATAAAATGACTAATGTAAATATAGTAAAATTAAGAATATGTTATATTCACCCTAAAATTATTTACATTTAAAAATCAACGGCTTTTGAACAACACGTGGTTTTCCTAAAAACCCTTGACAGTAAACAAATTAAAATCTATTGCGTCATAGACTTTTTATTAATTTTAACAAAAGATCACATTTCTTAGTTTTTATTCGATACTTTTTAGTCGAAGCTCCGATTATGGGTTGTGTATTATCAGGAAAGTAACAAACATATTGCCAAATTTAAAGGCCTCTACACACATAGCAACAAATAGTTTCACCACCTTGCAGCTAGCCAATAGCGTCCCTATATTTTTATAGTTTTTCATAAGTAAACAACGCAAACAAATAGTTGTTTCTAGATACTATATGTAGAGGCCTTAAAGCTCTTATGCGAGTTATATTAATAATAAAAAATAAAATGTGGCATTAGTATGTAGATTTTGCGCGCGAGCAAATTGTCACTTCTCAACATAATAAAATAAAAATATATTCATAACAACTTTTTATTTGCTCGTTGGTGGCCGAGTCGGTCGACGACTACGTGTAGGTGTGTCTTGCGGATACGTAAATGAATCATGCCAAGTGATGGCCGATTTGAATGATTATGCCATTATGGATCTAATGAGATGTATACTAGTGTCGCACATCTATTACGCATAGCAAATCGTACACGGTGATTCAGTGCACATGGCACACATGTCACGCACAATGTGAGCGTACTTCGTGATGATTGGGATTTACATTTTACCAGGTAATATGAATGTATACATTTGAAGTAGAATAATCATTCAAAATAAAAGTAGTTATTCAGTTTATTATATATAATAGACCATGTCTTATTTCTATGACTATTTCGTCTAAAAGCCTCTACACACGTAGCAACAAATCGCCCCACAACTTGCAGCTAGCCAATAGCGTTATTTTGGGTGTTTTGTTTAAAATGTAGGACGCTATTGCATCGATTTGTTGCTACGTGTGTTTATTAGATATTACAGTGTTTTAATTGAAATATAATTGCTATAAACACTACTAAACAGATGTTGCACGTTTCAGGTACAATATGTGATAAATGCTAAAATTATACATTAACAACTAACCCTGTTACTAAAAATCACATTATTACGAATAAACTAAGATAACAATCGGTTCAATTCTTCAGGTTTAAAATTATGGCTAACTAGCATCCAGAATCTTTTAAAATATTATAAACACACAAAGCATTGTTACAATATTTACAACGTATAAAATGTTTCATAATAATATTATTAATATATTTTGTTCAGATTTAGGTGCAATAGTTTTATATTTTAACTGAGCAATCAGCATCAGAACGATAATCTTCTCGGTTGCAGGCCAATCGTTACCTCGAATTAAATTATACAATAAGTTTTAATATTATTTTTATCTATCACCTAACTATTCGAATCGAAGGCTGTTTTTTTCTGGACCGGTGTTACGTCACGAGCAAACTCAATGCGATAGTAATTACAGACCGGATGTTATAGTGCGATGCAGGCAATAGTTTTTTTTATTAATAGCCTATTGTAGTATTGATTTAAATAACCACAAAAAAAAACACTGAGAAAAACTACATTGTGATAAATTGCCTGATAATAGTTGCATAATCAATTATCAACGATGATAAATAAATGTGAAACGAAAAAAACTGAATAAACGGTAATGTTCAGAGTCTTTTTAGTGTATTGTTTCAGCTAACAAAGAAACCGTTTTTTTTTTTTTTTGTGGAGCCATAATGTAAATGTGCGAATAATTAGAGAGGCCACGAGTGTTCAGGTGCTTGCAAGCTACGTCTAAATGGTTCATAGAAAAATAGGATTTTTTATGTGGTCACTTACAATGAGAACTCTTCAGATTGCGGCCCACATATCTGAATATTTTAGGATAATTTAAAAATTGATTTTAGTCAAAAATATATTTTTTTAAATTTTTTTGTCGCTTTTATTTTATTTTGAACAGACCAACTAAAAGATAATATACAAAAATTTATAATCATTTTTATAACCATTTATTATGAGAAATAGGACGTTGCGTATTACGTAGATTTTAGTGTCATAATGTTATACTATATACATTTAATTTTTATATCCACATATTAATATTAAAAATGTCACATCTGACTATGCGGTTTCAAAGTAATATACCATTACTGAGTAAATAACCAGAGATAATAAAATGCCATGTATTTTCATGATAATAAAACAATTAAGGATGCATTAGCTTACTGTGGTTTTGATTAGCTGCTTTGTATTCGTCAAGTTTTACGCCACATTAGCGGGTATCGAGCGAAGTTGTTGTTTTATGCTAAGTTGTATGGATCACTAGCGACTTCTCTTGACTGTTACAAATGCAGCATTTATAATTTAAATGTTAAAAAAACAATATGTCCAACTGATAACGAAATAGTATGAATAAAACTAATATGCAAAATAAATTCTAAAAATAAAAATGAGACCTATGTTTTTTGATGACTATTACGATTATATTTTGTACTGTGGGTGCCTGACTTTAATTATTTTAAATATATTGCTCAACAATGAAAACGCGTTGTAGCCCTGAACTGTCAGCTTTTAATTTGCGTATCAGAAGAATCAAAAGTTTGTTGGTGGCAATTAAAAATGTCCGTAATCGTTATCTGTAATAAAGGCCTCTGCACACGTAGCAAAAAATCGCGCCTCCAACTTGCAGCTAACCAATAGCGTCCTACAAAAAAAAGCACCCAAAATAAAAGCGTGTTATTAAGCACGCCTTTAAAGCATGGTATTAATATATAGTAGATGGTTCGTCGGTTTTAATTATTGCATGTTTTTATTAGCGGCATGTGTTCGGCTCGGCCTTACGGTTCGCAGATTCCTCAGACTTCAGACTATATTGGGTATATTGACGTCATATCGTTAAACGGGCAAACAGATTTCAGCAACCATCCCGCTCGAGACTTCGACGATTATCGATATTTTTAAAAAATCTTAACTTTAAATTTAAATATTATTTTATTACATGTTTAGTCACTTTTGAGCTTTGACGTCAATGAATTTAAATATAAATAAGACGAGTAAGAAATTCAATGCTTCTTTTGAACGCAGAATAAATTTTATGTTTTTATTATACTTTTAGAATCCATTTTGCAATTTATATATATTTATATATATATTTATGTATATATATATATATATATATATATATATATATATAATTAGTTTATATTGCACACAGATTTGTTTAAAAAAATCGATTAGAATATTCGCAGGTAGCATTAATTTTTTTATTTTATTTTGTTCATTAAATTAAATTAGCACGTGTGTACTTTCTTTTTTTTTTACTCAGTTCTGTTTTTATTACAAATAGTTTTTTTATTGTTTGCCAGCTTCAATATGGAATTATTATCTACATTCTTGTATGTAATATCTTTTGGAGTTAGTAGATTAAATATGACAAAAAATTATCATTTCGAATAAAAATAGCATCAAAATAAGAAGTACAAAAAATAGCAAAAAGTCGTGTTGAAAAAACCATTAATGCGGGGCTGATCTTCTCTTTTAAACCACACGTTAAAAATATATTATTTTTTTGCAAATTAGATCAGAAAATAGAATAGTTAGAACTAAATAAAAGGAAAATTCTCGTACAATATACATGTCAAATCTGAGTGTGTAGTAATTTTTTTTGGGGACACAAGTTTTTAGGAAAATTATTATCACCCATTAACTGCTATAGTTTTAATTTAATTATGAAATATGTTGAAGAGGTTAGTAAAAATATAGAAAAGTCGTGCCGCATTATGCAAAGTAGTCTGCTAAACAAGATGCACTTAAACCATGATTTATTGACGTCACAGTCCCGTCATATCCCACTTATGGTTTTATATGTGTTCGGGCGTGAAGGTTCTATAACCATAAAATAAAGAATGGATCGTAGCGCTACTAAGCCACCGAAAATGTAGACCTAATTTAGTGAACGACTTAGCATAGTATGGGTCGTGGTTTGTTGGGAATCCGGAATCTTGAGGTCTCTTAACATCTAGGTCAGAAAAATACTTCTTGGGAAAAATCAAAAACAATATCCGTGAAAACTCTAACCGTGTCGGGCTCATTATGCAGAAATTTGTTGCCGCTGCAGCGACATTCATTATCAAACCAAGGATATTTATTATTAAGCAAAAACTAACCGAATTATATCAATAATGTTACTATAATTTAAATATCTCCATAATAATATGGAAAGGTGTCATTAATTGATGGAATTCTAATCATGAATCCCCTTTCATACTAGAGTGCGAGCAATTAAAGATAAATTCCGCAATATTGCATAATTATAATTCAAAATGAAACGGAGTTGATATTTTATTACAGTGGAAAAACTGGTATGCAACTTTCTGCTTTGAATTCAATTCATGAAACCGTAAGAAGATTTTTTAAATCACATGATAGTTCTGATTATATAACAGGAGTTTTGAAATAATTTTTCTAAGATGACGCAAATAAAAAAAATAATTAACCAATTAAATAACTGTTAGAAAAATTGTACAGATAATTCCTCTTTTAACTATTTTATATTGCTAAATTATACAATCGATCATGTGGCAGTTGAGTAACTCTTCATTTCTAGCGTCTATTATATATGCGTGCGTGCTTTGTAAAACGTTTTTGAAAGGGAAAATTGTAAAGCTTTGAAATAATGTAAGTGCATTTTTCATTATATTAGTGTCACCCAAGCAAATGTGACGGGTAATCATGGGTTCGAGGTCCGGGTGATGGCATTAAAAAATAGTATTCATTGACGAGGGGTTCGCCATAGGAAGAGAAGGTACTTCGACGTGAAGTTGGAGCAACAGGAACTCCTGTTTCGGTGCAATTCGACCGTGATGCTCTAGTTCGAAGCTCGACTGATGTAATACAAGCCGTGCATGGAGCGATTTATTTATATTATATATGCTGCAGTAGTTTATGGACAAGTGTGTCATGAGCGTTAAATAAGTCAGGTGTGATTTATATCGGATTACCACCGCCAACAATGCCCATGAGGTACAATAAAGTTGATTAAAACGGCGTAATGCGACAAGTGATCGGACACTATGAGACGCGAGTATTTCATAACTTCCGCGAAGGATATGCTGTGTTGACATGTTTTTTTTTTACTGTACTGAGAATTTATTGCCTGTAAAGTAATCCATACAAGTTGTTTCACTTTTTTATAGGTTGACTGCGCAAGCGAGAAACACTCAAGCCCAGATTATCACAGTAGAAAACTACACTACTAAGAGCGGGGGACGCAACGGTTAGCAGTTGGTAGCATTTACAGACAATTGCAGCTGTAAATATTTGAATTGTATTTTTATTTTAATAGCCTGTAAAATAATCTTTAGTAAATTTAAGACCTGTGTTAAAAAAAGACCCAACAAAAAAATAGATTTTTATCACATCAAATGTGACAACACTAACCTTACTATATTTTAATGGTATATATTAATATATTTGTGTGTGTGGGTAAAAACCTGACTAATTCACGATTCTCTTACTCTATACGGTTTCGGATTTTTTAAAGTTTAAAGAAAAAGAAAACATTGATTGCTCCTTACAAATAAAGTGTGTCGAATAGTGCTCTGAACCACAATTTGAACTTCACAGTGGCTCAAGTAATGCAAGGAATGCCGTTCATGACAGACGTCTTGGAACCAATCCTATGATTCATTTTACAGCTGCAACGTACGATCGACAGGTACATAAACTCGAGTCAAGGTACTCTGCGTTGCCAACAGTAGAATTCAAACTGCGAAAAGTAAACAAGCCGGCAATAAACATCTTTCAGGCAGATCGATGTTTATCATAACAAGAGCTAATGCACGATCTCCAGACCGCGTATTGATACAAACTCACTTATGCCTTTGATGATTAAAACTGAGTTCACGATGATGGCAGGCTTTCTGAATTAAATTATATTTATAGATCGGGTATATGTTTGAACTATGCTAACATGAGCCCGATACAGAATAAAAAAAAAACTAGCTGAAACGGGGAACAGATGAATCATACGTAATCTATATAAGAAAGCCCAAAGATCTCAACGTATTCGCAAAATGAACCAAAGAAGGAAAAACGCAGTACTTATTTTTTAAATATTATAGTTGTCTTGTGCTAAGTAATTTTCTTCACATCGAATTGCTTTATTACAGCAAGCTCGAACCATCACGTCAAACGCTATAGATGCATGCATTACAGATCTTTATCATATTTATATATAGTTTGTAGAGCTTTCTTCAAACACGCGGTTATAATGTTTATAGATTACTTATTCCAAAATACACACAGGTGGCAGATATCAAAACGATTTGAGCAAAGGTTTTGATTTAATTCTATCAGACTTAGTTTTGTTATTGTTCTAGATATGCAGTACGCATGCTATTTGGAAGTTATTTGAGTATTTTTTGGGGAAGCCAACGGTGTGGACATCAAGCAGCTAAAACGTCATTAAATAAAATTTGGGTGTAATAATAGCGATACCAACCAAACGAAATAATTACAAAAATAGTCACACACCTTGTTTACTGAACGCAGATAAAAAAGCAGAGTCTGGTGGACGCGGATAATTCAGGTGGACAAAGCTTCGCTAAACTTGATGATCACGATCAAAGTAAGCTACTCAAAAGAAGTCCAGGTGCATAGAAGTTGGAGTGACAGCAAGTAAGTTGTTCTCATATTGGGTTTCTTTGGCGCAGGAGGCAACTTCCAAGAATGTTAACCCGATGCTAAGCGAAGATGGATATATAATATTAATGTACATTTGTAGAATACACCATACAAGCGGAAAGGCCTTTTGCAATAAAAAAAAGTGATAATAACGCTTTGAAGTATTTTGTAGTAATGTACGAATCGATATCACCATTTGAGAATTTTTATATATGTAGATTTATAATACTATAAAAATAGCATGAGTGCAGTTCAAGCGCAAAGTCAAGTTTTAGTCCACTGATCATATAACTGAGTTTCTTGAGCACAATTTCTATTGAGAAGCAGCAATATGTTCAAATCGTTGTGTACTCCACGAAAGCCACTATGTTCAACCATTATCTATGTAGATGATCAATGATTGAATCGTTCAGCTATTAAAATAGGCGTGTCATCATTCATTAGAAATCAATCAGAATAATAAAATTGTCATCGATGATCTAGTCTAGGTGCCTATTCGATATGATGACAGATGCAATATTAAGTTGTTTGTGTCGCTTTTTCTTGTATAGCATGATGCATGGACGAATAATAATGGTAATATATCAATTGAAGGTTTGTTAAGGTACTTAATTTCGTACTCAAATGTTGACGTAAACATACTGTAAGCGATAACTGCAGCAGACGTGGAATGTATGATTAACTGTTAATTATCAATTTGTGAATGAATCATCGTCTTATCATTTGTATTCCTAGGTTATTGAACTCGATTAAACATGTGTTTGATTAATAAGGCATATAATAAAAAATAAAATTATAATCTTGTGATTTCGGAACATCACGGTCAATGCGTCCATTTTGTAAAAAGCTGGTGATTGTCTCCTGCCAATCTTCATCAGTACCATCTCAGTACTTATTATGTTTGAGTTCATTAAATTCACGCGAGAAATTTAAATTTTAAATTATTATAGAGAATTAATAAATTATTCAATAATCAATATTTTGACTTATAAATTTAATGAGGTCATAAATTGGTACAAAAAGAAAGCAACATACGGGACACGTGGCACTGACACAGAAGCTGGGATTTATTTAAAGTGTGTCCAAAATAAATAGGTAAAACTGCTGCAATCATCTGATATATGTTCAATCCGAAAAAAGCACGATGTTTGCAGTAAAACAACTTCATTTGCACAGCCGAGTTGAACACTTCTAGTTCAGTGGCTTTTTATAAGCACTTTTAAGTTTGCGTGTTACACAAAGCTTTGAACCGACTATACAAAGCAATCGCCCGGCGCATTCCCGCCGATGCCACTTGCCTCTAATTGGATCAGCACCCACAGCGCACTGTCACAGCACCATTTATTCAATTTGAATAATAGTTTATTATGACAAATCACTGACAGCGTAAATGCTGAGTTATAAAAAAAATTATTCACATTCCTAACTACTAAAAAAAATTAAGTTTAGGGCATGTAGTAAGAGTGAGTTAGGTCTCCTATTTTGGCCACATTTTACGTAAAAGTAAATATAGCATCCTACAGCTGATTGTCCAAGAAAAAATTGAAGGAAAAAAGGGCATTAGAAGGAGGAAGTCCACGTGAAGTACGGCCGAATTGGTGAGACTGGCCCTGGGTAGAGATATGTTCGATGAAATGGTCACCAACCAGAAGAAGAAGTAAGAGTGATATACTGTATCCGGACGCACTTGCGAGAGTAGATCCCTTCCCTTATTATAAAGTTTCACCTGGAACTGTGCGAGTACTGAAATACGAAGCAATATAAATAAATGTGATATAAGATCAAGCCTTAACAGCTAAGTCTTGCTTTTAGAAACTTAACTAGAGTGTTTATATAAACCCCTATCCTAAAATTGTAAATGTTATAAACTGATAAGACGCTAACAGCTATTTACTTTACTACCGCCGTGTGTTTCAAATGATGATTGAATGACTCATTCTAAGCATTGCATGAAAACCATTTTTCAGAAATTCAATATTACACAACGGAGTTTTCAAATCAATAGTTTAAATCTTGCTTAATCAGCATTTTACAACGTATCTTAATCATAGTTGTGACGTGAGAAACCTGTGAAGCGTTTTGGAAATATTTGTTCAGACGTGAATATGGCTTCAACGGAAAATATAAAAATAAACAAAATCGAAGCAATAACTGTATGAATCATAAAACAAAATGAAAAGGACCCAGACAGATATTTTTAAGTATCACAAAATTGTATATGTGAATAATCACTATTTGCTTCAGAAGCTTTTTGCTATCCATTGGTTATCTGTTTCTGATCGAAATTGAGCAGGTCATTGGTTTCATTAATTTATTCTAATTACAATATAAAATTGTCAGTTACTTATTTACAAAAAAACTTACATAAGTGCAGCACCGCAGCAAGTTGTTTATATTTTTTCCGCTGCTGTCATTCCCGGGCGGAGGAGGGTCAACCTTAGAAACCTGCAAAGAAAACAGATTGAAAATCTACTCGTGCTGTTATAATTATTAAAATCTCGATAACAGTGCTGTGTAAAGCCACCATAAAATTATACACTGTAAAAATATCATTTTTGAACAAAATTGTGGATTTTCACGACTCCGTATACACCATTTTCAATCGAATAAATTATCAAATCGGATGACTTGCTGTGTCAGATTTTTTAAAAATAATAACAAAAATAAATGTGTATGCTTTATTCAAAATTGTTTTTAAACGGATTTTCATGACTCCGTACTAGTTATTTTTAATAAAATAAATTATCAAATCAGATAACTCGCCTTGTTGCTTTGATTCAAAATTATATATATATTTTGTATATGTATTATTTCTTAGATCTTTTCCGTTCAATTTATAAGTATTTCAATGAGTAATAATATAATAAAAGTATCCCAGGGATTGGTTTTACGTGATTACTCGATATGGATTACAATTGTATAATAATTTCTCGTTAGTAATACATTAAACAGGATAGTCACGAGTATAGTTATGATATGTGACGTTATAAATCGTTACTAAATACGATGATACACCATATTATAATTAATATTATTTGAATAATAATAATTATGAATTCATTGAAAAGTAATCCTATCTGATAAGTTAGTCTAAAGTACCAACAAATTAATATCAACGTATGGCTAAAAAAAATGTTAAATAGCCAAGTTTAAACAGCAAAAAGCACAATGATTGCTTCTTAGTCATGAAATTGCTAAATATACTATTATTTCTTTAGGCAAGTCACTAATCCCCCCTCTTGTAAATAAACTGCTATTTATTTCGTCAAATTGCCTACCGATAATTTTTTTCTACCTGGCTAAACAAAACGGAATGGATTTACTTTCGCCTCAATTTTGACAAGAATCCCTATAGCCCAATGTATAAATATAATATATAGTTTGTTGGCTAAAAGTAACTGCGTTTTTTAAAAGGCTAAAAAAATTGACAGCATAAGGTCTCTAAAAATTAATAATTATCAGTTTCTTAGAAAATTATTCCAAACGAATTTGCGCGAACCGCGAATGTGGCTGGCTAACTAGTACCTACCGATTAACTATTGAGTAAATATGAATAACATTAATTAGACTATATATATATATATATATATATATTTAAAATATTATATATTTTTCTATGCACAAACTCAATAACGAAAATAGAGAAATCATGCAACGTAAACTAGCTATCTAGATTCAATACTTTTGACAGAAAGTACTCAGTGGAATTAAATTTTAATGCTTTGATTAAAATACTTTTGTCATTTTTTTATTTTATTGGTTTCGCCAATCCTTTACGTTTCCGCATTATCAAACTTTTGATCCGGTCACCGATAAAATAAAGCATGTGGGAAAATTGCAAAAGTATTTTACTTGCAATATTAAGATTGCTTACATCGGAGACCTATTTCCAACATTGCGGTGTTGCTGATAAATATATTTTTTTAAATATTTATATAATATGTAAAGTTGTATCAACATTTTATTGCATTACAAATTCCAAACAAAATATGTGAGCAATGTGCGCGCGGTGGCGTCGGACGGAAACAAAATCCACTTCCTACTTTCATTTAATATTTCAATTCACACACGACGAGTTACCGTTATTGAACACAAATTTTTGGTTATGGGAAACATTACACAAAATATCATAATTTTGTTGCTAAATATAATTTATTTTGCGATCTGTTTTTTCATAATGAAATTGTTGTCCTTTTGCGTAGATTTCGTTCGATAACCTAAAACTTTCGCTTCTCCGGTGGCCACTCACGTCGATGTCGAAGAAAGGAGACGCCGAATATTTCCTCGGGGGGAATCTCGCAGTCGCCGTCGCCATGACGCGGCCCTTTCAGGTTCGGAGTTAAAGATCAAATAACCCACTCACAACCCACACATTTGGCACTCACAACACGATATTTACTACTGAAGATTTGTAATCAAAACCGAGCGACACGGATGACAGTCGCGCTTCACGGGAAGGCGACAAGTTCACACAATTTTTATCTAAGCATATAATTGAATTTGCCAAGTTCTCCTGCTCACGCACGCAGCTCATTAACTGGACGTGTAAATTGGGACAAATGCGTATTATTATGTAGGTATGTAACAAAAATTGAGAGACGTGCAGGCCTGACAGGTGAGGTGATCGTGTGGGTAGGCACTATTGCTTTTGTATAAACTAAAAATATTTATGAATACAAAATTATATATTTATTACTAAACCATGACAATAAAATTCTGCATGTGAAATTCAGCACAAATATTGTCATGTAGTTCACAATCGAGTGAGTGGTTTTTTTATTTCAGCATACAAAAATTTCGAAACACAAGAAAACGTTGATTATATTATATATTTATGACTATCTATCTTAATAAATAAACTTAAAAAAAAAACAAAGATTTACTTATTTCAATCAGAATGGTGTGACTGATGATGAATAGTTGAATGTTCGTAAATACTTAGTTGTTGTTGATTGAAACATGATAAATGCTTAATTTAAAATCAGTGATCATGGTGCGGAGGATTCCAAAAGATTTATTAAATAATTTAATACAAGGTGATATCCGGTCGTGTTTAACGGTCGACTAGTCTTAAAAGTCAAAAAACCTAGGTGGGCCAACTTTCAGTGCTTTTACAGATTATAGATAAATTTGTTATAGCTATACATATACTCAATGCAAGAACAGGTCAAAATTTTTGAATTTGATTATGTTTGTGACAAATAATTTCAATACATGCAATTTGTTTGGTATTCCCGTTTCCTGAATTCCATAATGCCTGATTCCATTTTGTGATAGATGAGTTTACATAAACAAACCAGAATAAAATGAAATCAAAAAAATTGCTCACCATAATTGAAATTCTCAAAAGGTCATACAATGAAAACATACTAATATTAATTTTATTATCTCTTAAGTTTTAATCCAAAATAAGCACAATAACATAATGTTCATATCAAAATATATGTCGTTACAAGCATAATCTATAAAATCAATTTAAAATATATTGTCTGTCAAGTCAGTTGATTGATATAACTTTGATGACATAAGTAATAATTTGTATCGCACGATCATTTTCATAATCTTCATTAGACGTGTACTTCAAGCGATGTAAACAATCAGTAAGCTTTGCTGTTAGTCCAATAGTTCTGAGTGATAATTTACTCTGAAACAAGATGATCAATTATTAACACTTGAGAAAGTTAAAATCAATTTATATAACCGTAAGAGTAATTGAATAGTCTTATATATATCACAAAATATTATTTTTGAGAAGATGATGAGAGCCTTTTTATTAAAATGGAAACAAAATATAGTCATATGTATTTGAATATTATACCAATATTTACTTAATGATATATAGTAAGGTTGTATTTGCATTAAAACGTACCTTTAAATGGTTAGCACCCAGTGCCCAAAGAGCACCACACACAATTAATTTTTCTTCTAATAAGTCATTTGATGCAAGAATTGTTGAAAATAACTGTAGAATCTCAGCTGAAAAGATGTTTCAAAACATTTATAATAATAAATATATTATGGTAATAAGAAAATATGTTTACAAATAATACACTTGCTATGTTGTTGGTAGTTTTTGAATGTGCAGTGTGTAAGTCGGGAAAAAATGGTTTATACAATTTTTTTTATATCAGCTTAAAAAAATAATATATAATAAATTAATAATTAACGACTCTAGTTTGCATAGCAACAACTATGCTACAAAAGTATATTTTAAATTAACAGGTTCATAAATTTCCAGTAGTTGTCCGGCAAGAAAAATATATTTTTTCTCTTTGCAAAGTCTATTCATAGCAAGAAACCGGTCAATTTTTAATCTTGCCCCGTGGAAACATGTTTTTCATCGGGACCTATGTTATCCATTATTTGTAACAAATATTTGATGTGGTCTTTTCAAAATTATGAATTGCCTTTCTCAAACTTCCTGAGACATTAGTAATAACATTAAGTACAAGAGGAAACTGTAGAAACAGCAAGCAGTAAATTGGGTAGAACACAAAATAGTAAATGGTGTAAGTAGAAACTTTTATATATTGGATGTAGTACTGTTATGCAACCAAATAATAAAATATTTTTAACAAATACATACCCGATCCTAAGAATTTAGGCCTGTTGTATGGATTAAATGCGCAGTTTCTGAGTACAGTAAGTGTGATACCGTTGGATTGATGAACTAATGCACAAAGCACACTAAAATACTCTGCTAGTTTCACTTGACCTTCAGGATATCTGGTCATAGTTATTGCAAAGGATTCCCATAGAGATTCCACCTCCTTCCATTGAGGCTGTCGTTTGGTAACAGCAGGATGTATTTTATTAAAATTACCAAAAATATCGCTCTGAGGACAACAAATCATAATTTATATATGCAAATAAATAAAGTGTGTATTGTGCGACTGTATACTTAGTATTTTTTAAACTTACTTTTAGTATTATTGCTCTACAGTGAACGTGAGAACTCACATTACCGAGGACTTGGAGACAGCCCTGTAGCGTAGCAAGAGAATGTCTTCGGCTTACTAAATTCATCTCTTTACCTATTAAATCTATTATTTCTGTTATTAGTGAATTCGATCCAACAGTTATCTGCATCGATTGATTAGCTGCAAGAAACATTAACATCTTATTAGAGCGTTAAAGTTACACAATAATATTTTGTCTACCAAAATATTACTATTTTTTATAGTGGAATCAGTTTTGAGTGCTCAATCACAACTAACATCTATACCTTTGGGACAGTCATTTGTATACACACAAAGCATCTGAATTGTGTGATATCTAATTTTATTGTTAGAGATACACCATGGCCACAGCTTATTAATAGGAACTATCAGATTATAGGATGCACATTGTTCTTTGGCATCATTGCAGTTGGCCATGGCATTACACAGCAGTTGAATTATCCAATCTAGGCGATTCACAATGCAATGATTTTTATTTTTTATTATATCCATCGGCTTTTCGGTTGAAACTAAGGTGTAATGAATCTTTGAAAGTTTTTCAATTTGCTCAGGAATGAAGTCACTTTCAACAATTATAATCTTTGCTTTCTCACTCTGGGCCAATAAGCTACACAGTGCTGATGCGATAAATTTATATCTAGGATCTAAAAAATAAGAATAATTTAAATAAACATATTTGAAAACAACTATAGAAATATATTTTTATTCATTACTAACTGTATAACATATTTAGGTACCTCTTTGCATAGAATTTATGTTTATGTATGTTTCAAGAGCTCTATACAAGTTCAGTAATGTAGAACAAAGATCCTGACTAAAAACATAATCACTTTGCTTGGTATGATGAATTATTTCCTCTCTATAAGAAGGAGGAATTGAAAAAAGATATTTTTCTTGTTTATTAGCTACGCGCTGAATGTGCATAGCATCTGTAATATTAACCTTTTGGTCTAGTAAAGACTCCATAGTGACAACGTCATCATCTACAGTTTTAAATGAAGAGTAACCATTGAAAAAATTTACCAAACAGTACATTGCTGACAAACAAACATCTAAAAAATAAATATTTAATATTAAAAAATATATTTAAAAAGTAAATAAATATGTAACAATACTAAATGGTGTCAAAATTTATACCTTTATTTTTAATTTCAGAAGTAGATATAAGAAGACAGTGCAAAAAGTTGCAAATTCCTGAATCGACCAGAATATTCCATACGCATCTGTAACCTTTTAGTGTTTCGATGAGAGTACCCGTTAACAAAAAAGCCCAATTCCAAAGATTTTCGACCGATCCTGTCATTTGAACAACTCTAAAAGCTATAAAGTATAATTTAAGTAAAAAAAAATTAGTAAAACAATAACAATATTACACTACGGGTGAAATTTACTTAATCAAAACCTGATATCCATTCTGAGATCAAAAATTTACATTTTTAGTTGATTTGCAAGTTCGTATATATCAATTGAATTGTTTAACAGGTTTTGTGCATAGTTAATGAATACTTTACACATTTTGATAAGTTATTCAATAATGAATCAATAATACAATTTTGAGTAATAAAACTGGTACTGTAACTTGTACATTAATTATTTTATGAAATGGCCGATTTTGCCAATATCATCTATCTGATCTAAAATAGAGATCATAATTTACATCACATGTTGAATATATCAATACCTGAATAATCTGGTAAAAAGAGACTCAGTAAGTCACTAACACAATCCTGCGTGTCAACCAGCATTGCATGAACTTCATCAGACATAATTGCGACTTTGCATAACATTCTGCAAATAGCAGTAAGCGTAATAACTTTAGCTTCAGACATCGGTAATTTCAATCCAATACATCTGTAATTGATAACAACCAAATTTAAGGTATTTTTTAATAGAAATTAAAATATAAAAAATTTTAAATATAAAATCACCTAAATAATATTCTGAACATTCCAGATTTGTCCATATTTACAGGTATTTTTTCATTATGTAAAAGTAAATTGTACATGACATCAGCAATAGCTTTAAGGAGTCCCAAAGAACATTTTGGAGAGCTGATGGCAGCTAATTTCAATGGGAGGTTGAATTCTCGTTTTGATATGGCTACTTCCAAACGGTTTCGGTTTGAAAGAAGTTCCAATGGAATATTTTCACCTACAAACAAGAATAACCTTACTATAACAAAAATAATTTTGGTTGAGATGTGTAATTTTGCAACGGTCAAAATTTCTTACCTGCTTCAAATTCTTCAACTTCATTCAAACACACTTTCGTAAGAGTTGATGTGATCTTACTGAAAAAGTCAGCACTGAATAGAATATCAGTTGAACTATTAGGATAAAATTTCATAATCTGGAATTAGAAGTAAAATGAGAACCATTTTTATAATTTATTAAATAATTTTGACTATTTATAGTATGAAGTACCTTTTGACAAGCCAACATATTGCTAAGTAAAATAGCTGCTTGCTCTCGTTGGAGACTCGCCTCTGTCAGGTCAGTCAGACTATTTATGGCTACTCCGATAATACCTCCTTCAATATCATCAGTTTCTACAATATAAAAAGATAAAGTACAATTTCAATTCAATAATTTGTTATGATACCTCCTTTAATCAAAAGTAAATCGAACTCACTGTCTTCTAAATAAACTAAGATTGATGATTGACTAAAGAATCCTTGAAGTAATTTGAAGGCAAGACTTCTTATAAGAATATGAGTGGAATTGTACCAGAGTAAGCAAGCCGATAGAACATTGTCTCCTTCTTCAAAAAGCCATACATCTAGCCAGTACTTGAACAAATAAAACAAATAACAATAAAATTTCTGAGACAGAAAATATACACATTATTTACAATTGAATATTAAAATTCACCTCTTTTTCATTTTCTTCCATAAGAGCAATATCCAGCAATTGACAAAGTACTACAAATGAATTTTTCACAAGTGCATAACCTTTGTATCCATTATATCCGTTACCTATGTGAGAGACGACAATGATGCGAGCTAAGTTTCTAATGAGTGTTGACTGAACTGACTGTCTGTTAAATAAACCATGGTGAGGAGTAAAGGTTAAATGCGTCAAACACTCCACCACTTGACCGATGTATGCTGAAAATAATTGTCATTAATAATTAAATATAAAATGTTACATTTTTAAATTTACAAAACAAATAAAACTCACCAATACTGTAAAAGTTATAAACATCCACATCCAATAGGCAGAATGTCAAAAATTCTGTAACTCCCCCCCATGAAATTACTTCTAAATTTTGATTTTCGCAGTATAGTATATCATATAAACAGCAGCATTCACTTATCAGCTCGATAATACTTTGCCGGAGCTTGGGAGAAACTTCATCAAAATTGTCAGTCCAATTGGAGTCGGACTTGGAATATTTGAGAAGAGAAGTAATTCCTCGTGATGTTTCTAACAATGATTCAATAATCCAAAAAACTGACGTATAATCTTCAAAATCTATAAAAAAAAAAGACTTTGAGTCTTGATATTTAATTATTTTAATTAAATATCAAGACTCAAAATCACTTTGGGTATTTCAATATCAACTAACCTGAGCCTTTTAAAAAATGTACAAATGTTGACAGAAATTTAGTAACATTCAATAAAAGCACGGAGTCTTTTGGACTGGCCGGAGGAGAAGTTACAAAACGATAAAAAGTGTTACGCCAAGGAAGACAAGACAATTCCTTCATGCCGCGTTGACTATCGTGTACAAGGAGAATATAGCTAAAAATAAAAAAAACATATTACTTGAACGTACAGACATTTTTCACATATTTTACAGATAAATAACAATAAGAAATATACCCTGTGAGTAGATCAAGTGCATTGTTCACTGAATGATGTGAAGTTGCATTTTGGACATCATAAAGAGCAGAGACAATTCCTTGAACGGGGCATGAGACTTTAAGATCAGTCAAATCACTATTTGTGATCATAAGAGATGATGAAAAATCCTCGAAATTTGTTGATTCTGGTATATATGGCCATCTGAGTACTTTATCAACTCCTTCATACCAAGCTGTACACCACTGGATTCTCAAAGATCTGCTGATTGAAGCATCACCCATTAAAATTTCTGTAAAAGAGAATTCTTTTATAAATATTTCTACAATCAATATATAGTATAACAACATTGTATTCTGGTGTCTTTCGACATGCTAGCTTTTCTTTGGTAACAATAATGTAATACAGTAGGTCACATACCTCTTTTTTCTGGTTTTCTATGTACACTGCATTTAGAATGATAATTGCATTTAAATGGAAAGATTAATTTCTTTGAAAGACAAAATGGTAAAGAAAGTTCGCTTGATATATCCTCAGAATTAATTTCTGCTACATCACAAGCATTGATAGTCACTTGACCAAAGGCTAACAAAAACAATAATTGTGATACTGTTGTACAAAACCCTTCATCATTTGGGAATAATAAAAAAGCTAGAAAAATAAAAATATATATATTATTTATACTTATAAGATCATTGATCACGCACAATTGTGATATCACACAATGTTTACCTCTTATAACATTCAAAATTAAGTCTTGCTGCTCTGAAGCCCAAAGCCGAATTGATGAACTGCAGTACAGCAAGCTATTCAAGATAGAAACACAGCTGATGGCTACTTCCGGAAAAGTTGTATATTCATGAGTACACAGGGAGTACCTACAACCAAACACAAAATATATTTCATTATTTCTCCTGCGATGTAACCTTCTTTAACACTCTTTGATATTTAAGTACTTACTTTAGGTAATGAGCAATAACTTTACATCCATTGTTGCTAAGAAAAGTTGGATGCAGTGTAGGTTGTTGGAGCATTATTGCTAGTTGAACAAATGCTGATCTTCGGAAGGTTGGATCTATGTCAGGTTGCCTACGACTATGTTCATCATTTGAAATTCCACCCGTGTCGGAAGAAACTTTTATTTTTAACATATCCATTACTTGTAACATTGGACCTTCCTATAAGTTATGTGTTAACGTTAGTACAAAGTCAATTTTTAATAGTCAATAAAGTCAATAAGCTTATTTGACACAACTCACTTGATAGAATGCTGGATCTCCATTTTTTATTACATTGAAATTTTTAGGTGAAATTGATCTTAATGAGGAACAAAGCAGATCTGGTCTAATGGCATCATGTTTGGGTAAGTAGTTATCAGCATCTGTACAAAACAAATAAAATTTACTTGCATACACTGAAAAAAATGTCACTCTGAGGTTTCCCTACAGGGTGGTCAAAGCATTGAAGAAAACGACCAAATATATATATATATATATATATATCTATTGAATTTATATATAATTATAGAAAATAAAATCAACCTCCTATCCAGTTACATTTAGAACCAAGTACTGCATAAACTACTATAATGGCTACCCCCTATTTGATATTTTTACAGCTCCAGGATTTCATGCTTGATGTATGATTATTAGGGTGTCCCTTAAAATTCAAGTTCAATATTTTTTTACGCATACCTTCTTAAAAGTTTAGTAATAACCCTATATTGTCTAGAAAAAAATATTAGTTCGATTTATAAACGGTAACCCGTGCCGACTTGCGATTTTAACTTGTCCATACAAGTTGCGTAAGTACTGCGCTGTGACTTGTAACTGCATGTTTTATTTGTCATTTCATACGTGATTTTTGAGATTAGTAGTGCTCCATTGTTTAGTGCGTTAACATGTCGGTGGAATTACGGAGTGATAAACAAAATAATTTCCTTATCGGTTTGCCTAGATATCAAATAAATGGTGCAAAATTACCATCTAATCGACAAATTCCCTCGGTCCTATTTTACAATATTCGTGAGGTTAAACCGACTGTTAGTGAAAGTGCAAATCTTGTGATTAGGGAGTGCATCATATATTGGGAAAAAGCAAGAATTCCAACAAGGGCATATCCTAACTGCGTGAAGAAACTTGTTGATTTATATCATGTTTGGAGAGAGTTGCAAAAAAAATTGTAAGAAAACTCAGGTTACGTTCAAGAGCCGTGAGAACAATTTCAAAATTGATCTTGATAATTTGTTTGATATTGCACATGCTGATGCTTTTGAGAGAATGAAAATAGAGTAAGATAAATTATTTTTAATGAAACAGAGAGAGCCAGATCGACCAGGATGCTTAGGTGGTGTTGATAAAAAATTGTCGGAAAAAGAAGATACATCTAAACAACGACGATTGGAAGAAGAGGAAAGGGTTGTAAGACAAAGATAACCACTAGCTGCTGAAACTAGAAAATCAAGGGCAGAAGCAATAAAATCTGACTTCTTTGGAAGTAATGTACCCGACGTAGTCACAGTCCATTGGGATGGAAAACTATTACCCGGGTTAGATGTACGAAGTTCTAAAGAAGAACGCTTGCCAGTTATTGCTTCGTTTGACGATAAGGAACAGCTTCTTGCAGTGCCAAAACTAGAACATTCTTCTGAAAAACATCAAGCTAAGGCTGTCTCAACAGCTCTCTTTGACTGGAACCTTCACGATAAAGTACAAATAATGTGCTGCGACACAACAGCTTTCAATACTGGCCGTTTCAATGGAGCTTGTGCTATTTTGGAGAAACTTTAGGAAGAGAATTGCTGCTCGTCTGTCGTCATCATGTTTATGAATTGGTCCTAAAAGCTGTCTTTGAAAGCAAAATTAAGTAAATTACTAGTAGCCCAGATACTCCAATGTTTAAAAAGTTCAGAGAAAATTGGAAAAACATCGACGCTAGTAACATTGAACCATCTCTTAATTTCGTAAAACAACGTGTTGCCGAGACAGACATTCAAGCTTTTTTAATATTTTATAAGGCAGAATTAGACAAAGGTTATGTAAGAGATGACTACCGCAAATTGGTCGAACTGTGCGTAATATTTTTGGGAGGAGACTCAGAGGAAAAATTAAAACTAAGCCCCCCCCGGAGCCATGCATCAGGCACGCTGGATGGCGAGAGCGATCTATTCTTTAAAAATGTGTTTACTTCAGTCACAATGCAGAATAACTGCGAAGGACAAAAAGACTCTACAAGATGTTTGCTTATGTTTGTAAAACACTGGATGATTTCGTATCGGAAAAGAGCAAACAATTTTTATCACGACTGCAGATCGACGACACTTTTCTAAAGGAAGATGTATCTTCTTGGAATAATAATAGTGCTTTTGTGGAAGCTAAAAGAAAAATAAGTTATTTGAGGGTTGTGAATGATACTGCTGAAAGGGCTGTTAAAATGATGCAAGATTTTAACGGACTTATCGCGGCTGAAGAAGAACAAAAACAGTTCTTGCTGCGCTGTGTCCAGGAACATAGAAAATTGTATCCGGACTGTAAAAAAACAACTCTATAAAAAAGTTACCTTGACTGATTGTTATTACTTTATGTTTTTGATTAAAGATTAATGTTCATTTAATTGAATTTTTACTATTATTCACTTAATTTATTGCATTTATAATGATTTTATACCAGACCGAAATATCAAGACAAAACACGTTTTTTACTAAACTTTGAAGCTCGGTCGGCACTAGTTGCAATTTTTCTAGAAAGATGAAATTTTATATTTGAGTATCTTATAGCATTAGTAAAAAATGTAGAGGGTATGCATTTCGAAATTTGAAAAAATTTTTTTTTTGGTCATATAAGGGACACCCTAATGATTATGTTATAAAATGTTACAAAAATAAGAATTATGGCAGATCCATTTATTTATCCACAGAGTAAAGAGCACATGAAAAGTCAGAATCAATGTTTTCACATTAGCATTATAGCTGTAAAGCAAGACTCTTAAGCAATCTATCTTACCTTCTTGTAAAGAAAGAAATTTGGACAAGTTAAGGGCTCCTTCCATCTGAGCTGTAAAGCAACCAGTGAACAGAAGTCTAATATTCCCTTTTATCAAATCTATCTTTGGAATTAGCATGCACTGGCCAATTTTTAAATCTAACGTTTTGATGATAGATTTACCTGTAAGATATAAGACAAATGGTATATAGATATTCAAGTATTACATATATTGAACAATACAAATTATTTTTGTCATACCAAAAGCTTTATCGTGGGCTGCGTGGGCATGCAATAAAGGCAGTGCAGGCAACATGGCTTGCAATAAAATATCCCAAAGAGTATCCACTATTAATAACTTTCCACGTAAACAATGTTGGATTATATCTTTTGCCAGATCATTAACCTATAAACATAGCTGATTATTATATTATAACTATTTATAATATTATGATGTATCATTTCTTGCACAATATTGATTACTTACGGCTTTGATTTCAGAATCAAGACCATGGTTGCAAATTTCAAGAAATATTGAAGAGTCCAGTAAAAACATGATAGATCTTTGAGTGAATCGATTGCTGGATTTATCTTGAGGCATTATTCCTCCGAGTACACTGAGAACCACACTGTGTACTCCACTGTAGAAGGCTTCCTGTATCCATGCACAACTATGTCCTAACAATTCTAGTACAATGACTTTCACATCTGATTTATGATTATCAGTTAATTTCCACTTTGGCAATTTCAGAGACAAAATATCGAGAATTAGAGTCACAAACTTTTTACTTTCATGGAACTCTAATGACTGCAATGATTTTTTTACAATTTCAATAATACCGGGAGACTCGCAGAGTGAATCATAGTTTTTAACAATCTTTATTGCATAGCGCATACTTTTGCTAATACCATTAGTGTCCTTATACATTATCATGTTTTCTCTATCTTCCAAGGTTTTTATCTCAAAATTCTGAAATGGTTGAAAAAATATTTATAAAATGGCAAGTTGACATTAATATGCCATTGAGATTTATTGTAAATAATAAATATTAAAATATCACCTGAACACACTTAAAAGCTTCATTATACAAATCAGGATATAAAATAGCGCAAGTCACATCGGATAGAGTGCTGCAAAGACTTGAAGAAAATGTCGTAGGAATCAGGTAGGAAGAATTACACCATTGAGCAAGGGAAACGCAAAAGCTCAAAAGTCGCAAGTAATTTATTCTATACAATGGATGCGTCATTTTCGACATAATGCACGATAATCTGCAGCAATAAAAAAATTATTAAAATCTAATATATTAAATTATAATTGTTATTTTAATAACTAATTTATTAATGTATACCACCTTAATTTATTGAGCAGGTCTCCACATGTTCTGAGAACCATTATAATTTTCTGTATAATTTGCTGAACCAGTTTATTAGATGGTTGCTCTTTCCAAACAGTTATCGAAACAGCTCTAAACAATACTTGGCTCACGGAAAAGCACAATTTTAATGCTAGGTTCATTTCTTTCTAAAAAATATAAATATGATTATTTATTTCATGTTTAATTTGATCAATACGAACTCAGTTATGGCATTACTAATATATATCAGTGGGGTACAGTAGTTAGCAATTATAACTCCCAATATAATTATAAAATGAAATACTCAAGTGGAATATATACTCTTGCTAAATCAGAATAAAGAAATTACACTAGTAATACCGTAATTGTACTGGTTTTAATTAAATTAATACGTATTTTCACTAGAAATTAAACTGTAATGTCATTAAAATGAATGAACAAACCATTGAAAAGCAAAATTCATTTTTACTGGATGCAGACGACTGTGGAGCGCTTTGACCAAAAGCTTTTAAAATGATGTACAATGTATCTAGACAAAATGACGGCAGCGTCACTTGGTTCAACGCAATTGCACTGACTTCATGAACGGTTTCCTTGGCATAATTGTCAGACAGAGGTTCATTGGTTTTCTCGCACTGCATAAAGTGTGATTCAGATATTTCAGAATCTTCATATTGAATTTTCTAAAATATAATTAAGTAGTAAATATAGTGAGTTTTAGAGACCAGAATTAAATATATCAATTATTCAAAATATGATGTGTTGGGTACTTTTAAAACTTACCTTACAATTTCTTAAAGACGGATCATACAGCTGGTTGATTCTTGAGTTTAGAGATATAGTTAATGCTAACAATGCCTCTATTGATAGAACACTAAAATTCTCATTATCAAGTATTTGATAGAACCCCTATAAATCAGTTAAAACATATTAACATTATATGTATAATAAAAAGAAGTTTTCATATTGTCAAAACTTTTGTCTCATTGAAAAGTTTTCTACGTAGTATGTTGCTTAAAACTTTGGAGAAAGAAAATAAGAGCCATAGTAAGCACAGTACGCCTCGCAAATCACCCTAGCCGTGATTCCTTGCTTACTCACATTTGTTACTGTTTCACAAGAAGGTCAAGCGGTTTTTAGATTTTTTTAGATATGGACAACCCAAATAATCTGACAAAATTACAAAACAATATTTATGAAATCAACAGTGCAATTTAATTAAGTTAATTATTGAAAAATATTATTACTGAAGCATAGAATTCACTAAATAAATAATTAACATAATATACAGCGTCAGAATAGAAAAAAAATGTACACATACTTTCATAATACTGTGTCTGTTCAAGAAAACTTCAGGTGGAAAATCTTTTAAAAGGACATCTAAGAAAAACCGAGCTGATCTCTCAATTGATTGGCCCATTTTAAGTGCATCCTGAATCATCAGTATAGTGTGAGTATCTGAGTCACACAACTGACTCCAAGGTAACAGGTAGATCTTGATGCCTTGAGAATACCTAAAAATCATGGAATTTAAAAAAGCAATGATTTTTGTCAAGATTAGCTAGAACGTATTAGATTGCATAAACACAACTTACAAATCTCCAAGTTTTATATGGTCAAGATCGGCTAGTGGATGTGGTGTAGATCCATTGTGATCAACACCTCTTAGATTAAAATCATTGGCATTCACTCGATAAGTATATTTAGGTGTATTTGGACTCAAGTGAACACTGTTAAAATCTTCACTGGTTAAAATAAAACATTCATAGCAAGATTATTAGCAGTTGTTATAATGGTAGAGGAATATTAAAAAAAAAAATATATATATATATAAGCAAATACTCAATGCTTTCTGGAATATCCAAATGTGGTACATCTGTCTTTTCATTGTGGTGGTCAATATTCTGTGCATGAATGTAATTTTCAATAGAAGCCAATAAATCCAAATGTTCCAAGTCCAGCTTATCCCTAATTTCTTCAAGATCCCGTAATAAGCTGCCAGACCCGATGTGATTTATCAATACTTTTCCACTGTGAGACTGAAAAACCAAAATTAATTAATGAAAGGAAGAACTTTTATCATCATTATGTTCCAGAGAATTTTTATTTTATGCAGTTATTAGATATAAAGAAAGCCAAATTTGAGTATCAGTGTAGTGTAGTGTTAATGTCAGTCCTGTTTATATTATATGATTCGACAGCTTTTATGATTAAAGTTGTTAAATAAAAATAAGAAAATGAGGTCCAATATTGTTGATTAAAGTCTTACAAGTGTTATTATATTGATGTTGTATTTGGAAGTGAAAATAGATGTTTATTGTTAAAATGTATAAAGAGTTAGAAAAAATATTTTTGTATGTTGAGTGTCTTGAGTGTAGTTTCTGATCTGCAGTCCTGAAAGTTCGTAAAAAATAACTAAAGAATTTTACCTTCAATATGATATGAAGTATCTCTAAAACTTCTAGTTGACACTGTGGATTATCAAACTGGAACCAAATAAATAGAAGATGCAACAATTCCTTGGAACGGGATAATTCATCATCAAACTGAAATCCGTATTTTAACTTGGAGGCAAGGCTTTTTAAGGCCCTCTCACGAATTTCTTTAATGCTATGCCCTGAAATTGATAGTACTTAAATTAATTTAAAAAGTGACAAATGCTATCGTTATAGTTTAAAAATAATATTTATAATTAATTTAAATCATATAATTTGCTTGTATAACTGGTTTCATTGGTAATATAACTGATATTTTGTATTAAAAAATACAGTTTTATCTTTGTTGATGTTTATAGAAAAAAGCAGTTGACAGTTTGTCAAAATTTTGGGAAACCAATTTATACAAATATAAAATTATATTTAAACATATCTACCTAATTTTCTAATGTGTGCAGATGTTACATTAATCCCAGCCATTTCAGTAGTAATTGAAATCAAACGAACATTAATAAATTACTTAAAACGACATACAAGAAATTCGAATTCATTTCACCATAGACATTAATAAATATATTATTCATGTTGCAAGATGCTCTTTTATCATAAACTATATACTTATCAAAACCGTTGACGAAAGTATTATATTCATATAAAAAAATATAATTATAAAATATTAATAATAAAACCAAATATTTATACATAGATTCCATGATCCATTATTTTCTTTTATGTTAATTAAAAAATATAAATGTTATGCAGTGTGTCCATTCAATATTATAGTTTTATACAATTATTAGCTATTTTTTTTACAAAATATTGGCTATTATGAATATGGTATTTATGTCTTTTAAGATAATTATTTTATGATTATTATCTTTTATGATTATTATCTATCTATATATTTTATGATTATTATCTATCTGATAATTGTCTTTGATAATTTCCAGCTGAGATCTGACATATAATAACTTATTATTGTTTATGGCAAAAGATGACAGCAGACGATAACAAAGGAGCGTAGTTAGTATTGATATTTTTAAAAATGTTAAGTGTTTTTAGTGCCAGTGTATTTTAGTAACATAACAAATAATTACCAATGTTATTATTTGACAATTTTAACGCGTTAACTACGTCTATTTTTATTGATCATACATATAATTCTGCTATCTAGATGGAAGGTCTTACACAAAATGAAAAAAATGTCTGGTCTTGTTGGGAAACGAAAACTCCCAGAGATGTTGTACGGGAAGCGGCTTCTAAAGGTACTCATGTTGCCTTGGCATACAAATATCTTCAGTATAAACAAAATTGGGACCTTGAAATAGCAGAACAATGGTTTCTCGCCGAGGTAAGAAACAAATTATCGTATACATTTTGTTTCAGGTAAAAACACAATTTATTTTCGATTTAATTTAATCTTCTTCATTTCATATCAGCCATAAACTTCCCATTAACTTTATTTACATTATATCGACAAACATGCACAGCAAATATGATAACTAATATATTGTTTAAGTTGCCTGATAATAAATATGTTATGCTCTAATAACTATCTTGTAAACAAGCAACAAAATGTATGTATTTTATTATAAGTATTTATATGTAACATAAGAATACTTATCAAATGTATTATTAGCTTGTAATTAATTTAGCATGAATAATGATTTTTTCATTGTAGGTGTATGCTTGGGTTCTTCAACTTTTATCAAGAAAACAGTATTTTAAGGCTTCTCATGTTCTCACAAAAATTAATGTTCCCGCACATAAACATTTCTTTAATTTGGCAAGAGAGTCTTTGGACAATTCACTGAGAGATTATATAATAGAACAACTCACTAAAACTGGTGCTGGTCTCCAGAAGGAAATACCTGAGGAATGGAAGGTACTCGTGGATCATTGGGAACTACTAAAGTTGTTAGAACAGTCCTTTCAACGAGGAATCCTGGTTCAAAACAAAGCTTTTGGAATTGGTAAAGATATGATTGTCATTTCTTTAAATGAAGTTAAGCAGCTGACAATCGAAAAAATTCAGCAATATTCTGTGTTATGGAAAAATAAAATTGCTGCATATTTGTTTTTAGAGGTTTTGGGTAAGATTTTTCAATTGTTTATCTCTAAAGTTGTCATTCGATTAGTTTGGTATTTTCATGTAACTACATGCACAAATTTTGATTACAGATTTTTCCCTTTATTCATTTTTGGATCCTGAATTGCTTTGGAAAATATTAATACAAGAAAACAGAGCGTTGATTTTGAAAAGATGGATTACAATATTTTATACCAAAGAAAAGAATATTCAAAATGATTGTTTATTAGCTGATATTAGTTTGTTGAGAATCGACTTGCAATACCTCGAGTCTCCTGAAACCCTAAAGCAGCTTGATAATTTGTTTTTAAATTGGACAATAACTAAAGTTATGATTGAATATGTATCAGAGTGTAAATGCTTTGAATTTACTAAGTTAACTATTTATGATACTTTATTGTCTTTTGGACACATAGTTGACACAGAGCGCAATGATTTACATGCGATACTAAACAGGCTATTAAGAACTCAAAATATTGGCAATGTTGATAAAATATTATCTAGGACAGTATCTACTGTCAGCAAATTGGAATTCAATAACATGATTGCTGAGTACTGTGTAGCGAATAATCAGTTTCATGTGATGGCTTCCTGCGTTGATGATAAAGTATTAAGAAGAAAATCAGACACTTATTTACAGACAAACAATTGTTTGGATTTGTGGTTGCTTTTAAAAGAAACGCTTGCCGAAAAAGAAAGCAATAAATATACCTGTTGCATCTACGAGACATGTAGACACCTGTCTACTGATATTTCTGAAAACCCCCTTATTATTCTATCAATGTTAATGTTAGATAAAACTAAAACCGTATTTGATATATTCAATGAAGAAAAAATGGTTCAATTTCAAAATTTCTCTATTGAATGGAAGGAATCACTGAAGCATAAACTGCCCCATTTGCATTCTGTTTATCAAAGATGGAAGAATAATACACTGATTATAGAAAATGATATAAATATTTACCAGATGATTTCTGGATATAAAGGTTTAGATATATCGAAAATTTATGAATTTCAATTGATTAATAAATGTGTAAAATCAAAAAAAGCATCCAGCAGTATATTATCAGATGATCAAAGCTTATCCAGTTCTTCAGAAGTCATCTATTCAGGTGAAAGTTTAAATTCATATGAAGAAATTCCTCATTTTTCTAATAGGCAGTTGGTTAAAAAGTATGGCTATCAAAAGCAGCTCAATTATGTTTATTATTTAAAACAAAATAGGCCGTGTATGGCAAGTCAAACTTTGTTGACATATCAATACCAGCATTTCAGTAGATTGAATTCAAAAATTATCAAAGAAGCTTGCTCCTTAGCGCACATGCGGGCCTTAGAAAACTGGAATGATGCCATTGTAACCGCTTGTTGTATTTCATTTATTTCAATGATCGGCTGTAATTCAATCAAGTGTCGTACGCATATAGCAACTGCCAACTTGATCGTTTCTTATTTGGAACAAAGCGGTAATCTTACTAAAGGAGAGTCCATCAACAAAGTCAATAAGCTTATGGAACAACTAAGTGTCAACAACACTGAAGTCATAATAGAAATTTACAATCTATTAGAAAATGCTGTCAGTGCAATTATTATTCGTCATAACGAATTTAATGGATTTAAAAACATAGATGTAGGAAAAATAATATACGAATGGCAGACTGTGATTAAGTTTGCTTCTATACATAATCTTTCCTTACCGGAGATACCGTTGAAAAATTTTGTGGCTGCGGGAAATTATATTCAGTTTTTATTATTTGCGGACTTATTTCAATATCCTCAAAGTACTCTGCTTGCGCTGAGCAGAGAGTTTTCCAGTCAATCAATATCGGAGCATGTCGGCCATGCAATAATGCATCAAGGATTGGAAGAACTCGGTAATGTGGCTTCAAGCAGGTCCAAGAAAGAGGAGCTGAGAAAAGTTTCAAGAGAAAGTTCCCTAGAAACAGTAAGTTGTTTTCAAAATTACTAATATGATTAGGCATATTTTTTCACGTTAAAAGAAACTCTCAGAAAAATATCATCGTGACTTGTGTAGGATTCGAACCTACATCTTACATGGCCGGTGTACCGTTTTCAAAATTATTTTTAATTCTATTTCAGTGCTAATATTACAATGCATTAAAATTATTTATTTTCGCAGAGTACGATAGATGTAAAAGAAAACTCTATTGATTTTTCAACAATGCAAGATTTATGGGAAGTCATGGCCGTATGCCACGGGCCCGACGACCCCCCAGGAGCACTCATTCGCGCCTCCGCAGCCCTCCACTGCCCTCTACTGGCCCTGCTAGCTACGTGCTATGAGGTTTATACTTTATTTCACATTAATATTCCTGTTTGACTTCTTTGGTAGATGATTATTTTCTATAAAAATCATTTGACAAGTCTGGTAATTGTAATTATAGATATGGTGATAGACATTTTGGCTTATAAGTGCCATTCTTTTAATTGATTGAAATTATGTTTCAGTCAGCAGCGTTTCATTTATTGAATGGAGTATTGTGTTAGTTACCCCCAAAATTAAAAAAAGAAACTACTTCTTTGTAGCATATTTGCTCACAGTGATGAAAAAAAAAAAACTTTAAAAAAAAAATTAAATAACTCAGTAGTCTGAACGTATAGACCTTATCATAATGATAAATTAATTGTATATTTTATAAAAAAAATAATTTTTAATTGTTTTTATCTTATAGCCCAATGCAGTTGATATTTGCTGGACACAGTGGTTGTTGAGTACCCTGAAACGAAGGAAACCATCTTTGTCAGTTACGATGGACCAATGGGACCCAACAGATATTATGCTCTCTGATAAACATATCAATGAAGTAATGGAAATGTGCCTAGATGCTGGCTTATATAAAACCCTTCATGAATCAATAACAATTTTCTACAAAGTATGTGTGGAAGTCTAAATTATATAAATTACCAAAATCATTTTTTGAATATTTAGTTTTATTTTTAAATTTTCGTTTCAGGAAAGTCCTTTGTGTATTCTTACGGAATTCTTGATAAAAACAATTGTAAACTTTGATTTTGGAAAAGAGAGCGTAGAGCTATTGCAGTCTTTTGAGAATATTTGCAGTCGGAGGGTCTCGATTGTAGGAGGTTCTGATGGATCCTGGTTGCCTCCCTTGCAGAGGCCTCGATTTGTACAGTCAATATCCATTAATCTTATTCGTATGGCACTATCTAAGGGATTCAGAAGTTGTTGGCATAAGAAAGAATTTTTACGATGTCTTTGTGAGGTTAAAGGATTTTCCAAATATTTCACAGGTATTTTTAAAATTGCTTACGTATCACAATAATATATTTTTATTATTTTATTTTTTAAATATTTATTTTTTTAGATGATAGCATAGATTTCCCAAAGCTTTATTTAATGTTGGACATCTCTATGGAATGTAAAATACCACTTGACTTGGGATATATATTTGCAAAAGATGCTAACGAGAAGCTTTATTCCTACATTGAGAAGCTACTGGAAAATAAATTATACACAGAAGCGTTACGTTTTGCCGACGCTTCAAACTTACCGATAGAAGATATTCTTATTGCTGACTGGCAAGAAAGATATAACTCATGTTTCAATGAAAATGAGACCACTTCTCAAAATTCAAATAAAACAACTGTTCTCCTGTTTTGGACCGAATGCAGTAAACATTTTTTGAAAGTTGGTATGAAGCCGAGAAAGGCCATTGAATTTTTAAAGAAACAAGCTGATGAAATTCCAGAATTTGCGACTCGATTTTATATATTACGTCTCATTCTTGGGTGGTTTGGTAAACCTTTTGAAGATATTTTCAATGATGCCAATGCTAAGAGGGATACTATCGAATTTGAGATGTGGAAAGCGTACCTATCTTGCGATGAGACAGAAAAAATATACCTGACTAGTTATGAAACTACCCATGAGTACATCTTAAATAATAATTTTAGCATGGACGAGGAAAGTTCTTCATTTGGTGCACCTGGATCCAATGCTGGTAGACTTTTTAAAAAACTGTTATCAGAGATCGAGGAAGAAGCGAATATTTGTAATATGTCAATAACTGAAAGTAATTTAGCTATGATAGAAGCAGATAGATGGCAAAGAGCGATTTCTAAATTACTAGATGCCGGTTTGGTAACAGAGGCCTGGCGTTTGAATAAAATGTTTTCAGCACCTCCCGGTTACTCTGGTCGGCCTGTGTGCTCTTTACAAATTGTCCAAACTTCTCTTCAGTTAGCAGAAAAAAAAATAAGTCTTCTTGAAATACCTCAAAATCTTCGTATTATCGTAATGTCCTCATCCAGCCGTTCTAGACTATCCAGTGCGTAATAAATTGATATGTTTCGATGAAATACTTGCAATATTATTTTGGGTCATCTCACTCTATATTTTAATATTTCAGATTCACAATGCTCGGATGCCAGTTTTGAAGAAGTAGTGTCAATGCGAGATAAACAACAGGAAGGTGTTCAAGAAGAAGCCCCGACCTACGCAGTAGAACGCCAAGAGGCCGACTGTCTCACCGCCCTAGAAGCCTTAGGGGCCAGAAGTGAAAGCAAGATTGTAAAACAAGTAGCAAATTATTTCAGAATATCATTACAAATCGGATGGTCTTATAAGAGAGTTCTAAAGTATGAAGGAAATCCAATAGATTTGATAAACTGCATAACAGGACACGGTAGAATGTCTCTTGCTAAAATTATTTTCAAAACATTTGATATTCCTCCAGAAAAGGTTTGCACACCTTTCACATTTAAAATTTTTTACAAAATAATTTTATAGGTATTGTTTCTAATTTGAGAATTTTTTTCTTTTAGATTATTGAATATCTTTGCTTAGAAATTGTCACTTCTGTTGTGTCTCCTCATCTCCCAAGAGCATCCGGCTTCAGACAGAAGGAGCATTTCCATTACACTCTCTGGGGTTATGCTTTGGACTCTGATTTTGAAATGTTTTTAAATTTACGCCCAGATGATAATTCAATTCTAGGAAGAATGTTATTAGAACATTTGGGTGCATTTAGAAAATGCTATAGAGCAGATGTAAATAAAGCTGAAATCAGCATGAACGATGAAGAATACGATGGTGGTAGTGAGCATAATCAAGATAATATGGCTGGTTGTGATGTTGAGAGTTTAGCTGAATCTCACATAAGTGGCCATAATAGACAATTTTCTGAAAATCAATCTACAACATCGATCTTATCAAAAATTCCAAGATACTTCTGGAAAACAGCGCGAGAGAGAAAGCCTCAACTGGATGTCATATCTTGCATAAACATGCAAATTAAATCTTCAGTGAAAGAGAACATGAAAGCAATACTGAAGGAGTCAAAGCTGTCAGGCAAGCAGGTGAGACAAATATTACTTAAATTATTAAAATTTTCTGTTATTTGCTTAATACTATCTATTGATTTGTTGTTACATATCCAATGTAACTTATCCAATAAAATACTTGTAGGTTAATGTCATATCGATTGAATTGCTGGTACTAGCACATGAGAGTTTTTCTTCTGTATGCGATACAGAAGGCATTGCGACTATCCTACGTTCCGCTCAGACTCTCACTGGCCAGTTGCTGGCATCATGCTCGTGGCGGCTGATGGTGCGGCTGCTTACTGGCCTGGCACGTTACACGGAGTTGGCATACATTTTCCAGATACTCAAGGATAATCATCAGTTTGAATTTTTGTTGGGACAATTTGATTATATGCTCGGGCAGCACAAGGACAAAATAAATAATTTCAAGCAAGGTAATATCTTTGATAGATATACATTTTATTTGACATAACTTATTATTGTTTATAATTATTATTTTTGTTTTAAGGAATATTGGAATATTTGAATAGGCATTGTTCTGAAGATACTGATATGTATCATATGGTGGCTCTCCACTTCTCTATGTATTCTGAGGCCGCAGATCTGAAGAGGAAGCATGCTGACAACCTAATAGTTATGTTGGTACAAGTCGCACTCGACTCCATGAAAGTACTGAAGAAAAAATCTACCCAACAGCCTAAATGGATTATTTTGGTAAACAATGATCACAATCGCAATCTCTTGAATATTGCCATTGATCATTGCTCAGATGCAGCAGAGCTCTATTTCAAGTGCGGGAGCTTGGGAGCGGCTCGCGAGATGGCCGGCTTGGCTCAGTTGCTCTCGTTGCAGGTGGCCCTCCTAGCTAATCCTCCCACTAAATGCATTCTCAAACTTACTCAGGAAAAGATGCTTACAATTGTTGATACTTACCTGAGGTGAGACATTTTGCTATATACAAGTTTTACATACATTAAATACAAAATGTTCATTGTATATATTTCTGTGGTTATGTAATCACCTAATTTTACCTTATGTTTTTAGTTTCATGGAAGGTCTGATATTTGCTCATGCCACCGATGAAGGAGGCGGCGGACGGATCACAAAGTGGAGAGAGCAGGTGTACCAGAGAGCCTTGAGGGGAAATGACCATACATTTATTTCAGATATTGCCACGTGTCGTCCGGATATAGCATTATACATACTAGAGAGGTCAGTTTTTTCTGTTTTATGCATGCATACTCAAATATATATTTTTATTTCATCACTGTTTATATTTTGACATTTTAGATTCGAAAATGAAAAACCCGCAACGAAGCAAGGTCAGGAAGCTATGGCAGAGCTATGTGCCTTTTTTAAATGATTTCAATGTGCAATAAATAACAAATGCTGTTGCCTTAAATGCCTTTTATAAATACATAGGTTTAAAAGTCATAGGTTTATGCCTACATATTTTATTCCATATAAAAATAATCTTATCATTGAATCTCATAGTGTTTATACATAATTTTTTGTATTATCTTATTAAAAAAAATGTATTATGAATATAATTTCATGGGTGTTAAGCCACATTGAGGCGTGATTATTATCAAACCTGAATTATTAGACAGATAATGACAACTTATCACTCTAGAAAGCAAGTTCATTGACAACGGCTGCCAAAACCTGCGAATATTTTTTAATAATGTTTTGTTGATTTCCTTAACTAGCAAGATCCGATGTCTTAATCTCAATTTACGCTGAATATTAGATCAGTTTATAAATTATGGATGAGTTGAGAAGTAAATTATGATATGAGATTGTATATAATTATTTTTGTGAAGATTGAACGTCACAATCAGTGCGTATTTATTTACCTATACAGGTTTATTAGTATTAGTATGATTAAGTACATTTTTTCACACACGTTTTTCACAATATGTGAAAAAATGTACTTAATCATCCTAATATGAGATTGTGTGAACCCATTGACTACGAGCCACAAAATAATCAATTGAGCACTATACATATGGTAGAATATCATTAAATATAACAAAACATGTCACACAGTTAATAAGTTAAATAAATATTCATGTTGCAAATAACTTCACATGTATGTACAATTGCTTGCTATTATGCAAGACAATTTTAAAGCTGAACTCATATGAAAATAACAAATTAAACTTTGTCTGCTCTATTTCACAGCAGAGAACACTCTCGGGCAACTATTTTGCTTTCAAGTTGCATTGTCTTGTTTTAAAAACAGATTATTAATTGGTTTGATTTTTTATATGTTGTTATATACTATATATATTTGTTTTTTTGTTTATTTTTATTTTATATTATCAAAGGTCACTATAATCTATTACATAAAATTCAATTTCATTTATGACCTATATATACTTATATAATCATATAAATTAAGAAATAACACTTATATTGTCGCATTAAAGAAAATTTTTGATGATTCATAAAAAGAAGAATATTGTTTTTATCTAACTTAGATGAAATCTTAAGTGAAGTGAAACATATTCACATATGGAGATTGCTCTTTAATTGACTAACTTCATTAATGATAAACTGATAAAATATTGTTCATAAAAGTTCGCCAATTATAACAAATTGTGTCCTATCAAATACATCTTTAGTTTTTTTAATTAATATTTTATCACATGACATTTTTTTGTATTCTAGGTATTAACCTGTTATATTATTTCTTTTTAACACATTGATTTATTCTACCCAATTTATTTTGATTTACCTTTATTTTCTCTTATTGGTAAGTCATCTAACTAAATTTACGTTGCAAGAAAACAACACCCTTATCGGGTGCGGTGTTTCAACTGGACAGGGAAAGCCATTATTCCGAATTCAACTGTTATTGGTTCAAATGATATTTGTTTTCACATTTTTTCAATTATCTAATTATAACCTATGAGTTTATAGTTTATTTATATGAGCAAAATTTAAATCATCAAATAAAAAAATGAAGACTGTTTTTAATCAAAGCTATAATGATGTTTATTGAAATAATATTTTTACTTTAGACAAAATGGCAATTTAAAAAGTCAAAAGTAAAAATAATATAGGTGTTGGCAATTTATGTATTATATGTTTTAACAATATTATATTTAGAAAATCATCGGTTAGCAAAACCGTTGATTCTAGTTGTATGCATGTACAGTGTCGTCTCGTTAATCTGTCACTCATAGTAGAAAATCATGTTGTAACAATTCAGAAGAAGTAGTCGCTTCATATTTTGCAGGCTATCAATATTATAGTTGCCATTCAAAGTAAACAGTGCCAAACGAGAGAAGGTATTCTGTGAGCCTCTTTTCTTTCTCCACAAATACAGCCATCTAATCCTTATCGATACTCCATTTCATCAGATTTTATATTTTTTCAGTCACCTTAGTTCCTCCAGATTTTTGTAGTGAAACACAGCAGCTATTTATTTGCCGGTAATCAGACATACTGTTTTTAAAATAATTTGAATTAACACATACAATGTTAGTAAAAACTTGTCTCGCACTGTTGTGACTAGTCACAACTTGTTTTTTTCCTTCAGTTTGAGATTTTTCAGCCAGAACAGAGAATAGACCTTATAACTTTCAATATAATAGTATTTATGCCAAGAGTCAATAGTCCTAATCATTTGTTCACTATTAATCGGCATTGAGTGTGGTTTTACCTGCAGTGCCAGATTTTCGAGATTGTTCTGTACTATTATTAACCATTGTGATATTTGGTAATTAAAAAATTATCATTGGGCTCAAGTAGTATGCCAAGATTGTTATTGTGATAAGTGAGAAAATATCAGATGTATAAACTTCCAATATAATATTTTTATGGAGTATTTTTAAAAGATTGTAACAAAAGTATTTTTGTCATTATTGTAATAGCCCTTTTTATAAAATATATAAACTACAAAAATATAAAAAACTGAGTTATTGTTTTATTGTTGATTATAAAAATAAAGATACACAATGAGAAGGTTGAATGATAAAATTGGTAAAGTTTAAAATGAACCATATATTTATTAGGTTGATTTTTTGATTGGCGATTAATATCCAAATAATTTAGTTATTATTTTTCAAGTTTAGTAATTATAAACAGTCAATATAAAAGTATTTAAATATACAGATCTTAAAATTAATGTGAATTGCTTTGATTAACAATGAAACTATTATAACTACTTCTTGCATAGTTGGCTTTGCAAAAGGTAGAGAATACAATTTACTTGTTATTATCGACATGTCAGTAGTCAGTAAGAGTAATGCAATACACCCATATACTATGTCCATCGCTTCGACTGAACAAAATTAACATTAAACTTAAAGATTTCTAATGGACGGAAATATTTCAATTGGTCATTCTTCTAATATATAAACTCTATAATATCAACAAACGGATTACACTCACAATCTCTTACATTAGCTCTAATTAAGAACTATTTATATTAATGTAGATTCTATTATAATAAAAATCACAGCTTTATTTTTGAGCTACTCTACATAACATCTCCATTCATAACTTACTCCAGTATACCACGTTTTCAGGAACATTTGATCATCTCAACATTTCATCTCACATTTCACACAACTAACAGTTCACCCAAGTATCATATGTGAGTAATTCTATAGATTTGTTTTTCTTTTAATATTGTATCTAATGTCTTCTGCACGTTGTAGGGGAAGTGGTCCAGCAGCATCCTGGGCATGACATGAAGCTCCATGAAGTCCTCGGGGCACGCCCACCTCATTTCATATGTTGGCTCGTTCATTTTCACTTTTCTGTAAAGAAATACACAAAAGTAAATATTTTTAGAAGTATTTTTTCCGCATCTTGCATTGACAAATGCAATTGCTACTATTGTCTCACTTATTTGTATCAAATGATCTTGAATGAAAAGATTATTTATATGAAATAATGTTTGAAATATTGGAGTGTTTTCAATCACAAGTTCATTACGAAAATTCAATATTTTTTACAAAACTTTATCTATAACAGCGTTAGTAAAACTTTTGTGATTATTTTTAATTGTCAGTGTTTGATTTTCTTTTAATTATGCTTACTTTTCAATTCCTACTCGTTTTCTCCTGGCCATATGCAGTATTCTGCCAGGTGTGTACAGTCTTACTTTTGAAAATCTTCTTACAAATATGTTTTTAGATAACAATGCAGCTTCCTGAAATTAAAATTAAAATTACATTTTATTAACTTAAATAAGTACATTAGTAAGAAATTAAGACTTCATTTGCTTGAATAAAAGCTTACACTCGAAATTTGAACAGTTCTAATAAGTAATGGATCATCTCCATCCTCTCCGGCATTATTTTCCAAGTCTTCCGGATCTCTCCAAGTTGACTCCAGATCTCTAGCCGGAACACCAAATAGAGCATATCCAAATCCATTCAGCATTATCCGATACTGAAATACAATGACATTTAATATTATTGAAACTGACTACTGTTAAATGATTATAATAAAATGTGATAATGCTTTCTTACTTTTGGTAATTTAGTGGCATGGATTGTTTGCATGATTTTTGTTCGAAGATTTTCTGCACTGTCAACACTCAGTCTCATTACAAGGTCATCTCCCACCCCTACAGAGAAAACGAATCCCTCTGTATAACGTGCAGCTTCTCTGCTTAGGACACCAGCTGGGAATTATAAAAAATGTTAAGAATTTTAATAAATTTATTTATTTTATAAAATAGACAAGGTTAGTAGGTAAAAAACCAATGCAATTTCTTTTAATAAGTTTCAATGTTTTTCTTGTCTAAAGAATGTTATAGTAAAACCTTACAAGCCAATTATATTTTAATTTAACGTTACATGATAAAAGTAAGCTCATATATTATTAGGGCTTCAATAATTTAATAAATCACATGCTTACCTGGTGTAGAAAATGCATAAACTCGCAAGTCGGGATATTTTGGGCGCAGCTTTAATGCAACAAGTATAGCAACACCTGCACCTAAACTATGACCTACATAAAAAAATTAAATGATCAGAAAGTACTCGGTAGAGTTTTTTTGTTGTTGTGTGAATAGAATAGTTTTATTTTGTATTTTGCAAACCAAGCGGTTAGTTTGCCTCTGGCTAAATTTTATATAACTCTATTTTTTAGTTGGAAGTATATTTACCAGTAAGGACAAGAGTGTAGTGTGGATATTGATAAAAAGCCCTTTCGAGAAGGGATTGCAGTTTTTGTGTAAGTTTATTGGCACCCATTGCCATTCCTTTATGAGCCGAAGTGTCTGGTGGTAAGCCCTGGGCTTCAAAGGGCTCCGACCCTGCAGTCAGATCTGTGAATATATCTCGCAGAGAGATTGAACCTCTCACTGCAACAACCAAACTTTGCGTAGTGTGATCTGCTATAATGCAGAAAGGCAACTGAAAGATAAATAAATAAGATTAATTATGATCCATGCATAAATATTATATGATTTTCATTTATAGAAAATATTTACATTATGCTATTTAAAAAATAAAAATATGCTGGCAATATTTTAATGTCTTTAAATTGTGATAGATATATTTAAATATAAATATAGTTATTTAACAAGCTTAAAAATTATTTTTGAAAAATAGTGTGAGTACAGGTATGTTAATTTTTCATTTTAATATTGTTACACTAATCTTACCTCAAATACACGATTTTCAAATGAAGCAAATAGTATATCTTTAGCTGGCAGCCCCAATAAGTATCTCACTCCTGCAAAGTTGCACATGCAACAATTATCATCTGTCACCACTCTTGACTTTGGCCTGTTGAAGTTATTATCAGTGTCAATTATAAACTTATGAAAGTACTTTTTCATTTTAAAATTTGGGTTATATTACCTCCAGCACCCACAGCATGTTGCATATCTGATAAGTTTGCATATTCCTGTAAAACAGTTTGTCACCATGACATACGGCCAGCCATATGATGCTGTTGAAAACTTAAGAAAATGGTGAGCATTTGTTAAGTTCATCCAAGTTGGTGCTTCCGAAAATACTTTGTGAATATCTGAAATGAATGTGTAAAAATTGTTAAGAATAATCCAACAAACCATAAGGTTTTAAGATGACAGTTGTTTAAGTGGAAATAAAATATTACCTGTTGAATAAATAGGTTCTTCTTCGTTAATCATCTGTATTCTTCTAGTTTCTCTGGTCTCTCGTTTTTGCCGGACCCTCAGTAGGACACACCCAGCCATCACATCTGACGGTACCAAGTCAGTTGTCCGGAATATGGCGCTTAGAAGTGCTGTAAAAGTGAATAAGTAAGTTCATTATTAATATTACACAATTAAAAATCATACATTTTAGTAGAGTATTTGCAACACTGTTTTAAAGATCCTTCAAATGACATAATAATAATCTGTAAATAGATATGCCTGTAAAATGAAAAAATGTAATTTATGTTATTTGGTTGTTAGTAAAAATGCTTACTTTTTTGAAAATAGGTGACAAAATAATAAAGCAAAGGAGTAACCTGCAACCTGCTGAAAGGCCTCATCTCCGTACTCGTCTCTCTTCAGACAGCAGCATGCCCAGCGGAAGCGACGAGACCACAGGCCCGTGACTTTTTTGTGATGGCGAGACTGACTAGGTGTGTCTTGGATCTCTCCGTAATGGACTGAGCCCAAAGGATCAAATACAATGAAGAGCCCAAATATTGTTAGGGCAAAAAGAACCCAATTGAATACCACGATGCCTGAAAAATATAACATTATGTAAGTTAGACCTTTTCATTTTATACTCGTATGTGTACAAGTGCAATATAATATTTTGTTTATACCTTGTATGACAATTCTGGAAAATTCATCTTCTGGTGAACAGGGAATAAGTTTACAGAATATCCACACTGTTCCCATGATATTTAACAAAACTTCTGGTAAAATAAATGCTACCCTAAAACAAGAAAAACCTTTGTAAAATTATGAATCTTAAAAAAAGATTTCAACTGCTATTAGCTCAATATTAATTTTATATGTAATCTGTTGAAACAAGCTCATCAATTCATTATGGTTGTCCACTAGTTATAAGTTTTTAGTTATTGTTAGTTCGAGATTATAAGAACATTACTTTATCTATTTATTCCATATATATGACTCAATCTGCCTTCATATTTCTGTGCATCATATAAAAATCGTAAAATGATGACTGCAGCAGAAACATACATTTTTAAAAGAATATACTTAGGATTCTTTAAAGAATATACTTCTATATGTAAGGTAAAGTGAACACTAAAGCCTACGTGACTAAAGCCCCTATCGCAGTTTTTGACGTCATCTCACAAAGATACAAACTTTTGACTACAAATTATTTATCATCATTTTATGGTGTTATTCATTTCGGATAATATTGTAGTCTAAAGTTAATTTGATGTTCAGATTAATATGTTATGTGCTTAGTCCTGAAATAAAACTGTAACTCTATTAAAATGAATTCTAGGAACTTATAAATTTAGCCATAATGATAATTTAATTTAGTTTCAGTAGAAATTATAATAAAATTAAAGTAGGGGGTCAGCTGTAAGTCCACAGTACAAAAGGGAATAATAAAATTATAACCGATAGGAAGTCCCAGATATTATTATGTTGATGTTCCATTACTAGAATGTATTATGAGGCTAAGTTAGTATACTCGGCAAGCAGGATGTCCTCAATTGACACCTGGTCGTTGATTGTTGATGATGACAAGAGCACTCTCAAGTTTTCATAAATTAAACATTTTAGTTTGCTTGTCTGTTTGTTTACACTGGTGCCCTAAATAAGGACAAATGACTTTTTAATTGCACGGAGAAATAACTACGGTACATTACATCTGTATATCTATTAAGCACACTGCTGCAGTGTAGTCATTATTAGTCTTAAACAAGTTTTCTTGAACTTTAGAGCGATTGAATAGAATTATAGAATGTGTAATTAATCAAAATGTCTAAGGCTGAGAACCAATTAGAAGTTAGTATATATTTTTTTATGTAATTGTCGTTTTGTTATTTTTCTCTCGTTTGTTACAATTTTTTTTTTATTCCTTTGCAGTTTAAGCTTGCTTCATTCTACAATACACAGTATTGCAAAAACAAAACTTAATTTTTGCTACAAAATATTGTATAAAAGAGGTCATATTTATCATTTAACGTGGGGCGCTAATAACGTTTTGAGTCAAAAAAATTGTTTTCGGTTTTTCAAGGCTTTAAGTCTTTCAAAGTAATAAATTATAATGCTTTGTATTGTGTTCTTTCCAGTGATGCAGAAGACAATCCTTACGTTGGGTTTGCAATAGTGGCACCTCGGTTGATTTGTTGAGTATAGTACTTACTTGACAGTGAGCAGGGGTGCAACATATTTGCGCGAGTCAGTATCGGTGATGGTGCCCCGCGAGGAGTGAGCGGCGAGGAGCCCCAGTAGCACGAGCAGCACGGCCTGCAGAGCCAGCACGCCGCCCAGGTACACGCGCACGTACGTGCCACCCGCCCAACCGTCCACCTCGCACGCCCATGACACAGGCAGCGTCACTTCACATGCCAGCGCCGTCAGCACCAGCCTGTAAGTCAAACAAATCTTTAATATACACATTGCTAGTCCTACTGCTATACAAGCTCATATTCCTCGACATTTCAATATGTGCACATCATTTGCAATAGATCTTTGGTTTTAAATGTCTTTTTATCGCACTTCTCGTTTTGTTTTTTTATTATATAAAATATATTACTATTATTATTTTATAATTTTATTTGTTACTGATTCAAAAACTATCCATAATATAAAAAAATATTTAAGATGATGCGATCACTGAATAACTCTGGGTACTTTTAAAAATGCAGTTGTTTGGTGTATACGATTTATTCTCGCATAAAAATCTGACCTGCCAGATCAGACCGATTAAGATTGATTATCACTTCATCGAATTAATGATTCCATTTTTATTAGTAGTGCATAAAATCAATACTGGACTTGGAATATCTATACAATACTTTTATTGGTCTATTTAGAATTTAATTAGTGGGTGTTAAATATTTGGGGATAAAATATTGCAGAGACTTTCTAATATTAGGGCGAAAATATTAATGATATTCACCTCGTTTTTTTAAAAAATATATATTATACATACGTAGTGAGTTGAATAGTGAATGAAGGAGAGACAAGTCTTATTTCCTAACAATTTTATCAATTTTTCCTAACCTATATCGTATATTAGCCTAACCCAACCAAAACCGCAATAAAGCAAATTGTAAGCAACAAAATTTTAAGCTTTCTATTACCACGTATTTACTTGTAATTGTTTTGTTTACGCCCCATGCGTTCATGCTTTAAATTTTAGTTAAATAAAATTTGAGACCATTTCTAGGGTAATCCTATCATTGTAAGAAAATTAATCACGATCCACCGCCGATTCGAAGGACGATCCGAATATCGTTACAGTAGCTTTTATGCAAAGGTATACTAAAAAAATAGTTTAGTTAAAAACTTTACAAGCTAGGTTCAATTAGTTTCTTCTGGATGAAAGTAATACTATCAAATAAAAAATAACATTAAAATAATCAGTTTTCATGTGATAGGTTAATTGATTTTAAAATTGGTTTGTTTTTAATTAAATTAATATGATATGTAAATAAGTATTCTCATAGATTTCAGCGTGTATTTCGTCGAAATAAACTAGGTTGATACCAGTGGCGTGTCGCAACAAAGCGACAGATCAAGTCTGCTTATATTCACAGTAATCTAGAGACAGTACATATTTATATAACGATGAAAAAATAGCACAATATGTTCAAGTTCAATGTTTAATTTCATTGCTAAAAAAACGCGTTGGGTGACTTTTGGCTTCATTTGATATTAAATCATAAATCTGTACTATTGTTTTGTTTGCTGTTTGTACTTTCAACTGCGTTAATTTAAAGTAATACCTATTTTGTGCAGGTCAACTGATTGTTATTTTTTTTAATAAAACTACACCAAGGCAAGCCTGGCTTTTGGGAATATATGGTAGTATCACCGCCGGTAAGCTCGTGCAAGGCGGATCTGCTTTAATTAAATTCTATATCAGGAGTCTTTGTTCAATTCTTAGTCATTACAGATTACCATTTTACGTGCTCAAAAATATAATTGAATTTGTTTAGTACGCGGCTACTTCCTGAATAGTTTCATAAGGAAATATGGCGAGCGATGCTGTGAATAATAATCCATAATAGTCATGAGAATCCATTACAGCAAACGCTCATTTTTTTTGTGATAAGTATTACGTGATTTCAAATTTATTCAATAGTTTAGATTTATCTCGTTATTTTGAATAAAATAATGTAGCAAATTCCGTCTGCTTTTTTTATTGCGTTGTACTACACAGTGGGCGCAAAGGTCCGTTCACATCGACAGACACTCGGCAAGGCAGACGCTGCGTGTCAGCCACCACCTTTTCGATAGTTCACCTTGATGGGCACTTCCCGTGGTGAACAAAATAAAATATTTCAGAATTTACAATATGTACGTGCGGAAAATATCGATATTGATTTGTTTGTAAAATTCGCATTATTTCTGTTGAATGTCCGCGGTTGCATGTAAGTCACGACATGTCGAGGAAAAATCACAAAACTTTTTGTTAGATACCGTATTTTAACCCTTTCCACTCCTATGTCGAGCTGGACTCGACATCGCGTTTCTTCACGCCAACTCCTATGTCGAGGTGGACTCGACATTTTACAGTGTTTGGCAAAAGTATATTTATTATTATTGTTATTACTTTTATTTTATCAAATCTTTTTTGTATGTATTGTGAAAGACATACATTAGTAATTTCGTGATATTTTGGTAAGTTATTCAAAAGTATTATTAGCTAAATATTTACGAGAATGTAGCACTTTTTACGATTTTGTCACTCGACGGAGGCGGGCGGTTGCCGCCATAAAGAGTCAGGTAGCAAGACCCTGCAAACAATAACAGGTACCGAGTATGTTTGTTATTTATGAACAGTTAGTTAATCAGATAATATAAATATGGGCGAGGCGGTTGTCGCAGACCAATACGCAACATCCTATTCTTTTATGCGAAAAACATTAAAATGGTGGAGAAAACTGTTTTTCTAGGGTCTAGAAACCTCCATAGAAAATGCATATATATTGTATAAAGAATGCAATAATAATGCAAATCCAATAAGCTATAAAGCATTTAGAGAAAAATTGTTACTGGAGCTCATAGGAGACTTTCGTGCTCCGATATCAAAATCAGGGCGATTATCCACAGGTGACACTGTTCAGCGCTTAGATGGAAAAAGTCATTTTATATTTTCTAATTCTCAGAAAAAACATAAAAATTGCATGGTGTGTTCCAATAGGAATGTTCATGGAGGAAGAAGAGAAAGCACATTCTGTTGCGAGACCTGTGAAAGGAAGCCGGGCCTCCATCCAGGAGAATCTTTAAAAAAATACCACACCAAAATAAATTTTAAACTTTAAATTGTACGCAAAATAAATTATTGATAGACTTTTATCTCTTTTTTTTTACTACCTTACAACTAAACAATCATAACAATATCATAAAAATATGTTATTAATTTGTTTTATGATTATAAGCTATTGTGTAACAATAACATCTAATTTATTAACAAAAATCTCATAATTACCTCGGAGTTGGTAAACGGAAAAATTAAAAAAATCAAAGAGTGCAAAGGGTTAACCACTTTCACAACACTGCGTGTTATTGAGCATTGCTTTGGTAGTTTTGAGTGCATGGCCGGGACTCGAGCAGCACACACGCGTACCAGCGCGAATTCTTAATTTTCTTTTATATTAATTTACACTAGTTCTTAGTTCTTACAGTACCTGATCCTGCGCGCAGGTTTTGGGGCTTACAAGGTGTGGCTTAGGCGGTATGGATTTCTCTGTTTTCGTTATTGAGTTTGTGTAGGGAAAAATATGATGTGCGAGAGCTAGTCACTACAGTAGTTGACGTTGCAATTCCAATGCGTTACGTATGGATAATAAACAAATGCATTATTATGGTATTTGTGCGCTGATGTTTATAATTGAAAATAACGTTTGTTGTGTCTGGCTAGCCTCATGGGGTCGCTTACAAGAGTCTCCTTTCAATTGTGTGATGAACACACCATCTCGGCACAATAACCCGGCAGTGTCTTATTAATTCAGCCCTTCACAATCATTTAGATGGGCGTAATTTAAATGTAAATACTCTTATTACCTTTTATGTCCTTGTAAAATCTGCCCGGGTCAAACCGAGGCAATACTTGGTTGCATTGAAATACTTGAAGCGTAATTTATGTAACCTATGTTGGAACCACAGCTTGTGTGAAACTCTGCTCATTGTTTGTTTAATAGCTTTGCACGTCCGGTCTGCGTGAGGCCCGCAGTTATTTTTCTGAAATCTGATTTGTTGCTAAAATACTATTCAGACATGAATACCATTTGCCCGCAGCTTGGATCAGTCAACTTTCTCTGGTTTTGGCTTTTTGCAGGACTTTTGAATATTTTGTATAAGATTTCCAAATAAATCAACATGCTTGTCTACCTTGAAGAAGCACTAGGATGCAATCGTGCATTCATTCAAATCTCACTGTGAATTTCACTCAATAAATTTAAAGCTTTTTTGTTTGATTGATTATAATAAATAAAAGTCTCCAGCGTGTTGCTCACAGCAAAGCTGCTCGATTATCCACTCTACGTGGGTGTTTTATTGTAGCTTCTCCAAACACTCCCGAAGATGTTGACTTTTAAATCGATAATTTATTTTTCTTCTTGGGGCTACTTTCAGAATATTGTCAACTCAACGCAATTTATTTGTCCCAGTATCCGTAGAAATACACTACAAAAGGTGGCAGAATTTCATGTTGACAGACTTATCACGATGATCCATTTCGATACATCTTTTATTTACGTCTCTTCGTCCCATTTGCTTACCCAGTGAGTTGAAAGTAGATTGTCTACTATGTATCACTTAATCAGTGATTAATCATAAGCCCTCATACACACCGTCTGGAACTAATACAATATGCTATAACGAAACCTTTGAACCGACGCCTGACCTTGAAGTGTTACAATTTTAGATTAGATACGAATAACGATCAAAATGAACAGAGATTATTTATTTCCATCATATCAGATCTTGAGGTTTATCTGCGTAATATGTTGGAAAAAAAAAATATTTTTGTGAAAGTACTTGAGCTTGCAATGAAAATGCATATTTTATTTAAGTGTTTATTATTTTAGCAATTTATCAAGGATTGCTGATCATATTATCAATAACACAACGAGATCTTTATAATTTTAAAACAGCAATATTATATCTTGTTATATAAGGTGACATGCTGTTGATTTTTATTCAGTACACTCAATTAACATGAAAAAGTAAAAATGAGCGATGAAAACGACATTATTTTTACTTATTGGCATTGATCAAAATATATGATATTTATAGCCGATATGATTTTGAATAATTTAACCGAGCTTGCAATTTGTATGTAAAAGTCGATTCCGATTTATTACGGGTACGTGCCGTGTTATGAGATCCTGTTTCGCGTAAAACGACCTTTCTGCTAGTTTATTCTTTATCTCGCTTTTCGCCAGAGGCTGAGGACATGCTAAGTGCTTTAGCACACCGCGGGAGCTGTGGAAACCGAACGAAAGGAAAAAAAAAAAATAACCACAGAGTTCGTTTACAAACTTCAACCATTCGAGGCGTTCACTCGAAAAGCTGCTATACAGAGGGAGACTTACATACAAATAAATTTATACGCATTTATCCACATGCTGCAGTCAGATGAATTTTCTATTAAACCTTTTCTTTTTGTTTAGAAACAACGTAACACAGGCATTCGCGCATTTACATATAAAATGTTGTATTTAAAAAATAACACGAGTTTGCGGACATAAATTTTTCAGGTGGCATAATTTTTATGAATTCATAACAAATATATTTTTTAAAATGTGGTTATCTTATTGTCGAACTTGAGAAGTATGTTAAAACAAAGGAGATAGATAAGCCAATTAGCTTATCCGAAGTATAGATGCATACGTGTTTGACTTTTTTCATCCCATCGCCCCAGCGAGTCACTAAAACAACTGCAGTCGTTCACTGATACAGATTTTTATTTTAAAAGGGTTTATTTTCAATTATTTTTTCTGTGTAAGAACTAACGGTGCATGCCCTTAAATAAAATATTACATCCAATTGAAATATTATCTATTAGTCATAATGGGTGTTCGCTAAGCTCTTGCTGATATGAAATGTCAATAAACCTTATCTGTCCGGCCGGTACATTTTTGAGAAAGGGATTTTCTATCACTTCGGTGCTTCCTCAGACAATTTAGTAAATGATAAGCAATAAAAATAACTACTGACGATAGAATTATGTTACGACTTTGCTATAATAAAAAATGAACCAAAGAAAAAAAAATTTCTAAAGATTTTTATACCACGTGACCTAAACGCAACTTATATAATACGTAAATCTATATAAATAATTATAATTGTTCTACTTGGATAAAATAGTTTTGATAAGCATTAGAGAGAGTGAGGCAGTTTTACATTTTGGAATTTATACGGGACGATTCCATATTTGCTACAAAACCTTTCAATCAGATATTCTTATCACTACAAAGACCATGAAAATATTTTTAAATTCGCCCTAAAAAAATTGTATCCTCGCAAAGTCCACTTGATTCGTGGTTGCTCCAACACACGAAAAGTAAGCTCTTTGTGTATAATTTCAATTATCACCACCGCAATCGCCGAAAAGCACCTAGCTAGATGGTAACGTCATGGTGCTGATATAGCAGGCCATGCCAGCGCGCAGCATGATGCCATGTTTATATTACAATAATGACGACAAGTTTATTGGATTTTGGGATACTTCCCGATTATTATTTCAGAAACCACGTCATATTGATGTTATGTCAAAATATTTGGAATCTTTACAAAATAAATCATACATTAAATTAATTATTTCGAAATGCATAATTTTTCATGTTCTTCAAAACAATTCATCCGATAGGCATCAGAAACTGGCGACAGCAGCCCGATTTTGATCGTTGCCAGTATATATCATCGTATACATAAGTATTTCAATACCCGGATGTATTATAGATTATTGAGTAATTTCATACATAATATTCACGAAATTTATCTTATCTCCGCATTTTGTGGGGCTCCCTCGTGCAAATGATTAATGAGACTTATCGCCGAGTTTGTGTGTAGCAATAATCGCGTGGGATTATGTAATGCCGTGTTTCGTACCATATGAATCTGAAGAGCAGCTCGAAGATGCTGGGGAACACCAGGTCATCCGATGCTGCGAGCCACTTCCGCCCCAGGAACCGCAGCGCCGGCATCCTGAAATAAAAATTCAAACACATTTAATAAACTCAAAGCCTAAACTGAAACACACAAAAAAGTTCTTATAAAGGTTTTAGCATGGTGGTCGATTTTAATATTTACTGGGGCTATTTTAAACTTGAGAAAATATCATCACCCCTTGAAGAAAATGCGTGTTTCTATGCGACGACTACACAAGTATAAGAGCAAGCCATTATACTTGTGTTAGGGTGAAAAATCAAAGTCCTCGGGAAGTACAACGAATGGTCCCTTTCAACAAATAAATATATATATATATATATATATTTAAAAAAAAAAACAAATTCTAAGCATTCAGACGTCAGTGTTTTTCTTAGAAGTATAAATTTTATTGCGGGGTCCACAATATTCTCGCGTGTGTTGTATTATTAATTACTTTGTGCCTCACGGTTGAGACGGTTAATTGGTATTGATTGGCATCGGAGTTTGTACCTATAATATATTGATGATGTTTGCAACTTATTTTCTATGGGAAAACTTTTCTTCGGCAATGAATCAAGAACAACCCGCACCACCTGACACGCGAATGCCGGATTTATTGAAAATGTCAAAAGCAAGCATCCGCGTGCATTTTGCAAAGAAAGTTTACTAACACTTTTGTGATGCGTGCATTTCGTAGAATTTTACAGAAATAAATTACAAGCCAATGTGAATATTTCAATGTACTAAAAACCCGGGTTAAATTGTCAGTAACTTTATGTGCTTCGTTTTTTTCTGGGTTCTCTCCTCATAAGGGTTGGTGACCATTTCATCAAGTATATTCCTATCCTGGGTCAGTCTCATTAATTCGGCTGCACTTCTAACTTCCAGCCACTGGAATGGCATGACCAAAATCGTCAGGAGTTCTCTTTCTCATTTGTGACGCGGTCAACCCATGGTATTTTAAGGATTCTCCTATAAAGCCACATTACTGTCGCCTCAATTCTTCGCATTGTAGAAGAACTGAAGCGACGATAATATTTAGTGAATCTCCAGTGAGTTCTACTACAAGTGTTATGCATCTTGAATATAATACTTTTCTCAAGTCGTTGAATATGCTGTGTGTTTTGATCTCTTGGTAATGATCCCAGTTCTCGTGTAGCCAGCTGCCTAAGTTTTTAATTTTTTTTCACTCTCTCCGCTACTTTGTTGCCAATGTTGATTTGGAAGTTGTCAATCAACACAACGCAATAAAAGTGTTCAATCAAAAGTTAACATTATTACCTAAACCTGAAGTGTCAAATACTTCGATTACATCCACTGGTATCGGCCTGCAGATTGATTGGGCGTCACTCGAGGCTCGAGTTGATTATGTTGACACAATAACTCCGGTATGATAGTTAGCCTCTGGCCGAGTGCGGACTGGCCGAGACTGGAAAATTCACCATTTGTCGAATCACACTATCTGATTGTCCGACACGCGACACTCTTGTACTGCGACCTCCGATGAATTAACTGTGCCGAGTGTTCAAAAGTCCAGTCCAGCTTTGTTTCAATTTCACAATGCTGAGTTTTATTTAAATAATTTGAATTGAATATTTTGCAACAATAAAAACGTTGAATATACTTCCTTGGTAGATAAACGCTACTGTGTTGAGGTAGCAATTATTTTATTGCTTGTATTTATGTATGTTTGTACGAAACATATTTGTGCATTGCTACAACGTATTCGTAGAAAAAAGTGTAGTAATAATTTATGAAACACTATAAGAAAATATATTTTTAGCTTTCGCAGGTTTTGGTGATTATTGTATTAAAAAAAAGAAAATCCTTTTTAATGAATTAATCAAAAATTCAATGATAAACTTTGAAATCGAGATGCCGTAATAATTTTTGGGATGATCTTGCCTCTGATATAAATAGCTATTTATTCTTAAGTATCTATTAATCTTTTAAATTAAATTTGCATTATAAAAATCTTAATACTTAAATTTCGTTAATTTACTATATTCTTCAGAAGATCTTATATATAATATGGTGATTAAAAAAACTTATTATCAAAACGATACAAACGATATTAGTAAGATGAAATTTGAGAATTTATAAAGCAAGTATATTTTTATATAAATATTATTATAGGATTATATAATAAAATTTTAGACACGAAAAAAATATTGCCTATATCTAAAGAACACTTCAACATAAATCGAAGTACCAATTTACGAATATATTTAATTTTCAGATTAAAAACGCACATCAGAAACAATTAAATTAAAAATCAAGACTTTTATAAGTAAACTAAGAGACTAGGTTTTAGGAATTATATTATAGCGTTTTAAGCGATCTCTCGCAAATTATGAAAAAAGTTTATCGATATTTAATTGGATTTTATTAAATTCTGTGATTATAATGCATCGTGATTTTCATGGTTATTCAATAAAGACTTAAAAGGCTAGTTATTGTGGATCATCAGCTGTGATCATTGGATAAATTATTACTAGTTTTGAGCTTTTCGATTGCATTCTTATTTATTCCATGACATTCTGATGCATCCTGATTCTGTGACTATCCAATGGACACAAAGGTCTGGTTATTGTGGATCGTCAGTTGTGGTCATTAGATACATTATTACCTGTATTTTGTTTACCACACGGTGTATTATTATTTACGACCTCAATTAATTTTTACACTCAGCCTTGCGAGACTCATTATTGTTGTTCTCGTTGTGATTTTAAAGTATTTAATATATACAAACATTTTTACACGTCAATGTGGCGTTCTGCAATAATAATGGATCATCACCGTATGCATTAAAACATACAAAACTTTTTCTTAATTGCATGAATATTTTTCTGAACATACAATTACGAACCTTTAAAAAAAAAAACGTATCAATGTCCCTAAAGTATCTTTTCTTATTTGATAACAAAAATCCTTTTTAATTAAAAGTAATAAGCAAACGCTATTTTCGTTATTGAGTTTGTGTACAAAATTTATTACTTCAGCGTATTAAATTAAATTTTGAAAGATTTTTCGCTTGAGAATGTGAATTATCGGGGCTTGGATATTTTAGTATAAACTTTTAAATAATCCCTGTATAAATATCGTTTAAGCGTTTCAATTGTTAAATGTTGAGAGATGTTATTAGGAGATAAATTTGATGTTTGAGTACAAACGTATAATTATTATAAAGACGAGGATACGCTTTTACGTGAAAATAATATCAAAGGAAATAGGATAAATATACTCAACAAGAATAATTTTTGTAATTATAAAGTTAATGGTTGTTGTTTATAGATTGAAATTGAAAAAAAAATCGTACCTTGTTTCTGCATGTTATAAATATGTAGATCATTCGTATATCCTGTTTTATAATACATTGAAATAATAATAAAAATAACCTTTGATTTATCATGTCACGAAAATTTCTAATCCGACAGAAAAAAATATATAAATTGCAATTTGTGTTTTATGATGACATACTTTATTATATTTCTTCATCCAAACATACATTTTTCTAAAAAATTTAATAACTGGTGCTGATAAATATTAGGTTGTGAAATAAAAGCAAATGAGGTGTATTTAGTACAACACATTTAAACAACTGCAGTATCATCAAATACAAAAGTGTCGATATAGTTACTTAACGTTCATGCAGTCTGAATAATAATAAATATATATATTTAAAAAAAAATTGTATATGCTGTAAATGGAAACTTGATTCAATGCATATTATATAATGTTAACACGCGGTCCTTCTCTTTGTGTGTCATGTATCGATCAATCCAGACCGAAGAGAATATGACACGAAGCGAAGGTCAAGGCAATTCCACTTGAGGCGAGGACTGGTCAGTCAGTCGAACCGGTGGAGAAAATTAAAACGCAAGGACCTTTCTTCAACCAACTTAAAAAAAAAACTCAATTATACATAGTAAAATAATCAAAGCTAAACCGATGCTTACTTTGCTATAAAAAGTATGAAGATTAAAAATGTGATGAAAATCAGAAACTTTTTATGCACACGTGTTGACGATTTAATTTTTTAAAAGCATTTTTTGTTACGGCCTAAGCTCTATGGACAGCATCTAATAGTTTCTTTTTTTTTTGGGTGTTCGGCCGCATTTTCATTAGCTTAGCGTTTGAGAGATTTTTCAGCATCAACAGAGGCGACCTGCTGGTTGTTAGCACCCCGAGGAACTCAAGTTTTTACATACATTTAACTAAAACCTAAAACAATTTATATGAAAGTATTAGTAAAACATAACAATTGTTTTATATATATTTTTTGTGTTTAAAAAAGCTTATTTAATAACATGAAGATTTATTTGTTGTTTTTTACGTTTGTTTCTGCCTGGATTAGGATCAAAGTGAGCAAAAGGATTTATGATATGTAAGCAAATCCCTGCTATAATTCAGAGCAGGTTCGCGCTCGCAGAGCCTCCGCTGTCACACATTTTCATTTAATTCGAAAGGTCAGGGTGCTCTAAATCCGGAGAACTACATGAAAACGGTCGTATTTTTTTTACAAATACTTGAGGAAAAACTGGAAATATCATATTTTTAAACTCAATCGTTTTAAGGCAGTTGCTTCCAGCCTTTAAATAAAACAGTCCATTATCTGGCGAAATCGTGTCATTTAATTAATTTAATTGTCAATTTATTTTTCTATGTCGAAAGTTGTTTTTTTTACAGAGTATTTAAAAAACTATAAATTATATTTATTTATTTTTTATTATTTAATTAACGTCCATTTTCAGGGTAAAATTAAATCTTGAAGATGTTGAAAAATTGGATAAAATTACGACTTTTCAAAACCAAAGTTTGTTAAAGGTTTTTTTTTTAAATTAATTTTCTAGAGAGGGTATATGATTAATCTTTTAATTCCAGCTAAAAGTCCTAAATGTTTAAGATTCTTGGAACAGCTACATAACGAAACTCCAAATCCCGACACTTTAATCGGAAAAACACATTTATATCATATTAAAAGTAAATTTATAAGAAATAAAAAAAATTTCGTCTTGGAAGAAGAGATGTATCTAACTTTTTGCATTTAAATTTTTTGGATTGGTGCGGTCTATTTTTTGCAATAGGTACGAGAAAATGATCAAAAAACTCGATTATGGGACGTAGACCCTTAAGTAAGAAAGGACAAGTATATTTTAATTGTGTTTTAAAAAATGAAATAATGCTTTTTTTTACTTAACTTATTTCATTTTATGTACGCCTCTGAGCTGGCAATTCCCCCCCAACCAACAAAGTCTTGGTCTGTAATTTTGCGAAACTATGTAGTATTACTATTTTATTTCCTTGTGTGCTTATGTATTATTTTTCAAAAGTTTTTTTTTAAACCAAGAAAGCCAAGACCGACGACTTTTAAAAGCCTCGGGGAATAACCGCACAGCAGTGAACCATACCACACAGTAAATCATCATATGACTATCCGCCAATTGTATACGAAAGGTTATGTAGGTAACCTTTTCTATTGATCCCTACTAGGTATTTTCATTAGAGTTCATATCGAGGTTTCTCAAACTAGGAATTTTATCAATACAGTATAACTATTTTTAAAAAACTTGTAAAAAAATAATATATTAAAGATAAAAATGGCATTCTTCAGCAGCAAGTTTATCTTATAAATTTATTTTGTAAGTGCTTTGACTACTTACAGTAAACTAGTAGTATGAATCACTAGATTTTTTTTTCAGCGGTATTTCAGTAATATTGTATCACGACAGGGTGGATCGTGACTAGGAAGCATTTATAAAGGCAGTAGGTTTTCAAATACGAGAAGGAGAATATATTACCTATTAAAATTCTTATTAAATCCTTAATTTTTTATAGTATTTCAATCTATCGTCACAGTTAAATTCTTTAATAACTATATTGGTATTATACTTCATAAATTTAATTACAAACCTCCTAATTTAAATGCCTGACATTTAGTTTTTAATTTACAATTAATGTAAAAAAAATAGTGATTTTATATCGTTTATAATTTTATCGTGGTTTAAAGCTTAACCGTGGTTTACTGTGTTGTAAATTTTAGATTGAACACATTGCTTTCAAGCATAACCATAAATTGTGCGTATTATAGTATAACTAAACCAGATCAAACAAGTTGTATAAACGTTAGAATTTAATGAAATATTGGATTCAAAATAGCTGCTTTAAGATGCTCGATGAGCAAAAAGTGTTATGGTTATCTTCAAAATATGGCCAATGCCATAATATAAAAAAACTCAGTCCCAAATACATCCATTTTATTATTGATATTTTATTTATTATTCGTGTTTTTTTAATCAGTTTGCCCGGACAGTTCAAAATGAAAGATAATTTTGAAAACCAAGCCTGCAAATATTATATTTAAAAAAAACACTTTGGTGAATTAAAATTAACGTTCATAATCTTCTAAATTAGGGCTTTGCGTAATAATTTATTTTACTAAGCTGTTAATATTTTTTATAGAATTTAGTGGCACGTGTTTATGACTTGAATTATAAATTAAATTTGTCGATAGCATTAGTTGCTAGATGGAACCGCCGTTACATGTTTCATGGTGACGTCACATTTTAACGACGGATATTTAGCATTTTTAAATTTTATATTTTTTTAAATTCTTTTGTATCAAAATAATGAAGACTTAGTTTTTTCAACATATTTCAACGTGACTGAAAAGAGCGGTGCATTGATTCATACCAACAATTCAATTACAAAAAAACGAAAGGTCAACACTTCAAGCTATTTAAGCACAGTAGCAGACTTTGAGTCAATTCACATTCACTGTAGTCTAAGATGGCAGCTTTTGATTTATTGGTTTGTCCGTTGAGTCGGCCAGGTACGGCTCTGAGGAGATATATTTATATATATGTTGATTAGCATATGGAATGTGTAATAACAAAACCCGAGGATTGCACAAGCAGCGAGTCAACACACTCTCAGAGTGTAGGGTTCACTGTACTCAGTACAAAGGAAATTGCAGTCTGTACAAAAAAAACTTGTCATCTAGGCTCTGCGGAATAATAAGACGCGAATCATTTTGAAATCGTAGCAGACCCGTGCGACCTGATAGAATTGCACAACACGGCACAGGTATTTACTATCTTGATAATCATTCATATTATTACGAATTCAGCTGCGACTTGTTGCGATTTGCGACACAGATAAGTAAATAAAAATATTTTGTGTGAGAAAACATAATTATTATCTTTTAAATATAAGTAGAAGATCGGTGTTGAATTGTAGAAAGCATGTGAATATTGTCAGGTTTTTCTTACGTCCCTAGATTGCAGAGAGTTCTTAGAACGATGATAGAATTTTAATGGTATATAAACACGCAGATCAAAGTAGATATTCTCACTCAAACCCCAAACGTTTTCCTGTCAATATGACAAAATAAATGTTTGCTGTGAAATATATTGCAACTTTTTTTTATTCCCCCACAGTGCCCCGCCCCTCTTCATTTAATATACTTCACCAGCTGGCTTGAATGTCTGAACGGTACAAATGATCCAACCAGTTCAGTTTTATGATTTTTATGGGCTCAATCACGCACGTTCTGGTACATGTCATAAAGCTTGGCGTTTTAGAGTTTAGGTGTTCATCTTTCTTGGGTGTTGTGCTGCGTTGTATTTTGAGTCTTTAGACGTTGCGTTCTTGGATGACTTTAGGTCGCTGGCTGTTTTTCCTTATACTCTGCATTATTTTTATATAATGTTAATTTGATTGTGCAGCATTGATTTTGTAAGTTTTCATCAACTAAATCTAAATCAGTTACATAGATTATTTCAAGAAGGCATCCCATGAAAAAATAGCAATTTTTAATGTTAAAATAGATAAAAGTGCAAACATGTTAGCAGATTTTAAATCTCTCGAAAACTGTCCGGTAATTTCCCAGGTTCTCCTGAAGTTACATATTTAGAAGTGCGCTCGTGTTTGCTTTTACCAGATTGAACTGAATTATTTACAGTTCTGTTCCTAACGGCCTATAAGTCTCGACGTTTTCGTGAAAAATTTCCCTCTGGGCTTGTATTTTCAGTTCATAAATAAAATCCTCCCTCTTTCAAACACTCGTACAAACGAAGAGATAATATTTTTCTGTTGGTAAATGATTCGTAGATACTCTTTAAGTAAACTTGTATGTGGGTAAGTACACCATAATTATAAAAATTATGCGGCACTTGTGGTTGTGACATGGCATGTAAAATTATATAATAATTTTATCATTCTTTTTAGATGATAATTATTGTATTTAGGACTACAGATTTATATAACAATAAATATTAAAACCTACGCAAATTGAGGTTCCTAGGTACTTAAGTCTTCAGCAAATATTTGCAAATAACTGCCCATAAGTCTGAAGTCTTGCTCTCCCACTCCCACAAATAAATCCTCAAGCTATGAGATTATTTACAAAAGAACACTAATATGTTTTTCAGGTGCACTTGAACATTATTTTTTTAATCAAAAATTTAATTTTGTATTTTTCTATTCCTTTAAAGTATAATATCATTATATGGTACTTTTATATTTACTAATTTAATACATTGCTAAATTCATGGAATTATATGGAAATTGTTTGTCATAGTATTATTATAAAAAATATGTAGTTAAATAAATGAAATAATTATATACCGGTAAATTATTATACCGGTAACGTTTTGCAGTAACTACTCAGTAGAATTACGGGCATATAAGTTGATATAATATTTTAACTATGCATAGACATGGGAATATCTAAGATCTGAGACAATATTTTACAAACAATTATTCAAATAGCATATTGAATGTGAGCTATAATAAATACATGTTAGTAAAAACAGCTTATTATTAGTTTTTCGCATTGCGAAACCACGCAAAACAATAATAATATAATTTATATTTTTGTACTATTGTGAGCAAGCATAAAATATGACGTAAATATGCATTAAAAAAAGTCAAATTTACCTATTTTTATTTTATTTATTCCTGTGTTGGTATTTCCAATCAAAATTTAACTGTTATGTTATAAACTTTAGACTAAATTATTGACTTGGATCATTGAATATTGACTGAATGTTTTTGGTCCGTTTCCTTTCCTGAAAGAAGAGTCATTGAATGGGAAAATCGAATAATCAGACGTACATCTGCTCAATTTGTCCTAGATGATTTGTACTGGTATAAATAGATTTAATGTTTATTTCGTGCTGTTTTATAATGCAAGGAAGATTATTTAACGTTTTTATGGTTTCAGTTGATTTATAGTGAAATGGGGGGCCAGACACGGCGACACGTGCTTGGTCCCCCACTTTAATATTACCACCTCGAAGTTTTTATCTATTATGTCCAATGCGGTCGCAGATTAGTTATGATTAATAGTATAATTTATAATTATCAAATGGTCGAAAGATGTTTAGTTACATTGCCTCTGAAAAGTTTCCAACTGTCTTTTGGTTTATGCACAGCTTTACGTTATTATCTATTTCAGCAGCGTGTAAGAAATGCACCGTCTATTGGCGTCGTTCATAAATTATAGAGAAAACCTTTATTATGAAAATATTATTACTTTCTTTAGCGCAATCATGATCCGGCGGTTCACGAATGGGGTTTCGTCATGATTTTTCAGTTTTTCTCGGTTTCGTTTAAAACGCCATGTCTAAATTATATAAAATTAGCATCGACGGTGTACTGATATTTCAAATTGTCTACGTGAAAGTTGTTACAGATAACTAAACGCATTGTCAATAACAACTATCTATATTTCGCTCAGGTCATAAAACATACTGATGATGGTGTAAAATAATTTATCTTGATATTTCGGAGCCTTTTGTCCTAAAAGAGGTTTTATATAGTACACACATAAATTAAATATCTTTGTAACAAAACGTGTGCTTAAGTCATTACAATTGTTGCTTTACCAAGAACAATATAGCGCCATTGTCTTAATTTTTCTTTTGTGTTTATGCCGGATTCTATTTTTCGACCGTAAACCCATAAGTCCCCGCTTTAAAACTCCATTAATTATTTAAATATAATGGCGTTACTAAATTCAAAAAATAAATTATTAATTACGGGAAACCCAGTAATTACTCCCCCGGCCCAGAGGGTGGGCGTGCGCTGATGATCGCGATGCCTAAAATACTTCCATGGATAATAAATTATGAAAAGAATACCGAGGGTGCGAGAAGGGGATGACAAAGGTCTCCCAAATGCCAGAGAACACCGAGACGCTCGGCATTCTCTGGTCAAGGGTTCTCACAGATATTTATGACAATAACTATACCTTTATGTATAAAAATTATGCGTTGCAAAATATTTTGTTTTTATTCAATCTCAATATATTTTTAATAGTATTGAATTGTTAGATTTATCAGAAGATCAGTACACGTGGAAAAAATACTAGATTACTTTTCTTTATGTTGGTGGTATAAAGAATAAAATGGAAATTCTAGGTTTTTTCCTTGACGTTTCACATGTGAATCGCATACACTATAAAACGCAGATTTATTAAACATTCAATAGTAGTTATTGGTGAGAATAATTGTGCCACGAACGAGAATCACCGGACATTTTTGCTAAACATATTTACTTGTTAGGGGTCTGAAATATTTTGAGAGACGATATCTAGTAGTTTTTTTTCGATTATTTGCGATTGGGATAAAGTGCTTTTCAAACCCTTCACACGGTTGTATCGTAAGTCAATAATGCACTTCAATGCAAATAGGTATTATCCGCGGTCAAAAGGATAAAAATACAATATATACATTCCGGGACATAAAAAAGGACTAAGCAGTAGAGAGACGCACGAAAAAAACATTTTGGTGAAAAACAAACAAAAACATCTAAGCATTAGTATTAAATGGTTGAATATTATTATATTTTTTCTTTTTTGTGATGACAACCAAAATCGCTTTAATTTCTATCGTTCATAACGTAGTGCAAAATATAAAAAAGATTTATTATTATATTTTTTGAACACAGCTGCGCAGTCATGCAACGTATGACAATAAAAATATAATGATAATTTCGCAACTACCTACCTATAAGAGCAGATGAAAACATATTTTTTTGCCTGCCTTAAGTAAACTGTACGCGTTCACCTCACATTACTGCTAAAAATAATATCGTACCGAGCCCATGGCTTATAAATTTGATATAAAAAAATAAATAAGTAGGCGTGTACTCACAAAAATAAGTATTAAATAATATTTATGCAAATTAATTTTAAACGTGCGTATTCATAATAGTTTTTCCCGTATTGATGATTTATTAAGTAATGTATTTAAATCGCCACTTTTTACTCGATTATTAAAAAAATGTAAAAACTTGCTATTACCTAAAAATACATTGTAAAATATTCTCCTAGTATAAATACGATTCGATGCGTAAAAGAAAACTGTAATAGAAACTTCCATAAAAAATAAATTAAAACGTTGCCTGCTTAGCGTTGTCGTTTACCGTTTTTAAAAGTCTTTTTGCTATGGTGCAAAATCAAACTCTAAATTAAAATTAGGAAGAAACATTTGTTGCGGCGTGGGTTGGTTTAGCGTGACCTTCTATCCGAGCTCAGAACAAACGAGTTTCTCGGGCCACTTCTGACTTTTAAACCTCTTATTTATGCAGATTTCTGCAAGATGGAAGAGCAGGTGTTTTATTATAAACGACGTAATATATCTCCCGTCGATTTCAGAACTGCACGCAAAGCTGTGGCACCAGCCATAACACAATAGATTTACTTTCAAAGAGCCTTAAATCTGTCAGCGTGAACGAAAGCTTCAATCACGTCAAAATTAAATTTATTGATTGTATAAAAAACAAATCATTTAAAAATCACTGAGCAGTATCCAAAATTCTTCATATGATACAAAATTTTGGTACTACAATAATAGTGATGGTGTTTGTGTATTTGAGAAAAAAATTTAAAACTAGGTACTGGTTACAGTACCCAGGAAATACAAATTTTAATTACTTGGCTATCAAGTTTTTATAGCAATATAATATTTGCATATTATTCAGAACAGATAGATACAAAATTAATTTATCTTAAAACAAAGTTTTTGAAAACAAATCAATAACACTAAAATTATAGCAAGAGTGTTTTCATATTTTGTGCTATGTGTAAACTTAACCAGCAACAATAATTTATTATTTTAAGTTTTCAGCAATAATTATAGATATATTGTCTCATTCGTTTGTGTCTATTTTATTATAAGTAATTTGAAAACGTGAATTATAGTTTGTTTTGAATAATTAAACAGCATACCACTGACATCATTAAATGTAAGCTCGTGTAACCAGTTTAAGATATCCTAACCAATTAGTAATCGTTTAAAATATTCGGCTTTAAATACTAGATACGTCAGAAACATTGGTTTAACTATTTTATATTAATTCAAAGGTCATGTTCTCCCAAATATAATTAGGATAGATTACTATATATTACATATATATATATACTCTAAAAAGTCGAATGGAGATTCTTATTCCTACGCAAATCTGCAAGTAATCTCGTGTAATTAAAGCAGGGTTGGGGTTTTTGCATTAAAAACTTCTATTTCGACAAAAAAAAATATATTATTTACATAACACGTAATTTTAAATAATGTCATACTCATTAGACATTTTGAAATGATAACTCTTTTAAACAATCTCAATCAAATCAAATCAATTCTTTGAATTTCACGATTGCCCTGATTCCGTTTAGAGATTTAATTTGTGATGGATTTAAAGCTTTCACGCTACTTGCAGGAAATCATTTTTTTTTTAAACAATTAAACATGTTTGATGTTAAATTTTTTTTTTTCACCCAATATATACTTTTGACAAAATGACTGGGTAAAGTTTAATTAGTTAGTACATTATTTGCTCAAATAACTTTATTGTGCTTTGTGAATCTTTTCAGAAGGTTATGATGTTGTTGAAATGTACGTTATTCGTAATTGAGTTTATTTCTGTTCAAATATAACTTGTTGGCCGGACGTATACTTTGCTAGCCGTATCATTATAAATAAGATTATCGTACGTTCAGACCCTCCCTCGTAGTGATGGGCTTAAGCCTATCGATCAGATTAATCGAATGATTTTATTTTAATAAGTCATCAATTGACGTTTATTACTATACGAATTCGTCGTATTAGAATTATTACAGTCATCGATACATATTTTTTTTTCATTGCATATAATTACAATGCCTAAAATGACTTACATTGTAACGACTATGCTTACCAGGCGGGTTAGTGAATAGTTTGTTCCTAAAAAAACTTTTACAATAATAATTGTAAAATTAATAAACTGTATTAATTTATAAAAATACTTATTAAATATCAAAAAAATCATAACAATCGAGTAACTCCAGTTTTTTTATTACTATTTCAATACAGTGTCCACTATTACAAATGATCGAAATATTTGATAATTCCCAACACTATTTGGTTGTGTTCAAAAAAAAAACATACAATCATCAAAATTGTTCAGCTATAATTAGTTTTAGTAAAAAGTGCAGCCAGTATCTTGGGATAACCAGAATCAATCCAATAACATTCTAGATGAATTTTGTGCAAGCAAATATTTTTCTTTTTATGGTGTGATCAATTTGCCTAAATCACAAAAATGGGATAACAGTAGCGAGGGAGGAGTAGTTAAACAGAAAATTAGACGGTGGATCAAAAATTATTTTGTCAGATACAATACACCGAGGTTAGTTTCTAGGTAAACGTGAAATGAAATATCGTCATGTTTGCACACCGCTTCTGCGGCAGAACCTGTTTTGAAGAGGAGCATATCTGGGTGTGGCGCAATGAAAAATATGAAAACATTTCTGAATTATTGTTAATGTGAAAAAATATTTCAATAACCATAGGCAGAAACGTACATTTAAAAATTATTATTTGATTAAGAGTCTTTTGTATTACATACACGCTTAAGCAACTAATTGGGTTAAACGACTGGACTTGTATCTTCGAGCAGATCCGGTTACTCAAAAGATCGTGGAGGCTTCATTATCTGCTTATTTTAATTGTAAAAATATCAACAATGTGTTTTGAGTACACCCTGAGAATAACCTTAAAATAATTATTGCTTAAAAGAGGATATTGAACCTACGCTGTTTGGGTATCGCGGCTATAATTATTTCACCCACTAGGCTCGTATTATAATGAGATGCGAATAGTTTTCGATATATATTAGCTATTTATAGGTTTGACGAATTGTCTATATATGATATATTTACATAATATTTATTTTCTTATGAGTAGGTATTTAAAAAAAAATATTTGCTTAAGAAAATAAATATTCCAGGATCATTCCAGGAAACCAGTAGATGAAATTGTGTAAAAATTTTAATTCCACTTTTCATGAAACAATAAGATAAAAAGTACACATGTAGTAGAATAAATATTCATTAAAAAAAATTAAGTTTTTGTGCGTTTGCTATTTATATTTAAATATCAACTGCTTAAAAAAGCACTATCCATTTAATTAAGTTTATAAAAAAAACAGTTTTGTATAAATAAATTCCTACATATTTATTTGTACTTTATTGTTAACAGACCTATCTGCAGACCTTTGAGAGGTATTAATGCACTTGGTAAAACTAATAACTCACATATCTAAACAATAAAATATTTTAGGTTAGGGTATACGTTAGCGTTAAGATATAAAATAAAGATAGCATTAGATGTAAAGCTTAAAAACTACTTAGTATTTTTGTTTTATTTCAACTGAGTTCGTGTGGCAAAAATACAATTGTAAACTCTGAATTGCAGCTTAGAAATTTACGCTTTGGTACTAACTCTTAAGGGGGCTCGTTTTATATCAAAGGTGATTTTAAAATAGCTCACAAGATAAATTCAAATAAGATCAATACTTATTCCCTCACGACCTCTTTCAAAGAAAACAACTAGCAGCAATTTAGAAATTCCCTTTTGGAATATATCTCAGCAGAGAGCCTGCATCCCGACCGCCTCGAATCCATCACCTCCCCTCCCTCTACCATCCCTCCAATAACTTACACCTACAGGGTGGTCTAAGTGGTGAAATCGCCACAGTCAGAAGAAGGTAATTTAGGAGTATCCCCTGTACCACCGAAAACGTCATCAATTTGAGGACTTGAAGACTGGATCCTGAATTGGTACGCTGAGCTCCGTATTGACCCAGTATTTGACGCATTATTGAAAGCTACAAAGTTAACGGTAGATTTTATGAATATATATTTTTAAGCCATATCTATCTATCTAAATATCTGCACGAAGGAACAAATGTAGCAATCGTCAATAAATATATTTATACAACGAAGGATTAAAAGTACAAGCCTACCATTTTTTCTATCGGTTTTTTCATCCTTGAAAGAATCTCTAAAATTTCATCTAAACAAAAACGAATCAAATTGTATTGAATTCACTATAAAAAAATCACTTCCTAGTAGAAAAACTTTCCAAGCATTTTCAATAAAAGAGAATCAACTGGAAACATACCTACTAAATACAACAACGGCTTATCGCTTAGTATGAAATAAAAAAAATAATCTCTTGGTGAACTCTTCTCTAACCAAGCAAAAGCAGCATCTACGGCTGAAGATCCGGACCACTCTCACCCCATTACACCATTGTTCTACTGAAATTTCCTTCCCCAGCTGCCTATTGTTTGGGGTTGTGAAGGTTGTGGGAGTAAAAGCGGCCGAGTACAGAATAAGTGCTGACGAATCGTTGCGGAGATCTAAAGTGATCCCTGAGGACTCTCGCTTGGGAATTTTTATTCAGAAATTTTAATACAAAACCCATTGACCATGATATTTGAAAACGCTTAATTTAGTAGATTTCTGACGCTCTGTATTTGTATAACTATTGGCCAATCGTATTGTTTAGTGTTTTTTTAAGTTGTTATTTCAAGAAATACCGGGACCTCTTCATAAAAGAGGTGAGCCATACTTTAGCCAGTCTTTATACATTGCTTCCAACACTACATGTCAAGTTTTATAAGCAGTACATAAATAAGCATTATAACCTGTCAGGTGAAATAGTATCTAACCGAATTTCATAAATTTTATATTTCAGTACTCGATTGGCTAAATTTTAAAATTCACGCATCATCGCTTAACCTACTTTCATATTAATAAAGACATTGTTGTATTTCATACGACAGACAAATTTTAGTGCCTTGTACTTTTACAGTGTAAATTAGTATTTACCTAAATAACGTACGGTACTAAGGCATAATTAAAAAAAAGCATTTAATAACTAAATAATTTAATGGCATAATTCAAATTTGAATTACAAATTTATGAAATGTATTTATACAGCAAAATAATATGTGTAGTATATAGAAACTATGGTGATATTTTGTAGAAGTCTTTGTAGTAAGACTTATTGGTATTTGTATACAACATAAGAGGTAGGGTTGATTTTTAGTGCGTAAATTCAGCAAAAACAAACTGTTAAAATACTTTAGATTTTCTATCCAAACATTCAGTTTTATTTATGCTAACCAACTCACGAAGGCACAGGCAACGGGAAACATTGCAAATTTCCGGTGAACAGCTTTTGCTATTGCGTCACGCCGCCGACGGCCGCACACAATGTATTTCACGTATTCCTACAGTCAACGCTAAAGTAGGCAAGATCAGAGGTGAGATTTACTGCATTCTCACTATACAAATATTCAATTCACATTTTGGCAATGACACGGCTTTAAAACTAATTGCGATATATCTTGAAGATATTAGAATGTTACGCTGTCCATGACCTATCTATAAACCACTACTTGCTCGGATTGCTTGGATTTTTTTATTCGAGTGAGGTGACTTTGATGCACTGCCTATATTTTATAAAAAAATCTATCAATGAATAATGCATGGTAGTTTTTCAGTCTCGTTGTATTTCTAATATAGTACCTACTTCTTTGTTTTGGACCATGCATGGAATGCATTGAGTGGTTTTGGTTAAAAAACGTATGCAGTATGCATTTTAAAATTGAGAATGGGGCGTTTATCACTGCTAAGTTCACAGTTAAATGTTATGATTGAGTTAAGCAAAATAAAAAATATTTAACTATCGCATAGTGAGGCTTGTCATAAGTGTTATGACACGGATCAGCCGGGATTGTTTGGGATTCGTTCACCGAACAATGGTTGCGGGAGGAGCGCGCGAATTGAACAAAAGCTCGCTCGTCCCCGGCAGAGAATCTCGAAAAATACCAACCTGTTATCGGAATCGGGGGTTCGATCGCCCTCTAGGCGCTCATTTCCTCGCGATCGGGACAGGTATCGTTTTGTGCGTCGACTGATATCCGAGACGCGGGCGATGCTGCCCTTCCTGCTGTTGCGAAAACGACAGTCGCGGGCCGCCGGCCTCTCGTTAGAAAGTCTTCGCCGGCAGATTTTCACCCGCGGCCCTGCGAGCCGTCGGCCGCGGCGCGGGCCGGAGAGGCGCCCGACATCTCGAGATGCGTCCCGGGAGACGGCGGGCGGAGGTCCTCTTCCTCGGGCACTGAACGTCACCTCGGAGCACTTCGGATCGCGAGGATACCGGTTCGCGGGGAACTGCGAGTGGCGACGCCGGGTCGCGCGCGGGTCCGTGCGGTCCGTGCGGTCGCTCGGGCTCTCCGGCGGCGACTGGAGCGGGCGCGGGCGCGGGCGGGCGAGGCGGGCTCTTCGCGGTCGAACTCGGCCGCGGAACCCGTTCGAAGGCGTCTCGTGAGCCGCCGAGGGGAATCGGATCAAACCGACATAATGGCGAAGCACCGCAACGCCGCAGCGCCGCAGCGCCGCAGCGCCGCAGCGCAAGGACGGCGCGCATACGGCGGCGCCGCAGAGACCCCCTCGGCCCGCCTCCGAGCCCTAGCCGCAAATCGGCGAATCATGAGATAAATCATTACACCTCGATCCCTGCGTCTTTGTTTCGAGGCAGACGCTCCGCCGCGTCCGGTGAGGTAACTGTGATTCAATCGATATCGATTCGGAATGGCCACCTCGTGCAGTCGCACTGTGGAGGCAGGCTGTGCCTAGAAAGTCATTCCGAGTAGGTATTTATCGAATCTGTGTCGAACCAATCTGCTCGGATTGTCCCCCTCGTCGTTCGTGCCAACATTTTCATCCGTTTCAGTAGAGAGGTATATCAAAACATAATATGTTGCTGATATTAATGTATTGCAGATCAATTTTTTTATTTTGAATGTCCATTTCTCAACTAAATAGTAATCGACTTTCATAGTAAACTATTTTTCAAGGTAGCGACGTAACATATTTACTAATTCTACATATGCTTGGTGATATTTCAATACACTCTGCACTTTCAAATATTGAAATGTCTCTTCGGAGTTCGTGTGTGGTTGATTTTTTTTTTTAATTATTTTATCAACGAAAAAAGTCTAAGCTCAAAGAACTCGATAATAAAGAATCTATAATCATGTTTTTTTTTTTATAAAAGTAGGAAACTGGAAATGTAAGTGCAGCATTTAGATACAATTGAGAGTTGATGTATCTCCGGCATTTTCCATTATACAGGATTATCACAGAATACCTTCATCACAGGGTTTCTTTTCGAAGGCTATGAAGCCAATGTATAATTTCGATCCACTAGTCAACGAGGCGGTTTTGTTCCAAAACTACCACTTAATTATTACTGAGAAAGTTTGGCTCATGAGTTTTAGTTTAATGGCGACCGATCTTTTCAGAATGCTACTGTGACACTTTTAAGACTCCACTTGCTACAAAAAAATAATAAACATCTGATATGGCCTGTACTTGATATAAAAGGTTAAAACGGTTTTTATAATCCGTAAATTTTAACAATGGTTAAACTTCTATTAAGGCTTGTAATTTCTTGTTTAAAAAATCTGCATCTTTAAATAAGCCAGACATGTCCTCATTTATTTCTTATGTAGGCGTCGTTTCGTACCAGATAAAAGTAAAAGAAAAAATGCTTGAAAATTAAACTGAATGTTAATGTACGTATACCGTAAATGTAAATACTTAATCGTACAATTGAAGCATCACTTGTTCGTATCTGTTAATAATAGTCATTGTTAGAATGTTCAGCAACAAAAGGCAGGTATTTCCAGGTGAACAGAGAGAGGACTAAGTTCACTTCTGGAGTGTGTGGTTACGACAGTGCCTGTTCCGGTGCACTGCGCTCAGTCCTCGCCGCTCCACTGGCGATCTCCTGCCGACCGTCAGCTCGGGGCGTGACGTCGGACTTCTCGATCGAGAATGATGGACAAGTGCTTAAGAACACATTGTATATACAGGACGACTCAAATATACACAATTTTAAACAGTTTTTTTATATGGCCTGTAGTTGAAAATGAGGTTGAAGTATTTTTTTAGATGTATTATACTGATGTTTCATACCTCCGCTCCCTGCCTCTATCACCTGTATTAGAGCCTTGTGTATCCTTGATTGTTAACACAATCTGGAAATAAAATATGCAAGTATGTTTTCATGGAAATATCGCTATTAGATCAATTGAATTTCGCCGCGAAAATTTTCACAAAATAAGATTAATTATAGATACTGATTGAGTCACAAAATATAATGTAAGATCTCATCAAAGATGGCAATATTCTTCTTTCCCCATAATCAATTCAATACGTAAGAATTGATTTCATATTGTGTTTAGTCAATTATTGTATCAAAATGTTGTATAGAAGTGTTAAATAACTATTTCTGAAATACACAAAATATTTATTACTGCCTCGTTAGACCTACTTTAATTGTACTTATTAATAAGTGTATATAATTTTTTTAGTCGATTATTCATCCCCTTTTACTATTTGCAAAAAGTACAAGGGAGTGTCCCTTCATAAGTTTGACCAACCGACACCTGATACAAAACGAATAGTCCACTAACTTGTTCTCTTAAGTCACTAGCGGATCATTCAATCGGGAAACGGCTTTTTTATTTTCTTAAATTCCTGGACTTTGATATGCGATGTTTTGTGATGCGCATGGTTATGACGGTGAAAATAGATTTTTAGCACGCACTTCAATTCCGACAGCTCGAATTTATTTACTTTGCTCTGTCTAGAGTAGTACTAATGATTCAATAGAATTGAGTTTCTTCGTCAATTCCAATGGCGGGTAACAATACTTACTCGGTGGTTACACTCAATGAAGGTAGAATATCGGTGTTCCTACATTATAATTAAAGTATAACAAGTGTTTAGTATCAAACGAACTTCCATCATAATAAGTTTTCTTTGCATTTGATATCAATAAAATATTATTCTGAATATCGCTTGACTTTAATGTTTGATTTGTGTGACTTTTAATGCTATTTGTGTACCGATGGACCCAAAAATACGTATCGAATATATCTCAACAATGACTGCATAGAGAGGAATTTTGAACAACTTCATCAGCCATTTACATCCTTCGTCCTATCCGTTTGTCAATTATACGCGTGTGAACACATTCAAACACTTAAACATCTCTCGAGATTGTGTCTGCTGCTGCTGCTACTGCTTATATTATGATCTCATAAGTTTATTTTTACCATTATTATTATTATATCATGTGAACAGTGCGGAAAACCACCTAGTCAACCAAGGCGTTGTCGCGTAATTAATATTATTTTAATTTGATTAGTCATATTGACTACAATTCAACTAATGATCACTGTGCTTTAGTGCTACAGTTAAATTGTTTTTTTGTTATTTATACATAGCGATTTAAGACAATTTAAAAATAAAAAAACGAAGCTTAGCTCGTGGAATAATACCTTGCATTGGTCGTGCCAAATGAATTTACACTGAAATACAACGAGCTTTGGCCAGCGCTAACGTAAAAAGAAAAAAATAGATTAATTATAGTGTTCATTGAGTTGACACCAACAACGTGTTAGAAGAATATCCGAAAAAACTTTAAAGCAGATGCTACCAGCAGCTGTAACGGAAGAGGAGTGTTTTCATTGTACTAGGCTTGTACCTTGTAGCAGCATTCGGTCTCATTGAAGCTACACTTCTTCAGGATGTGTGACGAGAAATATAGTTTGCATAAGCCGACAAGCAAAGCTACAAAGAAAAAAATACTCAGTTAAGTTAATAATCAATTCACTAGCTTTGTAAAACTAAGCCTATTCTGTGCTGCTTATACAGTATATAACACATAATGTATTGATAAAAAAATATACGAAATATCGGATTTCAATTACACCTATTGCTGAATATGTTTCTGTATATATCAAAGAATCAAACGATTTCATTGCTTGGTTACGACGGAATCTTTGATATAAAATATCAGCCTTAGAGATCAGGTATATTTTCTCCATTCGATCGATCCTAAGAAGTCAAGAAAAAAATACAAGTAGAATTTTTTGATAAATTGCAGACCTTAAAAAAAGTTTCGATTTTCTCAGAATGCATTTGCGTGCAATCAACACTAATGGATTTATGTGAAATAAATTAAAAAAAACAAATCGACTGCCGCTTAAATATGGTCCACAATATTTCTGGGGAAATGATGGCACGAGGTCAGGGAAGATCGCTTAGATAATTGCAGTTTGTAAAAATAATTTACTTATCGTAACAATCTTCCGTGATCATGTGAGATTGATTATTTGTGTCGATTTATCATTTCAAAATTACAATTTCCAAATCCGTATATGACATTTCAACTTAAATGTTAAATGGTTGCTTAAAATTTTCCATAATTTGTTCCAACTTGTTTCTGCGATCCTTAAAAAATTTAAATTGGCTAACAAATCAATTTTTTGCTTCTTATTAAATTTATTATATTCAGTTCTTAGCTTTTAACAAAATGGGGTGAATCGAATAAAGTTGTATAAATCGCCTTCGAAATAACCACCCTATTATTTATCTCGTGAATTTCAAATATACAACACATCGAATGCCGGAGACGTTGCAGGCATGCATGCTTACATATAAAATACAATACTTTTACTAAGTACATACTCATTTGCTTATCTTTCGCTTACCACAATTATTCAAGCTCTTTCGTATTGAGATAGGGGGATATTTGTTATTTAGTAACGCGGAAACTAATCAATGTTGTGCTTTGTATAAAATGACTTTAAATTAATTAAATATAACAATATCAATATATAATAGAATACTGCTTTTTTAAATAAATTAACATATAAAAGCTCAGCGGAAGCAAACTATCAAGGACATATATCGAAAAACTAGTGCTATAAAACAAAAATGTATTAAAATTTATTCCCAATAAAATCTACTACATAATTATTTTTGAAAACTTTGGTAACATGACTTGAGCAAGTAATAAAAATTATATAAACGTTTTATAAAGAATTTCATTATTATTTAAATATGTGGATCAGTTAGGATTTAGATTTGTGTTTGGTGATAAACTATTTTGCTGTTGTGAATTAAAATTGTAGATGCTACACATGCATAGTGGCGAGTAGTGGAAGACATTTTGAGGAGACGCCAGCTAATGAGTATTTGTTATTGATAGGTCGTTTATATTAACTAAATTATAAGAATAAATATTTTTTTTAAATATACAAGCTTCGGTGAGATTGATTTTGTTCTCAACCGCATATATATATATAATTTAGCTGTAACGTAGAGGCCTGAAACCCGACCGGTTGATGGTGGAGAGTGCGTCACAGCCTCTCAATAACCTAAATCATTCTACCTGCTGAGCCCCGAGCTAATGTTCTCACTGACCGCATAATCTGATGACGTACTCGTGTGGTGACCAATCGTCTAGAATAAAAATATTTTATACCTCTGTACAAATATTTTTAATAAAAAATACCACAAACGTAGCATCAATATATTTTTAGATATCTTATCTTTACAATACGTTTTAGATAATCGACTCACATACGTGAAATGTCGAGAAAAAAATACTGGTATTGTCACATGCAAGTGCAGAATCTATTTACATAGTGCTGAATAAAACAGAAATTCAACTTGATTAAACACACGTGTATTAGAATATAATTGTTTTCTATTTATATGTGTGCGGTATATACAAACAAAAAACTGTTAATCCTAAAATTCAAACACTTTTAAAAATATTTTTATTGCATCTCTGCTTGAATGGACCGCACGCCACTCGTATATCCGTTTTTAATTTAATGCAAAAACCTATATTGTTTATTGTTGCTTTTTTACGCGGTTTATTGCGTTTTTGTTTGTCTGGGCGCCACTGATATTTACCAAATTACGAAATAATCAATACAAAGCAAAATAGATTTTAGATTTACTTTAATAACCTGTTTTTATTCATTATTATTGAGGTGATATAAAATATTTTTTATTCGGTCCGTAGATCGTTTTAAGTCTAAAAATAATTTTAATTTTGCATTTTATACATAAATATTTAAAATATTCTTAAGGCGAGTGTCAACCATAGTTTTTTTGGACGTATAGCAATAAAAAAAATAACTGCGAATGCTGATGGTTGTTGGAACCATGGATGCGAGAATGAGCAGTGTGCCAGGTCAAGGCTGCCAGCGAAGTGCTTGGGAGTGCAAAAATTTAGACCCATCGCGATATCTAGAGCCAAAAGAAACATATTTATATAAACAAACATTTCAAGGAAGTTGCAAGAATATTGCAAATAAAACTGCGTTAATTTCGTAGAACGGTTGCATAAATGACCGTCTCACCTGCTGCTCACAAAGATGTCTTAGTCACACAGGTGTTAAAAAAAACAACCCAACGCTGACGTCCCCGTGAGAATAATATCTTAAATATTCTAAAGGTATAAATCTACTCTGTACAAAACGTACAAGATACAAATTGGTTTTATGTAATCATAATCTAATACTTCGAGTCGCGTGTATTTTTCTGCTTTTTGCGAGATTAAATATAATGTTTTGAGACATCACGCAAACCTGAAAACATAAAAGAGATTCGCTGATTCTTCTTCGGAAGATTTGAGCTATTGTTTTTGTTAGCCAAGACGTTATTAGAATTTTAATGAGTTCTCCAAAATACCTGACAACTGAAACCCATCAGCTGTATCATGAGAATTTAAAACAACGCCGATAGTTCACGTGATTTTTTTTGCGTTTTCAAAATTATACGGAGAGCGCTTTGCATACTAAGCGAATGTATTAAAACGGTGAGGATAGGTCGAACAAGTTGCTTCAGCCTTGGGGAGTATACCTGAAGTTTTCTCGGAGCAAAATGACCCCATACGTCATATTCATTATTCTGAATTTGCAAGAATATTTGTGTTGAAACGTAGAGCCGGTCCAAAATTCAAACAAACAATTGTGTTTGCGCTGTGCATACTTTTTGGAAATTGAAAATCAAATAATAATACAAAGGCAAGGTAAACCGATGTTTGTCGAGTTTGTGAGCACATAAAACAGCATATTCGTGGAGGACATAGGGAAACTACGATAAAGTAAACAGATTCGATTTTATATTTAACGCTAAGTTTTTTCAGAAAATTTCAGTTTATATGTTGTATTCACACTATTAATTAAATTTAATGAAATTATACATTATATACCATTGTATATAATGTATAATTTCATTAAATTTAATTTAAAAACTCTACGAGAGGCATTCCTCTCGTAGAGTTTTTAAATGGGATGCAAATGTAAATATTACATAATATAAAAATCACATGTCTTTCAGGTTTATCTACATTTACATGTATGCAGATAGCTTTGTAAAAGAAGGCTTGTATACAAACAGACATATGAATGTGTTGTGTTTAGATTTTAAAAGTCAATTTATTCATTGTATTTTTATATTTTTTTGCTATGAAAATACTGAGATATAAATCAACATGTATTGACTCCTTCAATATTATATATGATATATAAAAAAAAAAACACCAGTTATGTTGGTACAGCATCGTATGAATAAAAACCATTGTTCCGCCCGAAATTCGATTAATCGAATATTAGTATTGGATTTCCAATATTAGTATTGGAAATTTCAGCATTCTCCCATATAGAAGAAGTCACGTGGCGCGGGTGTGCACGTGGGTTTTTTTGTTGTAATTGTCAGTTTTTTCAGCCGCTTGCTTTTCTGTATACGAATGTTTTGATAATCCTTTTCCTCCCGGTACAATATATGAAGCAATTTATTTCTTTTATTGATTCTATTTGCGATGGAATACAGAAATAAAAATACATCCTTTACTCAAAAAATCGAATTAAGAAAATATGTTTGCCTGATAATACAGGGAAGAATCTTAAAATAAAAAAAGACATGAAACTGTATAAGAAAATAAATGTGCAATTATAATTATAGGTATCATCATTTTGTAATCATGAAACACATGTCAAAAATGTATTTTTCATCACTTAAATAGTTTTCAGCACATTGTCAAACCTCGTTTAAAAGAATATTTGAGACTACAATGAACGTTGCTTTTTTAGCGTATTTTTTCAGGTTTTCTATATTATTTACACGTGTACGTCATTTTTCATAATAGCCTCGCAAATAAGGTAAAAATCGGCTCTGTTAAAATGCTATTAGTCTGGTATTAGAGTTGCCTGTCCGAAAAATCTGCAAATCATCGAAATAAAAAGGCCATTAAGTGATGAAGGCATTTGCGGATTAAATTGTTTAAATATACTTATAGTTATTATAATGAACTAGACTCACTTATCATTCGTCCTAATTTATGTAAACACCATAAGTTGTAATTAGTATAAAAGATTTATGCATATTTTGAATAAAATAACCGGCATGGATAAAGGAATTATTGTTATAATATCAAATGTTGAGATTGAAATTCTTTCGTTATTTGTTGTAAACCTGATATATTCTGAAAGAATGACAAAATTATTTTTTTCAGGCCAGTATCCTCTAGCTGCACCAGTTGGAGTCATAAGAACTTCTTTCCGGTTTTTCCATGGTTGGGAAAACACAAGAGACGCGTAAACCGTAATTATAAAATCTATTTTATTATTTTACCTTTACATAATCAAATGGTTATGAGGTTATTTCATACGTTGGTATCTTTTATAGCATAGGGCATATATTTTGCACTAATGCGCCGCTGCCAACTATGTGGTTTCTCACCGTGACACAAACAATACATTTTTCTTAATTAAATGTATTATTGAGATTCCACTTGCTAGTAACGTGTATAACATATAAAATTATGGATTTCATGAAAAAAACGTGTATAATGTGTGAAGCAACTTAGCTATAATAATTTAACATTAACTTTATATTATATAAAGGTTACCTTTGACTACGCATAATGTGTTACATCTGCAGATGTGATGAACAATGCAGGTCAGTACAGTTCAAGAGAATAAAATAATTGTTATAATACGTGATAGCTCTTTTTAACACAGCTATTAACAATACGTTAAGTCGAATAATATTACAAAATAATATATCCGACTGCCCTTACGACCAAGTCTAAGTGCTGCGGATATTTTTCTCGAAATACTGTCATACATATTTAATGCGAGAGGGAATACCCGCCACTGCTGAGGTATCCGGGGATTCCAAGTATTAATGTTCACGTCATCTTCTCGAGGGGGGAGCAAACGCTATCAACTGTCATTATTATATATAAAAGTATACAGGGCGACTCCGAGCGTGCTTCAGATATTACAATAACGTATAATAAATAAATTACACAAGTGTTCTAATTCATTGAATCCGCGGCACCGCAACTGAACGAGAGTGTGAAACCAGCACCGCGAATATACAAACGTTTTATATAAACAAATTTAATGCGATTTAAGTTTATATTTAATAATAACCATTCATTTTATCCAAAAACGTGTAAATTAGAGGCTCTTTCAGTCATAATTACGTATTAATTTGCTAAATTATTTAAATGCTTGAAGCATCATTTTTTGGAGTCTAGCGTAAATATTCTCAAAGACGAAAGTAAGGTGGCCTTACGTTGATTTTTTTTCCATGGCCGAAACAGTTATAAAGTAATAAACAAAATTAAACTTTAAAAAAATACTAATAATCCAAAGTCATGTTTTGATTCAACGTCGATTTTTTCATTAAAAACCCTCCGACCTCTATTTTCCTGTCATTGGTTTAAAGAGAAAATAAATTGAAAAAACGTTTATTGTTATTTGTCGGTTGTGTTAAATTTATATCTTCTCGTAAAACCTGGCGATGCATGCACCTCATCACGGACAGGTATTATTAAAGCAGAAAAACAATGTAGCCGACAATTAACTCTTGCTGGGTCTATTTTGTAATCGTACGAGATAAATACATCTTCAATTTTTTGCTAATATGTTGTAAATTCGTCTGTTTATAAGCTGTAACTATTCGCGTAAGTCATAGCTTTCCAATGTAGTTTACGTAGACTTCTAGGGGTCGATTCTCACCTGCAAGAAGTCAAGAAGCATGCATGGGAGGTATATGGGGATCCACGAAAGTGGGTCCTATACCATCACCAAAATTTAGGCTTAAGGCCTTCCTAGCATTCTTCTTCAAGTGCCTTTTATCAGATGAAGATACTGAACAACTCGCTGAATATATATTTCGAATTATTTATGGATCAATTCAATGCCTCTTTTCTTTAGATTTTTTCCTGGACAATCAGCTGCAATAAGCTATATTTAGTATTTCTGAAAATAAGGCCTAAATATAAAACAGTTCTCTTACTTTGTGCATTTTGTGCAAGACTCTCTTTCTCATAGTATTTTATCAACACTTACATGATACTTTCTTTTAATAGGTACTTATTTGCTTTGTGTTCAATTTTTTTAAATTTATTTATTTGAAATTGACTACAATACAGTGAACCCTATAAAAGTGAGAAGCTCTGCGCCAGCTGTTACAAACGCGTTTGATGTTAATAAATTTATTAAAAAATCGGACAAAAATGTTTGGGAACCTCTGGTGTAGGTTCTTCCTACTCCTGTGGCAGGTCCTCCGTTCATTTTACAATCCCGGCCATCGCGGTTCCTGCGAACTTACGCATCACTGGCTTCCAAACCGAACTGGTTAACATCCGCATATCGCTGGACTGCAAACAAACTTCACATTATTCGCGGACTTGATAAAGCAGTTTTTCACTTAAATATCATTACTTTTACGGAAACAGCCATCGAGTTTTTTTGCAAACATTTATTTTACGTAAAGTATCGTTGAAAATTATATAACGGATAAAATTGTTGCATTTTTCGCGTTTTTGTTCTAGTACTGACCAAAAAAGTAGCAGATAAAATAAATTGTTTTGTATTAAGTGTTTATTGTAACTAAGCGCAAAACTTAAATCTTAACTCTTTTTGAGCACATGAAAATAAGACGAATGAATAAATATGAATGGCTAAATGGTTAGGATATTACAAACACGTTTGAGTTTTTTGAGTTTGAAGAAGCCCTGGAAACAAACTTGTTAGTAATGTGGCAATTGATATATTTTATTTAAATATAGCCTGACTGTCAACAAAAACTTGTAAATAACTACAATACCTTAATAGCTTCTCCTGTACTTATAAAATCAAACCCTCGTCACGATTAAGTACTTCGTCCGAGCCATTAGAATATACTTAATAATATATATACTAAAAAGCAGCCAAAAGGTATTTTTGGAGAAACACATTTTCAACACGAGAGATTTTCATTTTTTAATTAATTCTGTTTTTATGTAAAAAGTGAGATGATTAGAGCTGAAGGGTGGAGACTTAAATATATTACGAAGATGGTTTGCCGTATCTCGTAAGCCGTGGAGAATACTTGAGGGTTTATCCACTAAATAGCTAATGTAAGCTATCTTCTCGTTTTTAGATCACGAACACGCATTGTATATATTTACGTAAAAGACACAAGCTTTATTAAAGTTTAAAGCTTGATATCGAATATATGCCAGGTATAAATTTATTATGTATAATTATAGCATAGAGGGGGCCGTTGTGTATTGTTTAAATTATATTCGGAAAACTTATATTATGTTTATGACGTACCATTAAATTTAGACCTTTTTAGTCCTAAATGTAAACGCTTTGAGTGTGCGTATTTAAATTGAGGTTTATTATTTATTTAATACAAATAAAACAATAAAAACTATTTTACTCAGTATGTTACAATTATAAAATTAATTAAATTTTCAACAGTCTAATCGGAACCGATCTCCATTTTTTCCACTGTAAAAATTATTCAAAACCAACATCTAAGTATTCAATATGTGATTGAAATGTTCACCAATTTGATTAATTTGTCGATTATTGTGATTGTTTTTTTTTAAAATACCATTGATGATACAAATTGAAAAATTAGCAATTAGGAGGTAATAAGAGGGTACGCTTCGTCTTTGTGCAAGTTTGACTATTTTAATATTGTGTCCGATCTATCCCAGCACTGATCTGAACTAAATCCGTCGTTATCACCTTGAATTTCACTGTGCAAGATTTGTGAAACAAGTTAAATTTCCCACAAGGTTCCATAAAATTCCACCATTAAAATTTAAATGCTTGCATTTTGAAATAAATACCAAAAGCATGGCCATAGAAACATTTCACCCATAAGCTATGAAGCCTATTCATTTCGCAGCGTAGATTTGCTTTGCTCTTTTATGAATTTAAAACAAAATATTGTTAGGTAAAGAGTTAATGTATATCGATTTATAAAAATGGCTTTAAAAATAATCTGTTTTATTTCATACAAATTATTTACAAACAAAATTTGCTGCCGAAATACTTTTTGGCAGTAATTTAAAGAACGTGCTTTGTTAAAGGGACGTGCTGTTGACGTTGTAACTGAGAATTTTTTTGGTATTTTATTTTAATCTGTCCCAAATAAAAACAACCGCTTTCAAGGACTTCGGCTACCGATATTTTTCACGCAGACAAATTTTAATTACATTACATCACGGGTCCCCAACCTTTTAGGACCCAAGAGCACAAATGGCGCCCGCCGGTCGGGCGGCGGGCGCCATTTATTTTTTCAAGGTATTTTTCTGCTCCCGAAAGTAGTTCCAGCTAAAAAAAAAAAAAAAAAAGAAAACTAGATTTTCTAGAAGCGCTACTAAGTTTTTGGCTTTCACATATAGATGGCGCTAACTACATATTAAACGCAATAATTTTTTTTTATAATATATTATGGATTGGCCAAAAAGTGTAAAATTGGTGGGATGAATGGTTTCGGTCCGACGGTCATTTTATTGTCACGGTATTCGTGTACTGACAGAGACATGGCAAAAATGTGTAGCTAGCGAGGGACGATACTTTGAATAAACTATTTTTATTATTGAATTTTTTTTTAAATTATCCACTTTTCATTGATAAAAAAAAACCAGAAACTTGTGGCACACCTAGTTGGACATTTAATTAATTTAATTGTCACTTTATTTTGCTATATCGAGAGTTGATTTTTTTACAGAGAATTGAAAAAACTATAAATTATATTTATCTACTTTTTATTATTTAATTAACGTCCATTTTAAGGGTAAAATAAAATCTTAAAGATGTTGAAAAATTGGATTAAATGACGACTTTTCAAAACCAAAGTTTGTTAAAGATATTATTTTTTCTAATTTTTTTAATAATACTGCGCACATGTTTTATATTTAATTAATTTCAACTGAAAAAAAAACTTTTAAATGTTTAGGACTCTTGGAAAAGGGACATAACGAATCTCCAAATTCCTACACTTCAATCGGAAAAACACATATTTATCATATTAATAGTAAATTTATAAGAAATAAAAATATATTTTATTCGAAAGAAGGAATGTATCAAACTTTTTGCATTTAAATTTTTTCGATTGGTGCAGTGGATTTTTCGCAAAACGGACTAGAAAATGATCAAAAAAACTCGATTATGCAGACTAGGCCCTTATGCTCCAAAAGGTTCGTCGGTGTGATTTTGTTTATTTCATAAACATGTTAAGATGCATAAATATAATGAATATTAAAAGTTTATTTCATAAACATTGGCCCGCTCAGGTAACTAGCCGCCCTAAACCAGACGCTGATTTGTAAATCCAATTAAGATTATTGTCCCATCGACGCTCGGCAAAAATAATTTTATTGCCCGTCGGTACCTGTCCTAAACCGAAAATATTTTCAAAACCCACAAACTCCAATGGCGTTCTAATTTTTCGCCCACTGTTTAATAAATTATTTTTTTTAATTACCAAATTTTTTTTTTTTAAATATTTTTTTTTTTTAACATAATTTTTTTTTTAATTGTGGTCGGAGAGCGGCGGGCCCACGTAAAATCGTCGGCGGGCGCCATGGCGCCCGCGGGCACAGGGTTGGGGACCACCGCATTACATCATATAAAAAAAAAACAAATATTTAATAAGAAAAATAAACCGGCTTCGTTTTTCACTTGTACCCGTGGGTATTTTTTAAGTTATGAAGTTCACATTGTTTGCATAATATACTTAAATTACGCAAACTATTTTTATGGAGTTCGCAACGTATTTACATATTTTTTTCAGGTAAATCTTAATGAAAGAATTATCAAGTTAGTTATGAAAGCGTTTTTCTCGGAAAAAAACTTTTATTTTTTCAGTTTAATACGAAGGTAGTTGCTATCCAATAAAATTATATTTCATCTCGCAAAGCAGAGTTGATAAATATGTTTTAAACTCCGTGGAAACAGCTAATCAGTTCAAAATTAATAATTTCATTATTTATAAGTTATAGTCAATTGCGAATATATAGTAAACTACTTTTTCGAATAACGGAAGGTCTAAGAATAGTAAGATTATAATCACTTGACATTTGCGAAATTTTTTTTTTGTAATCTGTGAGGCGTATTTAACTTCTTAGTAAAAATTCGATATGAAATGAATATTACGTGCCTTTTAACATATTAAGGTTTTTTCTTTGTACGCTCGGACTGATGTATTTTCAAAAAATATATAAAAACCTGAAACGTTTGTACGTGGCAGTGGGATCCTTGGAAGTCCAGGGTAGGCTTCGACCTGAGGTTGAAGCGACCTGCACCGCCGAATTGCAGAGTTCGGCTGATGGGCCTGGGCCCCATCGTCAAGGTCACCGAGTTGACCTTGGGTGGACAGACTTTCTACCGGCCAGAAGGAGCGGTCACACTCAGCAAACAGCTGAGGCAGTCAATCAGTGCTGCGATCAAAAGCAGACTAACAAAAAAACGTGCTGTGATCCTGTGATCTTGTAATACATTTTTATCTCGGTAATTGTTATGTGCCGATCTAGAAATCTTGATTTGTGCGACAAAAAAATAAAATAATTTTTATCGTTTCAATTGAGGCCAAAATTAACATGAAGTGTTTGATGATTTAATTATTACTGTCAATATTGTAGTACTCTATTTGATTTACATTGTACTACTTTCTAGGTCAATATCAAGCTTATATCAATGATTTTTTTTAAATATTTAAAAATCCACGCATAATACCCATACTATTGGGTATAATCTATGTTTCAATTAACAGTAAAATCTTAATTTTTCGCGACACAGGTGGGATCCGAAACCACCCTCAACGACTATTGAAGATCAATTAAGCTATTACTAAGTTAAGTCATTATATAATGTATACATTTTCACTACAGTGTACAGTGATATAGAAACTCAATTAGCAAAGGCACAAAGCCGCAATAACTGTAAAGATTTGAATCAATGTGTAAGCCAGTGACATTTATGATATTATTTGTCGGTTTTCTTCTTCAATTGAAACCCTTTACCGCTTTCAGGACGTAGTGCTATCATTTCCTTGTGGGGTTGTATCGCCAGGCATAATACACACCAGTCATAATAAAATTGACATTTTGAATAAAAGACGACTTATTTCAATTGTTATATAAGTAGCGGATATTATTTTAAAAATCAAAGATAAACTCAAAGAATTGTTGAATTTTTTTTTGTCATAGTTCTTGTGTTGTAGCAATTGTAAGGCAAACTTTTTTTACGATAATTTGCCGTTAGAAAAAAGCACATTATGACATAAATGTTTTATTTGTTTTCAAAGGAAATAAATAAGGAAAGGAAACAAATTTATATTTTATAAAACCATTACCTTATTTCTCATGCTTAAAAACTCACCATGCCCTTTAATATAAATATTCTTAAAGTTAGCAGATAATCTTATAAATAACTTGGAATTGTTCTTTAACTATTTGAGGTTGTTCACCTTATGTACAGCAATTAACATATTATTGAATAATACTTTGACTATAGTAGAGCTTAAGCATTAAATAAATGTTCGACTTTCCAGCAAGTGTATATTTTTTTATATTCACCGAAACAATACATCAAAATTCTTGTCTCAAAAGCAAAAGCTAGCCAAATAAAGTAGGCATATGTTAATATATTTTATAATCCTTTTCTATTCAGCTACGATTTTAAACAATGCATGAATAAATGTTTGTTTCAAAGTAACCGCCTCAATTTTTGGCCATTACACACTGATAATGAGGGTATGCTTGTATCCAAAGGTTGTTATATTAAAAAAAACAATATACTCTAAATTATACTTGTAATTTTAGATTTAGCGTTTAATAAATTAATTACTATATATTTCCATTCTTCAGGAAATGTTAAACAAACCGCGGCAGCAGAATTGGCCAATTAGCGTTAGCATATCAATGCCAAGTAAAAGATCAAAGATCACAGCTGATATGATTTTACATTGAGATGGTTGTAATGCCATAGAAAGTGATCAAATTGTTCATGTTCGTTTCAGGCATGGTGTTATTATACTCCGATGGGGGCCGTCGGTTTGTTCGTCGCTTCTCTTTGTTATTTTCCGTTTTCTCTTTTGCCCGAGAGCGGTAGCTCTTTCTAGATGAGAGCCGTAAATAATCACGAATAGGCTCGCGTCCGGGGCAGTTCCTGAAAACCAAGGCTTTATGTGTGTTTGCGTTACAGTGACCGGATCTCCAAATTATATTCAATAAATTTTCTACTACCGCAATCCATAATTTAAAATTTGTTACGTTTGCTTTGGAGGTTACGTCGTAGGGCCGTATATACATAATATACACAATTAAGTATTTTTTATTTAGATATTATTTATGTTCGCTTTTCGCGTGGGGCTAAAATTTATTAATAAGAAGTCGTTTTAATCTTCTTTTTGGCGTGCCTATCTTCAGAGGAAGTTGATGACCACCTCACAGCTCACGATCCATGGCTTTGGTTATAATTTTAAAGGAATTCAGACGTTTCCATCTCCTTGTAGTCCAAGGGTGTTTTTTTATGGTTCAGCCTAAAGGCCTCTACACACGTAGCAACAAATCATGCCACCGACTTGCAGCTTGCCAATAGCGTCGAAAATATCTCAACCCTGGGCTAGTCTCATTAGTTCGGCAGTACTACCGACTTCCATCACAAATTCCTCATCCATGTTAGCATCTATTTATAATTGGTTTTATAATTAGTTTAAACGTTATTATTTTGATATGTGGGTTTATTGGCACAACAAGCACCGGTTGTCGCATGGCTGTAGCGGTTGTCGGGTTGCAGATCGGGGACAGTCATTGCCGTGCTGCAGCTCAGGCGACTGGAGCGATGGTCGGATGATGCTGCTCCTCGGATCGCATGTCCAAGTTTGAGGTCACTTCCGGAGAGCGACGCTTTCAATGCTGAATGCTGATTCACTCCGACACACGCCGCTGAGGCCTGAACGGATTTACCTCATGCACACCTGACTACAATGTTAGCACTGCATTCATACACCTTCATTGTTATATTACAAACTAAAATAATGAATAAACAAATGACCAGGAGACTACTATAATAACATCTTAGATTTTTGGCGTTACGTGTAGTGCATGATATTACAATGTAACGGCAGGATAAGGTAATGGGCATGCGTATGTTTAAGACCATACATATCTAGACTGTCTTTAGAGCTGTCTATTTTGCTTTACCTTGTCCATAGTTCAAAAAAACCTCAATTGGAAAAACACCTCAATCTATATGTCATTTTAAAACTAGCTAGTTAACTTTCACTTTTTCTTTGTGATGCCAAAAAAAAATACTAGGTATCATAAAATTCGGTTTAACCATTAATCTAAACGAGCGGTTACACAAAAAGTGCATAAAGCCAAGCAATGACGCATGCACATTTTATATTAACCTTCCACTGCACTTTCGCCTTGCCGGCTTGCTTCTATTTTAAACCTTTTAACCTGTTAAAATTATACATTTTAAATGCACATATTTGATAATTCGTAGAAAATCAAGAATATTCACGATCGATCGAAACTCTCGATGGTCGTAATAACAAAGGAACTATGTAAGTTGCAAGGCGTCGGTTAGAATTTATTTTTCAGAATTTTTCTTTCGGGAAATTTCATTTCGTGTAACATATCAGCTACAGAATAGCCTAGGTCGTAGCTTTATACCCGTGATCAGTACTTGCATTTTTAATATTACTCAAGTAAGCATGACAGCATTCAATTATTCTGACTTTGGAAATGTTTGTGTTTTGAGTTTTCATGATACTTAGCGCGTGTCGCAACAAGTCGCTTCATGTGCCGCAGCCTTCAGCGTGCGTGCGCTTGTATTGCGCGAATAAAGTAAAACGAAATCTCGGAAACCCGATATTTTTTTAAAGTAGAATCTACGTATTTAAAATAATTATGCGAGGCTACTGCGGTAAGTCTCTAATACTTTTAAAAATTATAAATCGATTTTATTTCTCAACGAAATCTCCGCTGAGGGTTACACGTGGTCCAGCGAGATTCCAATTTTTTTCATACTTTCATAATAGTATCACTTATTTAATTAAATCAATGACTTTATTAGTTATTAATTTCAATAAAGTAAATTGATTTTTAATAGTGAATATTTATTCGGATTTAGGCGATTCTTAAATTAATAAGTAAATTGTGCCCATCACTAATGGGGAAAGATAGTGAGTAGTGGCTGAATGTTTATAGGTATATAGTGTCGCATTTGCTTAATCTTTTCTATCCGATAACGTAGCATTGTTGTTGTTGTTTTTCTCTAGAGCCAGTTGTCTTAACATATAAGACACCGGACACAAAGAGTAAGTAAATTGTTAATATCTTGCAGATATAAATTCACAAAACATTATTGATATTATTTATTGACTTCGTCGGAGTAAAGAAAATAAACTATTAGTTAAACAATTAATTTAAATTAGTTAGAGATTAAGTGTAATCGCATATAATTAAATATGAAATTATAAAAGACCTTATGGAAATATTATTAATTTACTTTTCAGTTTTGTGTTATGCTGTATGACATTACAGGAGGAAGAGTGGACGTTGGACCCTGGAGGCTCTTTTAATGAAACCTTGAAACGTAGTTATAAAATATTATCGACTGATAAATATACCAGAAAATTAATCAATTAAGGCTTTTAATATTGTCATGGTTAGTTTGCGAACCGTTACATTAACAGTATATCAAATGCGTCATGTAGCAATATCGTCAAATATGGTATCAATATTTTTGAGTATGGCCCAAATTTATTTTTTAATGTTTATTCGCAAGTATCTTATATAGGAATATTTTTTGATTTGTTTATTTTTTAGTTTTTGAGAAACCGGACGATCATCTGCTAAGTAGTATTTAATTCGAGTTTTCAGTAATAGGAATTTTATATTGCGTGACTAAGCATCATTTGTATAAAAATAAATAGTAATTAATCTCACAGACTCTTGAATTTTAAATGTATGTCAAAACAAAATAAACAATTTAACAAACGCCTTCTATACAATTACAACGATAATTGTAAAAATAATTACATTAATTTGATAATAGGCCCCCTTATACGTGTCGTCACGTAATATTTCATTTACGTACATTTTATATATGTTTTCTTACCTGTTAGCATAACCGTACCTCATATCTTGTAAATATTTAAAATTCAAACAATATACACAAAATGGCTTTATTGAAACGTTAATAAAAATAATACTAGCATGGCTCGCTGGTATTATTTTATTTCATTTTCGTAAAGCATATTCGTAACAAAAAACAACTTAAAGCAGGAAATTGCCCGAGGTTTCATTTCCGTTTCGTTATATTTGCAGGAAAAACTCAATAATTTAACCGAAAACGGAAGACCATCTACTAGTGTTTGAATCCGAATATAATAAATAATAAACTCGAATAAAATGAAATCTTTACTACTCCTCATGAATAATAATAAAATAAATTTATTAGTTTTTTTTATATCTATTATATTTTACATTTTATTTCATTTTTATTATTTTGTGTTCATTTTGATTTAATGCAATATCGAAAAATTAGCTTAGATAATCTAATCAAATACATATTCACAAAAAACATACTGCGTTTTCTAACAATTGTTTGTATTATTCATGAAGTCTTATAAATTTTATTTTTTATTAAAATACTTGCGCCATACGTTGTTTTCAGTTTTTCATGTCACGCTGGAGTAATTGTTTTTATCTTGTGTTTAAAAATATTTATTTCATGAATCATTCCGCCTAAATTGTTGAAAACTGAAATTGTTTCAGAAATAACACGCCATATTATAGATTGAATATCTTTTATATTTATATATATATATATATATATATGTCTAAGAAGTTTTAGACGCTTCAAGCATTTATTTATACTAAAAACTTAGTTTACACTAGCTTACTAATAATTCAAAATCCAGAGCGTGGTGGTTTATGTTAAGGATAACTAAATAAATATTTCAATAGTCATGCTTGCGTTAGTTGAAAAATTATCCATCCTTATAACAAACGTCAACTATCTCATAATAATGTATTATTTATGTAAAATTAAAATCAACAAGTAACAACATTAAACAGTATTAAACAAGGAATCTAAGAACGTAAGTCATCAAATTTAGATTAAATGTCATTAATCAAATCATTGAAACGTCTAATTGTATGTGCGCATGATAGATATTTATAAAAATAAATTGATTACTTTTAAAATAATAATAAATGGATACGAATCGACTGTTTTTGTTCACTACACGTCAGTGGGTAGTTCATAGTCTTTCATTATGTTTTTTTCTGAACTTTTTAAAGATCTGACGAACTCTTAAAAAAATATTCATTTTAGTTGTAATGATTCATGTGAATATAAACAGAGAATTCATTGGATTTTCTTCTTTCTTGGGGCTTGTGTTGCGTTATATTTTAACTCAAAAATTAAAGAGTGCCAGTGAAAAAAAAAGTAGACAATGACTACGGTTTTTAATGTATTCGACGTTGCATTACAATTAGATCAAAAGTAGATCGCACTATGAGAGGTTTTGCTGAATAGAAAAAGCTTATTTCTTTAATCATAGCAATTTAAATTATTTACTAAAAACTTATTTCAGATGATATTTTTTATCAAAGGGTTTGAAGCAAGGCAGAAATTTAAAACATACTCTCCATCAGGCATTGAACCTAAGAATACCAGGTCAGCTAGCAGGTACTTTGTATCATAAGTAACTTTATTGTACAAAATGAACCACGCAAACAGACTTTGAAGATTGTGTTTCTATTAATATATACATACGGTACACGATGTAGGTGTAATCAAATACGATGACTGTTTGATTTCTCAGAAATTTATCAAATGCAACCTGTATTTCTACCACAAACAGAATTATAAGACACCTCATATCACGGAAGGCTTTCTCCAACTTCACCTATTCTTATCGATTACTAGTATTCGTATTTTCACATGTTCTTTCCACTCGTCTAAACCCATTAGTGTTGCATTGAATACGCACTCAATAAAAAAGACTTTTATAGATCTTGAAATATATTTGACAGCAGTATATGTTTCAAGTATTAGGACACTTGGTTTTAATTATTTTGTATTTGAAAAATGTTTGTATTAATACTTGACTGTATTCGCTGGTGATTAGCGAATAATTGACTTACTTTGTACTTACAGTTTTTATGTAATTAAAGCATACATTAAAAAGAAAAACGCTTTGCACCCCTGTGTATTTAAAATAGTAATAAGTAAAGAGGTTATATTTGATAATAAATATTTAATATAGAAACATTGAGTATGATTTTTTAAACGAACACCTTTTTTTCCTGTTAAGTGATTAATCAAAACACTAGTAAATAAATGTGAGCGCGACCATTTTTAAATGTGAGCGCTTTGGTTTTTCAGGGGTTTCGTAATTTTTTTAAATATTTTATCATTAGGATTTATTTTTTTATAATATAAGGGAGAGGTCGAGGACTGAGGCAGTGTTAATTTAGGCATGACGTCACGTCGGGTCACACGGCGACTCGCGGCTCGTGTCCATTGGGGTCACGAGGAAAGTTTTACCTTGACAACTGTAGTTTATTCAGATATGGCACAGTAAAAATCTTCTATTTTATCTGTGGCAATGTTAACATTTCTAAACGACAACCAGTGAGGAAACGTAGAATCGACATTAGAATAAATAGATTTGCACACATTTCTTGTATCGTTGACTTGCATACAAATGTGATCGATATCATGTAATGTCTGTCTGTATTTTTATTTAGGTGTCTTGAATGTGGTAATTATACAAGTAATCGTAAATTAATATGAATAACTTTAAAAAGTGACCACACTGTAACTTAGATTTATATTCAACATTAGTTTAGTGCAAAAAACATATAAGTGTGTATGTGTGATTAGTTTATTAGTTTACACTTGTAGAGTTGTGTTCATTTTTTTTGTACCTTTATAGATATGCCAAGAAGATAGCAACTATGAGACATAATAATATCAAGGAATCTTACAATAATTAAATATTGATTCGTTAAGTTATATCGTAATTTATAAAGGAAAACGACTAGCAAGTCTAACATTATAAATCATCAATCAATTTACATCATTGTACTATGTAATAAGGTAACAATCAATAATATTTAAGTGGGATTAATTTGCATATACTAGAATAACTCTTAAAGCCTTCCGAACCTGTGGATGGATTCAGTGTTTTCTTTTAGTGATATTGTGAGCAGAATCAAAATCTTTTGAATAGTTTCCTCTTTTTAATCTCGAGATAAATTCATTTTTGATCTTTAGCTGCAGTTTTCCCGAATTGAATTTTAAAGTTTCACGCACCTGATTTCCCAGACCCGCGCGAGTGCCATTACTCGAAAAGGCACAAAGGCTTTCCTCGAAGGTTGCTCAGGACGGGGTGCGAATTCTCTTTATTGTGCAAACACCGACTGACCTTGACCTTCAGACCACCACGTGATCTGAAGCCTTTCTATATTATTCAAAGGACAAACAATGTTGTCCGACATATTGCATTTTCAGACTTTTTATTTTCTTAGATTTTTAAATTTATAAATATTAAAAAATATATATATATCAAATGCTTCTTGGATTGTAACAAGCCATTGTATTATTATTATAATTTTTTTAGCATATTTATAAACTTGAAACGTGTCGGTTCAGTAATATTAATTGGAAATGTCAACTTCTAACATAATTTTTTTTATAAAAATAATATTCTTATGTTGTTTGTATTTTGTTAAAATTTATACATTTTAACCTCAATAACATAAGAATATTATTTTTGTGAGAATTTTTAAGCTATTATTTGTACACACCAAATACTAACATCGATTATGAAACGACTAAAAATATCAATATTATTGTTTATTTATTATTATATCAGATTTTTTGAGATGTCCTAAATAATCCCGTCTTGCACCAAAATACATTTATTCTTATTGAAATGAAAAAACCATTATTACTACTCTCTCTAAAGTGACAACTGTCAATAATATTTATATTTCCACAACCTTTTAATAAAATAGACATATTAAATAAATTATCATAATAGTTTTTTAATAATTTATTGATTAATCATGCTTATTTTTTATACATAGTCCTGCATTATTATATGATATCAATGATAACACATTATAATTACAACTGACATAAATAGGTTCTATTAAAATCTATGCTGAGGCGAACAGACAAGGTCAGCAGAATGTCTAAAGATGCCCTGTAAAATTATAAAAACAATGTAAGTAGGTTACACATTCGCATAAAAAAACATAAATTTACATAAAAATTAAGACTTTTCGTTCTGCAATCGCAATAAAATTAATATTCATGTATTTAATTTCAAAATAACTACAGTTAAATTTTACGTGGATATATATTTTTGTGGTTACTAGAGTAAACAGTAAGAGGGGTTGAAATTACAGGGTGGTTTTCCATTGGGATATTCTCTGAGCCAATTTCCGTTTCTTCGAGGGTTTTACTTTACCTTGCTTTGCATACAAACTCACCACCAATGGGAATATACTTAAGATTCAACATGGGAATTTAGAGATAGTGTGTAATAAAGCGTATATTTACGATGTTCTCTTATTATTTTAGTTTTTTTTAGATATTCGTATTCATATCAATTTTAAAAAAAAAATTCCAGAAATATTTTTTATACCTCCTATTTACAGATATATATATTTTTTGAACACATATAAATTAATTTATCATATCAAACAACTCGCTGGTTTAGTGTTATATTATATGTATGGAATATGACATATTTAATAAAACATTGTTTGTTCAAAATATTAAGTTAATATCACAATAAGTCATTATAAACACAACGTAAAGATTCATTTTTAAGTGGTCGTTACGCTTACCAGCACTAGCCATGAAACATTAAAAAAACATACAATATTTAATATGGCATATATGTTGACATTTATTTGCAGCTATTTATACGACCTTTGCCGTCAACTAAGGTAATCGTAAATCATTAATCTAAAAAAAAAAATTTTTTTCTGTATAAATCATCTGTGGTGTTTTTTAAAAATATATTATTATCTCGTTATCGAACAAAAACTCGTTGTAAAAACATTCTTTGTTGCAAAACCACAAAAACAATATTCTTACTTACGACTACGAAAAAATATATAAATCCAAATAATACGTAATCTTTCTTCTAGAAATTAAATTATTCATTTGAAAAATTTTTTTTTCGTTGTTATCTCGTTTGTCAAGATTTGTTGCTCGCTCAGCTCCGCAATAGACAGTGCGTAAAAGTATCCCCAGAGACGAAGCCCACTTCCTCTCGGCTCTCACGCGACAACGCCAATCACGCTGGACGTCACTCAGCTAATTGCACAATGCGGCTAATTTTTAATTGCGTACATCCTCCAGCATCCCAATGGGGACATCGTCAACATATGTAATCGGTCATACAAGTCAGCTACTGCTGTATGACTGTTCACTTGTTCACCTTTATCTTTTAGTAAAAATCAAAACTGGTCATATTTAAAATATTCCTTCCCACTATCCCCGTGTTGCTTGTGCATGGCTGCCATTCTGTACCATGAGTGTGTGTGATCGGCAACGGAGTAGTGGACTTGGAATTATTGTGAAGGTATGTGCTCTGGAAGTACCTTGTCGAGGTGGAGGGGGCTTCTGATATTGTTTCTATAGCTTGCTGCAAAAGGAGTATCAGATCTAAACGGGCAGAGCTTTGTAAGAAAAGGTATTATATAATTATAATAATGCTATTGGGCAGCAGCAATACCCAAACTTTTCCCACTTGACCCACTACACTATTTTCCCCGTAGAAAACCATGAACACTGGCTCAGCATGAGTGGTCGCCAAACTTATCTGAGGAAAGTCACTTGGTGATGAAGATGATATAGTTATTACATTTGTATTACTCGATATTTATCGAGGTTTTTTACTTGTTCGGACTCAACAATTTCTTCTTACTTTTATGTTCTATCCCAATTATAATAGTGTTTATATTATTGCAACAAAGAGACGGCCACAGGGACACGTGCTTAAATCATTTGTTTGTGCCTTCGTTTATGGAAATTGGGAATCAGGCAATCTTCTGTACAGACTTGAAAGACCAATAATGTAAAAAGTGTAATTTATTACACTAAGAAAACTAAATCACACACCTTTGACCGTAAAATATAATATTCAAAACAGATGTAAAACTAAACAAAGTTTGCGGAAATAGAATTAATTGCGTTCATTTCCAATGGTACGAATCAACCTACTTTCTATGGCTGTGTGTAAAGATTGTACGAAATCGAATCAAACATTTATCAAATTACGATCTTAGTTATCTTAAATAAAGTCAGCTGTGTTATGAAAGAAGTTAAAGTTGCAGGATTCACAGTATCTCGTCACGCGCCGTGGCCACCCCACTTGCAGCGGCGCACACCTGCCTTACCTAACCTTACCTAAATAATTGGCCAACTACGAAAGCACGCGGCCACGGTAATAAACCTAACAAGGTTTTGAATATAATTGAGGCTTGCCAATTCGCTTCTAATCTTTATTACAACAAATTAAAGCTTTTGCTGTATAGTTCAAATAGTCAGTATGTTTTCCGCCTGAACGTATGAGCAATAAAATACCACATTGTAAAAACAACTTTATAAAACTAGGTATTTATTTAAAATAAAATAAAAAATTAATCAAATATTTAATTGCCACAGGTACTTTGGTTTCATACGTGTGATTTACGGTTAATATTCTCCCCAAATTAGAAGATACGGTGGGCGGAAGGACTAAACCATCAGGAACTAACGAATGAAAAGTATATATACATTGCATTTTCTCATGTGCATGCGTGTGTATTGATTTGATAATTTTTTATCGTACAATACAAGTGATTTCCTAGATATATTTAGAAAACAACTACGTGGATTTAAATTAAAATCCACCGCGCGCCACTGTTTGCCATTTTATCGTCTAATTATTTATAATACGATTAAAACCATAAACGTGTTGTATCGGACGAGTTTATTTAATTATATTTAGCGAAATATTCAAATATAGCAGTTCAGTCTTAAAACCTGCAAACAGTGTCATTGACCCTAGCGAGAAAAGTTTATTCACCGGGCGAGCGTGCAGTGGACGTTTCCCAACAGATCGTACGTATAAGGTCGCATTCCTCGGCGTTGCTCGATCTGTGTCAGGCGCCCCGTCCGGTCGGGGGCCCCGCCAGAGCCCCCGGGGCTCCCCGCCCCCTGCGGGCGCGCCCCCCGCGTGTGCGCAATTTGCCCCCTCTGCCCCCCGGCAGAGCCGACACCTCAGCTGACACTCGGCCGGTATGCGCCGAGGAAAAATCGAGCCAGCGGCTTCAAACCGCCTGGCATAGCAACAGCAGGTCATAATGTTTTAACACACTAAAGGCGGGTACTAGTACCCGTTTCGCGGACTGCTGTCTAAAAGCGGCAGAAGGTCATTTCACTCTAGGTTTACAGCTCGTAATGTTTGTTTAGTAGACTCGTCAACGTTACCTCTACCAATACTGTACAGTGATTCTGAACAAAGTGATGTGGTCAGAGATTGATAATCCTCCAATTATTGAACAATTTTTAGAACAAAGTGGTGTTGTTGTGATGCCAAGTAATCCGCAAAGTGTGTATGAAGTGGTTCAACTTTTTATAGGAAACGATTTATTTGACTACATGCAAATCAAAGAGTGTATAAACTAGATATTTCCGCTTCGCACATCAGTTTAGTCAATTCGGTTACCCGCTTAAAGTGTGTTTAACTATAATATTTGGTGACCGGACACTCCATCAAACTACACTCAGTTTTTCAGTACACTCCAACGCGAAAGTTTGGCGATACTGGTCACCAAAAGCGGTATTCTCAGTGTGGTCATTTATTTGTAGACGCAACAGCATTAGCATTTATCAAAACACACACAAACAAAATAATAATATCTATTATATAATATATATATACAGTAATACCCCGCTTTACGCGACCCCGTTATGCGCGGTTTCACTATAACGCATATTTCAAATTTCGCGTTAAAATGCCTTGCATTACGCGAATTTCTTATTTAATAATGTAGTCATTGACTTCTCTTAAAAATTAAAAACAGCGTTGGGTGTTATGAACGTATTTTACAAGAACGTAAAAGAAACGCTATCCAAAAGACAATAGATGTATTTTTTATAAAAAATAACATGTAATACTGCATAAAGTGATTGATTCAAATGATTCGTATTTTTTTGTATTAAGTTTTGACCATGTACGTATGTTTAATCGTAAACCCCGATATACGCGAATTTCACTTAACGCGATTTTTTCCGTAAAGCGGGGTATTACTGTATGTGTATAATTAACGCGCTGCTAAAAACGCTGAAGCGGTTTGGTGCAGGTGTGCGGCGACGCGCTTTCAGGGGAGTAGCCGGCAGTAGTCAGGAGGAGCCGGAAGATCTCCATGAGCTGTAGATGCATTTGAGATGTAGATGTAGATGTAGAGCATAGCCGCTGTGGCCAGCTGCATGAGGGGAAGCGCCGGCGAGGTGGATTCCTCGGCTGCGCTGCGCGGCCCGCACCGGGCGGCCTTGCGGGGCTTGCACAGTCGCCGCGGTATGGCGCAAACGCCTGTTGGTAACCGTTTGCCTACATTTTCCCAATAAGTTTCGACATCCGCTGGATTGGCCGGTGAATGTGTACCGCGAGACGCAGCCGCTTGACCCATAATTGGCTATTATTTTTATTGGAATGATGCTGTGTATACAAAACGGCCGCTGTGCCTGCCAGAGGTGATGTTAATTAAATATACAACTACAGCTGAAATTCTTTACTCTACTTAAAGCTACTCCTATTCTTGACTGGTTTTTTTTAAATTCATAAATAAATTCCTGACGCCTGCTTAAGACGAAAGATTTACTTATTTACAAATATTAGTTTTCTTAGATTATAATTACTAAACCCCATGGTCGACAAGAGTCACTGTATTTCATATAGGTATTTATAATTTTTCTCCCAATTTCTTATGACACGATGCCACTTTTTTATCATACTTCTAAAAAGTCTATAATTAAAATAAAAATACTTAAAAAATATATTTCAATTTAAATTTTCGATGATGCGACATTTATTTTTTTTACACGCCGATGTTTGAAAGACTTTTCATGTTTGCATATTCTTTTATTTTCACATTGGTACAAAATTATAAGATAACCTTAAGAAATAAAAAATTTACAGATCAAAATAAACTAACTGTTGACGGCATCGACACAGTCCGCAACTAAAGAAAACACTAAATGGAACACATAGTTAATCTCACGTCAGAAATTAAATAAGGGTACGATATATACAAATTGCATTAGCACCTTTAGAAAATTAAATAAATGCACTGCGTAAGATCTAAGGCATACTGAGAAGCAATACAAAAATCATATTGTTTGGATTCATAACTTATACAGCAGACTTAATATATGTATATAGATTTTTTATATAAGCTTTATAATACTTAATATTTACAGTTTAATTTGAAAATATAATTTTATGAAAACATATTCAATTTGATTTTTTATGGTAAAATGATCTTTGGGAATATTGACATCCTTCTGCACATAAAATGGGATTTACTTTACTTAAGTTCGTACAAAATAAGATTATTGCTTTATGTAAAAAAATCTAATTATTTTGTAATATTAATTTAATTGCTATCAGGATTAAATTTAATTTCCTATAAACCTGTAGGGTATTGCTAGATTGTATATGATTATTTAGATTTACCTATTTATTTACCACAATGAGCCTATTGTAAAAAGCTCTGATAACTATAATATTTAAATATTTTTATTGCTTCAGAGTGTATTAATAAAAATATCCAAAATAAATCAAGATTGAAATAATAAAAAAAAAAATTCATATCAGTGCTTTGTATACAGGTGTAGAAATTCATAAAATCTTTCTAAGGTTTTGTGTTTAATATAAATTGCAACATTGAAAAATTGCTTTTGAGGAGACTATTGCAATGGATGCTTCCAAACGAAACTAATTACTGGCAATGCACCAAGACAGCGGGATCTAATGCAAATAGAGATCAGCAATCACTTTTGTGACTCAAAATAATAGCTCTAGCTGTGAAATTCATAGTTTATAAAGAGTTACGTTGTTTTAAAGCAGAAAAATAGTTAAAAAAATTATAACTTAAATACATAATATTGTATCTCTTTTTCAAGAGGTTTTTTGCCGTCTAGCAATTCAATTGATTACTTTGTAACATTTTTTTCTGAAATAAGATGTAATGTACAAATAATTCAATTTTAAATCTGAATACATAAAAAAACATCAATTAATGTTATAGTTTAAAATAAAATAACCTTTGAATGTTTCTATTAAAGTTAAACAAAAAAAATTAAGATACAACTCTATAACTTGGTAGATATTAAATTATACATGGATAAAAAATACCTTAGCTTTTGTAAACAAATTATTTCATAGCCATTTATAATTTGTAATATGGACTTTTTTCTAGAAAATACTTATAATATTCCTCATACAATTTAAATAAAAAAGAAGTGAAAAAGAGAAATTGAATTTATATAAAGGTGAAGATAATTGTGTTTCAGGTTGTAAAAACACTTAAGTAAAAATAAATTATATGAAAAATGAGGGACGTGAGGTTTTAAATTTTGCAAAGCACTGCTTTGTATATAACATTATACGAATTTATAATTCAATATTCTGACAAAAAAAAATACGTAGAAACAACATCACAACATTTTTCAATAATACAATGAGTTGATTTTGATTACAATCAATTTTGAAGTAGTACACAAGGCTTTGTGTATAAACTTGGATTTTATACAAAATCAATATTTTGTTTCGTGTGGTGTTGTAAATTCAATATTTTTTAATGCAATAACAGAAATGAACAGTACATAGAAGCTATTATACCTACAAAGTATGCAACATTCAAAAATATCTATATTATGTTTAAATACTGGACTTTGTTATTTACGTTGCCTCAGAGACTTTAGGACGGACATATTATATAAGTGGAGCAGTTATAAGTCGCTTCTCAATTATTCTGTCATATAATTTGGATTCAATATTGAAGAAACCAAAATATACAAGAAAATACATCTCCTGATATACATTACTTCATTATACCAATATGATCACAAAAAAACCACTTCCTTTTAAATACGTTTTTAGTATAAGAATAATACTGAATAATTAATAATTTTACAAGTTGATTTTATGACAAAGGTTTTTCAGTATGTTGTTTATTATTCATTCTAAAACTAAATTTTGTATTGCGAAAGTAATTAATATATAATCTAGCTAGCAATATAAACACAAATCGAGTAAATTCTACAGGTGGGCAAATAAACATAGCTGCGCTCACCTCGGGAGTCTATTAGATGCATATTTATACACATTATCTAGTAACATTAGTAAAATAATTATCACAATGAAAATTTTCTTTCTACCTGGTCATTAAGAATAGACTTTTTCTGTGGAGAAAAATATAGCCACATATGTACTTAAATTTACTTCCAATCGCCTACATACATGACATTATTGCCTAATTTATGGCATATTATGGTATTTTTATGTATAATAATTTATTCGACTTTAAGAGAGTACATTTTAATCATAAAGCTATCTTAAATTTCAAAGAAGGTAGAGAATTTAGCCCCTTCATTTTTCAGTATTGACTATCTCACGTTATATCGATTGAAATTGCTCTAAAACTATTTGAGTGTGCAACTTAAGAGTTATGTTTGATGTACGTTAATTACTAACAGCTAGCAGACTCAGTGGTAAGGGGCGACTTTAGCGTTGATCGGCCTGGCGTGCTGTATGCTCTCGTATTCATAGAAATTGGACTGCGGCCGGAGCGATTCTCCTCGGGGGGCCCGCTGTGAGTGATAACCTCCCACGCCGCGCCTGCAACACGCAAATACCTCAGTATTAAAGATATCAAACAAGGCTACAAATTTATCATTAAAGTATTATAAGTATATAGATACCTCTCTTCTTCCGCTTTGACTCTCTGAGCATGAACTTGCCGCCTCATTTGACCAATCTGAACTTCACTCAATCTTTCTCTGCGAGCGCTAAAATATTAGAATAAGCATGTTAAAAATATGACATACACATATTCAAATAAATTTAATTATTGTTGTAACTTTTATTTTCTACAGTTTTAAATACATGAATTGTATTCTCATTAAACTTGTTTCGGCTTATTGAAAGACATCCTAAAGTTTGATAGGAAAAGTAGTTATGTATGCAAAATCATGCTTTCGGTGAAAAGTGAAGTGATTTTGATGCAAGAAATTGAAATGGATGCTTCAATGAACATAATTGTAATAAGAAACGGTTAATCAAATTTTGGTTGTATTAGATTATCCTAAAAATAATTATAATAAATTTATTTATTTATTTTAATCCAAATCATATAATTTCCTTGGTAAGCAATTACAATCCTAGGAGGCGAAAATCATATATTTTAATAAAACAGAGTAATTTTACATATTTTATTAATTATTCTTGACATGATAGACCTAATAAGATCAGATGGTTGCGTGCACAAATTTCCAAACTATCGGAATCAGAACATTGAACATATCACGAACAATGTAACTACCTGTTAGATTTAATATCAAAGCGAATAATAATATTTTTAGGATAGTCCATACTTTACAAAGCTTAGACTAATAAAATGATGTATAAAGATAATTACTTGAGATTTTGTTGTATTTCTTCGTAGTTGACATAATGACCACCACCCCAAGGACCCTCCATTACCTTCAATAAAGAAATTATATATTTTGTAAATAATTTCTCTTGAATGAATTTGGAGATCGCATAAATGTTAGTATAAGTGAATTAATGTTATGACATACACGTTATAAAAGGTTGCAAAATTTACTTGACTCGGATAATATATTTCATTACATTTAATACGCAAGCTTTAAATCTAAAAAAAAAAAAAACTAGTCGATTGCATAAAGTATCAGCATTTGATATTTTACAAAACCGGCCACAGCGATAAGTCAATTAATTTATACCATATATGTATTATGATTTTTAATAATAATGCAACCAGAATAGGAAAGATATAAATGATATTTGCACAATGTTGCAATGAAAACATGCTTAAGCATCAGGCAGCAGGCAGCAGGATAATATTACTGTTCTATTCACTGTAAAAAAAGACATTGCATACGAAAGCTTGCAAAATTAATCCTACTTGGCCAAAGGTGTTGTACGAGGCACAAACTATAGTATGTCTACAATAAAATAAGAAGAAGGTTGTGTATATATTTTTTTACATAGTTAATGCTTACTTTTTATCTGCAATTTTTGTTCTATAGTGTAAAGTATATATTTGTTTAAAAAATTTTTTTGTTAAATATCAAAGTTTAAGCAAAAGTATGAAGCGAGCTTGTTCATTTAAAATTGTAATTGATCTTTCTAATATCAAGCAGTACAAAATTGCAAGTGATCGTTCTAGTGCTGCTTCTACATGTCGCCAAACATCAGCCGCAAGGCCCCAAGTGCAAGGAGTACCTTCGTAATCAATCCACACATGCCATATGTTTTATAAATATAATTTTTTTAACATAAATAATTTATACTAACACATGCAATGCCAGTAAAAATTATCTAACTTAGGTATTACACTACACAAGCTAATGAAATTTTAAATTGAATTTGCAAATAGTTGAACACCTGATTAATTTTTTTTCAAAAATATAGAGGCAGCACAAATATAATTTTTATAAGTATGTATATTTATGGTGTATTTTTTTCTCAGCAAAGAGAGGTAACAACAAAATTTATATTTTGCCTCAAACCAAACTTTTGCTTTTTATGGCAGAATAATCTACAAGCTTTGATAGTACAATATAGATATCATAAATATTAAACTATAAGCTAGAAAGCGTGGCTGTGGTATTGCGCGCAGGTGTATCCTTACCTGGGAGATGGTGTGCGCAGCGGGCCCGTTACGGGTGGGAGGGTGACGATAGGGAGGCGCCCAGCCTCTCCCTCCTGGTCCTGCGCCTGTCCCCTCCCCACCCTCGCCTAGACGATCCCCGCTGGCCTGGCGTGAGTGCGAACCGTTGTGTTTGTGGTGATCGGGGAGTTTGGGATGACCAATAGTGCCGTTAGTGATAAAGGTTTCGGGACTTTTAGCAGGAGCTTCTTGCGGCCTATCCACAGTGTCAGTTTTTGAGAGAGACTTTTCCGATGCTCGACCGGGATGGGAACGACTCTGCAACCCTCCGTAAATTTCTGATCGAGTGTCGGGAATCTTGGGACGTTGCTTGCCAAATCTAAAAAAAATATATATATGAAAATATATAAAATTGTAAGAATGCATAGAATTTTATGCATCAATAATCATCACTATTCATTTACCTGAGCATTGTTGAGATTGATTTTAGCAATGAAGGTTTTTTATGTGATAGTGAAGATTGAGTGGGAGTTCCTCTCACAATGCCATCAACTCCATTATCAGTTAACCAATGTTTCAGTGCTGTAAAAATTAATATGATTTAATGTATAAACATTTAAAATCAGTATATTTCACTGTTTTTTGAAAATTACATATAAAATGTTACAATGCTTAAAAACGCAAAACAGCTACACATTTTAGCAATGAAATTTATAATCATTGTACAATAAAAGTTTATTAAGATTATTGTAGTTGGTATTATTTCAATTTACTTACGCTGATGTGATCTGCCATAAAGAGGATCATTGTGCCTTCCGTCTCTCTGATGCAAAGATACTTCTTGAATGGCTGTCTGTAAAGATTCTAAACTAGAAGACTTTCGCATTCCAAGAGATGGACCTACCGGAACTATAAAAAAAAACATAAACGATATTATCTATAATACACACTAACATTATTGCTGATTGTATAGGTATCAATAATGGGTTTGGAGTATTACCACTGTTTGCCTTCTGTTCCTTAATTTTTTTATAGGTGCCGGTATTCTTGGCATCCATGGCTGCGTGTCGCTTTTCAGACATGGAGCGACGGCCGATGGCATCACGAGAGAAACCACCGCCATCTCCACCACATCCACTCTCGCTACCCGACTCCCAAACGCCACCAGGGCCATTTCTAAAATAATAACAATAAATATTAGGATCGATTACGTTACATGTTACGTTTTCAGTTACCCACACATTTTTTTCCTAAGAAGTCCATTCAACTGGGTTATTGAGATATTTCAAAATGCTAGGATTTTTATTTTGTGTTCTTACTTATTTGGACTTTATAGCTATGATAGAATAGACTTAAGTGATCTGAGCACAAGAAACATAAATTCTTTTTATTTTATTTGTGAAAAATCAGTCTGGTAAGACCAAAATATGGTAAGTCTACCTTAATAAAAGTATCCTACTTACTATATGAAAGAATAATAACAAAATATCATATAAAATGTGACTAACTTGTTAGAAGCAGAGCTGTAATCTTCTTCAATGATTACATTATGATGAGGAGGAGCAGTTCTAAGGTTGTGTCGCATGGCATTGGTTGGCAGATGAGATCTATGAGGATGCTCCCGAGGACCTCCGTTCACTACCGAGGTGTCTCCTTGAGTCGCTATACAGTAGCTCTCGTTCCTAAGACCTGTCAATCTGTCAATGACAGGGTTCCAGCCGTCCAGCCTGCTCCACTCAAAACTGTCTCTTTTATTATCCATCGGATCTCTCATCTTACTGTCCTTCTCCTGGAAAGCACGGTTGTCATCGGATTGACCACTGATCCAACTCGTATTATTGTTGTTTATGTTAACTATCGAAGAATGCTTTTTTGAGTTATTGGAGTGATTGCTGATATGAGAATCATTGACTTTATTGGAGTTGGAATCGAACTGTTGAGGAGTCTTGTTGAAATTGGAATCTAATGATACAACAGATTTATGACTATTTTGATCCCTAGATACATTTGAGTCCATGGATTTGTGAGGTGAACTAGGATTATATATCACAGTATTATGAGACGGGGAAAAAGAGCGCGAGTGGGTCATGTTGTCGTTTGAATTTGAGGTTTCGTTGACACTGGGAGGTGTGTCGTCTTTCCACCGAGCTATGTTATCCATACTATCTATAAATTCAAGAAATATTAAATTAGTATATTAACAATTACAAAAATCATAAATATTGATATATGTATGGCTTTCTTACACATACCGGTTCGACGTGCTATGGTTAATGAGATGTTTCCTTGGATATTACTTCTAGTGTGTACTAAGGCTCTTCTCAGAGTTTCCATGGCTTCAGCATTAGATTGTCCAACTAATGAGACACCATTTATATTCAATAATTGATCATTAGTATGTAGCCTGAAATTTAAAGGATTGTTACATTAAAAGAAAATCATCCTAATAAACATTTAATAAAATTATGGTGCGGTTCATCAGGAGTCATACCTTCCATCTCTGGAAGCTGCTCCACCGTGTAAAACAGACTTGATAAAGATTCCTAGATCCTGGGGGTTCAAGCCGACAGTCACCTTCCCCTTAACACTAATTCCAAGACCAGCTTTTTCGGAATCGTGCACGGGAATATCTAGCCGCATAACAGAACGATGTCTTAGACCAAGCACCTATAAAAGTAACAATATTTAATAGTAATTAAAGTAAATATTTAAATTTTAGTCTTCAATAAAATTTTATTACTAAACATTTGCTTAAACATAATCACTTTAATATTTGAATTCATATTTTAAAAAATTGCATAATGATGCCAGAAGTAGTGCATTAGTGTTGGATATATGTACTTATAATATATGCTCATACTGTTCTAATGATAAAATAAATCACTCACTGTATTTGATGAATTGAGAGCATCTTGCAATGACTGATCGGATTTATTTATGTGGTCTCTCTGGAGAAGATCATCTTTGGAAGAACTCTTTTTTATGTGACTCCCTCTCGTTGAATTGTTGAGGCTCTGGTTGAAGGCGTTCACAATAGAGGACACTCTGTTTCCACTGTCTTCTTTGTGATTTGATTCTTTTATTATCGGGCTGACATTTGAGTGAGGGCTGATATTATTCTCCTTGAATTTAATAGCACTGGGTTGAGGTTCAACTCTCTGAAAAGATTAAGTTACAATATTAAATTACAAACATTTTTTTGTCTGATAATTTTGGATTTATTTATACATGCAATTTAAGCAACATTTGCTTGGTTTTTGTTAAATCCTACAATTTTTATATCTAAATAAAAGTGTTGAGTCTCATATGCAAAATTTTAGTATTAAGTATATTGTTGCTTAATTTCAATTTATACTATTTTTAATAAACAAATATATTCAGTAATAATAATGACTAAAATATTGTTAATGTTTCAGGTACATTTGTACTTCATTTGCAGCTGACCTATGGAACTTTTAAGTCTTGGGGAAAGCCAGCTGCGTCAGCCAAAGACGTTGACACAAGCTCATCACTATCACAATACAAGGCCAGACCTCAAATAATAACAGTATACATTTATCAGCCCTGACATATATTCTTAGCAGTTTAGAAATTATATTAATTCTGACACACAAAGTATATAGTTTCCATTGATCGATCTTGACCTTTAAGAATATTTTAAATCGCAAAGGGATTAAATATTAAATTAATCATGATTGAACTGTAATTTTCTAAAAAGTGAACTACAGACAATGATAAACATTAAATTACGAAGATCTAATTGAATCTGTATAAAGGATAATGTGTAAACTTTGTAAAATACCAATAGAATTACAGAAAAAAAAAGTAGATAACATGCCTGTACTAAATTTTACAACAATAAAAAAAATAACAAATAAATCGTAACAACTTAATTTTTAATTTACCTGCATTCTATTATGGACAGCACTGACAGTCTGTACAGCAGCAGTTTGCGGACGGTCCACTACGATGGTGACAGTTGAATGAGTTGGGGTGCTCCTCAAGAGAGCTACCACCTGCTGCTGGGAGAGACCACTCACTGCCACTCCGTTCACCGAGACCATCCGGTCACCTGCTCGGAGGCGACCATCAGTAACTGCGGCACCCTGCAACCAATGTCACATAGTAAGGTTATAATAGAATAATAAGGTGACCCAAGATGTCAACTCTGTATTAATTCTCAAAGTAAGATCTCCAAACTGGCTTGTGAATATTATTAAACTGTAAATGGACTTCATATCTGTAAAGATTTATTTAAATGTGATCCGAATCCAAAACTATGATTTTTTAATATTAGATTAAAAACGCACCAGTATCAAGCCTATGTTATGAAGGCTTGTATTAACAATCAAGAATTTGCATTAGTTTTACCTTTGGTAATATATTTTTGATATAGATAGGACAGGACCCTCCAGTGGGGTTGTCTCTAGTGGTGATGGTGAAACCGAGTCCTCGCTCTCCCTTAACCAGTGCCACCGTTGTCAGCTGTCCTCCTCGCCCCACTCCTGGCCCCACTCCCACCTCCACCCCGCTGCCTCCACTACCGCCATCCGTTTGGGTCACGGAAATGACTGGAAATAAAAATTAAAACATTTAAATTTTCAATGTATATTTTTAGTATTCTGGTTCTTGAATGAGATTTGTTGGTGACAGAAGTAATTCTTGTAATCTCTTGTAAACAAAAATACATATATAATTAGACTATGATTTATATGTTGATACATTGTATTCAAATAAATGCTAGAATGACTGGGTTACGAGCTTAATAGGTGTTACTTACTGGGTAATTCAGGTAATCTGTCTAATGGCCTCTCTTGTGCGTGCGCCGGCTGGATGGTGCTGTTGACTCCCGACACCCAGCGCAGCATGTCTTCCACTCTGAAATGAAACGCGGCCGATTAAAATTCAGTCTCCATCACGCTGACATGCAACATGACCAAAATGAAATTATTCTTGCATCATCACAATGCATAATAATATGAGAATAGATGACATTGTGATATATACCAATGTTAATACCAATGACAAATTGCTTTGTAAGTTTGGAATAATTCTGAATTGGATAACAGGCTATTTGTGAATGAATTAATATACAAATGAGTATTTAGAGCTATTTACCTATGATTTTGATTATTTATGACACTGGTATCTTGACCTAGAGGTTCTTTTCTAGCAGAATCTCTCGGTAAGCTTTTAGTATTACAGACTTGTATTCTCTCTGCTGCATCCGCCCATGCACCACTCCTGAAAAAAAACAACATTACTTGTAATTATTTAAACACGTTGTACAGTTGTACGTGTCATTTACAATATCAGCCCTTTGTTGTATTTTGTCTAAATTTCAGTAAAATTTCTTAAGCATCTGTGAAAAACTATACACAAAATATGTACAAATTACTATAATATGAAAATTACAGCCATGAATAAAACATAATATTGACAATCTTTATATTATATTTCTTAAGTATGGAGGGCATACCATAAAATAAATTAGCTAGGCTCACAAAAGATTTCAAGAAGGAAAGAGAAACTGTGAGAAAAATACATTTGGAGGTAGTTTTGGTGCAGTGTCATATATCTTGTTGGTTTTCTTAATAATTATTCAATGCCTAGTATGGGCACACTTTCGCAATCTTAAAGCACTGCATCACCTTTCCACTGAGTGGGAAGTCTTTGCTGAATTTTCGTGATTATTAAAAATTGTAGGTGTCCAAGTTGGAGTTGGTATCTTACCCAGGTCCCGAGAATTGCATGGAGAGCCTATTAGACTGACGCTGGAAGTGTGTCCCAGCATTGGGCATTAACTTATTACTATCATAGCTCATATGCTGGTGCTGGTGCTGGTGGTCAGGTACGGGGGGGATATTCTCGGGGGTATGTGAAATTATGTGGGGACTAGCAACGTCTCTGAAAACAACGGCTGCAGACCATCTCTTGGACGCCATCTGTAACATTCCACATCCAAACTCAGATTTAAATGAATATTAAATAATGCTATGATAATAAGCGGAAAGAAAAATGGCTATGTAAATTTACACATTGAATAAGTTTATATTTATTTTTTAAAAATGATAATAATGACACTTTGAATGCTGAGAAATAAATAATTCATGAAAATGAATTTGCTTGGCCATCCTCTCATATTTGGCGCCCATTTATGGAAATGGACCAGTTGTAAGATAAGCGAATGCGAAAAATTTAAATAAAATAATATTCGATACGAATAAATAAAAAAAACACAAGAAGTCTATCAGTTTTATTGACACTGCCCACAATATTGCGACATTACATGGTCAAATATGAACTTCAAAATTGATCTTGTTTACTTGTTAAATTGATTTTTTTTCATAATATACTAATTTCAAAAAATAATAATGCCAGTGAGTCTAACCTGGGGTTGATTGAGGGGGATGTTGTCCTGGTGGAGTGTGGGCTCACTGCCGCGGCGCACCTGCAGTCCGGCAGAATCTCCCGGCCCACCTACCCCCACCTCTACTCCACAGGAGTCTGCGGACCCAACACCCAGTCCGCTACCACCCTGGAATATTCAATCATGAAATTACATCACTTCTAATACACTATATGTACTCCTTAAGAGTTGTTTTAAAAGATGAATTTTATAATATAATAGAATTTCCTACGGGTTTTCTTACAACCATATGTATTCTCTCTAGTCATTTAATTGAATAATTAAAACAAATTAAATCTAAGTCACACAGATATTTTCTTCATAAATAATATAAAAAATACATAAATATATACATCTAAAAAAAAATCTAATTATGTATTATTCACATATAACACTGAAAATTGAAACATGTTGAATATCAAAGATAACAATTTAAAATATTATTTATCATTTTAAAATAGTTGATAATTCCACCGTAATCCATAACTCTACAAACCTCTATGATGCTTCTCAAATACTTAATATCTTATTAAAAAATAATTTGCTCAAAGGTGATCTGCTGGACTCTAGATTATGCCAGGTCAGGTTTACATCAAAACTAAGTACTCGTAGAACTCACTCTAAAGAGATCAGGACTAGCGGTCCCGACGGAGCTGCCGCTAGCGCCATCCCCGCCGTGGTGCTGCGGACCATCCTGGCGGCCTTGCAGGGCAGCCACCAGGGTCTCGCGGTCGTCCGCCACGTCCTTGAGCTGGTCGTCCGGGTCCAGGATGCCCCCCGACTCCGAGCGCAAATTGCGTACCACCACCCATGACTCCGAACCCTGAAAAGTACAAGAATTTACAAATTAAGGAAATGCATTTTTTAATAAATCTCCTCATATGCGTGCCTTTAGGCAACTTAGAAATTCGACTAGAACCTCTAGTCACCGTCAAGTAACAAAACTAAAAATAGAACTTTTACGAATTTCCATATTGTATTTCTACAAACAATGGATAAAAATGGAAGAAAATGATTTGAAGATAAGTAACTCTAGAATTTATTTTAGACGGCGTTTAATCGAGGAAGTATGAAGAAATTAATGGCAAAATCAAACCCTGATTGAGACTAATAATTCTCATCACAGAAAATCGCACCCAGTCCAACAAGTTGGCACTGAATTCAAACACACAAATTCTCATTAAGAGTTTGCAGTTCTAGTATTAAACCCCACGATACGATGGTAGTGTACGTTGCATAGAATTGGATATCAGAGTATTGAAAAATCGATGGATGTCCAGTTGGCAGTGACGGGAAGTAGAAAATAGCGGAAAATCGATGCTATTGACACTAATCGCGGTGCAGCCTTGGCCGAGGCCTGGAGTGGGGCAGAGGTGGCTTCGTCGCATACGCTGGTGGACTTGACAGACTTCTCCGAGTGCAAGTTTTTACGCGCTTTCCACGGGCCGCTGCACCGCAGGCGACGGACACTCGCTTTTTTTGCGGACACACGTGGAGACAATCGACTCCGCATCGAGTTTCTATTCACGATCGATTGCTGGCGATAAATCGAAACGATGACACCGCCTAGGGCCAGTCTCCATACGCTTCCCTTCTCTACAATAGCCAGCGAAATTTAGCAAGCTCATTTTTCAGATGTTAGCATGCATGGTTACTAGTTCGAATTAGATTGGAGGAAGAGACAAGGTTTTTGGGGAAGGGAAACTCTTCTGTAATTACTTTGTTTTATTACAAGGCAAACGTCGGAGGCATATTAAACTGGACACCGCCAAAATTTTATTTTTCTTTTACAAGCAGTGTGGCCAAACTCCTCATTTGGATTACCTTAGCTTGGATATATCCTACTCGCGAAATAGCGTTGCACCTGAGTACAAGCACGTTTTACATTCTCACCACATTTAAGGTTTACTTATCTCTCCAGTCGCTCATTACACACCTCGGATCTACGAGGTGTGTCAAGCGGGCTCTGCAACCACGAGATATTAACGATGAATGGAAAATTTAAACTATCGTAATACTAGCTGCTGAATCTGTTTGAATTATTAATCTATTTACGAATTACGTGGCGGCAAAAATAATTATTTATTTCAAACGTCGGTTGTTGTGGCGAGTATTGCCAAATAATAATAATGTTTAGGAATGTGAACTTTTAGTACCACAAAATAAAAAAAAAAGCAGGGCCTTGGCGTGGACTATCTGAAGCTATGAAAATATACAAAAAAAACCTATAATAAATGGCATCTGTAACTTCCCTATATTAAAGGCAAACGCTGGAGACAGCTACAATTGTCTCCTAACTGCTCACCTACTATTTCATAAGATCCCCTAAGTCAACAAGTTGGCCTTTAAATACTTCATATGATGAATTACTATGAAATTGATATAATCTATGGTGTAATGTAACAACAAAACTTGAAATACGATTCAGTTGATTTTAGATAAAACTAAAGTAATTATTTGATAAAATAACGAACTGAGTTTTGAATTATGAGGAACATAATACGAGGAATAATATTCCTAATAATATTATACGACATTTCAAAACTCAAGCGACCTTCCGAGGTTTGAGTAAATATAAATAAAACAAATATTAATTCTAAGGTTATACCGGGTTTTATACAAAGGCCGGATGATCAGAAGAGCCCGAGAGCGTCTTTAAGGTGTCGAGTGTCCAGATAAGACTTATCTCGTGTATAATCTGCCGGTAATTCGGACCGAGCTGCGGGTTCGTAAGGCTTCGCAGGTAATCGATGAGCTCGGCTATTGTGCGGGAGCCGCCGCTCAATCTCTCCGACGAGCCTCGGAGAAATTAACTGACGAATCGGCAGAAAGTCGAGGCACGCTAGAATGTAACAATCGAACTCTTGAGTCCGCCAGAGAGAGAGAGAATTAAGTGAGAAGTTTGAGAATAGTATTTAGATTAAGTGCATCGATACGCTTCAAGTGCGTAGTTTGTGAATAGCGATGAGAGTTTAATCATTGGTTAAGAAGACTAGTTGTTTTGAAACTCTATAGATCACTAGTAATCTAGATTTGGTAGGCATTGAACCATGCGCAAATTTTATTTCGTTTATTCGGTGACAAACATTCTGTCAGCTTTTGAAGATAAATTTATTATTATTTCGTTACAAACATACAATAAGAGAGCTTATTATGGTGTGTGAAGATAGACTGAAACCAACGTGCTAATATATACTTTTATACATATACTTTTTTTTTTTTAACATTTAGAGATCCTGCAAATATGTAAAATAACAAATTGTGGTACACGTATCATTTCTTAATTTATATCGGGAACTAATCAAAAATATTTTGATTGCGTGTCTATAATCTAAGATTTTTAATTTTCAGCTCTGTTTATACGTTTTTGAATGCCAAAGTAAAAAAAAGAAAAAACATGACAAAATGTGAACTGATATGTCGGTTTTATTTTGATTATAAATAAAATGTGTGGAGAGTATAAATCCTAAGAAGTAAGTCAATGGAGTTCATTTACACGTGTTAATCGGCTTTCTCATGCCGGAAATACAATCATTTAAATTGAAAACAAAAAAATCGTGACAAAATGTCGGAAACACGTTGACATCTGAGACCTGGTTGTTGTTAATTTATATTTAGGCCAATCGTAAAAATATAATTTATTTAGAATTTATAGACTATTAACACCTTAATCACTTAAATTATGAAATATCTCGTAGCAAAACAAACAAAAAAAATGCGATCTAGCGTTTACAAGACCGCCTACAGAAACATTAGTTTACAATAAGTGCCACGTACTCCCGAGAAGGAGGATCTTCAAGGCGCTTCCATAGAGGTACTAACGTATACAGAAACAGGACAGTATGAAGCAAGGTAATCCATTGATTTATTTCAAAAATGGCGGCCGGTTGTCATAATAACATCGTCATCGAATAATCATTTACAAAATTACAATTTTGATACAAAAAAATTATACACCGTGCTACGACATGTACTTATCTTCTTGCTCCGACACTGAGATTATCGCGTGGTGATGGTGGTGCAGAAATTAAAAATTATTACTGTGGCAAGCTTCAAATCAAAGTTTGTACTGTTTTTTTTAACCTGCGGTGCTATCCTCTTGGATTACGTGACGAGAGGGCTCAGGTGGGTCGTTCAGATCTCACCTGCCGATTGACCGCAATCTGCGGTAAACGCAAACACGGCCTCCTCAGGTATGCGCGGAAGATCAACGCCTGCTACGCATGCCGCCGGCTCGTACATTGTAATTTGTAATGTAACCTCAGTACCGACTGCAGTAGAACAGCCATAAGGAAGAGGCGTGTGGTTGGAGCTAAGATACATCGCAGGATACCGATGGCCGGCACAGGTGCGAGTTCGGTTTGCCTAACCCCAGCACGGAGTCGTACAGACATAAATATCTGTAATAAGATATTGCAGGTGTTTATTTTACCACAGGCAGGGGGTGCATGTAATTGGATTAACCGAAACAATCCGCTCAGTTAGAGTAAGTGAGCGCAAGTGGAGAGTAAAATATTTTTAGGTATGTATTTTTTAAATATTTTTCACTGTGCCAAGATATTTTATGATAGAATTACGTCTGCAGCATATGAGAGAGAAAGGTATCAAGACTGAAAGTTTAAAAAAAAAACATGTATTTATAAAATACATTAAATATAATAACATTTTTTTCAAACTGAATTACTTGAATTCTCGTTCTCGAAATATATTTGATCTATATACGTTTAGGAAAAAAAATCCTTGAGCCGGGAGAATAACCTAGTTTCTTAAATGATGAAGCGAGAGTGACACCGCGTCTCGCTTGGCTACGGGAGGGACAAACCTCCGAAGGCTGTAGAAACGTTTTCAATACACAATAGCTTTGTCGGTCGTACCAAACTAGAAAATGCTCAAAAAAAAAAAAAAATTCCCACTAACCGAGGCTATTGAAGTTAGAAACAAAGCAAAATTGTGATCAATCTGTAGTTTAGAACAAAGGCACCGAGTTTTCATTATATTATAATTTTAAAGAGGCAGTACGATGATTATTTGATGAATAGATTCGACGGAAGGTCGGGGACTACCCGCGAGCTCGGTGATTCACCACCGGGGTCCGGGCGCGCGGGGAAACGTTCGCCATTCGAGGCGAATAGCTCGTGTTTGTTTATTGAAGGAACCGTCAATGGTGGGCTCTGTATGACGAGCCCTCGCCTCGCATTCAGGCCGGGGACTCAAGACGGCGACACAAAAGGGCGCGATCTTTGAATAGCGTGAAAGACACTTTGAAACTGGGCCAGGACGAGATCTCTGAAAAACAGATCGTTCACCATGCGGCCATATTGAATGACCCGAAAGAAAAGATCTTAAACTATTGAATGGAAAAGGTGGTTCGTGAATTTGAATCTCGAGTCTGTGTTGATTTTATAATCTGATGGTAAATTTGCGAGAACAAGGCGTTCGGCGTATTTCTTCATGGTAGATATGATGTTTCAAATTCTACGTTGCGGAAACACGCTTAGATTAAGATGGGTATCGTTTTTATTGTTTACTACGTGTTTTGTTTATCTAAATATTACATTGTTTGTAATTTTTCACAGCCTTGGACAGTAAACATAAGCATTGCCCAATTTATATGATTTTAATGCTCATTACGAAAGAATCACGTAACGTAAATATCTTAATTTTCTATGGAAGCTCACGATTAAAAAAAAACAGCACATAAGTAAAAACAAACAATGAGACTTACCTTCTCATAACTCTCGAGTACCTTCTTACTTAACTGCAATAAAGACTGTCCTTTGCAACTTACTAACCGTATCTTCTAGCTGGATATATGTAGGTTGACAAAACTACAGTTATGGAAATAAACGGTTGCATAAAAGCCATTTCCTCGCATAATTTTGCCATCAGCGACCAGGGCGGATAGATTGGCAGTTATCTAAATTACGTGCATATTTCCACTGCTAGACCAAGTCTGGACTCTTTCTAGAACTACTGCACCGCATTAGACATAAACAATTCCAAGAATCTAGAACACTCCACCGAATCTATTATAGGTTTGTATCTACTACTGCCGTAAACTATCGGAATTATTCGATGGCGTAGGTAGGCCAAGACATCATTCCTCATACAGTAAAAATTCGATTATATACTATGTTACGATCTCCATAATCTACCACAGCGAGCGAATGCTCTGTTAGTAGGCTTATGCGCACGCGAAGTCTGACGGAAAATATGTATCTTTCAACGTTATAGAGAAATGATAAACGTCTATGGGTAACGATTATCGTAAATGAATTACAAAACATGCTAGGGATAAGGCTTTCTACAATGTTAAGATACTGTCTGATACTAACCGAAGTTTAGGAATGCTAGTAACGAAACAAAAACACGCAGCGTTATTTTCATTTTCTACCAAATTGATTTCGATTAAACACAAGAGATATGCAGGTGGAATTAAATAAGCTAAGTCATACAGCTGACCTATCACGTTTAATTTTTAAAATAAAACTTGCCACCTGTTTCAATTCACCTGAACATTTTGCATATATTAACCAATAGAAAAAAATAAAATACTTTCATCCAAAATACTAAAATTATAATTTTTATTGTTATTTATTCCTGTGTAGTGTTTAAGAATTGACATCTTAAAAAAAATTAAAATTTTGCCAAGAGTGAAGAAAAAAAAAGTAAGGCTACAGTTAACTACTTAGAAAACTCAACAATTACAATAGTAAAAATATATTACGTAACTGCGAACACACCACATGAAAAAAATAATTTTAAAAGTATCCATCTACCAAGTAGGCAATATGCCATATTGAGATATGAGATTGCTTCACAAGCTTGCGAACATGTTGTGACACTGTGTCATTTTAATAGCTAAACCTTATATAAATCACAATAAAGTAGCAGCTATTAATCACAAGCGAGGAAAATTAGCATATGGCCACCAATTGTGAGGTTATGTTAACGACGGCTGGCAAACACTTGCAGTCAAGTTTCTAACTAGACTAACGGCCGCTTCAAAGTTGTATCGCATGAACACACGGCCCTTAGCTAATATTACATTATAACCCTATTTACCTTGGTCGTAAAATTCACCATGATTATATTTTACAAGATTGCAAGAGTGAGTGATAAGTATATATTTAAACAACTATGAAACAATCAATATCAATTTTTAAGGGAATGATCTTGTAGCTGAGGATTTGTTGAACATTTTTAACTCTATTGAGATAGCTGCGGTATAAATCAGTTTTTAAAAAAATGTTGCACAAAACAGATTTCTTCAAGAATTGCTTTGCATCACAAAAAGCGTTGGTTTCTGACTTGTTGGCTTAGTGTGGTTAAGCTGTCGATTCATGACTGAGAACTAGACATTTCAATCTCCGCCCTATTTGATAAATCTTAAACTGATGTAATTGAGCTCTTCAGGCGTGTCTAGATTCTAGTCTAAAACCACGTATTACATACATGTTTCAGTGAAAATAGTTTTGAATAAGAATAACTTGAGTACATCAACGTGTATGGCTGATTTTGATGGGCTGTATATTCAGGATAGCCCGAGGAGACAACCGAAACACATGGACTGTCTCAGGTGAAGGTTCAATAATATCATGGTACACATTATATTTTATGGTTATGTCGGGACACTTATGAAACTATAAATTCGCATAGACCTCACATAACGCGGATAGTGTAATGTGTGCGTACCGTGGCACGCCTCCTGGCCGCCGCCAGCCGCGCCAGCTTCTTCCAGCGCGGCGGAGCCACGGGGGCCTCTTCGGGCATCGGAGGGTCCAGACCTACTCCATCTCGGCGCCCCAGCACGTCAGCCTCTTTCGTTCGAGATTATCTTCGTTATTGACGTGAGCATTGTTCGTTCAAATATCAGTTGCAACAATAAATCAACACTCACGTGTGTATTTCGTACAGGGATCGGTAACACGATTTCGACTATTTACACATCTTCACGACGTTCGTTACCTACGCACAAGTTAAAGCCTACAATTTAAGCGATTGAACATAATGATAATCCATATTAGTACACAGGCATATCCCGGAGCTACGTCACATTCCGTTCAAGGCTGATGTAACTCGACATTATCCGCAAGTCGAAATACATACAGACTTTTCTTAAATAATTTAAATCTTAAAAATTAAGAATAAATATTCTCAACCTGATAATGGAAAAAAAAACCTGTTGAAATTAATGTAACTATGTAGTTATAAAACAATCTTAGCGTAAAACTACTTTAACCACTCTCACTAAACAGTTTCACGGAGAAGTCAATACAATTCTAGTTTCTAGTTTATATACGAAAGTAAATTCACAATTCACAGCTAAGATCAAATTAATGGTGGCAATACCTGTAGTAAAAGAAAACTAACCGCGGGATAGAAACTTTGAGGAATTTTACTATCACAACATATCGTTTGTCAAGCATTATAACTTTGATAGTCGTACCTCAGAATACGACCGTATGCGCAAAACGCTATTAAAAGCAATTGTTAAATTACAATAGAAGCGGTTCCGAAAACCACGATACACAAAAAAAACGAAATCGCAAACAAGACTAAACCGAGTGTAAATTCACACGTTGTAATTATTTATTTTTCCACAAGAATGGTCATAAAATATTCATCATTTACGAGACGTATAATTCGAGTCGTTAATCTTCGTTTAATAAAAAAAAATCCATTTGGAGAGTTTAAAGAAGTGTGTCGCACGATAAAGATGCCATCCGCGCTGAGCAGTACGCATATAAGGACGGGACTAATGTCTGCGGATGTCAAATGCGCATTGGACTAAGGCATAAATTAGATCTTGAATTATCTTCCTGACCATAATATGCAAGGCTCTATAAAATTAACTACCAGCGGTTCCTACACTCCTTAGCATCGACGGAGAATCACTGCACATTGAAACCAGAATAATTTTAGTATTCTAGATAGGGTCCATTATATAGTAGCAGCGAAAAGCGCAAACTATTAGTAATCACTAGTGAATGTCATCATAGGACACGCAGTACACTTCTACCGATATTTACTGACATTAGTGACAATATAAAAATAGAATTCCACAGAGTACTTACTTACAAAAATATTGAATATATTAATATATCATGCTCACGCGTTAGCGTTAAAGTTATAGTTCACTAATAACAAATCGGTTGTTTTACTAATTAAAATGAACTATGAAGCAAAGTATATGATATCAGGGCTGCGTAGATTTACACGGCTACGATTATCTCTAATGTAGTTGTAAATGTATACGCCCTATGCCGTTATTCACTAACGAATCGCTTTGAGTGGACAAAGCTCTCAGAAGTGTTTTTTTTTAACTAACGGTGCATATTCCACCTGCACTCACCGCACTCAATCAAACTTCAAAAATGTTTGAATGAGCAGAGCAACGGCACGCGTTGATCAAATGGGTAGTAATGGAGTGTTAAGATCAAAGCATGTCGCGTGTTGTGTTGTACTATGCAGTACCACAGCACGTAACTTAACAAATGTATTTTATACTATGATAATAATATAGAAAATTAATTAAAAGATAAACTTTTTCAAGCAAGAAACTTTATAGAGTACAAAACTTTTTTTGTTGATGCACGATATACACAAGTAAAACTATTGTCGGCGGATATAATACGCTTTTCACAAATGAACTGTAAACGCCTACAGAACGCGACAAAAGTAGATCCGTCCATCCGAGGATTACCGAAGATTATTTTAACCGGAATCGTCTGCAGATACAATACACTCAGCTATGCAAAATGTAATTGAATATGATAGGGAATTGAAAGAGTCATTGAATAGAATTTATCACTAGAAGATAACGCGGCATTCCGATGCTCCGGCAGCGCGGTGGATCTCGGTGGTCGGGCAGGTCTCACGTTGGATGCGTGTAAGTGGCTTTACCTGTTACGCCACCCGAGCCGAGGGCAATCGGGGGTTTCAATTAGCGTGCACGTGCCCCGGCCGGCCGCGCACTGCAGGGTGCATCGGGTCCGGTAGCGACGCGGCTTTATAATAAACAATATCAGGAATTCGAGCTCAGATCTACCGAACGGTACAGGTCGCGGACAACATATGCACGAGAACTTAATTAGAAATAAGTTAATCGCATCCAGAACCGAGAATATACCGCTGTTGTATAAAGTTGATTGTTAATTTTATTTTGATTCGTCAGACTGGTATAGTATACATATATCGTAATGGAGATCAGGCATTATTCTGCGCCGGTAAGCACAGAGGTGCTATCTGCACATTCGATCAATTGACATTTTAATTTATAATATAATGGAAGCTTTGTGTGTAGTGCATTAACGGCGTTCTTCAAATGTCGTATCTGCCTATTACATAAATATAAGGAGGTATTAACAATTCATATTTGAACCGAAGATTAGCCGAGACGTATATTCTTGTTGTCTGATAAAACTTACGCTATGCGAAGGAAAAGAGATTTTACCGATCGCTAATTCTCATAAACGGATTGCTAACGGGGAAATATTAAAACTATTACCACCGAGAAGATAAGATTCATTGCAACTGTGCACAATGAAGACTCGCATATCATGTAAGAGAATAGAATGCAGGATCGTGTCGGATTGTGATTTAATTTAGCGCTAATTGTACGTTAAGCCGCTCGTACGCGCGCTGCGACTGCAGCGGCGAGTGTATTTATAGAAAAATCCATCCATCACGTCAATAAATTATATTGCTAATTAAGGAGCTCCACTTTCAGAGAGTTGAGAACTTAAGCGAGCATTATAGAGATTTATTGGAAGCGCCACCCCGCGGGAGCACGGGGGCCCCGGCCAATAAACTGACTCGATAACGCGGGCGCCGGAGAGCATCGAGGAGGTTTATTTGACGCGATCGGAGCGGTCGATTTGAAGTCACACTTATCGGACGCGGGTAGGGAGATGAAAATAATCTTCAGAGGGGGTACGCCCGATCGCGTCTTTCGGAGTCTCCGCCGGTTGAATTCGAACGCTCTCTCGGAGGCTCGGCAGGGCAGACGGCTAGCCCTGTTTGCTGACACGCCCGCATGAAGCATTCTCGAGGCGGAAAACACCTCGCCGGCTTCGACAATGAGCGCTTATCGCTGCACTTCCTCGCGGCGGACGAACGGCTCTTTCGGCAGAAAGCGGCGTCGGTCACGCACGCGGCGGCCGCCGATCGATGGAAATTCTCAATTACCGAGTGTGACTAAGTGGCAGCTACGTTTACTCGATTCGGGCTCTACGCAAATAGGATATCGCGCTCGCGCCGAGGCCGGCACTCGAAACAATACCGTAGACCGGGTCACGCCCGATAAGGACGGTCGTGGCGGTTCTGCGTTTCGGGTGTCGTTTCGTTTTCGCGGCGGGCGGGGGGTCGCGACGAGAGCGACCGTCTTCGAGTACCGTTTCCCACAGTAAGTCGAAATTTAAAGTCACGTCATCAGTACTGTCGGACGGAGCGGGACGAGTGCCGCGCGGGAAAGTACAAACACGGCGTCGTGCAGGAGCGCTAATTGTCACTCTGACGGGCTGCGGATGGCGGGTGGCGCGGGTGGACGGGTACCGTTCGGAGGGCATCGTTTGCATAGACGCGGGCGGTCGCACTCGCCGGTCGGACTCGAACCCGACGGCGCGCGGACGCATCGCAGTCGTCGCGGCGAGGAGAAGCCTCCGCGGTGGGTGGGGCTCGCGAATAACACAAATCGCCTCTTATTCAATCGCTCTATTGAAAAGCCACGTTGCATACAATTGACGAACGTCATCGATCGTCCGGTATAAATAAAATTTAAAAAATAATCAAATCAGCATGCGCGATCCCTTGTACGCAATACGACGCGACAAAACGTATAATATATATTTAATCTGAACAAAAACGGAATGTCACAAAATTGAAACGTTCGAATTGCACAGCGGGCGTTCCTTGCGTCGCCAATTTGTTTAGTTTCCCGGCGCGTCCCTCGGCCTCACCGGCGGGAAGTCGCTCGCGGGCCGGCCGGGGCGGTGTCGCGTGCACTACTGAGCGGAGGAGCGGAGGAGCGCCGCAGCGTCAGGCGTCCGGCGCGGCCGGCCCGACAGCCGCCCGGAACCATTCGGACTCGAGATCACTCCTGGCGTCTAGTTTTCATCTAGTTTCCACGTCGATATGAGAAATCATGCTTCAAAACTTTCTATTGAAATTTGAATAGCTGAACGCGTGCAGTTATTTTTATATTACCCATATCAGACGCTATTCGGCCGTCTCATTTCGAATGGTTGACTAAATAAAACTTTGAATAACAACTCATAAATAATATTGAAAAATAAAATCAATTAAACTGCCGATTATAAAATACAACACATGGCATTCATAAATTTAAGATTTATAAATCTGAAATCAACCTTCTTCTAATTTTAAGTGATTTTGAACATTCTTGTGTATATTTTTGTATTGTTCGTTATATAAAGCGAATTCAACTAATTTGTAAACAAAACAAAATTAAAGAAACATTATAGTACTTTTGAGATGTTTTGAAGGTGAATGATGACACAGTTCATAATTATTACTATGAGAACGAGTGAGCGGCATAACATTTTAAAAAACCACGAACGATCAAATAAAACTTATTTATTAAAATTACATTCAATAAGTAGTACGATTTCTTGGAAACTACATAAGTTTTAAACTAAAATTCAATAAGAAATACATATAAATCTCAATCATACATTAATATTTCCACCAACAAAAAACTACTTAAGTTCCGACAATAGCAAAGATAATACTCAATATAACGATGCTATCAATGGTGACGCATAATCCATTGTAATATCTTTGTTACGCCATTTTATCGGTTACAATCAGAGTTCTATCTGATTGAATGAGAAAGCACTAAATTAATATTAAAAAACTATTTCATCGTAAATCCGCACAACGCATATTAAATTATCAGACTAAAGTAATGTTAATTATCATTAAAATGTATGAGAATCTACGAGCCGGTTGAAAACGTGCCGTCATGTATTTTTTTGTTCACGAAAAAAATTATAATGACGCCAAGTTATTGTTTCTTTCATTAAAAAAAAACAGAACACACCTCTCATATTTTCCCTTGACTTTATTTATTTTGTCAGTCAAACATAGTTTAAAACTATATGTGACTTTAGTATATGCATGTCGTGGCTGCCAGCCATTAACTATATAAATAATAATACAATATTAAAAGATACAATATTTTTAAAGCGCATCTATATTTTATGCGGTGTCGACATGAAATTTTTGTGATCTAGGACCAACGATTACGGATCCCTGACCCCCCGCTCAGCCCCCCACCGGACACCGGGTGTTCGTCACCGCTGGCACTAGTCAGTCTAGGCACTGGCACAATGGTTGTCATTATTGCGCGCCAATCAGCTCGGACAGCTGATTGGACGGCAGGTGAGCGGGGTGGGGGGGAGGCTGTTTACATGTTTATGCACAGGTGATCTCAACAACTGACAGCAAAAATCTGAATTTTACAATATTAAAATAAGATTTTATCTTTTAAGTTTTTTTGTTGAATATGAAAATTCAGTGTACCCATTGCTGTATCTTTGTGTTTATTCGTTGACCTTATGATATTGACCAGTCTTCTGTTAACATTACGTGATTTACAATAACAACACCACGTTACACATGGAGTGTTTTGTATAATCGATTTGATCCGACATTATCTCCGTGAATAGTTAGTCGATTCAGACACTAGACCATGATAGTGTATTTACATCTAACCCGCGTAACTAATTTACAACGTAACCACTAATGATTAACAAATAATAACCCAGATACGAGAAACTAGAGTAAAATAAAAATTTATAAATGAGGAATTTAAACTTTATAACTATCATTCATCATTTAGTATCGTGTTGAGCAACGCGAGCACTTACCTACTGTTACTACTTGAGTGCAGGTAAATGCGTTTTACAATAAAATTCAACAAACCGTTATCAACTAACATTATTGCATAGAGTAAAATATAAATCTGATTGCTTCGGCATTTGACGAAGTTCACAATAACAGTACAAGCTATATGAATTGCATTTAATGACCATTGCACTGGCCAATAAAACTGATTGTGATAAATAAAAATAGCAAATGACTGAATTGCTGCTAATTTTGATACAAAGAATTATACATTGTTTAATTAATAGTAAATGAATATTTTACAGAACAGACCAAGCTCTATTAAAATCATAAAGGTATCTTTTTTTACTATTACAATGATTAAAACAAATAAAATAATTAAATTCTCTCAGGTTTAGATAATATAACAATACAATTTTGTATAGATGAAACTTAGAGATGTTAGATTATAGTTATTTCAAAATAGACAATAATTATATAATGGTTTCATGATGTGTAAATAAATAATTTCATATAAAATACAATAGTATACACACATATACGTAACTTTTGAAAAATCTATATGAATTTTAACTCTGGAAGCACAAAACCCAGCAGAGAGGGCATTTTCTATCGATAGAAGATTGCCTAAATTCTCAATGGGGAAAAGTCATCATCTTGTGTTTAAAGCCTGCTGCAGGGCCCGCATGTATAACAGAAACATAAAACTTTTTGCCATACATTAGTAATTAAAATGGCAAAGTAAGCTGTGAGTTTGTAGTCGCCCTATGTTGTGGCACATCGTAAAGAATAAACATGGCAGTTCGCAGGTACTACGCGATACGTTGCCGAAGATTCCGTACATGGCAGCTTCCTACACGCGCACCGCCATGAGGTCCTGCCCATCGGAAGTTGCCGCTCGAGAATAATAAAACGAGGCACGGCCGCCATACCAAACGCCAAATTTATTTAGATATAGCAAAACCAGTAATTGTTTGTATAACTTCCAATTATATACAAATGAACACTTGTAACCCTTAGATTCGTATCAAACCGCGTTACGAACACGCATCAATGATGTAAATGACTAATACCTTTATTATATTAACAGTCTATTGTATATTTATTTGATTTTGAAAATAGCAGCCTCGTTCTTCCCTGCTACGTTTTTCCTGCACTAATTTTCTAAAACTGCAAAGTTCTCGAAGCCTTACAACGGAAATACCATCATAAATATATATATATATATAATATATCAAAATACTTTGCTCGGGTATTATTCTACGCTCGGTGTAGATAATATTTAGCCAACACTGGATGACAGATTAAGTGATTAATAATAATATTGCTATGAGATCAGTGCATCAAGGTTAAAAATTATATATCGTAAAAAAACAGAATTTATACCTGCATCTTAAATGTATCTATCAATTATTATATAAAATATAATAAGCATACAGTCACAGTTCAAAAGCAGAATGGGTTAAGTCTATTTATTTAGACCCCGTCAGAGTGATCAAACTATAGTTTTTGTTTAATCAGAAATGTGCTTTTATAAAAAAAATCTAGAACGAGAAATTATTTTTTCCTTGAAACATTAATTACGCAGATTTAAGCAGAAGCTAATTTTTGTTTCCAGATTTACGACTGTTTGCGGAGAAGGAGAGTTAGAGACACCTGCTCCAAACCTTTTCCTCTAAAGTTCTCGAATGGGAAACGAGCGGAGCGTTCGGCATTGCGCCTGACGGATAGTGCTACGGATTGGTTTTCTCTCTGTCGTATCCAGCGTACCAGCGTTTTATACCTCTCGAATATTCGAATTTATATTTAATCTTCATAAATAATATCAGAGTGATTTATAAGCCCCTATAAAGCCAGTGCCGAGTCCGGATAGGAGAGATGAATATTATGTAATAAATGCCCATATAAAAGGGTCTTTATGATTTGATGAGACAAATCCTTCAACCCAATAAAATACGACGACGTCTAGTAACGGTATATTTCTAAGCTTTATGATAAGAACGAAATGTTGGCCTTGTAAAATTAATCTGGACTATAAATACTGTAGTCTCGGAAATATACATTCAATAATCGGATGATAGTTGAGTCAATCAAGTGGCAGTGAAGTTTTAATAAAGCTGAATTAGATTTAGTATATTAGAGTTTATAAGTTCAGTGGTTAAACCGTTGACATTTAAATGAGAATTTCTCGGTTTAATTCCGGTTCTGATTAATGAATTACAAAATCATATACTAATGTAGAATTGGAGGAAGACAATTTGCATCGATTTCGAAAGTGTCTGAAAGGGTTTTCATCAACAGAACCTGCTAAGGCTTTTCTGTGGAAAGTCAAAATCCATCCCAAGATAAACAAAAGTAGTTAGTCGATGATTTATCACGGGGATAATATGACGGATTAACTGTGTTTTGGAATATTCAATTAATATTATTATAAAATCAATTTCGCCTCAACGGCAGCGTCCGTCAAGATTAAATAAAACCTTTTTAAAAAAACCTCATCAAACGCAGAGACGATGTTAAATGTTATTCAACAATTTTAGGCATTTGAAAAAGTATAGAATACACATGGGATCGATGCTCTGTTTTTAAGAATGCAAACGTGTAAGTAGTAATCGTAATAGCTGCATATAATCTAATTGATTTAGCCTTAATATGCTACTGGATCAAGCCTAATCCGCCGGCCTGGGGGAGATCCCATTAAGCTGATAGTCGGCCGGGCACAGCGCGCCCTCGCCGTGACTCCGAATGAAATGATACGCGAGGCGCAGAGCTGCAGCGATGGACGGGCCCGGCAAAGCGAGCAAAAAACCGCGGCCATCTTGCATAATCACGGAATGTGCTTAACTCTTTATGAGGCAAGCGTTGTATATTTACTGATTGATGAATCCAATTAATTTATTAAAATATTGGGTTCGTACTAGAATTCAAGTCCATGTAGTCCATCATGGAAATTGGAACTGTAAAACGTAAAATAATTCTGAAGACGTACTGCAGGAAACCATTTTGACACATTTCACAAAATTAAAATAGAGGATTTATAGATCATTGCGTGTTACTTGTGTTGTTGGACCCATCTTCAATAACATAGGCTAGGTAGAATAAGTAGATATTCATAAGATATAAACGATAAACCATTTCAATAATTAAAATTTTAATTTCATAGATACTTATATATATACAATACATTTAAAACGTTCTACGAATAAGAAAGTGCATTCAATAAATAAACAATTTTTTTTTTATGAGACTTGACTTATATAGAGTTAAAGCAGACAATCAAAAGCGCGATTGCTGACCGTGTTATTATTTACTTTAAATAAATTGTACATTTTTTTTATTATTAGTAATTCAGTTCGTATCGCTGATAAATTAACAATAATAAATGCAAATTAATCACAGGCCAAGCGATGTTTCTATTTTGATGGCACGTGGGTTCGAGCGCCAGACTGCCTCGCGTGTTTGAAGAATGTAAGAAGATAACGACACGGAGCATGAAATGTAACGGACTGCAGCAATTAACGAAATGCCCGCCACCCACAGCCGAATATTCAGAAAAGCACGAGTTCGATGAACGGCCGGCGGAATTGCGAAAACAGCACACTGTAACATGACGTTCGGAATAATCCACAATCATTTAATAACACCTGCATTTCGGCGCGATTTACAGATCGTGAAATCGTCTCGAAGAAACCCACGGAGAGTCCGCTAGATTCGATTCGGTAATGTTCTCGATCGAGGGTTGTTCCCCTCGAGCGGGAACCGCGTATTGGAATTATCGATACGGAGGTGAACATTACATTCGAAGAGCGATTTCTCAATGCTGATATTTACACAAACACCGCAGGCGAATTCGTTCGAGGCTGAAAGTATATCCAAACCCGATTGTGAATAATTCGTAATCGATCGGATCGAAGAAAATAACGCCGGTAAAAAATAATAAGAGCTATGGCCGATCGAAAGGCGCATAGAAAGTTTTAAATCTTATTCAATTTACTTTCGATTTTAACCGGAGTCGACGTCGATAATTTATGAAACTCGATGAATTCGCGAGACGGGCAACGAACGCCCTGTTATCATTATTCGCGATTGAGCATCACGAACGTCGAAAGGAAAACGACGGGAATGCATAAGTCTGTACTTATTTACAGTTGAATTGCGCAAGTCCCACACACAATTGCCACTTTTACTTATTTACAAAGGCATCGCTGCTGTGTCGGAATGCAGCAAGTTTTACAAGCGGTGGTGTGATTACAGTGGTCGTCTCACACCAATTCGGCAAATAGATTGGAAAACCGCGGACAGAAGATTTATTTACTGTGCTCATACATATTAAGCCAAGCGGTAGAATTCGAGTAATTTTCCTTTCCCCGGGGTGCGAGCACCGGCGACACGAGACCGAACATGGAAATATCATTCGTTAAGCAAAAATATTCAAATTGTATCATGTTTATTGAATTTCCTTACAAATGATGCGTGTCCATGCGTGTCTCGTTAGGCGCAATCATCATACGTACACTCTTCTAGTGAAAACAAATTGAATGTGAATTCCCCGATAATTACACTAAATATATTGTTCAATGGATGATTGGCTTATTATCATCTCGGAACAAATCCAAACTTTCAATTGGACGTTAACTCATAATTAACACCTCGGATTTGAAATGCACAATCAATGACCATGATTCACATATATTTGTTCGTGCTGTACAGAAAGTCAAAGATGCGCATTTTCTATTTCTCAAAAGATATTAACTCAACATACGCGCTTAAATAAATAAGAAAACGCTTCTATTGAGCTTCGGAATTGTGTACATTTGAGAAGTGAATGTCGAAGCTTGTACTCCCGTTCTCTTTTTCTTTCTGTAAATCTGCTAATTAAGGCATAACATTCGGAGCTACAAAGACGTTTATCTACCGTGTATATTCAATAAAAAAAAGTAATGTCGTACATTTTATGTTTTATAGGCACCTTTTCCGTAAAAGGATGCCAAATGTTGTCAATACCAGGTTACGTGAAACAGCTCGATTGGATTAAATACCTCACATAAAGTACTTGTTCTTGAAAATATACGGTTTATACATTTTTAAAAAAAGGGTTGTCACAATTGGTGATTTTCTGTAAACATTTCATACGCGTTATGGCTATTCTCTAGTGTTTGCTTGTGATAGTCTAAAAGACCTTAAAATGTAACGAACAACAAATATTGCCAGAAGATTATGATCATAGCCACACACGAGATTTATTTTTAAAATCCACAACGCATTTGTAATAACAAATTTCATACAGTGATCAAAACCATGTGGGGAGATTGCATTTACAGATATATGTACTAATTTTGTGTTCCATCGTAGCAGTGCCATTTTTACCACGTTTAAATACGCATTAATATAATTTACCATCATTTGCTGCTAATGAATGTCAAAGCTAGTGGATACAAGGTGCAAGTTTCTAAAATACCCTGTATTACAAGAGCGGTCGCGTGTTTTTTTTTGCGCGTGTCATTGGAACCGAGTCCCATGGAGGCATTCACAGGCATGGTCCCACGCCCCCTCTCCCGGCTTCCACGGCGCTCGGGTTTCGCGCCGGCCGTAGACTTCGTTTTCCGGTACATCGGGCCCATAATGACGCCGTGTTACCTTTATGACGCGGCTTAAACCGCCGGGCCCGGCACTCACGGCGTCTTTGCACCGCAATAACGCATACGCTCGACGGGCGAATGGCGCGCCCGCCGGTCAATTATTTTAATAATGGCCAAATCGCTGGCGATTCATCACACGCAGTTATATCTCGCGAAGAAGCGTCCAGTTTGAAACACATAAATTTTATTAAGTCGAAAATGTGCAAATGAAATTTGATAATTCGCAGGTTCGTGTTACGAGTGAGTACCTGTAATAACAAGGTACTAACGGATTTATGGAGGAAGTTGTGTAGCATCTTGCTTAGAGATACACCATTGGTCTTAATTTAAATTTAACAAATTAATCTTATTAAATCTTTTATCGTACGGGGAATTAATCGTAAACGGGTTATTCCTAAAAAGATTACTTTATTCCCCTATGGAAGATTTAAAAACTCACCGGAAGAGTATAAGACAAGGGGCATCGAAAGCACATGAATTTATTAAATATTAATTTCAACATAGATTAAGTACCGTTTATGGCTTTAAGCGTTCGGTGTATTATTATCGAATGGAAATTAGTTCCATCACATCAATATATCTTAACAAATTGTTACTTTTTATACGATTGTACAGTTTAACCTGCCACTTCGAAAATAACATAACTCACAATACAAACATATTACAACCTTGTTATAATTATTTTAATCATCGAAAGTTAAGGAAGTATTTTTTGTCTGACTTAAAACTACGGTCTATAGAGTTGTGCTGTTACCGAGATTACTAATTATATTATATTTTAATTTAATAATAAATGTTTATTGTTATGGCTAAAATTATTAATCAATTCACAACATCAAACCGACAGTAAATAGTTTGAGAGTATAATCATTTAAGCTTCATGGTATGCAATTTCACGGGAAATACAAAAATATTTGAAATAGTTTAATTGAGAGTCATACTATATTTTTACAAAGAAATATGTGTTGATAAGATATAAAAAGGATAAACCAATAAAATGATAAGTATAATAAAAATAAAAACGAAATTAATCATCTCTTATGTAAAGGTCTGTGCAAGTGTTCATTCTCGCTTTCGCTCATGCGGCAAGTGATGTTATCGTGTCGTCAAGCAAATAAACAAAAACAATAGACAGACGAAAGATGAGGTAAAGGTTTTTCTAGCCTGCGAGTCTCGGCGCAGGTCGAAGGCGCTCCCTCGGCGGCCTTATCAGGGACGAATCGCGGGGCATTGTGTTGCCCGCGCCGATTAGAAACTCCGTGGCGGGGAGCGACGCCCGAGGAAAGTGCGACACACGACAGACTAGTGATGGGCACACTCGACTTACCGTGACAACCGACCCAAATCGAGTAAGCCATTACAACTATCCGACTATCGACTGTGCAAAATCTATCAGTGACGTGCAGAACCTTAACAAACCTTTGTGTAAAAACTCCAGATTATCTGAACTCAGGTTTGGTGGGACATCTTCGTTGCGTTAAATTAAAATAAGACCGGTCACAGATGCTTTCGTTGGTTGATCGTTTCATTCGACTTTTCGATTGTGGATATTCGATTTTGCTCATCATTACGGAAGACACTTTCACCCCCGGGTCCCCGCGACGGCGCCGGCACAATCACCCGACCATCCGCACACCTTGTTACTTCACGTACATTTCGGCACGGTGCAATCGCTCACAGTCGCCGTGACGCAAGAGGCCTGGTGCAATGCCGCGTTGTGTACATAATAAAAATAATTATATCGAATGTTGCTTGCCGGTTATTATCAAATTACGGCATGTAATGACATGTGATGAGACTCGGTTTTTTTTAAATACGAATTTAATAAAACAATTACACAATTATTCTGCGGTCGCGTGCAGTGATACGCTCGCAAAATAATTGCTATCGTAAACAATCGTGTTGACATTTATTTAACATCCCTGATATATATATTTATGATAAAAATTGTATAATAATATCTAAAGTAGATGAATGGTCTATTCGGTTCAATAAAATGACAGCAAAAAATAATAGATTCGATCGGCGACGTTTCCCATCAGCGATTTTCGCATGAATGTAACAAAACAAAAAAAAAACAACTACTTCAGAAGTGGAACGACCCGTCACTCCATTGATATTTTTTTATTGATAATCCGAATAATACGAACAGTTTTTTTTTTGTTTAAGATTCTCTTTGCGACCTTTGTTCGGGGTACGCGCAAAAAGCGGTAGTGTTATTTTGACGATTCTCAGCAGACTTCCGACAAAAAACTTTCGATTTACCGCCTTTAATGGCGAAATACGTAAAACCAAATAAGAGCAAAAAGACAATTGAATTAAAATTTTATGGAAATAGAAACAAGACCACACGGGAGGCATCTACGGTACACTTTCTTCTAGACGCTGGAGAATGCAAAACTGAACTCTGGCGATCGGAATGGTATGCAAATTTCAGCAAGACGGCTACCGGAATGAACACCGTAGCTTCTCTTCTCCAATACGCGATGGAAATTGAGATGCAGATAGCGCACGCTCGTGATGTACCGCGTGTGCTTGAATACTTAGCGCTGTTACCGTCTCAAATATAGCACGAGTTCACTAATTATTTAACGTTTTCGTATATTGCTTATTTAAAGCACATTTAATTTCTGAGATAGCGATCGAATAGCACGGAGATGACTCGGATCGGTTGAAAAAAAACGGCGTACAAAAAGCGGGGAATACAGTTGGATATAAATAACGAATTACACCTCGGACGGTGGGAGCGCGAATCCATTACACTTGAACTGTAAGTCATTAATATATGTATGAGATAAGGAGACGCGTGAGGAGGATTACAATGTAGCAGCGTCAGATAAGCCGGGCAGCTATTGTTTGCATTATGCAGTAGGCGCCTATCAATCTGGAGTCTTGCGATTATCCCACAATATGTAAATACCAATGCATATTCATGGTACTTCTGAACAAGGAGACCGGTCAAAAAACCTATAAAACCTTGGCTATCAAATTTATTACATGAAGATATTTAGTATTGTTTTAGCGTGAATACGCGTAGTAATCTAAAAAAATCCAAGTTTATACCTTAATTAATTTTTATTATTATTATATTCACGAAAACATACCGGGTGGGGAAAACTTAACCCAGATCTAGATAGAGCGCGCTCCCACAAGGACGGCCATCGTTTCTCGGCAGAAATGTTACAAAAATACAATTCAAAGTGCGGTTTCATCAACGCGAGCATCCTGCGCAGCGAACCGCCACTCCGTATTGCCTTTATCGATAAAGCATCGACCTTCCCTGCCCGCTCGCTCGGAATGCGGCACGAAAAGCATTGTTACTCCGAAGATAAGTGCCATAATTGAGTTAATAGTTCTGCGTCCGCCGGAGGAAGAGTCGATTTGCGTATCGTTCCGTCTTACCGAGCATCTGCGCGGCTGGATGGACCTCTGCAGCTTCTCCACCGGGTAGCTCTGTCGCCACCCGAACAGCCGCACTATCTTGTCCGCCACGTGGTCGCACCTGGGGCCCGCTTCGCGCATCTCCGCCCTGCTCGGGGCACACTCTGCAGCGACCTTCGGCTTCCCCCGACCCCGTCGCTCCCCGCGGGACCTTTCCCGGCCGTCCGAGCTGGAGGATCGGCTGACCCGAAAGCGACGCGGCGAGTCGGCACCGGAGTGCGAGCGACGCGAGATATGCCGACTGCAATCGGTGAACGGGGCAAAGGAATGCGAGGGCGGTATTCACTCGGCACTGGTCGCGGCTAGCTCGCAATTCGTTCCGGGCGCAGCGGTCGGGGAGTTCTATTCCCGCGCGAGCGCATTCCTCTCCCTCGAAATGTCGAGGCGCACGAGTTTCTGCCGCACTGGAAATATATTCGGGAGATCGCCTATCATTTTTTAGGATACCGGGGGAAGGGATCGAGTAATTTATCGCGGGTCGAACGAGAGGAGTCCGCGTCCCGCTCGGCGACCGCTCGTCGCGCAGAAGCGAGCGGGGAGAAACTCGTCAACCGCAATACTCTTTGGTTCGATGCGATCGCAATATCGGTACGCAAGCGGGAGTGTTTTGCGAAATTCTCGAGCAAATGTCAGTTCAGCGAGGAGTCAAACGACGAGTCCTCGGGAAGACCGACGGCGCCTCGGATCGAACGAAATCGTCTCCCGGGTGCACAAACGAAATGGAATCGCGGAGATAATGTCGGCAAGCACGCACTGCACGAGTATTTTCAATATATGGAATCACTTTTTCTAACAAAAACTGCGGTTCTGCGGCAACGAAGCGACCGCGGACAGCGGAGAGAGTTCGAGCTACAGCGCCGCCGCACTGGCCGTCGCGTTTTTGTGGATCGCGCTGGGAACGGCCCGGCCCGGACTGAGGACGGCGCGGCCGCGGCGATTTCACAGCTGCGAGCTGACTCCGGAGCGACGAGGACCGGAGAGCGGAGAGCGGAGAGCGGCGAAGAGCCGGGGATCGGAGAGCGGCGCCGGGAGCGCGGCCGTCGCGGCTGTCGCGAATCGGATTGTGAATCGAAACTGACTGCCGCGCGGTGCTTCCCGCGGAGGCGGCGCCGACAACAACGCGAGCGGGGCGGCGGCGGGAGGCGCCCTCCGCTCTCCTCCCTCCTCCCTCCCTCACCTGTCGCTATTATCAACGGCCGCGTGTTTATAAACACCGGAGTTGTGGAAATATTGAAACGTTGCCGTTTCGATTGGGGAAATTCGAATAACATTACTGGTCATTGTGCTCGCCGCTCTTGCGGGTGATTGCCGGACGAACGGCCAAAAAAAGTTAATCGCATAGGTGGGATCGCATGAACTCGATATTAATGACAATCTTGCAGTAGGTCAGCGCTCTTCTCTTTGAGAACCAAATTATAGAGCCGCTAGAATTTCGATTATGATAATAACGCATACGGTATCTGACAGTAACGATATGGAGTCGGCTCAGAACGGTGCAATCGAAGCTGCAACTTAAAAAATAAACCGACATTTCGAATAGTTTCATACTTCCTGGCGATAATAGGTACATGATCTTCCAAAAAAAGTAGATGTTTTTTAGTGCAATATTCCTCAATATCAATTAACAACAAAATCGCGTTGTTTCTAGAAGCACTCATTTAACACTATTAGAGAGATCTTATTTATCCAACAAAAACATTGTCATTCATAGGAAAAAAAAAGAGCTGTCACAAATAGTAGTTTAAAAATATTCTTTAGCAATCATTTAATTTTGGTTGCAACTAAAAATCTATTGAAATTTTAAAAAAATGATTAAGTATAATTTTGAAATTCATTCGTTTTATAAATAACAAAACATAATTTTTTTACAATATTTTAATTTATTACATATTTAAGCACATGAATACGTCGTGCGAAAACACTACCAGCACATAATTGCCTAATAAAAAATAGAATTAAGTTCTTTACCATCTCACTTGAGACGATAATTACTATTTTCCACATTGGAAAGCGCGAGTGGGTATATCCACAATTTAAAAATCATAAGAGTATGTACAACCAACAATTATTATGCATAGAGTAATAGTTATATGAATAAACTCATCAAGTTGAAAAAAAACAAAAAAATTCCAGTGCAAACTTCCACTGATATAGTTTCAACATACTCAAATTAATATGGCGACTTTCGACAAATTTTTCTACACTGACTTAAGTAAATTTCACCGAGCTATGTTATTACCGCGATGATTTATTGTTTTTTTATTCAACAAAACCAAGCGCGATATACTCAATTACAAAGCATATATCAAGCCTATTTAACAATAAACCTGCTCGATAGTATCAGTATTTGTTTTTTATACCGCGGTAGAGGGAGTGCACTCCAAACTGATTACAAATAATAATAAAATCTCGTCATGATCGTCGATTAATGCTTTCCGAAAACACACTGCGTCACAGATAGCACACTGTGCGTGACAGGTATTGGGAAAAAAAACGCAGATAGTAAATTATTAATCAATGGGTGTGTTTGAATATTGCGAGATTATTATGGTATATTTTTTAAGAAAAGATAAGCTCAACAAAAGAGAGCTGATTGTGTGCTTGGAACAATGAAAATGCGAAATGCGCACATTTCTGACGTGATTGCCATTTTTGTATGATCGACAATTTCAAGATAAAAATTATATTTCAATATAATTGATTACATTGTCAGTATAAACAATGACTCATTGCTAACAAGCAGACACATTGGTAATTAAACATACGTATTTAATATTTACTAATGAACAATATTGTTCAAATAAAACCGTAGGCATGAAATGACAGCTCAAAGGCAGATATATTTTTTAATTTTTTTTTTCTGTGTTTCCATTGCAACAACCATATTAATATTTTAATTGTATTTCCTTATTTTCACATCGATCAAAATTTAAAAGGCATGTTTGTAGGTTTTGGCAGCCATTGCTATTAGATGATTTGATCTCATGGGTGTTGAGCGATTTGAAGTTTTCTGTTTAACTTTATGCAGCTCATCACCCATGTCAACAGGGTTTAAAAGTTGAATCAGCACTTGAAATAAACCGCTTTATGAATATATATATATATATATAAAAGTAAATCATATACTCTTAATAATTTTCATACGGTGTTAGCAATCTAACAAAGGGTAAATATTTATCCGCTTCAAATCGACAAATATTAGGATATGCTGGACGGTCAAGGATACGAGTAGCAACCACATTGCACAGATCCATGACGTAAAATCGTATTTGTTATAAATCATCGCAACTAGGTAAAAAAAAATACAGATTTATTTTTAAATTGCAGCAAGCGCTTACAATGGACAAATATTATAACAGTAATTATGTTCATGACAGGATGCAACAATCACACAAGTTGTTGATTTTTATACAGAAAATTTTGCCATACGTATATCAACAAAGTAAAAATGTACGTAATAGCCAATAATTAGCCAGTAGAATTGTCTATGGTAGTCAGTGCTCAGTATCGTAGGAGCGTTTATATTTCACATGCAAGTAACGAATTCAAGAATCCATTCAAACAGCTCGAGTTTCCGAGACCGGTTACTTCGTGCGTTAGGTTAGATTACGGGGCTCAGAACGGACCGATACGATGTACTTCCTCCGCCGCCGTTACCGGGTGACAAAATTAGTAATCGATTTTGAGGTCATCATCATCATCACTATCATCGCGCAGAGAGTGGAGACACTTAACGCCTAAGAGCATGGGCAGTTGAAAAAATGTTTTTGCGCTGCACGATTCAATTTACTGTTTTCAATCGTCGTAAGCATGTGTAGCTGTTTATCCAGTTATAGGTGGTGAAATAAATATTAACCGAGTAAAAGTCAAAAGCACTCGACAAGATTCGCGAGGAGAGGAAACCGGAAGATGGATTTTCTTCGAAAAATATTGTATTAACGATATTCATTTATAAGTTGTATTCAGCACGCGTTGGGTGTGTGTGTACATCTTAAAAACGGAAGCAATAAAAAAAAAAAAAAATAACAAAATAACCCAATACTTCGAATCTTTACTCAAAAATGATTGAGCAACTTTGGTATTTTCTAGGATTTTTAAAAAGAATATTGAAGCACCATACCTGAAAAAAGTTATTGGTGTTTTGTAGAAAATGTGTGTTTACCTTGGCGTAATTTGCAGTTGATATTATATCTGCAAGCCCAAAACGATACATTTTCAATCTGATGGTGTTGATATACAATAACATACGTTCTGATTATAACTGTTATGTTACTGGCCTTCGGTACAGCTACGAGATATTAAACTATCTAAGATCATGACCGCGAGTGCGTGCCTTGATTCTCACCACAAGACGTATCGGTTCAAAGGCAGGAAGTATTTTTCCACACAGTGACAGTAGAAGGTATACGAAACCAATACATTATACAGTGTATTTTAAAAGCACGATATATAAACACAGGGCATAACTTAATCATTACCGGTACATATTAATTAATGCTGCTGCGAATGTCGATTTAACACGGCAGCGACAAAAAAATAGATTAGCGACTTCCCCTGTGTCGACACGTCAAGGAAGACGGTTTCTTTTCACATATTTGCCATCGAACCGTACACAATTGAGTCTGATTTTTTTTACCAGTGCTAATAATAACTCTCACCCAAACTTCTTTACACGGGAAATACGCCACGCAATAATTGCAATGCAAATAAATGCAATACGTGAGCAAGTCAAATTCTAGATAAGTATCGAGCCTGATCGTACACGTAACGGAGGAGTACGGAGTGTATACGTGTATATTTAATGGCCATCTTCGCAGACAACAATTTCACACGGAATTACATTCAAATAGTTGCTAAACACTACGTTTTATATTCAGACTGACTCGGCAGAAGAGGCGATGTAGAAAAAAACAGACAATAACGGCGGTAATTATATTGAATTATATAATTCTTCTCGGGGGAGGGAGCCGCGTCAGGCTCGGGGACAGGCGGCCGGCGGCGCGGCACGGCGGACGTCCGGCCGGCTACCCTCCCGGCGCGGCCGACCAGAACAGCTGCGATAAAAAAAAAACAGGTCTGGCTATACAGTGATTTGAATTTAGAAGCGGAAAAAACATGGCCGCGTTGAGGCGAAGACCGGAGCCGCCGCCAGAGCTGCAAGGGGAGAGCAAGCCGGGCACAACAGCATACGGAGACCGCTCAGACTACCCTGGCAACTAGATACACATCCAGTTAAAAAAAAAATTAATTGTTTTTTTGAACATTGGAAACTATAAATTATTTAGTTAACCGGTATTTTTTGGCTTTAACATTAAGTTTCACTTTTTTTTTTTTACTAAAACTGCATCGTTACAGTCTCGTGTATAGTTCGAATACAGCAGGCACGCGTATAAGTTAAGCGTCATTGGACAATCGAGACCTCTTTTCTGTGATAATTGGCGACAGATAAGATAGTTGTTGAGAGCGAATATACGCATTATGGATCAGACCTCGATCGAGTATAATCATTATTGCATAAAATTGCGTCGATAATTGGCAATACGATAGTCGGTATCAATGCAAGCATTGCTTTTGGATGAATTTACCCTTTGAAACTAAGAGATAACTACGAATAGCAGTCTTAAAAAAAATAATATATATTTGTAATTATATTTTTTTCCCCAAAAAATTATTATTCAACAAAGCGTCGTAATTAATATTAGTAACGCAACAAGTGGATTGAGGAAGCAACAAAAAACGCAGTGCCAGGGTTCAGTGAATTCGAAAAGATTGATTCGGGTCGAGTTCAGTGGTTTCAAATTGGGCCGGTTCGGATTTAGAAAAAAGGAAAAATAGCTCGCGTTCTGGTTTACTGGCATACAAAATTGGGGTCGATCCAGCGATAAATAGGTGGTTTGTTTTCGGTTGGGCTCGCGAATAATTTTGTGGTCGGAGTAGGGGTATAGTTGCCTGAAAGGGAAATTGGCAGGTAGGTCCATTTTAAATACAGAGAGTACAAAACAAAATAACGTTAACAAAAAAATAAATCATTTTTGGATTTTGTAACATTTGAATAGAAAATTCTGTGTTGATTTGTCTTTTTGATATTACCACTATTAACACTAAACATACCACCCCTGTCAATTTATCCGGTTGGGTACTTTGGTATAGAAATTAAAAAAATTTAAAAACATCCCCCCCCCCCCACACACAAACCGAGAAGACATTAAAAAAATCTTAGCAGTCTATGACCATTTGCTCTAATGCTCTGATCGCTAAGCCTACAAATGATTGTATGGTCTTTGGTTTTTCCTCGGTCCCTGCGCACAACTTGAATAAGAACAGCTGTGGATGGTATTGAATGCTAATGCGCGAGGTCAGTTGTTACTTTGTACCTGTTTCGCATAAAACTTCTTACAGGTAGGTGCATACCCAGTTAAGTACATTTTGATACCTCGCATACCTGAGATACCAAGATAAATCAAAAGATAGCATATCGATAGTTCTTTATCAGTAACGCATAGGGTTTTTTTCAAATTATATTTCAGTGATATTGATTTTTAATACGGTTTATTCGTCTTCAACTGTTGCCATGCTGTATAGATATCAACGAACGATGTTGAAATATACATTAATGTAGCAAATAATGTTTACTTTTAACTTTAAACTTTAGATAAAAGTTTTAATTTAGAGACAATTCCATAAAATTTATTAAAACGTATCTAGAAATCTAAATACACCGTGTCAATTGCATAATCGAATTTATCTGCAACCCAATGTTTTATTGAAAAATCCATTGGTAATTTTTATTAGTTGATATAATTGGCGAAGACTAAGCAAATGCAAAGATGGTGGCTGATTGCATGCTTATTACCATTCATTAATATTTTTACATAAAAACCTGAACTGATTGAAAAATCATATCTTCATAGTGAAACACTCTTATTAATCCCTAGAATATAAGTGATGGGGTGGGGAAAAAAATATTATAAATACATAATAAACACTCCTGCTTGTGTGGAGGCTGCACGCTACCTACAGGTAGTACGCACTTTTTAATTAGATAAAATTTGTATCATGATGTAAAAATATATTTGAAAGTAACTTCCCAACTGAATGCTAATTAGAAACATTCGTGACTGGTATTAATATTATTCCACGCGATAAAGTACAAAATGCAGAAATGACATAATAAAGTTGTGTATTGCTTTCTCGAATAATTAATTTATTTAATAATGTATTTTATTCGCTTTGAACATTTCGCAAAAAGGCAGTGGTTTAATGAGTCGTTGATAAAAATGCAAAGAAAAAAATCATTCTGGCGAGCAGATTTTTGCCTTTTGTGCTGGCGCGGGGCTCGCCTCGGCCGCGTTATGAATTGCGTTGCGTTCCCACGTACTTTCGTGTCGTTTCCCATAAATTGTTTGTTTTATGGCGTTTCCCGAACGAGAGCCAATGCACGAGGGCGATTGCCGAGCCGTCTGGGCGTGCGTTGCTAAAGCCCCGAGCGTGTAAAACGCCAGTGCACCGGCAGACAATCGCAAGCAGCAAAATTATTCTTTTCACAGCATTTTTCCAATACAACAATCGCCGTCCCTTTTTTCAAAATAAAACTGGAAATATGTTTGCATGCTATATAAATATAAACGATCAAACATCGCTTCACTATCTCTGCAACGCATTTTCATGAGGACAGTGAATAATTAATTAATATCTATTTTTTATTATTATTATAAGAAGCAAAAATGCTGTGTATCTAATTGAAGTTCAACTAATCGTTAGTTCATATGATCCTAATCACACACACATACGTGAATTGGTTTTCGGTGAAATAACAATCGTGTTCACTGGTATTTTTTTCTTTTACGATGCTCGGGCGTTGAAGCGCGGGCGCGCCGGCCAGTCGATGCGAAGAAAGCCAACAATGCAGGCAGTATCGCAAGGCAAACAATTCATTATGAATAAGTGTGAGCAATGAGGATTACTTCAACCGTCGAGTTTGAACTGCCGATGTTATAATCCAGAACAATGGAGTATTTGCTCTTAAAATATGTAAATATGTGTAACAAGTAATATTTGTGGAATAAATACACATTCTAAAAAAGCTTACATTATTAGTCTGTAATAATTAAGTAACCATGAGAAAATCCCTTCACAATAATGTTATTATTTTAATTAATTTCAGGGCTAAGATAAACATTAGATTTTGAATGGTTTAAATGTTTGATATTCGTGGATAACCTTGAAACGAGGAGTTATGAAAATGTAAGGTCTAATATTTTCGAAATACTAAACTTAATATATTATTAGCGTGAAATGCATGCATACGTACATATTGCATGTCCCTTAAAATGAAAACATAGTGTTTTTCCAACATTTTTACTATATGAGTTTTTTGTACCATAAAACAATAATGTGACTGGCACGAACTAGTGATTATCACAGTCTAGCGGTGCACCTATTTTAACTTGCTGCAGGCGAAACCACTAACCTCCAACTGACTAATATAATCTTTGTTTTTTTTACCAAATTATAAAAAAACACACACAATCGTTAAAACTCATCTATTTGAAGAGAACTTTCTAAATGAGGTGTTTCAGTCAGTTTTTTTCAATTTTATAATTTAAAAAAAAGGTTTGCAATGAGGCGTTATTTCTAGCAAATCTAAAAGAATTAAGATTTTCTGAATTTGTTGATATATCTATTTTAAATGCATAAAATTTAATCGTTGGAACCATAATATTGTACAATAATAATGCAAATTGTGCGAGTTATACAGGAAATGATTATTGGTTTTACTGGAAACATTTAAAGCTCATTTTCGACCAAAATGATTAAAAAAAATTACGGACGACGTATATATTCATAATATTCATAATCAACAAATAAAAAAAAACTTATATTTTTAGAATACTTCGTGATCATACACACCTGGGCCAATATAAACCCATCTTAAAAAGGTAAAATGTTTGGCATTCAATATTTTTGACGAGAGTACTCGGTGGAGTTTCATTTAAATATTTTAAATAAAATACTTTTGTGATTTTTCCACATGTTTAATTTTTTTTCGTGAAACGTTGACGAAACTGGTCACCAATAAAATTAATCATGTGGAAAAATTACAAAACTATTTTATTTAAAATATTAAAATGTTTGGTATAGAAAATCAGATATACTTTTGAATATCAAGTTAGTCAATAACCATTCCATGTGAGTAACAATTGTATATTTAGTATATGCATAAGAAGACACAACTTTTTTTAAATTGAATTTTTAATATTATTTTTGTTAATTTACCATAGTCGTTATAGGGGTATGCTTACAATACGTGTGTGTGGCTTTTACCTGATCCTGCGCGCAGGTTGTGAGGCTCACAAGCAAAACCACGCAATCTAAAGAATCGCGCGGTTTGAAATGATCTATCGATCAGATCCGCCATTGATGATCGAGAATGGGTGGCACCGCCATCTCGGCGCGAGGCACAGAACCGGCGACCGGCGCAGCGGAGACGCAAACCGCAAGAGTCAGGTCTCGCCGTGATGATCTCGGAGTCGCCCCAAAGGCGCTGCTCTGTTCACAACCAGTTTTGACTTCCTCCCAGGCGGTTATCAAGAAGCGAACTCCTGGTTAAATGCGCCGTCTAGTAGTGATGCACACAATCGAGTCGATTTTTCAATAAAATTATCAACAAAAACGACATGGCCGATGATTTTTTATTTTATGATTATCTGAACTTAACTGATTCGATATACTTTTCTTGTAAAAAATAAAATATTTAACTATCCGAACTACAATTTTGATAGCCGACGATCGCCGAATATCCAACTTCTGATTTTCGGTGGCTTATTATTTAATTCAAATTATCATCCGTTACAATAATTATTCTTTACAGTATTATACAAGTTTTCAACTATTATTTTATTAACTCGTTAATTGATTCGTTCGAATGAATCGATCGATACACATAATCGCTTGATCGATCGTGGCCATCGTTAGCGTCTAGTGTCTAGGAGTCTAGCCGCTGTACCTCTCGTGAAGAATGCGCGTTAATACGCTGGGCGTGACGCAACCGTCCCGTACCTGGCCGCGGAGCGGGCAAGGCGAGACCGAGCCGACTCACAGCTGAGGAATTGTTACGAGACCATGGCCACAGAATCTTTCAATTATTGTGAAAGTGATCACACTGGCCAAAATCGAGCCGTGCTGCGATCGGAATCGCGAACGTTTCTCACGTTGGTGATTATTTTCGATCGGAAGATAATCTTCTCTGGCTCTAATTGGCAGGTGTGTCAGATTATGTCTAAACGTGCAGTAATATATGAAGCTATATTTTATTATCGAATACTAAAATTCAAAAACAATATTATTCAAATAATCTTTCACAATAAAAAAAAGTATTTCACAACAATCAAATGATGTTATGAAATGCTTTAATATACGTTAACAATAAAATCAGCGAGTAGAGCATACGGCAAACTGAAATATGCATTTTTGGCATGCTCGCTATGAACTTTACACTCCAGTAGCTTTTAGGAATTGGACATTAGGTTTATGAGCATATCAATATTTCATGCACGTTATGGTCAAACAGGCTTCATCAGGATTCGTGACACCTTCTGCAACGTGCATGAAATACTAACAAAACAATTAAATATGGCTTCATCAATCATCATCAATACAGAACTGTCGGTTTGTGAATATTTCACATATAAATTTGAAATAATCAATACGTCCAATGGCACAATCCAATGAATATTTAAAAATTAGTATAATTATAATTTTAAACCAGAGTTGAATCCGATATATTTTTTAGGAGCCATCATAATGTTTGCTAAGTATGTGTATTAATTCCTCAACGCTAATATAATATGATAACATTTTGATTAAAAAAAAAAAAACAATACATTGCCTCGTTATAATCGATGCGAGGAATGCGGATATACAGAACCGAGCGCAAAAAAAAACTGACAAATTCTCCAACGCAAGAGGAAGACCATGATTGCTTTCAACGCCCGCTATCGATCTGAAGGTTCGAGAGCTCGGAGGGTCCGACCGCGCGGCCCCGGCCTCTGGCGGGAGTGGGTCCCCGGGGCGGTCCCCAGTGCGGTCCCCGGTGCGGTCGCGACTGCAGAGGGGCCGACCTGGCGCGGAGGCCCGGCCCGGTGATGGTCAATGTTCACCGCAAGGCTGTTGCGGCCCGACACGAGAGACGCGACTCGCTCCGCGGGCGGAGTCTTCCCATCCCGCGTTGCACAACGCTGCGCTTTGAAAATTACAACGAATACGACTCGGTCGGCTTTCATATATAATTTTATATTTTTAAAAAATAAAATATATACCCTGACCGCTAGGTTTGATTGATATTGCGTGCAGAAGGTAGTAGAAATCGAGAACTCTGTAATCACAGTAATGTGAAAATATACAAAGTGAAAAAAAAAGGACAAACTTATATATGTGATTGGCACGTGACAAAGTGAAAAAATAGAGCCGGACATTAGTCCAAATAAATCGATTTGGGTTATACCCAGTAGGGCGGGGATCGAAATTGCGGGCTCTCGATCGAGCGTCATCTGCCCGCACCGCCGGCCAGAAAGTTAATACGTATAATAAAAGTACCACACCGTGTACTCACCCTATCATAGTATTTCTAAGCATACCTAAGCTTGACAATTCAAACCTTCATAGACATTACTTTCATAACAGTATCTACGGTCTATTGAAGCATAGCCATATAAGGTTCGCTCATAATTGAATCAAATAATTTATATTTAACAATTAACAAGCAGTAAGCTCGGTGGCTCCGGATTCGGCGCTCGGTACACTCGAATGAGAAACAATCGGGTCGAAGCGTATTAAAATAAATTATAATTTCCATAAATGGGACCGCTTACTTTGGACGCTATTTCAATATTAAAATGAGACGTTTTGTTTATTTTGTATGAATTATTTTCATTCGATAGCTGGAAGACTGTACGTACAAAAAAAATCTCAAAATTTGTAGGTCAAAAAGCGGAGACATTGGACACACTAATGTGAAAATAAATCAAGACGAAACAATATTTTAGAATTGAAAACGCGATCATGTACTGTATAAAATACATTCATCTCAGTTTTACTTTATTTGAATTCAACTAGAGATTAAAATGGCACGGAAAGAAAACAGCAAAAAAATATAAAACGCCTCACTGCTTTATACTGTCAATTGTAAGGAGATCGTTTATCGCGCGTATTTGTATAACGCTATCTTGCGGGCAAAAGTGCAATATCTTAAATTTCGATTGCAATATTTCAGTCATACGATAATTTTTAAAATGAAATGTCCGCGTGTGACGTACAGAGGCGGTCGCGGCCCGGCGCAGTCCCGCGGGCGCTGAACGCAGCAGCAAGCGAGCACCGCGCCGCCCGCCCGGCACCTGTTGCCGCGCCTCCCTCGGCTCCCGCGGCTCCCGGCGGGCTCCAGCCCCGGCTACAAACTATGTAAATATACAATATTGCAGCTTTAGTGTAAAACAGGTTCACACGTATTTATTTATCCACACAAACGCAGTAATGCGAGTGAAAACCTCGCGGACTCCGTGTCAATCTCATTGAGATAAAGTTTACAAATCTTAAATAAAAATTTAAGTACACATACATTATCATAAATTTACTAAAATATATTTACAATCGTTCCCGTTATTTAAACCACTTGATATGTACTAAAACAGTTTTATAATAATCTAAAAAAAAAAAAAACCCTACGGTTACTGTAAGGAATGTCCAGCCGTATAATTAGGAAACTCGCGCGATAAAGGAACTGGAGCGAAACCCGCTAATACCAAAGTAGGCACCCGTATGTTATTGTTTCAAAGGCAGACTTGAATATTCATATCGAACGATTTTTTTTTGAGAATTCCCTCCGCCGTCTGCGCTCATACTGATACTTTCGATAAAAACGGATCCAAACACAAAGGCCGGAGAAAATATGCCGATTGGGAAAAATGTCCCGCGCCGACGCGGAGAGCGGGCTTATTCAATTGTTGTTTTGAATTTCTCGGTTACCGCTGACAACGGTCCGCCTAATGACAGATCGCATCAGCTTCTGAATAATTATTGTAGGCGTTTGACTTTAATGGGCGCCTCGAATACTCTTTTGTGAATATTAATTCCGAAGGCTCTGGAGATTATGAATAAAACCGTTAAACGAAACGGTCGAAAGTTAAAACCTTCTCGGAAAAGTGGAGGACGAGCCGATCCCGAGACCCTCCCCTCGAGGTGAATTTGAATGCTGAGCGTTCGCTTCCGTCGGCTGCGGCCCTCGGAGCATTTAATTCGGTCGGGGAATCGACTCGCAGGACGGACAAAGGAGAGGGACGTGACTCAGAAGCGTACCCGACCCAAAAAATGGTTCGAGAGGTCTCGCGCACGGAAGGGAGGGAAACGCCCCGTGCTAGGAAATTACGCCGCTACCGTTTCTTATAAAACACGAGGAATACAGAAACCGTCCATTGAATGCGACGAACAAAGCATCACAATTTAAAAGTTGATTTCTATTTAGACCCGCGCGGGCGATATCTCCCGCTTCATCTAGTTCTCTGCGCCTCGTCCGACCTGCCACTCGCGGATCACTAATTGTACGTCGGAGACAATAGCTGTGTGTTGCGCGGTGGCTGTGAGCAAACAGTGTGGGAGGCTCGCAATCGGGCCGCCATCGGGGCCTGCACTGTGAGGAAAGAGCGTAATCTGCCAAGCCTAGTCTGCGTCCAATCGAGCCGAGTAATTATAAAATCAGACCACAACACGAAGGTTGCTTCGCATTGGCGATATGAGTAATAGATTATTAGCATCAACGGTAGTCACAGTTAAACCGATCCCTTCAGCCCGCAATATGATCTTACGCAGACACTAGATGCGTCAAGCAATATATTTTTACCCAATATAGAGTAGCTAGGTTTTTACAACTATGTTGCCGAGACAGAACAAGGCCGCAGGATACGAGTCGTCGGTCTTTATTGGCACCTGCCTCACCTGCAGCGCTCGGCAGAGCGAGTGCGTTGTGAAGGTTAGTTCGTCGCGACAGCGGAGTGCGTACCTTCCATATACGACGATTCGTTGGCGAGAAGCAGAACACCGTAGGCTTTGAACTGACTTCTTATGCGAACACTTCATTATTTCACAAGTGTCGATATACTAAAAAAGGAAAGGTCTTTTTGAAGTCGAGAGCGGATAAGACCACTTAAAAATACTAAAACTATGGACTAAAAAAACTCGAGAGCTCGGTTGAAGTTCTTTCGATGTGTCAGTGCCGTTGCGCCGGTCATCAATACAGAAGATAAGTGGAATAAGTTTGAGTTTTCATCTCAGATAGTTTACTTTACGAGATACATCCATTGTAGCATATACTCGCTCGCAGACAATGGCGCTCCTCGCTCGCGAGTACATCGCGAAGATGGGTTCCTCCGACGCCTTCCGCCGACCAAACAATGACTCACTTTTTTCATCATTTCCAAAACCTCCGACTGTTTGAATTTACATATCACTGCCACTTAATCCAACAATAGCTACATAAAAAATATTCAACATATTTGTTTGCGCTCGCCATACACAATAAGGACGCCATATTTTTCTCATTTTTAAGATCTGAACCAATAAGCCACTGAATATAATATAAATACGAACAATGGTAGAACAGATTTATGATGACATTTGTAGACTGCGTATTTTATTGGAGATTTTCTAGGATAAATTCACTTGTGAGTACGTAATATTGGGACTTTTCTGAGAAATGCCCGTTTTTAGGTGTGACGAAGTTATTTTTTTATCTAATCAAGATATTTACACTACCTTTGATATCTAGAAACAAACAGTGAGTCAGCGTCTGGATTATTTTCTCGGAAACATTTTGATATGCACGTAGGTAGCAAGTAAGTCGCGTTGCGAATACCTCGACAATATATTGCATTCACTATTTTACTTTCTATATAATCTTAGCTGGTTTTAGTTTATTTTTGACCAGATTATAAACATTATCTAATAGATAAACGAGGGATTCCGTTCGTTGACTTTCTGTGCTTATAAAGTGACAGTCTAACAGTATACTTAGTTTAAAAATGTAAGTATGCAAAATCTTCTTTATAATTGTTTATTGCCACCATAATACAAGATTAGGTAAGTTTTTTTTTTTTTAATATTACCATATATTTTTAATTTTTAATGAGTACCAGAAGTTTAAGCGTGTTATTAATAAAAAAATAAACCTATTTTAACTCTTCTGGGTGCATCTAATGGTCTTAAATATTTTTTTTTAATGTTCTGTGCCTATATAAACAGCAAAATTAAAAGATGAAAGGTTAAGTCAAATTTATTTTAGACTTTGCACTATAATAATTTAGAAAAGTGAATTGCTGTGGCAATATGGTAATATCCAATCATCGGGAAATTTAATACATCGAAATAAAGCAATACGCCCATCGTGACGCTTATTTGTACAGCGTGGTGTTTGGCTTTGAAATGGGGACAAAGACGCGAAGCTTATCAGGAAATTATTCACACCCATGAGTGCAGGGTCACTTTATTGAACGGTAAAATATAGGTCATGTTATTATAAGAGTTACTAAGAGCACTAACTGCAGCACCGTTGGTTCGAGCCCGCGTGAGAACGTTTGTAAAGAGCGTTAATTTAAAAATTAATATTTCTCAGTCAAATTGACACTGCGAACAATACCACCGCGGCAGAGAAAATTATGGCAACCTTGTTTGTGGAAGACATTCCACAGCACCATAGAGAACGTGTACCTATGGCCGGATTTGTAACATTTTCCCATTGAAACAAATTTACTTTTAGTATTGTACAAGGTTAAATAAATCACTTTCTAAGCGATGGTGCATATTGAAGCTTTATAAAAAAAAAAATACGCAACACCGTACATTGATAAACATTATATGAATGCCAGTATTGATAATAATTCACTGAATAAATATAGCATACTGCGGCGATAAATGATTCATGAGTATTATAAATTAAACCATAACACACATGCGAACCGAATGCCTGCATACTACGAATCAAATCGCAAATCTCATACCGAGTTCAATATACGTAGTATTATAGCAATCTTTATCTAAATATGCAGAAGTATATTATGATTATGCAAATGCAACTAAAATAGAAAATCAAAACAAATTGTATTCAAATTATTCGTGACATTAGACTTGGCGGAGATGTGTTGCCTTTAGATTAGAAATTAACTCACCGACATGTTTAGAATTAAGGAAGGTTAAGTGCTTCGGCTGTACATACACAGAGTTATTAAAATTATACTGTCAACATTTTAAAATATAAAACGCTAATGAAACTAGGATTTTTTTTTCCGCAAATCGCAAATTGATTGTTGTTATTCGACACGTGGTTTTCCGAGAAGACAACACAAGAATATAGATTTTGAACAAATTTGTAATTCTACTAAGCTAATGCTTTATTTTAACTGGTTGGGTGTATGTATTTACAGCAGTTTGGTTTATATAAACGCTTGAGGCGTCCTGTTATTTCATTTAAAGTATATGTTAAATAAATAAATGAAAGCGGTGACTGATTCATAAGACGACAGTCTGCCGGGGCGCAGTGTTTATAAGGCGGAGGGAACATGTGCAGGTACCAGCCGTCACACGCACACCTGCCTCAAAACAAGGCAAAGTTAATTATTTATACGTTTCTAGGAATTTTATCTAAGTAACAAACCAATTAGATGCCTTACATACGTGTTTATCGTTTAAATGCTTTAAGGTCTTTGCGACATGTTTAATAATAAATAAATATTTTGTAAAAAAGTTTTATTTTAATATTAAAAATATAAATGCAACCGATTGTGCTCTTATATAAAAAAAAAATACTAAGGGATCGAGTGAGGTTCGTTATAATTTTATGCTAAAAAGCCATGTTTTAACACTTAGCATTCTTTAAAAATGTCCTTGGTGGGTGTACCAAATGGCCGATGGGGTATTCTGGGTCTACCCATCCCCTACGCCTCTCCAGCTTTCAGAATGTGCATGAGTTAGCGATATCTTGGTATAAGGATAGATCTCATGCTTCAGAGTCGTTATTAAATTGAGCTGTCTTTTATTATGACATTTTTTTATAAATAAGAATTTTTTCGCTAGAACATATAGAGGGCCCTTAAATCTCCCGCGGTACAGAGGCGTGCACGAGTGCTTTATGGTGTAATACAAAAAAAAGCGTCTACCTTCAGCTTCATTTAATACACTCTCTTTTAAATTTTAGATTGCCAGTTAAAAAAAAAACACAAGCTAGATAGTAAAAATAGTTCACAACAATAAAAATACTTGTACCCAATAAAAAAATTAATTCACAATTTCCTTGCCGGCGATAAAAAACGCTCGAACTGTCCGCGAGTCGATTCAGTTTTGCGGCGAAGCATTTACTAACCGAGCTTTATATTATATAATCATTTACGTAACAGTGTTAATTCTCACCAACGGGAAACACTAGAATAATTTATAAACCAAACTGCTGTTGCGGTTGTTTGGCACCGAAAATCGGGGCTTCTCATTAGCTCTGTAACAAATGCCATGGGAACTCGCGTGCCGGCGTCAGCGAAATAAACGCTTCGTAATATTAGAGCATAGAGTAGTATCTAAGTGATCCGAGACCCCCTGACCTTCATATAACAGGGTAATGAGTGGTAACACACAAAAGCAATTTGTTAAATAATAAACTCGAGCGTTACAAAAGTAACAGAATTCCTTTCGGGAGAAAATAAAGTTACTTTGGGTAAAACGGAGGCAGAATTTTAAGTAGGGCGATGAATTATCGACCGCGTTATTTTAAAGTTTTATCTGGAGGCACTCGATGGGGGGTCGGGCACTGCTTTCTTAAAAATATCATTCGGGATCGTCGTACACAATATACCAATGGAGGTGTTTAACCTTATTTTTACTATGCATGGAATAACGCTTCGCGAGACTCAATCAATATCCAAATAATAAAACTGCTCGTCCAGATTTGGAACTTACTGCACGATACTAATGCCTCGCTGCGGATAGCACTACAATTCCGAATGATGTATATAGATTTGATTAGATAGTCCAATGATTTACACAGCAATAATCATCGTGAGCAGTTCGGATGATATTAATACTTCATATTCCAAGCACAATAAATAAAAATGACAGGTTTCGGCAGCACGGTGCGGGCCAGACGTACTGCATAACTCAATAGATTCAAAACTGAACGATTCTAAATATATTTTTGTACAGGCTACGTCGGAAGCCGTTCAAAGCATTTAAAAAGATTTAAATATAATTTCCAAAAAAGATTCATCAATTAAAACAGATAAACCATTGAATATTTTTCGCCTTCGGAATTATCGATTCAAAGCCATGTTTTTTTTATATGGTAAAGCGAGTTTGGAGTAAAAATATAATGCACACGGGCAGAAAATCAAATCGCATGTCTAGCTTTCGAGTTTACCGCAGTCCGCCGGGTACTAGGCGGCTACTCTGCACCGCGGAGGGGGTATTTATGGCGACATAAAAATATCTAGACAACAAAGGCGCAAACAAAAACAATACGTTTGCGGGGTTCTTCAGAGACGAGACGCCGGCAGTCGCGCTACGCGGAAAAGCCATCGGCGCGACCTCCGGGCTCCGGGCTCCGGCCGGGAGTCAGCGCGGGGCCTCCACCCCGGCGAGCTGGCGGCCGGTGACGCGCTCAAGGCCGCGCCCCCACCGCTGACTCATCGCGGAAAATCCACGGCCGATCATCTGCACCGAATTATTTCGCACAGAATCGACGACCCGCTCGACCCGACGCCGCCCCCGTTCGGGCGCTCGAGTCGTCGCGGGCGAACAAACGAAAGGAAAAATACAAGAGTATGCCGAAATAATTTGACGAGCGCTCTCCGCATTCCCGTCGCGCTCCGCATCTCGGGAGACGGAGGTAAAAACGAGTGTGTGAACGAATTTGCGATAATCGAGTGGGACATTCCACGGTTCATTCGGAGGCGAGCATCGAAGCACAGTCGGTCGCTCAAAAAAGCCTGCACAATTACTTCCCATCGGAGCCTCGGAAGAAATGCCAAGGTCGAATACAAACACCTCGGAATACTCGTCGGTAAAAAATAACACCCGGGAGAGCCGAGAGCCGCGAGCCGCGGGCCCGGGCCCGGCCGCCGAAGGTCTCGGGCAGCGGCGGCGCTCTCGAGCCCCTCTCGGCCCGGGCGCGCCGTCGAATCTCCCGACGATTTACCTGTTGGACCCGTTTCGGTGAAATAAGAAGTAAACCGCCGGGGATAAACGGAGGAATTCCACCCGCGCCTCCATTACGACGCACCGCACAATGTCATAATGACGATTATTACCGCGGAGGTAACTCCGGGTCGCGCGGCGCGGCGGACGAATGCCTCGCCGGCATTCCGATCTCCCGGCCGGCGGGCAGGGCGGGCAGGGCGGGCAGGGCGGGCGGGCGAGGCGGGCCTCTCGCCTCCCGCCCGCGCGACACTGCTCCGTCAGCCGAGCCGATCGGCGAATTAGCATTTTAATACCCGGCACGCTTCAGCGCAAATCGAGACCCGCGCTAATCGGCGGGGGCTCCCGGGGCGCTCCGGCCGGGCCCGCCGGGGGTGACGCCGGGCGATGGCGGCCGAGCGCGAATATCGCTCGCCCGCTCGATCAGTTTTGTTTATTTAATAAGATGCAGGTGGGCGATACGAGCCGGGTGACCGTTGGCTGCGAGTAGAAAGGAAAAGTAAATCGAATATTAATTTCAATAAACCCCCGTCCGATCGACCCAAAAACCTAGCGTCCAGATATCTACCCGTTCGGTATTTTCCAGAATCACTCCTGAAATATGGAGCGAAACGACAAAAAAGAGCGCGCTTGGCAGACAGGAGAAGCTGACTCAATGATGGGTTGCGTTTCGTTGCGGCGTTCGCGTACTTCACGATGCGAGTACTCGGAGGATCGATTGTCTCCCTGCTGAGAAACCATTCGACCCGGAGTGAGCAATTTATTGCGAGATATGAAAGTGTACTGCGAGAACGGTACGTACGAAAACTTAGCGATCGATTTGTAAGCGCAGAGGCGATCCGACTGTTTGAAAATTAATTATCGAGGAAGTTGCAGCACGACTACGCGACGGTCGCCCGACGATCGCGTCAGTGGGCACCGAACACTCATCGGGGAATACGACTATAGGTGTCCCGAAATTCAAGCAAGAAGCAATTGTGATGGAGAACACAGGTTTATAATTTAAAATTTTAACTTTTTTATTTATTCGTCATGTATGCAGTATAGGGTTACGTGTGGAATAGTATATCGGGTAAATGACTTTCAACATTTTGGGCTGGAGACATCGTCGGACCGTTCTTAGAAAATGCGGCTGATCGGGCAATGGCAAACTATCGCTCCAAGATAATCCAGTTTTTTGTGCCCAAGTTGCAAGATAGACGGGGACGTGATGCCGTTTCAAGAAGAAAGGGTCGCATGCCAACCAGCCCGAGAAACGATTCGATTACTTTCCATCAAAATTACTTCTTGCGGGAGTTATGGGAACCTATATGAGTGTATTTTCTGAATCATGCATTGAATGATTATTCCCAATAAACTGGGACAAAACGCCTATCGATAAGGGCACGGGCCAAGAAACATATCACAGCTATTTTGGTTTTTATTTTTTTAAATCTCAATATCGATAAAAAAAAACCTGATTTTTTGAATTCACAATCTATATATTATTTTAAAAATAAAATATACTCCAAGTCACAAACACCATGATTTAATCTGCGTTATCACTAAATTGAAAAATGTGTACAATAACACTGATCGATTCCATTTTTATGCTCAGATGTGTCTAAAATATTTATTATATGGGTGCAGTTCAAGGACTTTCGACTGACCAAAATTATAGCGAAGTTACTTATCGAAGTATCTACTCCGTGAGGAATTTGAAATGTCAGTATTAATGAGCAGTATTGCTACCCTCGAAGGTTGTTTTAGTTTTTGTTTTGGGTGTACGGAAACCCGTTCCGATGGGGATTACCTCGCGGGCCGTCCGATCATTTCAGGTTTTAGGGTAGCCCTAGTCCTAGATTCCTCGACCGCGAGGGACCTGCAGAAGGAAGCGTTAAGAGATTACGATTTGAATGCGGTCGATCGAGGTGCAGGAACGCTATACGGGTGCACATATTTGTAACGACATTTTCATGTAATGAATGTTGTGGCCGGTATATTATTCATCATTGTAGGTATGCAGGAAACCCTGGCACGTCATTCGACACGACGGGCGGCGGGGGCGGCGGTTGCAGTCCCAGTCGGGAATACATTACGGGTGGGTATACAATGCATATATAATTTCAGCGACACGCTCCGCATACGTAACCGACGTCCCGCGCGCGCGCGAGCTCGAGGGGGGGCAATCAAAGGGAGGCGAATAACAAACGGTGCGGAGCCTCGCACTCGTACGGATTCCTCCACATCGATTGCCGGAGGAGCATCCGCGCGAATGCAACGACGCCGGGCCGGCGAGGCGAGAGGCGCCTCCTCGCTTCTCCCGAGCGCGGCCGGACTCTCGGTTTCGTTGGATTTCGTTCTCACGGACGACAATCTCCCTTCGCGTGAACCGCTTACAAATTCGGTCATCGATGCTCCGGCCCGTCCTGCCGACGATTCGGAGACAAAGAGTATTACGCGGTCGGAATACTCACGGCGATGCGATGCGATGCGACCCGCCCGGGGGAGACCGCTCGCATAACGATCGGGCGAAATACGTGACGGACTTCCGAAATCTCCGAAAACAAAACTTTTCGTATTTGAATATTTGAATAGTTTTAACGGTCATCGGGGCGCTCACCTTTCCCGTCGCCTTCCTGTAGCGCAGGATCGCCTCCCTCACCAGCTCCCTGACGAGCAAGTCGCCCTGGCCGCACGGCACCAGGACCCTGACGTCGCCGAAGCACACGGTCACCTTCATGTCGCTTTCCGACGGCGGACCGCGGCGCGAATCACATTCCGGACGGAGCCAGCACCGGCACCGGGCCGCGATACACTTCGGTTTGTTTTCAAACTATCGGCACTTCACATTTGACGGTCGTTCACTCGTTCACTATCGTCGCCGAGCGGCCTCGTCGCCTGTTCCGGACGTCGCTTTCCTCGACAGGTAAAACATAACGCGAGACAGAAACGAGAGCGCGACGACCGCCGGTCGTGTCATCGCTCAGGCGACCGGACGCATCGGATCCGAGCGCGGAACGACGGCGAAGAAGTGGGCTTCTCTCCAAACTGCACGAAATCGCACGCGAATGTTTTGATGGGATTTGGACCCGCGGACGGAGCGACGAGTTCCACGCGGACCGCTGCGAGCGCCCGCGACTTGAATAATTTTTTCAAAGTTGTTTGTGTCCCCTCCGCGCGCCCGTACCGGTTTTTTCACCAATCAACGGTGGCGTCATGCGCCTGTGCGCCGAGCGCGCGGCGCCCCAACGTTGCCCGCGCGCGCACCTGGCGGTCACGCGGTTGCGAGTTTGAACTGGCATTTTGTCTACGGAAGCCCGTAGCTTCTCGTTTTTGATTTTATTATTTAGTAAAACAAACAAAACGAACGATATAAAAAATATTTACAAAAATTATTAACAAGTTGGGATCGAAAACGATTTGTGAAATTGGGTGACAGGTAGCGATCGGATCGGATGACGCCCGTATAATGTTGTGCCGGTGTAAACGCCTTAGAAGTTGGCTCAATGTTGCCATACCGACGGAAAAATTACAACAAAATCTGTGACTTAAATTCTGCCCGCTAAAATATCTGTTATCGAGTATTATTAATAGAAATGAAGTTTACGTAGTTATTGCAGTGTGTTTGTACATTGAAGTTTTATTATTGTGTGTGTAATTTCTTCAGGTAAGTCTTTGTGCTTTATTCGAGTGATAAATATTAACATTATCAATACCGATCTAAAATGCATTTGCGTACTTCAGTAATATGAATTTTGTGTATAATTAGAAATTAAATAATTAAAGTAAGTAAAGCGAGCGTTTGTTTAAAAAACTAATAATTCAAGTTAACGACATTTATGTGTTTGATTGAGAAGACAATTTAAAACAAAGTTTATTTTATTCACACATTAATAATAAATAGTACACTTTGTTCGATCACTCTCTATACAGAAGATATTTTTATTTTGCTAATTTTAAAACTAACATATACTCACAATGTGCATCAAGTACGAAAATAAACTACAACAATACTTTTAATTATTATCACAAAAATATACAAGTACTACATTATTTTGCCTTCATTCTTACTCAGTTAGTCGTCACATTGGCAAGTAATTGATTAGCCGTAATATTTTTGTTTTTTTTTAATCAATGTCAATTAGACAGTGACCTTAAATATTTTTTTGGTAGAAAATATAAATAAAAATATAAGTAATTTGGTTACTAGTAGAGGCGGTGTAAACTATAAAATATTTAATATTTTTTTAAAGGCGTGCAGTTCATACAAATAAAAATGAATGGCGTGATGCAATGTGATTTTATATTGGCTGCTGTACACTTCTTGAAACTGTAAGTAAAATAGATAAAAATACATTTGTTTGATATCACTTGTTTTTTTTTTTAATAAATACGAATTTATATGTGATGCAACATACGATCCATACATAAAAAATATAATAATTGTATTATGTTGATGCTGTAAATTAATGCTGTTACTCATGAATACTGTCATTTAGGATTTTTTTAAATTTATTGATAACTATTATTTTTGAAACGTTAGAAGTGCTGGTATTATAAAATATCTACTTTACATTTTAAATATAATTATATTTAATTGATTTTGAGTTGGAATCACCATAAACTGATTAAATACAAACACCATTGATTTTAACGTCCGTGGTGAACCTACATACATAATATTCTTTGCATACATTATATTTTATTAAGGAAAATCTATTCTACACGCCATTCGTATTTTGTAAACACAATTTCAAAGATAAAAGTTATATAAAATTAGTTAAATTTTGGTCACATATGGGAGTAGAAAATTAAACATTTATACATATAAAAAAAATATTCCTATCACACCATGACAGTTTAATTTTTATAATTCATCTCAGAAAATATATATTTAATGATTAGTCCAATGTGTTGATAGAGGAGTCCTTTTTAATTATTACAAATATTCTAATACGTAATAATAGTATTGCTAAGTGTACTTACATTTAAAATTTTTGATATTTTATTATAAAACAGTATTTTTTTAGATATAATGTGGTTTCTTAAAATAGGTTTAGAACAAACATTTTAATTAGGATTTATTTTATTTTTAACAAGTAGATAGTCAATTTTTCTTATAACGAACCCCATGAGATCATAAAGCATAATTCGTTTAAAACGATAAAAACACATTAATAATATACTTTGATCTGATTAGTCAGATTTGTGCACTGTAGACATATTTCCACTGACTACACTTACTCGAATTTTTTTTTTTTATATACTTTTAAAAGTTTTTGTCGATTAGGTTAAATATTTTCGAAGTAAAATTTTTGACTGATTGCATCTGAATATATAGTTTTTTGTAATACCATTTAATAATTTGCTCATTTCAGCTTCAATTTATATCAATATAAATGCTTGGTTTTTGTTGCATCTTTGTATAAGATATTCAGTTTGATTTACTTATAATGTATTCAAGCGTCCAAAACCAATCACATTCCACAGATATTAATGTGTGTGCGATGAACTAAGAATGCTACAAGAAAAATGTGAATTTAATCGAGCTGCAAGGTGGAAAATTGATAGATCAGTTTTACGCAACATCAAATCTATATTTATTTTCAGCTCTGTCTTGTTCTAAAATACTCCCAAGAATTTTTACATTTTTTACTTATTTTTTGGCACTACTGTGTCGGGTGTAAAAATACGATGGTGTTATTTTAATATTATTTCACCTAAATGTGTTGATTATTTTGGAGAAAACGAAAATTCCCAATGCTAATTTATTGTTGTATATTCGATGCTAAATTCTTTCATACTATGTACATTAAATTTCAGTCAGTTAGATACCGTTGAGTATATTTGGTAAATTCACCAGTAAGTCCAGTGCTTAGTATAATAGTATTAATCGATTCTAATTATTTTATAGTTGAAACACCAGCTCGTTGAGGATCTGCGAGTAGTTAACACTCTTGGGGTGGTCTGGCTGGGGGCGGGAAGGAGTCAAGGCCGGCAGAAGCCCCGAGGACAGCAGGCAGGGGTCGTCATCGCGAACCACCCCCACCCTGCAGGTAGGGTGGACCTTCTTTGGCCTGAAACATGTAAGTTATAAAAAATAAATATATGCATGAGCATCATAATCATATACGGAAATTATAAATAATTGAGACCGGTGCCGCGAAACACTGTAGATTGCATTATGCATTGTTTTGATACTGTGATTTTGAAGAGATAAAGAGACGAGAAGTGAATACGCCCATTTTGAGAGATAGTGTCAGCGAAACGAATTAACGGGCGAATTTATTCCGATTCGTGCACACGATGACGTCATACATGGATATGGCTCTAAAATAAGTCCTTTCTGAATTAACTTCACTATATCTTTAAAATCTGCCTCGCTTATTTTCACAGATCAGTGAAGACACCTGTCGTGTAATGATCTATAAAAATTATTTTATCATATTTATTTGACGCGTTTTAGCTGGTTATAATTTTTTTTCGATCAATAACAATGCGCAAAAATGTAAAATGATATTAGAATGAAAATCTTTTGTACTGAAATACATTAGCATGCTATTTTTTTTTTTAATGTCAAAATACCCATTAGCACTGAATTTATGAGATGTAATTCATAGATTGAATTTTTGCAAGAAATAAATTCATTATTGTCATTTTTTTCTAATTAAAATGTTTACTCATACAGATGTATTTAACCTCCACTAAACTCAGAGTAAAAAAAAAAAAAAACAATAAGAAGGTAATTACAGTTGCTTTGAAGTAGTGGCGTAATTAAACGGATGTCACAAAATAAAATCGCTTCTTTTGCATAGTTGGCGAATTCCACTAAATTATCTTCATTGACGTGTTTGCTCACAAACCAGGAACAGACACTACCAAGTTGATAACAATCGTGGACGGTGAGAACTGAAGAATCTCCGCACATTGTATGAGCGATGCCTGGCGAATCCTAATTACGTTTTATCGTTTTGACATTTTTGCAGACAGCTCTGTGTACGTTGGAATTCCGCTTTTAATGTGAATATTTATGTAGGAAGCTACGCCACGTACATCGTGATTCTAAATTCCAAGGAGCAAACACATAACAACAACTCTTCCGCTGTACAAATATATTTTGTTTCAGTTTCCCTAAATATAAAAAAACAGTTTTTTTTTGTTAATATACATAATTCATAGTCCTCCACAACTCTCTATACTTCATATTTACCCTAAATATCAGGTACCTAGTTAAAATTTGGGTCAACGTGTCAAAGCGATGATGCAGTGACCATGTAACTATTGGTGAAATGTATCGAAAAATAACTTATTGTCGAATAAGCAAAATTTATATATATATAAATAAAAAAGAGTTGGGCAAGACTCTCACGGTATTCTTTCGTTTCATATAAATGCTCAGGGGGTGGTTTATCCTGAAAAAGTTACAGTAGATATGTCTCTCTTAAAACCGGTTTATCAGTATGGCTATTAAATTAATAATTGACAAAATATAATATAGCAATATGAATAATAAAAAGTAAAAGTTTCTCACCTTCCTCTCTTTTGGGCAGAAGATTTCTTGGTGCTCTCTACGCTTCGGAAGAGGCTGAAGAGAAGCTCTGTGTTGGCGTTGCTCACCACGGCCATCCTGTTGGCCTCCGGGGCCACATTTTGTGATGCTAAAAAAATATTCACATTTAAATTTATGAATTCGCCGCTAAAATTCACGATCACTCGTATCACGAAGTAGTAGCTTTTTAAAACGGCAAAGCTTGCTCACTTACAGTATGTGAAAAACTCTATCCAAATATTAATTGTCTGATGTAACTGTAATACGTTTTGTTTTATGCCGCCCTTCAGTCGCGAGGTCTGCCCCGGCCTGTGCCCTGACCTTAGGCGATATTATGATTTGCCTATTTATAATTAATTGGTTTCATTTTAAGTGATGAGTTTTCTATATGCATGCGAAACGTCCATGTCAGTGCTGAATATCGATCCATTCCATCACGTGCCCGCCTGGTCGGGTCGGATGACCCATATTCCCGGCGGGGCCGCAGATGATGGTTCCCGCGGCGTCATCAAATATTTACTCAGGGCATTACACAATGGGTGCTTGAAGCTTCAAACAAGACCTTCTGATATTTTTAGTCAGTAAAATAGTAACAGGTAGATTGATTACCTTTTATCGCGTCGTCTGTATTGATTGCCTTTGAACACTGCGTGCTTGGGAATTTCCGTCGTTTTTAAAAATATTACAGTAAATACGTATAAACACTGTATGACTGATAAATAGTAAAAATGATTATCCAACTTAAACACAATTTGTTACATCATTTTTTACCATTATTATAGACTGTAATAGGGTCGCAAACAAACCTCAAAATGAATCCAATTAATTGTATAACCAATTAAATATAATTATATTTGTTTTCTGAAAAGTAGTCCTCTAGTAAGTAGTACTTGCCCTGGGGGTCCTCCAAGCGTTGGGCGGGTCCCAGAGTCAGGGGTGGCAGGGCTGGGGCGGGGGAGTGCACGGGGGGCTGGTTGGGCTGCTGCCAGAAGGAGCGCGGGAGGGCACGTAGCTTCATCGGCAGCGGCTCTGCAGCATCACCAATGACCATATATACTATATATCATGGTTGTAGTGCTCAGATCTAATATTTCTTTTTACTCTGCTTTCTCTTTAATTTTCAACACTTCGCTATTTCAACAATCCTTTCATTGACGATTCTCGATTGATTGATCGACGACGATTGATCACGCTAGTATCGAAGCATTCACTATCGGCGCCACATCTCAAAGCCAACTAAATCTTCAACTTTCTTGCTCTAGATACCCATGTCTTAACTCCACATACTAACATGGAAATATTGGATGGGAACAGAAATTTGTATATTTCCTTAACTCTCTAAAGTAGCACTTTTTCAAGTATTTTTTAATAATTACAACAGTATGATTACTTTTTTTCTTTCTAATATCTAGGTACAGAGAGACTAGGGATTGTTTGATCTTATTTAACACTAAATGATTTTCCCAATGAAATTACTCATTGAATAAAATATATACTCAAAAGTGCACACAATTACAATTCTCACACAATCAGAAGAATATACTTTTTTATAATGATATTGTAAAAGAGCTCGTAATCTATTTTTATTATTAAATCAACCATAAAAGTCCACCGCACGCCTGTGGGAAATATCTCACCTCCACGGCGCTTTTCACTTTTGTCGTCGTGTGAGTAAATTAATACGATTTTTTTATCATGTTACGTAAATGTTGAAGTTGTATTACTTTGGCAGTCGCCATTGATCTTGCCCTCCTTATAGGGATAAGCCACGGCTGTTCACCCACGCGGTTATAATGTCACTCGTGAAATATTTGACGATTGATCGGAGATTAGAACAAGTGTTCTCAAAGCTACTCCATATTAGGCGAACTCTCGATTTTACTTTGGATCCGGTTTCCTCAAAGTATTCATAAAAATTCGCAGGAATATTTTCGGCAAATAGATATTTATTTAAATTATTACTAAAATCATCCGCCTGGAAAAAGCGTGGGTAGGAAGTTGTAAAACATTTCTTCTGGTGCTAATCCGGTAATACTTATAAAATAGCATTGTTTAATTAGATATTTCAGATCACGCCAATCGCTCATGTCAATAATAATTTAACTTCATTTATTAGTTGGAAATGTGAAAATAGATTTACCTAAAAATAATTTATTATATATTTATTCCCGAGAGTTTTTTGAATATTAATACAACTGGAACTGGTTATGATTAAGAAATTTTACGACCATGCGTGATATTAGTAAATTTATTTCAAGCGTAGATTATTATGTGTTATTAAAAATTTATTTGATAATTTTGGATAGTTCAGACAGCACAAATAGTGAATAAATTAAATAATTCAGTAAAAAAATATGTTTAATCCTATGTAAATTGCAGATAGATAACTTGTAACTTTTTGGGGAAAGGCAGGTTGCATTTAACGGGATAGTATGGGAATCACTGTTGGCTGTGTCTCTAGTAGACTCAAGTATCCAAAAAAATATTATTATTATTTAATATTATTTATAAATGATTAAGCTGCAGATTTATCCAATGACGTTTATTCTAGGCACGCTGCCCTGTATTAAATTATGTATGAGAATCGTCAAATTGAATGAATTTTACTCGCATTTTATATTGTGCTTAAAAATTTAAAAAAAACTTACCCTTATTGTTTTTAATCTTTGTCCCCAAGTCCTTGGGGGAAGGCTGTGGCTTTACAGGCTTAGTGACGTTTGCGTGCATGTAGGCGGTCTTATATTTGAATAAGCTTTCCCGGTTACTTTTGGATGAGCGTATTCTTTCGCGCGCATCGAATTTCCTAGATTTTTCTATCTTGTCATAGAGGGACGCCAAGGCGGGGTCCCGCAACCCCCCAGCATCCCTCTCGTAATCGTCCGCCGCGTTGTTGTTCAGGACATCGAAACAGTCGTAGTCCACGGAGGCCTCGGCGGGGCTGAAGCGCTCACTCGGCACGTCCGGGTTGAATCTGGGGGGGGCGCTCGTCAAGTCCATGGAGGGTTCTTCCTCCGCGGCTCTTTGGGGCTCTCCCATCGCGGCACATAGTTTGAGGCGGTCGATTTATAACTTACAATATTTATTAATTATAATAATTTACATATTCGATTTGAGCACATCGAAGGGTCCAATCGAGTGGTCAGTTTAAGACTGTCGTGTCTTCAAAGCCCAGTGGTGGTCGAAGCTGTCGATATTGGATTCATGTCGTCGCCATGGAGACGGCGGGGGCAACAGGGCGGCGCGCCCGCTTTTGATTAAATGTCCTTCAATACGTTCACATAACGGCATTATAGGTCAGTGTCATGGCTGCCACTCACGAGACGCAGCAGTGTTATGTTTAGAGATAATAAAATACCAAAATAATGAAAATAATAGGCAGGCGCAGTAGCAATAGTGATAGTAACGAATGACTAAGTGTGCCCCTTTTTTGTATAGTAAAAGTAACAATTTCAAAACAGGTACGAAAATCATTTAATTTTGTGGTGAATTTTTTTGCAAATCAAAATGTATACCTGCACAAAAAAATATTGAAAGATTTGAAACGAAGCATACAGATTTTTATGTTTTTACATTGTACCGGCCCATTGATTGAATTCCAACAACTTTTCCAGTCATTACTTGAAAATATATTTTTATATAAAGTGGAGTGAAACAATGAAAAATAAATAAATAAAACAAAATAAATGTGACCTGTCAGATGAACGAGTGTACCTTTATACATAATTAATTAATTACTTGTAGAAATGCATCAGATAAGCTGAAATACGTCAAAGGATTCTATTAAATTTGCTTTATTTGGTTTACCATAAAAACTACTAGAAATAGGGACAGTTATAATGGAAACAATAAGTTTATTGATCAGAGCTATAAAATCACAAAAATTTCTATTGGATTTCGTCTGCTCGTTGGATAAAGTTATCGTAAAATTATTTTAATGTATGTACCTACATATTGATATTAATAATCGCCTAATCTTTTTAACATATAAACAGCAATCAAGCTAACGCAAATATCACTATTTCTGTAGAGAAAGCATCTTCTATTCTTTCTACTCTCTGAGTCAGTTTCAATTTCTGCAGCCAGGAAAATCTTTCTTTTTGATCATCCGAATTATACTTTTAGCTTTATTTGAGACCATAAGTCACGTGGCCGAATACTCTTTTTGCCATACTTAACAACTTTCAACAATGGTTATTGAAATAAATATTATTTTCATTTTATTCAAAATAGGGTAAATAGGATTTAATAAAAATAGGTATTGATAAATATTGCTTTTATTAAAAACAACAATATTGTTTAACAGTGAATGAGTTTTAATAAATAAAGTATTCAAATTTTTGACCATAACACATAATAATAAAATGGATGCAGTACATTTACATAAAATTGAGTAAGTAGAAAAGCGAGCTCTTTCTAAAGGTAATATCTATCACAAACAAATAGTTAATTACAAAACATACAATATCAACACTGATGATTGAACCTAATCTAATTAACGCTAACTATGCAATAACTTAATTTATTATAATGCTGTTCCGAAAAGGCATCGATAAAATACTTAGCAAAGATATCAAACACTCATACAGTCAGAGTAGTGAGCAAAGTACTCGAAAGCAGAAACATTTGAAAGTTATTTCATAACCAAAATGATTAGTAACAATAATAAGTTTACAACTCAATCCTGGAATGCCCAGCATTGAAGTCTGAAATGATTGCACGTTTTCAAAACAAAATAAAAAGGATTTTGCGTTTAGCATTTGCGAAATGATATTATCAGACCTCTGGAGTATCACAATGCAGTAGCATACCATCATAGTAGAGATGAAATATATTCACTTCTTAATATCTTAAATACAAAATCCCAGCTTACCCGTCAATCCGCCTTAACAATACACAAAACATATTTTACAGATACGTTAAAGTAATAAAAAAAAAACCTAAACACATATCTTACAGGTTGCACAAATAATATTGAAGTTTAATTAAAAAATACTTTCTTTGAAATATTTATACAAGTTGTCGGTACATTGAGTAATTGACTATAATTTTTTAATGAGTTGATATGATACTAGTAATGATCATCCCTCTAGGTATATATTCATTCTTTATTATTACAAATAAAGGCTGTCTGTATTGATAGCAAAACATATGTGAAGTTTCTTGAAAAATGACATTGTGTTCTTTTGAGACCTTAGTTTTCTCGTAGCTACATAGCATTCCATCTGAAGTACAGGTCTGTACACTTATTACCAATAGTTATATATCTAAAGCACCTTATAATTGTAGAGATCACTGTATGGTTCCTATAGTTTCATAAATAAATAATTTAATCTTGTCATTTCCAGTGTTGCCCTCAAATTCATTAGAATTCGAACTGACGATTTGACAATCTGTTGATTCACAAATTAATCGGTATCGCAGTAGATCTACTACTAAAAACTTGAATACTAATATTATAAGGTTGACAGAGGAGCTCGACGCCTCCGCCTCAGATAACTCACAAGACACGGAAGATGAGAGAACACAGAGATCATTCAATCAACGTCACATTCATAAAATATTGATAGTTACAGAAAATATTTAAAATCCACTAACGGTAATTTAATTTTCTTAATTAAAACTTAAATACCTTTATTTGAATTATTTAAGTACTTTTCAGATATTAATATTAAAAGAAGTTTGACCAAATACTTTATGAACTTGAAAGTGTACTTGAGCTGAAGACTTCTAGCATTATTGTAATGTTAGACTTTTAATAGCTTATTCTTAAAGAAGCTAGAACATACAGATTAAAATTTTACATAAGTATGATCACATCAAAGAATAAACATTTATATTCAGTGCACTCAATCAGTCAATACAATATGACACTAAAATACTTATTAAAATGCTTGGCTTTTTTTACATTAAATATATATATCATATACATATGTATTCATATACCTAGAAGACCTTACTTAAACTGTATAACAGCAGAGTACGGTACCAACATTCCACACGATGCTTACTTGTTCCAAAAATATTACAAGCATCTTCTCTAATAATGCTCTCTTAATACTACTCATGATAATGTTATCAGCGAAGCTCCCTTAGTGTAATAGTGTAATATGTGGAGGAATCCCAGCACACTATCACACGCCTACGCATCACTGTCTCCATCTGTGGTATTGTGGTTCGGTTGACCAAAGTTTCTGGTGATGGATTCACTCATTGTACGAATATTTGCAAGGTAACGGTTGGCAGGCTCGTCCGAGTCGTAAACGCCACTCAATGATTCCAGTGAAACCAGGGCTTCGGAGTCCAGTAGTCGAGAGGAGGCTCGGGAAGAGACACTGGCATCTTCCCGGTCAAAGTAGCATGAGTTCACATCACTCAGAGCACCCTCGGCGTCCGTGAGTCCAGCTTCATTGAGCATGGACACATTTTCCAAAGCTGGATCATCTGTTATATAACCAGTGCTTTCTGCTGGACCGATGTCTCCTTCGCCTTCGGAGCAAGAAGAACTCCATTCAGACTGACTCTCTCCAAATATTCCTCGCTCACCAAGTGCTCCAGTGTTGTCCTGAAAATAAAGGATTGTTTTTCAGTTTTGGAAAATATTTGTTTATGTTATAATTAGCTGTTTCATTAAAAATAATTATATGCAATTCTATTTTCCAAACAAAATATTAAATTACCTGATTTCTACGGCCACGAGCGTGTGAGTGGCAGTCCTCAATTATCTCGTTCGAAGATTCATTATCTGTTTTCTCCCCAGAGTAACTAAAAGAAAAAATATATAAGCATGAATACGTTATACTAAACACTTTGCATTGATATTTATGAAGCAGTAAGAAAAGAGGTCAAGTTACCTTCTATGCATATTGCTCAATGTATTGTCTGGTGATGGTAAGGTAACGACAACATCTGTGGGAAGGACACCAGGAAACTCCGAGTTGGGGCGCATGGGCGAGCTGATTGGTCCGTTTACTGCAGCCATTTGACACAAGGGTCCCATGAGAGGTCCATTACAACCATTTCTCTGAGGACTAGTGAGCTCATCCTGTTGTCGAGCTAGTTGTGTTATGGCAGCCAAGCCGACAGCGTGCACGGGACTGCTGTTATTGTTGCAATTTCTCAATGGGTCCAAATCTAATCTCAGTTCTTTTCTTTCTGGTTTGGGAGGATTATTTTTGAGAAGATTTCGATCATCTATCAATTTTTGTATTTCTCTTTCGAAAGGCGGTATGCATGCCACGTCGAGAGGACTTCTTTTGATATAGTTATCTCTAGTTTCGTGGTTTAAGATTTTGACATTCGCAGAAGTCATAGGTGAATGCTTATTATCTTCCCCAGCACCAGAATACGAGCGAGTCTTTTGTACTGGATGAGTGCCAGTAACGTCCTTCTTGTCTGTTTGACTGCAGCCATCTCTCTTGGAGGACAACTCGCTGCGATTCACTGTTGCCCGTGATGACGTGTCATCTTCTCTGCTTGATGTAGTGATTCCTCCATTGCGTGACCTGTCATCGCAAGGAGAACTTTTGAGTTTAATCACTTTTTGTCTGGACCGATCAATTGCATCAAGAGGCACTTTTGTTTGACGACCTATATATTCAAAACTAGCGCAGCTGTCTCCACGGTTAGGAGTCGGACCAGCAGGATCCACAACAATCCCTGTGGGATATAACCACGGAGCTGGGAGAGGTGCTGCTAGCGAGGCTCGAGGAGGAGATGGAGAAGCATCTGTGGTTCGGGAGTAACTCTCATCAGATGAGCTGATGCTGGGAGAGCGTGTGAGAGAACTGAGCTCATCTGCTGAGGAGTGAATTCTGGGACTCCTAGAGGCTGCTCCGGGTAAGCTTTCAGACGAGCGGTGGCGTTGAAGAGCACGAGGCTTGGCGCGGCGGCGTGCGGGGGAAGCTGGAGCAGGGCGGGGTTGAGGGCGAGGTTGTGGGCGCGGCCAAGGTGGCACGAGGGCGCGAGGTGGTGGTGGCCAGCGCGGTCCAGCGTAAGATGACGGCTGATGAGGCGGTAGTGGAGGAGGAGTCTGATCATCATCAATAGAGGATTTTTTGCTACCATTTTTCCTATTTCTGCTCCCTTTGTTATTTCCTATACTTCCAGGCTTAGATCCTGTCGGCAGTAATGGATCATTTTCTCCGTGTCCATTACCATGCCCATTACCATGTCCGTTTCCATGTCCATTTCCATGACCATTGCCATGCTCATTACCTTCATTTCCCTGTGAAATCGGTGCTTCTCTAAGAGAAGGCATGCGAGGAGGCGGAGCCGTTCTCCTTCCAGGATTCGGCAACATAGCTAGAGGAGCGGATGCCCCACTGTAAGTGCCAGACATTCCTGCAGGGACAGTTGGACTCTGCCCGAGGGTATTATGCAGTGAGCGATCAGTAAGGAAGAATGTAGTCATTTCTCCTTTACCTTTCACCTTAACTTTGCCTCTACAACTGAACTGGTAGGGCATGTCTTTGAGAACATGGTACACTTCTTCAGTCACTTGAGTGTGATTAGGAAGACCAGTAGAATCCATTCTGGAAGCGACATTGACTGTGTTTCCCCATATATCATATTGAGGCTTTCGTGCTCCGATAACACCAGCAACAACAGGTCCAATATTTATTCCTGTAAATATTTTATGATAATATTAAATATCACTGTCATAACCTACCTACAAAGGAGATAAAAGTTATAAAAAATAAAACAATATAACTTACCGACTCGTAACATAAAATTATTATATGAATTATCATTGATATCTTTTAGTTTATCTCTCATAGCAAACACAAATTCAACAAGAGTTGCCAGATACTTCTTGGAGGTGGGCTCGTCAGTCATCCGCCTCTCGGGCATCAGGCCTACGGCTGCCATGTATGTAGAGCCGACAGTTTTAATCTTGTCTATAGCACAAAACCGGTCTTCTCCTAATAACTGTTTTAAAAATAGAAAACAAATTAGTCACAAAGATAATTTTATAAGAAATACAGCACTAATTGATTTTGAACAGCAGTAACCTCGTCAAAGTCAGCGATGATCTCGTTGAGAAGCCGCAAACACTCCATGCCCTGGTTGTTGCCATCAAGCTCCATGTAGAACTCATGATAGTTGGTGATGGAGGCGAACACCACCCCCACGCGGCTGTACGACTGGTGGTACAAATCCTGGGACAACGTGTTCTGTACGCATACAGTACACCACAAAACAAAACACCCAATGAGCATGCACCAAGCCTAAGCTACAGGGCTTTTAGTCACAAAATGGCGATGAAACTAGGAAATGTACATTAATTACACAAATTACTTTAACTGAGTACTATTGCAGCAAGTTTACCCAACGGACTATTCACTATCCAGGCAAACTACCATGAAAACTTTTCAGCGAAACAAATGTTAAATGTTGACTAGTCTTGTATTAATTTCATGAATGATGAAAACAAATATTGCAACATATGAGATTTTTACTCTCCAATGTGATGAACAACCAGGTAATATAATATAATGATGATGCGAGGTTAGGTTAGAACGTACACTCTTTAATGACATGACAGGACGAGTCTGATTTTATGACATTTTCCCAATTAGTTATCACCCTTTATGACTGGATGGTCACAAGACATAAACACAAAAATACACTAATGTTAGTAAATATACATTTGTAGACCAGTAGATTTCTGTTACATATCAAATTAAATGTGTATAAAAGATATCGGCAAAACTGCAGTTTACAAATATTTCAAATGTGATGCTATTGCTATGAAAGCTAAAAAAATATATATACTTGACACACTCTGGATGTAATTAATATTACTTTAAATGATTTTCTAAAATCTATTTTAGTCTGTAATTAATTAAAGTCATAAGTGACTGTGATAATAACATAAAAGATCTCAATTTCAATTTTCTAAGGGCATTAATTACTTTAAGTATTCAGCAAATAAGCAAATGCTTCTACCTTCTACATAACAAATATTTGGAGTTTTCAAATGTAACAGCTACTTGGTACTAGTATCAAGATATTCATTATGTTAGTACGGTTCAGCACATCTCTATCAAATCCTCTATCAAACTGACTTGTCGGTCAAATAATCCAACTGATAAACAGATTGTTGGAAATTAGTGTATTTTATTAATAAAATAACTTCACTGATTTTCATACTAATAATTTAAATTTAAATGTATTTGACCAACAAGCCATGGATATAAAAACATTTAATTTTTTTAAAAATAAATCTTACTAAAAGATGGTTGAATAATTTTAGGTTGATTGTTCTTAAAAAAAAGTGTTATTGAATAATTTTCAAAGTAAATATATATATACTCAACCCATTGCATAAAAAGTTGGCAAAAGTAATTTACTAAAGAAAAACACATACTGATGAATTGAATAATGAGACGAATGGGTTAAAAAACAAAATTTATAGCATCTCTATTACACCAAACTTAATGACATGTTAATGTAAAATATATATAATTTGTTTAATGGAATTATTTATTTTTTGAAATAAGAAAAAAAATACAGAGTACTAACCATGTTAGTCCTGAATTGGTTATCCAAGAAGTGAGTGGCAACATGAGCTGGGAGAAGGTTGAAAAGGATTCGCTTGTTGCTAGTCTGTAATGCGTCCATTTCTCGCTTTTCTTCGCGTGCCTGTGCCTGCCACAGGAAGTCCAGACGTGCTGTCCACTCTACCTGCCGTGCGTGCAACACAACGGCTAGAGCCAGCACCACCACCTCTACGCATGACACCACTCCCGATGGAACCACGGACCTGCACGCGCGCAAACCCTCATTATACAACACATGACTTTAAGAATTGACATTGAAATTTAATCGATGGACTCACTTACCGAACAACTTTATCATAGCACTCAAACAAGTGGTAGTGTGTGCCTTGCATTAAAAGAAGATAACCGGCTGCCATAATAGCTAGAAGAGAGCCTTTGAGAACGATAGGCAGTCGCAGGAATACTGCAACTCCCAGCAGGGATAGACAGCAGGATAAGGAGATGTACAGTGGGATGGGGCAGGCGCGGTGATCCGACCAGGACGGTTGCTGCAGTGGTACAGTGGAGTTTGTTTCTCCACAGAAGTCCACCCGACGACAAGTAAACTGAAATAAAACAAACAAAATTTATATATTTTTTTTAGACAGATATTATAATGTAAACCATAATAGATACAAAGCTTACCACGTTGACCTGTGCTACAGTATAAATTAGCACAATTGTAAAAGCCGTAACCGCATGCCTTAGCGGAAAAGACCTTGACATGTCCCACAGTATCCAGCGCAGCCTTACAGCCAAAAGCAGCATAAGAACTACTGACAGCCATGCAAAGGCAGTCAGAAACAACAGGAGAAGAATGGTAGTGCGCGGCAGCACCACAAACTGGAGGAGACCCACCGATACCAACACAACAAGACCACAAGCCAGGGAGCCCACCCAGCCGCCATCCACATCCGCATGGTACTACAAATGATTGGATAAAACATGAAAATTAGAAATTTGTAAATAAATTAATTAAACACCAATAACTTTAAAAAATAAGTTGTGTACCTGAGCTTCCTTGTTCGAGTCCTTGAAGCACAGCGTTGCCAGATTGACGTGTGTAGACTTTTCTCTGTCCACACTTCTGGCTTCTATGGCCTGGGCGAGATATTTATTTACTCTGTTTGATGGCTGATGATAAACAGAAGAATGTCTCTTTTTTAACGGCCTCTTGAATTTTTCAGTAACTTTATTCTGCAAAAGCAATTTTGTTCCATTATAGAAAACTATACACAATGAGGAATATATATCATACTTACAGGGATGGTTGAAAACTATCACCTCTAAATTAAAGTCTGAGAAAATTACATATACTTTAACAGTTAGTATTATAGTAAAACAGTATTATTTTGATTTAAAACTTTTCATTTATGTAATAAAAGATTTATACTAAAAATGTTATTATAACACAAAATATTTTTTTAATTCATGCATTTTGATTAAAGAAGTTGAATTATTTAAATAAAAAATATGCTATAATTTCAGTGGTCTGTTTTCATCTGTGCCAAAGCTGTGAATAAAAAGTTTCCCATAAATTTATTAAATATAATACATGCATTTGTTGATTAAGAATCACATTCTATTAACACTATAATATTATAGTAGAGATGAGAATTGTCAGCTGTTATGCATGTTAGACCACCATCACTTCGACATGCGCAGCCAGTGTAGTTAGTAGCAATATGCCATTCGATAAAAACCCATGCCCAGTCAAAACTGAATATGTGGTGTGAGAGACAAACATTAGTGAAGTATTCAATAATAAGTGTTAGACCGTGAGTTAATTTTAGTTAACAAAATAAAATAAAATGTGATGTAATCGTATCATGTGATGTAAAAAAATTGCAGATTAAATTATATTGTGAGTAGTATTGGTAAGTAATATATGGTAAAGAGTAGTGTCAGGTGAAGATAAATGATTTCAGAGTACTAAGAAGCCCACTTAATATTTCAAAAGAAAAATAAATGAAAATGTAAATGCGCAGAAAACACAACACTTGGATTCTAAATTTCAAGATAAGTTGATAATGTTTCCACAAAAAATTTACATTTATGAAGCAAATAGTCCATATGTGATGCAATAAAAGCTTTATTATTTTATTTTTATATTACTGAAATGAAACAAATCATAAAATTAATGCTATTAAAAAAACCCATATGAGATGTTTCATATCATAAGCGAAATAGATTAGAAAGGTACTTACACGAGAAGAGGAAAATAGCAGAAATAAATATTACCAAATAAAAGTATGATAAAATGGAAGTAATGATAATGAATGTTATAAGTGTTAGGACATATATTTAAAAACCATTTTTGAAGATTGAAAGTAGTAATGAAGCTAAAATAGAGATTAAATAATTTTATATTTGAAAGTTTAATTGAAATCTGGCAAATGAGTAAAGCATGAGTAAATAGAAAACAGACTTATCAAAATAAGCTTAGGATTTTACCAAAAAGTGAAGTGCTTTTCTAGAGATATTATTGTTCATTTCATTGCTCAAGATAAGAAGAGTTCAAAAAGACAGCCGGATAAGTTCAGAATCGAGCGTGACAATCGAAAACGAAAACCATCCCACAGTCAAAATGGATTAAAAAAAAGGAATAAAAAAAAAACAATAAATACGTTTGTCTGATAGAAAAGTGTGGATGACGAGTGTGCAATGGTGGCGTAGGTAGCCATGGTGGCGTCGAAGGTGGCAGGGGCAGGGGCGGGGGCAGGGGCGGAGGCGGGGGCGCGGGAGCGCTGAGCTGGGGCAGGGGTGCGCGCACTCACGGGCTCGCCGCTCAGCGCCAGCACGGCCTCTGCACTGCCTGGCTCCGCATGTAGCGCCCGCTGCAGATCCAGCACCTGCCCGCCATGCCAACAGACCAACCACCGTGTACACAAAACTCCAATGTCTAATCCAACAAGTGTCTCGCACCTTCTTTCAAGTCGTACATAACACAGTTTAATATTGTATAGATTTCTAGGTAGGTTCTCGAATCCAATCCTAGATTCAGTTGTATTTGCTAAACTTTATATTTTTGATAATATATAAACTAAAAAGTTTCAATCATCACTTCATCAGTGTTTCCAAACAGGAGAAAAAGAACTTTTATAATTTATATGATGTGTCAGCATTAAAGACTGAGTCTATCACATGTTAAAACATCAGTTTTATATGCTGTAGATTCCAGAAAAATGTCTTCTTTTCATAATATGGAAACACAGGAAGCAATTATTGTTGCAAATATTGAATGCAAATGTTACATTAGATAAATTTGTCAAGGATAATAAACATTTGAGTCAATCCATCATGAAGAATGCATAATTTTACTAAAGAGGAAAACTTGATTACAATTGAATACTTTGATTTTAAAAATATATATTCATTGTATACTTCTTTCTGGAAATGATATTCAGGTTTTTGTTATGTTTTTTAAATTAGTAAATTTTCATAACTTGACTATATACGATTTAATAAAGGGTTATTCATAATAATCTGCACCCAATATCACCTTCACTGGTCCATTTCTTAACTAAAATTCGAGGTTTTCACTCTTATTTACAATATAACAAAAAAAAAGTAATCATTAGTTTAAAAACGAATTATACAAACTAAAAATGCTTTTTGAAAATCAAATATGAATGGTGATAATAATTATTATGGCTGATGAATTTCATAAGTAATTGAGTTTGATGATTGTTAAACCATTTTGTTATATTGAGATAAAGATAAAACCCTTTATGGTATATTGAGATCGAATTTGATTTAGTGTACATGTGAAAAAAAATGGCAGGTAGGATTAATTTAAATTAGCCTAAATTTTAAATTAATTTGACTTCAAAAACATATTCATCACAATTTTAATACACCATAAAAATCTAAAATATTTTACAATCATGTTTTATACATATTAAAATATGTAAGACAACTTTTTATAATCTCTTTTTGTATAAACTCCAAACGCTTTCAGTTGCAGTAATTTATTTTATTATATTTATATTTATATATCTTCTGTGTAATATTTACATCTTATGTAAATATACATCAAGTTCTATTCATATAATAGTGTTATCATTGGCTGGGCACACATTAGTCACAAAATAATTGGATAACTTCCTTCCTCAGTACAAGTTGATTATAGAAAATATACAACGGTTTTGTTTAAAATAATCTTGCATGTAGTCAAATTACTATAGGACTATTTTGCTGTTAATGCATACCCTGCTTCACTATAAGTTAAGACTAAAATGTGATTATTTTACAAATATGCCAATTTCAAATATAATTTTGTACCATGTTTTTAATTTCTTATGAAAAATTTATTGTTATAATTTTGTATAGTAATAATAGGCACATTTTAATGTTATTTAATGGGTACTCATTGAAACATTTAAGTAGTGACATTCATCTCACATTTATTACGTTTAGATAGATAAAAAAATTAATTACTCACATAAAGACATTAATTTCTACCAAATAAAACCATCAATTGTGCCAAGGAAACTCTGTGAGACTGGTGAATCAAAATACATTATAATGTTGTTATAATTGACAAACATACCATCAAATCAATAATTCATTACGTAAACACTTAATGTGAGAGATCAAAAAAAGGATTTGTGCATTTTTAGACATCGATATTCAAGATATGAAGAATAGGTTCTTGGAAAATATAAATAGTTATATAACGTACATATAGAGGGAATTTGGAATAAAGAGTGATACACATATGTATTAAAAAATAATAATACCGCAAATATTCAGATTGATATAAATTGAAGTAGGTGCTCAGATTGTCATGGTGATACTTGAAATAAAATTGAAAACAAAAGTATAAATGTGTAGGTTTGCATTTTGACTGATTGCCGTTGGTCCATGATTATTTATTTTACAAGTGTGGGTCTTTTGAAATTAAATACATCAAACTAAAACTTGAAGAACAAATCACAGATACATTATAGAAAGATGAGAAAGAAGAACTAGAATGCGTCATTACCCCATGCTTTTAGTAATATTTACACAACACTTAACCATCTATTCAATAACAGTGCATCACATTAACAGTGCGTATGCCAAAATACAACAACCATACTAAACATTTAAATACTTTATACATTTTGTACAATATCATTTCTTAACTTCTACAACTTTTCAAATTCCATTTATACACACACTTTGATATATTTTTAGTATTATAATAATTAAATAAAAGTGAAAAATTGCACGATTAACAATTTATTCATTAAATATTTCCGGAAAGTATTAACTGCACCTTTTCAGAACAGTCACATAAGTGGTGTAGCACAAGAAAACAAAGCATATCTAAAACATAGCTTCAAGCTTATTATGTCTTTTGTAAAATAATCAGAACTTTAGACATCACAATATAATAAATAATAATAGGATAATTCTAATTACTCAACTACTTGCCATTTGCTAAACCCGGCGAATGCCTTGTATGTATTATGTACAAAACTTGTCTACTTCCCACACCGAAAAGACAACACAATTTCAATAAAAAAAAAACTGTAAAATATCTAAATAACTAATGAAATAGATTATCTTACCTTTCTTGCTGCATTGGCTTTTAAGTCTTGCGGACTGGCAGCCATATTGGAGAAAGGAACGTCGACATTGAATTTGATGGAGTGCAGAAGTTGGACCACAACATTGGATACATTTTTGAAAGACAGTTTCCTTTTTGCCGAATTTCCTAACATATTGCCACCAAGACACATCTGAAAAGGTAAATCATTGTAAATTAAATTTAATGAAAGACTTTGGTAACTGAAAGTATAAACAAGAGTTTTTATATGCTCAACCTTTCTTCGCCGCGGTGGTGGGACTATGAAATAAGTTGTAACACTGTGGTCTCTGAGGTAAGCGTTGCGAGTCGCACCTTGTCCAGCTTCCACTTCATATGCTCCTCCTAAATATTCCAGAGTGGATTGGGTAATATGCACCCGCCTAAAAAAAGATTTAAGCTTATTATTTTTTGATACACTTTTTAAGGCTCACTTCAAATGATTATTTATTATGAAATTTTCATACCCTGGTTCACCGCCAGCCTCCATATTGTTAGCAAGAGTGACATCGTTGCTCCACACGTCGTATTGCCACTTTCTTAAACCCAAGACTCCACAAAGAACTCGACCAGAATGTATCCCGACGCGCATATTCAGTTGCACATCAGTGGCTTCAACAACAGATCTGCAAATGAAAATTAGCAAAAAGTTGAAATCATTTCAAGAAGTTAAACTATTAATTGAGTAATATAATAATTATGCGAATGACATACGCTATTGCATCGATCATGTCGAGACCCATCTCCACGCAGCACTTGGCGTGATCTGACCTCGGTTCAGGAAGGCCAGATACGCAGTAATAGCAGTCCCCGAGGATTTTTATTCTCAAGCAGTGGTTATCCTATAAATAATCAATATTCACTCTAAAAGAACTCATTTATGTTGGGAAAAAAGTTACATTATTTTTACAGAGATGGCGTTTGCTAATTTCATTCTAAGTTGTATTCTTTTTGTCATTTTGATAATTGATATTTTATTTATATAAAAAGGTAGAATCTGTCAAGTAGTTTGTTTACTGTGAAAATAAAAAAAATATATATATATGTAATATTTGGCTTTAGGTGGTAATATGGTGGTACAAACAATATATGAAACGTATAAATGGTCCTTACATTTGCCAGTTGATCAAATCTGCCGAAAAGCTCGTTGAGAAGCCTGACCAATTCTTGGGCACTGCACTGGGAGGCCAAGACGGTGAAACCAACTATGTCCGCAAACAAAATACTGAAAAAAGACAATTATATCAGTGACTATGTAACAAACTATAAACCACGTGTTAAGTGGAAGCAAACGTAAAGTTGGTAAGCTCACCTGACTTGTTCATGCTTTTGTATGTAGATTTTGTGAAATTGGCCTTCTACTGGAGAAATAATATCATTTTTCATCTCCATGGCAACATGTTGAGGTAATACTGATAGTAATAATCGTTCCTAAAATACATAATACCAAAAGAAATTAATTATTTTTTAAATAAATGCCAATTTGTTCATTAACTAAAAGTATAATTATCATAGTATTTGACTTTTGATTTCTTACCAATTTTTCATTCTCATCTTCCATCTCCAGGCGAGCCGCGATACAGTTTCTGGTGTCTAAGAAAGCCCGGCGCTGGGCGTGCTCCATAAGGTTGTGCATGAGTATGCCCACGGCATTTACGCAGATGAAAACTAAGGTGTTAGCTCCCATCTGAAAAATAAAATAGAATTAACTCAAAACTTGTCAAATGCTAATAAAAATTACATATAATAATCGGAGAAAAATTTCGACTTTAAAAATGAAGTAGATTAAAAAAAAATGCAGCGGTCATAATTATTTTTTGATATAAAAAACAGCAGTGAGGCTTCGATCTGCCCAGGCATGTGAAGTAGGGCATGATATTTAAATGAGTTGAGGGGTGTAGTTAGTTGCATCCAACACAGTTTTGATCGACTCAGTGAACTGGCAGACGCCAATGGGAAATTAAACCCCCCACTGGCTGGTTTGACCCGTCACGATGATTTTACAGCGGTAGTTTTAATTTAATTAAAGGAAAGAAATTTTCACAAGGTATCGTTCAATCAATTTATGATAAAAAAGTATACCTTTAGAAATTTATTTAATATTCATAGTAAAATGTACATATTGAAATATTCAAATGTGTGTGTGGGTTTGGTTGGAGATGAAAAAAAGATAATGGCTTTTTTGTAAATAGATTGTTGCGTTGAATTCATTGTGGTTTTCACAATAACATGGTAACGTATTTTCCTCAAATGAATCCTTAGTACATTAATTAGTATTAAAAATGAAACCATGATTAACTAGTGATGCCTCTCGTGTATGAATTCAAATGAAATGAGGCCGTGTCTTCGGTGGGCTGAGAGAGGAGACGGTCGGATGTTTTACCCGAGTGGGTGAGCAAGAAGCTGGCGGGGGCGCGGGGTGAGGGGCGGATGGAAGCTTCCGACTCACTTAACCGGAAATGGAATCGTCCGGGAGAGGGGGGAGGTTCAAAGGCGACATTAATAGTTCGCGGGGCCACAGCGAGGCCCGACACGGCGCTCGTTTCGGTGGCCGGTGTCTCGACTTCCACATCAGGACGTTAATTATAAAGACTACGTCCTTGGGGGCAGGATCGTGCGCTTTTGTGTTAAACTGTTGGGCGACCTTCGTTTGATCAGGAGTCTATTAGAAAGAGGTAAAATAGGCCAGGTACAATTTTTAATGGTGAAAAAGATAACTACATAAAGGCTTGAGCATAGCCGAAGTTCTAAAATTCTAAATATACGAAACTGATCGCTTGAATTACTGTGTATTATTTGTATTAGTAATTTATTAATTTAAATTAATTTAGTCACACCCTCCCCTCGCATGCAAACAAAATTGCTCAAGGAAAACAATTAAGTAGTTTCGAATATATAAAATATTTAAACAGGTAGACTTGATAACCGAAAGAATAACGGTTAACTAGTTAACATATCTATATATGTGTTTAAATAAAAAATATATTAAAATATCAGCTTGAATTCTTTTGTATGCATGGTTGAATATTTTTATTATCATTTTCTTTATGCTATAGAATAACCGACTGGTTGCTATTATAATAACATGGAGATGTTTTGGGGACGCAAAAAAATGGCTCGCTTGAAAAATGTAAGAGAATAGAAGAATAGACAGACGTAATAGGAGGACTAAAAGAAAATTCCATATATCCGTCCCTTCCCAGACAAAGGTCTTTCTTTGACAGAGCGATGGCCGGCAACGGTGGACCTCGGAGTGGGGTGCCAACACGCTGAAATTTACACAGAATACATAAAAAAATGTTAATTAAACCGAAGGCAACAAATGAAGGCAAACACGCACGTGACTGATAGTTTAATATTTTTTAGAAAATTAGCCGGCATACCATTAACAACGATATTTTATGAGACTAGAATCAGATAAAAATAAACTTTGTAGAAAATCAATGTATCTGTTGGCCGCTGTCTCCTGCTGCTGGATGAAAATTAACTACTTTTCTTAGAAATATGTTATATGTAAAAAAAAAATATATTAATTGGTGTGTCGTTAAATACAAAAATAAAATTTAACTTAACGGTTTGACATAAAATGTTGAGCATTCACGTCTACGAACATTTTTAATTTAAATTACCAGGAGGGCGAAAAAAAATTAGGGCAAATAGCAGCCGAGAATCTGTGAAGTTAGTTCTTTCAGGAATTAAAATGGTTCGGGTCCACCGGAAAGCGATTCAAATTTGAAAACTATCTCGATAATTAAGATCGCCAAAGTGTGAAATACCATCAGCGCGGTATCTCTAACCGCCGGCGCATTCTGAAGGATCCGCCGGAACTCCTCCGCAAAAATAAACATAAAAGAGAGAGGGCGATAAAGATAAAAAATAGGATATTTTCGAGGGTAGGAAAGTTTATGTTCCAATAGAACTTGCTAAATCGACTCCCGTGCCCGAGTGTTCTCCCCGCCAAGAAAGTATCTGAGAAATTGGGTTTTGTCTTTTTTTTTTTTTCATGAAAAACGAGGAATGCATATGGAATGCGAGCTGACAGTAACATATCATATTTTACGAGTACGCTTTAATACGGGGCGCAGTAAACAGCTGTAAATTTTGGATATGTTCTTGCGATCACGGTATTTTTGAAAGGTTTTTTTATGGCGTGCATAAACACGACCATTACACGATCGCTGGGAAAATTATACCCTAATTTGTGATTTGACTTTTTAACAGCGCGGGTTAGGGGCGGATGTTTCAGGGCTACAGCTGATGAATCGACGTTCTCGCTTGTGTTAGTTGGGGAGTGAGTACGTGCCGATGCTGCTGATGGCCTGTATAAATTAGGGGTTGATTCGGAACGTCCTGAACGAGTTATGTATTGAATATTTAATACTAAAGCTATCAAAAACTACCTACTTAATTTTTGCTGTGTTATTAACCCGTTAAAACTATTAATTCAACAAATGTTATTATAATATAATTCAATACGCGCATAATGAGTCACAAATTGTCGTTGGTCTCTAGTTTTAGTCTTAACCATTATTCTTTACTAAACAGAGTAAGGTGGTGGACCACTTGGTAAATTTTCGATTCTTCGCACGTTGACATGAGAATGTGGGACACAGTGCGTAAATTGCAACACGATTTTACAGGTGCTATGGGGTCGGACGCATAAGCACTGAGCCATACTACTGGTGTAGTATTCGTAAGACTTCGTATTTATTTACATTTTACAATCTTATAAGATTGTCACAATAATTTATAAATTGAAAACGATTGTAACACTGAACAAAATAGGTTTGATAGATTTATTTTTGATGTAAAATTATATCTACTGACATAAAATTATATCTATAAATAGCACTCGTGCCTTGTGCGTTCTCTTCCCCACCATCAAAACCTCCGTGAAAATATTATGTTCTCGACGGTTTTCCACTAAATGGATAGTATTCATCAAAGAAACAGTGTATTCTTAATCGATAAATAAGTAAAGACGTTTCAAATGCGCTTTATCGGATTGCCTAAATCACTGAACGCCATTTGAACGTGATAGCCTATTGAAGCGGTACTTGTTTAATGGGTTTGGTAATGTTTCGAATTCGATTAAGCCGCTCGGCACAGTGCGGGCGCGCTGGGTTAGGGGAGGGGGTTGTAATTAAGTAGCAGCCGGACGCACTTCAAAGGCGCCCGAGGCCGACGCATCATCCCCATCAAATAATTTGGCGCATTAGAGATGACATTACACCGCGGGCAGCAGGTGTGCACTCCGCGAAAAATATCGCGTAATTTAGTATGTAACAGCGCACCTAGTGGGGCGGGAGTGATGTGCATTATGAAAGTTCAATTCACAGGCTGTGGCGGTGAGTGAGCGCGCCCGAGTGTGATCACTGGGCTCTTTATCGCTTAACAGCGAATTTAATACTGCGGTACGTATATCATAAAATATTATTATGATAAAATGAATTGTTATTATTTGATTCGTTTACATAATACCAGGAAAAATTGAGAGGTTGATCTGTTCACTGTGGTTTGAGAACTCCCCGGTTTGATTACAGTCGTGACGGGTGAATCTCGAATTTTTATTGACATAAGAAATTTCAATATTTTTAAAAGGCGTAACATATATTCATTGACATCATCACATCTCGACCTTTTCGCCTAAGCTCACTAAAGTTTTACGTTAAAAACTGAACCGTGCAGCGATTTCAGTTTCATAAGAGGACATTTGAAACCATTATTCGAAAAATCCAACAAAAAGTTTTATGTATTGAAAGAAAAATAAAGAAATAGCTCGCATTTCGACGTAAAATTTCCCGGATCCTCGCGGACCGGATTAGAAAGTTAGGATAGATGTTGACTATCATAAATTTATGGGACAGCTTGCAGCTACAATAGATTTGTTTGCATCGTCCAAGAATATTTTCCATCAGTTTGGTTTTTTTTATAACATCAACAGAACCAAAAACACAGCTTATCTTGCAGATAGTTCGGGACTTCTACCCCATAAATAACGGTGATTCGGCGTGTTTTGAAAACATTCGCCCTCGCCCCGCGTGCGGGCACTTGTGGCTCGCGAGCCGCAGTCTCCGCGCGTCGGCCGCCCATAAAATCCCCATAAATATTGAGTTAGCTCGCGACGCCCCCGCGCCCCCGCGAAGTGCCTACTCGGCCGTCGAATGAATACGGAGGGTGGTCGTTCATTTGGAATCTCCGCATCTTTGGAAACTTCATACGCAGAGCGCGGTAAAGTGAGTTCTTTAATGCGCTCGTTTCCAAGGAACCCGAGACGGTACACCGTAACAAGCCTGGCCGGGTGATTTGGCTCGGCGGATTACACCTCGGGGGGAGTGCTTTGAACAGTTTCCCGGTGTTCAGCGTCTCGGCTTCACACCCCGCGGAGAGATGTAAATCACGCGCACTTAGCCTCGATGTTCTCGGTTTCGAAAAACCGACCCACTGTGTGACACTACCCGCCTCGCAGTGGCGCAAAGCGACTTCTTCATGCCTGCATTAACAATACGCTCTGCTCTACTTCACGAATAAGCTTCATAATGGCCTATTAATCCCGCGCTCTCCGGCTCCTTTATCAGTTGACAAATTGGGCTCCCTTGTCGCCCGGGACTAGCATATTTCAGAAACCGCCTTCTGTTTTGCAAGACTGACATCATATAAATAAATTAAGCACAGTACAGTTTGTGAACATAGGAAACTTAACATAAACCATTATGCACATTTAATATATTTTAAAATTGTAAATTGTAAAATTGTTATTTTCAAAATTTGCGTAAAATAATACACGTGTGATTAAAATTGTGAAATAGAAACTGTGTTTTCTATTTGTAGGATATAGATTAACGAATAAATTAAAAACGGTCGTGTTTCTGCCCCAAAGACACCGAATTATTTAGTAAAATACTAAAAATAAGCTTCCAGGCTATAAAGTATTTCTGACGGTATCTACGGTATACGTAAAAGCTGTAATTAAAAGTGTAAAAATATGCTTTTCAAATAGAAACCCCGTCCCAGGAGGAGCGCTATGTGACCGGACTCGTAAAAGAAACCCCCGTAATTAAGTATGTAAATTAGAGCGTAAGGGTTGGGACAAAAGCTGCGATAGCAAAAACTCACGCACATAAAGCTCTTTGCGGAGCTGCTTACGTCTTCCTTTATGCGGCGAGGCCGAGGCCGAGACGCCCTCGCTTCTAATTAAGTAGCCATTTAAAATGTATGGAAGAGTTTCAATGCAGAAGCACAGAGTAAACTTATAACGAAACTGCATGCTACCGCGAAAAAAAAAGCTGCAAATACATTTTACTTTTTGAGAAAACGAAGTGGTTCTGTTTTAAGGTGAACATTTTTAATCTCAGATTTATTCATATAAAATAAAAAATATATTTCTTTCAGGTTTTTTCGTGATGAGTATTTTTAGTGATTATTCTAAAATTATATAAAAAAGGTTACATAAAAGTTGTAACTGGTTACGGAATTTTCTTCGCGTGAAAGCATTGATATTAGTCACCGGAGCCGCTGCGGCGCAAGAAACCGTTGTTTGCGATACTAATGCCATAAGGCCATAAATCTAGATGGTAATCTAGAAAGAGTTTCACATTCTAGATTCTAGAACATTCCGGGCCGTGACAAATGAGACCTTTGACGGCGCGGCGGCCCGTGGCCAACTGCTGATTACAGCCCGCAGCCTCGCCGTCTAGGGGCGACCGCCGGTTTGCGTACGAGTTATTCCGGAGAAAACGGTCGATTATTCCACGATTACCCATCGATTACCGCGTCGCTGTTTACTGCCTAGTAAACAAATCCTCCCCGCTCTCCCCGTTACGTTGCTTGTGCATGGCTGCCATACGCAAAGGACTGGCAATAGAATAGAGAACTTGGAATGATTGTGGAGAGATAAGCTCTGGAAGTACCGGGTGAGAGGGCTCTTGCTATTGTTTCTGCAGCCTGCTGCAGAAGGAATATCGGATCTAAATGCCAGAGCTTCGTTAATAAGTATACATACAATAATACTATTGGGCAGCAGTAATACGCATACATTTCTTTAAATTATAAAACTGCGACGTATAAAGACCCGGGAACCACACTATTATCTCTAAGAAAACCACGAACAGACAAATTTTCAGTGAAAGGTCACGAACCCCCTTTAAAAAGAGACACTTGTAGGAAAAACAAAGATATTACCTTTATATATTTTTTTCTTGTAGGTATTATTCAGTAGACTGAAAGATGGCCGATATTCGACCAAATATGCTGTTGTATTTTGATTAAAAAAAAAAAATAAGGAACGATTTGACTACTCCCACCCGACTGTGATTGCAACCCAAAAACATTTAAAAAAAATTTAGTAATATGTATTCTTATTAATTACATTAAAATCTGCCTAATATTAATTATTAAATAGACTCTTATAGCTGTTATAATTTATTCAATACGTGACATTACTTAATTTGCGTTCATCAATCGTTCGAAAATTTCAACAATCAAATTAATTGCGTTATAAATCTGCAATTTGAAATCTGAATGTTAATAAATCTAAAGAGTAAGGAAGCGCTGTAAAACTGAAATGGCACCAGGAATTCTAGGCGACTTTGAATGACAGTGATTTGAGCACGTAAACCTCAACTACTGCGTCCGAGCGAGAGGAGGTCGTACTAGTGTCAGCTATGTTTACGGCGGCCGGGATTACCAGTAAGGCTTCACTGCAAACTGAATCCCGGCCGGAGTATCTCGCCATTCCTACAATCCGATAGCCTTAATGCCCGCCCGGCCGCGTCTGCTCCGGAATACCATTATATTCCATTACCCTCCCTTCCATTAACATACTATTCAGGGAATCCCTTAATTTAAAAAGGTCAATGACCGCAGACCTCACATGTATATCGGGGAAGGTTCGCGAAGGATTCTTTGTAGTTTACTGCAAACTGTCACTCAGCTCAACGCAAATACATTTGCATTGATTTAGTGCTATTGCGACGATTGGAAAGAATTTTCGTTCGGTAATACCGAAACAGGGCTACCAAGCGAGAGTGTCTGTATCCATTTTTTTAATTTAATTTATCACAAGATTTATTTGTTTTAAATTTCATAACAGTCGGAGTATGAAAGATTTTTTAAAGATTTTATTGTATAAATAAATGTTAATAATAATAATAGTAATGCCATAATTTGCATATTTTTAAAAATACTTATATGACAAAAAAATGTCGCAGACAAGCGGATGAAATTCGCGACAAATAAAAACATTGCACGATGTAAGTCGCTAGCATATTCTGACACGCGCGTCTAATCCCGCTTATAAGATGTCATGTTTTTATTGAAAGACACGTTTTTTTTAGCAGCTAGGTGAGTTTTTGTGCCGGTTTGGAGAAGGCGACGGATGATAGGAGTGCATCGTGAAACTGACCTGTTGCCAGGCGAGGTGCGGGAAGTCCGTGGGCAGCAGCAGAAAGACGGCGAGGAGGGTGTGCGCCAGCGGCAGGGCGGCGCCCACGAGGGCAGCGGCCCACAGGCGCAAGGGGAGCATGCCGTAGGCCACGAACACCGCCAGCACCACCGCCCAGGCTCCCTGCGCCGCGGCCCGCCCGCGTGCCGCCCCGCCCAGCGCCGCGGCCCCCGCCAGCGCGCCGCCCAGCACGAGCACGCCCGCCCGCGCGCCCGCCAGCCGCGCCCCGCCCCGCGCCCCGCTCCCCGCGTGCGCCGCGCCCAGCACCGCCACGCACGACACGCAGTGCGCCAAGTAGAACCTGCAATCAGCCCACACCACCACCTCTGATGAAGCTGCTGCAGTTCAAGGTTTGGGTTCAATCATGCGTGAAATAATATTTGCAGCATTGAGGAATACACACTCTCCCTCTAAAGCTTTTTAAAAACGATAATTCATGAAACCCCAAAATTCTACAAGTTTGCTCGTGTAATTTTAACAAATATACAGCTATATATAAGCACGCATTCAATATTATAAATATTGAGAATTTAATCTGCGAGTAATTTCAAATTACCGCGCACAGTGCACTGCAACTCGGTTTGATCAATTTGCAGATAGTCCAGAATAAGTATCCCCTCACGCACAGACCCAATCCTCCAAATGTATCGACGGTAATACTTTATTAATTGCATGTATTGTACACTTAACTCTAAATGCAAAGAAAACAGTTTTCAACACACCGCCATAGCCTGATTGAATAAGCTACTTTCGTGTATTTTACGTTACGACAAAAAATCTATCGTGGTTTTCCACTATACTTATGGAAATACATCCGTCGCTACGATTTTTTTTTAAAACAGTCTCATGCGATTCATATTTGAATTCGTACAATATTTCCCAAAATATAATTTAACAACTTATAACATGGTGTAGGTAATTTTTATGCAAAATCTAACTCAACCATCAGTTGTTTTTTTGATACAAGTAATTCTAGAGTCCGCCCTAGAGGGTGGGTGGCAGGAGTGGGCTTACAGGTTCTGCGGCGTGGGCTCCCTGGCGTAGGCGGCTCCGAGGCCGGCGAGGGTGGCCGTGAGGGCGGCGTAGAGGGCGAGGGCGGTGCTGACGGAGGCGCGCTGCAGCTTGAGGGCGTAGCGGCGGTAGAGAGCCTCCAGCTCGTCATTCTCGAAGCGCTGCCGCTCCAGCACGCGAGGCAGCGGGCGCGCACCCGCCGCCTTCACCGCGTGGTCCATTCCACCCCTCGCGTCTAGCGCATGCCTCTAGCACGGCAACATCCTGCAACAACACACATACAAATAAATCACTGTTTTACTCCAAAAATCAGCAACAGTTTCAAACACCCATCACCGAACAAGCGGTTTTTTTTTTAATTGTTACATACACACTATAAAGCCCCCTACACGCGTCGCGACACAACTTGCGACCGACTTGCAACTGACCAATTGCGTTTGGACAAAACTATAAAAAAAAACACTAAAAATAAAGGTTGATTGCAAATCGACAGCGACGAGTTTAAGGGCGCTCTTTTCAATACACACAGCAATTTTATTCTGCTGACAAAAATATATCAATTGCAAAACTAGTAAGTGTAACTGTTAATTAGATACAGTCAGAATTTATTCTGAGAGTCTCGATCTATTTGGTTTCCTATGAACTTTTGATTTTTTCTGTCTTTGTGCCCGTCGTATTTCAAGATATTGAGTTTGCAAGAATGAGAAATGAAAGGGTTTATCTGACAAAATTGACCAGCGCGAGGGGTGAGCAGAAGAGATTGGATCAGGCCGCACGCCACAGAGAAAGGCAGTGATCCTCCCAATAAGCCTGTAAACGGTTGAAAATAAAGCTTGGCTGTAGATTTAGATTTTGCACAGGTCCTGATTTAGACTATTTACAAATATATTATAAATATTTAGCGAGAATAAACGAGTCGATAACTACAATGCAAACACAACGTAAAATTTGGAAATTGTACAATTTGATTAGCAACACATTAAAAAAAAAACACAAACAGATCGTATTAATTGATTTACATTTTAATAGCAGAAACACAAATCATTTCAATTTGATTTAAAAATAAATAAGTATGGTATCCACGCTTATTTACTTACTTAAGTGCAGCATTTCCTTTTTACCCGAAAAATATTTGACACTTTTTGAATTGTGTGACAAGTACTGACACGAATGACAATCGCTAGCTGGTTCGTGTTTCCGCAGCCGGCCCTGACGCTGCGCGGCGTCCCTCGAGCCGGGGGGTGGCCTGGGGGAGTTCGGGGGGTTGTTTGGAGGAGTCCGGGGGGTGGCTTGGGGGAGTCCGGCGGGGGGTGGTCGGGGGAGGCCGTGGGGCTCAGGGCCGACACACGCCGACCACCCCCGGCACAACCGACACGTGGCGAGATGCACTTTCTCATTGCAAGGGGGTTGATACATTAAGTCGTTGATTTTTTTAAACTGCAACACCAAGGGTGCTTTAAGAATAAATTTATTAACATTTTCATTTTGGTTTAGCGGTTTACTTTTAATAAATGCAACGTATATTGCCAGAAGAGTCCCGATTTCAAAAAAGGATATCACAGATAATCTCTCTCTTAAACAGTCAGCATTACTGGGATTGTATTTTATTTATCAAAAGATGATCACAGATATATATAGAACCAAATCGAAAAAATAAATAGTTCCTACGTTAAAATAATATTGAATATTAAATTAAAATAAATAAGTATGCATAGCAGATCAAATAATTGATATTTACAAACAACAAAATAAATTAACTAAACAGGTCGAATTTCTATAATATAAATATAATATTGGTTTACGGTTTATATCTGTTTCGGACTATATTCAAAATAACAGACGAATTGACATTTAGAGTCTAATTCTGTAGACGCTATAATATGAATGCAAGAGTTGTCTGCTGTTGGCTCGACAGTGATCCGACAGGATTGACGTGAAGTTGCTAATGCCAAGTAAAGTTCAAAACTTCCGGTGGGAAGCGGGAGCTCGAGTAGCTCCAGCAGCGATCACGTCACGCGGAAAGTTACGTTGATTTTCTTAGTCGCTGCTTTTATATCCATTAAACTTTCTACAATACGGGTAACTTTTAAGCAGTGCGCTTAGAGGAATAAGTACCCATTCGAGTGACAGTTGTCGCGCTCCACGGGCGAGTGTGTGAGGCCCCTAACTTTTAGCAATTCTTTCTTCGTAGAAACATCTAAGTATTCGCAAGTATACGTTGTACTAGACTTATTTTAAAAAACTAAAAACATTAATAGTAAACGAAACATATTCCTGAATTTTAAACCGAAAGTAGAAAATTATATCACGCAAAATTTTGTTTTCCTTTGCATCGGTGTCACTGTCAATAAAATATGGTTCTTAAATGTCAAGCTGCGTCATTTCTCGCATTATTTGTTTCTGGGGTTTCGACTCTACTGTTCGAGTTTTCATTAGTTGAAAACACGTTGTTTTCAAAGTAAAATATAATTTTACTTGTAAAATAAAGTTTTAAGCATGGGTTTCAAATAAAAATTAAACACTTTATATTTAAACATAATAAAAAAAGCACTTTACTTTAAACCGTGTTTCAGTTTTAAAATAAGCTAAAAGACATTTTCTACTAAACAGTTTAACTTTTATTTACGATGGAGACATTTCTACTAAGTAAGACTACTTATACAGAATTATACAAAATGACCGAAAAAAAACATAACAGTTTTATATACTTTTAACATTTTATATGGCACAGAATAGCGAATGGCAAATGTTTTGAATATTAAACTGAGCCTGACAGAGCTTTGCTTCATGCTTTAAGATGAAAAGGACTTGATGTTATAACTATTGAATTAATAATCAAATTCTGAAATCTTCGCGCTGTGAACACGAGACAGTATTGAGTGTTCGATAGGTTAAGCGCGTTACATAATGCACCGCAGATAACTTCCACGTGAGGGAACACGAGACAGCCCCCCAGCCGAGCCACGAGGGCGGGGGTTCCTCATAAACCATCGACGCTAATGAAATCCAATTACCTGCTTGTAAGAAAAGCAGCGAGCATTAAAAGCTTTTTCTATTTGCACAATGGTGAGTACTGCAGGCTCGAAGGTAAGTTTAATATAACGACATCATCGATAGTAACAGATTCCAGAAGAATTCGATGATCGATCAATAGTGTGAAATTAACGAATATGGTAGGCTGCCAGAACCCAAAGCTATAGAAAAACAATGTTGAGTTATACGTAAATGATATTTTTAGAAGTATTAAAAATTACAATATTAAATTCTCGAAAACGTAACTTTAACAACAACAAAAAAATCACTTAAAACATAAGCCATCAAATACATTGAATAATAATCCAAAGAGACGTTGCTTTTAGTGAATATCAGGTCGCCGTTGCTATTATAACGTTATTTATTATTTCACGTAACGACAGCAAAAATGACGCAATCACCTGAGTACCTTCAAGAGTTTATTAGTAGGTACTGCCGTTTACATTAAAAACATCGTCTAATTACAAAAACGGCAACACGTCGGGCCGCCCGATGGGCATATTTTCATTTATCTTGATTAATTTGACTGTGACATGTTTTATTGACAGGCGATAGCATCACTCCGCTGATCATATTAATGGAATTACCGAGCGAAATCGGGTGGAAGGAAATTCGGAATATTTTCAAGTTAACTAGAGCGCTGGAAACGTATTTATTTACATTACTAAGGTAAATTATTTGGTACCATTTCGGCTGGAAGAACATCGTAATTAAAGCTTAGCTTAGAATTTACTATAACGTTGATATTCCATAATGAAATGGAAGCTTAAAAAAACAAGCGAAAATAAACGAAAAATAGGCCACGCGTACAAAATAACATTCACTAACGAATCATCAAAAATAGCCTTGTATAATAAACTTAAACAAAATATGGAATACACTAAACACATTAATCACAATGATCTGCCTAATGTGAATACTTGCTAGAATTATGAAAATGCGAACAACGGTTCACACATGTATTTGTATGGAAAACAACGCAACGAGAACAATAAACTTGACATTTAATTAAATATTACAAAACAGTCGCGAATATGTCGCAACGCTTAATTAAAGGACATTATTCGAAAAGCATTTACGGTGTGTGATGTGCTTACAGGAGCAGCCGCACGCGCGGCGCCTTCACCCATTTACGAAATGGCTGTGGTTTATTCGCCGGCCGGCGTGGCCGACGAGGCCGACGGGCCGGGGCACGCGCCGAGGAGGACCACGAGCCGCCCCGGAGCGGCTGCACCGGCGCCCATCGCGCCATCGGCCCTCCGCATGAGCATTGCACACGAGGCGCAGCGCACTCACTCTGCATCGCAGTTACACGTAATTAGATACACGATGAAAACAAATAAATATGTTGTAGATGCAAATACGTGGGCAGCTGGTTAAATGAGAATTGGGATCCTGACCAGGAAGCAGTACTGAGAAAAGTATATAACACTGAAAACCCGCTGAAGATTCACTTAGTGTTATGTCGTTTCTTTTTTTCTTTATGGAGTTGAAGCTTCGACACTCAAGACAGCTACTATGCGAAGAATTTAGGCGGCAGAATGTGGCTATATATGAGAATCCATAAAATACCATGGTCTTGAGATAATGGTAATGAAGTCAAAGGTGTCCTGATTTAGCCAAATTTTTCGAAACATTAAGTATAGCATCCTCCAGCTGATTGTCCAAGGAAAAATCGAAGGAAGAAGGGACATTGGAAGGAGGAAGTTTTCGAAGATACGGAATTTTCCCCAGTGACCAACCTCCTATGAGGAGAGGCACTAGAAGGAAAATATGAAAATGCAGTGAAATTTTTTTTTTCAAGATTATTTATTTACTTTTTGTTAGGGCTGTTGGTGAATGGTATGTTGCTAGTCCCCGATCCTGCGCGCAGGTTGTGGAACTTACGAGGTGTGACTTAAGTGGTAACGTACATGGATTTCTTTACTTTCGTTATTAAGTTTGAGTAGGGAATTTTTTTTTGTTTTTAAATTCCCTCAACTGAAGTGGTATAAGAGAGTTATTCAGTTGGTTTTGCACATTTTTAATATGTATTATAATTTCACAGCTATTGGAAACAATTTTGAAAATACTTAGTGGTGTGCTTACGCATTGAAAAAAAAAGGTCTGGAGTTCGTTTATCTCCTGCGTTTTAAGAGGAGCCATATGTTTGCCGAGGTCGCATAAGTATTAAAAGTCTTTACGGCAGACGTGGAACAGTGTGTACTCAATATTTCCGCTCAAAGAACTACAAAGCTCTCTGCTGATTGCTAATTCTGCAAATTGTCTAAAGTTTTTTCCAAGGTAGCCGATCCTCGGTTGGCTAAATACATTACATGTACATGATTTATCGGTAATAAAGTTTCATTGCTTACGTTTGGCTCGACAGTTTTAAAGACCACACAGCGCTGTCGCAAGTATTTTATTACATTTATATGTTTAAGCAATATTGATTATCGTGACGCATGAGTGCTTTTAATAATGCTTTGCATACAAAATATTAATTTTATTGGCGTATTATATTACACAAAGCTCCTTCACTCTTAAAGTTGACAGAGTTTTAACGATGTCTTCACAGGTCGGAAGAGCCCTGAGAACAGTGGGTGTCTGAAGCCATTTGGATTTCACGTCCCCTAAGTGAGTTGCACAGACGCTCCACGTGTCATATCGTGACCTGCCGTAACTGAGCATCGATCTGCAAGTGCGAGCCGGCATTTTCCCCAGAGGGGGAACGCCCCGGCCCGGGCCATGTCTGGAGGGAAATCGAGGGCTTACGATGCGGCAAGATGAACAATAAAACAGACTACATAATTTGAAAAGGAAATCATGTTATTTGAGCATCACTGCGGTCTCTATGTGAAATTACCCAATTAAATTGTCAAGATTGCGTGTGGTAACATTTTATTGAGAGGTTCGATCCTAAGGCAAAATATATCGTGCAATATATCAAATGAAATACTGTTTTCATAAAAAACTGGGTCATAAAACATATAATTTATTTAATAAATATTTCAGCAAGTAAACGAACTTAATATTTTGTTGGCTTTAATATGCAACTGTATGATTAACTTAAAGGATAAGCATGAAGCTTAAGATTTTAAAAAGTTTAACAAAATATATATAAAACTATTTATTTGGGGAAATATCATATTTTGTAAATTCCATGAATTTGTTTATACCAAAATATTGATGTATTATATGATCTCTCTAAAGCACTTCGCATAAAGTCTTTAATTAGCCTACGTTTACTTTTTATTTCTTTCACTGAATTGCCCATCAGTTCATTAAATTTTTAAATATTTTTGCTTGTGTTATATTATATACTTTCAAAATAGAATAATTATATACGGTGAAGCAATTAAGTATAGAAGGTAAATAAAAAAAAATATTTTAAATTAGATATTATAATACGAATAAAATTGCACAAAAATATTTCTTATAAACTATATAGTAAAGTATGATCATTTGTAACCGTACAAAAACTCACTTAAAGTTATATTAAGCTCGATTTAACTTTCTGTATAGTTCTCAACAAAAGTTTGATTGTTTTTGTTGAGTTAGTAAAATACAATACCGTAGTTTATTGGTTGATAAGTTAAAGTCGAATCTTCGTAAAATTCAGAAATAATTAAAGCAATATTGAGCGCCGTACAGAGGGCTGATTGCCTGGAAGGGATGTAAAGTTTAATGAACAGTTGACCCTACGCGCGTGCCCCGGCAATAATGAAAAATAGAGCAGATTATAATTTATAACACTATAAATTAAAATTCAAAAAGAATTTTTATTAAATATTTTACAAAACTCACATAGAGACAAATTCTAAAAAGAAACTGTATCTCTCGAGAAAACTCGTAACCTCTTTAATGTGATTCACAAAAAAATGTCATAAAACCCACAAGTGTGTTTTTCTTAACGCCGTAATGTGTATATACTTTTTGTTACTATGTGGAAAAATGAAAGTCTTGGATATTTAGATTTTTGATAGGGATGGGCTCGATTTCGATTTTCATTATAATAAAACTATACGATTGATTCTATTCGATATTTACAAATAACCACTTCTTACCACTCTTGCTTTTTCCATTAAAAAACCTAAATCTTTAAAATCCTAGGACGTACAATTTTTTTTGTTGATACATATTAAATAGGACTACCTCACAGAACATACTTGTTACCGCCGGCCTTTGAAGGTTACGCTAAGCTATTTTAGGTGTTATTTTTCCCGTAGCCATCGGGACGTTGATAAACCCAAATCGGCTCACTGGCTGTAAAACATTCGGATGACCATTGAGCTAGAAAATCTAAACCACGGCCGAGGGTGTGGGCTGAGGGGCAGAGAAGGGAGTGAGGGGCGGATAAATACAACGGCAAAAATACATTTATTAGCGAGGATGTAAACGAACAATAGCCGGCCACGACCGTGTAAAAGGTTTGAATTAATGCTGGGCATGCTGACCACACCATAAACAATAGACCAGTACGCGTGGAATTCTGCAATAATGACTAAAGTGGTATTTATGGTCTACAAACATGTCATGCGGCATCTTTGATGCTTTAAACGAAAAATAATTTCAACTTATTTCGCAGAACTAAACAAAGAAATTAAATTTCAATCCCGAGAAAGGAATTTATGAGAAACCATATACATTTTTATTCTTTCTATTCTCGTTTTAAGCTGACTGAAAATGTTTATAAATTAAATACAGATTTAAGCATGCCCGGAATTTTTTTATAATTTAAAGTATTTAGTCACAATAAAATTATATTAGTACAAAAGAATATCCGAATAAATTTCGAGCTAATGTGCCTTCCGTTTTATGGACATCAGTAAAACTCTGCGAGCATAAAAAACTTCGATACAGTAGAAAATATCCAAAGAAAATCTACACTCGAAATGTCGTTACCCGGCTAGGGGAGGGGCGAAATAAAAAAAATACGAGAATCGGGGACTCCCACAGTGGGAAGTTTAAAAGTTTCAGGAATTTCGGTCAACCCGATAGAGGAGGACTGGGAGTTCCGGGCGGAGGAGGAACTCCGGCCCGAAGTTAGCGACTCATTAATGCTCTTTCTGTTTGGACTCGTCGGAGGGCTCAATAGGCATTGCATGTATAAATCACATTTGTTGATTTCATCCTTTTCCGATGAAAATCACAAAAATTATTTCTATTCGCAAAAGAAAATTAAAGACTTATTATAGAAACTGATCAAAGATAATTTATAATTAAAAATATCAAATTGACGTTTTTTTTTTTTTTTATAGAGCTACGAATATTATATAACTATAAATGGTTCGTACTTTTCATTTTATTGCTGCCTTTTCATATTTTTAATGTGCATGCAGCTGAACAATAAATGAAAAAATAATTGAAAATGCTTTACCTAAAAACTCGTAAATTATTATTGTCTAAATAAAAAATGAGCCTAATAATTAGTTATACGAGTCACACTTTTAGGAATTTCCAACTTAAGAATTTCTTACTGATTAGGTAAAAACCATTATTAGGTATATAGCGCTTATATATTATTTTTAGTATTATATAGTATATTATGTAAAAATATGATGGAAACTCTTGTCGGATATAAATCATCATATCAAAAAGGAACTAAATTTTCACAAAACTACAACATGAAAAATCTTAAAATATGCCAAGCCCAAAAAGAAGAAATAGGATCGGAAAATCGTACAAAAAAATAGGGGCTTGATCAAAATTTATCGCTGTCGATTTTCAAAGCTGTGAAATAACTGAAAGTACTCGTTACACAACAAAATTGGATTTATTAGAAAATATGGACACGTATTCGTGGTGGGGGTTACGTGAGGCCGGCGGCCATTGTGCGGGCACGGTGGAAGCCCGCGTTCGCCATTAAAACGTGAAAATTAATAGTGGTGGGCGCCGCCCATGGAATTCATCATAATACGAAATTTGACAAAAACGTCACGCGCCGGTGTGCGGCGGCCCTGATGAAAAAAAAACCGGAGAGAATCCACAAGAATTGCTCGTCAAACTTCCGCAGCATCAGGAAATCCGGTCGGAGAATTCTTCGGATCGGCATCACAATCGACGCCAATCAGTTAATTGGAAACTTGCAAAATTTTTGAGCCGTCCGTACATTGCTCATCTTAATAAATACAATGCACAAAGTCAAAATACTATATTTAATATTTCTAAAGTTGATTAAACATAAAATTTTGTAGCATAAAAAGCTACACACTCATTTACTAAAAAGAATTCATTTACTAAAAGTATTTTGAAAGCGACCCGTTGCTTTTGATAACATTATTATCATTAAAGTTTTCATGCTAATAAATAGCATTTAATAGTAAAAGTACAATGAGCAGTAATATTTTTCAAACTATATTTGTTCATGTGTTTATCAAATATTGGTTGGCTATTATCGTAAATTATTTTTAATATCTAAGATAGAACAATATTGAACTTATAAAATGATATATACTATATGAGTTAGCTTGTAATATAATAAATTCATTTACTGAGTTATTGTATTTCTGAAAAGCTTCGCTTTTTTATAAAAGGTTACGTTTGAAGAGGGCGTCGAGGGTGCAATAGTTCAAAATACTACGTCTTACATTTCTAAAGGCATTACCTCGTCGAATCTATTTAAGCTTCTCGGTCTTTATATATAATAGCACATACACAATCAACTAGACAAAAACTGATGATTTTGTCAAAATATTTTATATCTGATTTTTAAAAAGGCTATAATGTTTATAAAACTAACGTGGAATAATTGATTTGACAGAAATTTTTATAAAGTGTAAAAGAATATTTATAAACAAACTGTGCCACATCCTTTGGAACTTCAGTCAAAAGCGTTGCTAAAAAAATGTTATTCTATTAGTACATCTATCTATTTGGTTTTGAAAATAAAATGAGAATAAAAAAAAAAAATATTTTAAAATTATGTGAAAGTTAGTATTAAAAGTTTTCAGAAACAACATAGTCAGGTTTTTTTTATCTGTGCTTACTCACGTCGAATGGGAAGTACCTTACGGATTTTTGATAAGAGGATATCACACAATACAATAGGAGTGATGTTATATTTCCCAGAATAACCCCGAATAATATACATGCATTAAATAACCACCTAACAAAAGCAGCAATGAATACAAATGAGCTACTAGTAAAGTAAAAATTGTTAATAAAGCAGACTCCGTCATAAAATGAAACACAAAAATTATAATATGTTATTCGAGTACCACGTTAAACAAAATTTTAATTTTTAATTATGCACGTTATTGAATTGACAAGGGCAAAGAAGCGATTCATTATCGAAGGCCTTTCGAAACAATATAATGAGGGTAGTTTGCAAAATTCGTATGCTCATCAAAACTCCAGTAAGGGTTTTCATGTTTCAAAGTCAAGAGCCTCATAGACTTGAGAGGTTTCACGGAGAATATGAAACTGAAACTGGACCTTGGAAAAAAAACTTCCGTGTACATATTTTATTAAAGGCTACAAAAAAGGTAGAATTAAAAAAGATAAGCAATTAATATGCAAAATTAAATGAAAATGTACAAGTACATATTTTATGAATTTTTTCAGCGGAATTTTTGCAACCGGTGATGTTTTATTGAATAGTTGTTTCGAGCGAGTCCTGTTTGTAAAGGTTTCGCCGGAACATGAGCAAATATTTTCCATCGCTCCACGTCCCGCGCCAATAGGTTTCGCGAATGTCTTTGTTAGTAAAATTTTTCACGTTTTCAGTTTTATCTATTGGTCGAACTTCCTAACTGCAGCCGGAAAAAAAACGGATGAAAAAATACTACTGCGCTTTTTCGTTATCATGAATTTTAAAATAAAAACTCTAAAGGAAAAAATATGTTTAAAAAAACTATACTAAAATATAAAATAAGACCACGTAATGAAAAAAGCGGAAAAAACAAATACATGTTAAATATTTATTTAAAGAACAATTTAATAAATGTAATATATATTTTTATTGTTACATATATCTACGCTAAAAAAACCAGCATTTGAAAAATAAGTTGTACTTGTTTTTATGAATTTAAATGAAAATAGAGGCGGTAGGTTCGACATTATTACATTCTTAAGAGACTCCAGATCCACCCTACCCACATTCTGCAGTTCACTCCTCTTGGTGCTCGACAATCAGCAACCCTATTCATCCACCCACGACAATTTCAGTATTATAACTCTTTTACGACCCTCAAGATTATTAGAGATGACTCACATTAGTCACAGCATCTACGCGATGTGCACATTATCTAGACAAGTGAAATCTCCAAATTCGGTGCAACTTGATCACGCTATAGAATTTCCCTCAAGTGTTTACAGTTATGTTTGCCACAAACATGGGACAAATGCTTTGATTTCAAAGATCTCCAAAGAGACATTTGTTCATTGTTTATGTTCTCATAAACAAGTCTAAGTATCGCTAATACTCATCTGTCGGTATGATTCTTCCGCCAATCTCTTCAGTGGTATTTTTAGTATACCAGTTTAAAATTGTGAGAACCGCGCGCGTAACGCACATTGCAGCGCTGAGTGAAATTAGTTTCAAGCGTTCCTTTTACTGTTAATTGAAGCCCTAATCGGCTGGATGTCTCATTTAACAATCAATGACGAGACGAAGCAGACACTGCGCATACAACAATTGACTTTTTACGTTCTAGGGAAAAGGACAATTACGCTTTTATTGATGTTTTACGGTTACATTCGCGGGGCGGGCGGCTCGGGCCCGACGCACTCCCGAGCGGTTTACTGCCGCTCGTAAAGGCGGAGGGAGAAGCGACCCCGAGAATCTACATTTGATTTATGCCTTCTACGCGTTTTATGCCCGTGTTGAATTTTAATAATGAACACTCTGTGTGATGTGAGACAATCAGAAGAATAGTTTTACGATTATAATACGCCTTGTAGCATTAGTTTTAACGAGGCGCATTGAAGATAACGCAGTCGGTTAACTGTCTAATTACGAAATTTACAGCAGACTGCGGATGAGATGTGATTTGATCACGGCCGTTTTATGATGAGGCAAACTTGAATTCAACAAAGTTGCTCTGCTCGGAGCCATAAAGAGGAGCTAATACGTCGGTCGTGCTCAACACGGTAGATAATGCGAACAATCAGGGACTCGTCCGTCCCCTCGCGGTCTCATTAGATAAACTGACAAAACGTACACCAAAAGTTAAAGATTAAAAAATAAAAAGCTAAGATTTATTCGTGGTGGGAAGAGATTATCGGGAAGTCTCGTGTCTGGAATGATGGATACGACGCGATTCCACTCATTGCTAAATTCCACACTAACCAAACATTGCTCATAGCAGTATGAAGCGACGCTATTAATAATCACAATAATATTCCAAAAAGGATCGTGCTAACAATATTTATTTGTTTAAAATTTGTATGATAATAAAAAAAGTTTTTGAATTTTCTAAACAAATTAAATTATAGCTACGTGCTCCAATGGTTATCTACTAAAGTATGAAAATGTATAGAAAAATATATTATGCAGAATTGTAAATAATAAATTCGCTACATATAAGAGTTGCGCAGCTGTTCATAAATAAATCTTAAAAATCAATACGTCGTGACATACAGTTTGAAGAATGACAAAGGTATAGGCATTTGGAAAGCTTTGAAGGCAAGCCCGACATTTGCTTAACCCAAAAACTTCTCGAATACTTCAATGGGAACCTATTGAGTTTCAATAAAGTAAGCAGAAACCCAACCCTTCCAATTCACTCCAAACAAGCAACTCTTACTCAAGCACAATGATACAGCATCTTAAAAATATATGCAAATGTAGATCAAATATTAATATGTTAAGTAAAAAATAACATAAGGCCAAGTAAATGATATTGTATGTTAATTGACCGATCTTAAAATCACTTTGATCAGTATTATTGTGAAGCCGATATCTGAGATTATCAATTTATTGGGCCGTCCAATAAACTGACTTCAAATAAATAAAAAAAACATATACTTTTCTAGCAAATCACGTAAATTACAATGCAGTGATTTAATGCGCACCTTTCCCAGCGGATATAGCTACTTAAGTTTTGCAAGAAAACACAGTAATAATTGAGTCCTCTATTTCCAAAATCTGCTTTATTCGTTCATAGACATTTCATGTCTGTGCAATCGATTTATTGTTTGCTAAAACACCCTAAAGCTGTCGAACCCTTATAACAACCGACAAATAAAAAATTAATTCATTCCGAATTCCGCCATCTCGTTCGCCGGTTCGAACTAAAGCCGTAAAATTTTCCGAGTAGAGATCCCGGAATTAGGAAATAGACAACTCCATGCCTCAATGCTACAAGCACGACGCACGGGGCAGACAGCTACTGTCGCTATGACGGCATTAGATATTTACCACCTTTGGGGGTTTATTGCAGCGGCATATGCGAAGTAAACTTTGCACAGAGATATTAATATTTCGCGAACTCAGAGTAGTGTGTATTAAGAAAGCATTTTAGTCACAGAGAGCGTCAGATAAATAAAGCTGTCGCCTTCGTAGAACCGGGAAGCCAAAGAGAAAACTTATCACTCGGTGACAGGTGCGAGTCGGGTGGACCTGGCCTTGTTATATTTAACACAAAGTTAAATAAAGTTCCCATTCCGCTACAGATCGAGCTGATAGCGTGTCAATAAAATAATTTGGTCGACTTATCTACGGCGCTACACGAAAATATTTTCAATTATCGACAAAAAGGACCGGAGAAGGGGACTTGTTGTAATTTAATTTTCAATGCCGGAGTCGTCAAAGTTATTAGTTTATCTAATGAAACATGACAGAACCAGGCTTTCCTTTTCTCGGAAAAGTTGACGTCTTCAATAGCGATAGGAAATTTCTGTGAAAAAATTCTTATATAGAATTCAAGAGTACCACTGAAGTTATATTTTTTATATTAAATATAAATCGAGTGAAAAAAACTGCTATAAAAGAGAAAAATACTTAGTAAAATTGTGTTAGTCTTTATAAGAAAAAATCTTTCTGCTTCAAATATTTCCTAGTTAATGCGAAATTGCTTTTGTCATTTATTATTTAATACAACTTAAGTCTTGTTAAAGTATACTACATTGATACAATCGCACTTAAAAATTAATGACGCATTTTTATACTAATAAACAGTATCAGCTGAAATTTAAATCTGATAATAACAGAGGTGTGACAGAATTCACAGTAAAGCAACAATATTGTGTTCATTTGGTGGAATTGCAGAGACAAAGAGAGGAGTTTCTTTGTGTATCGAGTTGAAGAAATGGCGACCAGGGCGGAAAGGCGAGCGCCGCCTGCAAATGGGCGGAAGGAGGAAGCGAGCCGCAATGATTGCTCTTTGTAACGTTTCACTCCCAACGGACAATTTTTGCTAAAAGAGCAGTGCAAGTTGCAAAAAACTGCAGCTAGTTTTCCGGAAATGATAATTGCATTCATAAGATATCTGATGTTGATTTTATAACAGAACTCATAAATATACAATTTTCTTTATTACTTCATTGTTTAAATTTATTACATTACAAATAGAGTATAAGCACATTATTTGGTACGTATTTAGATGTGCTAACACCAGTTATAGAAAAATATAGCTGAAATTTTTAACCAGGACAGTGAGAGCTCTTTTATTCTCCACGTGTGAGCTTTTTGGCGATGATTCTTAAAAGAGATAGATCTCTCTCTGCCTCAATAAAATAAATCAGTCTCATGTCTATAGTCCGACAGAAACGTAAGAATAGGCGAAAATATTATTTCTATTTTGAAAACTAACTGTAATAATCAATTAGTGTAGTTACGATGATTGATCAATTCTGAATATTAAAATAAACGAAGGCAGCTGTCGCGTGAGGTGAACCTTTATAAAATTATATTTCATTTATCTCTTCAGCGTTAAGCTGAAATTCCGGATCTTTCATTTCAAGGAAATTTACTTTTATGAAAGGACGAGCTTTAAATTCCCCGGAAAAAGCGAATGTTTTGTGAGGAAACATTCATAAAGGATCTGAATTCTCAGCTGGGAGTCCCACTTTGGCCGAAACGCCGGAGGTTCATTTTTTTATTTTCCGGTACAAATCTTATCGCGATTGCCGGCGCTGCGAGAGGACAGGGCGCGGCGCCCATGCCATGACATTTTTTTCTTTATAAAACAAACGGACCACTTCGTGATATACCCGAACAGAGGTTTGCCTATAGATACACTTACGATCAAGTCAATCTCGTTTGGTAAATGTTAGTTACTAGAATCGTGGTTTTGTGATTGGTAATAGATAACGATGAATAAAAATACAGACTGAAATATTGTCATTATAAAACAGTTACTTGGCATGTATTGCTGTTTTTTTAGAAATCGTAATATCTTTGCTCATTCTATAAATATGTAATATAGAAGGCAATACTTGAGACAGCGGTTAAAATATTTGATTGCGCAGTTTTTCTGTTTTCAATAAAATGATATTTTCTGATACACTACATTTACGAAATCACCATGATTCTTATGATACAAAAGGGGCATCATTCATCAGCATTAGGGGTACGGCCGGTGATTGATCGATATTATAAAAGTAACAACATCGAAAAACATACATATTCAGACTGAATTAACTGTTCAAGCATTAGAAGAGTGATAATAATTTTAGTGATTTAATCTATTATAAATAATCTTCAAACGCAACAAATGAATGAGATTTTTATAAAGATACTGCATTGAAATTTTAAAGGGCAAAGCAGATGTAAAGGCTAAACATTTAATTTATTTGTAAAAACTCGGTTATGTATACACATAAACCAATATTTATGAGAAATTAAATTATAAATTGATTTTGATTATTTTTTAAGCATTCAACCAAACGGTCACATTATTAATAATGTTTGAACAAAAAGCAACCGGCACTTTGATGTATAACGTAAACCCTTTTTCTACCAATATGCGTGTTACCGAGTCTGTACATGAAACAATCCATTTATGATTACATGTTCTGCGATATGAATCTCAGCAGGAAATGTATTATTGATATATGGAACAGCCCACACAGACGCGCTCTACGTTCTAACACAACATTACACTTACGAAATGGTTACTACAGTATAAAATAATACAATCAGGTTATCTTGTTAAAAAAAATTATTCAAGTGTGCATGTAAATCTCGTGTAAGACCCAAAGGTCTTCGTCAACTCTGTTTCTATTGTGTTCTATATTTAGAGACGCCTCTTGGAGTTTCTTTTAAACTTTTTACTTGTCCAATTAAAAAGTTACTGAAATAAAAGCGTTGACAATAAAACAACTTCGAGATCTGAGAACACTGCGAGTGGATAAATTAATGCCCCCCGTAACGAGCCGGCCCTGAGCGATTTTATAATTATTACTTAAAGACATGAACATCTCGCAATTTACCTCAACGGACGTAATTATAAGAACATAGTGATAATTCGCGAAATTTGCGAAAATATTTTAATTGCAAAAGCCTGCAGAAGATAAGTACATTATACGTTTATTAATATTTAAAATCTGAATTGAGAAATGCTCGGCGGATATGACCAATTAGTGTGAGTGAAAGGGTATCTCACCTTTCTCGTGTGCCTACACAGCTCGTAATTTTATAAATAGGGGTACTTCGGCGTCAAGAGGCCACGTTCGCTGAACGCCCGAGGTACTTATTTTGAAGTCGTAAGTGTTTCATTACTCCCTTATCACTCGCTTCCTGCGAGTAATTTAATAATAATTAGTATTTTTTTATATTCTATAATACACTCTCCATACAATGGAAAAAAATTAAACCGGATGTTTTTATATTAGATATTTATAAATATATAAACTAGTAGAATCCTATGTAATTTAAAACTCAAAAGGAAACCTTGCGTACTCTCGGTTAATTGTTTCTTTGAACGTTGCTTACAAGTAAGAATATGGTTTCAACAAAGTACAGAATTAATTAAATTTTCAGTTTGAAACTGAATCGTAAACAAGCAAAGTTTTCTACCCCCTCCCCCGCTATGAACTCGATTAATACTGAAACAAATTAGCGTATAATGAGCCATGATTCAATATTTCAAAATATGATTATTTGCGAGGAAAATCGCAAGCCCGATTGCAACTGATTTAACCACGAATTTTTATCTGGTGATTGAATTCTGATTACATTTTTTTTATAACACATGATCCTAACGATTTTATAATATAAACGCTTACATTATATTGTGATTTTTGGGCAAAATAAATTCAATTAAAAATTTTATACAACAATAGTGAATGCATTTAATATAAGATAAATTAAATAAATCCAGGCTTTAAATAATTATTTTTGCTACCTTTTCAGTGGCACCATGGCACGTCGCATAATTGCTTTGCCAATACAAGAGAACTTGACGATTCTCTCATTTCCCCTGAAAAGAACAGAGTTATTTGAAGTTTAGAAACCCGAACAATGAAAATATATAACTTCACTGAAATAAGGGTCGAAGAAACCCACTCTAAAGTTTTAAGTGCCACGGGAAAAGAAGAAAAAATATAGACATCTGAATCAGTCGCCACCACACACGGACTTATTTCCAACGATTTACGACACTTACTCACATTTTTTTTTTGTTTTGAGAAAGCTAATAATTAACGATACTCAAATTAATGATAAGTTAACTTGACATATTTAGTACATACTCTGATGAATGAATTGCTAGAGGTGGTTATTATGCTAGCACATAAATAACATAACATCTTTTAAGATATTTCACAGGAGAAAGTACACAAGAGACATTATGTAATGTAAAATATTAATGTTTGTTAATTATATAGGCATTTATGTCATAATTTATTATTATACCAATCAGAAACAACAAGCGAAAGCTTAAAAAAAATATATAATTGTGGATTTTTCACACTGTACAGGCAAGTGCTAATGTTTTACTTTGCCCGAGTAAGGTTATTACATAAACTATTGAAAATGGCTTTAAAATCAAAGCCTGTTAGAAAAATGTACGTGCAGATCATAATAAACAAGTGGGAATAATCTTGATTTATTTTTTACTAAATAAAACAGAAAATTATGAGCTAGGCACATGGCGCTCACGAGCGCAACAACAGACGAAGATTGAATACAATATCTGACGGCTATATCTGCGCTTGTATCTGGGACAAGTGAGCGCTGATTACCTCGCAGCAGCTTCCAAGCGGCCTACCGTCTACATATGCAAAGAAATCACTAATAATTCATTCATGTTCATTGTCGAATTCTATGCGCATCCAAATCAAGACTAAATTAATATAATTCAACAACTTCGCGAGTGAAACGAAGGCGGTAGAAGAAGGTACATTCCAGTTTTACTAGATCTTTTCGTGAAATACAGATAACCGAAGAAAAAATGAGACACTATTATGGCAAATGACATTACACGGATTCGCTCTTATGCGAGGCCTTTCAATAGCAATTTGAAAGAAAAAAGATAGAGCACACAAAAGCCGGCCTGCGCTGTCACAGGGCAGTTGGCCTGGGAGTACAAAAGATTTCGACGATTGTGAACCGCCGAAGTCGCGGGCAGAAGGCAGATAGAGGATATCGCCACAATAGGCGACTTTTATCACAAGATATTTTCAAGAAAATTGAGGTTGAGGTTAGCAACCGCACGACGTCTGCGGGATCTATGCAGTAGATGCAGGAAAGATAGCTCCGACGCCCGCGGCCGGCGCGAGGGGACGAGCCGACCGGCGACTAATCCGGAGCGGCACACTTCCGAATGCGAAGTTGATGGAGCGCTTGTTTATGTTGGAAGACAACGGAGTGCGGCTAATTGATGTGGGCAAGAAAACGAAACGAAAGGTGGAACGCCATTCTGCTGGGCGCGAGCCAAGCGTCGAGAGTTACTAGGATAGAAAAATTTATCATCCGTCCAAATTTCAAAAGTGTGATTAAAAAATTACATAACGCTAAACAATGGATATCGAAGTTTCAAAAATCGTTGCAGTGAATTAATATTTAATATCAACACTCGTTTATTCAAAGTCATTTGGAAAACAATAAAGGCGCTCCGTTATTGCCGCGCCACCCTCGTGACGAGAAAAAATAAAAGTGTAAGTTTTAATTAAATTCATGCCTTTTTTGGGGGGTAGTAAAACCCGGCACAAAGCGAAGTGGGTTACACGTTACCCGCCCCGACCTAACCTAACGTGATGTCGGAGTCTCGGCGAGTCGGTCCAATTAGAGATGCGCCACGCTCCGGGACGCGAGGAACGACGCCCGACGGGGGCCGTCGAGCGGTTGATCTCGATTACTCATTCGATTAATCGCGGCGGCTCCTCATTACGGGGCGCCCCGAAGCGGCCCGGCGCGCAGTGCCTAATGACTCGCCTCAATAATGCGGTTTAATTGGTATCGGAATAAAATTAATTATGTAACTGGGTTATGGATTTAATGGGTATAATATTTGAAGAGCTAATTTAATAAGGGATGGATAGTTCACGGCCCAATATCCATATAATGTCGGGGGCATTATGTTAATAGCATAACATAAATATAAGTATTTGTTGTTTTGCTCTGCCGAGACGACTCGTGTCGTTAATTAACCTTAAACGTTTCAATGGAACTTTCAGTTCAATAGAGACGTCGAGAGAAACTAAAATCTCTTAATGACAAAAGTTGCAAGAGTTGAAACTTTTCGATTACGTCATCCACAACCTGAAAGTTAAGAGTCCTAGAGTAAATACTGGAACGAGAAAAAAACACACGCTATCAAAAATGGTGTTCTTAGAGTTACGGATTTCCACATAGGGAGCGGGGGTTTAAATAACTATACAGCTGATTTTATCTAGAATTATTTTTATTTTAGTTTAATTAAATTTAAAAAAATCATTTCAAATGTATTTTGGCATAAGATCACGTAGACGCTACACAAACGGTGTATCAGTATTACATATATAAAAAAAGGTTAAAATTTTTGTCGTGTTACAAAATCACATCGGGCAAATGAATTAATTCACAAAGGCTGCTAGGAGTTATGAATTGGAATCCCAAAAATTAGTACGCTCTATTAAATTCCTATCATAATTTTATGCCTTTAAGTATGTCGTTTCAAATTGCTTCAATGGGTTAGTATAATTTGACAGAACAATTAAGCTTTACCGTTCAGACAAATCAGTAATAAAGATATTGTGGAAATGATATACCGCAAGAAAAGGCACAAGAATAGTACGAAAATCTAATTTGAGTAGAACTTTTACTAAGGTGAACAATAGTTTTGATATAATTTTCTAAAGTACCCTTCTCCAGCCGACCTTTGATAATATATCCTAATATTGTTTCCGTCGACCTTTCTCCGTTACTCCTAGTCGAAGTGCGGCAACCATCTCAGGTCTGATGCTGAAGAGCGTCCCGAGAGTCTTAAGTAACTCGCAGGACGCGCGACCCCAGAGGGGGCGAGACATTAAATTTCCCAGCAAAACTGCGGGCTTGTCGCCGGATAAGTCTTGCGACTTCGCATCTGAAATAACTCACTTAACTCCGAGTCAGCTCGCGGCTGTTCGGTTATCAGTCACATCGACCGCTGATAAGCCCGGCTTGCCCTACATACAATTTTAAACAAAGGAAAAATATATTTATAGTAATTGTTTCAAATCTATATAATATTGATTAAAAACCACACACATATTAAATTCAATATTGCTTAGTGCAATAATCGAATTAAGTATTTCATAACTCTCTTTAAGAAGCCTGCTTATTTTTTTCACATAGTATTTGACAAATGATTAACCTCTACTACTAATGCATTTCTTGAAATCGAGATTACTGATTTTATCAAAAACACATAATAATTCCCTACCAATGAAAACTCTTCCCATTCTGTTGCTTGTGTATGTAAAGTATCGGTAATGGAGTGGTGCACTTGAAATTATTGTGGAGGGATGTTTTCTGTAAGTACCTTGTAGAAATGGGGTTGCTGTTTTGTCTTCAAAAGGAATATCAGATCTAAATGCCAGAGCTTTGTTAGAAGAGTTTAAACAATAATATTATACTATTGGGCAGCAGCATTACGCAGATCTTTCTTTCGAAAACTGCGGTGTAGAAAGACCCGGGGACTACACTATTCTCTCTAAGAACACCATGAACAGACAAATGTTCAGTGAAATGGTCACCAACCTCCTCTGAGAAGAGGCACTTGGAGAATAATAATTTCAGTTTTAAGCTTTTTTTTTTTATAGCAACATGACCTAAAGCTGAGCGCCTTGGTTTGCTGTGCTCGCGTCGTCTGTCGGGCCACCGGAGAATGAGGCGGCGCTATTGCAAACCCAAAGCCCCATAATGATCAAATCTGAAGCTGTTAATGTCTAGGTCTTATCTAAAATAAAAGTGACAGTTCAATCATTAAAAAATTGATATAAACGTTCGTCAGCTGATCCATTATGCGACAGTGGTCAGGAATCCGCTTTGAAGGTTTGCTCGCAAGAACCTGTTGTATTTGATAATTAATTCAAATACCAATTCAAATCTAGCCCGAGTCGACAGGGTTACGCAATCGTCCTAAAACGACGCCGTCATTTGAATGTTAATTATTTTATTAAATAGATACATATTGATTTGATTTTTTGTCGGCAGATACGGGACCGTTTGATTAATGAGTACGCACGAATAAATTATGATGAAGATTGATTTAAGTATGAGAAAAACTCTGACATGTAATCTAAGCGAGGAAGTTATAAATTGAACACCTCGGCCGCAGAGCCGAAGCACCGCGCGCGGCGGCCGGGCACGGATAATCGGACTACAGAGCTTCTGGTTAATTAAACCGTAGTACTGAATCCGTATCTGCTGTAATTAACTTACGAGTATAATGGTAATATCATATCGTCCATCATTTTCGTGAAATGAGTATGCTTTTTGTGTAGAGGTTAAGCCACGAAGCGAACATGTTGACTCTCCGAGCCGGTCCAGGGTAGTCTCGGAGGAAACGGAAACTGAAGCATGTTTACTCAGGAGCCCGGCTTAGTGTAACTTTCTGATTGGTAGTATTAGACTGCGTTAATCGGAAACAAATACAATAACAAATGTTACTTTGGGAACTTGTGTCAATAGAAAAGCGCCCGACATCTCAGCTGTAATGCTTTTAACATTTTTGTTGCTACATAATCTTTTAGAAAAACAACAAACATAATTATTAAAAAAAAATTAAGTGATAAATTGCTATTTTACTCATGGGGCGTCTTTTCTCAGGTAATTAAAATATTTTTATCCTCTTAATATTTTTAAATTTATACTATTTTTGTCGAATAGCGCCAGCATGAATGCAAAGGACTATCAAACATTTAATGGAACAACCGACCAACTTAAGCCTAACTGCTGAAAGAGAACATTCCCCAACTACCATGTCGAGAGACTAGCAGTTAGAAGAGCTACCCTCACATACTCCAATCTAAGTAACGGTCAAGTTTTTTCCGGAAATTCCAATCTAAACAAAATGGATCGGAAGTTAAAAATTCTTCCAGACCAGACGAAGCCCGCATTGCGTACAAACTATGCTGAGACTTAACTTCGATGAACAGTACTCCCGGCAAGCAGCGCGACATTGCGTACGGTTATCTGAGAAGTCACGTAAAGTAATTTTGATTATAATTTGATTCTATTCTCATTTAAACAACTCAATACAAGGTCAAAAATTATATTAAGTAAACTGAAATGTATCAAACATATGATATAAAATTATAGAAAACAATTTGAGAAATGAGTTAAGAGACTTTAAATCGCCTCAAAGTCTTTCAGGTTGTTCCACTGGTTAAACATATAATTATAAATCATACAAGCAATGAGATTGCTGTCTAAATTTGCGGGGTAAAGTATTGCGGTAGTTAGACAACGCAAGAGAGTAACGAGGCGTTAATTCAAAGGACACGCAATGGTGATCCATTCACGGCATCCAGGCGTATTTAATAGTGTAACAAAGTCAAACTCTGTTTGAGAATAAAATAAAAATTACTATATTCAAGGGAGACAAAAAACTACGCATTTCAATCAAGAAATCAACAAAGACGTTAAAAAAAATAGCACGCTTAGAGTATACGAATGCCTAGCGCCTATAGAATTATGTATTCACACTGAAAAACGCGCATTTTTTTCAGCGTTTGCGTAGCGAATATTATCAGTAATAACTTTCATACAAACGATTGTAAGAAATTTCCCAGCAGGCTATCATTCAGCCGAGAATTTCATTATAAAACGCCGCACAAACGTATTTCTACAGATTGACAGAGCTAACTCTCACGTACAATTTTTATAAACATTCGCCGCGAGGACGATGCAGCATTCAATTTGCCAGGCGGCCCGAGAAAATGCCGAGACGTATGAAAGACTCAAAAAAAACACCTGAATATAAAGGCCGGGTAGCGCTCCGACCCAGCAAGCTCGCCTCCGTGTCGTCGAGTCAAATTTGAATACGAAATACACTTACAAAAGTTTCAATACAACTAAGGTATCAAAATATGTATTTGAACTCATATAAAAGATATACCAAAGTTTTCTTTATCCCGACTCTATTAGTTTATCGAAAACGCGATTTAATTTGCGTAATACAGTTAATTTATAGTTTTGAGGATAAAATAAATTATTAACTATGTAGTAGATTTGTTAATTTCAAACAAAATATAGTTGAAGGTAATAAAGCGTCCCAGTTCACCATCTGTAATTCTCTAAGAAAACAGATTGAAGGTGGTGCCATGCAGATTCCACAAACAGTTCTCGAAAGTAGTATAGTTATTCCATTGATAACCTCTTAGTATGAACCCCAAGATTTTCGTTGTGATACTAGAAAATACTGTTATATATTTGGAAAAAAAATTGTTGGTGGTCAAAAATAAGCAACGTATTAGCTTAATAAAGTTACGAAAGCTTATTCAATTATAAAGTCGGCAATATTTTTAATAAAAAAAAACATAGAAATATACTTCCAGCTTCGGTTCTTAAATCTATTTTTACCTCATTCCAGTGTTTCTTTATATAAGCTGTTTTCGAAAAGCCATAATTTGTAGGTAAATACTTATAATTTTTTAAATCCCAGCAACGTCTAGAATATTTACGAAAAGTAAAATCAGAAAATTCCTAGAACTAAAGAGCGGGAAAAATATTAAATATCGAATTGTTAAGAGTACTTCAATGTAAATGTAATGTTACTGGTTAATTTTGTTAAGAGTACTTAACACTTAATAGTCTCGGTGTCGCACTGCTGGCCTACTTGAGCCCACAGTCATTTCAACAAATAGAAGCAAAAAAACATTTGTGTGTAGTTAATTAATAAACTCAGGTATAAAACGTAGGCGAGACTACAAACAACATACGCGTAGATAAAACGATGCGGAGGCGTCGGCAATTGGGCAATTCATACTTATTGTCATAATACTTGGTCTGCGGTAAATAATGGAAGGTACTCCATACAAGAGAGCTACTCGGTTTTAACAATAAAGATAAATTAATAGCGCCTAGAAATTAATAATAATATTTTAGTTAGAAGTCGCGCCTAACATATAACTTAAAAGCAAAAGCGCTTCTGAAAATATTTATGATATCAATCGTCGTTTAAACTAGGCATATATAATAAATCCCTCGCCTGGAAAATGTACTTAATAAAGATAAACCTTCGATTGTTTGCTCTCTACTCACCGAGTATATTTATACTGCCAAATGTTCTTTTTTATTACGGAAAATCTATCGGCTCAAAAATAAAAATAATCATTGAATAAAAATCAACATTACATTGTATTTATTATACTGAAACTTTAAAACGAGCGTGGAGGAATCAAAGAACTCGCTAAAGCGGAAAACTCTTGTTTGAAACTGTGTGTATAAAATGAGACTGAAATAAAACAGAATCAACACACAATGTATGGAAAATACACCGGCGTGTGAAAACGTGAGGTTTTCCTTAAACTAAAACGTAAACTTTATACGGAATGTAAACAAGCCAGGATGAATATAATAATGTATATTTTATATTATATTAAACAAACTAATGACTTTGAGTAAAATTCGTTTATAAAGCATATTATTTATTCAAGGAAATTAGACGGCACATGTTTAAGTATTAATACCCCTAATTCGTTATATGAAGGCAATATAGGAGTCACTACTGTGCCGGATAACTTCCGGAAGATTAACGTAAGTACTTAAGTGAAGTCTCCCGAAGGCGAGGGATCGAGAAGGAGGCTTCGCTTCTGACGTGAATCATACCCAAGAGAATAAAGCATAAAAATCTTAAATCTTGAATGTTATTTCCATGACGTTATTTTATGAAAGTGGCAGATATTCCATTGAAGTATTCCTGTGAAGGCTTTGTAAATATTCATGAAGAAATTTACTATGCAATATAATGTTTTTTTCTGGCAATAAAAAAGCATCTAAAGAATATAATGCGTATATGATACGTATTTTTGAATAAAATACTTGAGTGATTTTCCACATTTTCGTTTTTATTAGTGACCGGTTTCGGTTAGTTTTCGTTCGTTCGATTAGTTCTCTTTCCAACAACCTCTCCCTCTAACAATTGTTTACTTAATTGCTTTTTATTATATAAAATCTCACTCTGCTTGATAATGCCAACGTGAAAGGTTGGCGAAACCGGTCACTAATAAAAACGAAAATGTGGAAAATCACTCAAGTATTTTATTCAAAAATATTAAAATGGAATTCTACCAAGTACTTTCTGTCAAAAATATTGAATTTCTTATATGATACGTGATGAAATATCTACGTTATAATGAATATATATATACAAATAAATTCAGGATATTTTTTTTAAGTATTAAGTATTGAATATTTATTTTATTTATTAGTATGTATTTAACAAGTATACAATACAACCCCGTTTAACTTCAAGTGAGGCTTTCTTAAGGCGTACCGAGTTTCAGTAAACAAGGAAACATGAAACCTGTTGTAAATATTTACACATTACTAGCGCTCCCCGCTGCCCCCGCCCTGTCCTGCTGGCAATACACTAAACTGTGACTCAATTTAAACAAAAGGCCTGTCTCTGGCGGAGCTTGGCAGTCGTCCAATAAGGTCACGTTTTGTAAATTTCTATTCCTGTCATGAAAAACTCATGGTATAAGTAGAAACAAACATGAATAATTTTAATTGAAAAAATACACGTAAACTAAACGTGTGCACTTTTTAGCTATTCGCTAGCAGATGATATAAAATTTAAAAAAAATTCTCCACTTGTATGCATTGATGCAAAGAAGAGGTAAACCATACTGGATATCTCAAACTTTTTGTCTGAATTACTTCACCTGTAGCGAGTAAGTTTCGCTAATATAGCCAGCCGCAAGGCATGCATGTGAAATATTGGTTTTCTTCAGAAATATTAACTTGGCTATAGTGAACATTTTTATTCTTTAATGTTTTGGATATATCTAGTTTAACTAATTCGACCTAAGATATTTGATTACATTTTTTTATCATCCATATATCTTTATATTGTTGTTTATATTTTCAATGCTAAAAATTTACATGCTGATTTTTTTAAAGTTGTCTTTTATTATTCCAGAATGAATGATGTTTTTATTTATAAGGAGTGCAATCAAAAATAAATTGCTGTATTTTTTAAAAGTGAATAAAGAAAATTGTAATACATATGACTAATTAAATCATTTAGGTTGAATGTTTTATTTAAACCGGTTTAAAAAAATTAATATATCTATTGGAAGCGAAGCGTAAGGTAAGTGGATTATAATTTCACGATAAATTAATTTTCTGGTCTATAATCAGATTAACGATATTTCCTTTCTTTACTTTTGGCTGCGGTCGATTGAGGCCCGCCGAGGGCCCACCTACTCGCCCGGTAATAATTGTCGGGGAGGCGAACAATTAAGTCCCCGTAGAAGACTACAAATCGAGCGTTCTAGTAATCTTCTTCTTCGTGAAATCCATTATTATTGTCAATAATTCCTTGGGATTATCTCGCGGCCCGGTGCGCCACGAGCTCCGGCGGACATAACAGATTTTTTTATCCGAGTAAATCACGAGATCACTGACACGAGACGGAAAGAAGCAGAAATATCACATTCGTGGAGCGTGCCGTCTCGCTCGCTCGATCGTGCACTCCGGATAATGCCCTGAGCCTATTTGGCTTTATTGTGTCCACGAGACGTCTCTATACAGGCAATATATAAAGTTGCCTCATAACTTATACGATCTTAATCAGAATACGTACACAAGTGCGTATCTAAAAGGGAAGAAAAATTCCCAAAACATTGCTATTCTTCGCCACATCGTTTGTTGATGTTCCAAATACGTTGTGGCGTAAATAAAGTTTTATCAAATGTAAAATTTAAAATAATTGGAAACTGTCCGGCAAACGTTAGCCCTTTGCGTGTTTTATAAAGAATATTTAATAAAGAAAGCTTTCCTCTCTTTTTTGCTAAGTCTGAATACTGAAACAGAATAGTAAAGAGGATGCATCTTAATAGGCAACTATTTATATACTAAATATTATTAAATTCAATTCATTAAATCGACTGAGTGATTAATACTAAATTCGCATTAAAATTATCAAAATGAATGAATGCGTTTTCGTGATGACAAATCTATCGAATGATTTAATTACAACAAAGTCCATTGTTCTCCACGCAAACGAAGAACACGCTTTCGAAAACCCCACGATGTTCTACCTGTAAGCACACTGGAATCACAGCAGGTGAAAACCGACATAGAAATCATTGGTGAATACAGCAAAAGAGAATTATTTCTCCGCCTTACCAAAATTACTAACACCAGAGTGGGCAGCTCTTGGAGACCAATCAAAGCATTTCGTGTTCGCATATTAAATTATTTCCCGAATAGAAATGTATGGAAAGGAATTCGTGAGCAAGATAAGTTTTCCTTTCATTGCTTTCTTGTCTTCAGGTATAATTCGTTCAGTGTTTCGTGTACACGTGAAATAATGCTTGCTTAAAAAAAATTGTTTACTTCAAATATCAAACCTAATCAACTTAAAGTTCTGTTTATTTTAATTTAAATTTATAAATCGTAAAGCTCAAGTTCTATATGAAATATTATAAAAATATATATTTAAAAAGTGTAATAAAATATTTGTCAAGAAAATTAGCTAGGTTAATTTGTTAATTATTTTAATCAAAGTATTTTGGCTCAGCGTCTTTTTGAGAATATTAAATATTGAATGACGTTAAGAATGATCTCTAGAGGGGGTGTCGGGGCGGAAATCGCGCCCCCGAGCAGCGCCTCTCCGGCGAAGTTATAATTTGAGATGTAATGTTTACGGCGCGACTTCTTCCGCTGGCACGTTTGAAGTTTGCGTTTTGCGTGGCTATCGATATCCCAGATGGCTCAGTCAACTCCCACCCACGTCAGATGTTATGTCACCGAATATACGCACTCGACCCATCACAGCCGACGGTTGGTGTGCTTTGGATCCCCACGCTCCAAATATCTTAACCGACACACATAATATTTCCAAAGCTATGAATGTATCTATACTTAATCATAATAACCATAGTTAAAAATATAAATAAATATTATTCGCTGACGCTCTAAATTTTAAGTAATCGAAGATGCACTGTTTAACATATGAATAATGCGAATCTCACGATCAGCCTTCAATCACATGAAAGCAGTTGTTACAAGGATGAGTTTCTCCAAATGCCTATAGATAGAATTTTTGAGAGCCGTAATTTTTTTAAGGTTTTTTTCCTCGACATATAATGTATATACTGTAAATCCATAATTTATTGTTACGATGTTTTTTTATGCGTTAAATTGTAAAATTAACCAATAAGAAATATACATTCATTTTTAGTTCTTGTGAAAAAGTTGTTAATTATATTATTCTGTTTGTTCTTAGTATAAATACATTAATTAAAAAGGCATTATTACATGATAAATACGATTGATAAATCTAATAATTATCTCGATATAAATACTCTTTTCTTTCATCTGTCATTGTTCATTACGATATTTACTTACGATGTGTGAATGATTCAAATTCATTTTCATTTATATTTATTGACAGTGGTGGCGTACGATTCTTTAAGCAAATTATTATATTGATGGTTGCTGGACGTATTTACCATCCTTATCACATAAAAGATGTCGAACAAATTGAAGCACGACATTGATTTATGGCCTGGAGAATAGTTCAAGAGCACACGAGTACTCGGAATATTAAATTATTTTCAATGGCCAAATAATAAACGACCTCGTTGTGTGTAAATTCATCACGATTTTTATGATTGTTTTCGACTGATATCTACACGATCTTCCTATGTAGATCGCATTACCAAAAAACGAAATGCCCGAGCGTAGCATCCAGAATTTATTGCCTCATCGACCTACATGGCTAAGTAGAAGAAATAAAAGTCCTGTAAAGGAACAAATCGCGATGCTGGCAATTTGAGATTTTCCTCGTACATCAACAAAGTTTTCGCTGAAGATGCTATTTATGAAGATTATAATGCTTATTTGCTTTTACGTACAGAAAAAACCGATGCATAACAGCATGGATTTCTTCTTCTTCAAGTGCCTCTCCTTAGAGGAGGTTGGTGACCATCTCACTGAACATATATTTGTCCTGAAAAAGTCTTACTAGTTTGACTGTGCCCTCAACTTCCTACCACTGACGAAAATTCCGAATCCAAATTTGTTTTCTCCTCCTAGTGGTCTTTGGATTTTCTTTGGACAGTCAGCTGCAGTAGATTATATTTATTATTTCGAAAATTATGGCCAAAATAGGATTTTTAGTTTCAAATAACAAATATGTTTGTCAATAAAAAGTTCCGTTCGTGCGTGACAATATTTTATTACAAATTTCAATGTTATTATTGATTTTTCGCTTTTATATTTATAAAAAATACCAGCTGGCGAGGATACACTTTTATCGTAGTAGGATAAGAGTTTTTCTGGTTTGCTAGACACATTTTTTGCCTTTTCGGCTGTGTGAAAACTAAAAAAAAGTACTACAAAACGTTGACGGAATGAACCATTTACAAAAAAAAACTTTTGTAACAGCTTGGGTATATTTTTAAAAATATTTTCATTCTTACATTTATATAAATGTGTGAATGAAATCTATTTACGACATGAATCTAAAAAATATTTAGGATTTAAATATCTAGAAGTAACGTTATAAACAATCCACATCCTCATCAAAGTGTGTGTTTTGTTAACATATATTTTTTTAATATACAGACAACAGAAGTTTTTAATCTCGGAAGAGATTAAAAATTATCAAAAAAGCCACATGGATAATTTCAATTTTTTTATCTGTATAGAATGACAATAAGAGAAGTATATGCCAACTTGTTAAAGCACGTGGTAATAGTAGCAGATTCAATTATTAAAACGACTATATAAAATATTATCTCATAGTAACCGAAATTAGCGCAAATCGTCCGCTTTTTGTTGATTTCTAATCAAAGTAAGAAAATATTTAATAATATAATAGTTTCAGAAACTGTTGGAAATTAAACCTTACTTAGTTTTTGGCGTTAATATGAAAGAAACGATCATGGCCAGCGCCTTTGGCGATTTTAATAGCTTTTACATACAAGCGGCACCTCGCGCCTCGGCAGCAATATAAACCCGAAAGCTGTAACTACCGCTTGCAATCAAAATACCGAGGGATCCCCTCCACCCCCCAACGGTCGGCATTCCCTCGCAGCGTGCGTGGCCGGGGGTGGGGGTGCAGGGGTGTGGGGGTCAGGGGTGTTGGGGTCAGGGGTGTGGGGGTGCGGACCCTCCCCGGCGAGGCGGCTGACCGGACCTCGCGCTCGTGCGGCTCTCTGCACTGCTATAAATTGGCGTGAACACACAACTGGAACTTCGGCTTCGCTAAGCATTGTGTAAACATTATGCTTACGAGTTCAATGCTTTTTATTGCATGCTGAGTACAGCTGGCGAATTATAAAAAGTATTGCAAGCGTGTTACGATACCACACAAAAGCTGCGTCAGACTTTTATAGAAATCAAGGACTTACGTGAAAATATTCATCCTCTTTAGGTGTTTCTCCTCAATGGAGGTTGGAGACCATCTCACTGAACATATTGTTTCTCTGTTCATTGTTTTCTTTGGGTTAACCCTTTGCACTCGAGAGGTGCGGATTCCGCACCACACGATGTAATGCCGCAACTCGAGAGGTGCGGATTCCGCACCAATTTGCTTGGTGCGGAAATTCGATGTGCGGTGATAACTATTTATGGTTTTTTATCTGGTGATTTCTTGTTTATGTTTATGTGATCTTGTTCTTTAAAGTTCGTTACTAAGCACTGCCCATATAATTTTACAAAGATCATGTTATCCCCCTTTCAAACTACGCTAGAATTTCTTATCCAAGATTAGTGCGGCACCATAAAGCGAGCTGCATTTTTGGTCTCAGTTCGACCTTGACAGCCATGGCAAAATGACTAGATGTGTACCTAATCAACCCATATATTTTTTGCTTGTACTTCTTATCGTAATCATTCATTTGAGGGTCCTTATTTGCTTAAACTTATATTGCACTGAAGAATAGACTTTTTTCTCCCTCACAATATCAATAACCTTTCCATTCACTTATCGTACCATTATTTTGTTTGGTTTATAATATATAATAATATTATGATAATGTGTATCTCACTAAACAGCTGAGAGGAGAACAGCCGCTTAATTACTTGCGGTATATGAAAACCTTAGTTCGGCAATTGACTGGAGATTTTCGTCAGACACGTGCTAGAGCTTCACTTCAACCTGCGATTCCGAAAATCCGCCTAAGTGGAAGGCTGCATAACATTCTAACAGGAGTTAGGAAGGATTACAAAGTCTGTTCTCAAAAAAATAAACCCGGAAAAAGACATCAAACGACATACTTTTGTGATACTTGTCCCGAAAAGCCGGGCATGCATCTCGGCAATTGTTACATGAAATATCATACAAAGCAAAATTATAAAGACTTATGTTTACGAACCTATCTTCGTAAAGATGTAAATATACATTAAATATTAAAATTAAAAAATTATGTGTCAATTTGTGTGTGTGAACATTTTAAGTTAGAGGTAAAAAATTCACCGAAAGAGATACGAAACGCTTCGAGTTGCTGATTAGTCCGCGCGGAAACGGTCTCGAGCGCAAAGGGTTAATAGTATAATGGGTCACTGAGATTTTTTAAATCGCAGTTTTATATTCGAAGGAAGAGTCTGCGTATTCTTGCTGTCATTTTTTTACTCGATGATATATATTTTGTGCTTGTTATAATTGACCAATCTAAATTTTTGATAAATTAATATAATAAATCACCTTGTAATAATCTCAGTTAATTAAGGGTAATGATGGTGATCGAAGTGATTGTTCGCATAATGAACCCATTAAAGGATAATAAGAGAATAATTAATTATTTATAATATCTTAAAGGTGTCGTAAAATTTTGTGATGTCAGAAATCCTTAAAATAATAATATTAGCAAAATACTAAAATTATGAAATATCGAAAGGTGGGAGGTACGCTAAATAGCTGGATGAAAACATCATAACATCAACAACAACAGCAATAAATCAAACCTTTTTTTCATAAACCACAAATAATGGTTTTCAAAAATAAATACAAATTTGAATGTATTTATGTTGTTATTATGCTCCAAAGCACCGAAAAGCATTATAGGCCAATTTGAAAAACCTTGTACGATGGGAAAGAAAAATATGAGAAAAAATTAGTGCTTCTTTAAGGGTTGTAAGAAAGTTGGGGACGGCGGGTCCCTCCGTCCACGGAGGCTGCAAGGAGCAGCGGGGCAACTCACTTTGTCAACTTCTCCCAACAAAGTGCCTTCGCGGGGGAAGACCCATTATATCCAGCGCGGCAGAATCTTGCCAGCAATAAAATTATACATTCAAATAAAACAAAAACATCGGCGCACCGCGGCCCGGGATTATCATGTCATGAATAATATCAGGCAGGGAAGCCAAGGAGCGTCCCGCGAGCCGAGTGGGAGCTCGGGGTGGCGACCCCTGCACGGTGGAGTGCTCCCATGTTAAGCAGCCATTCGCTAAACTAGGTCTAGGTATATTATGTTTTAATGACGACATAGAAATGTTTTTTTTTAATTTTACGGTTATATTAGTTTTGGATTACAATACAACACCTGTAAAATAATAAAAAGCAGGGTACGACGAGACACTATGACTCCACTGAGTCGCGGTTTACGCAGACCTGGTGAAGTTAATGACTGAGCATAACACGATATGAGTTTCGATTTGAAAGTTCATTGGACGCGCTGGTACAGGTGCCGCAATTTGTGCCGTTTCATTCGGTCATTTGGTTTAAAACAAAACCACTGTGGCATGCTTCGATAATGTTATAAGTCTCTCGTGCTTGCTTATGCACCCAATAAAAGCTATTAATGAGTTTTTAATGTTACTTTCTGTTAAACATATTACGTTTCGGTACCTAAACTTTCAGTAATGTCATAAGAAAGCATACATTCATGGCGACTCTGAACACGTGTTTTTTAAATAATTTAAAAAAACGTTGCACCTACGAATAATTCTATTTTTCTAATATTTCTTTGAAAATGTCAGCAAGATTATCACATTTTTTAATTGTAATAATATTCTTGTGTAATTTACATATTAATAATGAACTCCTGCATTGACGCAAAATCAATGTCTTTTATGAGCATAAATAATAATTCTAAATGATATTCCTAAAGGTATGCTAATGACATGGGTTTCCCATTATTAATACGAAACTAGCCATGCAAATGTGAAATCAAATTACAAACGATACTACTCAGGCATGCGGACACGGGCGGTTGGGATTTGAACACAGATTATTCTTATGCGGATTAGTGGATGAGGTAATTGAATTGGACATGGAGTTACGCATGAGGAGCGCTGGGACCCACGCGGTGGCGCATCAAGAATATGTAATCGAGTAGGCTAGACTGGACATCGGTTGTCAGCGGTGCGCGATGTCGCCATAAATATGGCCGGGGGTTTGAGTCGTAATTATAATAACTACCTTTTGAATCGACAGCTCCTGTGATTTTTTGGTGGTGCATCAAGCAATAAATCGACCCTCACCTCGTCGTCAACCACACTGCCTGCGAGCGACTGCTGAGCTTAGCCTCCTGGATTACACATTCCTGCCACCCCGTCCGGGGCTGCGGGACGTGACGAGCTCGGCCGCGGCTCCAGACGCCGGAGCGAGAAGGTATTTCCGATTTATAGCATCACATAACGGAGAGAGCTCTGTTGTGGTTGGAAAGAATTAGTACCGCGGCTCGTAAAGCGTTTGCTCTGAAATAAATGCTCATGGAGATCCTGTTTATATCCCGCCACGGCATAAACAAAGTGAATTTAAAGATTCAGGATATCCGTGGAAATTGCTGACATTTAATGTTCTGATTTAATGTTTGGTGTAACGAAGTGAATATATCAGCAAGCGGGACTAAATAATTTTCATAACTATTACAACGCTTCCAAATAAAATGTATAATTAAGTCATCATAATTGAAAAAAACATTTAATTTGTTTTCGTATACTCGTGATGCAACATGACAAAATAATTTTTGTAGAATTTATAAAAGTTACTTCTCACTAACCTTTGTAGAAATTTTCACAGTTGCTCATTAAATATACATTCAAATGCAACCAAAGACCTCACAAAAATTTTCCAGTGCCGGGGGTACGTCGGCAGTGCCTTTATGCGGGGAGAAAGTTCATAATAGAAGAAAATACATAAAACTTTTGAATTATTTAAAACAATGGCTCATATTTTAATGTTATTTTAAATTTTAAAATATTATTATTTTAACTTTTCTTTATATCTTGTTTGTACAATAAAAAGCGGAGTTTCCGCCAAATAAATAAAACTTACAAAACGGAGAAGTAATTTTCAAACGACTTAAGTCGTCAGCTAGCCGAGATCGGGTGTTTCGGCAGAAGCCGCTTTATGAAGTGAAGTTAGATAGGATGCCGTTCAGCACGAACAACTTGGAACAATAAAGGAAGGATTACGCTAAGAATGTGCACAAATCACGAATCAAACACAAGGGAGATTTAGTGTTCAGAGTTAGACGAGTTACAGCTGGCGTCCGGCGACCGGCGCGGGCTGTGGAGGACGGAGTTTGAGCGAGAACCCGCCATAATGCACGGGGATACATCCTGGAATAGCTTTCTATGTTTAGAGATGGAGCTCGGATATTCCAGACCCCTTGGGATTTATCCCTGCGGTAAAAAACTAAATACATAATCATAAAGTTCACTCCGTTTGCTTACCGTTCTCCCCCACGATAAAGCATTAAGTTTACAAATTAATAAAATTCAAGATAATTTAACACAGTTAGGCTAGAAGTGTGAAAAAGATTTATACCTTATAATGGAATGCTGTACAACGGGCAAACTGAATTTGAAAACAGGTGCGTAAAGGGAATGCTGGAATTTCTCTAGAAAAAACCCCATGCCGATCGGAAAAATATTATTTATCAGCTTTAAAAAGCTTCCAAATACTATAATGGTTCCACGAATAACAAAAAAAAAAACTTTTAATAAAATCTTCACGAAACGTTTTGGCATAAAACAATATTGTTAGCGTGAAAAATCCAATGGAGGATGGATGTATTGATTTTACGAAAATTGAAGGCAAAACTAAACAAAGAAAGAAAAATGATTCAACATTTTTTTTTGTTGTAAAAAATCCTCTTTACAAACCTTCATCTCAATCTCAGCGTTGTTATTGAAATACTTTGACATTCTAAAAGTGTCGCAGAGATACAACTGTAGGAAGCTTTTTCGTTTATTCCATGTCGGGTGTAATTTATGAGAAAATATACGGAACAAACCGAGTGGAAAATGGACGCTGAATAAGCAAACATTTAATGCAAAAGTTTCGACTTGCAGCTGAAATGGTCAAATAATTCAACTCATCCTAGAGTTTGAGTAAGCGTCGGACGAACGAAACATTTAAGCGAACCATTATCACGCATCAACCCCCACCGCGGGTCTCTTAAATGTTCTCAAAGTCAAAAGAGAAACTGCGAGACGTCGGCTCGCAATTAACACGACTAACTCTCATACAAACATGTTGACATTCCACGTTGTATACCGAGAGAAAATGGAAAAGAATCCGTTGAGTTAATGTAACAAAACTTTCCTATGTCCGCTAATTAAAAATGTAAAGCTTTTCCTCTGCGCGAGTAGTTCTGTGAAAATATCGAAGAGCGTCCCGCGGATTTATTTAATGAATAGAAAAATAACAAGACCTCTCACTGAAAAGCACTTTTTTGTTCCGCAAAGAATCACTCAACCTTAAAGCAATAACAAAGCAGAAACCAGATTCGCATTATCAACGAATGGAAAATGTTTATTTTTTACAAAAATAAAACAAAAAACATTATCCGCCCGGAGGAACAGGGAATAATATATTAAAGCGGAATTAATTCCCCTTTGAGTCTGTTCCGTGAAATTTGCGATTTTCGGGGAGGCGCTCGGTCTGCCCGGCCAGCAGTGCCTCTCGTCGCGCGCGTGCTCGGGCATCGGCCTGGGATCACGAAACTCTCACATCCGAAGAATCTAGCTTACAATTAAAAAATAATTGTGATCAAACAACGAATAAAACATACCAACGCACTCATCACTAAAAATTTCAATCATTTTATCAATCTGAACAGTAATAAGAAGTCAGAGTAATAAATCGGTTATTTTAAGCGTTGATATCATAATTTCTTATTTATTGAAAAGATTAAACAATTTTAAAATTAAAAAAATTAAGTAATAACAGATGTTTGGCTTTAGAACGGCGAATGATAAAATTCATCGGTTAACCTTCTGATGTAGATATCAAAGAAATACGTTGCTGATTACATTTCAAACCAACACAACGACTGTAAATGAAATTATCATAGCATTATATTTCTATATCATATAAATAAATCACACATAATCAATGTGCCTAAAGCTGTTATTATTTCTAAATAAAATTTTCGTTTTGGCTACATCGCATTTAATGACATTTTATAAAATATGATTGAAGAACGCGCAAGTGCTGGAAATGCCTTTTTCATTGGGTCATTTCGAATTTACCAGGTAAGGGGAGGTGTGATGCAAATGCAGTTTACCCCAAAGCACAGACGCGGAAGGGGGCGCGCCCCGGCATAATGCGAGGGGCAGTGAGGGTGTCAATGCAAGGCCTGCGGCGGAAACCCATTACAGGGCAAATGAAAACCCACCGGCATCATGCAGGCGACGCATAAAAGCGTTTAAAAGCTCCGAATATTAGCTTTGACAAAGCCGAACGTTTTGTAACTAAATAGTGCTGGAGGAAAATTATTTTATCAACTTCGATGCATGTTCCAATAACCTTAAAATGATCAGACTTCAAAGTAATAATGATACATGACATTATTTTATTATACTACAAAATACACCACTGGTTGGTTGGCGGGTAATTTATCAACAAGCAAATACATTGTTAATTATAAATTGAATTTCTCAAAATCAATTGTGAACACAGCTTACGAGATGGAATGGATGTGTGTGTTCTTACTCCAGAGTTAGCAACTCAACGTGCTGTTAAAAGTCAAACACTTAATACAAAGCACAAGTTAAATAACGGTACAGTAATAAAATAATTGAAATTTTTGGATAGGCTTGTTGGTGCTGGCTTTATTTTATTTTTACAAACATTTATAAGCCTTTTTATAAGCACCTTGTTTTTTTTTAGTCAGCTATTAAAGAAGTTAAAGCTTTTAGCAATATAAAGCTCTTTGACGTTTCTTCACCAAAATACCGCTTTAGAATTATAAAAATACCTCTAAAATAATTTTTAAAAACGCAGTATTTTCTTTATTTTAAATATGAGAAACAAGTGAGCAAAGCGTGTCTAAAATTTAAGGGGGAGGAATATATTAATTGATGCAAAGTATGCAGGTATCAGGTGCCGCGCTGGGAACACACCAGGGAGGTAGTCAGTGACGTCATCGACTCGAGCACGTCAGTGACGTCACAGGCAACGAGCACATTTATAAATAAGATAAGCGCGAAGCGGTCGGGAGAACAATGACTCGACAAATAACAACGCGGGTGTAATTCCGCCCGCAGGTGAGCAGATAGGATTCAGCGGGGGGAGGAGCGTGGCTCTGCATAATGCCACAATAGAGGTTCTTGTGCGCCGGCGACACCGCGAGGGGCACTGCAACAATACGTCCGTCCGCTCGGGTAGGACGCGCACATTGTTACCGCTGTCATCGAGCTGGATTGTAATTATGTAAATACACTGGGAGACTGCATGTCTTAAAAAAAAAACTACTATGTTAAATATGCAGGTTTGTGAAAAACATATAAAATATCTATTAGCACATCCAGGTCTTGACTAAAAATAGTTTAAGCTTGGGTTTAAAGAAAGCGAGTATAAAATATATGGGTAATGAAGAAGATTAACAGCAATATACGTGCGTGAATCCAATGTCATCAATATTCATTTGAAGTATTCATACTACGTTTTATACAATAGAAATATTTGAAAAAAATAAGACACGATTGTGCATAAAACAACGGAATGATAAATGTCATAACAAAAAAAGTAATTACGTAAGGTGCCCAGTACGTTGAAAATAAATACAGCACAAAAATAGTATTTATTAGAGATCTGTGAAGCCGACAACGATGTGTGTTTAATTTGTCACAAGCTGCTCGTGACGTATTAACGTCCGGATAATACGTTTAGGGTTTAATTTTCCTAGTATATTAATTCAAAAACCATTTTAATGAGCTCCACGTCAAACGGGCATTCAAATGAAACGACGACGCGAGGGCAAAAGGCGAATACACAATAGGCATGACGAAAGATTTTCAAATCCTCTTCCATAATGGGGGTACACGTTTACTATTTACGAAAAAAACTTTATTTCGTTAAAAAACTTGAGTTTAACGAAGTTTAAAGCCATTTTTATAATATTTTTTCAAAAGTGCGCGAAAACGCTCGCTAGTGTCATCGCGTCCGCTCTGACGTCACACCACCTGTCGACTATCATTGTTAACTGACATGTCATTGTGTTTGCATTGAAGACAGTAAACGAAATTCGTATAAATGAATTCCAAATTCTATAAGTGGTGTGCAGTACCTCAGTGTACGAACACTTCGATAGTAACACCCAACAAGCTGTTTATATATGTTCCAAATAAGAAAATTATAAGATATAAGTGGTTTAAGCTCGCACGGCGAAACACGAAAAACGTAGTCACGAATTCATCAATTTATTTCTGTGAAGACCACAAAATGTTAAAATCACATGACTGTCTTAACTTAAGTTTGGTTAAAGTTATTGATGATGTGATAACTATAGCTTGTGGTTTGGTTAATATACAAGATTCTCTTATTAAATAAAACACATGAAATTTTTGCCTTTTTAATTTCTATTTTATACTTTTATATAATAACGGGTAAACATGGGATTTCCAAAACATTATTACACTTTCAAGAAAGCCTGACATATATTGATCATTATAAGATATAAATAAAATTTCAACATCTTGACTAGTGGAAAAATTTGGGTCTGCAACGCAAAAGTAACAATTTTTAAGACCACTAAGATACATTTGCATTTGTATCTGGGCAAAGCATTTCTTGGTGGGTTTTCCATCTTTTATATACTGGAGATATGTTTTGTCGCTCATGGGACATTTTATCTCCACAATACTATCTCCACATATTCCATCAGGGGAACCTGCTAACATTGGATGTTTTTGCGATATGAAAAGTCCAGCACTCGTGATTTTTTTCCCTAGTTTCTTGCTAATTACTTGTTTTACTTTATTTTCTAAAAATCTTCCTCGTTTCATTGCTGGTGTGTCTGGTATCTTCCCCCCCATGATAGTAGAAATCAGAGTCCCATCAGCGGTCTGGCACCGACTCACTTCGTAAGCTCTAGAAGCTGTTACCCTGCCGTACCTCAGTTCATACCAAAGGTTATTGTTGAACTGGTCCCTGGTTAAATTTTCAATATTTTTGATAAGTCCTACTGTCAAACTCACTTTACTTAAAAATAAGTCACAGCACTCTTCTTTATATGTAAGCACAAGTTGGTGCATTGAGACACTACGTAGTTTATCACTATTACAATCATGATGATACACTAATAGCTCGCAGTTGTTTAAATTCCTTGTTTTTACTTCTTCTAAAAAAATTTCAAGACCTGCAGAGTTAGAAGGCAGTATAGGGCTACCATTAGATACATCTTTTGCAGATTTGAATTTCAAGGTAGTGCCAACTCTTGATAACTTCGATTTCTGCCAGTAACATAGAACTTCAGTGCAAGAAGGTTCTTCGCTTCGTCTATGGACCCACGTAAGCAGCGCTGCGGCATGCTTACATCCGCCCTGGGCAGCAACACAATCATGGCATTGGATTGATATTACCCTTTCTTCATATTCATCAACCATCAATGTTACAGCATATAATTTTGCATGGACTTTATGCTCTGGGCAAATCTTGCATTTTACTACACAGATGTTTCCTTCCCGTTTTAGTTCTACGTAACTGATTGCATCATCCCCATATGATGGTCTTGAAGACCTGAAAGAAATGAAATTAATTATAATAAATATATACACACTGCCTTGGTGATTATCAGATATTAGGTGTCTACCAAATAAGTGAAGTGCTTCGTAAAGGCTAGTTCGGACTAGACTAATAATTTAGTTGAGTAGAGAGTAATTTAATTAAAATAAACTCCTATGAGTTCAAACGAGTTTAATTTTTACTAAGTTGATTGTATCTAGTGCTAAAGATAAATATAAACAAAATGTACTTACAAGGAAATTTTGACGTTTCGGAACTCGGGTGAGCAAAATTCTTTATCAGTTATAAAGAAATCTCTCACCATCGATGTATCAATCCTGGGCAAATTTGAGCTGTTTGCTTTAACAAAGCCTGATTCCATTGTTAGAGAGTAAATAATACGGTCACAATAAAACAGCGAAGTTTGTTTGCAAGATTAACACACTTTAGACTTTTAAAAAAGCAATCCAAATGCGTATACGGTCACAACAAAACACAGCGAAGTTTGTTTGCAAGATTAGCACACTTGAGATTATTAAAAAATCAATCCAAATTCGCAAGCAATACGGAGGTCACAACAAAACACAGTGAAGTTTGAATACCATAGAGTTGCTTACGGTGGTATGACGTCATGCGCTGTGATTGGTGTTTCAGTCAAAATGGCCGATTGCAGTATTTTAACCTTTTAATTTGTTGAAAATCTTATTAATCTTAGATTTTTAAATAAAACTAAATCAGTTTTTTGAATCCTTTTAATATGTATTTTCCCTTAAAATAATTATTTCTTTGATTCTTTGATACTGTCGTCATGCCTATTGTCATTGACTTCTGACACTGAGCGAGAAACATTACCAAAGAGATTTAATTACCAAAACATCGCGCTTGCCGAGCGCATTGCAAACAGTGTATTCGGATCGGTTAAAAATTAATTAAACGCGAGTAGCGAAAAACTCATAAAGTCCAAATTGCTATCCGGGGAGACCGGCGGGGGGGGAGGGGGGGGGGGGGGGGGGCGCGGGGCTCGGAAGTTCATAATTAATTACGAGACACCGAATTCGGTTCAGATTGCCGTTATGTTACACCCGCCAGAATGTTGTTTCCTCCTCAATTCTCCAACTTGGAATTAAGTCGGCGTTCTTTGTTTTATGACCGGCCCGCGGGGTGGGTCACCCCTCCCGACTCCCCTCACGCGCCAAGATCACGTTCAGGTAGATTCGAGAACACGTGTCATGATAAGTTGGGTATTATTTATAAATTCCATTTTTGAGGGGAACAATTCACAGGTAAAACAGGGGGTTCAAAGATAATGTTATGAACTTTTTGATCGATGTAAAGAATTACTACGGCATTTGATTTACCTCTGAAATTGGTATTTTGGTATAATGCAACATACGTTGAAAATACTTTGAAATGGTACTATTATTGGTATTTTTCCCATGCCGGCATGCTCAGTTATGCCATATAGTTGATGATGAATAAATATTACCATTAATTAACATACAATACATAAATATCTACGTTTGTTTGACGGGAAATTTTCAGTACGCTTTTTACTTTATAATTTGATAACACATAATATCACACATCGATCTAGAAAAATAGTTACTGTCGACTCTCAAGGTGTTGCCAAGTAACCATAGCATAAGTACTGACGCGACATTACGATGATTAAAATATGTATCATCTTTAAATAAAGCATGCCGATGGAAGTCAGAATAATATGTTTGGTTATAATTGGATTGGTTATGACACCTCGTTCTGAGCCCCAAATGTGATCCATGTTAGTGATTTTAAAATATTTAATTTTAAAAATCTTCGTCTCTGATTATAATATAATATACATTTTTAATAATAGTATAATATAAATATAACAAAATAATAGTATTACAATGATAATTTTCATAATATATGTATTATTTCATCAACATCAAAGGGCTCATGCAATAGGCTTCCTTATGTAATAAACTTGTACGAAATGCAATGTATTGTGCCGTTACTAGACCGGAAAATCTAGTTTACTCCTTTTTATTAAGCATCTCTCTCTCAAAATAGACTTTCTGCTTCACTGTGTAATATGAAAATTGCATTATCCACGGGCAAGAGATCCGAAGAGGCGAGTGGCGAGAGCGGAGCACCTCGCGTGACCTCACCGTTCTATTTCCACGGAGTAATATGATAATTCCGGATTTACCAAATCGCGCTCTGTTTAGGTCGATTCAATTAAAACGACGAAAGCTAAAAAGAGAAAAACAGTGCGAGGGTGGTAGGCTACAGTGGCGAGGGGTGCATTCGGACAGGATGTAACGCCGTGTAATCCGGTTACGGGATATCCGGTGCGAGTGCAGGACTGTGACATTTGCACGGGCCAGGCTGCGGTCGCCGGAGCCGTGTGCGGCCGACAAGTAAGGTGGAAAAGGAGATGAGTCAAAATTCCGGGTAAAGTTAAGTCAATGTTAAAAATGTCTATATCACTCGATCAAAGCGATCCAATAACTTTCGAAGTCTACAAAACAAACAATAAACCACGCGTTTTTCTTTACACTGGTTGACACATCATTTTTATTTTTGTAATACGAAATAAGTTTTCACAACAATAAATTATGTTTATTTATGTGAATAAGCCTTAAAAATAAATAATATATGATGTCTGATCAAGACAAAGTGATAGAAGACGCTTGCAGAGAAAATTGATTGAAAAAAAGAATGTTCGACAGGGTAATAAAAAAGGGATGGAAAACTATCTAGGGGGTTCTTGCTCCTTGCCAGCTTTACAAAGTAAATAAATAAGAATCCAAACTGTAACGAAGTTAAAAAAAACTTTTAACGTACCAACGATAGTTTAAAAATTAATTATTTTTTAGATAAAGAGGAAAAGGCGAATATCGTAGAAATTATTATTTTATTTCGCGAAGAAATACGCAGGGATTTCACTAAAAAAATAAAGAATAAACTGAATTCTCGTATTTATCTGCAAAGCGGATAAGTCAGAGTTGACGTAGCAAGTCATCAAGAAGAATAAACAAGAAGAGGGCGAAAAAACCGTAGAAGTAACACTCGCCTGTTTGCACAGGTCTCTATTAATTCACGAGGTACTTCTGAAAATGCGACCTTTTAATTTATTAATTTATTTAGCGACAACAGTGCAGCTTTAGACTTCGCTCCTCGGAGCTTCCCGCGAGAGGGAGATAGCATGACCGACTCGATTGCATAATTACGGAGATAATGAGATAATGCGAGACAGCAAGTGATTTGTAAAGATATTCGAAACGGAATGCTCGAGCATGAAGTCCCGTGGGGTACAAATGACACGGACAATGCCAACAACGCCTCTCTCTGCATAGCGTACATGGCGACTGGCATGCGAGTCCACCGATGCACGGCTCGTGCGTATCACAAAGGGGCGATGATTGAGAGCGTCGCCTCTTATATAATAATGCAGCCCAAAGAGAGCCTCCGCATACGTGCAAACGGTGTCGGCTTAATTGGCGAGACAATAACGTCGCACATTAAGCGACAGATGGCACTCGCGTCGCGTCACGTGGCACATTAGCCGCCATTAATGTCTCCAGCCAATAGGAGGCTTTAATGCGATTGCAAAACTGCCGCATCGTGATATCGCACAAAAATAATTTCAATCGAATGAAATAACGCACAAAGCCTGACCGTCTGAAGAATCTGAGTTACAGCTCAAGTGCAAAGATGGAAGCGCGCATGAAAAGAATTATAAACAAATATTATGTAATACAATTTGATTTATAATATATATATATATATATATATATATATATATATATATATATATATATATATATATATATATATATATATATATATATATATATATAATTACTTGTTGAAAACTCTTCGACCCGCAACGGTAGCCTAGAAGTCCGGAACCAAAAGTCAGGTGAAATTGTATTCGAAAACTAATCTTTACTAAGCCAAGCGGACAGCCGCCGAGTGGAACGAGCGAGTAAGCCCTGTTTGCGAGGTTGAATCTAAAATTTCATTAGAAATGAGTTTGAAGAAAAAGAGTCGCAAGTGATAAATGCGGGCCACTTACTTAAAAGTGTAACGTACTCGCGTGCAATACTTGTAAACCCTTGTATCCAATAAAATATCGCGTATAGTAAATGAACTATAACGAAAAATAAAAAAACAAAAATGAAAAAATATGGAGAAAATAAATTCACTTGTCAGTGACATCGACAGGTGTAGGTTCGACGATAGACTCCGATAAATTATCATTTAAGGAGAAATTGAGAACTGATGAAAAATGTTGCGGCAAAAGGGGGGAGAACGTTTCCAATATTCATCGGGGCGGATGGGGGTGGGATAATAATTTCATAACATAAATTTCTTCGGGGGATGAAAATCTCAGCGTTGAATTGTTGGCTATTAATTATCTTGAAATTTGTGTGAGAAGTTATCGGCCTGCGGGGAAGTTGGAAGGTCACCGAATTTACAATATTACAGGAAATATATTATTTATTAATCAAGTTTCTACGTAATAATTCCAAGTTTTTTTATACTTTAACAAAGAATCGTATTTATTCAAAATAAAAGTCGCATTAACATAATTCAAAAACGATGTTTTTTCTCGATCGTCGAGCACTGTTATATCTGTATTATACTAGCTTAATAAAAACAAAATTAGATGATGTTATAAGAACCAAACCAAAAAAAAATGTTATTTTGTAATAATACAAAATAGTTCCAGATGGAATGTATTCGCAAGATAGTTGTTTAATAGTTCGAATGGAGCATATTTTTAACATCCACATACCAGGAATGATATAAAAAGTGTCTTAAACTGTTAACGTTCTGTAAATGGCGATATCAACACAACGTGTTAAACTTAATTAACTATCTAGCTCGGCAATAAAACGCTCGTATAAACGAAAAACCAAAACAACCCAGTGGTTTAATTGTCACAGGCAGTGCGCGAGCCCAGATGTGCCGACGTCTCCGACATCTGTCCCGGGCGCTTTGCATTTTACAGCCGAACCAGGCCAATTGTCATTTCAAGCTTGTAAAATACAATACTAAACCAGCGACTACAACTAACGATGGATTCATTTATAAATTGATGGTTATGAATACGTACTTATATAATTCACGAAGCAGAGAAAACGTCACCATTGCTATTGTAACATTTCAATATTTTGAACAGTACGCTGAACACTGAATACTGTACATTAAATTATTTTTATAAATTGTTTGCAGTGTTGTAATTTAAAAAGTACTAAACTAAACATAATATCAAATTTGAGTTACATTCCTCTTCTACATATTTAATTTGCCTTTGTGTTTTAAAATATTAGCATATTTTTTACTAATCAGATTAACGCGAGCTCCATGGGATGATATTTTAAACAGTCGCAACGACAGTTTCATGACGGCGATTATGCCATTAGGAATAATCCATTCCTTAATACATCTCTAACAATAGCACATAGCCCCAGCTGATGGGCACATGGAAACTCATTCCGATTATCTAGCCGAGTTGGTGATCGGTACAGTCCTCGCGATGTGTTATTTCTAGCGACCGATCAATACGTCGGCATGAATGAATCGGGTTTTTTTCACTCCTCGCGGCTACACAAGTGCGTTGATAGAAAACACGAATTTCGACGCTTGTTACTGAGTGATTTGGAGTATTCATGAACCCAAGAGCTTAGTTCAAAAACCTTATCTGGGACTATTAAAAAGCTTCCTTCTTGGTGTGATTTCATTTACATGGAAAATAAATCGATAAACTTGAGACTAAATAAAAATTATGTACGCAGAATATGTAGAAGGTAAAGTGGGTCATTTCATTCGCACGTCTCTAGGGGGGGTGAACGTGAATTCTTCCGAACCTTAGAATAATTAAAACAAAGGTTAATCAGAGGAGGGAGGATGATCACCGCCCACGCTGCTGCTGCCTGAGCCGGAACCTTTACGGCAGCCAGCGCCGGGGGAGTGCTCTTATCGAGATAACCTGAACCAGAGCGAGGGTTGCGTTCAGCAAATTGCAGGCACGCGAATGTAAAACGATTAACAAACACTAGTAATGTTAACTCGACTGGTAGATTATTACCCACGAACAGTTTAAATGTACTCATTCCCCGTGCTGTTTATTCACTGTGCCGTCACATGTATCGCTGTTGTGACGCACAGTCTGACCGAATAGTCCGCTAGACTTTCTGAAATTTATGAAGGGTTTACGATCGGTTAAATTTATATTTGGGCTCCCCGCGACTTCGCCCTCAGCACGTGCAGTTATTTCGGTTGGACCGGCGTGATTTCGGATGTGGCAGTTACTTATGGCCTTTCTGTGTGAAGCCTCGTCATATAAAGTGGCGCGCCGACCTTGTCAGGCGAGGCATCACTCGCGCGTGCAGGGAGGCAATTTCAGTAAATGGCCGTTATTCGTTTTCTCGATTATCGTTTATCTTTTCATGCGCCCTCTGCCTTGTACAAATCGTATGACCTGAAGAAATAAGTGGACTTTAACAGTATGACTAGATATTTTTATTTTGAAATTGAAAAGAAAATGGCATTTTCCTGAGTTTTTTTCGTTTTAATAAAATATTGCGAACAGAATACTCAGTGATATAAATATTTAATTTACATTATCCACACATACCGCAAGTATAGCTTACGTGCACACAATTTACATATATGAGGTGTAGCGTAATTCATCTGTAAATATAAGTGAATTTGAGCTATATAAAAATGATATGAGCTAACTTGTTGCATGTCTAAAGCTAAACTGCGTGCTGGGATTGAAACTCAACTGCGTTCCGCAGCTAGACAGCTGATCGCATGAGATTTATGTGCGGTGTGCGTAAGTAGTTATTAGCTGTTAAAAGATTTATTTCCGTGTTTTAAGCGTGTATCACCTCCAGCCATCCTGTCCACCGCAAGATGAAAATCCCCCTGCGTGCTTCCACTTTACTCGGTTATATATCGCTCCTTCGCGATACAAAAATGTAAAAATAAATGTTAAAAATACATGTATTTCGTTAAAAAAGAAAATTTTGTGGTGTTTTATTACTTTTGGGAAAGTTTTCGTGATAAATCATGTAAAATGATATTCAGTATCCGCAATATATTTTACAGTGAAAAAATGTAGATATTGATACCTTTGAGGAAAAACATTGTATGTAATAAAACAAAAAATATAGACTTTTGTTACCTATTGATACATCATTCTGTTCATTATCTAACCCACGGGAGATTATCAGAGGCTTTATAAATTCTTAAATATTGCTTATAAACAGCAATTTAAAATGCGAATTTGTAAAAAAAATCACGCACTCAATCGCACCCTTTCAGAGTCCAGTATGCAAAACGAACATGCAAGTAAATAAAAAGAGGCTTCACTGCTTTTAATCATGATGAAAATTCCCGATCTGGATAATTGTCTGAATAAATGAAAATGTCACACGCGATGCTTTTGCAGGGAGGTGCCGGAGCACAAAAAGCAGTATAAGATATATCCGATTCGGATCCACTAACGAAGCCTCCGCGCCCTCCCGGCCGGGGGCCCGAGAGCTCCCTCCTCCTCCTCCCGCCGGCCTAATGAGGACCGCCCGGGAGGAGAGCCGCACCGCCGCACCTTCTTTTTGACTTCTTGTGACAGTTTTCCTTTATACAGCCACTTACGTTTGAGTGGCGAGGCTTCCTTTTAAAAACAAACGTGATAAATAAATTTATTTTCCATATTTTTAAAAATATAATATAAACCATGTTTTGATACAAATTAATGATATGACATGCTTCGTGCAAAATTTGTATTTGTATGGAATACCGGAAAACGCGTAACAAAAAAATATGACAATGGATTCTTAAAAATATGAGTGTGCTTTTTTAACGAACAAAATATACAAAAAGTGTATTTTTAATTTCTCAATAATTTATTTTGTAAATGTTGCATTCCGGTGCACATATTGTAGTTATATTTGAAGAAACAAACACATTTTATAGTAATGTTTTATTTACCAATGAAAAAAAAACAAGTGTTTTTAAAAATAAAAACAACCTATACCGAGATTTGTGATTAAAAAAAAACATAAGTGATTATAATAAGGTTGAAACATTTATTTTATTTCGATAGAACACAAAAAAACTCTGGGAAAGCACCCAAAATCGACTATATAAATATGCTTTACCGGACATCAATTACACTGTCGATAGATTGTGAGACTTCATATAACGATAATCACGGCTCTCATATATTCGATTTGATTTATGCTGATATTGTTAAGCTATCAAATTAATCGAAATATGAGGTATAGTTCCGTTGCTCTGGGGTGGTTGTTGTTATATGACCTATGCTGGTGAACTTCCACGGCTGCTGCAGACCTGGGCTTGCGGGAAGGACGAGGCTCCGGAGGCAGCCCTCGGAGCCGGTACGTCCGGAGATCACGACCAGCGGAGTCGTGCGGCGCGCCGAGGCGACGACCGACTTCCCTGCACCGGACCAGATGCAAACCGGTCGAACGTGCTAACTCACTTCAGCTAATAATACTCGCATCGCATATTCATAAATAAGGGCAGTACCATAAAAAAATACACAAAAAATATGAATTTACTCAATGATCAAATCTCATTTATCATCCAATTTAATTTCCATGAATCGATATTTTCAAAAGAGATTTTTTTCATATTTTGTGAGTTCAGTACGCATTGTTGAAAAGCATGACTTCATTTCTAATCATATTTCGATTGTAGTCAAATAACACCTAACATGTTCCAGTGAGTTTCAGATAAGAATAAGTACTCGGTACATGCTTAAAGTATTTGATGTTTATTTTTTTGGGAAATTGTATTTTTTGCTGTATGAGAAAATGAACAGAATTTGATAAGGGTTCTGTATGTATATATTAGGAACGGGGTAAGTAGCTTATACCCTAGACACGCTTACATCTGTTTAAAGGTTGTATTGAACTCTAAATGAGGTGATTTGTATAGATATTAGTGCGTTTTCGAATATCCACTCCACATTTTAAGGTTTTCCCGAAATACATTCAGGTCCAATTCAAATTATTTGTTTAACTTCTTCAATTCTTATTGTTTTCATTCATCAGTGAGAAACATTAAAAATATACTTGATTGCGTGTAATTGTAAAACCAGTCATCTATATGAATTTTACGCCCTTTACTTTTCTATGTTTGATAAACAAAAATAACCATAACTATTTCAACGGGTGTTGTTTATGGAATGTTTCACAATAACGTGTAAAACTCAAATATTCACGTGATATTATTTGAATAACTATTAAACTTTATACTACAACAATTAAATAATGTAATAAATTTAAAAAAAACTTGTATCACAAAGTAATTTTAAAAAAACTTTGTGTGAAGTAAAAACCGATAAATAAGACTTTCGTTTTAATTACAGTTTGTTGTACAAGTAAATTTGATTTTAAACCGCAAAAGTTTTGAGCAGTAAGGGCTTCGTTAAGCTTTGGTTAGTAAGCAAACAAGTTTGACAAGCGATTACGTCACAGCCGCATTTGCGGACCAATACTCAATCCCACCTTGCGGCTAGCGGAGGGCTTACGAATTTACAGTAATGTCTAGGGGGAAGTCTGGTTGTTAGAAAGCAAGTATGTATAACCCATTCGAAAATTCATCATCAGTTTAATAATTCACATAACACAATTTTGGTACATTGTAGAAACAAGCTTATTTCATTTCCAAAAGTATATAATCTGTTAAAATATAATTAATCCCCAAAGTACCATCCAAGAATATTTTTCAAAAATATACAAAATATGTATATTTAAGCTAAAATCCCCAAAGTTAGATTTTTACACACAGAAGACCATCAAAGTAAAGGAAATTTAAAAAAATATGTCTCACTTTCGCACCTTCTCCGGTAATTGAGTCGTTCCAAGTATTTGTGTATCAATGGTGAAAATATCTCGTGACGTCACGGAGATCCTGAAATGCCACCCTTGTGGGGAGGGAGTGTGGGGTATTGGTTTATAAAGCGGGCACGTTTCTGAACACTGAAAGAAAAATTTTACCCATTGAAATATAAAAATGACTAAATATTTTGATTCATAACAAAAACAGAAGTAAAATTTTATTAGGGCGTTTCGAGGATAAGGAGTTTAAGAAAACATGTTGAAGAAACAAATTGATGTTAAATATTCAATATTATAAGTAGGGACTTGATTTTTTAGTAAGTAAACACGGACTTCTCTTAAATGCTGAATAAATTGTAAACTTATTGATCGACTGAGTGTACCGAAAATAAGCACATCCTGCAGTTTGGTATTTCCAAAAAAAAATTGAAGAGAAGGACCCCATCGGGGTCGTGGGCGGCGAGGGTTGCGACATCCACGTTCCGCGAAAATATAAACTGCGACAAAAGGGCGGAATTTTGGTGAAAAAAAACCGACAACCCACTTCCGGCAGTGATTTATTTTGAGTGGCGTTTTTGAAATAGGCTTTTGTATTTTTTTAAGCAAAATAAATGTTGTTTTAATAATTTATTTGATTGTTGATTTATTCATTAACATTGTAATAAAAAAATGCAAAAAGTCAAACAATCCTTGAATGCATATTCAATTTTATGTACTTTATAAACAAATTTTTGTTTACAAAAAAAAATACTGCGTATTTTCAATGTGAAAAACAAAATGTGTATTTCATGAAAAAACAAAAAAAAAAAAAACAAGCTGGTAGTGCTTAATCCAAATGCACGCCGGGCGGATAAACGAAGTTTCAAAAACACGGAGCGAGTGCTGACTTAGTAATTAGGGTCCAGTGTTAACAAAGCCTGGCCGCTAAAGCACGGCTAAACGCGAGCCGAGGAGACTCCGTGACCTCCTGCAGTGACCCGCAGCGAGCCTGCGGTGAAATCACGAGCCCAGTGCAACCGAGGAACGCGTTAAAACTTTATTATAAACACATGAAGGTAAACGTTAAACACCGAGGGATCCCAGAGATTCCAGGCATATTTGTGTACACAGACGAATTGCCTAAAACTGTTTGCGCCCAGGATTAAACAAATCTTGAGAGAAAGTAATATGCTTGAGCAACCAATATTGACTCCGTACGAAAACATTCAATCTATCCTGAAAAACTACTTAACTGCCAGTAAACAAAAACCATTAAAAAATTATTATTTTTAGATATACAACATTTTTTTTATTTTGCTCGTCAGAATATCAACATTCACATTAAAATATTTTTTATATATACTTTTGGAAACAGATTGCATTGAATGTATTATAAAAAGTACATATTTTTGCATTGATGGTATTTTAACGATGTGCTTCTACATTACTTATGTTCATAGATAGCGATTCAATCTCAAATAAAAAAACCTTCATTAAAATCACACAGGCGTCGATATTTCTTACCCGTTTCCTGCCAGCATATACAATCAGCACAGAGCATAATTAAGAGATTCAGTTCTTTCAAGGCATAATCAATACATACGTAAAAACTTATATTTTTAATTCAAATACCCAGACGATTTTGTATTGAAATTTAAACGAGAATAGCAATTATACAATGGTACGTAGCTACCGATGTGGGTATTTATTTTGAGAGAAGCTCACTGCTACTACAGCTTTATTGAAACTTTTTGAATGGACTTTCGAATAGCCCATTGAATCCGTAGACATCTATAGAAATAAATTTATATAACATTACAATCCTCGAAACGAAAAAGTAAAGGGATGAACCTTGGGTTGAAAGAGGGTGCAATTATCACTTGGATAATAACACCAACGTTTGGATTTTAGTCCCTCTGCCACATAGAAGTAGTTTTTCTATTACTGTGCGAGAAATACTCGAGAAGAGCAGACACAGTTTCGGATGTGTGAGGAAGGTACAAAGAGATATTTTTTTGCGGTTTTGAAGCCATTAGATTCTCGTTTATGTGGTATTTTTGTGAAAGAATCAATTGAATAAAGGGTTCTTTTATTTTTTTGCTTCAAAAAGTCATATTATGGAGTGAAAACTAAATAAATTCTGGAATTCGGAATAAAAAGCATTTCACCAGTCTGATAAAAGATTTAAATTTGTGGTTATATCTATTTAATGATAGACCATTTAAAAACATATTTTACTTACATCCTTCCTAAAACATCATATTACCTTACACAACTTATAACAACATTTCTCTATTTATTTATATAAATAGAAAAATTGTATGTGGCAAGGAAATTATTAAAAAACCAAATATTTAATTATTAATCGTCGGTCCGTATATACAAGACAGCTTCTGAAGAATATTGTAAAAAGGTCCGTTTCACTCCGGAGGTAAAAATATTTTTTGTTAAAAAATTATTGAATTTCAGAATATTTTTAAGTTGTGTTAAAACTTTTAATACGACGAGTCGCTAGCACACTGTTCTGTACAAAAGGAAACAGATTAAATTAGCATAATCCTAAATAGGAACAACTTTTAAAGATATAAATTGATAAATTTACATAATCCTAAATAATAACAAACTTTAAAGATAAAAAAACCAGAGGGCTTTTTCAAATTCTGTTTGATAAATTTTTAATATAATAATTACATTATGTACTCATTAAAATCAGTTAAAAGGGTTGTTATACTTTTTACGGTGAATATAAAGATTTCAGGCAGGCAATAAATTCACGCTTTTATCTACATACTTTATAATGTAATAAATTCGAAAGCTTATCTCTGAAATACTACACGGAGAAAGGAAAACGAATGAAATAACTCATAATAACACAGTACCCACATTGTGAATTGAAAACTCCAAGGAAGATCCGCTACGGTAAACTTACTGTAAATAAAACAAGAAATAAAAAAAAACAAGAAAAAAAAGAAAATAAATCCGTTTAAATTGGTTTAGCGAAATAAACACGTAAAAATACGCAGTTTATCAAACATTCCTACAAGCTAATGAATATTCTGCCTTTCAAATGGAATATTTTCATTTGCTTTCCTCTATTAAATTTATTATTTTTAACACAGGCACAAATCAAGAATCAATACAGCGAAATCTGGTTACAAGTGGGGTGGATTCGATAATGGAAGTGGCGGAGACATATGGCGCCTAATACTGCCTCAATTGAGAAAACACGCGCGCCTTCCGTCAGAATACGAGCGAAGCTGCGAACGAAATCGTTAATCATAAAACACCCGCGGGCTGTTCCCTGAAAGGGAAAATTGCAACGCAACAGCGCAAGATCACTTAACAAGCACGCCAAGTGAGTTTATTTATGTTTATTTCCCGATCGGGGGACATCCAAGTGCAGGTAGTTCAAGAGCGAAGTCCTTCAGACCAGTGCGATCTAACCTTGTAAAGAAGCAGGTGAGTAATCAATTTGTTGAGACAATGACGGCTGTGAATAACTCGATACGTCTTCAGTAATAATTTTTTTGCATATAGCGAAAGCACAGAAAACACTAGATCAAAATTTCTTCATAATTATCCTTTTATTTGAACCTAGAGACGGTTTTTAATGTTGATTCGAACTCGGGACCCAATAGACGGCAAGCAAGCGTGCTTACAAATCGACTAAGAGCTCGTGTGATTTTCGCGATTTGAGTAATGTACCATCAACAACTACAACTTGGCCCACGTAGCTTTACACGAGTGTTGTACATGGTTTGTAGCTGAAAAAAAGTAATAATGCTTTTGAAATATGCTACAATGCAAATTATTCAAATATTAAAAACGATACTTTAACAGTTTAACCTGAATGTCACACGCGATGTAGGTAAAAGCAATTAGTGACACTATAATATTGATAAACCGCGAGAGCTTAATCATTCAAGAGATTCAGTATAAAAATTCTAATTTTAATGATAAATTTACCGAATTTATGTTAGATAAAAGTGAAAAAATCATATATTTTTGTAAAGTTATAAATATAATATATAAGTACCTAATATAAAAACAAACTTAATAAACATTATTATTATATTAATGAAATTACAGTCAATGACTATAAGTAAACAAATACCTGATATATCTTTACGGTACATCAACAGTGAGCACTTACCTGAAAAAGAAAGAAAAACGAATTGATTAATTACATACAGCGAATAATACATAAATAATATCAACAAAAAATATATACCATCCATAATGAATGATAGAATCGCAGAAATAAATCAGCAGCCAAATTAATTGCTACTCACTCTGTAGAAAGAACAAAGGTGAGACCTTCGGGGATGTGACTGAAAGAGACTCGGCTGAGCCCGTAATCTATATCTGCTTTTCACATTACTCGGCCCTTGTAAGGCCAGCCGCCCAATGGAGAGAATTAGGACTTACGGCGGCCTGGCCAGTGCCGACCTAGCAGAGTGGATCCCGACAACCCTGATTAGTGCTGCCGATAGTCCGGCTTCGGAAGGCTTTGCTGCTCACTGCGAGATATTTGAGGTTTAATCATTTCGATGAGACACCGAGTGAAATTTTATATTTATTTTTAAATTGAAGCTGTGCGCGGCATACCAATTGAATATACCTCATTCGAAGAGTTGGTTTAATTATTAAATGTGTTAAAGCAACTGAATTTTTAAAGTTTCGAGTAACTCATCGATTGTGCCGCACAAGAACTCGCCCAACTTTCCGGGTCTGTTATGCGGCCTCGGACGGACCGACCGCGGGATAAGATCTCGCGGAAGTCACTCAGCACGCCCAGCTGATCTACGAACATGATGAACATCCACGGGGATGCGCCAACGAGTGCTGATTACCGACTGCATAAATCCCGTCAATTACTATTTCATAAGCCGCGCATTACACCGGAGAACACGGAGGACGGCGAGCTGCGTGCGCCAGCCCGGCCGTGATGGATCGCATCTGATGCTGCTCTCTGGCGCCCACGTCTTATCTGCCCCCTGCAATCATCTCTCTATATCCACAATAAATCCTCACCCGAGCTCACACGCGGACTACTCCGACGTACACTGCTTTATTTTACAGAAAAATGTAATACATCAGTGATAATTTTTTTCACGATGTGAAAAACTTGTCTAGACTGGTGGCTCGGATGTCGTGGGCCACGCGGGTCGGAACACTATAGCAAAATGAAATAAAATCATAACAAAATGACCACAAAACTAAAAATAGATGATTATAATGTAATGATAATTTGCGCTGTATAATTTTTGTGACTGCGGGTCACGAATTAGGCAATAATGGGCTGTTAAACTCTCGACCAGTGTCTCCCAAGCTTATATATTATATACACAAGCAGTCATATAATTTCATTTAAAAAAACCTATTCACTACATTCGACTTTACAATTACGTCAAAAACTTTCTACTTTTTGATGTTTTATCAATTATAGCAGTTTTTAAATTGATGTTCTTCTAGAAATACATTCTTACAATATTGTTCGACAAATTTATAGATTTATCATGCTGCGTCTTAATAGGTTTTCGTTGCTCATATATCGCCCCCGCGGTTAGAATTGGCGCCTGGGCCGTTTTTCCGCGCACACAGTTGGGAAGCAACACTCAAGACAAAAGTATGACAGTAAAATCGATCAAACAGTTGCATACTAAGTAAGACCTTGTATCGATGTATCTTCATATAAGGTACTGAGTTTCATCAAACTCGGTAATCATTACATAACAATAATATATCGATACAACAGGAATTCACAAAATTTTATCGTTCAATCGCAAAAAATACCGAGGCACCAGAATCACGACTGCAAAGCGTAGGATACGAGACACATGGCTGACACGCCTAGTTAAATTCATATATATTAGCCTACTTGCACATTTTAAATTCAGTCAATGCCAAATACTCAACTCGTACTATAACAAGCAAGCAATTGTCGCATCTGTAATAACAGGCCTAGTCAGGAGTTATGCAAATGGCGGACATATTTAAATTGTAATTTAAGGCGTCTCGAGCGCAGCCTCCGCCATGGGGGGATTATTAAATTGAATGAAATCCTCAAGGCGATGTTCCCACACGGCGCGGCTCATTTGTTGTGCCGGGAGCGCGCGCCGCCTCCGCTCCCGTGATGGCCGCATCGAGTCCTCGAGCAATCGAAATAATCGAATCAAATCAATGATCGAATAATTAATGAACGAAAAAATAAAAAAGTATCTTCCTCATCAAGTGCCTCTCCTCAGAGGAGGTTGGCCACCATTTCTCTGTGCTGAGCCAGTGTTCATGTATTTCTAAGCGAAAAATAGTCTAGTGGGTCCCGGGGTCCTTCTACACAAATTAAAAGTATATAAATAATCAAAGAACGAGTGAATGATGAATATGAAATGAGCATTTAAATCGTAAAACGGTTATTCATAAAAAAAAATAATTAATGCGCATTTAAAGTTCAGATTATTGAATATGCAAACGCCGAAAAGTTTTTAAAAAAATTGAGCTACGAAAAAATTATATTAAAAATTAGAGCACAAATAATTTTAATTCAGAAGTCCGTATAATAGAATCATCGAGCGGGAAAATTTTCGCAATAAAATTACTAAGCACACGAATATCGGTTTATGAATAAAGTTTGAGGGGATATAAAAAAAATAAATAATCGATTGATCGATTACGAGTTGAGCGGGCCCGTCGCTGCCTCGTTCTCGGCTGCTTTTATCTTCGGAAGTCGCCGGGGAATTGTGCCGGATGAAGTTTCCATCGGGCGAGTCCATTTACCTCAGCCGCGGGAGTGCGCGGTTCCCATGCATGTGTGTCAAACGGGCGAGTCTAGGCGAAGCCTCGGTTCGTTTGCGATCATTTATGGACTTCTGAATTATAGATGATTCACAAACTCATAGGCGTTCCACTCTATCGATGGATGGCTCGCTTCCGCTCTGCATTCTTTACAGTAATAGCAAATCAAAGATAACGTTTAAAACACAATGCACAGCGACAATTTGAAAACTTATAAATATTATATGCGATTATGAAAGCGCTGTAAACTGAAACTGTATTACTGAAAAATTTCATTTATGATTTTTCGAACCAAAACTATTTACAAAAATAGGTCTCCAACTTATTAATAGACACTCGCTTCTAGGTAGACAGTGCTTATTTGGAATCTTCAGTGGATCGGTCAGAACAGGTGGCGAGGCATTAAGTGAAAAAGTAGGAAAAGCACTATATTGGAGACTGCAAAACTAAAATTAGTTAACTTATTCACAAGTATATATGAACTGTATGGTGAAATAATGGTTCTACAATTGGAATAATTTCTAGGAAATAAATAAAGTGAAGTTATTTCAGTATATTATAATTAAAAACATGTCCGAAACAGTTACGAGACTAAGAAAATATAATTTATTACCGGGTATTAATGGAGATTATTATTGACCGTGGCTAAAAGCAACGTTAATTATCTTCGTACGCGTTACATATTTATGTAACATATTCACACATTCGCCCTGCTACACAAATAAGGTTAATTATGCACGGAAAACTTTAAATATAAAAATTCATTTAAAAAAACCTTTTAGTATTTTATCAGAATTCCACTTCATTAGTAAAAAAACATGGCTGAGCAAATACTCCGCCATTTACATGCCGCGGGCCACAATTAAGAGGAAAAAATAATGTAAATATTATTCTACGTTAACAAAGAATACAAAGCCGTTATTTTACTGCGACTATTTAAAATAAAGATTTTATTTACAATACACAAATACAGATATTCAAATAATATCAATACAACACGTCGCTAATATTCAGTATACATTGTATTATTGCACAATGATCCCAGGTGGAGTGCCACGAATTATTTATTACGCGGATACGAATTCCTAATCGCGAGGAACACAGATTTTTAATGAGGAAGTCTTTAAAGATGCAGGTGTAATGTTTAAAGAAGACTAACCTTATCAGCAACGACAAGATAATCCGTAATACCAGCTCCCGAAGATAGCAAAGAAAAAATCTAGATTGAAGATGAGTCATTAAAAGAAGTATGCCATGTTGCTATGTTATTGCAAATCATACAAAGACGTGTTTATTACAGCATACAGGAATTTATATATATATATATATATATATTTTTTTTTTTAAACTGACATGAGAATTAAAAATTCAGGAAGGCTTTCCTATTTATAGCTTCGTTTCCAGCAGAGGATCTCCAGTGGGTACGAAGACCTCGCCGGACACACTCGTGGTATCAATAAAGAAAATGCTTAGAAAGCTGTCTGGAGTCTATTGAGTAAAACGAACACCCGTACGGCGTGAAAACATGGGAAGCCAACCGCTGCTATTTTTATCGTGCCAATCGAGAAGAATGCCGCGTCTTCAAATCAATACTTCCAAAGATATTGATATGAAGCCTGAGACAATAAATATTGTAAAACAACTATTTTTCGAGAAAATATTCTGAAAGACGCCACACAATAAAACAAATACAACTGGTAAACACCAAGACGTATTGTATATTTAAACGTCAATTTAAAATGAAGAGATTGATTTTGACAAGCTTTCATAAGTAAATAGAAATAATGTTTCATTTACACTGTTACTCCGAGGCTTGCATAATCTGTACACCAAATCAAGCATATCTCACTTAGTGTTTATTGAAATCGAAAGTGAAACCAATCACTACTGCCCCAACTCTCAAGATCCACATGAAAAAAACGGATTTTTCAAATACAAAGTAACTAAGAATAAAACAAGTAGTGCTTTTTTTCTTCTTCACGTTTAAAAGGAAGGAGAGCAAAGAGCACACGCGGGAGTCTCCGAGATTATATTCGATTTAGGCTGATGCTGGAGGGGCAGCCGGAGATGGAATCGATTTAGCGATTTCCATGTAAAAATGTCTTGTTTGCAAATCCTATCGAAAATGCTATCCGTAAGTTTGTTTAACTGTGGAGGACTTTTTGAATAATATCTAACGAGTTTTATAAAAAGGAATTTTTGCAGTCACGAGTATATTTTTTAAGCGGATTCATCAAATATACGTTCTTTATTTTTTATAGATAACAAAAAAATTAATAAATGAATGTTACAAAAAAATTGTGGGTAAAATATGTAATTATAAAATATATAGTAATATATGAATATCTCCTTTATAAGTAAATTGACCTCCGATAAAGCGTTATGCGTTTTGAATATTGACGATTTACCTGTGATAGATACTCGGCAGCACACGCTCCGACAATCTAACTACAAAAACCTAATAAAACTCCGGCGAAATTACCTTATAATGTTGTTTGCAAAGCTGAAATACAGCCGAAACAGGGCCGCGTGCGGGGGTAGTGAAAAACAAAGTCACTAAACGAATTTTACGGTCCCAGCCTGCGAGGTGGCGAATGAAATTTTAAACTGATTACAGCCGATACGAGAGTGGCCGGAGCTTTTTTTTATCATGCATCAGGCATATCCATCGCCGGAACCGTTGGGATCCTGTAATACTCGTGAACGTAAATCACAAAAGCTTTTTCATTTATTTTATTTGAGATACCATAAAAATTTGAAAATCTGTATTACAGTTGAAATAACATTATTTTCATCTTCTAGGCCTAGGCGATCTATCAATAACCGACGCTTTATTCTTTATTGTGCTGATAGTAATGATGTTCATATGAATTTTTCTACGCCCCGAAGGCTCTCGGTACGTGCATATTAAACAATGCTCTTTAATACTTTAATGCAGGAATAATCCACGTACGAGTCAATATTTCCAAAACACAGAGCTTATAGGTTTAAAATAAAGAAATAGTTTATTGCAACCGGAGTTTAAGATGGGATCTACACACTATTTCACACGATCTACACACGATTCTAACGACTTGATAATGTAGACCCGATTTTCCAATAAAATACCAATAGATATTTCTATAGGGATTCACACTTCAACGTTGAGCCTTGTAGACTTCTCGTTTAGTCAATCCGAGATAGTGTCTGTCTAGAATCTAGAAGATGAATGAAATACTCATAAATATATCTTCAATATTATACGAAAAACAAACTATTTGAATAGCAATACTAAAACCCACTATACATATTTGGACAAACGCCAGACTGCAAGCCCCCGACTTTTTAGTGAATGCATTATGTCGGAACATACAAAGACAAAAAGAACTCGACTTGTTTGCATTCGTTTTCATTATAGAAATTCAATATTCTAGCAGGAGCCACCACACGAAAGAAGATGTTCGCACACCGATCGTCGGCGACTGGTAAAAAATACACACTTGCCAAAAAAGTTCTAGGGTCACGAGAACCTAGAAAAACGTAGATTTAATTTTGATACGTGGGAAGTTTGCTAATCAAGTTGTTTTGTTTGAATCCGTCTAACCTGGAACTACAATACTCTGATTCAATAGAAAAAATAATACATTGTAATAAAAACAACGCAATGGATCCTTGATATCCATCATATTGGCTTTTTTATGGCTGACGAATCAAATAAGTCCGCAGTGAAATCGCAAGGAAAAGAAAACAGGTTTTATTTGTTTTTCCGTTCAGATCGGAGTTTATATTCCACGAAGCAGTTTATCCCTGAGGGGTGCGGAGTGGCGAGCGCCGGGTCCCGGGGACTAGTTCCGATGTGTTTGCCTAGCGTCTCAAAAACCGCAATTATAATGTGGAAGCTTTTATATACGGTATAAAAATATTTTACGCTGCGTAAAACCTAAGCACTCCGTGTATGATTTATTTTGCGGGGAGGTCGCAAAGAGGAGTAAACGTCGAAAGGGTGCCATATAAAAATTTGGAACAGCCCCGTAATGAATATATTAGTTTTTTTATTGAATATATCGGGATATTTTAACACAGGGGTGAAAACAAAGCTCTAAAGCATTATCTCTTTAGAGGTTTTTAAAATCGATAAAAATATTTATGGTACTGAAACTTTATTAAACAAACTTCCACACAATTTAGTTTTCTTTAGGTCACACCGATTATTTGAAGGCAAAGCGTTTCATGTTTATTAGTTGCGTGTTGAAAGCAATTTTTTTTTTAGATACTTACATAAATTGAGTATACTTAGTATGCAGAGAAATAATTATTACAGCATGTAGTAGATATGAATCATATAAATGAATTATTATTTAAGTATACACCAGCCAACAGGAAAGTTACAAAATTTTAAAGAAAAATGACAGTCAAATAAATTACGAAAATCTCAGAAGAGACACACTAATTGAATTGAAAACAAAAGGATTAGCAAAATAAAACACAATTACGAAAACTGTCCACAAGGCAGTGACAAATCACTTAAAATGTGGCTCGCAAGCCTTATTTGTGAGCGACCCCCTCGTTTATATTTCTTCAAATAAACTTAAGCAGCGACACTAAGTTATTCAAACGTATTCAGCACAACGCAAAATAATTCATTATTATAAATTTCACACAAATAAAACGAAACAGTAAGTTTAGAACGAACTCTGTTTCTCAGGATAAAAGTCTGCAATAGTAAAGCATACTGCTGGTTTACAATTATACCAACATATTTGCTTAGTAAATTGATTGCTTATTTAGACATGCCGCACTAATACCAGCTGCGGAATTTCAGCTGAAATGTTGACTGTCGGATTATACGACACGAGTGTGGTTACCGATTTGATATTCGGTTACGGCCACCGTTAATTCATGATAATATTGTGTTTATTGTGGATTGATTTGCGACTATTTGATAAATTGCCCAAATTAGAGTATCGATAGATGTCTAATTTACATATTCTCATACGGCAAATAGACCGTGATTATTTCGTAACATTAACCTACATATCAATAAAACTAACTAATAATACTGAATTATTTTCATAAAAAATGACGATACACAATGTTTAAACGTTAATCTTCGTATCAAACTCAAAATATAATCAACTGAAACGATTTGTATTATTTAAAGTTTTTAATAGGCCCAAATCAAACTAATTTGAGAGACGTCAATTTTTTATAATATATATATATAATTTTTTATTCGCATAAATGCAATTTATTCTCAAAGTTAGAGATAAACTCATCAAAATGAGATTACTAAGTGTCACGATCGAATAATCTATTGCTCAAGTCAATTAAGATGATTTACGAGGTGCAACATTGGAAACGCGTTTGTTTAACAAACGAATCACCGAGCCATTTACTCGTTACACATACTAAACTAAAGCATATATACAATCTAAAGTAGTGAATGTAAAAATAAATTTCATACACCTATATTCAGTTCTGTGATAAGGAATATCAAATAATTATATAGCTTTCAAACACAGCACAAGAGAAGGTAATGACAATATATCTACCCAGGTGATTGTATTGAATATCTGTATTGTGATAAACACAAGAGTCTCAGATTCCACAGTGACAGTTGTGCCTTCGCGGTGTCGTCCCGGCAAGACGCTCCGGCGCATACAACAGCCTGTTCCGCCGAGGGGGTTGCGAGGGTTGTTTACCGCAGGCTTTAATGCCAGCGCAATTAATACCCAGAGACAGTTCCGACTGCAAAGCTCCGCCGTGCCGCGAAATCATAACTGCTTCGCAAAGAGGCAAGCGACGATCGCGATTTCGATATGGAGCGGCCGATAGACTTGTGCGGCCCGAGGTCTCGCACGAGATACTCAATAACAATTCTGACCGCAGTAAATTTAAATTGTTTATACTCAAAGCCCCTGGCGTTTTGTTTGGTTGCACGCGCCGTAGATTGCTTCTCGTATTATACGCGAAGTAAATTTTCAATGTCTTGTATTATTCTTTACGGCATAAATACAATGAGATCCGTTCCCTCATTTTCGTGTTTCAGTTCGGTGAATAATGATGCTTTTTGTACGTTATTGAAACCGCGGCGTTATTTGTAAACATTTAAAAAGGTTTCATTGTAAAGAAAGAATTTCCATCCATTAATCCCCACTGCGCAAATGCCTCGCTTCCGCCGATACTTAAGAAGCCGTACGCAAACAAATCGCATTTCAAACGTATCATTTTCGCTGAGCCAATTTAAACAGAAAAGAGAAATACTTTAAAATTTATATCTTAATAAGAAATTAAACCGTCCGCCGAAAGGCAGGAGAAAGGCAAATAGCTTCTATTAGAAGTAATAATATTGTCGTACGAGATGAAGTCCTCCTCGGAGAGTCGACAAGTTGCCAATATTTGGAACGAATCCAAACGGCTTCTGGAAAACTCTCGAATGGATAATTGGACGATAAGTCTACAAAATTCTGATACCGGCGAATGGAAAAGCCGTGTTTGAATAACTTAAACCGGGACTGCGATTCGATAGAAGGGAGAACTTTGTCAGGAGCATGTTGGGAAGACATCCAGACGAATAAATCACGATTTCTCTCTATAACATCCCCCAGAATATTAAAGCATAACCAATCAACGCTGCAAAGCAGCTGCGGTAAATAGATTGCCGGAATTCCCTTTGGATTATATTTAGCTAATACTGGCAGAAGCTTTGCAGAAAGGTAATGCAAATTTGACTGCTTCATTAATTACAAACTAAGTACACATAAATATTATCATATATATATATATATACAGCAAAAAATATCCTCTTTAACCGGGTTAATAAATCAAAGAAAAGCGCTTTTATTTTTTTTCCTCTCCCGAGAGTTACGGAAGTAATTCATGCGCGAGTCGAGGCGTGCATTATTAAGACGTTACTTTGCGAGTACACGTCTTACAGAGACACTATCTGCTATGTTCAGTGTATTAACATGTCTCCGCGTCCGTGGGCGCTGAAAAAGTGGCCGCAAACAAAAACTGCGAAGAAAAGGACGGAGGGCGGGGGAGAGGGAGGGAGAGGGAGGGAGAGGGAGGGAGAGGGAGAGGGCACCCCCGCCGGGCCCGCACGAGGCTCCGGGGGACCGGGGATGCTCACTCTCGGGGACACGTGGATGATGTGGCGCACAATACGCCACTAGTTAATAATGCAAATGTGTAAGCAAGACCACAGGCAAAACAACATAGTTATGAAGGCAACGGCGAATAGTGGATAAATATAAAAGGATAGAAAAGGGGAAACGACTCAACTTAGAGTGCTCTAACGCAGAGGTCTTGAAGTATTGTATAACTATTAATAAGCATTTTAAAAAGTTAATCGCTTATTTGCACATTAGTGTTAATGTGTAGGTAGAATTTTCAAATAACATTTGTAAGCCCCTATGCCGAATACTGTATTATAAGCATAGCACTAAGAACTAATGTTAATTTAATATATGAAAATATATAAATCAATTTAATATATATTAAATAAATTGACTTCATTTGTTTGTGGTTGATAAGTAACAAAATATCAGCTAATAAGAATAAAGTGTATCTAAATTTAAACTAAACAGGTACGCACAGGTAATTCCACATAATGGTAAATAATTTTCATTTTATTTATTATCAGAATTATAAGATTTACATTACGTCAGCAATTATTCACAATTAACCGACGTGATATCATAAATCAAAGTAAAAGCACTGTTTTAAAATTTTGTTCAAAAATTCTCGTTAAAAAATAATAATCCGCAGAGAAGAAATTCCACCCGGGCCGTACCTGCACGTTATAATAAAGTAGAAAAAATGTAGACGGAAATTCCGCACAGGTGTCGCAGGTACGGAGCCAGCCGCGGCCCAGCAGACCTCCACGTGTCGAGGCAAGGGAGCTTCTAACACATTTTCGTTACAGAGTGGACTACATAGTTTCGCTTTTACGACATACAGAGAGGCATTTTTTTCATATGTATCTCTGCTAGGAAAATATTTTTCCCCTTGGCGGCCGTTCATTTCGCTAAGTAGCCGCAAGTTTTCTTTCGGCTAATACTTTGCGGTAATTTCCCAGTACGTTTATTATTTATATTAAATGAAACTGGGAGGAGGAAAGCTTCAGCGAACAAATACATAAGCACCAAATAAGTTGATGTTGAATAAGTTTTGATTGGCGAACTCCGCTTATTTAATATAAAAAAGAAGAAAATTTACGTAACAAATAAAAGATAGAGATGAACACTTAAGTAAAAATGTAATAAATATAACGTACAAATAAACGGAAAAAGTATTGATCGTAAAATCGAAACAAATACTATCAAACAAAAAAAAATTATTATAAGACATGTGTCGATTATTATATATATAAAAATAAAAAGGTTATTGAAAAATGTAATCACATATAAAAAATTGGAGTAGTTGGAAACAACTTCACTACAATATTCAATAGACATATACTCTGTATGACAGAGAAACTTTATCGAAGGAAACGAACACGAACAGTCGAAATATCAAGATGTACTACTAAATGTACATTCACATCAAATTATTCTAGTGTTTCACCTAGATTGTTAGATTATATATTTTTATTGTTTTTAAAATGGTTCCAAACAATTTTAATGGCTGCGCCTAGATTCCCGTCCAATGAGAAGGCTTTATTCACAACAAAAAAAAAAAAAACCAAATTCCTTAATGACAGAAATAGTGGTCAACGCCCGCAATTGTTAAAAAAAAAATCCATTAAGCAACGTGCCTTAAGAAAGCTGAAATAAATTGGAACACGCGACTCGCCTTCAGGGGCGGGGGTGGAAATTATGATTTTAATAAATCTCCCCGTGACGTAACGACACGAGCCCCGGGGCGGGGATTAGCCAGCCAGGGCGGCACTATCCGCCCGCCCTGCTACATTACGCCCAATAAACTATGGGCGGAGGTGCTTTAATGTCGCCCGTATTGAAATCCGTAACGCCGCCTATTTCATTCTTAATGGCACAGTTGAAAATACTCCACAATGGGCTCATTGTACAAAGTTATAACTATTTTACAAGTATAATTGTTGACGAGCAAGTATGGCTGGAAAATTTTAATCATTAATTTGTACTTATGCAGTTAAACCCGAATTTCCCAAATAAACCAAGATTTATATTCACCTAACCTCGTTTGATAATTGTTATAAGATTACAATAGCAATTAGATAATCAATTTATTTGTATTTAATGAAATATTTTGCTACTATGAATGTAAAGTATTTATGACAATTAATGGGTCTCATGGCTACTGTGTTTGACTTATGCCAGTATAATGTATAATAAAATTCCATCAACCTGTAATGCCTTAATTAAAATATCGGAAAGGATTTAAACCGAGCAAGCTAAAAAATGATTTGTGGAAAAAACGTGAATACAAAATTTTATTACTGTATGATTTCTAAGCCAGCTTTATTTTGTTATTTATTTCAAAATCAACCGTACAGTTTTACTGGTGCTAAAATTATATAAAACTTTAAGGTATATGAAAACATATCAGAGTAAAATAGTATTATAATAATAAATTTAAATATATGAGGCAGGTAGGAGCACAAACTGCCTGTAACGCTGGTAGAGCAAACTAATCGGTGCCACGGCCACTAATTTCCCTGGACGATTCTCTATTTCTATCACCCAGTGTGGTGCCAATTGTGACGGGCCGTTAGCACTGTGGAGGTTTCAATTTAATATATAGAAAATATGTATTTTCCCTTTAAAATATACTCACGATAACACACAGTCCAATAATTCTTTCACTTCTAAAATTTCGCCTCATGATTACGCCATTTATCACAAAAATATGCGAGTTTTGTGTAAGGTATTCATATCAAATGAAATATCGCAGGCGTATATACAAATGCACGAAATTGTAAGTCAGCATTTGAACGGCATAACCCATAAACCGAATTATAAATTGAAATATAGAAGGCAAACGTGTATTCTCTAACTATAATATAAGATATAACAAATTTCGATGATGTAAGCAATATTAAAAAAAAAAAAACAATTAATTTAATAACTCAGTAAATCGATGAAAACGAATATGTAAATTACACGAGCTATAAATAAACTGTACCTATGTATTTCAACATAGAAGCATTGCACAACTAAATGGCATTAAACTTACCCCATTCATACCGACGCCGATACATTTTTTCAAATGTAGTTTTAATGAATATTTTTTAAAATAGCCTTTAAAACTCATACAAACCTATTATATAATTTGTTTGTAAGAACAAGTGCGAGTTCGATTAAGCCTATCAATAGCTATTGAATATTTAAAATTTCAACAAACATTTCCCGGAAATAAAACACAATATATTTTCAATCGCTCACGAGTTACGGCACTGTGGCCGATTGTTTAATTTACTCCGCATTACGCGGCGGTGCCTTATCGAGCCCCGCGACAGGGCAGATAGATCGATACCCCGCCGGCGAGCGCAGGGCATTGCTATCAATAGTCATGCGGCGGGCGCTCCTCCGCTGCACGGCGCCCGCGCGGCCAACAATGTGCGCCACTCGAACCCCCCGGAGAGGTCGTGGAGGGGGGAGGGGGGGGGGGGAGGGCCTCTCCGGGGAACGCAACTCTCCGGGTCTTTAAAATGTAGCGAGCCGCGCTCCTGCGGCGCTAAGCGGACACGTACCCCGGGACGTGCCTCCGTCGCCGCGGATGTGTTTTTTTAATTTTTTATTTATTATAAAAATCACATAGGAAATATTTTATTCTCAATACAATAAGAAAGAGAGACTTTTGAAGTATAAGTAAAATATTATTTATATATAAAATCTCTAATAAAATCACCCCCGCTCTCCCCCATTCTGTTATTTATGCACGGCTGCCATTCTGTATCCTGAGCGTGTGTAAAGGATCGGAAATGGAGTAGTGGACTTGAAATGATTGTAGAATGCTCTGGAAGTACCTTGTCGGGGTGGGGAGGATGCTGCTATTGTTTCTGTAGCCTGCTGCATAAGAAGTATCAGATCTGAACGCCAGAGCTTTGTAAGGAAAGGGTTTATATATAATAACACTGGCTCAGCATGTGTATATGCTCAGTGAAATGGTCGCCAACCTCCTCTGAGGAGAGGCAAATGATGAGGAAGAATAAAATATACATGAAATAATTAAAACAGCTTTAACTAATTGTATAAGTCTAGTTCTTGAATTTGCATTTGAATCTAAACACATAAAACACAGTAATAAGTTAAATAAATGGGTATAATATTATTCTATTGTTTCATCTGTAGTCATTATGTGGTGCAGATTTTATAATCAAGAAAAAAATATTTTTAATAAATAGTGCGGCAAAGCATCTATGAACTGTCATGAACTGGTCGTAAGCATTGGCTGATAAATCGATGTTTTATTAGTATCAAAAAAGCATTAGTTTCAATCAGTATGATGTGAATTTAACGATATTTAATAACTGAAAATCTAATAAACATTGTATTTTGAGAAGACCAAATATGTAACAATCAAACGGACCAATTTATAAGCCAATTTTAATAAACGTAAAATCATAATTAAATAATACTAATAAATATTTAAAATGCATTTAAGTGAGAACGCTGTCGGTGAATAAAGTCAACAGGCTGCCATAGTCGAGAGATGTGATTTCAAATTCCACCTGTAGATAGTTTTTTTTTCCCGTCGCTTCGTGTACACAATATATTGTAACAGCAAAAACACCTTTTAAATTTCAGGAACGGTGCGGTTTAACTGCAAACAAGAACACTATGATTCGGCCCGTCCGTTTTCGTGCATGGCAACAAGTTGACTATTCAATAGATAATTCATACTTTTGGAAAGGAAACGATGACATTCTTTTGTGTGCATTTAGGCAATGCTTCTCCGCGACTTCCGCTCTGAAAAAAATGTAACTGTAAAGGGCACGAAACTTTATCATAGACACAAATATGTCTATACGAGCATCATTTTCATGTTTTATTTTTACATTAACCGGAGTAGTTTATAATACTTGAAATATGACAATTATAAAAAAAAAAAATATTACTTTTGACTAGAAAATCAACACATTTTACTGAATATTTTTTAAGTATATAAGAATTTCATTTTTAATGCAACATTACACATATTATTTAACTCGGTGACCATTGGAATAAATTACAACAACAATTATTGAGATTTCCATGTGAACTTTAGATATGTATGCTGAAGTACGTGGTGATTGTACATTCCGGAGAAGGCTTCGAGGCGGTCGGCCAATCTCCAGTAAACACACATTGAAGATTTACAGTTTACAAATATCAACAAAGCGGATATGTTAAATAATATTATACTAACCATTGCAATCACATTAAAATACAAAAGGTTCCGAGAACGAGTGTGACGTCGGCGGTACAGTGCATGCGAATTATTGTATATTTAGTAGGTGATTTGAATGCATAGGAGTGCTATTCGCGTGCTTGGCGTGAGTGCCTCAAGACGAATACACTTCGGTCTGCGAGGAGCACAAGTACCGCCGGCGGGACACTAAAGGAACAACACGCAGACGTGACGAAACTTATAAAGCGTCCGTTTTATTTCTTCCCAGTCAGCTGTGTTATTATTTCTACAGTTACTTACGGAAAATGTTTTATTATAAGTTTGGTAATTTACGACCGGTTTTTTCACATCAGAAGCAAAGGACACTTTGAGTTGCTTTTTGCGAGGACGTTGTAAATTACAAGAACTTTGCTGTACATTATTCATATCATAGCTATGTGTACACAATAAAGTAAGTATCTAATCTAGAACTTTTGAATACAAAAAATTATATCATGTACAAAATAAAAATGGAAAGTATTTATATACCCTTGCAGTATATACATGAAAAATATATATTATTAGTTTTCTAAAAAGTAATCCGCTACTTTATCAAAAATAATTAACAAAGAAAACCCACGAATCTTACTAATTTATTTCATAAAATTTTTCAGTCTTTATAGAAATAATGTACGAAACATTAATTCTGGAAAAAATCTAGACAGGAAAAAGAATTATCCTTAGATTTACACTGAGTTTTATTTTAAATCTAAATGATTTCAGACATTTCCATTTGTAATAAATATTTAAAAAAAACACTTCACTAATGTGTTACTTATGATTAAAAAAAGATTATACCGATGGAAGAAAATACAGAATAAGCATGAAGTACAACTAATGATTGTTATAAGATTCACGATAAACTCAATCGTGTGCATATAATCGACCACGGCAACCCTGCCGGTTGGAATGCAGGGAAATCTTAAACCTGCTTGGTACCGGTTTCCATGTTTAGAACTAGGTTTAATTAACAGAACAAATCAACACTGAAATTCAGTGGCGGTGCTAAATATGTAAGGTAAACACTCGACGGTAAGGGCGCAAGAAGCGGGGTTGCCGAGGGGCTCGAGCCTGTCTGAGGGCAAAATCGTTAGCATAAAAACAGACTGTCTGAGCATAATGGGGTAGCGGAGAATACAGCCTACAGGGGAAAAGGAGTCATTTATTATGTGAGATATCCAGTAATTGTGCAGTAATCTACGTGTATTCTTGGCCTTATTTTTTCGGTAGTATAAGAATGCTTACGATAAATTATTATTTCTTTACTCACTCGAAAAGCAACTGTATAAATTCCTAGTAAAGCTATTGTTACTGGCATAGTACCAACACTTAAGCCGAGCTATTGCCATCGTATACCGCTCCTATGCTTGAGACAAAATGTATATATTTTCATTTATGAAATAGAAGTGCAGCTATTTAGTTTCTATTCGCGTATAAATGGCGAGGACATATCGAAAAATACCCATTACAAGAAACAATGAATACCCGCTATCTAAGCATGTATAGTTTTCCAATGTTCAATAAATGTATATATAACGCCATCAATTAAATTTGAATATTTCTCGTGTATTAAAAATCGATTTTCATTATCAAATACCTAAATTATTACAAATCTCATATTCTTCTCGAGATATTCAATGTGATTAAGTTTCCCGAAATACCCCATTTACATAACATTTAACTACTTCGATTTGCTCAAAACCTTTCGATATAGAAAATAATTACGCTAATAATTAAGTTTGCGACATTTAGTCGTATTACGCGACTGAGTTGGCCATCATTGCAATTAGTTCGCAAGAAACAAAATTTATGTGTTAGTTAATTTCAATCTGCAGCGGGGGCTCGTCTAATCATTAAATAAACACGAACTAGGCGAACGAAGCGACGAACGCAACGAGTAATTTAATCACCACCGCCAGCTAGGCCGGCTGGGCGAAACCAAATTAAAAGTAAACAACCAAAAAAATATCGCCCAATTGGTCGTGAAATCGAGATGGCAACGCCAGGCGAATAGCACCCCATCGGGCGCCCGAGGTGTTTACTGAATTTTCGCATCCAAAATCGATTATAAGGATTGAGATAATTGATAAAAAAATCGGCAGTATAAATTACCAAACATTACTTTCCTTTATAACAAAAAAAAAAACAGTAGGATATCCGAGAAGTCACTAATATTCTTTGGTGCTGTAATTCGCAGAAGGGTTGATTAATAATTCAGATTCATATATAATATTGAATCAAGCGAAAAACCATAATAACAAAACCCACAATAGGATTAATTTTGGGCTACATATATTTTATAAAATACGTTTAATTTATTATGAATAATTCAATTCCCATTTGTCGCTAGAGTTCCGATAATACGATCTGTTGTTTATTTCATCCTAAATACCGAAAAAATTTACTATGCGAATTAAATGACTATACATACTACTTACTATTTGTTTACGTGTGCAAATTCTAGAAGAAGCATGCTTCCGGATGGCAAGTCTCGGCAGTCACCAGACAGCGTCTCACGACCGCGCCGCTAACGAGGCGGGGGCGACAAGTGAGCCGCGGCGTCGCGTCGTGATTATATCGCACTCCAGCAAAATTAGTTTGATGAACCTTAGAACGATAGGATGGGATAGGAGAGGATGGCGGGATCCCCCCGTGCTTGACGGAAATATTAACGATGCCGGCAGGACGCCGAGCCGCATGATGTGTCACGTCTTGCGAGGCCTGGTGCAAGTAAACCGCCGGCGACACGCAAGCGGAGTTATATTATCAAAAAAACGCACTCTACTGAAATGCACCAGTTCGCTGACCATTATTATAATTATGTATCACCGAGTATACCAAGTTAAATTTCAGAACAAAAAATCAAATCAGGTAAAGTTGCACGTAATCAATGCGTATTGATGTGCCTCCATTTAGTTGATCAAACACTTTGTAAGAATTATATAGTTGCACTTTTATCACGGAACCGAGTGGTTTAGTACTTAAATACTAGTAATTTTCCATTAATAAAAGGTCATTTTGGACACAAAAGCACCAGTATAAAATGTTTGACTTTTGCTACCTGCTACGTTTAATCCGGGCGTGTTTAATTAATGCCGACATTGCGAAATTATATCGCCGGAGTCTTCCATCAAGTGATGAAACGCAAAGCTGCCAAAAGGGTGCGTTCGCAGTCTAGGATAATATTTTCTAATTTGCAGAAAGCGCAGCTTATTTCGTTATTAAAATTGCAGGAATGGTGGGAGGGGGGACAAAATATAGGGGTGCCGCGGGTGCTCTCTATACATCCCCCTCCCTGAAAACCGCAACACAAATAAGGGCGGAGAAAGGTTTTTACTTTCACGTTTTTCTTCATTGTGAATTCGTTTTTTTATTTGCCAAAGATTTTTTTTATTTTACCCGCGGTCGTTGTACAAGGATCGAGTGGAATATATTACAAATTTTGGTAGAATAATGAAAATGTAGAAGTTTATTTTCCACGCGGAAACATAATACGATGAGTACATAACTTACCGTTTCTAATTTAATATGCACCGAAATATATTTTAAAGCTTCGAGAGGAAGTTGTAGCAAAGAAAATATTTTACAAATAGCTTTGACAAAAAGTATCATTGTTATAAAATATAAATTTAATACCACAAATCACACACATATAGTTCTATTAAATATATCGTACAATCGGTTAATACCTATATATTTTAGCAATATTTGATTAAACTCAATATGAAATATTGTTTTGTAGTAAAATGTAGGGATTTATAAAAAAAATATGTTTATAAACCCCCACTTTTCTTGATAACATGAAACGTGCCTCTAACAAAATATACTATCGAGTAAAACTAAGTGACTCCAGGGAAAAGCACGCCATTTGAACAGAATCTATGATAAAATTCGATTCAGAAATTCTCAAAGAACCTTTTTAAAAGGTTACCTTCACAAAAAAACTACCTGCCTGGATAACTGCACTTCTGGTAAACTTTTTGTTGTAATTATCGGGCTTTAATCAAAGACAAGACAGACGGATAAAACAAAAACTGAGGCCATTGAACCAATAAAAATTATATTTTAGATGCTCTTGCAAATTTCTTATGAAAAGCAAATCCACTGAGAAATATTGACCGCACCTTTTTGACAACACGTGCTGCGTTCATTTACATTGTTTTTTCGTATTTTTAAAAGATATCTCTCAAGATTTCAACACTACATAGGAACTCTTCCGAGCCCAGCATATTTTATGCATAAAATAACAATGAATGTAAAAACAGACAAAATACACTTTTATTTCAAAAGTGTTATTAGTTTCTGCGTCAAAGCGAAAGAGCTTTCATATAACTGTCAAAGTTTTGAGTAGTTTTCAAAAGAGATAAACGATAAAATAACCTGCTCGAAGAACAAAAACTTCAGCAGGTAGTCGATACTACAAACGAATTTGTTTTCTAATGCGAAATATTATAAAAAAATAAAGAACTTTATGCGTATAAAAACGTAATTTTATTTTTAATATAAGCGTTAAAAAAATTAAATTGATGCTGGTAAATAATATTTATTAAATGTAGATGAAAACAATGATCTCAGCCTCGGAAGTACTTTGAAAATAATTATTCACAGTACGTTAAAAATATATGGTCAAACATTTCAAGGTGTTTTAGTTGTGTAAATATTGAACACAAAGTAATTAGTTCGCTAATGAGCTTTCGGGTTTTTCCAGCAATTTTCGGCGAAGCTCGGAGCTTTGTAAATATGAGCGAAGTGCACGGCGTCGCCACACGCACGCGAGTAAAGGCCTCTACACACGTTGCGACACAACCCGCAACCGACTTGCAATTAGCCAATAAAGGGACGCTATTGGCTGCTTAAAGACCGGTCGCAAGTTGTGTCGCTGCGTGTGTAGAGGCTTGGCGGAGTGATTGTGAATCGACGCCCGCCGCACCGCGAAACGGACGAGATTCACGTCTGCTCGTGATTACCTTCCCCCTGGGCTGACAGCACCGGTCCGGTAGATTATGGCCCAAAGAAACATAAATCTAACTAGAGCAAGCAGACAATACAGCGGCCAAAAATACACAATACGCTTTGACAACTGAGGTTACTTGTTCAGGTGTATTTGAATAACCCATTACTTACACAGTCTGACCCATCGTTCTACATATAGGCATGACTTTATATTGCATTTTTGATTTCGGATCAGTTATCTTAACTGCGTATCAATACAACAATATTTACTACATTTCTGAAATTGTACTGAATAATTCAAAAATTGGTTTCTTTTTATGTCTACTTTTTATTATATCTATTATATCTACTTTACAGTTTTTTTTTAGAGCAACTTCAAAAAAACTGTTTTATTAAGAAAGTCACGAGAGAAATGGTACAAATGTTATGGTTCATTCGGAAGATTTTCGTGATATTTAAATAATTAGATCATGGTTTTAATAAATATATCAGTATATAAGAAATTCTTGTGATGTTCCACATTTTACGTTTATAAAATTAATCACAAAAATATCCTTATTTGAAAAAAAAAAATCAAAATGGAATTCAATCAAGTTCTTTTAGTCAAATTTAAAGCGTCTAACTTAATAGATATATATATATATATATATATATATATATATATATATATATATATATATATATATATATATATATATATATATATATATATATACTATGATTTATTACAAGTGACACAAAATAGTAAGAATCAAACATTTTGAGAAAATTATCACTTACATAAAACGAATTTCAAGATAATACCGCCAAGTTTCTGCTCACAATTTTACCATTGATAAAATCATGTTACATAAAACGATATAAAAAAAGTAACGTACAATGAAGATAGAAGTAAAATGCTCTGAACAGCTCGTTACGTCGGCGGAGGAGATTATGTGGATAGATGCTGCTATTCCTTTCTCAAAAGGACTCTTGCGACGTCTCTGGGAAAGCTCTCCCTGAACAGTTAGTGTATTCTGCAGACGTCGTGTATATTAAATTACCCCAGAAACTTGCATCGTCTCAGTGCAGCAAAATTCACTAGAATAACAATGTTATGTATTTGTATATTCAAAACTGCTTGTGAGTAACTACTGTTACGCGACATGCGCTAATTCCAGCAGTGCAAACTTACAACGGAATCGTTGCTTTACATCACGGCGGGGATTTTATTATATTTAACAACAGCAAAAAATACATTTAAATACCACTAACTGGCGCACAGTCGAGGTTTCAGCGTAAGTTTTCAACAAACACAACCCTATTGAGCATGGCAAAAAATGCTTGCCAGCAAATTTCCGATCCCTATAACAGTATATCTTTCAGTCTCAGCGTTTCTTTTCGCCGGCAAGGAGCTTATCAAATCCAATACCTCAGATAATCCCCGAGCCCTCCGCGCCCGCCCGGGAATATTGGCAAACATTATCGTGGGGGGCAAACACCAATATCGGGGGGCGAGTGCTCCGGGCCCGGGGGCCGCCCCCCGTAACGGCCACCGGGCCACTCGCAGAGACACCTAAGTGTCCGACAAAGTGAGTGCTAAAATTTATACTGAGATTTGAGAGGGGAGGGGGAGAAACTGCGTCATTAGGTAAACAACAAATTCGGTCGGGTATTTTGGTATAGTAACTTGGACGGGTCTCCACGTGGATTACCTGCCCGAGGACTGTAGGCACGTGTGTTATCAACGAAATACAAGACTTCATACTTTTGCACTCAAAACAAGAACAAGAATTATCATTAGCGTCGGTCATTTTATATAAATACTCTCCCGATAAGAGCCTACCCTTTTATGTACCATAAAATTATACAACTTTTACAGGTAAACTTGACTCAAGTAAAATAACTACTAAAATAAACACCACGGTAACATTTATCGAATATTTAATTATAAAATTTCAGTGTTAGGAAAACCATTTACGACTACGCCGTAGCTCGCTTTATTTAAAAGTTAATTGATGAAAAAGCAATCTACAAAACTTGATAGTTCCATTTAAGGAAGATGGAGAGCATTTACACAAATTAATTACATTAACGAATGACTATGGTAGTTTTAGGGTTGTAAGGGAGGGCGGATTTTGCAGGTGGGCGACCCTCGACAGCCGGAAACACCGGAGGGTGGTTTGCCGAGAGGGCGTGACGGACAAATAATGCTATAGTGGAAAGACACACGAAGCTTCGTATGTGTGTAGGAGGAGTGTAAATTTACTTATGTTTGTTGAGTAATTAATGCTGGGTAGATTTCAGTTGAATTTCACCAAAACTGTTAATTATTTCACTTGTGATTTGCTTATAGTCTTCTCATAAGCTTTCAAAACGCTGCACTCTCAGTGCTGAGATTCCTCCGCTCGAGCGGATGGAGTTTCATAAAGGAAATATTTCAGAAACTATCCCGCAAGCTGAGCAGCGCCACTCAGTTATTTCACTCAGGGCCTCGCTCATAACAAGGGTGTGTTTTACACAAAATCCCATTACCTGGACTTACGCAAAGCGAACATGAATATTTATTAGGGTACTTCGACAAAGTATCGATTTCGGAATCAATTATCGGTATAAATTTAGTCAAATTTCAGAATAAATTAATTGAAGAGATGTTTAAAATTACCTTGAAACCAGCCGCCAAATATGTGATGAGCAACAAGTGTTTACTTTTATATATATATACTGTATTCCTCATCCATAATAATCTATGTGACATTCGAGTTTATATTGTGTAAATGATGTGAAACTAATAGATAATTGCTTCACACCCGTCTTCCTTGTGCCATTCTTGATGTTTCACTAGTAAACAAAAATATGTAAAGAGTTCTAATTTATATTATAAATTTATTTCTACTTTATAGAATATAATAATATGCATATTCATTTCCACGAAAAAAAATTACTTTGTTTCATAGCTGCAACCAAGCGCAGTAAAAATATCGTTATTTCAACAGTTAAACGCAGTAAAGAAAATCTCACATAAAACATAAAAAAATTCTGCAGAAATTCGTTTTAATAAATTATATTACGTCCCCGGGGCGTTTATGCTGCTACCTGGAGCGGTAAAAGTATTTAATAAGGAGGGAGAGAGGGCGAGAGGGTGAGAGGGCGAGAGAGTGAGAGGGTGAGAGGGCACCGGCGGCGCGTGCACCGGCGCCAATGGAAAATGCGTTTTCTGCCGGAAGAAGCTTAAAAAGGAAATGCGCTGATAATGCTAGAGTGCACTTCATAGTATTGCCTGGAACAGCTTTGCGCTCGAGCTTCACAAATTCACTGCCTATATTAAAGCGCATTCCGGAGTTATTCATGATTAAAGAATTTTTCATTAAAAACGAATAAAAAATTATCTTCAGAAGCGAGACTTTATTTGTTCAAGCATAAAAACTTTCTGACTTTTTTTGCTATGATGCATTTTATCACATTACTGTAATTAAAACTGAAAAGAATATTAAATTACAATGTCTACCCTACAACCCAATCCAAAAAATAGCACTAAAGAAAAATCTAATATTATTTTACGGATTAGTTTGTGTGAATATATAAAATTTTCGTTCATTCTCACATCTACTTTGGTGAAATTCAGTTAAGCTTATCTTAAGCTCGTAAAATCATCGCATAACACGTGATCACAAAACAACCCTATAGGTTCCGTTCGTTCTAGAATCACGATATTTCCTCGTAACCCTTGGCCCTACATGGATCCCGATTCTCACCCTCCACCTGTGCCCTGCTGAGGAAAACCTTGAAGGGGAAATAACCGGAGAACCTGCAAGCAAACGACCCGACACCCAAAGGTCGGAGGCGAGTGCAAGCGTGTGGAAATCAACTATTTAAATATATTATTATTAGATTTTCTGAAAATTCGAAACGGCTAGTGGAATTTTGGTACCATACTTAATGACAAGATAAACTACTATGGATTTATATTGTGTTATAAAGCAATTTAAGGCCCATGCCTCCGTTTATAAACAATGCGTTTGAAATTTCATTTTAAAATATTTTCAAAACCATACCATTCACAACTTTAACGATTTAAAGTCGACACAGATTATTATTTAATATCTGATATTCAACCTTTTTTTCTGTATAGTCCTGAGTACTTACAATATGCTTAAAGACAATGAATTGATATACGAAATTATAATCAATACCGTATAAAAAAATGTGTCAGTGGCGTTTTGGAAGATTGTCTTGTAAATTTATATATTATCAGCCTTTAGTTATAGTATTTTATCATAAAGTATGAGTAGATGGGTTCTTACCGTAGTCTGGGGTAAGTTTGGGCGCATTTCTCAGATAACACAAGGGGCGTCAAAGAGCGCTGATCTGCCCTGGATGGAGGTTATTGGAATTCCCTCCCCTCGGGGGTAAAGCGTCACACGTGAGGCTGTATTGATAAGATGTGAGTATATAAATCGTTGAGCATTATTTTCATCCCCCACCCAGCGATATCAACACGGTTTCCGATCGACTCGCTCAGACACCCAAGCACGCGTGGTTCAGGCTATGGGATCGAATTCCCTAGAAAAGTCTATGAAATTTTCTCAAAACGGAATATAACCACTCAGTAAAACAAATACACCGTATATTTCTATTTATAAATTTTACAGTGAGATATGGCCATGTGTTTGTTTGTTCACTCTCAATATATGCTTTAATTTAAAAAAAGAAATACAAAACTCTTAAATAATAAATGCATACGGATTTGCAAATATCCTGAAGTTAAGGGATGCCATTGCAAATAAATTAGACCGCATATTATAAAAAAAACATCCATGCACAATATAAAAAAGAGAGTATGTTTTTAATAAAAAAACGCTATTTTATTGTATACACTCAGCATTTGTATTTTAAGAACTACATGTATATTATGTATTCGCTGAATATAAGAAAACATTTTATTTATACGAAACTTTGCATTTAATATAGTTGTAGCATTTTTCACTCTACCCTGTCTACAAAAACTTGTCGAGTTCACGTATTTTCAATCTTATTTGATTTTAATCTGTAAGTAATGGCTGCATGTCGATTAAAATTTCGCAGAAAAACCCTGAGCAACGCGCGTTACATATTGTAATGTAATCAAGATGGATTCCCTGCTTTAAAATTTTCTTTTTCATTAATAATACAGTAGTTTAGGGAGCCTAATTGAACGCACGGGGCATCGGCCTGGGAAAACGCGTGGCGTAGGGTACATCGTTTTCCTGTTGGAAGAAAGGGAGTCTCGGATAAGATTGAAAAAAAAGAGCTTCAGATTGCTGTTTAAGATTCAGATATAAGTCTCGCTTGTGCCGGCTCACCTCGCTTGGATAATGGTTTCCGTTCCGGTGATCAGAAAGAAATTTAAATCAAATTTTCAATGAAATCTCCCGAAACATCCTCCAAGAAAGAGCGCTTGTAATGATCTGATGAATATTTACGCGGAAAATATTTTTCCATTACTTTTTATGACGAAGGGAGAAGACCAAACGACTTCATCGATGTTTCGATGAATCTACGCACTTATAAGAACTGTAAAAAAACGAGACACAAAAATAAAAAAATTTAACTACTTATCTAAGCGTTTATATTTTAATATATATTAAATAAATATGAACAAAAAACAATACACAATTAATAGTAAATATTTTTATCTCCGTTAGAAAGCAGTCAAGTTTCCGAGCTTGTACAATCTTGGCATAAGACGTCAAGACCTCAATTTTCCCTGAACTATGTGCACGTGTATTTGCTCCAAAACCTGGCATGTTTCAAACTGAAATACGCGGAGATAAGCTCGAACACAGTACTGGTAAACATGCTAATTAAGGCAACACAAAGCATTCGCCAAGTTCATGAATTTTGCGATACTGTGTTCCGCTTTAATAGAACAACTAACTGGGTTACACAATATTTCGTCAATGTACACACAAAAATACAATGCATCACTTAAAACAAGCCGTATTTATTTAAGTAGTAAAAAATACACTCGTTCTTAGAATAATACAATAATGCATTATTATTGACTTGTTGCCTCCAACTTATCTATAACACCCAAGGCTTTAATTAAACTGACTTTGAATGTATTTACAATATAAATGAGGATTTACATGAACAACAATACTTTAAATAAATATCTATATAATTTAAAAGTGACATAAAAACGAAAGAAGAAAGGTACTTTAATATCCCACTGTGTTGTCAGGAATTGGCGAGTCTGTTCAGTTTGCAATTTACCACAACAGGGGGGTGGGGCTAATGTAATATCAGTGATATAGTCGATCCCAAGTACTCCCCTGATAAAAAGCGTATATTTTACTGAGTAGTTAGAGTGCTGTAAATGCCACGCTCCGTACTCTCAACTGAGCCAGGAAATGGAACGGACGTATTTACACGCCAAAGTGATTATTAAAGCAGCCAAAAATTTACAATGTTTTTATTTTATTTTTAACGATATCGATTCAGATGGCCTACATTTCGGTACTCATGGGAATCTCATTATCAAAGCTTTAATAGATTAATCAACGTCAAAATGACAGCCTCCCTTGCTTCTGCGCAGGCTTTGTCTGTCTTGCACACATGGCCTGCGAAGTAAATGGAATTTAAAACGAAGCAATGCGTCTTCTAGGGGCTGTTTAGAAAAGCCATCAATTCGAATTGAATGCCTATGCTTACTTTGGTAGTACAACGCAAATACGTGAAACGATATGTGTGACAAATTATTTTTTTGTGTTATTGCTTACAAGTAGTACATGCCTATACGCGTGTTCTGGACTGGCGACTGGGGTGTGTCATTGCGTGATGTAACAGTTATATTTTATGACAGTCTAACGGCGTTAAATTGACAATGATAACGCGTGAAACCCGAACTGATTTAACTGAAAATGCGCAAATAACATTTGACATTACGCTTCAAATAGGTACAACATTGTGATACAAAATATTAATGAGCTTGAAATATTTATGGATATGTAAAACGCATGCAAATTGAAAACAAACAGAATAATATTTGTACGTTGTGTGGAATTTCATTTACTTAAAATTAACTCTAAACAATTTAATTATCAGCCAAGAATGTAAGCATTATAAGACAACAATGAACTTTGTATTTTTACAAGTAGCTACGGACAAAACAACAATTTGATATTTAAAATAATCTGTGATAATACAAATAATTATAAGATTCGAAAATCATGCCTTAATTATAATCATAAGGATATTTTTATTGTTAAAAGAAATGTGATTTAAAAATTATAAAAAAAAATAATTTAACAACTTAATTAATTAGACAGAATGAAAGTCGTAATGACACAATTGTGTTTTAAAAAGACAAAGCGACGACTAGATGAAAGCGTTTTTTTTTCAAAGGCAGAATTTATTCTTCCCAGGCGAAATATAATTTAAAATCTGCGAGTAACCTCTCGTAATGTGCTCACACTGCGGAGGCTTTGTTGAACGGAACACTCACCGGAGGGCAAAATTACAGCTTGAGCTCGGAATGCCATCGTATTTGAATATCCTTACAAGACCACTCCACTAATGAACAACCTAACAAAGAAATAATTCAATTATTTCAAAAATAATTAAAGTACATGGCGGGATGGACCGCGGGGCGGAGGCGGGGGCGGGGGTCTCTGCTGAACCTTCCGCGCTCAGCGACTGACTTTGTTTTTTTTTTTTTTTTTTAACAAGCAAGGCTAATTATAACTAATCCGTGCCTGCTTGAAAGCGTTCATTAGATAATATAATGGATTTGCGCCGTTAATGGCGTAGTTAAAATGGCGAGCGAGGCTTAGTCCGGCGGGTAGCATCGCCGGCGAGCGACCTGCTCACCTGCTGAAGTGCAACACAAATTCACCTCTGTGCTCGATTGAGGAGGAATACGTATATCTTACATAACCATTTTTAAAAAAATTTAATTAAACGTATATTTTGTTGATTTATGTCGATATTACCTTTCAATTGTAATAAAAGTTTCCTCTCAAGATCTCTAAACCCTCTGAATTTCTAAATCTATATTCCTTATGATAAAACAAAAATGTATTTTTTGTAATGTAAGTATTTTTTGGGCACACATTTATTTTGTTTGAATACTACTTATTGAAACTTATTTACATAATATGAAAATAATAACAATAATACATCGCAAAACTTTAATAATATTTATATGACTTGCGGTATTTTCAAAGTGATGAGCATATGACATACTCAGAACAAATTTAACAAAACAAATAAAAAGAAAAGGTTAGTAAAAACATACCGGTGGAAAGTAGCGAATGACGCGATTGTACCATTTTGTATTCAAAGGTTTTAACCCTTAAATTGCTAGGGTTTACTCGACGCATGTACCAGGAACTCGTGTACATGTGCACTTCACGCCTCTTGGTCGCGCCCTATGTAGGGGAGGGCATACCCAGCAATAGCCGCTGTGAAATCTTGGGGCGTTTTGTTATGTGCAACGACAGTAATTATTGCCCACAGTGGTATTTTACGTAAATACACAGTCAGAAGCAACGCCAGGATGTACTTAACCCTACAATGGAGGGATAAAAACATATAAATAATCGTAAAATAACAAATTTTATCTATTATTCATTGTGACAGTAAAACAACTCAATTAAAGTTTAAAAAATATATAAGACACTTTAAATTTAAAAATCATTATACATCTACTTATTATACACAGCTCTATACATTTTAGCATAATTTAAAGGATGCAAAGTAAATATATAGTTCTTGATACTGTACAATATCCATTTTTGCATTTAAAAAAGCACTTTACTTCAGGAAGGTGCAAATGGATTCAGCGGGGTTTACACGCTCCACTGTATCAAAAACCTAATAATAATGAATTCGGATTACAAAATACCAACAAAAAAAAAAGATTCAAAGAGAAATATGTAAAATTTCAAATCCACTAGATACTGGGGGTGTTTCGTGTTAAAATTAACGCACTCGGCGGGGTTTTTTCTGGTTTAACATTTTGCGGCGCAGATAAGCAAGATTTATTCGGCTAAGCCCCGCGCCGCCAGGGTTAACCGCCCGCCGTGAAGGAACATTCGCCAACATCCTGTCGGCCGCTCGCCACTTGTAAATAAAAGGCCCATTTTTGTCGGGTAAAAATAGCCGGAACGGTTGCCGATGTGTTAATGTGACTTGGCTTCGTTTGTATTTCCTTTCGAGAAGTAGCTTTATAGGGCACATCAAAGAAATGCAGAGCAGTAGCCGTACCTTTACACTTGTACCTACATCATACAGTTCTACTTAATCTTATGAAATGATTTTACAGAATATATAGAAAGTCGTTCATTTAAATAGTCTACTACTACTTTTCTATTACCTAGATAGATATTTATAGTCGGATGGATAGATTTCTATAGTCGACTTAGCAAGACTGACTCAGAATAAACACATGTTCAATGAGATGGTCACCAACCTCTTATGAGGAGAGGTAATTATATTTCTTAGAATGAATTTATGATAAGTTTATTATAAATTTTAAATGAAAACTCAAAAACAAAAAAATAACGTATAATGATTGTGGTAATGTAGCAACTGAATTATTAACATATTTTTTTACAAATTAAAATGAGATTTCCCTCAGCAATACGCTTTTTGATAAAACGGCAATATAAATATATATTTGAGATAAAGTTTTGTAGGTTTAAATTTTTATGTTTTTTTTTCGATTTGATGGTGGCATTTTAGCTTAACTCAATTAGTTTGAAATGTTTAAAAAAAAAAACTCGCGAAATGAATTGCCGAGTTCGCAAACTCGTGTACGCATTTGAGGCTGTCGAAAAACCTATTGAATATTTTATAACAGCTGACAAAGTTACAAAATAAAACGTGATATATCCTTTGAATTTGAAAAAAAACAGATATTCTGTCAAGCTATAAATTTACGAGGTGTAATTTAAAATTATTTCTTAAACTCTATATTTTCCGGCATTAATTTACAATTATACTCGCTAACGCTATTGCTTGTCACAAACATCACTTAACCCTCGATTCTAATATTTTTTTTATTCGTAATTTTATCTTCCGTCCGCGTCACGGTTTAAGTATCGATAAAAGGACAATGTCTCTAACAAAAGACGTGCAACTATAAACAAGCAGACTATTTCACGTGGAAACCAAAACGATCTCCGGCGGAATGTGCAAATATATCAATTCCCTTGGAACGACATCGCAGGTCCGCTGAACCCTCAACCGAAATAGCCTAGGATTTTATGATTATGTAATGTCCACACACCCCGACACGGAGCGGGCCTCTTGCGGCATTTATGTATTTTTATTTTTTAAAAAACCTTTGTAAAGGTCAGGCAAGCTCCTTTATTATTTTTTTTCAAAGACTCTTCGTTATTTAAATAGAGATTAAAAGTTTTTTCAGGAACTCATTAAAGACGCATTAAACGAACGCTATATTAAGCGATATTAAAAACGAAAATTAAAACTAAATAATATAAATATAATAAAAAAAAATTTTGTGGAAAATCACAACAGAAACTTAGCAATGGTAAGAGATCACATTTATAGCGTGAACAGAATCTTTTTTATTACAGCTAATTACATTTTCAATTATGAAGAGAACTATCTGTAGCGGTTTTATTTTACTAATTATATCACCATATATGAGTTTCTTTCACAAGTAATTCGAACAAAAGACTTTCCGTACCATTCATTGCACAGCTTGATAACATAATAAAAAAATTACAGAAGATTTCCTTAACTCTTTCAACGTCCGTATACGTATACTAGGGATTTCAAAACCGTGAGCTTAGTAGATCTGACTGTGTCTCATTAAGAAATAAGCCTCATTCAGTGGTTCATAAGACAATTTTCAATAATCAGTGTTGGTAAGTACAAGGACGCGTCAGATAAATATTTGTAGGCAGGTTGCTTTTATGTCTTTTTAGGTGAGTTTAAGTAAGCGATTAGTACTCACAAAGGTAGGCAGCGTCTCGTGGCACGGCGGCGGTGGTTGCTCCCGTAATTAGCGACGAGACACCTGCGAAAGATAATTACACCTGTGAGAAACTTGAGCAAGAGAGAAGCGAGAAATAAACACCATGTAAAGTATTGTTAGTCTATCAATCAACGGCAGGTAGTTGTAAAGTTCATACACTTAAACTGATTAATAATTACCGATAAAATCACACAAGACATAATAGTAGGTGATTGCAATATGACTTTAACAAATTAATCCTTGTTATTAAATATATCCTTAGAATAAATAATAAAATAGTACCATATAAAAAACTTCACTTAATCGTATAAGTTTTTTATATCACGTGATAGGTTTTATGGTATGTTTGACTAATTGCTTATAGCTATTAACTTGTCATAAACTAGCCGTAAAAAGATCCAATACGTAACACGTATTATTTTTACACAGATCGCTGTAATAGCTTTACTAAGCGATTCAATAGACTCAATTTAAAAAAACAATATTGTCGATGAAAATCAGGTCGTAAAATCAACAAGTACATTGGGACATTTAATGCTGCATTCTCAACAATAGAATTTCCCCGGTTATCCGGATGCTCGGTTCCATTATTGCCGCACTGTGACCAAGGTCAACAACCAAATAGGCCGTTGACAACAACCAGTAACACGAAACGTAACAATTGCGGTCGTTATAATTGCTATAATAAAGTCCCGGACTGCATTTCTCGCTTGGCCTCGTTCTCCGCTGCCAAGTTGAATTGAAATATCGATTTTACAATGGATTAATATTTAAAACTGCAATGGTTTACCTCGGACGTTGAGAACAATCAGTGCAAGGAGAGTTAAAATTATTTCATTTCAAGAGGTTAACATTAGACTCAGTGTAGTTAATACGGTAATTTGTTCATAGTCTTTAAATAAATATAAATAATAGAGGCTGACTGAGATTTTTTTTGAAATTAAACAATAAAAAAATGGAACAATACAGGTGTCTTCAATAAATAAATGAATAAAGGCGCACTTTGTCAGATCCTAATATTTAATTACAAATATTAAAAAAATATAAAATATATTTTTTAACACAATAACTGTCGCACATCTTGTTATAATGCTATATAGTACATACAGTGCTATATAGTACTAACATACATTTATGAAAACCTTCTACTAGATATATTCAATGACTCTTCTATTATAACATATACCACATTTATAATATACTTTCAAACAGTCGGAGTTGAATTAGTAATGTTTATCCGACTTTGACGAACACTTTCACGAAAAATTTCAGTTATATAAACACAAATGATAATTTCCTAAAATAAGCATAACTACTTTTCTCTCTCGCGTTTATACAAGCAAAGCCTAACTACGGAGGAATTCTACAACAACCAACAAAACTCCTGTGTTTAAAAATAAAGTTTGATTTATTTCATTTTTAAAACATCCAGCGGCTTTGATTCTGTGTTAAGCTAACATGTATGCAAACTCCAGTTAGCGGGAAAATGATGATAAATGTTTTTATCTTCTAATATTGCGCATAGCTTTACAATATGCAATAACAGTTTATTATGATTTAAATTTCCGCGTGTCTACCTTACGTTATGATATTTATATTTCTAAAACACCGTGAAGTCTCTTGAAGTCCACAGAGATTCCATGATCGTAAACAAGTTATCGTCCCGCGCATATTGTAGCAAACGTGTAAATAATTACTCGTGCCGTATAATGCACACAATAATATATGTACTAACAAATAACAAAGGCGTGCCCTGCACTTTTAATCAAGGCATTCAAGAATAGCGCATCGTGTGTATTAAGATAATACAAAATCTGACAACATATAAACATCTACAGTTCTACTACAGCTATAATCGGATTCGCTTTGAAGCTGCTTATAAACGAACATGGAAACAAAGCTGTAGCCGATTTATATAATAGTAACGTTCCATGGGCGGCACATCGTGTAACTTATATAAAAAATTACTCATACATCCGTCTGCCAAAATTCTTTTTAATTGTGTCTCATTGAAATTTCCAAAGCCTCAGAATATTTACAGTGCGACTCTGTGAACTGAACGTTTGATCAACCGCAGTACTCTAATGAATTACTCAGGTCACTAGTATAAAAATGATGCTAACACATCCAAGAACACGCAACAGGTCAGCTAAGGTTGAGGTTTCCCTTTATATTATATTTATATTACGTAAGGTTATTAAAATTGCGCGGCGGCGTTTCAGTATAGAAACCTCAGGCTAAGTTTGTGATTACCGTAGCAATACAACATAATGGAAGCTGCGGGCTCTCTTCGGCGTTAAAAATCATGGAAATTACTCCTAAATTAGCCCGTATAAACCCAATCAGCTCATCTACTTATTCCAAGTATTACTTGCATTCAATAAAAATATCTACTACTGAAAATATAGTATGAACACCATGGAGGATATATGTTAAAAAAAAAAAAACAAATGTAATAAGCTACTTGTATTGTAATATTTATTAACGCTTTCACTGCTGTCTCAAGATATTTAAAATTATTTGAATATATCATCGTATCCCTGAAGTAGTACCCCGTCACTGAAAACAGCGCAATGTGGTCTTAGGGAATCTGTGATCCATCTCGCCGTCGGCTGAGCGCCTCGCCCGATCCATTTCCTCGTCATGCAGTAGATAAGGTAAACAATGTCGGCGGTGATATATCCGGGATGTGAATCGGGGATTTGTTAGCCCGGCGGGTGAGCCGATGGGCCGGTGGGGGCGAGCTGGCCCTGACCTCCCGGCGGCATTACCATGCCAGCCAGCACGGAGCTAAATGCCCCGGCATCACGAACCGCCTTACATTACGGCCGAGCCGAAAAGGTCAGATTGACAGGTGACTTTTTTATGGCTTTCAATAAACTGTCGGTAATATCACACGGAAGTTTTTTTTTTTTTTTTTTTCAATATAAAAACATATAAATTGTTTATTAATATATCGTATAAAATTTCGTAACGAATATAAAATGTTTATTAATATTCGAATCGCTGAATGTGCTTCAGCCTCCGGGGACGATCATAATCAAGCAATTTCGTGTAATATGAACGTTTTATGATATTCCTATGTATACATATATATAAAATGAATAAAGATGCCATGCCGTGACTGGATAGTGATGTCATTAAATTGCCATCAAATCCTTCACTATCGGAGGTTCAGGACAATAACATAACAATGATAAAAATATATATACACAAAAAATAAAAAATAAAAATTCGCTATTACAAGTTTACAATTTTTATGCAATCGACATGTGAAACTATGGAAAATTATTTTTATTTGTTTGGAAATGAAATAATATTGTTATAATTATTAAAGTCTATTTCATCTCTAATTTCGAGAAATTATATGAAAATTAATTAAAACTTTTTTGAGAGTTTCATGCGGCGTGGAAACATCGCCCGGTCTGTTAACCAAAGAAGGGACTGACATTATATTTTTAATTATTATACTTTTTTCAATATGTGATTATTTGAATAAACTATTTAAAACGATTATTATATAATAGTTCCTTATTGAGTGATTCTCGTAGTGAGTCCATTCAAATGAGAAAACATTTTAATGATTTCCCTAAAATGACTTCAGTACCAAAACACCAAAATTAGGAAAAAGGAACAAGGATACAAGAATTTGTGAACATGTCACACTATTTAAGTATTTCATGTGGCGTTTTTTTAGTTTTTATTTACTTATTTTTTCTTGCTTAAATTCACAGCCTTTATTGTCTAAGCTCTATGTTTACGAACACCAAGAGAATACTTACAAATACAAAGCAAAGGTAGTGCTTTATAGACAATAAATACACTTGAACAAATTAGTACACCCACGTGATTAACGCTTATCCAGTACCAGATGGGTAGCGTAAATCGAGTCTTAAAGACAGGCCATTATCGGTACGAATACAATTGCTGACCAAATAATCTGAACTACTAACGTTTACTTGCGTTAAAAAAATATATAACATTTATATCTGTTTTGTTTGAAAGTGGGGGCGTGTGTGCTTTTAGTGTCCCTACTTCACATGTGTTGACCTGATTTAAAAAGTCGATGGCTCATTGGTTTGTGGCGCATTGTGCACTCAGTGCGATGCGTGTCGACACATATTTGTATGGTGACACAAAACGAGCGATCGAGGTTTAGTGTTGGCGCCCGTATCAGCTTTGTGGTTCAATCGAACCAATTCCCGATGACCTTATCGAATTGGGTTCGATCGCTACTGTACGACCTCTATAAAAATCTAACGTGACCCCAAATTTCGGAATCAATTTGATGTGAGGGTATAAGTACGAGAATTTATCTACTTACCCAAATGTTATTCAATATTTATGGCGTATCCGAATAACGACTTGTAGGGATATTAAATATATTAAACATATTCACAAAGTTAGTTTTATTAAATTAAAAAATAAAATGATAAAAAAATGTATTAGATGTTAATTTGAATTCATTAATCCAACCTTAAGATAAAAAAAAACTTGGAATCATGTGAATATGTTTAATATGAGAAACAAACAATTTGACCTGTGAATAAAATAATTATTATAATTTAAATATAAAGTAAACAATATTACCAAATGTTTTTGAAGTATTTACTCTTAAATTAAAATATTTTAGAAAATTAAAAAAAAAATTATAATTATGATTCATTTAAGATTGTTTTCAAAGTAGGCAGATATAAATCCAAGGTGTAACATGCCTAATAATAATAAAAAATGTTATCTTTGTATTCATAGTATCTCATTCAGAAGGCAAATATTTAATTAACATTATTCACATTCCTGTCGCACCTGAGAGGTGAAGAGTCATTCACAGAGCAAAACCTCCTTGAAAATATATACGATAACCAATGAAAAACACAGCATCGTAGAGTATCGTCGATCACTCGAGTGAGGCATGCAGTGTGAAGGGCGAGTCATTTGCCCAAGCAGGCGCCACGCAGGACAATTGAAGTGTTAATGTACGAGAAGTGACGCAACCAAACAAATTGGAATAATGTTTACGCTGGCCAGAGCGACGGAGAAGCAACTTCTCTATGCATGCGCTGCACTTCCGTCCCTGGGGGAAGTAAAGTAAGATGCAAGAGCTAATTACTTTTCTCCACTTTAAATGCATCAAACAAGAGCATTACCGCCTTGTGAACGCCGGCGCGCATTCTGAACGGTAAACGCTGAGTTAAACTGAAAATTTATACTTTATTCCGTGCAAAGAATACTAAACTTTGCATAGCTGTGTGTTTCTAACTTTAGTCCTCTTTTTATTAAAAAATAAACGCTTCAAAACACTAGTTAATATAACAAGATGCATAGCAAATTCGTGTAGTTTATTATACGCCTGCACATAATTTGAAAGCTTTTTGAACTTAAATACATCAAACAGTTAAGGACTATAAAAGCTTCAAGTAATATAGAACTTACATTATAAAGCACAAATTGTAATTTATTTGAAAATACATCAGATACGCGAGAAAAATATTATCTTCTGAATCAAGTCAACACAGTACTGTAATTCGGGATCCGTACAACAATGGCATATAAGCACATTGAAAAAAATAATATATTTTAATACGACCCCTATCTAGAATTAGTTAACAAATAATTTTAAAATATACGGACTAATCAGAATAATTATTAATAGGAATTAATTTGTAGTTGGATTAATGAACAATGATGAGGATTGCAGGTGATGCGCGTAAATACAAAGTATCGCCCCATTGGCCGGCCACCAAGACGCGTAACGCGTGTGCGGGGGGCTCTCGCCGTGAATCATCGGTCTAAATAAATCAACTGCACAATCGCGACCGGCTTAATATGTTGAGTAATGTATGCCATGAATGTGCGTATACATGTTCAAACCGTGCGTTTGAACCGGCCCTGTAGAGGGTGGTATACTCGGCGACTGTCGATGAACTAACAACAAGCATAGCATATTTACAATTGACAGATGCAATGTGTACAATATACGCTTGAGATGTTAGCATGTCCGTCGTAGTTTTTTTTAAATCGTTGTACTTAATAATGAAAAGAAAATAATATAAAATTTGAAAAAAAAATTGTGTAAACACTTGCAAACTTGACTAAAGGCATCAAAACACGTAGCAATAAATCGCGCCACCAACTTGCACCAAGCCAATAGCGTCCTACATTTTCAGCAAAACTATTTTAAAAAAAAACATCTAAAATTAAGGGACGCTTTTGGCTAGTTGCAAGTTTATTTACAGAGAAGAAAAAGCTCGAATGGGTTCTTATGGCCAAAATCATCCTTTTCATCAGGAGAAAATCTTTAAAAAAATATTTTCTCTCATTTAGATTCATATAAAAATATTTGTCTCGGTAAATGAACACCTTAACATGTGATTGTAAAATACGTTTTAATTTCACAGAAACAATTGTAATAAACAACTAAAATAAAAATATTCGTTACTAATAAACCTACATAAAGCATGCACGACAATCTACAGCTTTAATTACTTTTAAATCATGATTAATTACAATTATGTATTCATATGAGATAGAAATACGTTAAATAGCTTACGTAATTAGTGTATAATTTTATAAAGATGCAATAAGTTACAATTTATAAATAAAATCGATTGTCATTCTCACGGAACCATTGTTCAATGATATAAGCAAAAAAAAATATCGAAGTGCCATTTTATGAACCGATACGAAGAATAAATATTTGGTTACAAAAATCTATATTTCTTTACAAACAATAACATAACAATTTTCTCAGGTATGTGGAAGTACATGAACACTAACAAGTTACCCTTGGCTATGTCATACATTAGAATGGCTATGGTAATATTTATTCTCTGTAATATATTAAAATATAATAAAGATAACCAGAACAGTAAATCATAATTTCAATAAATATAAATTAAAGACTATTGTCATTGAACAGAGATCTAATTGAATTAACTACCAGTAATCGTATGCTCCATAATTTACAAATAAATATCATCCTTTAAAAATTTAGAATAAATTAAAACTTATTAATACGTAAAAGGGTAAGTCCTTTATTTTAATACTTTAAAGAATAACAATTTCTTTTTAAATCACATAACACTAAGAGATATTCAGTTTAACAATTACTAGTACTCATAGGCTTATACTAAATGAGTTTTATAGTTTATACTGAGTGTACAGTGGCGAAAGTTCTAGTCGAGCCCGCTCGAGAGGAAGATTTCTAATTATGTTACTTCGCAAAACTAATTCGGACCAACAAGCTATCGCCGAGCACAGCGTTACTTAATTAATCCAACAGCTTTAATCGTATGCATAGAACCATCGTGCATTAAACACACTATTAATTAAAAAGATCGCTCGCTGCGATTGTATCGGGACAGGCGTACACCTCAATCTGCGCTAAGCCGAAGCGATTTGTTAGTTGCTTGTTCATGTCAAGACTTCAATCTGGACCTGGAGCAGTGCGCGCTGCGACGGCTTCACTCATCGCCATCGACACGTCGGAGCTGATAAAAAAATAGAATACCTCGTATTAAAAGTAAAAGCCAATCAAGTAAACACCTCAAAAGAAATAACGCTCCCAATATCTCTATCATATCCTCAAAAGATATTTCTAAGAAAATTGAGAATTTCCGGTTTAAAACTAGCACTGTTTATCACGTGAAACCATTCAGCAAATTCCTTAAAAAAATATTTGAAAACATAAAAAAAAATTCCTCACAAATAAGAAATATTTATTGAAATAATATTGAAATGCAGAATGATGTGCAGATAAAGTTGTAACATTCTCATTCGCATCACATAAAACCTTCTGGGGATAAAACTTCGGTGTTATACAACTACTAAAAAAATAAAACAAAGTGGGTTGTTTATTTATTTAATAAATATAAATTAATATTCTGTGCGTAAACAACAATATGTTTAATATTTAGTATATCAAAGGGATAGTTCAACCGGCAAGTATGTTAATATTGTATTACTTTTAATTAACAGCCGAGAATAACTATGTTCGTTAGTGCATTCATCATTCGGTAAAACCATTTAACAATTGTACATAAATATTCATAAGCACTAATTTATTCTTTAGGGTGTTGACTTAATTAAAAATACTTCTAGAGTGAAATCACAGCCTTGTGACCTGGTCTAGTGCTTTGAGAAAGAAAGTAATTCATATTTATTCAGCTTTTTTAAAATTATAATTTAATAAATATTTATACAAAGTTTATGCTGATTTCATCTCCAGAATGAACCATCTTGAATTGATCATAAAATATGCCAACCCTGAGAGAACCGCATTTCATTTTCTACAAGCATCTGTGATTTAATGAAATATTTGATACACGATGTTCCTAAATTCATCTCTGTTCATTTTCTATAATCATATGTGATATACTATATTTTATATTTTATCAAACGTATCTCTCGTAGGTGTGTACTTCTCCCACACAACGCTAATTAAGACCTCAGTGCATGATACGATTCCGCGTGTTGTCACATGTCGTACACTTCTTGGTCCCCTGAGCGCGACATCGAAGCCTTCATGATCGCCAGATACCGAAGCTGAGATATTCACACTCCGGTGGCTAATTGATTTTGTTGGCCACGTCTATCATCAAAATGGACCGCTCAACAATATACGATTGAACACATCGAGTGATGTTGCAATATCGCCCCGAGAAAATGTAGTAGAATCCCAAAGCAATAAAAGAGCCCCTTATATGCAAATTGGCAATAAATTATTTTAAGATTTCAACGGTTTTATTTTATATATATATACAAAATATGTACACTGTCCACTGCGACGCAGATATGAACCCTGAGCAAGAGGTCTATAAATGAATGAATTGGAATAGTTGACTTTAATAAAGAAGCTATTTATTTTTTGTCAATTTTCTAAATTTGTCAAAGAACCTACTGATTCGATTGACAAAGAATTGAATTCTTGCTCAGCAATAATAACGATAGATATGCATGGTATTGAGAAAAATAATGTGTTTGATTTAATAAACCTTTGAGAATTCACTGCATAAAAAAATTAAAATTCACTGTGTGTATCAAAATTGAAATCGTTTTATTGGGTACAATATGGTTGTTAACGGTGCGGCCGGAGTATAATAATAATAATTGCCTTAAATATTAAAGAGCACAGTGTTTAGTAAACAGTAATGTATCGGGCGAGGCTTGCCGCTCTGATGACGCGATATTGCCAGATCCACGGGAATTAATTCCGCAGGGTGCGAAATTACAAAACACAGAGGTGATTGTTATTAAGTTATTCTTCAGGTGAAGTAACGCTCTGTCCTACTAATCATGTCTCTAATTGTTTGGGGTAAGGCCGAACGCTCCGTTATTCAGATGCGAGTTTGTGTTTTCCCCGGTATTTATGATGGTGGTGTAATAGCGTCTGCCATAATGAGCCTTGTCTTCCTTATCATCATCTTGTCAGATTTAATGTGAAATGTTGTAATTTAATTTAAATTTGTAGTAAAACTAATTGGAGCTGGTTAATTAGTTTATAAGATTATTACAACACATGTGTAACCTTCAACGTACACGTTTTTTTGCATAAATCATAACCAAAAAAAGCATGAATACAACCTGTAATATAACGAAAAAATTAAGTTGAGGCAAAACCATTTAAACTTTTATAAAAAAAACTTAATTATTTGGTAGTGTATATATGAATGCACTGTACTGACTTAATGACGCATGCACACGGATTGAGTTTCGCCACAACTGATTCTGTCTTCAGAAACATAAGGTTTTGTTTTAAATTTTCTATTATTTTGTTCGGAATTGTTAATAATTAGCTGGTACGTTTAAGTTAAAATCAACCAAACCAAAGTCGAAGACAATTTGTACTGTTATAAAATGAGTCAGTACAGAGTATTAAAACAGTGTCACTGTGTTAAATATACTTTTATATTTTTTTGTCACTATATTAAACATTTATACTAATTATACACGAATCAATCATTTCACAAATTAAATATTCACACATATACTTCTAAAACCATACATTTTACCCAAAAGCAGAGATTGATGAATCGTGTTGTCCAATATGAATAATAGTAACATACTTTTGGCCTTCCAAACCGTGTAATTTCAAACAAAATTAAGTGTACTGACAAACATACAATACATTCACAGGCGCGATGGTTAGTGAAATTTACCAAAAATGAATACATTATATTTTCGTACGCGTTTATTGTACTTAGCTTAGTTCAAAATAACACCATAGACTCGTATTGAAGTTAAAAATAAAACAATTGGATTAGTGAAGCCATTCAAATCCTCATCAATCACTCGCAGCGACAGACACGCGTAAGAGTTGACGGTCTCGTAATTGGTAACACCGAACGTTTAATATAGAAATTAACGAATTGACAGCAGCTTGAGATACGGCAGACAAAAAGTTTAATCCGGGCGTACAGTAATTAGGAATTCATAATCGAATCCGCTGCACGAGACATAATGCGACAGGCTCACACAAACACCGGATGGGCGGATCCATTCCGGATAATACTACTTTAAGTACGTTTAAAAAAATCTGTGTGTAAGTAAAAGCAGTATAATTAAATAATTAATAAGCAGTGCTTAATATTAAATCAAATGGAATAAAAATGACACGTTTTTTAAATGGTTAAATTTATAAATTATTTTTTTGAAAACGTTATAGATAGGAGATGTCAGCTTACAATCAAAATAAAGAAAACCGCAAATTCTTGCTTGTTTGCCTGCCTTGCGGCCTCTTACTCACATAGAGTGGCTTAGCAATGGACCCTCGTTCAGGTGGTCGAAAAATATTCTGCTCGTAGAGTAACATAAAAATAGTAAATTAATCCCTGTATTAAAATGAATACATCCTTGTTTGAAAATATATAGCAGAAATAATCAAACTATTAATATAATTTATATATGATAATTATGCTACTATACGTTTATAATAAGCAATTTTTATTAAATTAGAATGTCATATTACTGTCACTGGATATAATGGCGTGCGGTACACATCAGTAACAAGCCGTCAATAAAAAGCACCAAAAAGACGAAAATAACTTCAATGCATATTTTATAAAAAGTTGCGATCATAAATATAAAAACTAATTCTATTCAAAATCAAACCAAAAAAAATGCTTTCTTGTTTGTATGGGTTTCCCTTGGCATGTCACAAGACAAAGCACAGTACAGTCTGCTATGTTATTTGCGAGCAAAACTAATTATTTGTACTCAAAACTTTGATTTACAATAAATCGTTATAATAACTAAAATATTTCACAGCAAAAAATAGATAATTTTTTTACTAGACGGTGATAAAGTTTGTGAATAAAACTCTCAAAGTAGTTAGTAGACGGCTTATGATTTATCGCTGTGTGTAGAAGATGCAACGTATTGCTCATTTAGATTTCTCGATGAGCATGTAGCCGCCTTTACAACGTGACTTGTCGAAGCCTAGACCCCTTTATGCGCAAACAAACGATCTAATGTGTGGTGTGTTTGGCTGAGCGGATAATTCGTACGTGATGCGTCATAAGTTTGATAATTAATTTGGGGGCACACAATGCCTCATGAATAACAAAATCCAATTCACATCAATCGAGGTGCTAAAATTTCAATGAGATAATCGCAGAATCATTATTCACGTAATTAAATATGTATTATTATCGTAAGGCCGGCAGGGCAATCGAATCCGAAGTCGCAGTCGCGGCGTGGCGGGCGTCCATTTTGAATTAGAAAAACAAATGAATGGCGGGGCGACCACGTGACCCGACCTGCCCCAACGGCTGCAGCACTGCACGCCGCGAACAACACACTCGGATTGATTAAAAAGGCCGGTTGCGTATTCGCCCGTCACGCCGGAATGATAATAAATTCATTGAAATGTTTTTCGCCGCCAATAAAAGTTGCGATAAATTAATTGACACAAAACAGAGTGTCAAGTTTGTTTGAATAATTGGTCGTTTCGGTACCCCCATGTAGGTAGTCGTTGAATGGTGGCATTTCTGAGTTTCTGCCAACATACCACTCTGCATGTTTACTACCCCGAGCTATCACCGACAACTACAAATATTATTTTGCGAACTTTAGGCAGCATCTCTGAATCATCGATGATCGATCAATTTGACTAAGCAAACTATTAAATGGCATCTCATTATTGATCATTACTATTTTATGGTGTGATGGCCATCCATGCAGAGAAGTCTTGTCGGATGTGGAAGACTGTCAGAGACACAGGATCGACATTTTCACATAGTCATTTATGTATCACCATCTCGGTAATATTACCACAGACAAATGATAATGTACATTCCATTAAATTTATAAACTAACTCTGAGAGCACGCAAACTGTCTACTAACGTAGCGCCGTGTTGCAACATTCAGGTACTCATTCCACGGTTGTTTAAGCTTATAAGCTTGGAAAATGTTTAGACATGCTAGCGGATCGAGTAATCGGGCAGACAATAGAACACGCGTAGGACAAATCGATCCAGACAAGACAAAGGTTGCCCTATAGGCACGGAGCTTTACATAATGCACAAGTGCAAAAAAGGCATCGCGAGGAAGCAACGTATCGTAAATGATAGCCTGGGTGTAAGTCGTGCGAGAAATCGCTCTCCCAGCGCAGAAAACTATTGTTCCGCCCACGCAGCGCCTCCGCGAGCTCCTTCGACTTCGACGCAAGTTTTGTCCAATAACTTTGGATGTATTATCAGACGAGCGAACAAATTTTGCACCCTCTGATAATTTTATTAACAGACAAGTTTAAAAAAAAAAAAAAGCGACACAGATGGAAATTCCCGACTAACGTGGCTTGGACCTCTTACAAATTGAGCACTGTGCCACTGGCACCGAGCAAAAATTAAAATCTATATATGCGAGTGGTGAACCGATGTTGTTTTTGCTAAATAAATTAACAGAGATGATTAAAATATATTGAAGTCATTACCGAGCTGATTGCGTCATAAAAATTAACTATTCGCGCAATCACTGTAAATTAAATCGATCTTCCAGAAATATAAAAATATGTAAATGATACATCTATATTTGTAATTAATATATATAAATATATATATACTTTGTAAAACTGATGAGTCGGTACAAATTGTTGACACTCCTTTTAATAATATAAAACAGTCTATAACAATGAGAGCTACACTGTTATTTCATTTTATTTAATTTGCGCCGATAAATCTGCCATAACTTACGATTTGAAAAAATATTGCATAAGTAGAAAATGAAAAAAATTAGAATAACAATATTTCGTATTTAAAAAAAAAATATTATGAAATCTGAATTATCATTTACGAATGATGAAACGTCAAAAATAACAATATTATTTCATGGTTCATAATATACGGGGTCATATTAATTTCATGGAATACAGAAACGTATGAATTAAATTATACTTTTCAGGTGAAGAACATAAATATATTTATGAGTTCTCACGTATGATTAACAAGTTAACATAATATTGTGGGAAGATTTAGGAAATTAGTCTTTAAAAACGAAAACATAGTATCAAAATGCTTGCAAGTAATTTATTAATATGTGTGGAAACAAAGAAGCGAGAATTTTTAAGATAAAGCGTAAGTACGCCATAAAATTAAATAATTTCTTAATGAATAGTATTGCATCGCACAATTTCTAAAAATAGCCATATTTATTTTATGATACCAATATCAGTATTTTATTTCAAAATTCACCTTAACTTTCGCAAATGAGTAATATTTATTCGTGCTTGCACCCTCGACCTGATGCAGATAACAACCCGTAAAAGACATTTGATACCTGCTTGTTAAAAATAACACCTTAAGCTTTACCGATAGTGGTATTCAACATAAAATCAGACACAATATTTTTGTTTTCATAATTAAGGGTTATTAAAAAAAATATTAATCCATGCATGGTGTGATGGAAGATTACACCACTAATTAAGCCAGCTACACACAAGTGGCAAGCGAATGGTAACTGGCTAATAGCGTCCTCTTTTGGGTTGTTAACTAAGACAAAACGATAAAATAAACACCCAAAATAAAAATTGGTTGTCAGTTATATCACAACTTGTGTAGGCGGCTTTACAGGTTGAATGCAAAAATCGATTGAATGCAATGACTTTGGGCCGTTTCACAGCGGGTCTCGCTCAAAATGCTCGGCACTTCCTTCCGATACACAAAGGGAATTCTTGCTTTGCACAAAAACACTCGAGAATAATTTGCCTCGGGGCAATTATACTCGTATTACATTTTAATTGAGTTTGAAAGATGCACCGCCTAGGAGAAGAGGGAAGTTTTCTTTGTACATTACTGAAGTTATATTAAAAATCACCCTAATAGCGCAATTATGATAATCACTCTTTATTATTAGATTTCTAACAAAAGATTACCTGCAGAGAAAAAGTAAACATTATGCTGGGAAACACCAAACTCGAGGGTGTAGAATAATGAGATTACTCCGAACCGGAAAAAAACAGTCTAGACTTCTTTAGCAAAATTTCAATTGCGAAAACAATAAATCAACATAATTTATATCGCAACGAGTGGAAAGTCAACTATGTTGGAGAAACATTAAAAAAAATAAACTATTTCCAGCTTTGAGTGAGATTTTTTTTCAATTAATCTCCTGCCAAGAGGTGAATGCCAGGATTTATCAAATTTAAACATTTCACAATATTTCCGTATGTCTTTGCGTACCCGCACCCACACCCGACAAAATAATTGCAAAAATGTGACATCTGCACGTTTGTAATGTCAGGTTTTGACTCGCGTCTCAATTCGAGTACAGGTCGACCAAATTACTTCTACTTAGCCTAATCATTTTTAGTATCGACAATCGCGATATGGCTGTTTTCCAATTAATTTTACGTCCGCAATATCCTGTCCAGGATAGGCTAAGTAAAATTTCGAATGCCAGATGCGCACAACTCGAGCAGCTGCTTTAACTGGACAAGCCGGAGGTCGAGAGATACCCACAAAAATACCACCGAGAAACAAAAGCCATGCTATTCAACACGCTGTTTTCCAAACTGACAAAAAAACATCCTATCAAACAGGTATAATTCCTATCAAATATAATATTGACAAAAAAAAATCAGACACAAAGTTTAGTAATACTTAATGAAATTATTATGCCGCAGATTTTTTTTAATTCAATCTCTGTGCCCTAATAAGCTATTGAACATCACCTCGATGGCTGTCTGTAGATCTGCTGTCTAGATAGTCTAGCCGGCACAAATGGCATCATTAGTATGATTCACCAAAATGAACTATTTATTACGACTATAACCCAAAGCTTCTTAAATGATGACAAATATAACTTTTGAGATAAAATATGGAGATTATAATATTTAAATCAAACACACAAAAATATTGAGGCCAACTCCAGACGTCACCAACTTTAAGAAATTTGCTCTAAAAGTATCGAGTGTACTTTTATGTTGTTGCTATACTAAAACTTCGTATTCCATTATTTCATATTTACAAGTCTAGAATATATCAATTTTATAATATTTTACTAGGAGGTTGGGTTAAGTTAGTTTATGTTAAAATAGCAGTACTGTATGCTTTATTGTCAGCACAGCGCATAAAAAAATTAAGTTAACCATCGTGGCAGATCGTGTCGAAGGTCTTTTCTGTGTCCATGAAAACCATGTCGGTCTCGTTGTGCATAATAATACTTATGTTTTATACTTATGGCTTATGTTTTACTGTTGTAGAAGATTCCACGATGAGCATGTGGCACGATGGCACATGTGAGCATGAATAACATGAAAATGTGAATAACAGTCGCAGCGCGGGGGCGCGCTAGGGGCGGCGCGGGGCGCACTCGGGGCGGGGTGGGGCGGGGCGCACCCGGGGCGTAGCGGGGCGCACTCGAGGCGGGGCGGGGCGGGGCGCACCCGGGGCGTAGCGGGGCGCACTCGGGGCGCACTCGGGGCGGCGCGGGGCGCACTCGGGGCGGGGCGGGGCGCACTCGGGGCAACGCAAGGACGCCGCGGAGCGTGCTGGCGATGGCAATTAAGATGCGACACGCACCGTGATTGAGCTACGCCCGCACTCTCGAGCAGTAATTAAATTTAGACACACAGTCGACGCCTCTTTAATGCCCTTGTAAACAGTCCAGTATCTCCGCGCGTGAAATCGCCACGGCATTCGTTTATCGCCGAGATTGATGGTCTCTTTTGTGATACTAACCTACACAGCACAGCATGATACATTTATGTGCTAAAACGAAAAAATCAATATAACATATACTGAGTTTCCTGATATATATATTAAATTTAAATTATACGGTTTCGAAACGTTTGTAATTAACGGATTAACCGTCAAAATATCAGTAACATGTTTAATTATTCTTGTATTACAAGAAAAACGTGTTTAAACTATTTCTCCCGTTTACGTCATAAAAAAAATGTAATTCGTCTTTACATACAAAACACTGAATGCGTGTATTATTTTATTACTAGTAGTGTATTTCGATACATAATAGAAGCCATGAACAATACAAAATAATATAAAGGGAAATGTACTCGCAGATTGTAGAAATAAAATAAAATAGGAAAACGTAACACAATTTGGGGTAACGCGCGCGGATCACAAAGGAAATGGACGAGTTAGGAACAAAAGGAGTGGGCGATGAAATATACTGCAATATAAAACTGAAACGGCATTGGGCAGGTTACATTTGTCAAATATCGGACCCATACAGGGCGAATTCAGTCATCCGGGGCCACCCGAGAGGCACTAAAAGACCAAAAGGTCGGCAAAAAACCAACTCGATTGATGAAATTATTAAGTCCACGAAAGAAAGGGTAGCGAACCATGATGGATCGAAGTGAAAGAAAATTGCTGATGATCTTGCTAATGATAAACTAGAAAAAACATATATAATAATTGATTTAAAAATTAAATTAAAAATAAATGTGTTTGGTGGTGAAAAAATAAGACTTAAAAGATACAAAAAACATATCATATAAAGTTATTGAAACTATACGTCCATGTTGGTGTCATTAGGCAAACGATTAATCATAACTACCAGTTTACTAACAGCAAAAAACTTTGCTACAATAATTGATAATGATATGTTAATGTTTTTGTGTAGATATAGAAACTAAGCTAATTATTTAATATTTCAAATTTATAAGCGTTTTAACTAAAAATAAGCCGTTTTAATTGTGAAGATTATAGTACTAATAAAGCAATGGTTTATAATAAAGTAATTACACGTATTAGTAATAATGATTCATAAATAAATTATTTGACTGTTAAGACATTCAGAGTACAAAAATAATATTTAGTTATGTAAAACCATAGTCCAAGGTTGTTAATGTCATATGGGTTTTTCAATGCTTTTGGCTTTATAGTAAAACCTTTTATCACAGATAATGTTTATGTTTGGCTTATTTACACTTAAACGGATAAAATTAATATTATGATTGTAGTAATAAAGTAAATTTAAAAAAAACTTCTTCTAGACTTTGAAATATTTTTATGATTTGATTCCGCTGAGGTCATTGTCTTTGTTTTCAATTAATAGTCATCTTGCTTACCCACCTACAGACAAAGCTACACAACATTATTTATTTTCCTATAAAAATAATTGCTAATTTGCATGAGAAGCGCGGGTGATTCCGTAAAGAAGATAGTCCGAAGATTGCCGGAGACCCCCGAACCCCTTTCGTGTAATCCGCTATTATTTAAATACAAATATTAGTTCCGAGGGCCTCAGGGCGTGAAGAAAAGCGCCTTCCAAGGGACCTCAGTTAGCGACACTATTGTATGGAAAAGATAAACGGTTTACGTCGGAAAATGAGATATTTCTGTATAACTAAGAATAAGGCTTTGGACAGTCTTTGTATTCCGTACAATGTACAATACGCGATGTTTATAAAATAAAATACAACATGAATGTCATAGAAAAAATAAAAGACAAAAGCAAAACAAATATATGAACACACACAAGAAGCAATGAAGCAGTTAGTCAAAACGAAATTAGCAAATGTAAGTATGTTTTATACCTCATAGATTTTATTGTGTCAATATTATAAATATAATATTTTTTGCTGAGAAAAGTATGAAAAACTGTGTATAAATTATTCACTAAACCGACAGAAAACACCAACCTCAAAATGGTACAAACATTAAAACATATTTTCATTATTCGGTAAAAATTATAAAATGCTACTAACAGTTCCTTAACGTTTTTTTTTATAATCTCAGCACTTATATTCTCCCTTTCTCGGTTCAGAATAAATCATAACAAAAGGGAGTTTCACCGCGGAAAAAATAAGCCCTACCTGTCTGCCGTGTTCTACTTGTCTAAATAAAATGTAAAGATTCACGCGAGTAACAGAAGAAGAAAAAAACATTTATTATAAAGATAAAAAAAATTCAATAATGCCTTTGCAGCTTCGTATAATAAACGCATTTATTTTCCACAAGCATATCTATATTTCCCTCGAGAAGGCATGGCGAATCATCGTAGCGATAAATCACACCATTACGTCGTCCATACCGCAGGCTGTTCCGGAAACCATGCCGAGGTCCTGCGCCTGCACAGTAATGGTATAACCTTATTTATTTGTTATTTGTCTAAAGCCAAATGTACCACAAACATATTTCTAGTTTTAAATACATTGTTGAGTCTAACGAAACGTCAACGTTTCGTGTGTGAATCGATCACATAAAACATATTATTATCAACACAAAGATTAACAACCGAGTTACGGTTGGTAAAAGATAACCCCTTTAAAAACTGTGAATATCTGTAATTCTTTTTTTTAAATTGATTTGACCAGGTGGGTGGAAGAAAACCAGCAACTTAATGATTGTAGTGTTAAAAAAATAAAAAAAATATATTAAATTAAAAAGTCTAATAATGTTAAAAGCAAATAAAATAATTTGTATCCATCACAACAAAAACGCATTCAAACAAAACACAAAATACTTTTTATCGTCGCTCAGAAGTATTTTTCAGCGAGACAGCGAGGAAGCTATCTTATCGGGGGTTCTATAAAATAGGGGATGCGGTGAAGGGTGGGAATCAAAGACATTGAAATGGAAACACACGTGCCAGAGTCTACATGGTCGTCCGACCGACTCGATATAAGGGAGTGAGTGCAAACAGCAATAAAGGGTGGGATTTTTAAAGAAAACCTTTTCAGAGGGAAATACTCCACGTGGAAACGTGAAAAATGCACAATATGTGAGTACTCCATTATTTGAAGACTGCAGACAAAACAGTACACACTTTATTTTAAATAATAACTTCAATAATAATATTTTATTTAAAAGATAGCATGTTTTATTAAATTCTTCAAATTAAAACACAATGCATAAATTTTACAAAAATTACGATCAATAGAATATGTTGTTTGTTTTTTAAATGGGGTATAGAATTGGTTTGAATTCAGGGCCTGAGAGTCCTGAGCACCTTGACGCTCAATCTCCAAATTTAATTAAGTTTCAAGAATTTTGAATTAGATATATTAATTTAAATAACATAACATATAAACATTGATTGAGGTTCATCATGATTGACTAACTCAGTGCATTTGTAAAAGCTTTAAGGATTTTTTATACCTTCTTATTCAAATGACTCCTCATTGAATGTGGGTGGGTAGTCTTAGACGTATTTAATAGATGAAAATATAATTCAGCTTTTTCTTTTTTGTATTGCGATTGTATTCAAGGAGTTATTCTTAATATTTAATATAAAAGACCCTATCGCGTCTGGTCCAGCAATATTTACATATTAAATAAAGTATCATTAACCAAAGAAATCTTTTTTACGTAGCAATTATAATTCGCAGAAAAATCGGCCTCTAGCGGTTTACGCAACGCTTCTACTGTATGTCGAGGATTTAAATACAATAAAATCATCCATATCAAGCCTTAATAAAATGCGACACAAAAGCCAGAAAAAGGCTGCGCAAGGAGGGTGAGAGACAAGGAAACGGCCAATTAAATGTTCCCAAATGTATTATATTATAACAAAATGTGGGTACAATGGTTTGAAAAGGTCGCCGATGGCCGCGAAGAGCTCGCATTTCCCGTTGGAATTTAATTCCGAAAATTATTTCAGCGAAATAACGAAACTGGATGCCCCCCGGAATCGAATTGGCCCGCTCTGGGTTGTGCGATCGACCGGAGCTCCGCGGCTTGCCCACTCCGCTGATGGACTGATTCGTCGAAAACGGTGTAGTTTTCGTATGCGTATCGATTTAACAACATCGATCAGCCATTGGGGAGAGCACGAGCGGGGGCGGCGGTTCCACCGCTCCAAGCAAATCAAAGAATTCGGAATACATAATTTAGAATCAATTGATTAGGCCTGAAGCGTAATTTTTATTACAAACATGCACGCAACAGTTCGTATATCCCCTCAGCAGCTGGCAGTAAAACGTGGCGGATGCCCACCGAGAGCGGTGCATTTTGCACAATTTCAAACAGCAAATAATAATTAAACCTAAATCTTGTTTTAAAACCCATAAAATTTAATGCTCTAATAGAAACTAGATTCGCTTTGCCGCTCGTGAATCATTAAAAATGTTGTGTACTCGCTTTATAATATATTACTTAATAGTTACGTAATACAGTTTAAGAATTTTGTACCTGTCGAACTAACACAAATATGAAATAAAAAAAATGATTAATTATCAATAAAAGTAAAACCTGTAATAATGTTTTAAAAAGTGCCCGCATTTTTCTCGCTGATTGGGAAGAGTGAAAAAACTCAGGAGTAGGTTAAAATTGTGGTTCAATAAATTATTTTCGTTAAAGTAGCTGTACGACCGGTTTTCTGTAGACCTGTAACATATGCGCGATAAATACCACGCCGATGAATGACGAGTGAGTGATGAACTCAAGTGTGAATCACTTACACCTGGGCTGGACGTGAATGGAAAACTCCCGAGACCTCAGAGGATAGATACAGGGGGAATAAAGAAAATCTACAACCCGCCCGCGTGCTAAGTAGCAGGCAGCTCCCTTCCTACCTAATGTATTCTCAATATTCTAAATTCCACATGCGTCGGTTCTCAGGATAAGTGTACACATGTAAGCATAATGGCTACGCTTTACTAAGTGTTAGATATATATCTGATATATTTATCTGACAGGTTGACTTTAATCGCTTGTGTTTTATTATACAAAGTATGTTCACCAGTATACTTAAGATAATAGCATACATTTGATATTATATTGAAAAAATAAAAGGTTTTTTAAAATTAAAGGTTTAAATTTGTATTATCTTCTCCCAGAATCCCCAAGGTAAAGTTTACGTGTGCCAAATGAGAGACCACGATGTTGATGTTAGAATAAACGCCTGCTGAGAATAGTAAATCAGGCAGTCCTTAGGTAAGTAATCACACAAGAGAAATCCACTAAAAGAGAGCAGCAACTTCTAAAACAAAAACATAACAGGACGTTAGGTGACAAGTTTGGTAAATCATGCGAATTTCTGATTAATTTCTCGTGTCTTATTAACTTTGAATTCCACGTAATGTTCCATAATGAGTCATAGATCTCAGACGTGAGATTTGTTTGAGATTGCTCAATTTAATTAAAGTATTCATCAATTTACATATAGCGAATTAGTGAATAATAAATTCAAATATTACCAAAGACGACTGAATGTTTATTTTGATAATAAAACGTCAAAAACATCAAGATAACTTTCAGAGTAAACGAAATAAGTTATCAAAACAAACAGAGAAATTATTTAAACGCCGAGTCGACGCCGCATCATACGGACCCATAAACGAGGTGAGGTTGACAAATACCCTCTATCCCTCTGTAAATTCTCTAAGTCTGGGACTTTATTATCGGTTGGTGGTTAGTGTTTGTTCGCAGGAGTGGCGCACATGCTGCAGGCCGCGGAGAGGGAGGCTCATCAGAGGGATTCCAAATCTGATTACGTCCCCACCTGGGAGCTGCCTAGGATCCCGCGGCGCTCGTTACTTACTTATTAGCAAAGCCGCTAAAGAAATACACCGACAGAAAAAGGCGAATCCTGTTTATTTGGGAGAGCTCTCAGAGGTATCAGGTTATTCCTGTTCAAACGCATTATGTGATTCAGGTTTCAGATTTAGAATTAATTACCTTATTCTGAATGGGCTGAACGCATTCAAAGCTTATAATAATCGCTTACGCTTTCGAATTAAAAAAGTATACAAAATATAACCCTATTATTATCATTGAAGAAGACAAAAAATCAGTTTCTAATAATTCTTTCCCCAGCGAAGAGACGCGGTAGACCGTATCTTCACATAGCATTAAAAAAAAACCCACCGTAACAGGCACAAAGGTAATTCAAAACACGATTTAAGTTTAAATATTTAGAGATATAAAAATGCCTCAATAATAATTCCATTACAAAACAAAACTTTGTACCTTGTTTTATCAAATACATCTTATTAATCTTCTCTGGCTGCCTTTAGCAATGAGGCCGGACCGGCTGTCAAAGTTTTATTAAGCGTGGATTTCTTGTAACAGAAGCGTAGAATGGCAAAGCAACTTTGCATTCAATACACTATCGAAGGTCAGGGATCGCCCGTCAAAACCCTCGTCTAATGCCACTGCCAGGGGCTCGGCTTTGTAAAGGACCCCACCTGATTAATTAATGTAAGATGATACAAAGTGCTTATCGATCGCACGCCTGTAGCAATTAGTTTGCGGTGATTGGAGGAAAAATTGATTAAGTGAAATTTATCTCGGTCGGGTACATGTTCAGACCACTTCAAGAAACGCCATTTGTATTCATAATAATATATGTGCTCAATGTTGTATTGTTACCTATCGACAAGGTGACGACCAAACAGACACGATCAAACTGTGGCATATAAGTAGACATATCAAACATAGTAAAGAAATTATTCATGAACAAGTATATATTTTTAATAATAATGGCAATGACGAAAATTCGTTTATATAAAGATTTATTAAATTTATGCATTCATAAACAATAAACTTCTTTTAACAAAATGCCATCATGTTGATTTGTAAAATTACATATTTTACGAACTGACATTAACTTATTGTTTTTAATTATAAAAGCAAAATTGTAATTCTTCACGGCACCCAAACCGCAAACATACAAACGCAAATTTGTATCTCAGTAAATAAGTTGACGCGCTCGAGGCAATATATTTATCTGGTCCGGCTGCGAGTCTTTGTAGTGTTTATGTTAATATAAATATGTTTTTAAATATTTTACATCTTATTCGTAGGCAGCATTTACATTGCGGTTGGTGACTCAGCCGAGAGCCGCCGGACGGATGTCACTCGCGCGAACACCGTTACCGAGCATTTCTCCTTTGTATATAAATGATACTGCAAACAACCGGCACTCGTTACTTCCACGCATTTCAAGACAGTATTTCCGTTAAAAAAACTTGTAGAATTACAGTATTATATAATAATGTAACACTACTTATTTGTACCATAACTGGATAGTGAAATTATCAATATTGAAAATCGGTTTTTAAAACGATAAGCGATGGCTATCAATGAATATCTAGAATATAAACTACATCAAAATCAGTTGCGGTGATTTAATTTTAACCCAGAAGTCTGATTTAAATAATAGCTTATAATAACACTTTTAATTTTTAAAATATCAAAAATTATCTTAGTACTAATAATAATCGATACCTAGGCGTTTACAGCCAATGGAAAATGTTCAACATTCAACGTAACATTTCCATCAAACAATGTGAATTCTTCGTTAAAAACCCACGTAACGCCGGTTTACAACCAATATTTATCACTACCAATACTCAATGCATTTTCAATGGCGGGTTCTGAGAGACCGCAACTTAATATTACGATGTGTCATACAGCATTTATCACACCTGCCTACTTTCAGTCGTACAATACAAAAAAATTGAATTCATACTCGACACAACAAAGAGAGAAAAGATTTTTTTCTCCTTTTACAACTCGGTTCATGAACGTTGATTCATACGAGCATTTCAACAAGTGGCAAGTGGCAATTATTTTTTTATCTTTGTGCGATTCATAGTGGTAATTTCTCTGTATGAAGAATAATCATTTTGATTAATATTCTACTAACCGCCTTGTATGCAAGTTGTCAGCATAGTTACTTAGAGATAATTACGCTTTTTAGTGCCGTACTTTGCGTTCTAGTTTATATGATGACAGAGTGTTTATATGAATCTAAAATTTTACCTAACACAAAATGACCAACATTTGCTTCTGAGTAGTAATCTTAGTTAAACGAAAATGGTAAAATAAACCTTATTGGTGTAAATTTTATGCGATTTCTATGCATAAGCATATTCAGGAGATGAAATAAATTAAATCGAAAAAACCCTAGCAGATTCTAAACAAAAGCGCTATTATCCAGCAAAACTAGAATATATATTATATGTAATCACTTGCAGCTTACACATATATGGTAAAAAGACAAAGGGTTAATAAAAATGATTCTTATAAGACAACAAGTAACGCCTAACAACGAACAGAGTGCTTGTAGAAAAAATAGCATACTGTGCAAATACGTAATCGAAGTATTCTGTATTGTAGCTAAGTCACAGCTGCGAACTCTTATTTAACGGTATTAAGTTTCAGAAACTTTGCCAAGTCACTAAAGTCCAGTGCCCGTCTCATTGGGCACAATCCGGAAACTTATCGATTTTAACGAACCCCCGCAGAAGCAGCCGCGACGCCGCTCAGGAGTCGGCGGACATTCAGTGCTCCGAGGCGTCAGATTGCGCTAAGTGTAAAGCCGCCAGCCGTCGGAGATAACGGACGCGGCGAAAAGCCTGGCGCGCCTCTGGGATCTCGTTTTAGAGATGAAAGAGGTAAATCTAGCGAGGCGTAATATTTAATTCCTGAAGTTCAAAGTAATCGCTGTACTAAACAAAAAAAAACTATCTTCAACTCGATCTTCATTTTCCGCTTTATCTCGTATTCCATTCAAGTATGACGTCTCGTAATATTTAGAGGTTTTATAGATTCGAGCGGACAATCGAAATAGCAATCGCAAATAAAGGCAAATGGAATGTCGATTTATAAGATCATAATATATTTGCTAACCGATTTTTAAGTGAATTTCGGTATAAAGTATTGGCTTATTATTTGTACTCCATCATCTTCAATTTTACAAGAGTTTGTATGCAGGAAAAAGTTGTACAGTGTAACTCATTCACTGCGTGAAGTCATTTATACTACTTCAAAGATCAACGACCGATTCACGATCTTCATATGAAATATATACAAATGATATTAGTACCTACATGCAAAAATATAAACAGGAACACGGCTGCGCAATTCGGAATTATATCCCAGAATTTATGAAAAAAATAACAAAAAAATGTATTATTAGACAAAGATACACACAGATCTGTTTAATCTAACGATTGTATGTTTTTAATTCTATTCAGATGTTTGTATACTTAGGCTATTCAAAAGCAATTCTAAATCCAACGCATCCATCAAGTCCGAGAATTTTTCCTGAAATATTTACTTTACACACAAGTCAGGTGGATCACTCAAATATCCTCCCGACAGGGAGTGACGCGCGCGGGGGCGGGGGCTAATCAGCGCGGACACGCTACTCGAGCCCCGCTGCAGCGGGGGTGGCCTTGGATCGGGGCAATTAAATGGTCAGCCGGGGCGGAGGACGAAGTACGGAGGGCAGCCGCCCCACCCTCGCCGGATTACAGGGCTTGATCAAATTATAGCCGACACGATACGACTCCACCGGCGATAATGTATTATCAAAAAAGTTTCGGGAACAAACGAGGCCAAGGAGACAGCATTGCAATCATTGTCCGCTGAAGCATACATATTAAACACCCAAAATTAAAATCGGAAATTATTTAAGGTCAGCATGATCATAATTCGCTATTCTTGGTTTTCTTTTATATCCGCATACCCAGGTTACGACAATATTTGACAAACATTGAAAAACTAATGAGCAAGGTACATCCGATACGCGGCAACTCATCTAGGCGATGGCTATGATTTTGATATCAAATTTACGATACGAATATCAAACTACAAACTAAAATTCAAGCAAGTTAAATATGTATAATCGTTAAAACACATAACGCATATTCGATACTAACGTGAGTGCACTTAAATTACTGATGTGCGGAATCTATTAAAAGTAATAACTTTACTATTGTTGTACATACCTGAGAAATATATGTATTATATTTACGAGTGTAATTTTATACTTGTAATAACTTATTTCTTGCATAAAAAAGACTTTATCAAACACTAAAGTTCCCGGAAAAATTGGCCGACACGTAGATAGTCTTTTCGGTATTGACGGACACCTTTCCGTTCCCAACAGCAATCCTTTGATCTGCCAGCGTGGCGGTCTTCGACCACTTTAAGCGTTTTACTCTTTTATCGATTTTATACCCTTACAAATCCAAATATAAGAAAATCTTGAAACAAAGTGCTTAGTAAGGAATACAGAAATGGAAAGCCTTTTTGGGGACTAGGGGACACTTATTATGCTATTGAGACGCTCTCGAGGCGAGACCTTTTAAAGTCAGCCGAAAAGGGTGGAAGAATTCATCTAGATGGGTGTGTTTTACATGAAGGTACACGGAAAATATTGTGCTCAATTTGATTTATTGGACAATTTCCATTCTGCGTTAGTTTAATAGGGTGGAAACCCCGCTATCCTTCGTCTCGTTCTTGCACTGGAGCGCTGGCCATTATTGGCACGTAATGTGTGCAGAAAAAGACACTCATTTTTTGAGTGCCAAAAAAAATAAAAATCACATAAATTAAATTATAAAAAAACCTATGGAGTTCTTGTAAGATTATTCCTCTAAATAAAAAATCATTTTTAACACATGCACATTGATAGATCAATATCAAATACAATAGCTGTATAGTAATATTAACATAAATATACATATTTTTGCAGACGCAAGATAATCACGTAAAAAATGACCTCTGAAAAGATTATATTATTAAAACTGCAAAAAACCGTATTCGCGACAGCGTCAATGTGCCACCGTGTATTATTTAGTGTTTGTAAAAGTAAATACTAAGCATTATTATTATTAAGGAATATTAGTCACCAAAAAAAACTTTATGTATAAACAAAGTGTGTGAAACAAAAGTTGCGAAATAGAATAAACATAAATATTTAAGTTTTCATTTATGACAAGTGTGAAAATCTGAAAACACGTGAAGTTGTACAAATAGTGCAGACTCTTGTGAAATTAACGGTAAAAGATGATAGTTTCAATTTATAGACAAACATTTAAAAATCTGCTTAGGTTTAAAATCTAAGATCTACAATTTAAAATTTTGCCTGACGGGCTTCAAGCATTACAGGTTCCAGCTGCCTCGATTTCTTTATCTATAGCTTGGAGAATTTTCATAAAACTTCCTTTAACATATTTTGAATTTAAAATAAATAATCATAAAAAATACACATTGCACAAAAACGCAAGATTTTTATATTAAAATGCATTATATAATAAGAGTACTGTATTTATGACACAAGTATATAAGACATATTTCATCAGTTGACTAAAACGTCATTCCAACAATTCTACTTGGTTATTCATCGTGAAAGGTTATTTACTTATAAATTTTATAATAAATTTAACTAATCACGTAGATTTAACGACAACCTTTTAGTTTTCCACAGTTATTGGACATATTTTTACACTTAAATTCATCATTAGTATTAACTTCGGGCGATACGACCTGCCCACGGCCATATCCAATTTTACGGCACCAATGACATCACCTCCCGTTATTTGTTCCCTTACCGTTTCGAATACACAGAGGTATACAAAGATATCAAATGCTCAAACGCGCATTTGAATTCTTATCTAATTCAAATAAAGCATCTCGGTAATAAAACCAATCGAAGTAGAAACCATTAACCCATAAATGAGAACGTAAAACCTCGGTTCTCGGGCCATATGAAGTGGCCGCATGGTCTCTGACTTAGGAAACATTTTACAGGCGGAAGAATTTAACGACCCCTTTAAATTTACAAAACGACTGGATAAAACTTCTGAATACATTCAAAGTCGCATTATCCCCAAATCGACACTTCCCGAATCTCAAGTTTCCATAAATCCGCTAAATATAAGAGCCGGGAACCGTCTCATCAATCATTCAGAATATAAAGAAGGCCCTGGAAAGTATATCATTTGAATAAAACCCCCTCATACTTTTGTAACTACGTTATATTTATTTACTTGAGTCGACCGATGTTCCCACGCAGAGTAGTCAAGCACCGAAGGAGCAGCGAAAGCACGCTTACCTGCAAAAAAGAAAAACAAAAAATTAATCATATATTACACAATAAAACCACGTTTTAGTGACAAGGTTGTCACCTCATTGCAACTTTGTTCGCAATGTAGACCATAGGTCCCTTGTTTCAGGCTTTATATATAATATTGCACACTTTAGAACAGATTTTGCAATAGCTTGAAGTCTAAAATGATTCTTTTCTTTTTGTCTTTTGCTTTTGTGGCGGGACAGGAAAAAATGTAATTTTTCTTCAACGCCTTCATTCTGGCTTGGTGGCGTGTGTCACCATGGGGTAAGTCTAAAATGATCTACACACTAAAATTAGTACGTTTAAAAAAACCACACTAAGGAAAAATTACGGGCAATTTCAAAACAGTTAATGTTATAATTATAGATTAAATCAATCCAAAAATTCCAAGCAATACACGCGCTGGATACGTTTCATGTGTAATTTAATCAGCTGTAGAATTATATTAATATAGGAATTTTCCCGGAAATCCCCGAAACTGTCAGTATGGTCAGGAAGGCAGGTCAGCTGTCCGTTCCAGGCGTGCATTACACCTGGGAACGGCCGCCGCACTCCAGCCGCAGCCGGAACACGTCCCGGCCCCCATTGTCCCCACCGCGAATACAATACCTTCCTCCCGCTAGGTTTCCCGGGCCCAGAGGGCTAGATTACATGAATGATAGGCATCTGCAGCGACCGGTCGGCCCTTTTTAAATAAATCTGGAACGGCTCCAGCGCGACGTCAAAGGTTTGATTTATGTAAAGCGTAAAATGTAAACGGTTTCAGATACCGCTGAGTGGTTCATTAATTAAAACTATAATTTATTACAATCGCACGCGTATAATTGTCTCGCTTTAAAACGCAGTCTATTTCCGTTAATATGAAAATTTATACACCTGCGGTAGTTTGAAATACAAATGACAAATAAACACCCGTCGACGGCACTCCGCGTAATGGGCGATTCATCACGGCCGGGGGCACTTGTCGCCCGCGGCTGATAATGGGTAATGAAGCGAGTGCACGGAGAAGTGCATCTACACCGCTGCGCGTCACCGCGGTGCCTGGTGCCTGGTCCCCGGTGCCTGGTCCCCGGTGCCTGGTCCCCGGTGCCTGGTCCCCGGTGCCGAGCAGAATGGAGAACTAGCGAAACGATACCTGCACAATTCGCAATAAATCTACCTGATGTATCCGGTTGCACAGCGCTACTCCCCATACACACGCAAAGTATCGATTGTTGATATTAGTTACTAGTAGTTGTTTCAAAAGCGAAAGTCTAATACTATACGACGTATGAAGCTAAATAGAACATTCTCAATCGCATGGCATTACTGTGTGTTTCCATTATATATGTTTTATTGCAAAAGGAATTCGGCAACGTATCTATGAAAGGGCGAATTCTTTTTTGAAGATCTGTTAAAAGATGCGACAGGGAAGGAATCGTCTGAGATTTATGGGGGCTTACAGGAATTTATCACGGCGCGGTGATGCGGGGCGGACTCACGAGAGCCGCGCCTCGGGGGCAAATGTCATAAACTCTGACAGGACGCGAATCAGGAATACACGTGCAGTCCAGCACCAGCGGGGAGAGGAATTCAACACAATGCGAGCGGGGACGCGGCGTGGCGGCTAGACTTTGAGGTAGGTCCGCGCGAAAATGTGTCGGCGTTAATAAAACGGGCGATAAATTATTCCGTTTTGGATGCCTTCCAAGTAGGAAACAACGAGAGCTGTGGAAACAATATCGATAAAATCAATGTAGATTTATCTTTTTTCTACGCTAGCAAAGCATCGTTTATCTTAAAGTGCGTCTGATGAGTATCTCACGTTGGCATTTTCAAAAAACGTTAAGTCATATTTTAGTTTACTGAAATGTTATTCAAAGCAGCTATGCAATGACGTTGATTACACAAATTCCACGTATTTTCAGATTTATAAATATTTCCTCCGACGCGTAAATATAAGTTATATCACATCTTGGCAGCGGCCTGGACACGCTAATAACCATCTGAATCAATCCTCGGCGTGTCGGGGGCAGCGGACGCTCGGACTGGAGTGCAGGCTGCACCGGCCCGCGGCACCTGAGCGGCGCGGCCACAATGCATTCACCTCGGCTCATAACGAATGCGGGAGCCTAAAAATAACGAACATATGGCACTCGCTCGCGGCCCCTCCTGTCAAACAGAAATCCCTACAACTTGTATTGACTAAACTTAAAATGAATATCGTACATAATACAACGACTCTATGCTTACATTATGTATGAAACTTAGTTGAATCGCAATGTATAATATTAAAAGTACGCAACGGTTTAAAGATTTAATTTAAAGTTACAATTTTAGATTAATTCAAACTTAACCAAAAAATTGCATAATACTCGTATTAACCGACAACTTAAAAACACTAAGCATTTAAAATATAATACATATGACATTTTTAAAGTCGGCATCCAAACGTAGCCCAATCAAAGTGATTTATAACGTTAAGAACGCATTAGTATTTAAATGATTAGGATTGGTCGCTTAAAAAAAAAACATGTATTTACGGCATATCAAAACAATATTTCATTGAATGGTTGTAAAAAAAATTAATCTATTAATTCGATAAGTCGTATGTTGTCCGAGTTCGATTTAAAAAAATCCGCGTTTACTCACAGAGAGATTTATAGCTTGAATATCCGGCACTGATATTGGACCATGCGGAGCACTGCGCGGGCTCGGCACAACTTGCGGTCGATACATGGCAAAAGTTAGGTTCGTACGATCTTCGCGAGCGGGCCAGGCCGGCAGACTTCACTCCGAATTATTAAATTTAGAAGTTGTAGCCCGTGCTGCTGAAATAGCTGTTTGGGCGACGAAAAAGAGGGAAGACAGACGGGGGCGTCATTAATTTTCGTATATTTACATAGACTTATACATGACAGGAACGTCACCTAGGATGGTTCTATTGTATTTATAAATAAACTACGTGATGTTTTAATTTATAATAATACTTTTTTTTTAAAATAGTATGTTTAATGCTTTATAAATCTTAACTCGGAAATACTACCTGCGGAGTTTGGTTCAGAGAACTGAGAAAAAATATTATCTACAAACTCAAGTTCATAAGAAAAACAGTAATACGAGCAAATTCGGTAACTTTAAATTTATAGTATTTCATAAAAAATTTCTTAATTCAAATGAATAATTAACAAGTTAACATTTGAATATAAATTAATCATAAAAATACTATTTATCAGCGGAGATATATGTTAGATTATATGTTTATTTTAATGATATTTCAAAAATAAAAATAGGATTACTGCTTCGGTTCCAAATTCATATGGCAGCACCATTTCAATTTCGATCGTCTGATGATATCCAGATGTATGTGTAGAATTACGCCTTAAAATTATTTATCTTTTATACTCAAAAAATATTTTTATTACGTAAAATTTAACGACTGCTACAAAGTCACAGCTATAAATTTATAAAAACCACGCTTTTATGCATAGTTGAATAATTCAAAAGCTTAATTTTCGCACGAAACGTTAAACGAGTAGACAAACTCGTAAAAAGACAATATTAACCAGAACGTGAGGACGATCACAGCAAATAATACTGAAATTCAACATTAACATCAAAGTCGTCCAAAATAAATGTTATGAATTACAACATTCTTCGCTGCGAGCGTCGATGCACGGCTCCGCGAGTAAGCAAGTGTCCGAATACTTTTAATACAGTATTTTTAGATTACAAGTTTTTGAACACTAAAAATAATCATGACAGCGCGGAGCTGACGAGCGTCACCCAAACAAAGTAAACAAACGCGAGAGTTGCGAGCTGCCCCATTTGCCGACTTGCGTCAGCCCCGTCCGAGCATCGCGCAAAAAAACATTCCAGACTTCCACAAATTTCAGCTCAAAGTCGTCCGACACTCTGGTTTACCTGTAGGCGAACATCTTTTAAAATCTAAATAATCAAGCGCGGAGAAATTAACTTGGCTTGGTGCTATGAAAAACATCGCTCTAGGCGGCTTTGGCTACAGATCGAGCAATGCTACTCAAACTGGGCACCCCCTCGAATCTTTCGGTGATAACTTCAAGAAAAAAGGAGCGTTAAAATAAAAAAAGAAAGAGTCCCAGTAAAAACAAAGAATATCGTTATCATCATAAAAATTCTAAAGAAATATACAAATTTTATGGCTTAAAATTTACATGAATTTGCTGGGGGTATTGATCCGACAACTTCTCCCCCCTGACATTAAAATAAATGAATGCTTTCGTTTCATTGCTGCAATTCAAGCAAGGTCTTAAATAAAATCGCAGGGTTGATTTGGTTTCTTGGGTATTGCGATGGGCTAAGGAAGCCTTCAAAGATGATCTTGAAGACGGTCCCAGCGCGGCTACGAAACCTCGGAGAAATGTATACCTCGTCCAGCACAACACACAAAAAACCGAATGTAGATACTTCGTTTTAATACTGTGTCATTTAGGGTAAATTTTCCGGAAGCGGTGCAGGAAAAAATAATTTGAAAAGGGGTGATGGGTCGAATAATGTTCGGGATTCCCTGCGGTCTGAGCGTCCGTGGCTGTATGTCTGGTCACACCTCGGAGTGGGTATTTATAAAAGCGGTGCGCACGGATGATCCCGAATGTCAAGAAGTAACTGGCACGCCATTCGTGTGCAGCTTACGTTTTGACAGTTCCGTTACAAAATCGCCCACCGTGCGGCCGGCGAGCCGCGCCGGGAGGGACCGGCCGGCAGTGAAAGTCGTCCCGTCAATCCGCCGCACGTGTCACGTACTGCGATCGATTGAGTGATTTATTAATGCTGTGCTTAGATGTACACTAAAAAAAACCGGTTAAAAAACAATATGATTAAAAATTGTAACCAAGCAACGATAAGAACGGATCTGTAATTTAAAGCTTAAGTGTTACCTATTATATTATTACACGGATAAACAAAGACTACAATTATAAAAACAAAAAATATCAAACGGTTTTAAATAACATGAATTATAATCTACACTCTTTTCGTAGTAAGTAATTGTAATTATTTCAATCGTAGTAAAATTTCAAATATTTTAGAAAGGAAGAAAACGAGACGATATCTTGAGATTTTCACAATATCCAATATGCAGAATTCGAAATATTAAAATCGTTTTCAGGATTTTCAATTCATCGCATCAGATAGGTATCCATCTTTCTCTGGAATCTTATTTTTCCCGTCTCGGATATTTTCAAAAAGATATTAAAATCGGCACTTCGCAGCGAAAACTGGCATTCAATTGAAGCATATTCATTGAATTTATTGAAAGTCTTTCCATAGCTTCATTGAATACCATGATGGAAAACATTCTGTATTTACTATATAAAAGCACAAAAATGTATTAAGAAATATCTTAAATTAGGTTGTCACTGAAATTACTATAAAAATGTGTCATCTTGTTGTCAAGTTCTAGTTTTAACAAAATGAAGTATGTTTTTGAATGTTGTTCAAAAATATGTCAATACGAAACACGCTCTGCAATCATACGCGACACCAATCAAAACAACCGATCCACAACGCAAAAAATAAACATGCGATTACAATCCATCAAAAATGCTGTCGATTCTAGTCTGCTGGGGCCGTGCTGGTCCAAATGTGGGCCGGAACAACCAAAACACCAGGCAAGAGCTGCACTGAGTTAACAGAGACGAAAAAAATTTCAGTATTGTCACAAAATCTCACCAGCACAAGAATGATACGATACCGTGTTCATTAAAAATAACAAAGTACTAAGTAAAGTTTTGACATATTTATATAGTAAATTCACTTGCATTTTCTTGAATAATCGTTTTAAATATAAAACCGAGCACAAGAATATTGATAATCAAGATTGATAGATGCACACTCTATTTCAATTTTTAATCAAATTGCAAAATGAGTCATCGATCTTTCTTTCTGATACTTCGCAAATAAAACACATAAGTCGCTTATTTTAAAATCATGAGCAACCAACATCTTGGTCAAACCCAATTGCTCCACAAAATAGAAATATAAGTCTCACATACACCTTTTTTTAAATGTCAAGTATATTACAGTGATATCGTATGACAAGGTGGGCTCGTGTTCCTATGATGAATTGCACGGTCCCACGTCGGGAATCAGGCACTCAGGAACTGCCGATCCTGGCAGGCGGAGTCGCGCTGCTCGGCTGTCAAATGGCACTCTACTCGATGAGGATCACACCCCGACTACTAGGGTTTCCTCCCCTGTACATACTCCCAGTGAGCACGGCAGCGATATTGCGATGTTTAAAAAACAACGTTACATAAAGCATGACCTACATCATTCAAAAATCGAGTAAGTAAAAACTATGCAAAAAAATAATGAATGACGTAATTTGTGATATTTATGAAGTCATATTCAACTGCAACTATTTTAAAATTAAAACTATAATGTAACAACACTCAATACAACATAATCTCACCGTTCCAACTTTGCGAGCAATGCGGAAGACGTGCGCGTACCGAAACGGAACAGAATTCCCATGTCTCCAGAGATATATTCTTGTAACAAGCTTTAAATTTTGTTTTTTGAATATAGCACTGGAGCCTGAAATAATCTGCGCAGGATTGTATAAAATTCGTTGAATTCCACAGTGGTGAAACGTGCCCTCAAAAGTTTACGCACAATTTAAAAATAGCGAAAATTATTACACAGATGTAAATGATATGATAAATGTATTTTGGTAGCACAGAAATATATTGCAGAGACTTGGCCTCCCACAACTTCGCGGGTAATAAGGAAATAATTCATACGTTAGATTTTATCGGTACTCCACGCGGACACATAACGCATCGCTTATTAAAATTTAATTTTAGCGTCTCGGGTTTATTCGCGGCGGGTGTCGCAAGCCCGAGGGAACGCGTTTGCAAGCTACAGTCGACACTGGCACGGGGACAACCTTCCTGGCAAGTAGTGCGACAGCCGCACGTCGCGTGAAATATCACAAAATAATCTAGCCGCGTCAAGATCTATCAATTACCTCTGCGCTGCTCCCGAAAGCAGCCCGACGCCTCCTCGGTATTAACTCCTGACGTCAATTGGCTAGAAGACACGATTTGCCGAACGATATTTCAACCGTTACTGCTGATTCACTGCGCTCATGAATGCGAGCATGTCCGCACACTGACGAGCCTCGGTGCTGAAATGAATATTGTCACGTATTGGAGTCCAGTTTTTGCGACTATCGGTTGTATCAATGATCTTATCAGACAATATTTTTACTAAGGCACCACGCACCTGAAACAGTACGACAGTAACGGGACGGTGAATAACCTTAGCCTTTTATTTTGTAATTAAATAACCGCCTTTGGCCCGAGCTTGCACTTATAATTATTATAATTCAAAAATAAATGTTTTACAAGAATCGTATCCTGATTTATATATTAATTGATTTATTGCACAAAGTTTTTGATATTGGCTTTTAAAAACAACTCAAGAAATGATAAACTATGTATAATCTGCGATCGCTTGACAAAGGCAATCATTTTCTTAACTTTTGGTGTTTACGTGTCAGTCAGTTGCTTGTAAACTTCACGACAGACGTCGTGTTTACAATTTACACATGTCTGATTCAGTCACCGAGCAACTTGTCACTTACGTATCACTTTAGCGTTTTTCTGTGCACAGGTCGATGATAGGTAACAATAAGTATGTATACATTATTAAAAAAAAAAAAAAGTTATTGTAAGTGTTTTTTTCGGTTTGTCACAAGCTCAAAATACTTCAAAAGAGGAAAGTCAAACGTTGTGAAAGTAACAAAACAAATAAAACTTCACGGTGTCAGACATTACTTATATTCCTAAGTGACAAAGCTAGTTAGGCAGAGTCCCGGGCGTTCCCCTGTCGCGAGTGTCGCCGGGCAATAAATATGCGAGGGAGACACTTCACAAGGACACCTCAAATAAATACACACGCCGCTTTATAAACGGCGCAGAGGTTTGCGAATCGGCACCGCGTGCGGTGGGCGGCGGGGGGTGCGGATTTATGTATCGGGGGTCCCGAGGTCCCGCAGACCCGGAGGGGTCAGGGGTCTCGTGCATAATTGCCCGATAAATCACCCTTAATCATTCCCAGCTGTCTCCACTTATTTTTTTCAGCGCCCATTAAAGGCGCCGATTCGTACATTAATAAAATATTGCAGCTTCACAAGTTTAATTCTATCCAGAATGCATGCAAAAAATGTACAAAACGGATTAACTCGCTTTCGAGGGACAATAAATCATTTTGTCGAGTGTCTATGATAATTTATTCGAGTAGTTCACGCCCAGTAACAACAAACTAATTAATTCCGGTGTGATTGATTAAGCCGTCCGCATTTCCAGAATCAGATCCATCTCGAGAGTCCCCGGCCGCCGGAAGTTTCCCGAGTGAAGCTCGTCACAGCGAGAACTACAAGACTCAAGTTTTCCTATTCAACTAATTCAATTTTCGACTTAAAAAACAGTACTCTCAGAGATAAATAAACAGCGGAAGTAAATCAGTATAAGACAACTCAATATATCTCACAGTAGTTGTTTGTCAGTATCGCCATGGACACAAAAGTAAACATGGCATGTAGGCATATTTTTTTCCGATATTTTATCAAACTTTGCATAAAGAAATATATGTATATAGTATGTCGTATCAACGTTTTTAGTAAAATGTAATAAAATATATAGCTGGCATGGAAATTTGGAGTCCTAGAGAAATAAGATCTATGTTAGAAGGGCTTAAAAAACCACGTTTTTCCTGACAGGTGATGAGCTGAATCCGCGCTCTGACGCTGGCCTTTCACATGCCCGTGATATTTGACGTTTTGCACAAAAGTGGCGGCGGTTCCATCTTGGCGGACGCGGTTTAGCCGGCGCGGGGAATGTGGCTGCGGCGTGGGAAGAGCCGCCGCGTGCTCGAATAGCCCGCACTGAGAAAAAACATGGCCCTGCGGTGACATAAGTTGGCGCGAGTAGCCGCGGCAGCGAAGAGACGCACGAGGATGAATGAAATTCGCGTCGAGCGAGTCGTTGCACGAGACGGGTAGGCAGAGAAGGAAACCGCGGTAGTGCTGCAAGCTCGTGACGATTTACAAATAAACTACCACCTAAGCCACACCTTGTAAGCTCCGCAACCTGCGCGAAGGATCAGGGGATAGCGACCCACCGTATTACAATCATGAGAACCATTGTAAATTTAACATTAAATAAAATAAATGAACAAGCGGTAGGCGTCGCGGTCGGTTTCTCCACAATATCGACCGCACAGGCAAAACTTTTGTCGAAAACAATTGTTCAAGCTCCGTATTTTTATAAATGATTTTTGTTATTTTTTTTAAATATGCACAGAAGAGAAATGTTTGCTTCTGAGATTATATGTTAAAATGTATGTGAAATTTAAATTGTTAAAATGCGTGCATAGGTAATGCCGTGGTCCGGTTCTTATCAGGAAGGGTCTATGCATGCTATGAAAACATTCTTATAAGGGTTATTATATCATCTTAAAATTCAGAAAAAATATTGCAGATGGTATATATATTGTATTGTTTTTTCGGAATATTTTATTTTTATAGACCATGAATGTTTATATAAATTATATATTTACGGATTATGAAGATTACGTATGTATGGAATAAATATATATATATATATACTAAATACATTCGTTTGATTAAATTCTCAGTGTCTTCGTCATTCTTTATTGATATTTTATTCAAATTTATAAGAAAAATAAAATAAAAACAATAGGAAACCTCTAAATGATAGTGAACGAAATATAAAAAAAACCTTTGTAGCATGAGTAGAAGTGAATGCAAAACGAAGATCGTAGGACCAACAGTCATAAAGAAACTATCATTTCCGGCAGGGCGCTTCCCGGGCGGAAGTATCCCTTCAGCACTTCCGGCCGGGCGCCGGCGACCCGCAGCGCTACCTGCACACCCGCCGCGCCCCCCGACAGAGACCGACACGGAGAACGTACTTCTTCACCAATAACTCTGTATTCAACAGCAAAGGGGTAGAGAATACTTAAATATTGGTTTGGAAAAAAAACGCTTTCATCGAGCCCTTTGTATGACGACTGCAACAAAAAAAACAATTTAAGCTAGTATTTTTTTTACCTTTTAAATTTAAAAAAAAAGTATTTCCAGAGAGTTACTATGTATAAAACATAGGAAATGTTTATTTTCAACCTTAAAATTATACAGCCGACTTAAATGTTATGAAAACTTCAGTTGATTAACTCTGCTCAAGGGTACACCTTTATTTGTGCAAATGTCTCCATTGATAGTACTGCAGAGGGTCGGAGTACGAGGGAGGGTTAAGCCGGAGACAACCATTACGAGAAAATCACTTCGAGGAAACTATTTCCACTGGTAATAAAATGCAAAGTACTAAAAGGGCTTACTACAATTTTACTATGCAATTGAAATTTAATAGATTGCACTTACAGAATAAAGTTTCGTCAGTAAAAATAATAAAATTATATATTTTACGAATATACGCGACAAAAACTTATCCGTTATAAATGAAATCAAATGAAAAAGAATTTCATCTACCGGTCGGCTTGTAAGCGCTGATTTACTCTGTTCAAATGCCAATTAATAAAAATTAAGGTCCGTAATAATCCTTGCCAGGTCATTAGAGAGGGAAATGAAACGAAAGCTTAATAACCTGCTGATGCTTCGGCGGCTTTTCATCTGCCAGAGTCCGCTTTGGTACGCAAAATATACTTAATGAAAATTAAACAAAGAGCTATTAACATGAATTTCAGAAGTAATTTAACGGGTAGTTTCCTTTAATATATTTATCAAAGAATCTTTTGAATTTTTTGGTGCATGGTTAAATTTTTATTTTTATAGCTGAAAAGTACTTCTGTATAAAACCTACCGTGGTATCAACACGAAAACAGAAAAAAGCAACGCCGCGTTGCAAACAGCGGGTCTCTTGAAAACATAATGAAGGGGGCGCGTTTCTCTCTGTAGGCTGTGCTGCGTCAGGCGACGACAGGCAGCGGCGGGAGGCGTCACGCTGCACCCCTCGCCGGCACGGACAGCCCCCCAGGGTATGACGACGACGATATTGTAATTACATCAGATATTCATATCCCATGCATTAGTCACTGTTTGGTATATTTTCAATTTGAAGGGTCATTTTAATATTTCAAATAAAAATTTATTACATTGCAAAAGCAATATTAATTTCAAAGAGATAAATTACCCGATAGAAAAAAAAAACAAGTCATTTTTATTTTATATATTTCAAAGCGAAGTATGGTTTTTGCAAAAAAACGCAATTACATGTTTTGATTATGAAATAAGACATTTACACGTACTGTAGATAGGTAGACATTTTAATCGAATCTTATAAAAACAAATATTTTTATGATCGCCTGCAATATTTTGTATTCTATATAAAATATAACTTCTGTTAAAATGAATTAATTGTCATAAAATAAAGATATTATATGCATGCAAAAAACAACATATTTTTTTCAAAGGGTCACATTATTGACCGCAATAAGATAATCTAGCCAGTAAAGTGGGTCTCTTGCAACTGTGACCGATACGAGGGGGACTTGAATTGCAGGCAGACTGCCGACGGGGGGTTGTGGGGGTCGGGCTTCCACAAGGGGTTGGAGGGCGGTCGCTGTAATCTCTGAAAACACAGAGCACAGCAGCCTCCCGGGGCTCGAGGGAAAACAATCGCCAGTCGGGAAACTTTCAGCAAGTGCTTTATTTCACTGCAGACTGAAAAGCTCTTTATGAATACACAATAATCGCTTCTCATTTTAAGAAGAGTAATAACTGTCAAGATTGATTTTTCGTGATTGTAAATGTCCAAGTAATAACAAATATTTGAGAATACCTCAAACAAAGTAAAAATTGCACTTCATAAAGTAAATTTAAAAAAACTATTACGGAGAGGATTGATAACGCCTACTCTACGAATAATAAAAAAAATTATAAAATACCCATTGTACTTCTGCGAAATAAACGAATACCATAGTCAATTATCGAACCACTTGAAACTATTACAGGGTAATTTAACAAATTAGTTAAGTACACCTTCTTTATTTACTGAGTAATTGGACGTAAATTGTCAATTAACACATTCATTCGTGAATAGAAGCTTTTTGTTTGTAAATAAATAAATATATATATTTCAATAATAAATATCAAATCAATGAGTAAACATTCGAAATCAACTTTTTCTTGTTTTCACATAGCTGTGATATTTACATAGAGAAGATATTTTTAAGAATGTCACAGTCGTAAAACGGAATATACCTGTAATAAATAAAAAATATATGTAAATGTCAGCGAACCCTTAAAAAATAAATAAAAAGATACCCTTTTCATTTAATGAAAATTATGATCGAAAACTTTTTTTTTTAAAATTCACGATAAAGATTTAAATCTACAACATAAATTAATATACCTTGCCGAATACCAATTAACAAAAATAAAGTTAGATTGAAAGTACTTGGACAAAACCTTTTATAAACCCAATAAACTTGAGGCTTTTTATTTCATCTGCTTGTGAATAATGTTGAAGTTTGAAATGTGGGATGGAGCTTGGTACATGGGGTACATACTCCGAGGTGTGGCCGGGAGTGGGAGCGGGGAGAACGCAACAACCGTTGGAAAACCGAGGTGGGGGTTCTCTCTCTATTTCCGCTTCAAATATCTCATCGGTTTGAAATGGCACCTATGGTGAAACCACTCCCTTTAGTAATACAACAAATATTTACTGTGCTTATTCTGGGAAATAGTAAAAGATTGCGGTAAAGCTCTTAGCACTTACACATCGGCATTGTGTTCGAAGGTGATATACACACACATACAACAACCCATATAACGTGTCTTTAATCAAATGAATATATTTCTATAAAACAATAAACAATGCCACAAAAAGTATTTTTACGTCAAACACAATTTTTTTGAGTTTACGAAATCAATTATAAAAAATTGTTATATTGAATATACCATAAATTATTTCATATGTTAAAAGAGTTTCGTGAAATTGAAGGGATAGGTTTATATGCTATTTTAAGAAACAATTTCCGCCGGTGTACATTCGATAACATTAAATGCAGTGAAAATAACAGGTGGAAAATACATCCCGCTTAAAGTAAGCCCCCGTATGTCAAGCTTCTTAAGGTGTTCAAATATTTACGAATTCCCTGTACGTGTCTTACAATACAAGAGTTGAGCCAGAGACGTTATGCAAGGCGATAAAATAGAAACTAGATAAAGCACACGTCATATTATTTTTTTTTATTTACGAAATTTTCAATTTGTCCGAAATCGATAGAAGCAATTTATTTTCACGAAAAAAAACTTCTCTTCAAAATACATTTCAATACAAACAGTTTTAAAACGTAATTATTTAAATTTATGTTTCACGCAAATATATTTGTATATTTTACTATGTCGTTTAGTTTAGTTTTTCTGGCAGTACTAGTTCAATTCATGTCGGTATAGTAATGAATTGGCAAATAACTCACGATGCACAAAGAGGATGTTTTTAGAAGAAAAAAAATACGAATAGATTAACTAACGCAGTAAATCATATCATAACGTCGCTAAGTCCGCGTATTGAGAACATGAAATAGAATATAAAGCTATGCTTGGCAGCTTTTCGCTAGCAGAAAACTAATTAAATTATTTCAGATTTGTCATTTTGTAGCAGCGAAAAGCGACAAAGAAACGTAGTGATGAAGGACTTCGCGGAAACAGTGTAAACGCTTCCTCCAGACGGCTGAAGGAAACTAATGATAAATATGATATGTGGGGACATCCGGCGCGGCGGGCGCTGGGGGCGGTTATTCCATTTCCGCCCGACCCGCCACCGGATATTGCAATTTAAAAGGCTCGCTGCTTGCGGCGGGAAAGCAAAGGGAAACTCTCGGGGGAGGAAGCATGAAATTAAAAAAGGCGAGAACAAAGGTGTGCGGAGGACAGATGCACTTAGTGATGTCTGCAATTGAGACGAGAGCGGGACGTCAAAGGAAAATCTTTGCCATATACATTTTAATTTACAATTTTTTTTATGATGATTTTTGATAATAAAAAATCTAACTAACTTAAAATTTTACAAATCTATTTTGTATTTTGGGATATACGTATAATGCTATTAGACAGCAGCAATACGCAGACCTTTCCTTCGAATATAAAACAGCGGTGTATTCTCCCTAAGAAAACCATGAACAGACAGAAATATCTTCAGTGAGACAGTCACCAACCTCTTCTGATGAGAGGCACCCGAAGAAGAAGAAAAAAGTTAGTATAGTCATAAAAAATCTCTAAAAATATTTTATAATAGAATAATATTTAAAAAAATATTCTTAGTACTATTGTTCGAAAAACATTTCAGCATAAATTATGTTGTACAATAAAGTACGGCTGTTAAGGTGGCGTCACATCTAGAACCATTAAATGTTTATTTGAAACCGTAAAACGAAAACAAAGAAATCCTTTTATTTTAAAACACAATATTTTCCTGATAAAAAAACTAACAATGTAGCACGTACAATCGTTTGAAGTATTATTTTTTTATACATGTACTATATAATCAAAAAATTCTACCGTGGCAGATATACATTTTATTTTGACCAAGTTCGCGAGTTCTTCATGGGCCGGTGAGTACTTGCGAGCTGCGCAAGCTCTCGCTTCATGAATCGGAACTAATTGCCCGGTTGGCATTCCGGTGAGTTGACCTCTGAACTTAGTACTTCTCGGCGGAGGCTTCGTGGATTATGAAAGTGTACGTGCATCGATATTCCGACCACAAGACAATTAACATTTTAATCATTCAGATCTAGCCGGAGAGTTTGATTTTCTACTTCACAATAACGCCAAAAAAATGTAAGTAATTCTTAATACAGTCAAGGAAAAACAAAATGATATATTTCAGAAGTGAAGAAATGCGAATGTATTAAAACGCATATCAGGAATGTGGTACGAGTCGAAGTTTTTGGGTTTACCTTAAAGTTTACTTTGAGTTTATTTATATTGTAGTATGAGATGCGATTCTATTGAACCAGAAAGCAGAATTAATCATATGTTTTCCCCTAAACCCTACTCACAGAGTTATAATATTTCAACAGATGGTCGTGTCACCATAGATCGGTGGTCCCAACCCTATGCCCGCAGGCACCATGGCGCCCACCGAGCATTTAACGTGTGCCCGCCACCACAATAAAAAATATTTAAGTTTACAATAAAATATTATGTAAAAAATTAATATTTAGTAATTAAACAGAAATATAAGTGAACATAATTATATCGTAATAATTTTTAAAATAATAATTATTTTCAGAAAATCATAATAAGCCTGTTGAAATAACATCTTATGGGTGTAGTTTGGTTTGTCTCCGTCTCTGTAATAACGCCCTCTAATAATGGTTCACAATATTGTTCAGATACTTGATGGAAAAGTTGCTGAATAAATATAAATCTGATATTTTTGCGTTGGTAAAAGTGAGATGAAAGCTATGTGAAAGTCTATCTGATATTTTTTGCGGTCGTACAAGTGAGGTGAAAGCAACATGAAAGCGTCTCCGATATTTTTGCGTTGATGAAAGTTAGGTGAAAGCTATGTGAAAGTCTCTCTGATATTTTTTGGTTGATAAAAGTAAGGTGAAAGCTCTGTGAAAGTGTCTCTGATATTTTTGCGTTGATGAAAGTTGGGTGAAACCTATGTGAAAGTGTCTCTGATATTTTTTTGTTGATAAAAGAAAGGTGAAAGCTCTGTGAAAGTGTCTTTGATATTTTTGCGTTGGTGAAAGTTGGGTGAAACCTATGTGAAAGTGTCTCTGATACTTTTTTGTTGATAAAAGTAAGGTGAAACCTATGTGAAAGTATCTCTGATATTTTTGTGATAAGACGATAATTAAACAGCGAAATATAAGTGAAAATAATTATATCGTTATATTTTTCTAAATAATAATTCTTAAATCCAATGTACCAGATGAGGACTTCTGGAATATAGTTGACATAAACAAATTTCCATTATTGAAAAGAGAAGCATACAAAATTAAATCGTTTTTCAGTTTTACATACTTGTGTGAACCGTTGTTTTCAACAATGAATATCATAAAATCAAAGAACAGATCTCGACTAACAGATCGTGATGATTGCTTACGAGCAGGAATACCATCATATTTTTCTAATTACGAAGCAGTAGTCAATGAAATGCAATGCCAACGATCACATTGACTTTGATATTTCTCTTTTTTTATAATGAATTTTGGTAATAGGGTCGATTTGGGCAATTCTGATAGGTCATTTTTTTTTTAAATCAACCAATAAAAATATTAAAATTCAAATTAAATATTGTTGGAGCATTAAAATCTTAATAAACTTAAACCGAACCCCAACTAATATTTTTCGTATTCTAACCTGTTGTTTGCAATGTTTAGCTATAGATGTACATTTTAAAGTTGCTATTTAAAAAAATTATTCGTTGCATATTTGACCCAAATCGACCCAATTGCCAAAAAATTTATGCTATTATTTATCTTACATAAAAATATAAACGATAGATTTTTGGAATTAAATATTTTTGTGCATTATATGTATTATTGACTATGTCAAACTATAAATATTCCTTAAAAAAATTAATTGGTGCCCACCGCCCGACCGGCAATTTAGAATGTGCTCTTGGTTGCAAAAAAGGTTGGGGACCCCTGCCATAGATATTAAAGTAAACATTCAATTCTTATATTAAAATGATAAAACTATATATTTTTTATAAATATCAAAGTTTTAAAACTTGCAGTTGATGTTATGAAAACGTACCTTTTGATTTGCAGCAAGGACAGAATCAAACACAATAAACGAGAGTATCTCACTTGTTTGCACTAAATTTTAAATAATCAATGTTAAATAAATATCATGAAGCATATAATCAAGTTGGCGCACCGCGAGCAAAGGGCAGGCGGATGTACGAACATGTGGCAAGAGCCGCTCGAAGACTCTGTCGGCGAAGTGATCAGAAATAGGACGAGTCTGCAAGGCTGGTCCTGCTGCCTGACGATCGCTGCCAGATGTCTCGCGACGGATGATGGATCTGTAATTGCACAATCGTATAACGACACCGAGCCGCGGCTTTTGTTTATCTCGGTTCCCCGCTCCGTGAATGCTATTATGCTCTGTGTTAGGACGACGAGCGCACAAGACGGACTCAATGTAAATGTTTATACATTTTAAAACAATGCAGTTGCGTAATTTGAATACATAATAAACTCAATGGAAATTTTGAATGTGCATTACATAAATGAACGTTGCTGCGATTTTAATCACATGAGTCAATAAACGTAAAGTCGTTTGTACGTTACATTGACAGTAAAAATTAAAATACAACTAAGTTTTAATGCATCATTAAACTATTATAGTGCGTTATATTTTACACTAACTTGACGACTATTCTAACCAAATAAATATATTCGCAGTACAATAAAAAAATTGTATTGACTTTTACAGAACTAACCCTTATACAAAGATAATAGAAACTGTAAAAAATAAATAAGAAAAATAAAATTAAAACACCAAAAATATGTGTCAACCTCTTTCAAAATAATAATAACACATATAATTAAAAAGAAAACTCGTATTGCGAGGTCGATAAAAAATAGCGTATCTAACTGCGTTTACGCATTAAAATAAAATACCTCAGTAATAGTATAAAATACCGGCAATATATTTAATCACTAATACGTGTATATATAAAGTTGATAACTTAACCAGCATCGACACAGTGAGGCAGCAAAGAGATAAAGTGGCCCTCTCAGAGCTCTCGCCGCCAGCACCTCGCATGTCCGGTCGCACGCACGGAAGTTAATCCGAATTCGGTAAACCCATAAAAGTTTCCACACCTTCCGCACAAAACTCGACAATGGACTTAAAAGGCAAAACGTATTATAGCGCATTTACACAAAACTGTGCTCAAAAATGCAGTGCGGAAGAAAAAATATCATCTGCATGCAAAAATACTTGTTAGTGTAAAACTTGACTCGTTTTTATGGCACAGGATTTTAATTCAACGCGCTTCAAGTGCAAACTTGTATTCTGAATAGAAATTATCGATTTTCTATGTCAATGAGGAGATTTCAGCGTGGTTTTGTGTTGCTTGGTCGACATGGCGTCTGACATCAGACGTGACACCTGGTACAGATCTTGTGACTCGGTCGATATGCAAATGGACGTCAGAGGACATCACCTGCCAGCGATAAAGCTGGAATAGTCGCAATTAAAACTAATTACGATTATAAACAAGGTAATGAATATTTTGGCTTTTTCTGCTGTTAGATATATAACACCGCTTTGAAATCCAAAAATAAGCGCGTTTGTTGACCGCCCGCTCTTACCGCGCCCTGAACTAATTAACTTTTGACCCACCTTGCCAATGCACCGGAACACATCGTGGGTTGGTTTTTTTTTTCAATATATAATAGAGGGTGATAGTATCTACCTTCTCACTCGATTAAAGGATGGTGGACAAACACATTTGATATTTAACTTTATTATGATTTATTAAAGCAGCTGTTCTTGAAAAAAAAAAATTATAATACGAAGTCACACTGTTAGCGATGAATAATTAGATAGTAAAATATAGTGTCGTGAAAATATAAAAGAGTAAAAGATAAGAATACGTTGTAAAAATGAAAGATGTTTTACAAAAATAATTTTAAAATATAATATATAGTAGGTATCTGAATATCACATACACTTTTATGACGTGTGAATATATTATTATTATGAAAAATAATACTCGTATCTTAACATTTTGAATGTATCTGGACGATGTCAGCACCTGAATTTCAGCGATGATTTGTAGGTAATAATTCTCGTTTGATTCTAAGCAAGTGAATTTCTTTGCCAAGCGCACATCGCCGAGTGGATATAGTAGAGATAGTGTTGGCTAAAATCCATGATTTCACTACTTCATCAAGAGCAGATTAAGTTATAATTCACGTCCATCGGTGACCGCGGCGAGGCCGATGCGTCTCGAGGGGTGGCTGTCGGGGGATGGGGGTGCGGGCGAGGTTGCTGGGGGTGTCGGGCCATCGTGTGTAATTAGTAATCAATCATCCCAGCAAGCGAGAGGGAGCCCACCCCGCCGCGGGCTCCCAACAAGGAGCCGGGAAGTCTACACTTGGCTGACTCCATCAAGGATATTATTATAATGCACTGCAACTCTGCATTAACAGAGTTTGCTTGCTGACCACGTGGTTCCAAATTCTAATCAGGGGAGTTTTATTTTTAATCAAGCTGAAATTACAAATTATAACGGGAAAAAAATTCAAATGTACACTACATTCATTTTATAACACAACTGAGCATGTTTTATACATACTAAATGCGCAAAATAATAACCAGTCATCGTGATTCTTTCGTTTCTCAGGTCTCACACATTGTTACACACTGTCTCTAATTAACCTTTAATTGCTTAGTTTACACACTCAATGCTCACCTGTCACTTTTGTATTCCTTTCTAATATAACCAATGTATACACACTCATAAACACACAGTGTTAATATTACAAAAGCAAACATAACAATTTTATTAAAAAATATATATTTGTCAAATAATCCGAAAAAATATAAATTAGTAAAACAGAATTTAATTATTATTCATTAAAAATTGCGAATTATTAAAATTAGGAGTTATTTTTTTAAGTTTAAGAGCTTCTGTGTTTGACTTCAAAACCTTATTATTCTTCGTGAGACTTTGAAAAAACTTTAAGGCATAAATATTTTTAAGGTGATTTTTTTTTGATTAATGGGGTTTCATCCTGACGGTATATTTTTATCAGCCAAGAGTTTCCTGAAAAATAATCCCAAACTCTCTAATGTACGCTTCCTTTAGTAATCGCACCCATATTGTCCTGACAGCGAAATTACTCGTACATCTTAATCATTATGAGAGCTGAAATTTTAATATAATACGAAATCGCTCGTAATATTTACCAACTTTTAACAAACCTTATTGAATATACAAAAACAATATTATTATTTAATAACATTATAAATAAGTTTAGGCGTCTCAGACTGTAATCAATTTAAATTCACTAGTTTCCCACCTCCGCCTCACAACTGTCAGGGTGTTATTATCAACCGACGCAGGCTTTCGAGTGATGCTAGTGTTGAATATTCAAATTTGGTTGCCTACTTTAAGTTGCCGTCAAATATTGACATATCATGGCGCCCCCGGCTTGCCTGGGAGTCCCCGATGAAAAATGTCGTTTTCCGCCAGAAGGCCCCGTGTTTGCATACCATCGGCAAAACTAAAATAGACGCGAAAGCCCAGCGAACAGTGACAGCTTCGTATTTCACGAAGAAAAATATCGCGAGCATAAAAATACTTCTCAATTTATCTAAAAGTATTTTAAATGCAGCCGGATAGAGTGAATAACTTCTGAACAAAAAATCATAATATTTCATCTTGTGTCCTAAAATAAAAATATACGCCACACAGTTGTTGAGATTATTATTGGCACAAAACATTTTATACTTTATACGACATTTTTGTACTTATATACGGCATTTGAGTAAGATTTGTGTCTTCTTAAGCTTACTTTTTAAATTGCAAATCAAAATTGTATATTGATATTAAAAATACGAAGTAAGTTTTGTCAGGAAAGTCTTTTCAATATCAAATATATACGCATATATATTTTGGTTGTGTAAATGCGTAGTCGAAGGCCTAATAAAATAAATTATTGAATAACTTACATATGACAGGACATAAAACAACAATTAAACGAATTCCCGTAACGCAGTGATTGTAAATTTCTTTAAGAGCGTGCCGTGAAGAAACTATATACGCCCTCGCTGCTTGTGAAACATATAGTTTATGGCTACTCGACTTATATGAAGCTCCCCGGTTCTGTTGCTGCCCACCATAATTATTATAAAGCACTTTGGTAAACGCAGCTGACGCCGCGGCATGAATGTCATTATACAAGCTATTGCATCTATATTTGAAATGCACTTGACGATGCGTGTATTCTGAAGAGAGCCAGTCTGACTTCGACCTTGCCCGCTGGCGGTCCGGCCAACTCTCGAGAGGCGCATCGATTGTAATATTCTTATTTGAAGGTCTCTCTTTCAAATTTGTGAGAAAGCGAGCTTGCGGGCAAATTAATAAGGTATAAAAAATACATTTTTTAAATGTACATGAATCTATATTTTACGAAAAAAAAATTATCAAAATATATAATTAGTTTTGTAACATAGAATACGCGTAAATAATAAAAACACTGAGAAAAGTCACGAGGGAGTAGGATGTATAAAATGAAAACGAATACCAAATTCGAGCAATGTTAAAAGTTAAAAATATAATTCCCAATGATAATACTTCCAGGTTACTCTTCGTTGATATTCAATATTATTTTAAATTTAAACTTTCCGTTGGCCTCGAAAAGTGGGCCCTTAATGGACGCCCAACTTAAACGCTCTCTCAAGTTCCATCAAAATGTATAAATTTCGTTTACGTCAGATCCATTGAATTATTTTCTCAACTACTTTTATTTTACGGCCACGTGAAACAATAGCAGCATAAATGTATTTAATTTTCTGCTATTATAAGATATCTTGAAAAATACAGCGCGTTTCATCATATTACTATAATAATGAATATACATCATAGTGGCCGGAAAGGAGATACCAAAAGGTAGCGAGAAGAGCTACGAAGTAGAAAGCGCTGTCACGCGATCCTAACAAGACAACGTATAAAATATTCGATCCGCATATAGTAAAACAGCTACATAACAGGATCATAAATACTGAACATCACCCACGAAACGCCCGGTTCTGGTGACAAACACAGAAAACCTATAATCACCGCGGATATGCCTCAGCTCACTAACCACCTTTCTAAGCAACAAGTTATGGATTCGAATCCCGCAATAGAGTACGATGAGAGTCAACACACTCCACCTGATCTCGCAAGTTTCCACTGCCTCCGCGAAGAATCCACTAGTGTAATTTGATTTAAAGCCAATACTCGCGAGTACGAAGTGAATAACGACTGTTTTAGAAGATCAGTCATTAAGATATCGAAGACCCAAACAAACTTACGTCCGAGATTATCTCGCAGCGTCCTTTTAACAAAAGTTGCCGTGTTTGATGTAATAATACAAATCTCACAATCCCTATTAAGATTATCTGCGAACTCCATCTGATAATGAAGCGGGGAAAAGATTCTGGAAATGTATTAAGGTTCACCCAGAAAGAAAATTAACGTCCGCGCCGGCAGCGTCCTTTTGGCCGGTAACTATGCCAATTGATGGAGCATAAAAAAAAAATATTCCGAGGCACGTGCCGGAGTTTTTTTAACGCAGCAATTCCGACGCCAGGAAACGTAAAAAAACAGATGGGCGCACGTCAGAGAAATCAATCTATAGTGTAGGGGAGACGGCGTACATGTCGCAGCGTGGCCGCAGAGCTACGACAAGACCGCCAGGTGTTGCCATTGATATGTTATTTTTAAAATAATAGCCTGATAATCCGGGGGATTCGCATAACGCTCCACTCCCGACGGCACTCAGATAGTTTGGGCGTCAAATGCTAATTACTTAATGAGTCGTCGTCTCCCCGGCGAATAGAAAAATACCGGGCCGCGTAAAAAGGTTAACTGTTTGGCGGAAATGAAATGTCAAGTCAGATATAAAATAGGTTTGTCGAGGTTAGTGTATTAATATCAACGCTTTATAGTCTTTTTATGTACATTCCTACATGAAAATGCTCTTAATGGGAAAAACAACTATAAAGACTTATTCAAAATAGTTTAAAATTTAGTACATAGCTATTAGCCAATATATTTCGTTTCCTACATAACATTAAAAGAGAAATTAAGCCATTAAAATATTTTACACTAAAAACACGTAATTATTAGAAATCGTGTCTAAAGATACAGATTCCTGGACTTAGAATCACGTATGAAATATTTTGATTACAAAATCATCTAAATTCATCGATTTGCATAAATTGGCAAAAATCTAAGCAAATAAAAAAGATTCGATAGGCATATCAAGTCCGCTGATTGGGTGTCCAACACGAGCAACCGCTGTTTTGGCGTCGCGGCGTCGACAATCCATCTCGCAAAACGGGGAGTAAGCGGCGTCGATACGGCGACGAGCAAAAATGACCAGACGAGATTTATCGGACAATTATTCGGGGGACGTGACCTCCGGCCGAGGGTCGCGTTGGACCACTGGACCTTCGGGCATAAATCAACCTCCCCCCTCAGTACTTTATATCAGGAAAGCAGACTCAAAGCATCGGTATGATTTAAAGGGTCTGCCGATTGAATAAACCAACCCTAAACAATGCCCGCGTGTGCTGTACATAGGTCAGAGTATATTATACTAAGTTTTAGCATGAATATATTTGGACTGAAATATTTATTGTACACATGTATAAAACAAATATTATAGGTTTAACAAGTGATACTGTAACCAAAACGATTAACAATCTTGTTAGAAACAAATTTCAAAATTTATCAGGCAATCAATTTCCACCGATAAAGCATCTCAAGGTCTGACGAACAACTTAATGCAAAAAGTTAGGAAGGAAAAAATACCTGGAGAGTTTTCAAAACAAGCCTCGACTCGAACGGAACTTCTGTAAAGTTCGCCTCAAATCCGGGAGGTTTCAAAACTCTCTTAGGAAAAATTAATTAGAAACAACCAACATTTTAATTCTGAGCTTCTTTTCAATACGCCTTCAATGGGTAGCAGAAAAATAAAGGGATAAAATTTTAATCTAAAACTTTCATTTATTTTTCAGGTTGAAAAAAAAACAGGTGAAATGTTGACGTAATTGGAGTAATCTGAGAGAGTAAATTGAAGCTACCTCGAACTCGGTCAATATTGTTTCTGGATCAAACCACAGTCTGTTTTTTGCTGCTACTTGAATCAAATTATGAAAAGCGACGCCACCTGATCGGACAAAGAACTTATATAAATATTCTTACTATATTCAATAACTGACGGCAGTCTTGTTAAATTTTAAACGATTTCATATAAGAAAACAAATAATCAATTTGTGATATCGTAAAAATGGGATGGATGGGCAAGCTAGCTGTTAGAAGCATTTTCAACTGTGTTCAAGTTCTATATTAATTACCATAATATTAATAACCATAAAAGTTACTTAGGATAAATACATATAGTAGAGCAGTATATGCTTTAAATTTAAATTATATAACCACTCTTCTATCTAGAATGAAAACCGACGACTCTATAATTTGTAAATAATTTATGTATGTATAGTACATACAGCATTATATAGCTGAAACTATCAACAAATTTATTTGTAAAATACAATTTTTAAATAATTGAAAACACTATACTACAAAGTGTTTAAATTAACCAAAACTACCACATCACACTGTGATAACAAATTTTTTTTATATACGCTACGTGTAACAATACACACATGTATAACATATACAAGTCTCCACAAATAAATAGAAAGCACTTTAAATCGAATCTATATTAAAATGTTATGTTAAGGGGTGTGTCGCAGTTTTTGGGTAAAATGAATACACCGCAGGCGAGATGACTCCAGGTGACACCGCCAGCCAGTGTCAGGTCTGCGGGGAATTAATCGCGCCATTGACCTTGGACTTGGCGCGAGAAAACAGGCGCCAGGCAATCCATCATCAGCCGCGAGAGATTCATTGCAAAAACAGCAGTGAGACACTACATGCTGGCGTTATTCAAATGAGAAAAAAGTGCCAATGAGTATTGTATTATTTATTTTAATAAATTCACACTCTTCACTTATTCAGCATCTATTGTGTGTGCAGAATGCTTTTATAAAACTATTAACAAATAAAGAATTTTTCTCATCGTTCCATGAATGAATTGATTTGTGTTCAACGTTGCATGGTAGAAACGGATGCTTACCAATCTTCGAATCCGAGATGAGGCATCGAAAAATTATAAATCGTTTCTATGTTTGGGCATACAGAAAAATCTTAGAGAAGAACTCTCCCTCATTCCCGTTTGTTATTTTTCTGTATTCAGCAAGGTGGACGATATGGATGACAGACCCATCCGCACTTACATCCGCCCCCCGAATATACCAATTTAAATTATTTATTTTTACTATTGAAATTAGCATACAAATAATAATTTGAAAATACAGCAAAAAAAAAACTCGTTATTTAATAACAATAATTATTTCAAAATCTATATATAGATCGTACATCTGTGATAAAATTTATTTTCAACAATGAGTGACTTATTCGTGTAATCTTAGTATTCATTACAATCTAAATACATTTAAGTCTATTTTTAAATCAAAAAAGACTAAGCATATTGTTACTATTTTCTGGTAGATAAAAATCTGAATTTAAAATATTTAGGGTCAACAGCATACATTGAATACCTTTATTAAATTTAAATAAAATATACAACATGAACCACGTGTTGTTATGTTTGAATAAATAAATATATACAAAATAGACAAGAACTACACCGGACAATTTTAATTATAAGTGCGTGGGTCGCGGGTTTGATTCCCACCGCTGTTTTTAATGAATTAATTAATCCGACATATTTCAAGGCAGGTTATAATATTCATAAATTCAGTTCAAAAAGGAGAGATTGAAATTAGCAACCACGGCCATTAATAGCAAAGTAAAAAAAATATTTATTTAAAAAATACGAAACGAATTTCCGCTTCCTATAATAAAATAAAACTTGCGAATAAAAAGTTCAAAGGTTTATATTTTGGATGCACCATTTATGCTCGTATGCTTAAGTATATAATGCTTGTACTAATTTTTACTACTGAAACGTGTAGACTCTTTTACTGGCATTCAATAAAGTAGCGATAAACACGTTTTAATATTCTTCCACTGGTCTTTTGAAGTTTGGTTGAAAAGAACCCGTCTTAGTTTACAGCATTTTATGAGGTGTGAAACGGAAACTAAATTTTTCATTTATTACCTAATAATAAAATTACACATTGCATGTGCGTTCACGAAATGACACAGAAAAACGCGAATGGAATTTTACAGTCTTGTTACGGGAAATTCGATTGCTCCAAAAGTAGTAGTGACATAATATATGAGAACAAACACAATATTCGCAATAACAAGAGAAAACAGCTTTTTAAACAGATGACAAAATGCGGATGTCTTACAACGAGTGGACTGCGGCGACACATTTCCGCTTAAACAACGCACTCGTTCAAATCTTCACTAAATAAATACAAGCTTTGTTTATAAATGATTGATGATGATTTTGCTCAATGTATAGCACGATGCTTTGGCGATTATGCAGTGCGATTTATTCCGAATGTGTTCAACATGCATGCAAGCCAGTAACCGTTGCGGGAGAACGCCGAAGTCAAACCCGACCAAGCCTAACCTGGAAATAAGTCCGCAGGTGAAGGCCAGCGAAGTGTAATTGAAAACTAGCCTCAAAATCGCTATCGAGGAGCCCACTGCATTTATGACACCGATTAAAATCAATATCGCAAAAATCACTTCAGTATCCGTTCGTGTGAAATGTGTGTAACAATTTAGGGAGGTACTTTCGTTAATAAATATTAAAGTACGACGCAGTTTTCCAAAAGGCACAATCAAAAAAAAGTAAAGCGACGTAGAAAACTAACAAACTTATCTGTAATCCAAACAGAGGTGAAGTTAAAATAATATGAACATTAAGTTTGTGGAGACTTTCGAGCGATAAGGAAAGCTCGTACTTGTTAAAAGTTGAAGGTTTTTAAATGCCCTTGTAGACTAAAAACAGCTAATGCTAGAAATATTAAATATTCCCTCATTTCTGAGACTGAAAACTTGAGCTAAAAACCATAGAATTACTACAGCCAACACCAGATATCAATCACTACACTTTCGTTATAAAATCACTCTACAACGAATACACGGCTTCTCGTTCAGTAAAGTTGTCATGAAACAAAAACAAAACAAAGATATATAACAAGGAAACATTTTTCCTTGTTTTATTCGCGTGGGATTTTCAAGCCTGAACCCGAGCAGGTCAATAAATAAATATGATATATTACCGATTTTTTTTTTCAGACCCATCTGGTCTAAAAATACGGGCAGAGTGTGTTTGCCTCGCGCCACAATCACTCCGTCTTGGAACACATTGCGGGATACGGCGGTAAAAATCAAGGTTAATAAACTCAGCATTCACACAACCGGAGGTATAAATAGACCGAGATTCGATGTAATAAAATACTCGGGCGCCGAAAGAGGAGCAATTTCATCGGGTAGGCTGTAAATACACTAATAAAACTCTTTATAATTTGCAACACTCTAAATTCCCACATTAATAGTAACTATAAGTATTTCTCTCGTGCAAGGAACTCTCTAAACTGCATGAGGTTAACTGAATTTATCATAAGTAAGTATCTATTTTATATCCCTATTTCACAAGCAGTGAAGAAAGCCGCCTGGGAAGAGGCAGTAGGAAGCACTAGAAAGCGTTTAAAGGCAATTACAACTGTGTCCGACCTGATAATTTTCCGGAATTTGTTTTATTGCATTCATGTAAATAATCACAGAAAGCATTTATTATAGATTTTTTCTCGAAATGTTTTCCTTTCCACGGATTAAATAAAAAAATTCAAAATATTGATATACCCAGAATCAAACTCAGGGCTTCTTGACCGCCAACCGAGCATGCTGGTCACTACACCGCAAGACAGTATAAAATCTATAATCGCATAGCGGTCATGTGCAGGTATGAACGCTGAATGCTACGTTATTATTTATTACTATTATTTTTTTTTAAATTTATTTATGAAGAAATTTAAATGCATTCAGTTCTTTGTTACTTTATACACGTGATTAACAAAGCTGTCCAGCAGTTCCCAGTCTCAGGAATTGTCTAAATCGATGGGTCAACAGGTTGATCGCTGATGGGGTGACCAGATGTGGTAGCTAACAACCAGACCAGAGGATTATATTATATTATACGGATAGCCCTGATCTGTATAGAGAACATTCATATAAACAGTTTTTATAAATTATTTTCTGATATTGTACATATATACCAAACCATACTACTCAAAAAGTATAATGAAATAAAAATTATTAGGCACTACAAAATTGTCAATAACTTGTTGCTACTATGAACATTGAAGGTTTCATATTTTTTGTTTGTTTAAAATAAAAATGCGTATATATATATATATATATATATAAACTTCAGTGATATCAGGAAAAACAATAAAAAGAACAGTGATTAGTTTTAGAGTGAAGTTATTAATTAAAACCGAATCGCACCCAACTCCAGGACTTCACGAGTGCCCGGAATCTAGGCTCCGCAGGAAATAAACGGATCGGAGTGTTTGCCGAGCCGGGCTCATTACCGGCGGGCTGTTCATCAATCAACCTCGAGCCCGGGCGGAGGTCCACCCGCCCCGCAGACCAGCGGCCGTGTTTGTCAATCGTGATGATCGAGGAAAGGGAAATCAAACACGCTTTTGAAGTCGCCACATGGCCGTAATCTGCGATCGTGGATCAAATCTGCGGCGATAAGCTTTGTGATTTAAAGCGCGATAATAATGAGTATATGAAATTGTATATTTTACGTAAATGTGTTCGCACGCTCTGGGGGCTATTGTTGAAGGAGTAAGGATTTCAGCGTTTCAACCCACGAACCGGAATCATTTTCAGGGAATAAATAATATAGCGCGTGATGGTTGTATATTAAAAAAACGAGATATGATTTACTGTGTAACCGTGAGCGAGCGCACTTCTCCGAATGGCCTGACGACAGAGACGATGGTCTTAAATTAAAAACCACATAAGTAGGCTGAAAACTATTATACAAAAAGTTAAAAGTTCATACTCATTATTTAATCTTATACACTAAAAATAAAAAAAAATTAAAACTAAAAAAATTTCATACTTAGTTTTGAGTGTTAAATATTAAATTAAATTAATGTTCATTCAAGCGTAAACGAATAAATATCATCTGAGAGCCAATTATTTATTTATAGCGCAAGATGCTTCGCAGGGCGGGGAGGGTCCGGGGCCAGGGGTGGACTGCGGTGGAACAATCCATTCGCAGGTGGCTGGCCCGCCGCCCCCGCCCCCGCTCCTGCCGAGTGATTAGGCGGAAAGCCGGCCAGGGCGGGGGGCGGGGATGTATTTATCTTGTTATACTATTCGCAGAGAGAGAATGGCCGTGATATGTTACGGCCTCCTCGCGTCCACGAGACTAATGGTGACTCGACAACCCGTCCGCCATTTGCAGATATCCGGACGCCCTAACATTTATAATTTCCACAACAATACTACAGTTAATTGCTGATGTTTTCTGTTATTTAAACTTATTTGACAAACAAAGAATTCACATTTTTAAATAAAATCAAAAGTATGTATAATTATAAATTTGAAAGGGAAGTACACCTGGTGTAGTTTTATGCGTGTGCAGTATGTGCTCATATATCCACTTATAATCAATGTTTAATTGTTGTTGTTTTTTGTAAAAAATACTTAAAAATACAAGGAACTAATGCTTATTACGAATTTCACAGTCATTAAATTATACTAATTTGAAGATTGCGTGCATACCTGTGTGTTTCTTACCTGTCATATAATGTTTGTAAGAAATACAATTTCGAAAAAATAAAAAGCGAATATGCGTCATATTGTACAACTTAATGATTAATATTGTACTCTATTATAAATTCAAAACCGATTGTAAAATGTTAATGTTAAATGTTATGTCAAATGTTAATTTCAAACGAAATATAAATAAAAAAAATTCTATAGGTTATCAATTATCTTTTTAAAGTTTGCATGAAGTGAAACAAAGTTATTGGAAATGTTTACTTTAAACTAAAACTGCTTAAGAGCGACACAAAATGCATAACTTGTATGCACAATCTCTGTATTTACTTATTTGAATAAATTTACACTGTACGTAAAGGTCATAAAAAAAACAAATTATCAATTTTACAGCATATTAGCGAAGAACAAAGAAAGACGAATGGCTTTTAATAAAACACACAGATTCAAAGTTCACTCTATAACCGTAGCATATCTCAAGACACTTAATTTTTACACATTGCACATTTTAATTACAATACGAACTATGTATTACACACACACACGTACTTACATAATTTTTCTCACTAAATAAAAGAAGTCATTTTTATACATTTCTTTAAAAATCTTTTATCTAATGCAAATTTCACAAGAAAAAGAAGAAAAATGATCAAGAGTGTAGAATTGCTTGCCGGCTAAAGAAGCGGCGGACGTGGTCACTTAGAATTCTTGTAAAATATTACTTGTTAGCTAAAAAATATTTCTAAACATACACTAATTGTGCTTCGTCTTTCGCTTCTAAATATACACAGTGTGAGTATTTTCGTTTTAGTCTCCAAAATAAACACAGCACGACCTTACAGTGCAAGAAAACAAATAAGGATGAACTAGCGACATTCGGCTTATATTTTTAAGCGAAATTAGCAGAATCAGCGGCATTCCAAGGTCGCAAACAGAGTTACTGCCCGTTCAAGGTCAAAGCTTTGGCCTATCAGCGCGAATGTCGCGAAAATGTAGCAAGTCACACCCGGCCGACACCGAAAAGAGTTACATTGGCACGAGAAACGGACGAAGGCGGCCCCGAAAAACCTGCGAGACACGAGTTTAAACACAAAACACGCGGCCGGCATTTCTACCCGGCGACGAGCAAAAAACCACGAGGGGGGCAAGAGCGAGCAGAAGAGCGAATAAAAACAGAGGTCCTCCGTGGAAAACGCTGTGATGAACAAAGATAACAAAAAAAGATCCTGGGATGGAGACGATAAACAGCGAGATTCGGTCAATCTGTGCTAACCTCGTCACCCCCGCCCGCCGCGCGTGCCGGCCGGGCGGGCCATCCGTCCCGAATTACGTCACATAGGATACCTTACTAATTCGGGAACTGGAATGGAGTTCAATTGTTAACGAAGACTTCAGGGCCATCGATCTGGCGCTGATAACAAAGGAAGCCTTTTAGTGGGAAAACAAGGTTATGCATCTACTTACCGAGCGCCTGGATAACAAAACTGTTTCATTATTTTTTTTATTTACTGAGAAAACATATGATTATTTATAGATAATAATATTAACGACGTACGGTTCTGAAATGATGATTAGAATCATGCCAACATTTTTATCCAATAATTTATCAACCCCTTAGGATGAACAGGTCTAAAACGATGTTTCAGTAAACTATGTCGTAGTTCAGCTATGGCCACATTTACTTTTCTGCTTGGAGTTCCAGAATCAAATCCAGGTAGGGAAATATTATTATTCAATTCTAGGAAAATTATTTTCTTCGTCATCCTTACAACAACAAAACATTTGAAACGATTGCCACTAAATGCATGCTCACCTACATCCGACGCTTGAGGCCTCTTATTAGGGCAAAGCAGTGTAATTTATACACTCTTGTAGAACAAACTTTAATATTTTACATAAAGTGTGAAATATATGTATTAACGTACACTATAGATTTCAATATATTTGTATATTGTTTTAAATATAATTTTCTTATATTTGCATGTTTTTGGTGAAATTGCGAATCCGATATAATTTTCGATTCAATAAATTTCCGCCAGCTGCTCGACAATTGAATTGAAATCTTGAAGTCTTCAGTTAGCGCCGTGGAAACCCTGAATCTATACATGGAAATGGGAACGGCAGAACGGTAAGTACCGAGGTGAACGAAAACCCGCAAAACCGACTCTCCTAGCTGATCCAAAAATGATTACGAAACTCAATACTAAAGGATATTAATACTAATAATATCGGAATCGTTCAGAGTAAAATAATGATCTGAACCCATTCAAATTTGAGTAAGCGATGATAAAACGCCAACGCGAACCGGCAACGAGACGTCATAGCACTACAAGAAGCATCTCAAGTTTGTTGACAGACGACAACTCGAGCGTCGATGTTGTGTCTTTCACTTAGAGAATGATCGATGTCGCCGAGCAATGCGTACGAATGTAGGTCAGCTCCCGACAGCCTGTCGGTAAGCAGGCAGTCACACAAACAACAAGAAAAGTTCATTTGTTATGCAACATATAAGCACTGAAAGAAAATCGGGACATATCATAAATATGTAAATGCGTAAACAACGCACGATTAGGCGCAGGTAACCACGAGCGCCAGCATATTAATATTCGGATATAATCGAAATACTAGTCCGATGGAATAATGACATCATCCATTCGTGCCTGAATCGTGTATTGTAGTATACTATTCAGTTGAAATGACCCGTTCTCATTACGAAACGTATAATAATTTCCACTGCCAAACGATAATTGTGGTGAAACTTAAATATAGTCCGAAATCTACCGAATGGCACGCAAACTACGCGAGTCAATTAGAGGTGATTTATTTAATATTATAAAAAAGACAGAGAACACACGTAAAGCAAAATAAATAACGAATTTCGCTAATAATTCTCTGGCAGATATAATAAATACTGACTAATAAGTATGCCTTATATTTTCTAACAACGTATGATTTATAATATTTTTGTTGTAATTATCTGGACCGTAAAATAAGAGCGATTGGTTATAAGCTTGTGAATAGCATTTAAATTTTTATGTTCCGTCGGACGCACTCAAGAGCCGCTTGAAAGACGACTATTGAAAAAGAATATCAAATTCAGCATTGGCTTATTCGCTTCGGTGGCCGTCATTCAACAAGCCGAGGAAATAAAAGCTATCTTTGCAAGAGATACCAAAAGCAACGGAATTATTCAAACTACTTTGCTCTCGGACCCGACTGAAACAGTTTTGATTAGAATCTATTCAGAGAGTCCCGGGGACTTAAAATTGGAGTCGGTCGAACTTTACTTAAAGTCATTTCTGCGGAACTGTAAAAAGACGACCGGAAGCACTACCCGCCTCGGTGGCGAGCGAAAATACATTTTCTACTATTGATGCAATCGAACAACCTTAAAATTAAATAAGACAAATAACCTATGCGCGGTATATTACAGCAGTGAAGAACATCAAAGCTAAGCAAACACTATTATTTAGGTATATATATTAGAATTATACCCACCGAGGTTTCGCAAATAGATAGCGCGATATAAACATAATCTTGATAGCAACGCGCAGGTAGTGTTACAAACCACACGGGTAACAATAAAATATCACAAAATTAATCATTTATACGATTTCAGTGTTAAGGTACGAATGAAAAGATTTCGCTTGTGTGATAACACATTTTTTTGCGTGCCGTACTTAGCAAATAAGTCGAATCATTCGCTCCGCACAATACAGGCCGAGAGATGCGAATTCCGATCCAATCTAAAGCGAGAAGAGCGGCGGAAGGGAGAAGCCGCCGAGAGCCGAGGCCGGCCGTGACGGACAGAAACGATGATTTATACTCCTGGCCAATTGGCAGAAGCTGCTGAGGAACGACGCGGCGGAAAGCCGAATGCTCGGCTCACTGTCTCCGCACGTCTTTCGGCCCACGGCGATATGCAAACCTTCGGGATTCTTTCCGAGATGTCTGCCTAATGCTGAATTCTCTGGAAGCTTGCGAAGTATTGATTTATAAGAAACGTATGTGTACTCTACTTTTATACGTAGGTAGTTTTGAATACACACACGGGTATAGTTATTATGATTCTCACTAGCATATTAAACAAGAAGCCCCGCAGCACGCTTGCTCAGTATTCGCCATTCATTTTAGTCAATTTATTATGTCTGGTTAGAAGATATTAAATTATTAATGTCTTAATGAAGAAAGTGAAAAGATCCTGTGTCATTACAATGCCCTCTGTAAAATAAGCACCATAGAGTCTTATTCATATTTAAACGAGTATTTTTTTAAAATAAGCAAACTTTCATGTAACTCTATCCCTTTTGGGCACTCTTATCCATTTGATCATACAGTAACCTTTATGCGCAAGCTGATAATTTTCACAGGAGCCTGTCGCTCTGTGCGGCCGACCACTGGTGCTGCGGTACAGCCGCCGCCCATAGCCGCCCACAGACAAGCTGCACGGTTTAATTATGCAGCTAGCAAGCTGCAGCGGGAACTTGCCCTGAGCACTTCCCTTAATATTTCAGGAGCCGTGACTCACGGGTCGCGCTTTTCAGGGAATAAAAGTTGAAGGTCAAAAGGCTTCCAAACGGAATTTGTCACGGCCTCGCACAGGCTTCACTGTACATTTTTTTGCACTAGCACTTTAAGCTGGTAATTTTTATTTTTCTTATAAAATAATACGTACAAACAAGCCTGCTCATCGTGTGTAATTTATTGACTATTGTACATTAAGACAATAATAGGTTTATACGCAAAAAATAATAATACAACACAGAGTTGTACCAAAGAAATCAAAATAATTACATTAATTAATGAATAAAAGATCACGCCCGCAAATTTAATGAAATAGCATAGGAATTTGGGCAAAGTTTAACTTTATTAGAAACGTCCGTGCTTTCGGAGTAGAGTGATTATGGACAGATTACGACGGAGTGCTAAAAATCTACCGAGTATTTCCCTCGTGGGGTTTACACCGCCCCGGGTCCTGTCAGGAGCGAGTTCCAATAAACATAATCTGCGACAGAGCTCGAGCGAGCAAGCTGAGCGAGGCACCTTTGTCACGGGGCTCGAGCAGACTAATCTATCAACATTATAATGGCGTTAAGAAATTTGACGAAGAGAACTTCCGTGAACCTCGCGTGAGACGTCCCGCCGGTAGCCGCTTCCTTGTGGCACCAGAGTACAGTGCATGATCGATAGCCGATGATAGTCCTCCCGTGATTCGGTCCACCCATTGTGATTTGCGATTTTCGATAATCTGCGTACATATATACATCGGGCAAAGAATCATAATTTATTTGCTGGAACTGTTCCAATTTATTGTTTGATGAATCATAGTGATAGAATAAGGAGAATTGCTACACGATTTATCAAAAAATGACAGATTGTGTTAAGAATGTAATAAATATTACATTCGTATGGTGGAAATAATCGTTATGACAATACCTTGACCGAGATATCATCAGAAGATCTACGGTTTCTGGTTTCACAACAATACCTAAACATACGTCAAACTCATATTTTCATAGAAAATCTATTGTTTATATCCGCAATATATATCGTACACAATAATAAATTATCTCGACAACATTAATTCACTTGCGCACATCTATAACCTAAAAAAACAATATCTTATCTTAAATAAAAAAAGTCAATTTTAACGACAAAAAATAAAATAAAATTATACAATACGTTAATGAATGACGTCTGTTCGTGCTCAGTGATTTGAAATCGTATTATTTTACATACATATGCTAGAATGGTTAAATTATTGTTGCATCAACTATTCGGGAGCAGCGGCTGCAGTCCGACGATAAATAATGCGGCGCCAGAACCAACACGATAAATACTGGGAACATCACCGGCCTAATGGACTTCATGCACCTCACGAGAGCGCTCGCTCTAAAAATACACACCCGTCCCACTATCTGATTGCAAGTTGGATATTTTATCAAAATACAAGTTTGCAGTGCTTTGAGACTGCCGAGGCGATTTCGAGAATATCGAACTCGTCTGCAGTATAAATATTTACTAAATCAAGCAGGCACTTCGGTTAATTGTTTTGAAAATCCCATGAGAAGTGTAACATCAAAAAATCACAAAAAATGGGATAGAAGCTGTTTTTAAGTGAGTCAATTATCGCCTCGCTTAACGCTTTCAACGGGTGTATCCTATCCAGGTATAAAATCATCTCCACTCAAGATTATAGTCTATTCACGTTTAAAATCTACCGAGCCATTATGACCGCGCTGTATCCGAGAACCAGGGTGAGGAACAGGCCGGTGGTTTCATTGTTCATCCGAGGTAAAAAAAAAAAAGTGAACCGACTATAAATTAAAACTGACCTGTTGTGTTTGAATTCCTTAACCAGATGGGGTGCTAGAGATGTTAGGATAAAACAACAAAGCTGTAAAAGGTAACAAATTGATTCTAAGCGTTGGTATAACTGGTTATTTGATGTCGTAGGTGTCGGCCTGCGCATCGACCGTTTTGCTTATGATACGAAATGTAATCAAACGTTTTAACTGATGAATATTTTAATGTCAGAACACATGGAAATACTGCGCACGAAATCACAGATGGACTTCAGGAAATGGGCGTTATTTCGCAATACGTATTAACAAATAAGAATAATATCCAGCATGTTTGTAATAGCAGATAATAAAGTTTATATGCTGAAATACAATACGCCCAAATATGTTTTATTAGTTACTACAGATTGTCCCGAGAATTGATATCAACAATTAATTGGAACTTTGCAAATATGGTAAGCTTTTCTATCGAAAACCACCAGACCTTTGGATCATATCAGAAATAATATTTTTAAAAGTAGATAAATATATATATAAAAAAGCGAAATACCAATGGTAGATAAAAAAAATACTTTTATGTATTTTCCAAAATTTAGAAGCATTCATAAAAGTTAACATTTTATGTATGTTATATATAACTTTTTAAATAATTATAATGCTGTTTTACTATCTTACTATCTAAAACTTGTGGTTTTAATACATATATGCATAAATTTAAATTAAGTCATATCAGAAATAATATTTTGAAAAGTAGATAAATATATATAAAAAAACGAAATAGCAATGGTAGATAAAAAAATTGCTTTTATGTATTTTCCAAAATTTAGAACCATTCATATAAGTGTTAATAAATAATTTAACATTTGATGTATGTTACATATAAATTTTTAAATAATTGTTTTACTATCTTACTATCTAAAACTTGTGGTTTTAATACTAATAGAAAAAATTAAGTAAAATATGCATAAATTTAAATTAAGTCGATTAATAACGATATTGCCACTTGAAGTTTTTGATTATGTGAACATTAAGAAAAACTGTTTTCTAGATGCGAACATGTAAAATGAGCTGAAGAGTTGAAAGATGGACTCAAGGATCGTATCCGGGGCGATATTACTTGTTCCGGAGAAGAGCCAAGTCGGCACAGCCGCATCGGCCAGCTCTGCATTGGAATCGGTTCTTTTTCGACAAGATTGGTGATTCTTGGAACCTGAGCGACATGCTAACTGAAACGAATCACTCGTGCATGTTCTAGTCTACTCTAGCATATTCAGCACACCGATATCGATTTATTCAAACGTGACATGTGAGTCTCAAAAATATTGTAAATAATTTCCATAACCAGATTAAACATATACGAGTTCATTGTTTGTTTTTAATTATGCGCATAAGTTGATTAATGGTCAAAAAGGCATAAGGTTGGGTGAGTAATTTTGTAGATTCAAGGCCGCGTGGTTATTTCTCTGTACGATGAATCAAATCACCGACAGAGCATTGAATCTCCAAAACCAAGAATATTTCAGTAAAAGACAAATTCTATGGCCTATATTGTATTTCCAAATCGTTAGAATAATACCTAATTAAAGACAATAATTAAAACAAATTACTTTGAGTTTATCATTCAATGAAAAATTTTATTACAATTCTCAGTTATTTCGTAACCTTTCATAATGTGTATGCTTTTTATATAAATGTATTACTCCTTTTAATAAAACAATAAGATTGCATGTTTAATTATAAATACGTTTTACTATTCTTACAACTATTCGCTCACAATATGTCTATATGTAAACGCGATAGAAATGTTTAAAAGAAGCTTTTGGTTTGTAAATTTACAACTGATTACATTTTTTTTTTTTTTTATTAATTAAGACAACGGCTATCGCCGATTATTTACTTCTCGGCTGCAGGTTTTTTTTACATTGAAATGCACGAATGTCACTGGGAATTTAAAATATAAATCATCAAATAAACGAGGGTATATGAATGTACTAAAACTATCGCAGGCTTATCTCAGTGTTCCGGATATATTTCCATGCAGAGATAAACGGGCGGCAAACACAGTCGCTTGCATCCACCGAGGCGCATTAAAGATACCAGTCGACATGCGCCGTCTTCGGCGAGGAATCCTTTTCAAGTATTTATCGGCTTCTAATTTAATAATTTTCAGCTGAAATGATTTGCCCATAAACTTTGCCGATACGGGTGCAGTATTGATCGATATTAAATTTATATAACTGTGAGAGTTTTACGAAATGCAATGTACTTACAACTGCTAATATCAAAACCAAAAAGCTACTCACACACCAAAAAGAATTGTTACTTTACGATTATTGACAAAAAAAAAATACAGAAAAGAAATTGAATATACATTGCATATAGATTACACATTATTTTTCTACTAGATTATTTTGCATTTATCTCCGATAAAGAAGGGTAGATGCAGTTTTAATTAAAGAAGTCACATAATTAATAATCATTTTAAAAGAATGTCGGTATGATGATTCAATGCAATGTTCGGCTTATTCCATAATTTAGCATAGAGTACAAGATGCACGCTGCAAGCCCCCGTCCCGGGCGGTTCAGTTGCGGCAGAATCGCTCCACTAAATTATTTCTACGAAACGCCGACGGACGCGTTTCCGTCGCTCCGGCGATTAAGTCGAAAGCAATAATTAACACGGCCTCAGATATACGCATGCAGACTAAATAATCACAAAGTTATCTAAATCGCGGATAGAACACCCCCCGATAGGAATCTCTGCCACCGGCTCGCGGCGGAGAGCCTCCCCGACAGAATCCTAATTGGGTTATCAGAAAGGTTAGAAGCACAAAAGGAACGGCACAAAAGAGTAGAGAAATTTCAATCTTCCTTTTCACGTTCTCGTCTACTATTTTATGAATTTAACATATAAGTGACATTTCAATTTAACGGGATAAAATGTGAAGTGGGTTTGACACGGTTCATTTTTATTGCAGGTGTTTCTTATTTGCCGGGCACTAGAATCGATGCGCGACCGAGCGCACACTCGGCCGAACGACGAGCCGTCGCATACGCAATCTATGTAGATTTACAGATTATCCTCTTTGAGGGGATCCTACGCGTCGGCTTCAGCTCGCCCATTGTTCTCGGAGCCTCGGCTCGCGCTCCGCGGGCGCACGAGACCAGTTGCGGTGATACTTCCCTTGGCGTATTGGCCAAATGCCATTACAATATCAGCGCTCGGGTTCAAACCGTAGCCAAAAGTACCGAGGTAACACTCCTGGAGAAATCGCTGATACCTTCCTCGATGCGATGAAGTCAGAACTCGATCAATTATTTGATACTCAGTCGCCGCATTGCAACATTACAAATGTGAGTAGACATAATACAATGCAGGTCAGCCAAATTGAGACAGCAGTTCTGAGTATACCGCGTACGTGTCGTAGTTTATTCAGGCATAGACGGCAACCGGAAGGTTTCCCGGTGGAGTGACGTCGAATCCAGTCGGCTGGAGATATCGGAGCTGGCGGGTACCGCGTGCAGCACTTCGGCTGCACTCCGAGCCGCACCAAATCTGGCAACTGTTCAGAGCGAGCGTCGTGGAGACCTACACCCGCCGTGCACTCTGTGGATTGTATTGATAATGACGCGTGACTAATATGCATTCCCCTGAATGCAGAAAGAGTATCAGATCTAACCGCCAGAGCTTTGTAAGGAAAGGATTATATAATAATGCTATTGGGCAGCAGCAGTGCGCAGACTTTTCCTTCAAATATAAAACTGCGGTGTAGAAGGACCCGGGGACCCACTACACTATTCTCCCTAGCACTGGCTCAGCATGAGTATATGCTCAGTGAAATGGTCGCCAACCTTCTCTGAGGAGAAGCACTTGATGGAAAGGAAGAATTAAATAAATCAAACGTGATGCTGTGCGCCATCGAAGATCTTGTAGATTCTCGGAGCGATGATTCAAGATGCAAAGTGAAGGTTTCTGGGCATGTTTTAAAATGCACAGGCGAGCTAACGCGGGCGCCGCGGGCATTAGATATATATTATACTATATATATGAATAAATGTTTTAGGCCAGGTTTCTGACGGTGGCACTGTGGGTCTCGCGCCTCCGCTGCGGAAACGGTGAACGGAGGATGAATGCGTGCGGTGCCCATCCTCAATCCTCGTGGAGGCGAGGAGGCGAGGAGGCGAGGAGCCGCGAGCGGGGCCGCCGGCAGGGCAGACCGCGACAGAACAGGTTTCCCCCGAACTATGAGTCGCCTAACCCTGTTTGGGTGAATTTTGGAATAATAATGGACGACGCGGATTAGACCGTTTTTTTGGTAGCTGCCCAAAATTTTGTGGAAGATCACACAAAGATTCTTATTCTTGGATATTAAAACTTATATTACCACTAAGGGTCCATCCATTATATAAACCGAAAATCGATAAATCATTACCACCATTAGATCTTAAATATCGTAAAATAAAACTTTGTGCTATAAATACAAAAGCATTATCTCCAATTTAACTGAAATATATACACTATGGATATTATATCAGTCCCTTAGGGAAAATAATAGATTTATTATAGTTTTAGTAGGTATCTTCGTTTATTGCTCATTTTATTATAGAAAAATATAAAAAAATGACTCAGTGTTATTGTAACGTACTTCTTAAAATAAAATATACAGATAATAATTCTATTAATAGAAAATATTGCTACCTGTTACTTCATTATAAAAATGGGCTTCAGACCTGAATATTTATTTCAAAGATGATTCAACATCAGTATTGGCTTGTTTTATCATTTTACAATGAACTTTTCTAAATAGTCCGTCTATTCTTCCTCACACGTATGCAAATAATATTTTTATCCATTTTGGAATATTTTTATTCAAAATTATAAAGTAATTGTAGTCGTTGAAAAAACATCGAAAAAGAAATATTTTAGAAAGAGACCAAAACTGATTTACAATCGGTAAACACAAAAAAAACATTGATTTCTTTATTTACGATCATTATCAAACCGAAAGCATGTTTAATGAATATGCATTAAAACACACATCGGCAACCAAACAAACCGCTAAAAAGTCTTGTGGTTTTAATTTACGTTTATTTCGATCCAATAAAAGATAACAAATAAATACCGAGGATACTTAGGGTACGCATTTCACTCTAATGAACATAGCATCTGTGAATAATTTTATTTTTAGAGTATATGAGTTTCAGATTCTGACCAAAAATCAATCAAAACAAAGAGTGTGAGAATAATTGAATGCAAAAAAAATTACTCACCAACTATGGTATTCTTGAAGAAGTTGGCGTTTCTTCAAATGAAAACTCCCCAAATTGCTGTAGCACTCACTTCACTTAGTAAAAATAATATAAAGTAATAAATATTCAAAACATCGAAATGATAGATTATTGACACACGGTACACATTTCTATGTTGACACAAAATGTCAAAATTTTTTGAGATACGTTAATTAATATTCGGACTTGAACACTCTATAACTGTATTGAAATTTGTAAAGTTTTACATTGTTTATCAAACAAGGACAATAATAGTTTATGTTATAATTTTACATAAAACCATTTATTATTTTCTTGCTGCCGGACGCGATAGCACTCTGCCTTCGCGAACCTCGCTCAGAATAATCCATAGACAGCGAGGAGCGAAATGCGATTTCTATTGGTTGAATGGCGTTTCGTACCACAGACAAGTGAACAAATATTTCACAATTTTGGTGATAACAATATAAAAAAATCATTTTCATTATTTAAAAATACCATGTAAATAAAGCATAAAAATTTGACTCAATTTTTTGGTAAACACAGATAAAAATATAATCAATCTTTTGTTCAATTTTAAGCAAGCTGGTAAATATTTTTCAATTATTGTTTTTTATTGAATTATAATTTCTTTAAGATATATTTTCAATATTAAAAATCAGAATATAAATTAATAAAGGTGTGGCAACCTGAAAAACCAAAACTAAGATCAGAAAATTAAAAAATAATAATCTAAAAGGCAGTTTGATGAAAGTGTTTCAAGTTAATTAGCAATATGGGAATACTCCATTTTTTTTTTTCATACAAAAAGCTAAACGAATAAGATATATTAATAGACTATTGAAGTGAAAATACGCTGCAATCATACATTCCCTTTCAATTTCATCATACACCAAATCTGTATACATTTGTAACTAATAAAATATAGTTCAGTTCCACACCATCAATAATTAATATTCAAGTATTTGTTTATATTATTTTTTAATAATAATAATTTGTAGCTTACCGAAAAGTTTGAGTGTTAAGAGAGAATCATTTTTGACTGCAGAAATATTGAACACAGCTCATGGGTGCGCTCGGAGGATCTTCTTTACAATTTACAAAATTATGATACTGACATTTATAGGATATGCTCTGCATACAAGTACAAGTGACATTTATAGGATATGCTCGCTACAAGTTCAATAAACGTTGTCTCCAAAACCACTTGGTTTTATTTTATTATAAAAGCTCTGCAAGGTCTTATAGATGCTATGAACCTTTGAAATTCTTTCAGAAATGGACTAGTTTCCTCCATTTCAGAATATTCAATACTGTTCCTGAAAGTAAGATGTACAGAATTTTTTTAATAGTTGTCAATGATTGTATAATACTTTTAGATTAAGTATTACACATACTTCCTAATTTTACATTAAAAATATTTCTTTTTAAAAAATATTTTACCGGTAAGAAAGTGAAAGTTTTATTTATTTGATGATAAATTCATCATTCTTTCTGTGTATGATTCCAATAATCACTTAGAAATTTTATGTGTCAACTGTAGTGTTTATTTAATGCAATATACGTATGTATATTGCATTACATTAACTAAAGTTTGTTTAAAATCTGTTGCGAGATTAACAGCTTTCTAGTCGAGCCTATTGTAAAATTCATATACTTACACAAACTAGGAAGAACACAAGGGCTTGCAACCCTCAGTGTTTAAAGGATCCTTTTACTTTATTTATATTGCATACCCTTCAATATATTTCACATTTTGGAAAATAAACCTGATTTATGTAACTTGTTTCATACTTCAGCAAAAATTACCAATTGATGTAAAATACAATTTAAATAAGATTGAAATAAGCAATGAATAGTTAAACTCTACCATAAATAAGTTTTCAAAACCAATCAATAAATTTCCAAGTATTTTAGTAACTCACAAAAGTCAATTCTGCAGTCAACAAGCCATTCAAATTCAATAATAAATTGAGATACAACTTGTAAGAAAACTAGTCACTCTCTTATGCTGAAAAAGTATTGATATACATGCTTGATGTTGACTTTTCATAGGTCTGTACATTGTCAATGTACTTAATAGAAGAAAATTAAAACTTACAAATATCATCCCCGAGAATCATATGGCACAGAAAAGTAAATAAGTTCTTTTATATGAATAATACATTGACGTGAACTTACCCCATTCTTGCTTCTATGTTGTAGTATTTTCTATAGGAATGTGATAACTCTTGCTAAAATAATCGGGTAGTAAAAAAATATAATTTGGCCTATTTGTTTTATGAATTTGAGGAAAACGCGATAGTCATGTGTTATTTATATTTTCTGATCAATTTATTTATTAACACTAAACAAAAGTATATGATATAGAATTTTTCCCAATGATAACAAAAAATGTCACTGTAAAGAGAGAAAACATCCCTATATACTTTCACAGAAATAAAAAAGTTACAATATCAGTTACAGCACTACTTCATAATCTATGAGATATGGAACCAGATATTATGGAGAATATTGATATTATTTTAATTTGGAGAGGGATCACCTGTGTCTCAGGAATGTTCTTTTAAGCTTAAATCATTCTCAATGTTTACTAATTCAGTTGGGAATATAATTACCTAGGTACACAGTATTAACTCAACATGAATATTATGCATTTGATTCTTTTCATGCACCTTCAAATATGCCAAAAATAAATAGGTATAAAAAAGGATAAAAATAGAGGAGGGTAAGAATAATTTAAAATATAATAAATCAGTGTTTGATTCAATTTTTTCTTTCAAATTAAATATAACAGGAAATACCATATAAAACAAAAATAGTGACAAAATACAGACTGGATCTCAATTTCATAATGATAAATTTGAGAAAAATAAGAAATTATATGAAGAAACTAAAAGATCTATGAATGAACTATATAATATTTCAAATACAATGGACCTTCTCATAGAAAAGGTTCTCCATAAATAAATAGATAAAAATGTGTTAACTTTTCAGTCCTCTGCATTCACATGAAAAGGTTTAAACTATTTTACTGCAATGGAATATCACAAGTTTCACAGTTCATACTTCGGACTCTTCTCAAACAATTAACAAAATATAGGGAAAACAGTGTCTCAAATATTATAAAATCAGAAATGTTCAATATTAAATTTCTTATTTTCATAAATAACATGATTCAAACACCACAACTATCAAGCGATCGGAGCTTCTTGTTGTCGCGTTATTACAATTCCTACATTTTTACACGATTTATATAATTGTAAATGTATGTGTCCATAGTGTAAGGGAGCTTACAATCTGTATAATATTTTGTATAACATTAAAAAAAAAGAAATATATTTCAACTGCAAAAAATAAAAAGACACGGTCGCTGATCAGACTTGTATATTCTTAAACACTGAAGCATTGACAACGATGGATGGGATCTGCGCATGTTCAGCCCGACTGTCGGGGTGCCGACGGTACTCATCGCATCGCACCCAGTGCTTCCCACCAGGCTCTTGCGGGAAATTGATAAAACAACACACTACTATGATACAAAGCAAGGTCACTTCATAAAATAACTTATCTGTCACTATTCATATGTAAAATATACATATAAGTAAGTGTACACCCGAGCGCCTGCGATTGTCACGCAAGCACATGCGCACACGTGCACACCTACAATGTACATGGAAATAAAAAGAAAATATACAGTTTATATTAAGGTAGAGATATTACGATTACATGAGTCTATTCGCACGAGTACCGTTTCCGGATGGCGATAGTATGACGACTGCTTCTGACGGGACAGACGCATTCAAGCGGGAAGCGGCCGAGAGAAAAACTGGTAATGAGGAAAGGAGATAGGAATATTTGACTTCGACTTATCTTATTTATATATTTACACCACTCGAGGAACTTAACTCTGCATCTCTCAAAAGAGTCCGTGAAAACTATCACAATTCATTCACATAAAATATTCCAACGTAGCGCTCGATCCGACAAACGCTCCCGCAGCGGATCCGCACTCGGCCACTCAATTACACAAATGTAACATAACAGTTAAACAAAAACAATTTCAGCTTCAGTCCGACAGCACGATAATCACAATTCATACTACGCGTCCCGTCCACACTGCTGACGCCACTCACGCGAGCTGCAGGCAGACGCCTGGATGCGCCGTCGCTGAGATCCTTTGGGCCTCAACCTCGAGGATCAACAGGTGCGGGGAAGAAAAGGCGGGGGCGGCCGCCGCCGACGGTTCTAGGAGCTGCTGGAAGCGTTAATGCTGGAGCCGAACATGGCGGCGCTGAAGGATTGTGGCGTATGCTGCGCGTGTGGCGCTCCATGATGCGGCGCTGCATGGTGCGCTGCATGGTGGGGACCGCCCCCTGCACCCCCGACACTACCCACGCCTACACCGCGCCCGTGTTTAGGCACCGGTGGCTGCAGGTACTCGTGCCTTGCTAAACTGAACACATCAATGCGCTCTTCTTTTCGATACGCTAGGCAGGCGCGGATAAAACTCTGAAAACAATTCGCCCATTACTAAATAAATAATGAAAAGAAAATACAAGTATAATATAAAATCTTATTATTTACTAATAAGTCAGATTGTAAAAGCAACCTTCAGTTATAGAGAACTTTTGTTGTATTGAAAATTATTATTAAATATATATTCATAACATATTCATGATATTTATTTCTTTATTATGTTGATTTCATTACCTTGGCTTCATTGCTAACAGTAGGCTTATTTGCAAATTGAACTTCTGTGGCTTTTAGAATTGTATTTTCTTCGAGTATTGTGGCTTGGCTCTGATTGTGGCCAAAGGGTTTCTTGCCATAGAGACACTGGTAGAAGATAACACCGACACTCCATACGTCAACTTTGCTGCTGATTTTGGGAGGATTCTTACCAACTACGAAGCACTCAGGAGGAAGATACCTGGAAGGGTAAAAAAAAATTGTAGTTCATATCACTCATTTTACAATTGATAAAAAAAACATATAAAAATTTAAGAGACACCTCAAGTAAAGTGTAATAATTTTTCCATTGTCATAATACTGATGACACCATTTGTTAAACCAAAAAAAAATATTTTTAGTTTCCATTTATATTTAATTTTAAATACCATCCTATGTTAATAATAAATATGCTCTGAAGAAGTAGTGTCAATAAAAGAATATATCATAATAAATGCAAGTGAGCACAACTTCTAAGATCTACAGTAAAGATTCATATGCTATCAATTGAAAAAGATGAGTCAATAAGGATGTTTCACGATACATACCAGTAGGTACCGGCTCCTTGACTGGTTAAGTCCATACCATGATCAGGGTTATAGTTTTCTTCATCCATAACCTTACTAAGACCAAAGTCTGTTATTTTAATTTCCCCGCAAACATTTCCTTCCGTCAAGAGAATGTTTCCAGGTTTCAAATCATAATGGATCACAGGGGGTTTGATCTCATTTAAATACTTTAAAGCGGATACAACTTGCATGACTATAGACCGCGCCTCCCGCTCTGGAATGGTCTTATGCTGAAATGTAAACAATTAATGAAAACTAAACATAATACACGACGAAAATATTATACATAAGCCTCATTCAGTTCAATTTACTTAAAATTAAATTTTAAATATTGATGGATAAGTAAAGAAAGATTGAATAACTTACCTGTTTTATTACTAATATGATTAGGCACATTAGTTCATACATAGAAGATGATTTAAAGAAAATCTTCTATGTATGAACTAATGTGCCTAATCGTATTAGTAATAATATAATAAACCCGTAATGGGTAATAAATACGTATCTGACGTTTAATCAAAAAAACTTACCTGTTTTAAATAAAAGTCGAGATCATGACCATCACAGTATTCGAGCACCGTACAGAAAGAATTGGCATCTATTTCAAACACATCATATAATTTAACAACTCTTGGATGATCTAACGCTTTGTGGATGTTATACTCCCGCAGAGCATGTCTGGAAAAGAATAATGAACAAATTAAAAATCAATTTTCCCTACATAAATATCGGATGAAAAAACTTGTGTGAAACATTAAAAATGTAACAAGTAATATCTACTCACTTGATATAGTTTGCTTTCTTGTCCTCCTTCCAATCTTTGTTAAGTTGGTGTACTTTGCAAGCGGTGTAGCGTTGCTCACGCAGGTCGAATGCCTTATGAACTTCACTGAAACCGCCCTTGCCCAGTAACATTAACAAAAGATACCTAAAATAATTTAAAAAAAAAACTCTTAATACTTGTAAATTTTATTAAACTGAGCATTTTAAATCTAAAGAACCCAAAGTTTAACAAGAAAAAAACTGGATTTCAAAATTCCAAATGTCATTAGAGAATATATCTTAATTTATTTTGATTCACTAAGCTAAATTAAAAATACTCCATATTTAAAGAAAAAATATCACGTGGTGATTAACAAAAGTTTTTCACTAGTCAACTTTTCGTATAAAAACATATTTTGTAAGATTGTATCTGATTTATTCCATCCCCCCACACTGAATTGATAAAATATAAAAATGAAGATCATACCTTTCTGAAAGAACAGGATGTGCACTAAATCGACTTTGGTCCTCATTGTGGATACGCTTGAGTTCCCTGATATGAAGATTTCTTTCTCTCTCGAGTTTTTCCATTTCAAGTTGGAGGTCGGCGTCTTCCTTCTTCAGAGCACTCTGACGGAGCTGGAATTGTAACAAAACTCAAAAATTAATAACAGATGAACAACAAAGTTTTAATTTATTATCACTAGTGTCTAAGGTGAAATAGAATTATTCTATATAAATTCAGATTTATTTGCAGCATTACGGTTGCCACAATGCAACACAAAGCCCTTGGGAAATAAAATAATCAATCTCATTATCGTGACCCACTTTTCTCAGCATTTATTTATTGATTATTTGCATAAAAGAAAATTAAACAACAATATATACATTTGAAGAACCTTCTGTAATACTTATTATAATAGTTGTTTAATAAAATAAGTTACTTGTGTATTTTTCTCTCAAACAATTAATATTTTTTCTTTCCAAAGGAGCAATATTTGTCTAAATAATTTCAAAAATGAAATTTATAAACTCAAAAAGAATAGCTTAATAATTAGATAGTTGATGACATAGAAAACTATATAAAGAAATTCCCATATTTCAAATATCCAACTAAATAATCTTCACCTATGAGGAATTAATGCAAATAACTCTACAACTTGTGGCATTTGAGTTTTATAAAAGTAATGGGTTGGTTGTACCTTGAGTATCTCATCAGCCTCGTAGTACTCCTGCCAAGAGAAGGTAGGCAACGGATCAGGCTTGAGAAAGGTGGGGGGCTCGGTGCCGTTGTGCAGCGCAGGGGCGGGGGCAGGCGCAGGGGGTGGAGGCCCAGCTGCAGCGCTGCCTGCGCCCGCACCCGTGCTGTTTCGTTTGCCACGCCCCGTGCCACCCTCTGCATTCGATGGCCTCTTCTTAAGCAGGAGTTTCTTCTGTCTGTCAATTTCTTCCTTTTCTGCAGTAATTTCTTCTTGTCGCCTGAAAGTCATTGGTTACAAAAAAGTTAACAAATGTATGGAAGTTTTGACATAAATTATTCACATTACAAAATATCATTGAAATTATGAATGGAACATGTTTTTTAAACAATCAATGCTATATTTTTCATCACACATACTTTTTCATAAAATGGTAAAATAATATGGTTGATTTGGTATTTCATCAATTGGTTTTAAGTTTTAAGTTTTAAATGGTTTCAATTGAGAAAAAAATCAAGTTAATAAAATGTTAATTTTTTATTAATGATATGAAATAACTTTTTGACTCATCATCAGATGCAGAACAAAACATCTGCTGACCAAGTCTTTTGGTTGAAACTAGTCATGCATAAATGTTAAAATAAACTCAACGTGAAGAAATTATAAAAAGTTATTTTATATCATTAATAAAAAATGGATCTTCACCAAACAAATGCCTTGTCCCTCAACAAGATGTTTATTTTTTACTACTTTAAAATGATTTAATTGATGACAATATTTACCTAGTTAATTCTTGAAATGCATATCCATCAGTCCAGTTCTCTTGAAATGTGGCTCCGACCCTTTGCGTGACGAACTGCCCTAATCGTAACCTATTTTGCATACACCGTTGCCGTGCTTCCTTTTTCTCGATTGTGCTTTTCTCATTTAATAATTTTTTGACAACATCGATACATTTGTTAATGTGTGACTTGTGCTGTTCTATAACCTGCAAAAAAAAAGGGAGATATATTTAAATTAGAATTATTTTTAAAATCAGAAATATTTTTTAATACAAAAGAATTACAAGCGGTAATTTCATTTATTTAACGATAAATTTACATACTATAAGAAGCTGGATATCACTTTTGTAATTACCTTTTGTTGCGCTGAGACCTGATGCCTCAGTTCCTCGGAAGCTCTCGTGAGCTCATCGATCTTGTTATTCCGCACCTCCAGATCAGAAGAGGCCTGCGTCTCAAACTCCTGTATCCTCTGGCAGGTGAGGTCTGTTTGCGACTGCTTGACCGCGGTAGGGGGAGAAGGGGGAGGGGCACGCTGACCGGAGGTAGCCGTGGTCACCGAACCGGACTTGAAGAACTCCCCGCCACCACCACCGCTGGCGAGGAGGCTCGACGGTGAAGGCGGGTGCTGCAAGCAAAACAATTACTTTACATCACTGTTCTTAAAATCAATCTTTAGATATCTCTGTGAAGTACATCTGTAATCATGTCGCAAAATAATTTTTTGTAATTTATGTCAACATTATTACAGTTAAATTACATTTGTCATGAGGGGGGGGCTTTTCTTAAGCTCAAAACGTTATATTATTGGTTATTAGATAAACCTATCGACAATGTTCAATTCAGTTGATGAATAAAAGAGAAGTATCCAATCATCATTTAAATTTCAAGATAATGACTAAACAACGGAAATAAGGCTGCGCATTTACCATGGCATAGTTGACCTGCTGCGGACTGGGGCTCTTGGCGCCACCATGCCGCACCGGGCTGCCGGAGGGGTGCTTGCTGAAGTACTCGCGCAGGTTCTTGGAATCGGCAGCGGCGGTGTTGAGACGCGGCTTAGCGCCCCCCCCGCCTACGCCCCCGCCTGTTCCACCGCCTCCGCCGTCTTCGCCCTTACGCTTGCGCTTGCGGTCGGGCAGCGTCACCACCGTGGGCGCCGCTCCGCCCGGGGGCCCCGACCCTACGCTGCCCGATCTCATTATTCCCGACTTTTCAGGCGTCAGAGCCTCCGCCTCCTTGTCACTGTGGGAGGAACCTGAAACGTAACAAGTTCAAACGTTTTATTAGAAAATGACAAATATCTAGTTTCAATAAATTTTGTTGTTTAATTATTTTTATAAGTCGGTTCTCTCATAATTGCGATTTATATTTTAACACTCGGGACAAGTTGATGACTTTATTCTTCAATCCAAACGAATATCGAATCCTCCAGTCTAACCGTACGGTCGTTGAACATTATATCATGTACACACCGTACATTATTGAATCGAATACGAATGATTCATGTTCATTTTAATATTTTAAATATGATAAAATACATTCATATTCATTTGTAGGCTTTACAAGTAATTTATACGGATTCGTCAACCGTGTGCAACGGGAGAACAAATTCATAAAGGCTTATGTTATTTAGTGGCGCACAGTTTGAACCGTCTCGTCTGCAACATCACAGACACAATGATCGGGTCACATTTTGAACGGTCACATTATGTATCGCGTTCATTGCCCGTGACAATCGAGTGCATTCCTCATTGAGAAAACGGGAAGACCCTAGTAATAAAAATTAAAAATACTCCAATAACAACAATCTCCGAAAATTAAACTTACTGAATATATTGACAGATTCACCAAATTTAAGCTCATATGCAAATTAGTCGTAATATTCTTCATGCTGGTTGAGAATAATTATGAATATTGACAGAATTTAACAAACTGCATCAATCGCGCGTCGTCCCGTTATAAGTAGAAATATTTTCTCTCATTTGAAGTCAAAATAGTCACCGACTGTGAGTTTCCGAAAAGTTTCAACTTCGAGAGGTCGAGTAAACGAACAAGGGAATCTCTATTCAAACTCGCGAGAAGACGGGGCACGTCTGGAGGAGTAAAAATCTGCCTATCGAATACAATAAACCTAAAAGATAAACGACAAACTGATTAAACTATCCTGCGATTGCATTCTCTCGAAATGACATTTGAAACGATAGTGACAATTGAAGAAAAAAAATACGGAGAGATGTACCAACGTGAGCGTCAATCGTGAAACCTGACGTCACGGCGGGCGGCGGGCGGCGGGGCAAGATGGCGCCGCCCGCGCGCCGCGACCGGGGAAGGGCGCTTACCGGTGCTCATGTTAGAGTCCTGGCTGTGCGGCGGCTGGGCCGCGCCGCCCGTCGCCTGGGGGGCCATCTGCAGGGCTCCGGCTGCCATCTGCGGAAACCAACCCGGCATCACATTAGACTCCGTCCGCCAACACATCGGAAATAAACAACAGGGCAACTCCAACATCGCAGCCGTGCTCGGCTTCAAAACTCTACTGACAATATACGATACGCCGATACCTGCGATCGAAGCGCGGTCGCGTCGACACTTCGCCGTCCATCGGGATCGCCAGGGAAAGCGTAAATTTATGCGCGGAATTCGATAACCTGCATTCTGGGAGTTCGCGGCGAACGGCCGGTCGACCGGTCGCGCGCTCGCCGGGGCGCGCGCCCGCGCCGGTCTGCCCGCGCCGGTCTGCCCGCGCCGGTCTGCCCGCGCCGGTCTGCCCGCGGCGGGCGCCGAGGCGGTCCCCGGCCCGAGGGTCCTCGGCCGGGCCCGCGTCGACGCTCCGGCTCGCGATCGGCGCGGGTCGGAGACCGCGCTCCGCCGTGAATCGGATCGACCGCCGGAAGTATTTTAGAGCGCCGCCGTCGCCATCCGAGAAGCTCGGCGGCCGAGAGCGATTTCGCCGAAGGTCGTCGACCGTGTCCGCGGAGCGGGCGGAAATCGCTTCGGACGTCGTCGCGTCGGGACGCGATCGCCCCCGCGCTGCGGCGGGAGATCGGCGCGCACCGAGGCGGAACGCGTCGCTCGTCGATCGGCCGACCCCGCGCGAGTCTCGAGGCCGGTCGCCGGACCGGAGGCGATGTTATTCGGCCGTTTCGAAACGAACGGCGAGACGCCGGCGGACCGGACGCTCGGCCGCGACCGGACGGGAGGCGGGAAGATTCGGGCCGATCGGTCTCGGAGCCCGCGGGTCGACCGCGCGCCGGAAGGACGGATCCGCACCCGGATCGGCACGCTTCCCTCGTAATATTCGCAGGCTCAAATCCGATCCGCGAAATACGGCTCCGCGAGACGAGGGAGGAGCGGACGACGCGGCGAGGACGCTCGCGAGTGGAACGGATTTATCCGTCGCAACGAGAGAGGAGACGGCGCATCCCCTCGGCGGGCCCGAGCCGCGACGGAGGCGGGAGGCCGATCCTCCGCCGTCCCTCGCGGCGCGCGTGTTCGTAACTCGTATTTTAAATTTCCAAGGGTAGCCGAGAAGACCGACCGAAAAGCGGCTTCGTAATTCGAGAAATTCGTTCACCCCGAGGAGAGTTCCGTGCGAGTCTCGTCGAGAAAAACATAAAACTACTGTCAAAAATAAACCCCGACAGTCGATCGCCCGGGGGAGGAAGCGAATCGAAGGCGCCGAGCGCGGGCGAGCGGCGGCGGCACGATGCGGGCCGCACGGTCGGCGGAGACGGCCCGTCCGGGATCGAAAGAAAGGGTGCAATATTGATTATGCCGGTCTCGGGCACCGCGACGCCTGCCGCCCCCGCCCTCTCCCGCCCCGCCCCGCCCCGCCCCCGCCTCGAACTCACCGTGGCCGCGCGTTCCCGATCGACTCGCATGCGACGCGCCCGTCGTGCCCGTTCACGAGCACCGATCACCGGCCAGGGTTTTCCAGCCTTCCGCGCGAGCTGCGATAATGTCATCCGTATCGGCTGCAGTTTTCTTCCCCCCTCGCTTTTGAAGCGGTAGGTATCGCTGAATGGCCGAAGCCTCCTGAAATCGAGGCATTTCAATGACCCCTATTTTTAAAAACGTACAAATTAGTGTTTCTTAGATTTTATGGATAATTTTCATCTCGATACTTTCTTCGGTCTGAAGTATTTTCCAGAGCGAAGTCCAATTTGGCATCTCGAGAATACGTCAATTTGTACTTATTCCGAGTAGCAGTATTCCTTTTGTGCAGTATGAATCACAGGCGCCCGAGCCCGCGCCCGCCCCGGCCCGCGCACACCGCGCCTCGCTCGTCACAGTACGTCCGAGTGCGCGGCCATTTTGCATTGATTGAAAACACAACCGTCTCCTTGTACGTGACTACGCTCGTGTGTTTTCTGCCCATAAAGGGACGACCTTGATCGTTTAGCAGTTTTTAATAGAGCGTAAGATACAGCGTAGAAACAACATATAAAACGTCAACAAGCGCGTATCTAAACCGCGAGTTACTTAATTTTACAATTTGAACATGAGGCCGCAGATCATGCAAACGGAGCGGAGGCGCGCGTATCGTTGGAAAGTCGTACCGGTTTCCAAATATGGTCTCCAAAAAGCGCAAGCGGTAACCCATTCGGTGCGCGGTAAATTTACAAAAATGACTCAATTGCAGGAATGCCCCCGTCGGGCGGAGAGCCGTCCCGCGGGTGCCCGGTCGTATTTGTAGGGTCGGGCTTTGTTTTTCCCCGAGACCAGTTCCGAGAGATGTCCGGACGGCGAGCGCGTTCGGGCCCGGCCATTTGTAATTCAAATGACGGGCAGGATGTCCAGCGTGCGCGGCTCGCGACCTCCGGCAGGTCGAGACGCGCACCGGAGGCCGGGGAGCTGGCGGAGGAGCCGGCGGAGCTCGCGGAGGACGCTCGCCGAGGACGCTCGGGATAAGGTGGTGGTCGCCGGTCACGGGTGGCGAGACGAGCGGCCGATTCGCACGGTGGCTGCGAGCGGTCGAGTCGAGCGACGCGATAGAGATAAACGGCCGAGTCACCGCGCGAGCCTGAGCCGCCCGAGGAAGCCGCGAGCGTGCCCGCGGTCGGAACGCGAGCCTTCTGTTGTTTTATTATATGACAGGTATTGTGATTGATCGATTTATCGTTTGTGTAGCTTTGGAGTGAATGCGATTAGCTATTATTCCGATAGTAACCTTGAGCATAGATGTTTAGCGGAATGCAAAAAACGCGCATCGAGTTGAACGGTTCGGTCGCGGGTGGCGAGTGTCCGCCCTCGCGCTCCGGTCCGGCGATTGTTATTTTTTGCCACTCGATAGAGACGATACGAGATGTTCGAGATCGTTCCTTGCAAAAGAAACGATGCGTCCGCACGATGCCGTATCTCTTTACGTGCAATGATCGAATGTGGGCCGCGAGTAGAATGAATTTTAATTGTTTCGACCCACTCGCGCGATTCCCGTTGCGTGAGATTTTAAATTCTCAAATCGGCAACGAGTGTGCGAAAGCAAATAACGAGACCCGAACGACAAACAGAAGACAGAAGTCAATTTGACCTCTGGGCCGATTACTTTTCTAAAACAACTGTGCGCGTGTTTGAACAGCACTTTTTTCAAACAGGTAAATATTCCAGTGAGAAAAGAAAGGCACGCATCGATTGAAAATTAAATGTCTGCGCAGATTTATTTTTACCTTCTCATTTCAATCTACAGAAATTTGTAATTTCGGTGTATTAGTGGCGTGCAGTGAATTCAAACTCTAGGAAAGCCGTTTTATCCATCCATATTATCCAATTTTAAATTTTTTTTTAATTATAATCACTAGAAAATAATATACCGAGTAGAGTTCTTTCGTACGCAATGTTCTTTATTAATTAATCCAAACACTTAACATACATGCTACTATTTTCAACTGAGAACATGACATACATTTATTTTTTGAATGCTTCTAAGTTTTTTGGCCGAGTTTAAGAAATCTTTTAAAAATTAGTAAATATTAAAATTAACTTCTAAAAAGAAGTTGCTGCGCGGTTTTCGATCGTTAACTCTTAGAATGCAGTTTCGAGTGTTTTTAAATATTTATACTATGTTACTAACATACAGCAGCATCTGTTGAATATTCAAAAAAATAATTAACCAACATATGCTGTTTAGAAAATGAAACCAGAATGCGGCCGATGCTAACCGTTAATTCGAATAACAAAACTTCCAATTAGTTATCTTTTTACTTATTTTACGAATAAATTATTTTTGAGGCTTTTAACCATGTAAAAAAAACTACAAAACACATATAAGTATGATTATTATTCAGTACAGTTTGATATACATTTTCAATAATACACTGTCGATATCAAAACAAGATTACAATAATTTGTGTTTATTAGCGCTATAAGGCGAAAGGACCCACAAACAAAAATAATAGTAATCTTCTAGACATTTCGCTTTTAAATTTTTTTAAAGCTGTAACGCATGTTGAAGATTGTTCGATGTCATAAAGAGTCATTTTAGCTATCAAAAAATATTTGACGATGTCATTGTGACGTCAAGGTCAAGATGAAAAATATATTTTCATAAACGCATTACCTATAAACAATTTTAACAAATAATTTATTTAGATGAAGAATCGAATGACAAAATTTCACCAATATAAATACTTCTTAGCCATCACTTTTTTAAAATTTTAAAATATAGCCCTAAACTCACCATTTTGTATAAAATAATACAAAACCAATAATTATGTGCAAATACGGTAGGCGATAAACAAGCATTAATCGAAAGCGCTGTTGGTTAATGATTGAAAAGCTCCACGAGAGCTTTCGCTTCAGCCGCGGCCGCCCACCGCCGCGCTCCCGGCAGGTAATGGTGAGGTGTTTACGCGATGCCTATCTCCGCACCTGAAGCGCATTCTCCCCGCATAAGTCACACCCCGAATGTCGGATTAAAAGGGAGAGCTCGCGAGACCCACGCGGTTCGGCGGTTGCGGGCCAGCGCTCCCTCAACTTTACCGAGAGCGACCCCGCTGTAAGAGTCATGGGCGAAAGGCGCACTCACCGACGAGACATATGGGGTTTGAATATAAATTAACTCTCACTAAAAGAAAAATGCGATATACTTGTGATTTCACAAATATTAAAAAATAGTACTAAAACATAAATATCCTGTGAATATTTTCAGTATTAGCATAAAGAGATAAGCCACAATATCTAGCACATTGTATTATTTCACCGTTTCAAATTAATCATATCAAATCATCAATGTACATTTTTCTGTTGATAAGTGTAAATATATTTTAGGTTTAATACCATCTAAGACTAAAGCATGTCAAATTAACTACTTACTCAGTTCTAAAAGTGATTTTAGTACTAACATGAGGAAAAATATTTTTCGTAATACGACATACATCAGATTGACTTGAGCTGCAAATATGTTCGCAATATATTTTTTGTGCGACAATCAGTAGCGGGAGTCCTTAAACATTCATTAAACAATATTAATGAATACGGATTCCATTGACTAACCGCCGCATGAACAAAAGTATGCGTTGAAAAACCTCAAATTTAGACAGTTGGTCGTACGATTCTCATAATAAGAGCATATAAATCGCAGTGTAATGCTGAGCTGGAAAGATTTCAGCTTAGCGAAATCTAGATACAAACAATTCATTGCAAAAAATAAATAAATAGTTATTATATATATATATATATATATTCCAACAGGTGTCGCGGACCGCATTTAGAGGAATACTGCAGTAAAAGAGCTAATAAAATATTATTTGTTTTTAACCCTCCTATGCAAACACAAGTAGCTTCTATGCTAACAAGTAAAATTATACAAAATTAATTGAAAGTTAGAACACTAGATTAGGTCTCATTGCAACGTGGTATCGATATATATATATATATATATATATATATATATATATATATATATATATATATATATATATATATATATATATATATATATATAAATATATATATATATATATATATATATAAATAAATAAATAAAATAAGCATAATGTTCTAGTAAAAAATAAAAGTTTGTAGTACGCCAATTTAAGAATGTTACATGAAATTAGAATGTACAAAAAAATTCAAAACCTAAATTTATAATACAGAGCGTATAAAAAAATATACGTATGGTAATAGTAAAAGTGTTTTCACGGCCGCGCGTATTTAATTAGATATATTTACTAGCGATGAAAATAATCAAATTAACCGCGTGTGCTCCGCAGGCCGATATCGTGGCAATACTTAACCTTATCGGCGTTCTGACGTAGCCAGAAATAGCCGGGGGCTGGGGGGCGGGCGGGGGGCGGGGGTGGCACGGCGGGAAAGTTGCCGTCACGTGACCGCCCGCCCCCGCCCCGCCCCCGCCCCGCCCCCGCCTTCGCTTCCGCCCTCGCCCCAGTCCGGGAGTTTTTACGTTGGCGCCAACTCCGCGCCGACCCACCGGGGCTACACCGCCACGAGGAAAACTTTACTCGTGCGAGCTTTATTTAATGCCGCCTACTCATTTTCAAAATTACTATCGCCGAGAGCTAAATCACGTAAATAAATAGCCGATTCTTTATTTACACGGTTGTTTGCTGGCATTTTTTATTTTTAAAAATGTAGCAAAACCTCGTTTCTTTGAATTGCAAAAAAACGAGACACCAAAAGTAGAGCAGTGTTATCGTGGATATTCATTATATTTTTCAGTACAAATACAATCGCTTCTTCAAAATAGTTGATCTAATGAATTTTTCGCTATCGCAAATAATTAATTAATATATTAATAACGCCATTTAAATGACCAATAATTTCATAAGATATCTAGAATATCCTAGAGTTTTCTCACTTTATTAGTTATTAAACTAATTTCAAACAATAATTATTCTTGTGCATTTTTATATTTTATGCATTATGGTCATCATTATAACGCTTTCGTTGTTGGCATGTTTGTATTGTTGAAAACTGTATTTATTAAAATCAGACATAGTGTTAATTTAAGGAATTAGATTGAGGGAAAATATTTTTATTGTATAGTATTGTTTTCCGTTTTAAATACCTGATGATATCATTTTGATAAATTATAAGACATAAATCAAGTGTTACACTAATTTTCCATTCTCTCCTAATAAAACGCAGCATCTATGTTTTCATATAAACGCATAACTTTGTGACCATTCCATTTTGAAGTAATGCATTACATGACACGAGTGTATAAAAACATTTCTGCATAAAATTTAAAGCACATTCAAAATGTATACCAGAAATACTTCAACTGATTATTTATGATAACAAATCGGCAAAATTTCACAGTAAGATTAACAACTTATGAAAGTATGAACAATATTTTTTATTGATATATAAAACTGTCGGAAAAAGTCCACGATGTTAATTGCGGTTTAGGAAAGGCCGAGCTTTATAGCCGGCATGGAAGAGTGCACGCCAGTGACGCGCACAAGCAAGGCGGCGAAGGAGCTTCGTGCGCCCATAAATTGGGCTAATTAGCCGGGCTGCAGAGTGTGAATGATTTCATGGGATCAATTACGTTTAGTGTGTCGTGTATCCACACCGCCGGCGGACAATGCGCCCACGGGCCCTCCGCTCTGCGCCCGCCGCCCGCCGCCGGCTCGAGGGCTCCTCGGCTTGTTGTGACGGGCCGCTGTTTGCTCGCGCGCCCCCGTTCGCTTGCGCTCGACCGCTAATTGACTCACTTTGCTTTCAAAATGTGCGTATATTTTAAAACTAACGATTAAAATAATATAAAAATGTGAATGATAACATTGGATTTTAATCAAATTTTATTCACAAAAATAAAATGATAAAAGCGAATATCTGCTGTTATCTCGTTCTCGGAAATGTGAATGACGCCATGATCTATCCTACGTTTGCAAAAACCTAATCTAACTTGTTTTATGAATGTTTACGATTTCTACGATTATAGTATTTCATAAAGCATATTGAGATTCGAAACAGTATAAAAGATTTTATTTAAATTTGCATTGCTTTCGGCATTAATTTCCCATCTACGGCTGTTATATAATTTTTGCATGAAATATTTCCAGCTCAGCATTACACTGCGATTTATATGCTCTCATTGTATCGTCACTGAGCATATAATACTCATGCTGAGCCATTGTTACGGTTTTCTGAGGGGAAAACGGTGGAGGGAGTCCCCGGGTCCCGGGTTAGATAAAATACTTTGTAATTTTACACGCGATTAGTTTTGCTCGTAAGATAATGCCAACGCGAAAGGTTGGCGAAATCGGTCACCACAAAAACTAAACATCTGGAAAAATCAGTGTAGTTTATTTAATCTAATATTTGTTTGCATCTGCAAATTTCAACATAGTATTTCATTATGAAAGAAAAAGAGCATCCGGCCACCGCAGCGGCGGCAGGGACAACGGGGAGGGCGCCGGAAAAAACCGGGTGACGGCTCGGCGTCGCGCGGCACCCGGCGCCGTCCCCCCGGACGGGAGGCGCCGCCTCGAGCCTAGTTAACAAACAATACGCCATCTTGTATTTTGGCGTTCGCCGGCAATGCTGTAAATAAATTTCATTCCAAATCGATAGATTAAAACAAAATAGCCGAGATCCGCTCGAGCGTGTGCGCTCGCTGTAATATGTTTACGCTCGGGAGTCCCGTAGCAAAAGCTTTCCGAAGTGCGAACAGATAAAAAAAAAAATGACGCCCCGCCGATTGACAAACTTGCGTCGCGGCGCAAAGAAGAGCCTCGCAAAAAGTTCCCGGCGGCGGTGGACGAGACGCGCGTCTCGCGCGGAGGCGGATCGCTCTAAAAAATCAATGGGGTGCGAGGGCGGAGGGCGGAGAAGGGAGGGCGGCAGGGCGGCAGGGCGGAGGGGGCGGCGCACTGGGTCAGCCGAGCGGCGGCGGCGGCCCCGAGCGGACCTTGCAATGCCACCGCGGGGCATCGCACCGCGCGGCAACGCCGCCACAGCTGGCGCCCGCCCGCCCGCCCGCCCGCTCGCCCCGCCCGCCGCCCGCCTCCCGCATTCGAGTGCCGACCGCGCGGCCGGACGCACGTCCCGCGCTGCGCCGTCTCGCGGGCAAAGCGGCCGCCCGCCGGGAGTGCGCCGGTCGATTCAGTGACGCGCGGATGACGAGTGGCGAGGTGTTTTCGCGAGGCTCGCGTGCCGCCGCGAGTGCCCGATCCGTCTGTGTGTGCGCGACCGAGAAGAAGCGGCCGCTCGCCGGGCCCGGAGATCGACGCGGAGCGGCTCGAGTGTGCGGAGTATCGATCCACCCGAACGGAAACGGGAAGACGCCCGCCGGAGGGAGGAAGGGTCGCGATGGCGGCCCGCCCGATGACGTCGGATGACTTTTATTGCAGGGCGACGAGCCGCGGGATACGCGCGGAACGGAAGGAGCTCGACGCCGGGGACGGCGAGTTCGAAGTCGGTCGGCCTCCCGGGTCGCATTATGTTTATGTCGAAATGAAGATTCAGAGTTGTCGTTCAAATTTTGTATCCATCTGACGCGAAGTATTTTTTTAAAAATTAGTATGCATAGCAAAAACCAAAAACCAGAGCAAAATTAATTAACTCCTAAAAGAAAAAACAAATTACTAGTGAAATTTATCAGCGAAGCGGTAGCCGCAAATAGAGGTGGCAAAAGTCGATATCAGAATAGTGAGCACTCGACGGGACGACATAATAATATTTACTCTCAATGAGTGCCTTCATTCAGTATCGAGTATTGCGGGCGATAATGTCCAACACGATAGCTCGCTGCGATCGCGACAACCGGTGACAACTGATAGCAAAAAGTAAACAATAAGATACAGCAGCGATCCGGTGACGCGCCGCCGGGGTGGGCGCCGGGGTGGCGCTCGGCCGGGGTGGCGCTCGGGCCGGGCCGCGCTCGGGTGGTGTCGCGCGGGCCGCGAGAGCGTCAGGCGGCCGCCGCGATAAGGCGGACCCGGCAACGTCGCTCTCGCGGTTGTGTACCCCGACGCTCGTAATACCGTTTGTTGCCGGTGAATCCACTCGGCTTCGGAGTTTATTTCGCTCCGTTGCGGTCTCTCGTCATTCGTTCTCGGGCGCATTCGCGAGAGGCGGCTGCGGTGATTTTGCACCACGGCTCGCCGCGTCGTCTCCTTCCGATGACATTTTCGCGAATGCAATCGGCGGACGAGATAAAAAGATCTCGCAAAAATAGAGCACTCGTCGCCTCGGGCCGAACTGCGTCCTGCAGAAGTGGCTCGTTCGATTACCCGAGGAATGTCTGGATCTGAAATCTCGATCCGTCGAGTTATTTTAACTGCGATCGTAGTGAATAAATTTTATAACTTTTATTTAAACCTGAGGATCTTGAAATTGTGATCATTCTTACAAAAACAGTCTCAAATAAATCACTTAAGACTCGAGAAGCAGCATTACAAACGAATCGCGACGATTTTGCCAAAAAAAATCATAAAATAAGAAAATCAATATCGAGTACCCGAATAACGAGGTCGTTTTAATAATAGCCTGACTATTGGATAATTCGAATGACCAAAAACTACTCGCGCGTACGATACGGCAGCGCGTCTACAGGGCGAGTCGTGCAGGTCGATAATAGGAAGATTCCATCGGCCGGTGATAGAAAAATACGGTGGCTCGTGACGATCTCTCGGGGAGAGCGCAGATGAAGGCATTTCTGATTGCCGTTCCGTCCCGTTGACATCTGTCGCCCGGCGCTGCATCCGAGCGAGGCGGGCGCGCGTCCGCACCGTCAGCCGGCCGGAGGGGCCCCCGAGGAGCGAGGCGCTCGTCCCGCAGGTCCCCCGCCCCGCCGGACCATATAAATGTATAAATACGCCGGATCACGGCTCGACGCGTTCAAAAGTGATCAGCGCCGGCAAGGCGTCGTTTCGATTCGCGCCTAACTGTACCTCTCGCGGTAACGGTAATGACATTCGCGAACCGCAAAACTAACGCTGCGGATGCTCACCGGCGAGGTATTTTTAAATCGACATGACATTCAAGAGAATAATATATTATTGCGCAACGAGAGTGTTACGTGTTCTCTGCAAATATGCGGAGTACGTTTTAAAAGTCAATATTGACTGCGGTCGAGTGCCGGCGCACTCCGCGCAGACGGCGGCGCGTCTCGCGTCTCGCCACACCGTAGCCGCTACGAGACGGAGCGCCGGTCCTCGTAGTCGGAGGCGCGCTCGTTCGTAGAGCGCGTCTGCAGCGAAAACGCAACGCCCAAACCCGAAGTGACAGAGCACTCTCGTCGATAGCTTCACCGGGCCCGGGTCACCGCCGCCGCGCCGGGAAGGTTCGGAGGACAATTTGCAAGGATCGCGTATTTAGGAGGCACCGAATCGAGCGCGATTTCAAGGTCTCGATTGCGATTCTGAATTAGCGCGATCGATTCGACGAGCGGAGTCGATAGGTACAAAAATGGCGCGGAGGCCGCCGGCACGGCACGCGTCAATCGCCGCGGAGCGAACGCACCTCCCGCGTCTCGCGCAAACGTCGGCTCGAAAAGTCCGGTGCGTAAGTATTTCAAATGTGACAAGAGGCATGCAGAAAATTGAGCGACATCAGATTGACTACAAACAAACTCTGCGTAAATTATCCGAAACGAAGAATCGGAGGACTCCGAGATAAGCAGGTAAACAGAGACGTCGGAGAGAAGAAGAGTCGGCGAAAGCGCGACCGAGATAGGGTTTCGAATAGATAAGGAGTGGAGTGGAGTGGAGAGGAGTGGAGTGGAAGGCGGGCGGGCGGTCGCAGGTCATCGCTGCGGTGCGACAATCGCGGCCGCCCGACGCCCGGCCTGGAAGCGAGCGAGCGCGGCGCGCCGGCCGGTCGAGGAAGCGCACTACGTCCGCATTATCACAGACGTTTATGCTTTTGAACATATCGACCGCGCGGAGAGGACGTCCATCGCTTCTGGGCGAGGGCGAGGGCGGCTCGCATTCCGCGGCGGGGCGGGGCGGGGACTCCGGGCCGGCCGCCGGAGGAAGCGGCAACAGCGCGCCGCCGGATTCCGAGCGGAAATTTTTCCCCATTGACTGAAAACCGAGCTCCGCGGAGAAAGCTGTCCGCCGCGCCGAGATTCCGGCCGAGTGTCGGCTGTCATAACAGCGGCGTCCCGGCGGCCCGGCCGGTGCGCGGCGTTGAATAACGCGAGCGCTTCCTATCCGCTCGCAATAAATATTACGCCGACGACATTGTAACAGCACCGCCGTATCGATGCGACGCTGGGACATCGCGCATGAGTTATTTTAGTTCAGTATTAACGCAATAAAAAAAATACGATGCAAGGAATACAACCGCACACTGATCGTCAGTCATAATATCGAGGACCACCAAACAATATTTTTTTTCAATGTGCTACTTTAGTTCAATAATACGACAAATAAATTGAAGCTAATATTACTTACGAATTTTGTTAAGTAAGCTGTCTATCAATAATTGAAGTTTCGTTACAAATTATGTTAATTACCAGTTTACTTAGAATACTCGAACTAATCGAAGGCTTATTTTACTGCACGATTGTGACAATTATGTCGGCCGAAATGAGCATCGGATAGCAAAATAATTGCACGGCGGATTAATCAGAGTCATCTTGTATTCAATTTAATTTCAAATGAAATTTACCCGCGATCGTTTTCAATCTCAAACCGATAACGCCAATTATGAAGAGACTAAATCCGGTAGAACGGCCGAGAGTAGAACAAAGAATACATTATAATGCCGGTTACCGTACTGCAGAACCTCGAAAGATGTATCCCGAAAGAGATTGTAACGAAACAATGACAGTAAACAAAACCGAATGCGCATTCACCGCCGATCACACAACATCGAAAACCGGTTTCGTTAACTCGCCGCGGAGCCTTAATGGCTAATTATAAAATATTAGACCTTCGGCTTGAGTTCTGAACTCGCGTGTGACCGCAGACTTCGGCGTTTATAAATAAAGGCATTCGGCCGTTGTACGCGGCAACAACCGAGTGGCAACGCCGAAACGAACTGTCAGGCGGAGCATCGCGGCGCAGCGCCAGTCACTCTGCTCGCCGCGCGATCAAAGCCGGGCAAATATTTTTAATAGCGCATACTGTTGTTAACCCGGGCTTTAGACTGTAGACACTTTGGATCACATCGCTTTAGCGTCAAGTGAAAGTACACAGTATATAAATAAATAAAAGCGCAGAAGCACAGGTAATTTATAATCGCTCTCAGAAAAAAAAAAAAATGTTAACACTGCTAGTAATCATGCATTTTTATTTCAGAAGCTGTAATTTTGATAATATTAAATAAAAAACTTTCAGAAATTAATTCAGGTAAAGGCTTCGTTGCTATCGATAACGATGTTAGATTATTTACTATGTACACAATGGTTACATTAACAAATTTGAAAGCTATTGTATTTAAACACATGTAATGAATACATAAATATATAATGCTGCATACACATTAATACATAGTAAAAACACTTATAACCTGATTGAATAGTAAACTGTACTCGGTTTCAGTAAATACAGTAGTTCTTATTGTATAGTCCCCCTAACGTATGTAAATATTGCCATGGTCTCTTGCTATTCGAATTCTAAACTACTTTCATTAAATAATAAACCGACTATGCCCTTAACGTACACTATACATTCGAACACTCACATTATCACGGTACAGGTAGTATTCGAACCCATACTTTTAAATTGCAACCCGAAAATGCAATCCTTCTCCCGCCGTGTCATTATTTATTATGTCATTATTAACATACCCATGTCATTATTTATTATGTATGAAACCTACGTAAATCGGGCTGTTAATACTCTTGGTGACATGCCAACTTTGAAAAAATGTGTAAAATGTAGCACTTCTATTTAGGTGAAGTTTATTTAAATTAGCCATAAAAGCAAAATTTACGTTATATTATATTTCAAGCATTGTTAGTCTTATAGCTCATGTTTGTTTCTCAATGAAACATTTAAATTTATAATATAAAAAAAAAAAAAAATATTCGAAAGCAAATAAAAATTGTATATTGTAAAACTATATCATCTTCTACTAGTGAATTTTCCAACATAAAGATTTGAAGAATCGGTCGACATAATAGGGATCAGCAAATAAAATTGTTAGAACGTTAGTGCTCACAATAAAGCTACTGTTTGTTTTGTTGAGCATTTTAAATATATGTTAAATACCTATAACGCTAGAGTGTAAAATGAATCATAAAACACAGCGCTATAAACCAACACTCGCGAAGCTGAGCAACAAGCCGCGCAGTAATAAAATTATAAACTTTAGTGTGTTTTCAGTCGAGCTTCAGGCCAGCCAGTCAAATACTAAATGGTGCAATTAAAACGTCCAAATCCAGTCGAGTCGAGCCGGGCCGAGTCCTAGCGACCCTCGGGAAGGTTCCGCGTCGAAGGTACGGGACAGCGGCCGAGACACGAGCGGGCCTCTTCATCTCGCAGCAATCTCCGAGTCACGCCGCCGAATGATATTTCAAGATTGCACGGTAGAGACGGCGGAGTTATTCTTACGTTGCAGCACATGGCGGCGAGTCTCGCAGAAATATGCAGATTCCACCTAATGACCAGGTTATTTCTGATCGAATCACCTTGTAACAGAGTTCTATTTCTGGGAGAAGTTTTTTATACTAATACTTTTATACGTTGAACGTTAAATTAGATAATTAATCATTTATTTATTGCATCGTTATCGTCAACAATAAATTACTATCACAACGGTAAAGAAAATTTCCACGCCGACTTTATTACTGAACTAATTTTTGGCTAAAACGCATATTTAAGATAGTTAAAAGTCAAAATTGTTATAACAGGTATTCGGTTCTCTGTTCTCAACTCGATTTGGTTCGAGTGATTTTAATTTGGATTACTTTCGTGGCTTGCGGTCCCCCGTGGATCGGAAATCTGACTATCGATGCGGGCGTGTGTCTGTTAGAGTTCCTGTCCTGAAATAGACAGTCGTTCAGTATCGACAGCGCTTGGCTGTCTCCCAACGATCATCACCGGAATACTGTTCGTTGCATCTGCGGGTCGTGCGGTCCTCCCGGTGAGTTACCGAAATACTGCGGCCAATCGAAGCGACCGTGCTCCTCTCGGGCGCTGGACCGAGCGACCGCCGGCCGGCAGACGTAGGAATGACGAGACCCGATGAAAGTTGCAACGATCGCAGTAAAATTTACGATTTATGCAACACGCTCTGTTTAGTAGCTTGCGGAACGGGTCACTCAATAAAACCTAGGTATTCGGGTAACTCAATTGCCACCGAGTGGTGGCCTAGGTGTATAGCAGCACTAAATAATAAATAACATACAAAAACATAGCAAAAAAAAAACAACCAAGTGCATCAATAAATTAAAAGATTCACAAAAACCTGCATAACTTATTACATATTCTAGCACTGTAGTCTGATATTTTCAATTATCGATTTCAAGATTATCGATTCTAGCGTGCGAGACTTATGGTATTTTTGCACCTCGAGGTGTTAGCTTTAAACACATCTGTGACTCACGGAATGGAAACTCCGAGCAAGACAGACTACAGTGCTAGTGGGGGGCGAAGGGCGGATGAGGATCTGACCTTGGCCCCAAGGAAGCGCGCCTCCAGCAGCTCCTGTTTGCGGGGGTCGATCGCCGCCTGGAAGTGCTCCATCTTGACGCCAGCGCCTGCAACCAACAACCAGCAATCAGTACATGAGCGCACAGCGCGAGAGCCACCGCGCCGGGCCGCCTGGCCGCCGAGCTCCACGGCCGACAGACGCGGCGGTGTCGCCCGCCATGGGTAAACATTGCAACTCGGTATTCCATTTTCATTAATGTATGCAAAAAATATATCTGCGATATGCGACCTTGGGCGTCGAAGCCGACGCTTTGTTCGTACATCTCGGCCGATAAATACAATCTCGGTATCGGTTTACTCCGTCAGCAGGTGATGATTTCATTTATGAGTGCGTTCATATCGCTTTCGCCAAATCGACCCGGCGCGTCCCGCACGGCGTGAGGCCCGGCTTGGCCTGCAGCGGGACCGCACCCGTCCTGCCGCGCGGGGAACACGACGGGGCGAGAGAAGGGCGAGGGAAGGGCGAAGGAAGGGCGCGGGGAGGCCCGGGAGAGACGGGCGCGTCGAGAACGCGCTCGCGACGGTCGAACTTTAGCGCTACTTCCTAGATCGGTGGAAGCATACGGGATCGTGAGAAATTCTATGTCAGAGTGGCGAGTGATTTAATACCGTTACCCGCGATGAGTATTCGCGCGTGCCCGAGTCGACGCAGGCGAGCGAGCGGCGGAGTGAATCGCGAACGAGGATCGCTCGGCGAAGACGGAGGCCTCGCGAAGTTCGGCCCGGGCGACACGGACACCGCAAAGGTCAAATCGGAGCACATCGACAGCGAAGGGATTGCGCAAGTCGACTCGCGCCGCACCTTTTGCCGGGCGGCGGGTCGGGCGCGCTTTCGCCGACTCTCCCGGCGCCGCGGGCCCGATCGTCCTCGGGGCGGCCGCCCACCGCCCCTGCCGCCCTGCCGCCCTGCCGCCGCGCGGGCTCGCCGGCGTGGACTGTGCGTTGGTTAGTTATAAATGATCACGACACCTGCTGACTGTCGCGATACGGGAGCACGGAGAGACGAGAAATATTATTGCGAGAAAATACACAACATCTATGACATAAAATCGACGAGTAAACGAGTCCCCGCTGCGTCGTTGTCGATAGGACACGCATCTGGGCGTCGGTCGGTCGCATTCCGTCCCCGCCGTTCCTGATGCGATTCTATGACGTCACAGTGTCGGGGGCAGGCGGAAAACGGATCGACACAACACCGAGCCTCCGGTCGTTCGCGGGAGCCGATCGATAGCGACGCGGCCCGCCGCCGGATCGTCGCCGACTCGCCGCAATAATGGACAATCTACTGTTACAAGTGCAATGAAGCCTTACCTTTTACAATAGTCATTGTTACTCTTGGGGTTCAGATCCGGACGCGAACAGTTTTTGAGCACAAAATTCCGACACTGGTGAACATATTTAGGAATGTAACAACACATCGAGACATCTGAAGGTTTCGACGAAAGCGAGCTATGTGAACACAAACAAACGAGAGATGGAGTCATGTAAATAAATTATTATTATTCCGAGTGCTGTACGTGGGCAACGATAAGCCGGGCGAGAAGACACGTAAGGCCGCGGTTCTCTCGCTCGCTCCCGCGGCGGACTCGCTCGCACCTCGGGCGCTCACTGTCTCGCCGATTGAGCGTTCTTACTCCGATTATCTCGTACATCGCCGCGGTCGGCGATATTCCGGACACGGCCGCTCAGAACGCTGATTTTATTTTTACACGGATTATTGAATATTCTCGACGACACTGTGTTATGCAGATAAGGTATTCCTTCGCTTCTCGTCATATGCGAACCGATAATGTCACAATCGGCGGACGAGGCTCGATAAGATAGCGAGCACATATTTTCGCGGAGCGCCGGTCGGCTCGCGCTCGCCGAAATGCCGAACGCTTCCGAGCGGCGATGTTTTGGACCGACAGGGCGGAGGATGTTTTTGAGGTCAGCTGTTGTGCCGTCGATCGGCCGCGACGATGGAAAACAACTAGTCCGCGGAGCGGCCTGCCGGACGAAACCGCGGTGACGTACTGTGACGTCAAAATACATACGCCGTCTATAAATAGAGAGTGAACAATGTCGAAATACGACCGGCGAGCGCGCCCGAGTCGGCTTCTATTCATAAGCTCTCGGGCGTCGTCGGACAAAAAATGTACAAACAGTCCGCGGCGATCTGTAGCACCGTCGGATACCGCTTCGCGATCGCGATAACTCCGAGATCGTCGTGCGGACTCGCCCGTGCGCCTGTTGTCGTCCTGTTCTAATGCAAACGGTGATTTACGTCGGGCGCGCGTCGCTACCGAGAGCGAGTCCGTCGGCGCGGCGGAACGGCATCGGGGCATTCATCACGTCTGCTGCGGCCGATTTGCGGCACGAGATCCGCCGATTTCGGAAAATATCATCGCGAGCGCTCAGGACTCGAGCGAACTCGTAGTTGAGAACTCGGCGGCGAACGTGCGCGTGGCCCGCTGGCGAGCGGCGGCGCGGAAGGGACGCTCGTGGGTCTGCGGCTGTGGACGTCGCCGCCGTCTACCGCTCGGCACTCGGCTCGCGCTAGACTCGGCAACGCTGACGGATGTGCCACTTCCGTGTCGATACTCATTCGCCGCGTGCGAACTACGGTATGAATGACAGAATACCGGCAGCGCGCTTACGGAGGGTACTCCCTATATAAGTCGAAATAAGACGATGCCGAAATTTTTAGAGAGATATTGCACCACCTGACATACGAAAAGCAGGTGAAACTAAGTTGACGCATCTAGGTCACTTTATGTAGATATAGATGGTTTTTCCTCGAGATCCTCGCGGATGCAATAGATGCGCGTTAAAATCAAACGGAGACTGGGAATGCCGAGTATAACAGTCGAGCTGATCGAATCGCTCTTCCGGGAAACGGGGACTCCGTTCGAGACGAAGGAGGCGGTCGCGTCGACCGAGTTTCCCGAGAACGGCGACCGGGGTTCGGGAGCGGCGAGTCCGGACGGCGGATCGCGAGAGGCTCCGCGGGGCGTCCCCGAGCCCGCGATGGACGCCGAATATTGAGAAGGGGCATATCCGTACCTCGGTCTGCCGGGTGTTCGGCGCCGCGTCGCCGCAGCGCGAGGTGCATGGCGCGAGGCCGCGGAGGCGGCGCGCAGGGCGGGGCGGGGGGGCGCCGCCCGCCACGGCTCGGCTCGGGGCCGGCCGGGGGCGACCATCGGCGGGGGGCCCGGGAGAGGCCGTCGGCGCGGCGCTCCGGCCCGGTCACCGCCCGCGCTCCATCGCCGTCTATCGGGGCGACCGCGACGTTCGAGCCGCGGTCTCCGGAGTTCTCGGGGAGGCGTCCCGCGCGCCGGACTCGATCGCGGCGAATTCCCGCGCGAGACGGCGCCCGAAGCGGACACTCCTCGGCGGTCCGGAGCGGGAACGCGAGGACGCAAGGGACGACCGGAACCAGCTCCCCGGCCGGGGCTCGAGGGCGAGTCACCGCTGCGAGAGGAGCCCCGCGGGCGCTCCCGCCGCGGGAGGGCGGACACTCGCGGAGCGCGCCTCCGTCGCGGCGCCTCTCTTCGGGCGTCCGGGACGGCAGACGGCGACGAGAAGCGGAAGAGCGACCGCCGCTACTGAGCGGTAGCGCGACGGGGAGCGTGACGCTGTCGCACTTTCGCGTACGTTTGGCGGTATGCCCGGATAGGGAGGGCGACGATCACCGCGGACCGCGACACTTCACAGTAGCCGTCCATCGCGAGGGGTCCGCGATTTTTCTCTTCGGGTATTACGATTCACTGTCTCCGGAGCGACGTTCGGACGGCTTGCTCAAACACAAATTAACAAAAACATCACAGTCACCTATCTCCGACGGTAACGAAAATCCACAAATATTAAACACCGATCAGAATTGCATCCGCAAAATGTAAAATCGAGCAGGCGACCGGCCGGCTGCTCGCGCACTGCAGTCTCTCGTTTACGAGCGGGGGCACAGGGAAACGATAATCGCGCTGGAGCTACGGTCTCCGGGCACGCGCATTCTTGGGCGATTATTGTAAGCGTTTACGCGGTAGCATTGTAAAAAAAATGGCGTTCACGGGCGCGGGCGGGCGAGCTGCCTGGGCGCGCGTCACGCTGTTGACTGTAAACAAACCGCGGCGCGCGCGGCTCCGCCAGCTGTTCGCCCCCACTCCCCGCCCCGCCCCGCCCCCGCCCTGCCCCTCCGCGCGGTGCCGCGGGCCGCTGGGATCGATCTACTCGATTTCCGCACGGCTGAAAGATATTGCACAGTTTTGCGAAAAATGAAAGTGATTATATTAAATTAGGTCCGACCGAACTGTTGTCCTTTTTTTGGAATTGCGGCAGTAAATAAACTTTAGTCACCAAAATGTAATAAAAAAATAAAAACTTAGAAATACGTAAGAATTGAGAATGCATTTTTTATTCATCGGATTGGTTAAAAAAAAAAATAAGCGTTTATTGAGAGAGTTTTTGGCAATTGTATATTTATTGCGCCCGTTGTCCGTTCGGACTGGCGACAACGCAAAAATATTCACAATATTGGATCTACATTGGACACACCTCATTGACAATAGAATACCGTTTGTGCCGGGCGGACGAGAATTCATTAAAAATTCTTCTCAGATATAAATTACAAAACCGTAAGTCAGAAGAATACGGGCTACGAACGGGCGCGATAAGAATTGAAAAATAATTGCACTCCCATCGAAATTAATCAAATGATAAAAACAATTAGCCGACTAATTGAATTCGTACGCATCAGCGTGCGCAACCCAGTTCAAAGGAGCGGGCGGCGGGTTTCGGTGTTTCATTGCAGAAACGCGGAAAACGTCCCGAGAGGAGGCGGCGGCGGAGGAGGAGGAGGAGGAGGAGGAGGAGGCGGCGGCGGAGGAGGAGGAGGAGGAGGAGGAGGAGGAGGAGGAGGAGGAGGAGGAGGAGGAGGAGGAGGAGGAGGAGGCGGCGGCGATCACGGCCGCGCCTCACCACCTCGGGCCGCCGCTTCCCGGCAGCCCGGCCCGGGGACAATGCGGAAGTGAAAATTACACATGCAACCTCTCGGCGGGCATCCGGACGAGTGCAGCAACGAACGCACAAAATTAGTGATCCTATTTGGTACGATCCTATATTTCTCAGATGCTGACGGAGGCATTTAATAGCGATTGCACTAGACATCACTCGAAGAGTTTAATACTCGCGTGGCCGCTTGCAGGGTGAGCAAGTTTTCGATTGCGGCGGGAGAGTAGAGCCGACGTCATATCGAGGTGACGGTGTACTACTGTCTAGGTGCGAAAGACCCGGGGAGCTCTTCAGAGTGAAATACAGGTTTTCTCGTATGTCACGGGAATGGCAGGAACGACCGAGTGAGAGGGCTTCACAAACGCGCAAATCTTTTTGAGTACAATTCGTATTTAAAATACTGCCATTGCGATACGAATACGTCCAAGTATACTTTATATTTTAAACGATGAGTTATTTTTATTTAAAATCTTTTGATATATATATATATATATATATAATTTGAAAACAAATTATTTAAGCATTTATAAAAAAATTTATTCAATTATACAGGAGTACACCCGGTGTGAATTACTCATACTGAGATCGAATAATTTTTAAAATACGCGTATGTTTGCATATCAAATAAATCAGACATTGCCACTATTTCGATTAGTGAAGCAGACATGACAAAAGCGTCATATGAATAGCCCTTCGATAGAAGGTAAATTTCTAAAAATAATTAATGCGCTATTCGCCAACCGAGCAGTGCAGTGTCCTCGGGAACATCGATCGAACCGATGCACAGACGCGTCGTTACCGAACGCAGAGACCGAGAGAAAACTGGAGAAGCGGCAGCTCCATTTGTGCACGCCATTACACGCTCGGCGGCGGGGGGGGAGAGGCGGGAGGGGCGGCAGGGGGGGGGAGGGCGGTGCAGTCGCATCCGTGCGGTGCACCGGCCGGCCCTCGCGCGTGCGGCGTGCGGGAGCGGCGTGCGGCGTGCGGGAGCGGCGTGCGGCAGCGGCGTGCGGGAGCGGCGTGCACCGGGCCGACTCGTCTCATATTGATCCGCCGCGGCTCAACAGGTGCCGGCCGGCTCGGCCCGCCGCCGGTTTATGCGCTTTTAACGCGGCCGTAAACCGCAGCGCGGACGCGTATTTATTGCGGTCGTGTGCGGCGATCGTTTAACGCAGACGATTATGCGATTTTCAGATAGGATCGTTGCGACGGTAACGCCCGCTCGTTTGGCGGAATGTAGGTTATGCGGCGGTTCGCTGAAAAAGCGCACTTTTCAATTGCGCGCTATTCGCGGCGGAGGGTCGGGTTGCGGGAGGGACGCGCAGGGAGGGCGGGCGGAAGCGCCGCCGAACTCCGCCGCCTCTTGGGATTGACCTTTTCTCTTGCCGTGTTGATGTTTACGCGGAAATGATATTAATCGGCCGGTATTTAATAAAAAAAATATCAAATTAATGATCTAACAGCGGTGATTGTAAATAAGTGACTCGATTGAACTATCAATATTACAAAACGAATGAATCGATTAGCCGGAAGTAATTAATTCTATTCAATTTGAAATATCTCAAAAATAAACAAAACTAATTTATCTTGGACGTAAAAATATATCTTCACCGAAAATATGAAATTGCTTTGGAATCGATAGGCTTCACCGAACAGCGGACGGGTGACGAGTCGGGTGCCTTGACCCATTTCTTCAAACTTATTATTGTATTGTATTTAGAGAGTATCCAAAAATACAGATTAGCATGTTCTTACATTTTGTAATACTATCTACATATAACTTTATACATTTGGAATTAATGTATGGTTAGATGTGGTATGAATAAATATATACATATAAATATGAATAAATAGATATATACATATATATATATATATATATATATATATATATATATATATATATATATATTTATTCATATATATATATATATATATATATATACATATACATATATATACATATATCTATATATATACATATATATATATATATAAATATATATATATATATATATATTTATATATATACATATATATATACATATATATATATATATATATATATATATATATATATATATTTATATATATACATATATATATATATATATATATATATATATATATATATATATTTATATATATACATATATATATATATATATATATATATATATATATATATATATATATATATATATATAAATAGATATCTATATATTTATATAGATACATATATTTATATAGATATATAGATGTATATTGATATAGATATATATAAACAGACAAATTTAAAAGAAAACCTCGCAGTGATATTGAGCAAAATAATAATAAAAATTTATCTATGTCGAGAAAAAGTCCGGCTCGTGCGTTTACCCCGAGCAGGATATTAATTAGCATACAAATCACGCCCAAAGTTTTATTGAGCGTTGAAGCCGCGCTCGTCGCAACGGAGCAGAGAATATTCATTTAAGGTAGGTACGTGCAGATGCAATAAAATAAATCATCAGTCATTAGACGAGACACTGCGCGACAGACGTTAAAAACATGACATCATTAATAGCGACAAGTGATCCAGATTTATCAACTCCGTTTCCTTAAACTCCACCCACTGCGTATGGTTCGGCCTCGCGGACTCTCAGGAGCCAGGCTTGCCTCGCTGAAAGTAACACGTCACAGATAATTAAATTATATACCTAATGTGCATTTAACACTTTCACAACGTTGCAACCAGGTTACCGATATAAGGATAACATTACCACGAAATTAGTGGCAGTCAGTACAAAATATACAAATGTAACGAGCACGATAAGGCACACTCTGCTTAAATTTCATATTTTTATATTATTTAAAATAAAAGTCTGAATGACGAGTATATAAATCACACCACTCTGTAAGAGCAGAATGCTTGCAGAAGTTAGGGGCAAAAGCGACTGTGTTCCGCGTTTTCAACGTAACGAGCAAAAGAAAAAGAAGAAGAAGAACAAAAACAAGACAAAAGTCTTGCTGTGTGGAGAAATTACTGAAAATCTATACCAGAGGGCGTTTTAGACGAACTCAACTTACTTTCGAGGTTAGGTACGAGTTGTATATTTTACGTAATATAGTAAAAATGTTTCTCTATTCAGATTTGTACGCTCACGCTACCACCGTGTTTGTGGCTAAGTAACGAAAAAAAAAAAAAAAAAAGGTAACGGATGAACACATTTTATTTGTTATACTGCAAAAGGGCTCGCCCCGTCGCCGAGAGCCCGACGCTTCGCCGGCTGTTTCCCCGGGAGGCGAGGGGGGCGGGGCGGGGGGGCTCGCGGCCCGCGCCCGGTGCGACGGGAGCTTCCGAGAGCTTTCAGACGGCGCGCGTCGGCCTGTCGTCAAGTGGCGGGCGCGGCGTGACCGGTTAGACACAAACAGGTTATCACTTTATGTAGCCGTTAAGTTTATAAGCTCGACAAATTAATCGGGTGCTCACTCTTTGAGTATACGGAATAAAAACTTCACGAGATTGAATGATTAGCAATAAATCACCGGTAAATCGGGAGGTGACTCGATCGAACTGCATTTAAAAATACACTATGAAGTATATATTCACGAGCGGGGAGTATATTTAGAATGTGTGGCTTCGTCGTGTGATCGGTAGTATGCGTTTACCGACTTCTCAAAACTGTATATACTTCCGGTGCCTTGTGGCTACCCACCCTCAGAACTGACGGTGTGTGTCGTGAAGTCGTTCACCGAGCTCGGAGGGGTGCTCTCAGCCCTTTGCGAGCGATCCACCAGGGGTGGCACTGCCACACGAGCTCGAAAACCTTACGGGAATTCTACTGTTATTTGAAGAAAGCTTTGGGTAAAAATAGCGCTATCGAGTAAATACGAAAGTACTAAAAAAATTAATACGACAAAATTTCAATGCGGAGTAATCTTCAACTCGGCGCAGAGTTTTCTCAAGATTGTGGTGAATGTGAACGGGATTTCTCAGTCAGAGGTCACAAGACGTTGCCGCATACGGCTCATAATTGCTGAGGATGGATTTCTACAGCGCACCAAAGTTGTCAGTATAATAATGGTTCGAATTCAAGAACCAAAAAGCATAATTAAGTATGATAACTTTATCTTTATATTAAACAACTCTTTAACAAAGTGATAGAGCTTTACATCAAAAGATTAGAAAATCCTTACAAATAACGTAGTGTTCACAAAATTGGCAATTTTTTGCAAGAAGAAAGTAAAATAAACCCTCAGTTAATAAAGAATTATTCGAGTAGCATTAGAGGTGAGCAGAGTCGGGATTCGCTCTGGGAGTGTGGGGGCTGAGATCGAGACGGAGTAAGTGAAACAAAGCCTCGCCCGGTGGCGCGGCGGAGGCTACACGGCGCGAGCGGTAAGCTCCGGGTCGGCCTCAAACAACGCGGGGCGGGGCGGGGCGGAGAGGGCGGGGGCGGGGGCGGGGGCGCGGGCCGGGGGAGTCGTCAGTCGTCATGCTAACGGGCGCTGCACCGGCGGAGACATCGATCGCGGGCGGTGCAGCGGCGAGGCGGGGCGGGGCGGGACGGGGCGGCTCGGGGCGGGGCGGGGCGGCGGCCACGCACGGCCTCGGGAATATTCCGCTCGGCCGGCACTGCGCGGCCCCATCGATCCCGAGCGAACATCCCGAGATCTCGCGCCCGACTGACGCATTGCAGAAGACTCTACGCCAATTACGGGAGGGAGAGGGCCGGCCCTCCGCACCTACCCGCCGTCCGGTACCTACCTGCGAACGGATTTTGCGCTATCCCTATTGTGGATCCCTCGCAAAATACGAAAAGACTGACGGATCGTTTTAATTAGGTCTCGAGTGGGCCGGCGGTGTGTCGTATTATGATCGTCGGGGATGTCGCGCTCACTCTAGGCCGACACGGAATGAGGAATCGGGCCGCCGAGCGCAAACAGGCGACATAAATCGATACGCGCTTTGGCAACTTGCAAACATAAGAGGGTTATGTAACCGAGGAACGCGATAGTTCGATGAAATGCTGCCCGACTTTCCCAGGCGTCGCTCGGCTATCGAACTGTGAAAACGATCTTAGTAAAAATGTGCGATCACAAAAATCGATTGAACAGTCGAGTTTTGATTTTGTAAAAAATCTTCAAGTGTTTTCTGAGAATCCCTGCACAAACGATCGTCGAAACGAACGAGTATCGAAACCCAATACGATATCGGAGCGCTCGCAGCCCCCGAGGAGACGCGAGGCCGAGAGGTGGCCGTTGAACCGCAAAGGTCGTCGCGATTTCAAAAATAAGCTCGGCGAGTAAACGGATTCCGACGGAGGCTAATAGAGGCAGCGCCGGCGCCCCGGCAGAGAGAAAAATTTGCGAGCGGAATTAATCGATTGGGGGGCGGCGGCGGTGACAGCCCGGCGGGGCGGGGGCGGGGGCGAGGGGGCGCGGGGGCCGCGGTTACGGCCGGAGAGTTCGGAGCCACAATATTGAATGCGCAGTCTTACAAACGCGCCCCGAGGGGTCGGTCACACCTCCAGGGGTGACGCGGAAAAGGATTTTTATAAATAATAAATTCATTCAAATCCTAAGTACTGCGATAGCCTTCGAAACTAGAGCAAATTTCAGGGAACAATTCCAACAAACATCGGATGAATTCGTTTGTAGTCTTCAGAGTTAATCCAAGAATTGTTTTAGAAAATGGGCCTCTGCTGTCATTCATTCGGTCGGCCCGAGGCGGCAGAGGAATTTATTTATTTAAAACTTCCAAATTACTATAACCGCAGGAAAAAAATTGTTTATTTTGAGAAAAAGGAATACACTGAGAAAAACAAATTAACGTATAGAATAAGTAAAAAAATATTCGTAATTTCAATTCAACTTTTTTACTATCATCATGAGATAAAAGTAATTTTATTCAAGTTTTTACTATCGCGAGTAAAACTTCGCTAAACAACACAACTCTTTTCGAGATACGGTTGAATAATAAATATGAAAAACCTGATTAATAAAATCCAGCTCGTAGAATATGACTCACGTGATCGAGTTGATGTATAAAGTTATACAAACATATGCAAAAAATAAAATACAGGTTTAAGTATTATGGTAGTTTGGCTAAGAAATGCCTTCCTTGCACATCCGATTCTAAATAACTCGACTAACACATTTCGATCGATCGGATCGGATCGCTTCGTCTTCGAGAAAACCGATAGTGATAACCCCCCTCATATTCGTCGAGCGGTAAGCGCCCCGAGTTAATTCAATGATATCGAGTATGCGACGCCCCGCACGGAGGGGAAGGAGCGTCGCGAGGCCCTCGAGCCGGCGGCGCCTAGAGACACACCGCGAGCGCGGTTCCGACTCGGCGTGATTTCACAAAGTGTATTTACCGTTTAAATTTAGCCCCACTCTGGGGGGTGAGGGTGACCCAAATCGGCGCGCAAATCCCGCGGGCGGGGGCGGGGGCGGTGCGAGTCGAGAGCGCCGGGAGAAGCGTCCGAGGACCGGCGCTTACATAACGCGGAGGAGCGACCGTCCGAGAAAGCCGGCTTGGATTTTTCGGCTCTCCGAGTTTCAAGAGCGATCCGCGGCGCCAAGGTCGCGGAACGTAGCGGGCATAATTATTATGAAGTCAGCATGACGATAAAAGTTTTACGGACGCGTAGTAAGCGCGTGTCGGGCCGCCCCGAGGTGTGCCGTCAGTCGCGGCGGCCGCGGTGGCGAGTGGCCGGGTATCGATTTCCGCCGAGGATTGCGTGGGCGAGAGCTCAGGGAGTCAAATATTTGCTTGCAGTGGGCGGGGGCGGGGGCGCGTCTCGGCCGCCCGCCGGAAGGGAGGCGTCGGCATTATTGTATTCGGGACGTAAGGCGTAATACACTCCCGCCGGAGGAGATCCGCCATCCACACCGATCGGTGGCGTTTCTTTGAAAGGGAGACGCGAACAAAGCGAGGTGCGAGAAGCGGAAGGTGCGGGCAACTTTGAGCATCTAAATTTCAAAAATGCTTTTTAAATCAAAACATGTACATTACTAAATTTGAAAGTAAGAAGTTATATATAATTTAAAATTATAATATAGTGATTCTTTTTAAATTAGAAAAAACCCACCCTCCTTTAGTATACTAAGGTACCGATGAAAAGTACAGTTATTAAAATTTTACTGTATACTGTTTTACTGTTTACGAAGTATATTGAAATTTATAGTCACATTGGATGCGAATCACGCCAATGAAGATTTCCTTTTTTTATTTTATTTTTTTATAATTATTTATTCAAGTGCATTGCGTGTATATTAATTTCATTGTTAATGTGATCTACGGTACTAAATGTAAATAAGTACGCTTATCTATCCAAAAGTAAACAGACAGACAGACAAAGAACACCAATGTAGACAGTTGCAACAAAGTTCAAATAGATAATGCCGAGCTCGGTGTTACGATTAATAATAATACTTAGTGAGTCTAGAAGGACGACGTCAGGTCCGACGCGAGACCAGGTGAAGAAGTCCCGGTCGGTTTCCAGGACGGAGCCGGCGAATAATTGTTATCTTTGTCTACCCTCGAGAGTAGAGCCGACGATGACTACGCAACTGCGTCCGGCGCAGCGTCACAACGGTGAGATACAATCCTCCAGGTGTTGAGAGAACAAAGGCCAAGGGTACACGGTTGTACATAAAGCGATAGTCATTCATAGGATCACGAGGTTCGTCTGGAAGCGGCCGTTACTTGAAATACGAATTTAAACGAAAGCTGTTATTGGCAGAATCGAAGTAATAATATATGCTGTAAAAATTGTCCAAAACAATTATGAATTTACTGATGATGATAAAAACTACTTAATAAACTAAAAATTATGATTGCTCATACAACATATGCTATTTACCGATATTACTACCAAAATAAATAAAATTATGAGAACACAGATAAATGCATGCAATTCTCTCAATCACGATACTGCGTAGTAAATAGGTTGAAATCAATTGTATAATAATTATTAGGTAACGAAGATAATTAGCACACCTTGGAATTAATCGGTAAAATTTCAATTTGCAATGCCGTAATTTTATTCAAATAAACCGATACGTCATGATTGTTTGCTTGAAAAAATCATAACAAAGTTAACTGATCTGAATAAAGCTGAAGCGCTATTGCCACGTCATTGAGATTTTAATTGACTATAAAGTAGGGCATTTAACAGTCGAGTCGCAGTTGGACGAGACTACCACTTCCAAGCGAGTCGCCAGAGTGCGTCGGTTGTATGTTTTGTACGTACACGTACACCGACACCTGGGGTCTAATTTAACGTAAATTGCGATTAACTCATTAATAATTTTGAGTGGTAAGTTAATATTAGATATATAAACCCCGCGATACTCGCCCGCGAAGCTCAGATGCTAAAGTTACGCCTGGAGATGCAACAGGTTATTGATTCAAATCCCACGTGGAGGCAAGATTTTTTTCTATGAATGAATACTATGTTTTGTCCGTCTTTCGCGACATATTTTTTAGGAGTAGGTACTAAATTGATCACAATACGATAGCACCGGATGACCTTGATCGCCAACACGGATTAATGTTTGGAAGTAAATATTTGTGTTACGAGGTAGTTCTTTTAATTAGTCGGGGATCGTAGAGATCGACCAGGTAAACACTGTTAGCCGACCTGGCGGGCCAGTAATGATATAACCTGTTTGTTCTACAATACCTCCCGCGTTCCTGTTTGCTCACAAAATAAATATTGTAATCGCGTGGAACCCGATATATATATATATTTTTAAATATATTAACATAATCTTTCTCATCGATATGCATCGAATCTTAATTTGGTCCATGTTTGTCCAGCATATTGTAATAATATGCGGATAGAGATTGAAATGGATCATTTTTACTTAACGAATACGGCGGCCGAAGAACGATTCGCCAATATTATTAACGCATCCTTTAGTCGTACTACTCGTTTAAACTCCTCGGTGTTTTGTCCACGCATAGTCTCTAATATATAATCGCCACCTTGGCAGTTTATAATAATTATAACTACTATTTGCGGCTGATTATTTATTTAAATTTATTCCGGATAGAACGATCTCCCGATCGTGAAATAAATGGTAAAAATAGCTTTTTCGGCTGCATCGTATTATTAGCGTTACTTACTAAGGATTTAAAAAAAACCATTTTTATAGCATCGGGAAAAGGTATCGCGGGAGTGTTCAAACAAACTGTGAACCGACAGTCTCGGATAGATCGAGGCCGACCGAGGTTCCCGGGTCGGCTCGGCGCATTCGTCGAGGGTAACACCGAGTCGATGCAACAAGAAATACCACAGAGAGCAGTCGGCGCGTCACCGCACTCCCGGAGCGGTCGGCATTCCGGGTCGCTCGCACAAAGCGCTGCACTCGGCCCGGCCCGGCGTCGGTAACAAGTGCGGCGCGGTGTCAGCCATCGCCGCGGGAAGACTGGTTTGGATCGGGTCAACCGGCCGCGGCTCGGGCTCGCTCGGCCGCGGGACGGGCGCTCTGCACGGAGGTCGCGGAGGACTCGGGTCCAGGGCGACGGGCACATCGATCGAACTGCGATCTCGGTGACCCCTCGCCGCCGGGCACGTCGGTCCGGCGCGCGAGAATAGCGAAGGCCGCGAAAGGCAACGCCGGATTTGCGTTCCGCCGAGGGAAATAGCGAAGCGCGGAAACAGGTTCCGGCGCCGATCCCGGCGGGGCACGGGTGCGGGTAATGCGCAAATCGGCAGAACGCCGTCTCGGGGCGGCCGGGGGGAGAGGAGGCGACGCGAACGTCGCGCGGCCGCGTTATTCAAACGAGTCGGCGGTTATCCTCCAACGGAGAGGTCGAGAGAAGAGTGTCGGTCGAGGGGGCGGGGGCGGCGGGGGAGGGGGGCACCCCGAGGAGGCGACAAAGAGATAATCGATAGGCGGCAGGGGCGCGCCGAGCCACGTGCCCTAGGGTGCCCGCGCCGAGCGGGACTAGACGAGGCTGACTTCGGCCGCTGTCATGATTTTTGTCAGAACTTCGCGAACGTCCCGTCGGGGGGGTGAAATTTTCGCAGTCCCGCATTCCGGAGGGCGAGAATTCGCGTCGCAGATCGACCGGAGCTCTCGACGTCGGACGGGGAACGCATTATTTTACAGTCACGACGGACGGATACGACGAGCGACCCGCAAATTCTCCGTAGTTTGATCGAATTATCAAAATTAAAATATTTTAGGATAAATAGTAAATCGACAAAACGATGAAACTAAACTAAAACACTACCCTGTTGAACGAGTTTTAACCGCGACGAGGGGATTTTTCCGTATCACAAAGCATCGGAAGGACAAAAGTTTCGTTCGTTAAAAAAAAACAAACGTACAAAAAAAAAAACAAAAATAATCCGTCGCGTCGACGGGCAGCCTCGATCCCCGAGCGTCCGATCCCCCGGCCGCTCTCGCCGGGGTGGCTCCGCGGGGCTCGCGTTCGACGGGAATTCCGTAAACACAGCTCCAGACGCAAATAGCGACGGAAATGAGTCTATCCACAAAAAATACACACCGCGCTCGGCGAGGGCGGGTCGGCGCCTCGCCGGGTAGAATCGCCGAGCCGGTCGGGAGAGAGTACTCCGATTGCGCGAGATTTATTTTCGATACGCGACGGCCACCTGTGAAGTCCGCGTCGAGATCGATACGCGATCGCGGCCGCCGGGTAATTTTCTAGGCCACTTCGTAATCGGTCGCGAGTCGGAATTCGACAACCGGTCCGGACGAATTTCGACAATCCGATATGACTCAAACGACAACAAAAAAAAACTCTCATACCATATCCGATTCGACAGTCGCGCCGGGAGGGAATCGCAAAATAAAACAGTCAAAACGAGAAACGACCGCACGGGAGAGCGAACACGCGGCCGAGAGAAATGCGAGATTCTCCGGCGAAACGCGCGAAAGGTCAAGGCACCGCGAGCCCTCCGAGCGACACTGGGCGCAGATCGCGGGTCGCGGCGCGGACTGACGGGGACGCGGCCGGCGGAGCGGGGCTCGGGCGCAGACTGGAGCGGCCGCGGCGCACGCACGCCGCCCCCCGCCCCGCCCCAGCCCCTCGCCCCCGCCCCCGCCCCCGCCCCGCGGTGTCAAACCTTTGTCGGGGGGCGCCCTTAGCGAGCTTTCGGTGCCCGCCGCTGCCGCTGATACGGATAGTGGCCTCACTTACACGGTGTACGGGTGCGCTCGGGCCAGGCCTGCCGCCACCGTGGGTCGTGGCCCGTGGCCCGTGCACCGAATGTACAGCGTTCATTTACCAACTCGGTGGCCGCAGTTATTGCATCCCGTCCGATGCATTTATGTTGTAGGTCTTAGGCATGAAATTCACATTTAATGATACTGGAATTGTATTAAAATTTCGCACACATTGCAATTGCTCGTAATGGTGATGAACTCACCGCGAATTCGATTCTCAACATCTGGAATAAACATTTTTATATAATGAACTTAATATAATAATCATTAAGTAAAAATAAACTAAATACTGACGAGTAGTGGTCGTTACAAGTACACCGACCGTGAATTTTGTTCAGTTTTGGGTTAAACAATATATAAAAACAAAAAATGGGGATGAACACGATCACGTACCTAAAGCTTCGTATACGCTCGAATGCATTGTAGCGACTCCGCCGATCACGACATTAATGCGAGCCGATTTACTGGTTCGCGTTCAAATATTAAACTGCTTCAGACTGCACTGTCGAAAGTTGACTAAGTATCTCTAGTAAATATGAATTGTATGCGTGGTAAATATTTTTACAACGAAGTGGGATAACGGTATAGATCTTAGACGGAGTATTTGGAGGATCAGGTAAGAAAGTAAATCAGGATAGCCTTGAAGTTTAAACCTTCCGCACGTAATTTTACTACCGATGTAAACAAAATACAGCCGGCGCTCCTTTTTTACCTGTCAGCAATAATAGAAAGATGTCACGATCCCGAGAACAGCTGGGAAAGTCCAACAATAAATCCAGGTGCAGGTAACGATATTTTATACCTGTTCAGGATATAAATGCAAAACTGCCCCGGTGTAGGTCGCACATAATAATATACTGTTGTGCACGAGTAAATTTTGAGAAGAAATTTACAGTTGAAAATGAAATTATTGTAGTTTGATGCTTGAATATTACTTCTTTGTCCAAGGGTCTCTGTATAAGTTTATAAAAAATTAAAGGGTTATGCTAGGTAAGTCATATGAGGACATATACGATATATTTTCCAGTATCCAAGAAAAGGTTAAAAGAGTAAGTAAGCCCAAAATAATTTTGTGTAGTTTGAGTATAATTTCATGTTCTAAAACTGCTAAAAACGCCAAGGATCGCATAGCCAAATATGTATAAGTATTTTTGTTATTGGGTCCATTTTAAAATTCCTCCAAAACTATAAAATAACTGTCTACCGGATCTGTCCCCTGTACATACGTCTCAAAACAAATGAGACGTGGATCTTACAGATTTAAAGGTGTTAAGATATCATCGACAAATTTTAATCTTTGCTGAATGACCTATCATTTATTGTCAGAATAAAACTATAATAAATTATAATATTTATATGAAAAATTATAATATTTATATATTTTTTTATTTATAAACTTTAAATTTAAATACCATGCGCCGTATAGTTGACACCATGTTATTTCATAATTTATTATTAGTGAATTCTGAAATTACACGGTGAAGGGTGGTATGGTGAATATAGAAAAAAATATATAGAATACGATTCGACAACGAGGTATAAAGTTTTTCTTACCAGACGCATGTTTTTTTTTCAACAATCTATGAAGGTGTTTCATGAGTAATTAAGTTTCAGCCGGTGGGCTCAGGTGAAGTTGCGCCCCGGGGGTTGAGGTTCTCTGACAGCCGTTGCACGCAGCGGCGGCTGGCGAGCGACCTGCGGGCGGGTCGATGCATGCTGCAGCCGCCTGCCTTCTCCACACTGACTACTGACTACTGACGACTCCCGAGGCTCGACTACTTCATCCCTCCATTCTACACTCGTCAGTCCGTAAAGGCTGTCGCGCCCGGACGTGGGAGCTTTTGAAAGCTCCTGAAGTATGTCAAAGATGGCATGAATAAAAATAATTTATTTTTAAGTTTTTAGAAAAGTTATCGCATGAAATACATTGTTATTTATAATTTGACTAGATGTTTTCTATTGCCATTATTTTTATAAATCTAAATCAGTTAAATAATAAAAGAGGAGCGGTAAGCAGGTTGCACACTTTTTGTTAATTTTCTTTATAACACTATTATTTTTTATAAATAACAGGATAAGCAGAATCGAAAATAGTTTGTTGAACAGCGGAAATATAGACAAAACACGCCACCATAAAAATGTAAGCCTTGTTATGAAAAATATAATAATTCGCATTTATAGAGATGTGCTCTTATGTTAATTTAAAGGTTTATGTGGTTTTTAAGAACATAAAATTTTTCAACTATTTTAATTGAAAAAAATATGAAATTTGATTGTTTTGCAATAAATTTATGTAATGCATGATTTCATGGTGGGGACTTATGATATATATATAGTTTATTATGTATTCACCAATATGTTGACTAATTATTTTTTTTTACCAATCCTACCCTTTGATGTTTCAACAAAAAAATATACTAAGGTGTTAATATTTTACCAAATACATACATTATCACGAGACAGTAAAACCTCAATATCGATTAAAAAATAAATAACTTAAAAACAAAAATAAATTATGACCTAATTTCATGACCTGTTACAGGAAAAATAATTTGGACTGACATTTTCTCGTTCAATAGTGAATTTTTGGGCTCGAAAGCATTTGCGATTTAAGCCGAAAGTCAGGCTTTTAATAGGAATCATACAAGTATCACGGATTTTAAGTCCGACGCGGAAAATAAGAAAACGGCGGTGAACGAAGGCAGTGCCAACTCGCCCCACTTAGTGCTTCTCGTAATCGATAGAGACCGCTCGGGTGCCAGGCTGTACATCCGGTTTTAATCATTTGTCTTGCCGCGGGATCTCAGCCGGGACGCCCGCCAGAGGGCTACACTTCAACACGTCCGGAAAATATTTATCTTTCGGGGAAAATGTTTACAAATATATTTTGCGATGTATTGTTACTTCGGTTGGTTGTAGTGAATACCCTTCAAATCAACTTAAACTTATACTTCAAATATATATATTGATATACTTGTGTTCTGGCAAAAACTAATAGTTAATTGCTAAAATTTTATGTGATTACATCGATGCCTCTATTATACGATCTACAGCCTCAATACTTGCAGAATTGGAGAACCATAAAATTAAAAGCGGACTCTGATAAGACTTCGAGGTCAATAAACCACACTTTACTGCTCAAGTAGACTTAACATATTTCAGAATCGCAGGCGTTTTCATAGTCGGATAGGATGCACGTTTAACATGCGAACATCAGCAATCTACGGCTACGGGTGTTATAACTTTCCTACTGTTTTTTTACAACAATACCGTATGCCCGGAGAAAAATGAATAAAACATCGTTCGAGTACAGCAATCGCGGATTGATTTGCGAATTCATCAGTCACGTGTGCGTTTAGAAAGTATTGTGCGATTTCATATAACGAGGCCGCGATACGAATAATTGCATCTCCGCCGGGTACTCGAATCGCGCGAGGCTGGAGGAAAGGTAAAGAAAAATAGACGCCGAGCGGCCGCGCGAGGTCCGCCGGCCCCGAGAGACGGCGCCGGGGCAGACCCCGGGGACTCCGCCTCGGTCTGGGCTTCCGCGACTCGTCGACGCGCTCTAGAAACGGCTCGGATAATTGACGATTCAGACGGACTCCTCGGGTCTCATCGATCGCCGGCTAACGGTGACTTCTCGCGATCGCCCGCGCCGGCCCGTCGGCTCCGCTCGCTCCCCGCCGGGAGTATTCAGAAGACTCTTGCGACGACGGCGGCGGAGTATTAGAAATTTAAATCGTCTCCTACGAATGGGACGCGACAAAAACTCCTCGGTATCGATAGCGCTACTCAAAGTTCACAGCGTTGGTATTTTCTTAACAAGATTACTAAAAAAAACTCGTATTAGAAACTGGCTCACACATTACGTATATCGCGAGTACGGAGTGCCTCGGCCGTTCTGCGAGCGTAGACACGGATAGCTGTGCGGGTACCTACTGGAATTATTGACAAACCAGAAAGCCGAGCGTTTGGGGCGCGGCTCACACGAGAAAATCTTTAGAGCGCGCTTTGTTAATTTGACGGGCGAGGGAATCCCTCCGGAGGTTTTCGCGTTGTATTTTTATCGACCGAGAAGGGATTCCGCGGGGAGGACGCGCGTCCGCGGCCGCGGCGAGGCGGCGAGGCGGCGGGCGCGAGTGCAGTCGCCGCGGGCTCGCATCGATCCCGCGGGCCTCCCGCCTCCGCCTCCGCCTCCGCCTCCTCCACCGCTCCTCCACCGCCTCCGGTGTGGCCGCGGTGAGAATCCCCGCTCGGCGCCGAGTGAAGAGGTCATTACTCTAATCCCGGCCCGGCCGTCTCGCGCCCCGTGCCCCGAGCGCCCCGTGCGCCCCGTGTCCCGTGCCCCCCGCCCCGTGCAGCGGCCAGCGTGCAGCGTGGCGCGACACAATGGCAGAGCGCTCGGAGGCGCGGTGGCGCGGACAGAACCGGCTTCAATTTTTCTCAACGCGAGAAAACACTCCACCGATGTTTCGCTATACTGAACTTCACATTAAAATAAAACTTTTTAATTATTTAGCAAAAAAAAAAACTCGATGATATTTTAAATCGCTTGTTATTTTGCATATCGATACTGTATTTTTCCCATGCAAACATTTCTACAGAGTATGTATTTGAACAATTTGTACAGGTGAAATGACACAGCTCGCGACAGAATACAGACCGATTAATGTTCGGTCGCAAATTTTCCCGGCAGAGACTGATAACCGATAATTAAAACCTATACAATTAGGTAAATCAATTAAAAATAAACTGTTTATTGAGGTTTTAACGCGCGAACAGAACTATTTATATGTATTTATTTGATTATTCATGTGTGCAATCGGTAATAATAAAAAAACGTAATTGACAATATCGGCAGTATTTATTAAAAAAAGTCAAGTAATCCGAATGTCAATGCACGAACATAACATTCAAGGACGAAGGAGGGTAGAAACCGAAGCTCAGGCAAGCGAAGAGGTCGCAGGCAATGCGGCCACAATTAGATATATTTTTATTTTTAAGGAGAAATAACAGAGCACCGAGGGTCGGCATTTCAGCGCGCCGACCGTGTGTGCGTGTGCTAAACAAATACGAGAATGTTCTTTTCTCTGCGATTCTGATAAATTTAGTAAAATGTGCTATACATTTCGCAAGACAGAAAGAGAGAGATAGGGAGAGCCTTCGCATAGTAAATTATCGAACGGACTAAACGGCGAGAAGAGATTTCAAAAGACTTGTGAGATTCGCGGCGTAAAGATGGAAAGGCATGCGCCGTGCTGTCACTCCGGGCCTCCCGCGGGAGGGGCGGGGGCGGTTATCTTCTCCTTGGAGATTTATGGTGACGCAGAGGTTTCGTCGGTAACGGAATGTCTTCGATATTTATTAGAATGAGGCGTATCAAAACGCGATATCGGAAGTTCGCGGATGATAAGAACGGAGCTTCGAGGTTTTCGAGAAAAATATACTCGGAAAGCTTCGTTAGTAAGAAAACAGCATAAGAATGGAGCTAGGGAGTTTTCTCAAATCGCGTCTCTCGCAGCGGCTGAAGACCGAGTTGTAGGAATATATTAGAAGTACGTCCGGAGGCACTCAGGGAGGGCGGGGAGAAGGGAGGAACGCGTCACGGGAGTAGGTGGGCTCCCGCTCCGGTTGCCTACGTACGCGGCGGGTGCAACGAGTGGCGATGCAGTCGCGTAGCTGCCACCGGAAGGACTGATCGATAACTACTAGACAACATACAAAATCCAGGAAGGCGGGGGCAGGGGGCGGGGGAGGCCGGGGGAGCAGTTAATCACGGGGAGCGTGGAATATTCCGCGGGAACCGGCATCGGCACCGGCAGGCCGCGCCGTTGCGACCGGACAAGACGTGGCAATCGATACCGGAGCCTGCGGAGCGGCGGTTCCGGCGGGACCAGCGTCAAGCGCGGCTCCTCGGCGGGGGCGGCGGGCGGCGGTCGTGGGAGGCGCCTGGGCCCGGCCGCCCTGGCGGACCGCGGGAGAGGAAATCAATACTCGGGCCAAATGTGGCCGACCGTATGTACGGTACACACATTCCCGAGCGGGGGAGAGGGGAGAGGGGTGCTGCCCGTCAGGGACGCCCGCGCCCGCGCCCGCCCATCGACGCCCTACTGATTCTCACACTCTTCGTGAGTCTCGAATCTTACAGGAGTCAATGTGTTCACTATCCCGATTGCTTAAATTTTGGGGTTTATTTCGAGGAAACGTTATATTAACAATTGGCTGCAATAGAATTGTAGTAAAATTAATAAATTGCTATTTATGATAAACATACAGAGTTTCGATGGTGTAAATTTATTTATTAGATATTGCAATGTAGTGTCTGCATCGCTGTGATCATGTAAATTTTACTTATAAACATTGAGAGACTGGGAAAATTACCCCACGCAACAACCGCAAACACATACCCGTGACTCAATGAATTTCCAGCTAAACAAATAGCTTAATTAAAACCGCGGTTATCGTCTGGAGACCTCACCTACTCAAATAAACCGGCGAGAATTGCGTCAGTCGATGCGAACGGGAAGTTTGAGGCCGGCGTCGAATCGAGGCGGGCGGGGTAGCCCTGGGAGGGGTGACGGGTGGCGTGCCCGCGCTCTTGCTCTTGCTCTTGCCCTTGCCCGTGCCCGTGCCCGTGCCCGTGCCCGTGCCCGTGCCCGTGCCCGTGCCCGTGCCCGTGCCCGTGCCCGTGCCGCGCCTGCACCGCCCGGCGCCCCACTGTCCCTGCGCCGAGGCAAATGAGTGCGAACACCCGCCGTCTGCCATTTGCAAAATATCAACACCCGGAGATAAGATCGGCTGGCTTTTTACCGCAGAGTTACCAGGCGGAATAAGGGTTGGACGGCGCGCACTCGCAGGGGCGGGACGGCGCCCTTATAACTTACAAATTTATTTTAAAATTAGACTGTGTTTATTATATATTTTAAGTTGCACAACATGCGCAAATCTTACTTGAGAATTAGTTAAATAACAATTTATTGATGGTTTTTACTTAGTTTACCTGAAAAATAACAAGCGAGAAACTATCTCTAAAACAATATTTACAAGCGAAACTTCAAATTCTGAAATATTTAATTGAAATTTACGGCATCAGTGCTATGTTTTGATCTAGTAGTATGTTTTGAAAATTTGTAATCTAATATACTAGAAAAACAATATTATAAGTACACATTAGACTCACGTGTAATCAATTCCACGGAAATGTTGAAATAAAAAATCAGGACTATTTTAATATAAGTTGGAAATAAAATAATAGCTCTGTGAGAATGTAAACGACGTTCTCCAGGGGAAGTACATTCAGTGGGCTCGCCCAGTCCCCGGAAGTATGTTAGGTTGTCGCAGGTCGATAAAAGCTTAAGTCCGCGAGTCGTATCTCCGCAAGCTCACTCGGTACGTCCGCACTATCTGGCGCTAATAATCTCAGAATAGTATTTCGGTTTCTCGAGTAAATAGAGCTATTCGTAGCTTACCGGTGATATTAAAATTGTCAACTACTCTATCGGCTAAATGACACGCTTCGTCTGAGGCTGTTTCGTCATAAATTTATTACACAGTAGTGATAATTAAAAAATACATTTTATTGAATTAATTTACTTATCTATTAAAAGCGACGAGTGCTTATTGAGTCGCGGGAGGGAAGATCGTTCGAGGGATCGAGTAACAGCAAACGAGGAAAATTCGAATGTCGCAGAGTGGATTTTATCCGAGTGTATCGACACGGAGATGAGAAGTTCTCTCTCGAGGGACGTTACATAAGTTTGTTGCACGAGTGGCCCGCCGAGAGCGGAGCGGCCGCGCCTGCGACTCGCCGCGACAGACCGATCTCCGCATTGTGAAAGTCGCTGAATATTCATCAAAGGGACACGGCAGCGTGCTGCGCAATACGCCCCGCTCTAGTCAAACATCAAAAAGGCCATTACGCAACATCAAAAGCGATCGCGGAGGCTGCACATGCCCCTCGCCGCGGCCTGATGAGAACCTTTCAGCCGAAGACAAAAGGCGGCGCGAGGGAAATGTCGAAAAACTCAGGGGCGGGGAATCAATGTCGCCGCACTTCTCCGGCGCGCCTGGGCGGGCGGCGGATCCGATCAGTTCGTGCAGCATTCATTACGCCGGGCGGCCCGACCCGCAGGCGCCGGGGGTCGATTGTGGTAATACGTGCTTATCATTTCCTAAATATCAACAATCACGACTCGTCGTTACATGAATGCAAAGAAAACTAAATTTATATTTAGAAATAAAAGTTGAAATGGCAGATTTTTAGTGTGATTGAGTATTTACGTAAAACAGCACCGATAAACATATTAAAAACAAAATAAAGGCGTATTGCGGAGTGTCTACAATACATCGACAATTCTAAGTATTGTGACACACCCCTCTCGTCCTTTATCAATCTAGAGCTCAAAATCCAGACTTTCCGATCGTTGAATCATACTATATCGAGTTCACATTACGCTTTTAGTTAAAATGATAAATTGAAAACATTGCCGTTTCGGCGACCGATTAGAGTGAGAAGCGAGACCGCCTATCATCCGCGGGGGGGTAATATTTGAATGAATATCTCCAAAAGCGTTTCAAGTTCCGGCGGTATCCAGCGGTATCCGGCGGCATCCGGGCGAGGGTGGGCGGGGGCGGATATCGCCGAGCCGGGAAGCGAAGAGCGCAACGGGCGGTCCTCCCGGGGCGACGGCGGCGCCGCGCGGCGGAGAATTACGGTGTAATTTCCAACACGACACTTTCCTGCCCTATCAGCGGCCGGCGCATATTACTGCGTCCTGCCCGAGTATCGATTGCGCCGGTGATGTGAGCAACAATGTTCCGCCGTATCGGGCGAAAAAATCTCGAGCCGAAGGCCGACTGCACTAACGCAGGCGGAGCGGGGCGGGCGGGGCGGGGGCGGCGGGCCGGGCGCCCCCCGCGCATGCAAGTTATCGAGCACATCCTGACCACGCCCTGGAAAATCCTACACCGAAACAATGCGAACGGGTACCGCCTGGTGTGCATGCGCCCCGTGAAGCTGCACCGCGGCGAGAGGCGTCTGAGTGATAAGCGCGAGGGCGGGGGCGGGGGCGGGGCGGGGGCGGGGCGGGGGCGGGACGGGGCGGGGTGCGTCCGATCGCACGGCGCCGACCCCCGCCTCGTAGCCCGGATTCTTCGCGCTGCACTCGTGCTGCGCCGAAACGAGACGCTCCCGGAGTTTTCAGCATATCAATGCGCGGGGAAAATAGAGCGCGCCGCCTGGAAGAGACTCAGCGGGCGACTCACATAAATGTTACAATGTGAATGCCGGAGTGGCGCTATAAATAGCTCGAATGCGACGATCGTCGCAGATCTCGCGTGACAAGTGAACGAGAGCCGGAGGACTCGCCGAGAAGCAATGCGGAAAAATCGATTCCAGATAAGTGGCCCGATTGAGAATACGTTTCGTGGAAAGCTTGACCCTGCCTCCGGTTTGTGTGCTCGTATTGGGAAACGAGCCGGCAGAAACAACCCAACCGCGTATCGGTTAAAATTTACTGTTTGATACATTAAATATAAGTTCACCCACAATAATCAATTTTGCGCTCATATTCAAAAAATATATTTTAAAAAAACATGCAAGTTGTATATTATATACGATACGTCATCGACATGTTATTTTCAATAATTTACATCAGTAGCACGATAGTTCTCATCTCCAAGATTTTTTTGAAGCCAGGTAGTTAGATGACACTCGAGACCCGAGCGGTGGTTGAAGCTGTTCAGTTTGAGTTGAAAGTGACGTTTGAATGAAAACAGACCGAAGAAGATATACGAACGAACACAAAATTTGGAAACCGATGTAGAATTATTTGTTTCAAAATTTAATTTCAAACCCATACATTTTTTTTGACTAACCTATGAAAAAGTATAACAAAATTATTTTTTATATAAATTTCTTAAATACATGGGTTACGCGAAATAAGGATTTGAGCCTTAACGAATCAAAGTTTGCAAGCCCCTGGATTAGGAAATTCCTGTGAGAAACCCGCATCAGTGTGTCACCGACTTCGACGTTTATAAAGAATACACAACCTGGGGTTGAATTTGCTTCTTTTAAGGAAATAATTTATTGTTTTTTGTTGACAATAAATAAGTATATCAGGTTTTTGAATATTATTTTTGGTTTTGTCCTAGATAATTGAATGCGGTAGATAAATTGACCCCATAGCTTTTTTCACCAAACAATTGTTGACAAACTAACAAGCAGAAAAAAAATCGTATTATTGTGGTCGATGCTAATCTGATTTTGGACAAAAATAGAAAATAGCGATACAATTATAATAATTCAAAGATATATTATATATCAAAAGAGATAAGTGTAAACAGAACCGCTTTTATCAGAAGTATTTTATTAATAAATGGAAAATTTGTTGGTTTGTTGAAAAGTCAACTAGCAAGTACACTCTTATCAGCTCGTCTCAATCACTTATTTATTTAATTAAAACAATATTTGAAATTACTTCATTTTGTCATTCTAGCAATACATTCTGGATTTGCAAATACATCACTTTTCAGACGAGCTATCTCACGTTGTTATTTCTTTATTTTTATAAATAAGCATTTGTTGAAGAATGGGGAAGGGGTATTCAATAAATAAAAGTATTGAATTTTTTTGCAGTTATCTTTTAAATTGGTAATGATTTCGCAGGTATTTGCCAGCAACTCCCTACACGTGGCCTCAGTATTGAAACCAACATGTTTTACGACAAAATAAAAAAATAGTATTATACATAAGAACTGAAATTAAAATAAATATAAATTGGCATGGAATGAAGTCGGCTTTGGTATAAACATCGTTAAAATACTATACAAAAATATAATTAATATTTCATTTGTTTGTAAATTCGTTAAGTTTTGTCGTTTTTTAAATTGGAGATTGACAATTTATGCATTTTACTAAACAAAATTACAATAATCGAAATATTTATAAAAATAAATTATTTGTATTAATTTTTGGCCTCTTTATTTTCGCCTCCATTTCAGTGACTCATCTTCAATGACATAATTTTTTTTACAAATTGTCTATAAAACATAATATTTATGTAAATAAAAAAAATCTTGAGTAAATTAATCTGCTGTAAATGTATAGTAGTACTAGAAATACACATCGATTAGGCTAATATAATTAAAAATAGATCTTTTTTCCATTGTTTTCCGAGTGTTTTGGTATTATGACTAAAGACTTATCTCTGGGCAGCCATTTTGCATTGTGAAAGAATTCCGAACAAAAGCTTCTCGGTATCGGAAACTCTGCTCATCGCAAACTGATATTTCACAATATCTGCAATAGATGGAATAATATTACGAAACAGAAAAGTAAAATCTTTCTCTTGCGGCAGAAGCCGATTAACTATGACTTTCTGAAATTATACGGAGAACGTATGCAGCTGAAGTAATTTAGGAATGATTATATAATATATAATTTCTCACTTAATGCAATGCTGATTAACATTGATATCTAAATCTATTTCTAAAATGTTGAGTGTAAATGTTTTAATTAGATTTTCTCAAGCTTAGTATTGCTTCGATAAATAAGCCAACGAGGTTACGGAATTACTTTATTTATTTAAAAAAAAAAAAATCCGGAAATAAACGGTAAGAATTCATAGATATTGTATGGTATGACGGTGAAAAAAAAAATTGTATTAAAAATTTAAACTGCTTATTATTGTCACTAACAGTGCCCACAGGGGGCAACAGAGGGTTAAGAATTTTGGATGCTCCAGATTTGTTTGGGTTTTCACCAATCTGGTGTGGTGATTTTCACCGCATGTCGACGCCGTTACATCATGTCAAACAATCGAGTGCCGGGATACCGTTAGTCGAGCTGGTGAGCAGCGGACAAATATTCATTCATGCTGCCACCATTGCCGCTCAACTGCGCAGGGGGGGGGGGGGGAGGAGGAGAAAGAATAGCTCTCTGGGTAAAGCAGCCCGCAACACGTGGACAGCGCGGCAGCAGACGAATGCCCCGAAGAAGAAAACGAGTGCGAAGGAAATTTATTTAACCCGGTACAGCCCGCGATGCACGAGACACGCGGTTTCCAGTTGTCAGTGGCATGTGCATTGGATAATGATACGTAACCGACAAATAGTTAGTTTTGCAATAAAATTGTTTTCAGGAAATAACCGAGTACTCACAGTGTACATAGGGTCATTGAAATCATCATTTAGGGGTAGTAAACCATGGCCGTCTCAACAAAAAGCAAGTTAAAAATAAATAAGTCAAAATACCCTTTACTTACGAATGAAGGAAACTTCAGTCCACTGAGTTCATAACCAGAATGTTTAAAAACATTATAATTTTTGTTTCATAAATAAAGAAAAAAAATGAAGATATTAAGAAGTAAATAATTAATTTCTTTTGATATTTCCCTGTATACGATATTAAAAAAATAATACTTACTATTATCTAATAATAAACTCCTTGACGAATCAAAGTCATTGAATTTGTTATGAAAATAACCACGATTTCATTTATAAATTTAAAAAAAAAAAAACAATTGCATTATTATCAGAATTTGTTTTAATCTAAAGTTACGATTTTTTAAGCTTATCATTGATTATCTCGGAAGATTATTATATTTTAAACTAACAACGCAGTTCATTGTATAGGTTTAAAAAAATGATTTTCCATTTTCCCGATAGGAGATTTTTCAGGGTTGATTTGGCGGTTTCGTGATTCGCGTCCAGCGGGCGTATTTCTAATATGTAATAATAAAAACGAGGCGATATATCATTGTTAAAAATTAAACGCGACTGCGCCCGAGGCCCGGCATGCCAAATGAATCAATCACACGCGGCGGGAGCCGATGCTTTGTACAGCAATGAGGACAATTAGGGAGCGAGTGCGTCCCCGGTCCGGGGCGGGGCGGGGCGGGGCGGGGCAGCGTGCCCCGCGGCCGGCGTATTTACACGACACGATGATCCGATATTATACGTGCTTATAAACACACACACTGGGGTGACAGTCGAACTGACTTTTCCACACTGTGATGTTGAAGTAAATAACTATGTATATTTATAATTCACGTAAAAACAAACTATCACCGTTAATAATTTGTAGAAGATCTTTTCTCTATGCATTTAATGCAAAATATACGTAAAAAAAACAACGAACGGGGACGCGAACATCTGGTATGATAGGTATGTTCGCAGGTTTTATGAGTAACTTGGTTTTTTTGTGCTGCTTGATTCCCTGAAGATGGTCCCTGAAATCCCTGTAGATGGTTCCAGCACGGGGATCGAAACGTCGAAGGAATGAAACACGCAAGAAACTAAACAAACTCTGTTAATGTGATTTCACTATAAAAGCGACGGTAATTCATTAATATTTATACCAAGGATATTGTGCTTTAAACCTAATATATATTTTTATTCAATAATTGCCTAAGATCATGGTAATTTACGGGTATCCGTGTTTTCATTTTAATTATGATCAAAGTGAGATGAGCCTAGAAGAGGGAGAGAGAGAGAGAGGGTTAATCCTTGGACATTAAATTTTCCACCATCGAATAGTAGGGATCGTATTTCGGCAATAGTCCGATTAAAAAAAGCAGTTAGATAATAAGATCCTGTAAACGGGAGCCGCTTTGAGAGAGGCATATTTTGCGGGGATCTTGTAACTAATTTAAAATTCTGAGCTCATATCACACAGCCGCGCGCACACACGCGCGTCTACCGGCGCCGATTTAAGCAGAAACTCATTTCGTGCCCCTTCTTGTTATTCAAAAGACAATCTTCATTTCTCGTTTTCGCTTCAATCCAGAACACATTCAAGAATTTATGAGGCAATTTTTTCAGAATAAATAATTGACAACGGAGATTTCGGGGGAAATAAGGGCGGGCGGCTCATGAAGCGATCCAAGGTGAACGGGAAAATTATTCCGAACGCCCGTGCATTATTTACGGGGCGAGTATTGTTGCAGGGTGGCGGCGGGGCGGGGCGGGGCGGGGCGGCGGCCATCCCGGATGATTAAGTTATGAAGAGGCGCCCCGCCGCGCGGAGCCTCGACGCGGCGGCCCTCGCCCCCGCCCTGCCCCCGCCCCCGCCCCCGCCCCAGCTCGCAGGGAAACTCTCCCGTCGGACTCGGGGGGGTGAACTGTATCACTCACTCAAAATGGTGGATATGATTATTTTGTTTCACGCAGAAACGAATTTAGTCACAAATTAATTGATCCAAACAAAAAACTTATTAAAATAATTCAAGTTATTTTCGACCAGGCAGGCTCACTCGTCAGGGTGGGGACGAACCGAGAAACTTTCGATCAGTCTAAATCTAAACCATACCACTGGGCATACACGCTTAATATTTATTATACACGAATAACAACACACAAGTACATAAAAATTAAAATATTTTATGACATGCGGTATTTGGTCGGCTGTAAGGACCGCATGCCACTCCTTATCACTGACCATACGAGGTGTCTAAAATTGACGGTGTCAGCTTTCGCGCATTTCCATTCAAACAAATATTAATTATTAGATATACGTATGACTGTCGAAAGAAACTGAGTTTTAAATAATAATTCTCAACAAGTAACAATCAAATTGTTTGCATTTTTACAATATCGAAAACTATTTATTAATTTTCGTAAAAACACATTTTTTTAAAGTTTGCACCAATGTAACAATGGCAAATAAGTTAAACTATTTTTTTACGTGTGTGAACGCGTAAAAGCAGAACACCCCTCAGTAAACTACGCATCGGAACGTCGACGCGTCTCTTCGTTCTCGGTTTGAGGTTGTTGCGACCTGAGCCAGGGATGTCAAATGCATTTGGAGCTCTTATGCAGATCGCTTCACCAATGCGGATATTTTGTCCCGTCACAACCTCCCACGGCCAGCGGCCACGTGTGCGGGGCCGTCGGTCATTAAACGCACTGCGTATGTGGGTCACGCAGGGGTGCACATGCACACGCCGTAATACGCATTTACGTATTACTCGAATGGGACTAAGTGAAGCAATGAAGTCGTTTTATTCATAGTCATCTGGCGTGTACTCCAGCATCAACATTCATTTAAACGATTTCATTTGAAATACATAGATTTGACTTTATTAGGATTGTTTTCCAATAGCTATAAATTTGTGTTTACAAAGTAGTTTTTATAAATATCTATAATATTTATATGAGTATATATATAAAAGGATTACATAATAATGCTATTGGGCAGCAGCAATACGCAGACTTTTCCTTCCAATATAAAACTGCAGTATAGAAGGACCCGGGGACCTACTTCCATGAAGACTGGCTTAGCATGAGTATGTGCTCAGCGAAATGGTCGCCAACCTTCTCTGAGAGGCACTTGCTGAAGAAGATATATAAACCAGTTTTTTTCCAAAATAAAGCCTTGTATAATAGATATTAAAAAATAGATCCGTATATGATGTTAATTTTTTTCCTTTCTATATCTCATATAAACTACACTTCCACTTTTTAAGATCTTATATCTGTCTTGTATATGTAACAATTTTTAGCTAAAATGTGCGAATGTAATGATTTTATATAAGACTTACCGCCACCGGAAAATGAGTGCCTCTCCGTCATGCCTTCGGCACTTGCCAGATCCCCATCGAAACCTGAAAAACGAAAACACTATATTCACATATTTATCATACAATACACATACTTTTTTTTAACAATAATAATTTAGCTATATTTGTAATGCGCTTAGAAGAATCGCCCGCGAAAAAATTATGTTTATATTGAACTAACAGAAAATTAAAGATAAAATGTATAGTATTTGCACTTTGATTTTTGAACACATTAGACATATTAGTGAAATTATCAATAACAAGTAACGATTATTGCTGGTCATAAAAATATTAAATAAGCGCGAGCCACGAAGCGGCATTCTACTGCCATCTATTGTATTTTTGTCGAGGATCCAGAATCTTTATTGAGATTCAAATGAGCGGCCAAGAGAGTGAATAGTAAAATGCTAATGGGCAGTTATTAGCCATTGACAAGATACACACAACAATCATTATCTAAAGCTGTATAACGTTGCTTATTTATTCAGCGTTTCAAAAACTAAAACATCGTTTCCTAATTGCGGACACTGTGCAAATTTATGACCGGAATGCACGTCAACTTCTGGCTTGCAGAATTACTCGCTTTATCAACGTAAGACAGCTAATATGTGAATATAGACTATGTGTTGAGAAACACTAAATTCAATATTACGATTGAAGGTTTAGTGGAAGATTATTGATTACCGACTAAGAAATAATTTTTACTCCGTGTATTTATAGCAATGGCAATGAAAATAAGTTGGGTTTGCATGTACGTTTAATGTGAAGATTTTTGTAAATGTGCCTCAATTTTAGTATAAAAAGATGTATTTTATGTTTTTATCATTCCACAATTGTGAAATCAGCAATATTTATAGTAAAAATAATATTAGACTGCCTTTTAAGGATGAGGATAAGTTACGTATATGTTTTTTTAATGTAAAAATACCTGTTATTATTATGAGGAAAATATAAAGAAATGCCAGAAAATAATAGAAAAATAGAATAATTTTATAATCTAATAAACAGGGGCATGAGGTTCTTACCAGCAGAAAAGCAGTAATATTCCCTTCCATCCAATTGTATATTTTTAAAATTCATAAACCTTTTCATTTCTTAATTATTTATTTTTAAAGTAATTTATCTAAATTCTTTGTCTAGATCGATTGTACCACTGTAAATAGTTGTACAAAAATGAAGCGAGCGTATTTTATAGGGGAATGTTGAACACAGTCAAATCTCTTTATAACGAATATTGGTACATAGTACGATTCCTAATAATATGATTTTTTTGTTTGGTTTAACAACAGTTTATACAATATTATAACGCCTAGTATATAAAATATTAATAATTATTAGGAAGTTTTTATTTGGTCCCTTTCGTCTGGTCTCAATGAGATTTGTCTGCACATTTTTTTAAAAATTAACATTTAAAAACTTGGTTCACGAGCTTCATCAATTATTTCTAACAATAAGCCTAGATTAGTACATCCTGGTGTTTTATTATATTTATTATAATAATAATTATATTTAACGATTCTATGAATTTCGTTATGAGATTTGACTAAATATATTTTTTTAATAACAAGAGTGATAGCGAAAAACGGAGTACACGAGCTACATCCATTATTTCTAAAAATACGCCTAGGTAAGTACATTGTGATGTTTTTCTTTTTAATCTTTATCATATTTTTATTGCACAATGTAAGGTGACCTTTGTACGCCTGGTGTGTGTGTGTGTGATTTGTTTCAAATGTATCAATTCGAGAATAATGCCAGTTGCGTTATCGGGGCTGACGTAGAAATAGTCACAGTACTTGGTGTACGAAAAGCACAGCTGATAAAGAGTGATTTGTAATGAATTCTAATTATATATTGCTTAGTTGCAGATAAGTAATTCGATACAATATTCCATTGCAGGCGACACCATGTTCGACTGGGCGAGACACATTTTATGCCGCGAGATATTATCGAGAATAGCATCGGTTATCTGAGCTGATAAGAACTTTTGCAAATAAATCTGGAAGGAAAACAAACCACGATTTTTTTTTTAATTGTATACGGTAAGAAATCTCGCTAGGTACGAAAATTTACAAAATAACTAACGTAACAGATAAGTAACGAGATAGTGTTACAAAGCACGTCACCGGTTTTGGTCATGCGTGCATATGCGATGATTAATAATTTTATTTTACCATCAATATTTAGTTTTCGCATACATGAGCGGATTTCTAATTCAAAATGTCGTCGATAAGTCGCCGCTAAGCGCGTGTAACACCGTGACGGTAAACTTGTCAGCGAGTCTCCCGTAAGCCGCTAATGCCACCTACAACTATTATTTACATCAAAAGTTCCGTTTCTTCAAGATTAGTGAAATATACGGGGTAAGGTCGATTTTGAAATAGAATTAACCGGACACACGGGCCCAATTTCCAAAATTGACAATATAATTTCGTAGAGCGCGTTGCAAAACACTTTTTAAAAACAATTGCAAATACTGTATACAATAAATTGAAAACACGCAAAGGAATTTCAATTTAATTGAAAATTATCAAACTTTTTATATTATTGATATTTTTATAAAAAGGTTGTAATTTTAAAAAGACCCCCATATATGTAAAAAAAAATACCTTTTTTCAGATACTATTTGATATATTCAGGTAACTATATTTCAAAGAAAACCGATATGGCTTGTAAATTCTGACGTATATACAACATGTTTCATTTAGCATTATTATTATTATTCTGTACTATATCAACATGCACAATTCACGTTTACTATGCATAAAAAAAAATCTGTAATATTTATTTACTACACGACCTATTTTTTGTACTTATTGCCACAATCAACGTACACATGAGATTCACTGCCTTCGTATATTTACACGACTATTAAAACAATATTTGCTTCAGAGTTCACTACAGTAGAGCTGAATAGAGAACGGTTTAAAGACATCATACTCGGAGACTTTATAATTTAAAAACTCTTTTAAAATGTTGAAAAATATTTGAATAAAAATAACTATACGGTTATTGACTTTTCTTTATTTTTTCTGCTTTAGTAGAAAAAATCGAATATAACGTTTTATGAAATTATAATTTTAAATTGCCATTTCTTTACTAATACAGCCCTGAATGTAGTTAAAATGTCACATTCGCCATTTATTTAATGATTTCACAGCATTTCAGCCTAAATACTGTAAAATGAGATGATGTAAAGGAACTTATACGTCATTAACAAAAGTTCACTTGGATCGATGAATAAATAATCGGGTTAAAATTTAACAAAAAATAGTAGTGATACCGATACCAACCCTATTCTGTTGCAAATAGAAAAACTATCAATGCCGTGAGCGGAAACGATAACGGTAAGTTCTATTTCTGGCGCAACCCTAACAAGGTAGAATAACTAAGAATTTCTAAATTCTTTTCCACATTAAAGACTAAACTATCACTAGTAAAAATAAAAATAAAAAAACACATAAAAATATCTATGCTGTCATTCCTTGTGGCCAAACATTAAACATACAATATGTATGATGATGATAAGTCTCGATTAATTTCGTTTGCGGAGGATATAGGCGGGTCCATCAAAAATCATAAATTAAATCAAAAGCTGCTTACGAGGAGTGCTCGTCCCGAGAGTTTGTACTTCACCAAAATAGAATTAACATCAACGATCATTCCGAGACGTTTGAATAATTCAGAGTGAACGCCGAGCCGAGGGGGGATCGTCCGACACGGTTTCCCAGCGTTGTAGGCCGATTCCAAATTTTATAATTCGCGTCAGCGGAGTTGTCTCCGGTGACAATCCGGCTCGGCGAGGATGCGCCCCGAGACGCTCTCGGCAGAGAGGAAGTGAATTACGAGAGAGAGAGAGTCGAGCATTGAGATTAATCTCTGCGCTAATGCCCGGGCGAGTCCATCGGCGGAGCCCCCGGAAAATGCGGCGCCGGCGGAGCCCGTCCATCGGAGACAATCGCCGCCCGATCGCGAATGTGGGACAGTCGGGATGGTGAGCGGCTCTTTGCTGCGTTCTTTGGTGGAGTCTAATCTTGGACCCGGCCCGAGCGTTTACCTGGCCGGAGCTCTTTGCAAAATGCATCATGCGCCAGTGCCGTGCGTAATATGTAGTAAATATATATATATATTTTTTGGTGTTCGAACGAAAGGTAATTAATTGTAAAATGTGACTGTTGGAAATACCGGAAAACGAAAACGTTGATATACTCGTAAGCATAAATATAATACACAGTTGATACAAAAAAAAAACATATAATAATCGGTGTACACATCTAAATAGTTTTAATTTACTTAAACGAGTCATCATTTATCAATTAATAGTTTTGAGGCAGCAATATAATATTTATTTATACATTCTTAAACCTCATGTTATAAGATTATTATTGTATAATCCTAAATGATTGAATTATGTTAGGAACTCCATATTCAACAGTGCATTATTAATCTGATTTTAATAAACAACCAAAGAAATAGTTTTTGAACCTAATTTAAATTTCATAAAAAATTTAATCTAAATTTTAAATAATGCTTCTGACTAATGAGATGCCTATGATCGCTAATTCTACCGCATCGTGTACAATGATAACGCACCCCTCATACTAAAAATTAGTCTACGTTTTTCCTATTTGGGTATTTAAACACAGCTGACTTTAGTTATTTTCGTCCAGCATTTGTCATATACATTTTCTAAAGCACTCTCTTTCACAATGTAGTAGTTTAATATGGCACCTGCATTGTTACTAGTATTGGTATTAGACACCACACTTCTGTTTTTGGTGAATATTAAAATTATTATAATTTATATTTTGATACATATTGTGGAAACATGTGGTGTTCAAGAGACAACCCGGTTAATTTTTGTTAGGGTTTCTGCAACCCACTGTCCAGTTTTCAGAAGAAACGCATTTCTGATTAGGTCTCTGTTACATGTTAAGGGTAGTTATATAATAAACGTTAATGATGATTGAACTATAGATGAAATCATCAATCGCAATGCATTTCAGTGCAGCTATAAATACCTTATGTCTACTAATAATCGTTAGGCCACTCCCACTTTATCAACAGCCCTTATATGGAGAGCATTTTAACGTTAAATGCTGGTTAAGAATACGGCATAGGGGTAGTAAAATGCAGTGACGTGCAGCGAAGCTCAGCAAGCTATTTTAATAAATATTTTATTATATATATATATATACAATAAAATAAAATAAAATAAAATTAAGCTATTTTTACAAATCGATCATAAAAATCCATATAATATAATAATAATTTTAAAAAAATATGTCTTGGCAATTCGTTGCCTGAAAAAATAACACAAGGTTTATGTCGTAGTTAAATTTCGGTACGTCTGCATAGAGTGAAACTGCATTATTGTCACATGTTTGTTTTTGATGTTTTTAGGTATTCGATTCACCCATGAAACGAAGAGTATATTTTTTAAAATGGAATTCGAACTGACGCATCTACGGTTATTGTGATTCAGTGTTCTAGCTAATTGAACTATTGTGACTGTAACTGAGCAAGAATTTAAACCGTTATGTGTAAGGGCGGAACTGACGCGACTATTGTTATATATACATATAGAGCCATACCAGTTCATGGCTTAGGGGTGAGACTTTGAAACTCACTTGTTCCTTGAAAAAAAATTCAAGGATTTTGCTTATCGATTAATAAAAAACACAATAAATACATATAGGGAAAAAAGAGAATTTACTGAATACTTATTAACAATCATTGATGGGCAGTTCCGTTTCGTAATCTGTGTGCTGATATTAATACTGGGAGGTGTATGAATTTGTCATTCATATTTGAGAGTTTTTAGCTAAAACCGTTTTGGCAATTAATGATACATTATAAGCTGAATTTTCAATTAATTTTATCATTCGAGAATTTTAATTTTGTTCTTGCTGTGTGTAAAATTTAATCGTTAATATTATACTTAATTATGATATGACAAATACCGACAAAATTGTGTGTTATCGTGATGTTACATTTTTGATAATAATTTTAAGCACCAGTATTTATTGCAAGTATATTAAAAATGTACGGTAAAGTAGTTCTGGTATATTTTTAATTGCGGTTGGAAAAAAAACTCATTATTAAGTAAATGGCAACAGTTTCTGAGTAAACGTTTAAAGCAAAACACGATAGTATTGTATGAAAACGATACACTAAATCACCCGATGTTGCAAATGAATACTACAAGTGCCTTCACGCCCGAGGGAAGTTAGAAGTTGAGTCTCGGGGGGTCCAAATCCAAAAATAACCCAAGCGATTATTAATCTGGTAGTATTCAAACTTTTTTCATTTCTCTATAAAACTATTATTTCCGCTAGTATTGTGCCTAGTAATTTTTCGCTTGTTTTCGTCAGTATTTAAAACGTGCATTATATCTTTCATTCTCTCTAAGAGCTTCTATCGACCTATAGTGATTCATACATATATGAAACAGCGAAATTTTCCACAACCACGTTAACAACTTCTCGATAGTCTACGAGAAAATAGTCAATATTAGATTCAAACTGTATTATAAAACCCTAGTATTATAAATATATGTTTGGAAACGAACTCGTTTATTATTGCAATTTCTCGTTATGAGAAACACCGAACGTATTGACACCCCGGGGTAGGGCTATTCGGCAATCTATTGTGATGTGAAAAGAAAGGCCCTCGGTGAATAATTTTGATGGATTCAATTCGCTGCAAAATATTCCAATAATCCCAGATTGACAAAAAATGAACAATCAATAATCTGATTTCATTTTAGTATGTGGATTTTTAGACACACCGAGTCGTATCCGAGCGGCATCGTTCGGATTGAAATAATAGAATTTGCAATTAGAGAGTAAATAGATGGCGTCGGCCGTTGGAAAGTCTGCGGAGCAGCAGTGACCCTGTTGGAGCCGGCGAGTAGGTCGCGTGCACTATGCAGCGGGCCACCTCGCCGCCGGCCGTTACAATTAATCCGCCAGGCGATCGAATGCCATGTCGGGTGGTTCCAACTGCGGGCTGTCTCTGAGCCGGCCGAATTCAACTAAGTTTTTACGATTCACGAGCGCATATATTTTGCAGAACTACTCGAAATCAATAGTTAACAATACGAAGCCGTTTATTTACTTATATTTTACCACCACCAAGAGGATGCCCCTGGGAGGAAAAATATACATAAAAATTCTAGTGTTATCGCTTACTACTTATTGCATCGAAAAAAGAATAGGATGCCTCAGTTTGATATCCGCCAAAATGCATCGGTTACATTATTTAAAACGAGGTTTCAATGTCTATCCTCGAATACGCACAAGCAGACCATCGATGGAAATATGAGATGGCGTTTATTTATATCTTTGATTTAAATCAAGCATCCTCACGCTTCGTCAGTATATGATGGTCTCCAATTTCTCATAGTCCAGAGCGAGGAGCGCGGAGTTAGAGCGCGGAGCCGCTCACGCGATCGTCGGTCGTCGCGCCCGTTCGGATGTCCGCCCCGGTTTAGTCGGGGGTAATTTTGATGCGTGCTCGATTAGAAAACGCGGTGTGCGGAGAAGACGCCGCACCGCCACGAGGTTTCTCGGCTCCGGCGGTTCTGCCCCCGACCGGCCGATTTGCGGGGATCGACGGGGAGAGCACCCGACCCGATCGCTCGCTCGCCAGGTCGGAGGCTCGGAGATCGACGACTCTTCCCGGTCGGAAGCTACTTCGGCGTCCCTCATTTGTAGTATCAGAATACGAGTGCGCGCTTGCAAATTGTAGCGTCCGTATTTATATTTTTGATCACAAATATGTATACTCATTCGTAAGCTTTCGCGCTATCTCGAGTGTGGAGTACTTCGATACTTTATTTTGAAATACGACAAAGTCATCAAACAGCACTGCGATGATTCACCGCTCCGGGTATGCGGAGTCTATCCAAAATACTGACACACAATATTACCACCGAGAACTTCAAGCGACCGTACAAATGCAGGGTGCAGATAAAAACGAAGATGTTGCATAGTTTCCATAAACGTTGCACTGCATCCGGAAGTCGCTCAGAGCCAGATTTAGTACAATCGCGTTACGATTCCCGAGTCGGGGGACGAACACGCGCCGCTCCGAGTGTCAGCGGTGAGCGGTGAGCGGTGAGCGGCGAGCGGCGGCGGCGGACCCCCGCGCCGGGAGTCTCGGCACCGGTCGGGGACCAGCCCCGCCTCGCGGCCATCGAGCGCGAGCCCCGCTCCGGAGTCTGACAGCCAGCTCGGCCGCTCGGCGCACTCGTGTTATTATTTATGAAACCCGAACCAAAAAAATGTTTCAAAAATCTACAGGTGAAGCGGACAGAAATGACACCATCGGATATCGCGACTGCATCGCGCCAGCTTTCCACTCGCGATCGGGCGATACTGCGATAAAGAAACTATTTTTTTGACAGATTCCGCCCGGGGGAAAGGCACTCCGACGTCGAGGGAACGAATGACCCGACCCGCCGGGACGGGGCGACGAAACTCGGCCCGCGAGCCAGCGCTCGCCGGGCCAGCGCGAATAAAAGAAATGGATACCGTCCGCCGGGACGCGTCGACGGCCGACGGGCCGCGTTATCTGCGCCCGATGGCATCGAACTCCCCGGGAGGCGACGCCGGACACCGTCGCGATGTCGCTCGCTAATATCTAAATATGGTAATCGTGCCACATCCTTAGCGTCGGTCGAATCCCTTCGCCCGGTGGACTTCCCCCGAGTCGTCTCGCATGCACGGGACGTCGGAATTGCGAATGCACGAGTCAAAACAGATATCCGATCGACTCACCAGCCGGCCGCAGATTATTCGGAGAACGCGCACAGAAACTTGCAAACCTACTGCGATTTGTCAAAACGTCCGCGGTCATCGCAAACTCACTTTCGAGTCGCGGCCCGAGGATGCGGCGAGTGAATGACATTTGCGCATCACTCGCTCGTGCCGAGGTGATGGATCCGGGCACGAGCTCGTGCCGCCCGCGGGTCCGGCGTCGCGAGGCGTCGTCCCCGCGGCGAGAGGATCGAATGTGCAGGCCCCTTTCGCAGGCAGCGGGCAAAATGTCTCGAAAAACGGTCAGATTTGGAGTAAAGGTACTCACCTCAGAGACGTCTCAAGGCCGCCAGTGTAAACAAAATATATCACAAAACGACATCGGGATAGCTCCGTTGCGAGTCGTTCATAACTTATCACTTCTAATTGCTAAAATGTAACGAGAACTAGAAAAACCTATCTGGAAGATGGCGACCGCCCGCTACTGCAGATATTAACATTTTCGATCTGTCACTTTGTTCATATATTCAATTACAACGTGTAAAAAGATCGCGATCCGCTCGCGAAACACTGCACGCGGTGATAAAAATGTATTTTTCACTTTTTAGACCTACGACAATACAAAACGTAACAAATATTTATTGTAATAGTTTACTCCATGCTTTTGATATATATTTTTTTGTTTTGCAAAGGTGAAGAGACTGACGTCAGGCGAAGAAGCAGGCGGCAGGGTTGACAATCTACCGGCAACATGTGGTGCTAATCCGTGAACTATAAGTACACAATGATAAGGTTAAGTGCCTCGTATTGTTGAATAACTTCATCGATTCCGACGCAGAAAAATACTGTAGCTTGCGAACGAACTACTATTTATATTTCCGATCGAAATGCGGCGCGATACGGCCGAGAAACGTCATATTCGGCCGTTGCAATTGAAGATAAAAAATGGCCTTTCAAATGTATGCGTGAGTTGGCGGGCTTCAAATGCTGTAAAAATCAAGATAATGCGATTGGTGCTTATGATGGTATGCATTTCATTCAATTTGATAATGTAGCTACACAATTTAAAGCTGTACCCGATAAATGAGTACTCAATATATGACTATCCGACGCCGAGGTTTTCTACGGTCGTCAGGTTTTTATATGCGACGAAAATGAATGCGGCTCATTTCACTGTACAAGTTAAATCTACAAAATACTTAACAATGCAAGAAATTCAGAAACTTTATACCTACCAGTGATTCTCAACATTTTTGCTGAATGAAAAAATGTAAATAGAAAAGCACGAAATGAGGATTATTATAAAATTAATTCCACCGGTGAATGATACAAAATGTTTTTATTGATTGTGCCATATGAATTTTTATAATTTTACATAAACTGAAACAAACATTTTTGTTGTTATATTGTCCATTATAAACAAACCGTAGATTTGAATAAAGAAATCATTGCACGTTGAACTTTTTTATAATTTAGCAGCAAAAATCACAGTTCTCCTAATCACAAATCTTGCTTATATAAGTTTTTGTTAATGATTACTTAACTTGTTCCAGGTAATCTTTCCGGTATGAGAACTATCGTTTAATTAAATATTTTAGGAAAACAAATACCAGAAACGCAAAGGGAAAATTTAGGAATGTAAGGGTAAGGCATCAAATAAAACACAGTGCTACTTCAATCAGTAGATAAATTTTATTAATGAAGTAAAATAAATACATATTTCGTGTCAGTCGTAAAAACGTATTTTGAAACAAGGAAAATTAAATGCCAATTTAATTCTGACTAGAAATTGGCAAATTTCATATTTTACCATGAAGGATAATTTATGTTTGAGCATTGTTGTTAACGTATTTTATATTACGAGGTTCAAATTAATTTAATATGTGCTAAGTCTACAAAAGTATTTACTTAAAATATGGTTACAATAATTGCCTTTATATTGTAAGTGCTAGACAATGTTAGCCATGAAACGTATTACAATAATTATTGAGATATCGGTGATAGTTTATGAAACGCTAATTAATACATTTTGTTTATAGTAAATTCCAGTTAACGTGGATATCTGTCCGTGGACAATAACAGCACTAGCAGTTCTAACATTTTTTAGCAAGGTGTAATTTTATTAAGATTGTTGTGCAGTTTAATATGAAAACAGTCACGTTTCAATTTAAACTCTACGTTTCATTGTAGTATTACCAGTAACTACACTTTTTTAAGTGAAAAACATATCATATTTTTACTTATAATTATTTTTTTGAAAAAGGATATACATTTTTAACAGTGTATCTTATTTATCACTAATGGATTTTCTTTTACTTAATAAAATACAAATCTTATACGAGATGCTAGTAATATTCTTTTTAATCAAACTTATGCCATTTACACAATAAGAAACTCATTTGAAAGTAAATTTATTTATATTGGATAAGGAATAACATTTAATAAAATATATAAATCATAACATTTAATATAAAGTAATCAACAAATAAATCCCAATTTTTATGGATACAATGATGAGACATATCATACATAATAAAACATTATTTTCCTCACTATAACATTTCACTTCCAAACTCTAAAATATAATTAATGAGTGCAAATTAATTGTTCCAATATAAAAAAAATAATATCACACATTTTAAACGTAATTACATTTAATTTGTAGCAGAGGCAAGGGAATAAGTTTAATAGGTACTATGAGTAAAAATACGTATAAAATATTAGTTTTTGAATCCATGAAACTGAAAAGTTATCCAGATTTCTTTATTTTACAGTGTCATCTTCTTTTGCCATAAATTTAGAATTTGTATTGTATTCATTAAATAACCTTACAAAAGTACTTTGATTTTAATCTTCATTGCTGACTTGTTAGTCGAGTCACTGATTAAAAGGATCAAAATATATATGTAGATGAATTAAAGCACGACAATGATATTGGTTATTAATCAAGAATAACTAGACAAAAACAACACCCATAATCATGGATGTATGAATATTTGGATGTAATAATAATTAAAATGTAAAAAGGCAGTAAAACACGTTATATCTACCTTCAGTACCGTTATAATACAGCATCTATACTTCTATTTAGAAAGCTCGATCTTAATATCAGATCCCTAGTGTGTAGGGTGTTTTTGTATACCGATTGCAATGCAATGTCTATGTAAACAATTTGAAATTTCTTTCAATGAATTTGAAAAGTACCATTACATTACGTGGTATATCAATATTATACATTACACATTACAATTAAAAATACATACTAAAAGCTACTCCACATTCAAGGCTATGAAAATATTTACTATTCAATAATAGAATATTGAAACGGATTTTCCTTTATATACAAACTAAATAAACTACGACCATGATACATACTATTATATAATGATTTTACTAAAAGTATATGGATTCAGAAAAAAACAATTATACCCAGAGCCCATTCAAAAACTTGTAAATATACAAACAGTGCAAATTTTTTCAAACTCATGGTGTAACCACAAAATACATAATGTCATTTAATCTACCAGTTTGGAATAATATTTCAGATATGCCATCAAATTAATTGCATGAGCTGTTGACAGAATCTGCGGATAAAAATATTGATAAGAGTAAAACAAAACTTTAAGTCCATTATGTATCATTCACATATTGTCACAATTTTTTTCACTGATCTAAGATACTTATAGTAAAAATAGCTTTTCTTGGATGCAAGGCTAACATTTTAATATTACCATGGTACAAAATTATAGTACATCTATGGTTTATATGGAGAATACAAGTCCTAAAAAATCTAATTTATAAATTCCCATACCATATCAGTTTTAAGAGTTTTTCAATGTATTAATGACTTCAATATAAATATAATAAACAAGTAAAAAATTTAATTTTGTAAAAAATATTAAGTATTATCTATCAAATCTATTGTGATAGGATTTTTCAATTGAAAATGCAATTTTCATTAACTACAATTTGTTTTTGTTCCACTTTCACAGTCATTTGTATCGTTACATGGGGGGCTCTCTATGTTTTCGACGGCTTCTTCAGCATCAGAATTTCTATCAAAATTTGTGGGAGAATGTATAGTAATATTTTCAACATTTTCTTTGATTAATTCATCAGGACCCCGGTCTTCGAGGCCAGTTATAGAGAGAGACTGAATATTCTCCACATCGATGCTATCTTTGTTTTCATTAGGAACAGCTTCTAAAACCTCAAAGTCAGCATCAGAAGGGATCGAGCTTTCTCCTTGGGGGGCCTGAGTGGTGAGAGTGCTCCACCACACCGAGAGAGCTCCTTTAGCTTGAGACAGCGCTCCACCGACAACCCGAGAAGTCGATGCAACTGCTCGTCCAGTACTGACTACTGCTTGAGTAACTTTTCTACCACTTTCGGTACTGGACATGGTACTAGAAAAGATTTTAAAATAAATAATTATTAATATGAGTTTTCAGAATAAGTTTCATTGTATTAACATAAAATATTCCAATTTATGTAATAAAGGTCACTTACTGTGCAAGCCTTAATTTCATATCGGTGACAGATAGTTGACCAGCAAAAGGATGACCAGGCGTCATGCTCATAAAAGGATCAGCCACGCCTCTTTCTCCACTGCCGATCCAGTCATCATAAGCTTCAGTAGTTTTAAAAGCACTCATAAATGATGCATTGAAGTTATCTATCTCTCGACTGCCCTCTAAAATTTATACATACAATCAAATAATAATAAATGGAATATAATAATTTATTTTTAAAGTTGACAAATATGAGATTTATTTTTACATGAGAAATTAGATTAATTTAAAATACAGATTAGAGAAAGAGTCATTTACCAGGTAACAAGGATGTCCTGAGTAAACAGAGCAAGTATCCTGCAAATTGGTCTCTTATCCAAACATCACCCTGAAGTGATCCGTGGCGTACTAAGTGATCAGCAAATCGCAGGTCCTCAGTTGTCAACTGCAATTGTTTTCGTAAGGCAAAATCTGCTGTTTCAATCCTCAAATCAGTAGTTTCAACTAAAACGTCAAACAACTGTCTTTTCTGTTTAAAAAGGACATTTGACGCTCCTATCAGGAATCCTTTGACAGCCGGATCTGATAGTAAATCCATGTATTGAAGAGATAAGTAAGGTAGGCACAGATATCCTTCAGAAAAAAGTTTCAATGGTAAGCCACATTCATAAAACTCTGCATCTCCAGCCAAGTGTGTCAGACCATTGACACTCATATCCCGCACCATCGAGGGAGTAGAATGTGATTCAGATAAAGTTTTTGCACTTTTATATTTCTCTCCAACACTGTGACATTTTTCTCTCTCACCTATCACATTTGACATTTCATCATCGAATCTGTCTTCAAATTTATCTCTCTCTAAAATGTTATAATTATTGGAATGGTCAATTTCATCATTGATAATGTAATTTTCTTTATCGAGTAATATTTGATCTATTTCAAAAACAACTCCATTTTGATTTCCAACTTCATCAGAAATGCTAATGCTTTCAGTGATCTGTTCATCTTCGATGATAGTTCTGTCCAGAATCGGTGCTGGCGGAGGAGACATAGGTCGGGATAAACTGAAGAAGAAAAGTAATATGTAAATATTTTTACATATTTATATTGTTACTATAAATAAATGAATATTTTGTAAAGGTTTCTTACACAATGTTTGCAGATTGATGCAAGCCCTTGGCGATACAGTCAGGATGCAAAGAGAGTAAGCTGAGGAGGTATGAACTGACAGGTCCTGCAGGAGAACCATGGAGAACAACCTTTCTTTGCAGAAGGAGAAGTTTAAACAGAAGAATTGCTTTATGTCTCCAAGTTTCTATGAGGTTTACCACTGATAAACCTGAAATAATTTGGAACAAAAATATTTTTTTTATTAAAGTAGAAAAAAATATGTACTATGAAATATTTGGGATAAACTTCTAACCTTCCAAAACTTGTTCAACTAAAGTAGGACACCCATTTAAGTGTTTGTATGTATCTTCTAGAAGTTGTGTATTGCAAAAGTCCCCTCGCCTGAACCAAGCTTTAGCGACCAGTTCAAGTTTTATTGCAAGACGTCCAAATAGTGGTTCCCGGGATATAACACAAACACTCTTCTGAACGGAGCTTCTAGTCATATCTGACGTTTTTTGAGATACTTGCTAAAAAATACAATGGTAATTCAGAATTGAAACATCCACAAAAAAAAAATTAAATAACTTTTTTTTGAATAAGCAACTGTGATAATGAATCGAAATTTTTTACCTCTATTGGTATTTGGCGGAAACATGATACTGCGAAGACTGTATGTGCGGGTTGTGTCAATCCTGGTAGATGAAAAAATACAGTATCACTATGAAAATTATGGGAACCGTCTGGAAGCGCCAAAGCTGGTAAATGCCGCCATGCTGAAGGTAGCTCGTGAGGTCTACCAGAGGTTAAGGAGGGATACGAAAATTCAATCTAGAATCAAATGAAAATAAAAATCTTAATAAATGAATAGCGTTGGCGACATAGCATTAAAATACCAATTCGAAGATTTTCTTGATTATTAGCTTAGCTTAGATTAATATATATATATATGCAATCTGTCGGACATTGTCTGAGAATAATAAAAAACGGCACTCATTTCATTTATCGATTATTAAAATACAAAACTAATGTTACCTGACAACCCTTCTTATGGTGAAATCCTACTACTATGATGTTCAAAATTGGTTCTGATATGGTAGTCATTTTTATTAATTTTGCAAAAAATACGCTTTCAACCACATGAAGTCAATTATTATTCGTCACAGAATTACACAAAAACTATTTGTTTTTGACAGATCAACACCATAGCCAAATTTGAGATAGTACCATAAACAGCTGAAATGTCAAACACAAATAACATAGACAATAAAAATTTAAAAAGTAGGAAATAAAGAAATACAACAAAACAAAAAACATTTAAATGATTGCAAACACTGCAACAAAGCTTTACTTATCTCAATTGGTAATAATTTTTCTCTTTAAAATCTGATACTTGATTTTATTTTTTTTCTACATATTTGATAGTTTTCTTTTATAAATATGTTACACTGCATTTTTGCTTACATTTACATTTTAACAAACGAAAATATGACAAAACACTTAACAACCGGGTATTTATATTAACAACGACTGCTAAAACTTACAATCACGTTTACAATACTAGTACTTTTTTTATAAAACATGGCCAGAAATAAAATGGCTTGACTGACTGGTTAAGATTATTCAATTGGTTTTTAAAAAATGCTCTAAAATAAATTTTGTTTCATTTTATTTTTATGGCTATTTGAGTAAATTATAAGTATTTTAGTTTTATTTGTTATGTTTCATTCAGGTGTATATCAAATACTACTAAACATTCACATTGACAATTTATTTACTACTGATGGTTTTGAAAGATTTTTAATTAGATCGATTAAGTTTGGTTAATATACTATGTTAAAAAATTCAATACAAATGTCAAATTTTTCTTTAAGGTATAATTGCAGTAGGTAGTAAAATAAACTAGCTATGTAGCTAGATTCAATGAACTACTAAGTAATTGTTTGATTTTATTTTAATCTCCTTCTAATAATTATAATTGTCTTAAGCAGGTACAAAACCATTTTGATGACTGTTTATGCAATAACTTTTAAAAAATTAACACTTAAGTTTTTGCAGCTGCTTTGAATAACTTTCATTAAACACAGTAAATATAAACGGCCAAGGTATATAAATACTAAAACAATTATTCATTTTCTCATATTTATTAAACAATATATTTTAAACAAAATATCACAATTAAATGCAATAAAATATTGGAGCTGTTCTACATTTAAAGGATAACATATTTATGTAAGAATAGACACAGAATGCATTTTTACATTAATCTTGGAAAATAAATTGATTTGACGTCAGTATATCATTTCACTAGTGAAAATATCTACAGGTGTATAGGTCTATAAGAAATAAACTATAAAATGGTAGCTTTTCACATAAAATTGTACACACAGGAAATATGTCATCAGAAATTTTTATTTAGATATTGTAAATGTAAATTGAAAATAAAGATCCCTTTAACATACCGATGAAAATATATTTTCTGCATTTTATTACCCTTAACATTATTTTATCAACAATAACTAACTATACAGATGATTCAGGATTTCTCCAGTCTTCTTGATCATCAACAGCGTCTTGGCGCCAAAGATTGCTTCTTATACTAGAATCGGATATCCCGTGTGAGAGAACAGTCATTTGGTGGGGTTCGAGCAGGTATGTTAACGATTGTATACTTTCAGTTCGTGATATTAAGCTATCTCTACTCTTAGTCGGCGACTCTGCCCTATTTAAATTAGACTCCCTTATACTCACTTCATCGCTATTAGGTAAAATGTCATGGCATCTTATATCACATTTTCCATCTCCCATTGGATTAAAAATGTTTGATTCGCTCGAACTGCGATCCGAGGTCGGACTAAATTCTACGCTAATTGTTGCATCTGAAGCATTGCAGTCATGCTTATCGGGAGAAAAAGTTTTTTGAGGATGACCGCGTTCGAATTTTTGTTTCTTGGTTGTCTGTAAAGGAGAATGATCCTTGGAGCTTGGTGGTGAGCTGTGATGTGATGAACTACTACTAGAAGTCGATGCGCTCTGCTTGAGTGGTATTGCTTTGCGGTCATCTTTGGATTTATGTCTATTAGCCTTTATGGAAATAGAGGGAGACGATCTCTCGGAAGACACCAGAGGAGTGGATTCATCATCACTTTCTAACTCATTTTTACTTGTTTTTTCTATGGAGTTACTCTTATTGAATATTTTTTCTTTTAGCCTGCTTATAAGTTCTGTATTAGATGACTGTATCAAGTTCTCAGTATCAACAGAAGGCTGATGAGTTCTTGAATTTATATCACCCTCTGTAGGTTCCTCAGACTGTGATGAACTTTCTTCAGCCGATCTAGACCTGATGGATAAATTTTGTTTGCTCGGATCAAGACACTGGTCATCATTCATAAGTAGTAAGGAAGAGGGCCTCTTCTTTAACGATTTTAAGTGTTTTTTCCCAGAAGAGCTTTCGTTTCCTTCTAACTTTTGAACGGGAGCTTCAGGTCTATCTGTAGAAACTACTATGCAATTAACTTCACATTTTTCTTGTGTTAATGGTCGCTGAGGTATATTAAAACTGCTAGAATCTGATTGAGTATGAATGTTTTCCCACACAACTTTGTTTTGTTGAGAATTTTCATGTAGGGAAGATTTACGTCTTCGTTCCGTTAGTTTATCTTCAAGATTAATCGATGATATTTTATCATAAGATTCGATACATCGTTCTTCTCTGCTTGTTCGTCTACTTGGAGTAGATGAGTGTGGAAGTATATTATGTTGAACCGTTTCATCTTCAAATTTAACAATAATTGGAGTGAATTCCATGTTTTTAAGACTCGAACTAGAACCGTAACTATATCCCTTTTCATTAATAGAAACATGTTTTTTCATAGAAGATTGCTTGACACTTCCCCTGGGTTTCAGAATAGAAGGATCGGCCTTGCGAGGCAGCTGCGGCGAGGCAGTTAAGGAGGCGGGGGGAGTGGTAGGCTGCCACGCACCACCGGGGGCCAGCAGGACCAGCTGGAGGGACTCGCTTTCATCTGAAACTGTTATAAAAGTTTCATGAGATTTATTTTACCAATATTAATTTGGCTAAAAAGAATACGAGGATTTATAAGCATAACCTATAACATTCATTGAGTGATTTATTATTGAGATATAAACATGTGCATGTTTTATTGTGTATATTAGACATAAATTTAGCGAGGTGATGATCGAAACTAAAATTATATTGAAAACATTGGGGTCTACGAGGATAAATAATTTATATTTGAAAACCAATAAAATATGTTCTTATAGTGCATATGTGTGTGAACAGGGATAGGGAAACCATGAAAATGTGCTTCTTAATTAACAGAAAAAAACAATTACCAATAGTAACCGCATATTTATTATAAAATTGCTAGCTTTGGGAAACACTTAATATATATTTATACAAATTATAAACACAAGTGCAGGAATCAGTATAAGTATAATTTTTATATATTTATTTTACAAATATATATTACGTGTCATATCTTATGAAATGGATGTTCTTCGTAGCCAGTCACTTGAAGCTCTGCTCACAGTAGGCACGTGCCGCAGTATGTACATACTGATTAATTTAAGCCTATTTATTTTATCATTATTACAGTAGAATCAAGAAGATATATGTATAAGGTCAATTACTAATTGAGTCTTTTTAAAGTGGCTAGACACAAGACCTTGTGGAGTAAATATACAAGTTAAATAATTATTTTGAAAGGATTACTTTGAAATTGTGAATTTTCATTTCAGTAATGACATCTAAAATATTTTAATTTGATTTCTTTATGGAAAAATAGTTTTTATAATATATACCTTTTCCTTATACATATAATCTTGCATATATTTATTTATGATTTCATTAAATCCTAGCGGCATTAGTGATTTATTTTTTTTGTATTAATCTTTATAAAAATTAGTCTTAGTTACACCTGTTATATTCCTGGCAGATTGTCCATTTCTTCTGTAAACAAAAGATAATGGTGGTGCACTGAGGCCAACTTTTCAATGGGAAAGATGGTGTAAGAACCTCATTCAAATCTAGTATGGTTGGAATTTAATAAGTAGGTAAGTTTAGATAGTATAGAAAAGAAAATAATTAGTAAAAAGTTCCCAATATTTTTTTGAATTAATAAAATTGCAATGCATTTTTTATTAAATGTAAATCAATTAAATTGTAAATAAAAAAGGCCAGTTTGTGAGTATTTTTATTGTTAACTGCAAAATTCTTGTTATTTGTGGTAAGAAGGCATTGATATATTTTGTATTAAAAAGAGATAATTTAAAAGAATAATTTAAATGAAACTTGAGAAGAGTAACTGTTAAGTTAAAATGAAACCCCACAGGAGCATCAATTAAATTTATTTACAAAATATAAATTCACTATAAGAACAGCCAAGAATCTTAATATGTCCTCTAATACAAAATACAGATCGATATAAAATATATGGCAAGTATTTTTTTTTACTAAGGATATATTTTATTCATATTGGGTCACAAGAAAAACACATCAAAATTGTGTCTCTCTGTTAATATCTATCTAATATAAAAAAAATAAAAAATCATTCGAAAGATCACATAAATATTTAAACTGTTTGTTTCTGACAAACTATATTTAAAGCTACCTAACAAACTATAAAATCCTTTAAAACAAAACATTTGTTACAGTGTTAATAAGTACATTTTATGATTATTCAAGAATGTATAAAGAAAAATTCATAGAATATCAAATATATTATTTTTATGCGATAACATCACAGTTAATTAGGTAATAAACCAATTTAAACAAAGCGATAAAATGTCTTTTATAAATTATAAATAACTAAAGATTAAATATTTTAACTACAGCACATAAACAGTAAATTGTTCATACAAAATAAACATTCATGTTAAAAATTTTCTGCTCAGATGGATGAGAGTCCAAAATATTCAAGTCAAAAGCTCAGCTATTTTTAAATTGAAAATTGAAAACAATGGATAACTCAAATGCTTAGAGCACATGGTGAAAAAAAACTCACCGTAATAAATTATTGAAGTCAGATTGATATGAAAATGTGTTATTTTTAGTAAATACTAATTCACAATATCTCCAACGATCAAAGGCACAAAAGGCTAGTAATCTAATACTGAGGAAAAGAATTATGTTATAATTCTACTTTACCAAATATTACATAAGTGCATCGCAGATATATGGTGAGCTTACCCTTTTTAGACTTGGTGATGACCGTGTGGGAATTTTCCTAATTAAGAAATATTTATAAAAATGATCATTCATATATAATCAATTAAATAAAGTAATATTTTTTTTAGTAAGCTAAATATTCCCATATAGTTGGGCTAAAATCTAACTTACATACTAGAAAATTCTATAACACTAAGTAGATCTGAGTTCTACAAATTAGATTCGTACTCATCCTTTTCTATTCTTTATAAGTAATGAAGAATAGTTAGTTCATATGTGTTAAGTTATATTCAGACTTTCCATAGATTTACCTACGTAGTTTGTAACAAAAATAAATAGAATTGCTATTTTTATGAAAAAAATGTCATCAATTAGAGATATTTATGCATTAATAATATATGACATTTTCAAATTTAACCGGAGATAGATACTGAATTACGACATTCAAGTATAAATATAAATAACATTGAAACATTGGAATGTAAATAATATGAATAAAATATTTTGAAATACCTGGAATATTTTCAAAGTTTAATACTGGTTCTTTCCTAAATAAAAACTACAAAATATATGAAATACTATGCAAACAGAGTTTTTTTTTATTGGCACACAAAGCCATGCTGGACAAAGCAGATTTGGATAATTGAAACAAACATTGCTTCAGTTAAACATGTAATAAAATAAACATTTCATGGCACGTTATTTCTAATGAGATATAAGCGGGGGTCACTTAATCCTCATCAGTCGGAATGTTAACGACAACTTGATCTCTTTGCTGCGAGTAATCGGCTGGAATTATAATCACAGTGGGTTCCAAATTTGCATCATTCTCGTTCAAGCAGTGTTGCATTTTCGGCGAGGAGTTATAGTTTTCGAATTTGACTTTTGCTGTTTCCTTTTTGGTGATGTGAGACAGAGTGATCTCATCCAGTTCGTCGCCCTTGGTGAGATCGGGCGGGCTGAGGGTATCTCCGGTGTCGATTGGCGTGAGGCCAGGGGGAGGGGTTGCGGACGGGAGGTGCTCGCTGATGGTGGGGAGTGTGGAAGGCTCACCTGGGGCGGCAGGGGGCTCTCCCAGCAGGACGTCTTCCAAGGCCTCCTCGTTAAGCGTCTGCAGCGCGCCGCAGATCATTTGCTCTTCTAACGTCACCTGGAAATCAGATAAGAAAGAATGTTCATTAATACACCAATTGTTTGATAGATAAGACAATGGTAAAATATTTTTCTGTGATTTTACTAATACATATATATATAATATATATTTATAATGATGTCTTCAAATAAGAGTGTGATCACTTTTAATCTACGTAAAGTTTACCTGATATTCTTGACTACATGTCTGTCCAGAGAATGCATGGATAAATAGAAATAAGAAAAATTAAATAGTGTACATGTTATTGATACTTTTTAAAAATATAATTAACTATATTTAGTGAGCGTTTTTTAGTTACGCAGGTCAGTGATATATAGGCCAGAAGAAACGTTTACCTGTTTTTCCATATTAGAGGGTTTGCTCTTTGGTGGGTCATGAGACGATCTTGATTTCATTTCCTTTTCAGGTCTCTCTTTATCTGAAATAAAAAATATCTTATACAAAATATTCTTATAAAAATACTATGATAAGTTTTGCAATACAGTAAAATTGACAAGTATAATAATATTTTGTCTAGAAATTTTGTTATCAATGTAATAAAACATTTCAATCACTGCAATTGAAATTGAAATTGAAATTTGAAATTGAAATGTCAAATGACATTTCAATGTATGTTCAATGTTCAACTCTCACTTATATTTTATTTCCAGAGGAATAAGTTAGATTATTTTTTGGGTAGGTTGACAAAATAAGAAAATTTGACATTAGAACTAGATGTACTGTGTTCAATGCCTCACCTTGCATTACGGAACCGCTGTTGGGAGGCATTCCAGATTCCATTTCTCGAAGACTGAGGATGAGCAACTTGAACATTTCCCAATCGCCAAAGTTAAGTCCCAAGACCTAAAAATAAAATGTTGATTTTGTTATTAGACAAAATAATTATACATGAGATGACCAATCAGATAAAGACTTTTTTAATTTAATTTAATTCCTCACTTCTTTTAAATCATTAATTTCACAATGCCGAAGTACTCGGCCGGATATGTTGTTCTTTCGCAAGAGTGGGGTGATAGAGGACGAACTGCTGGGCAACTCACGCTCCACCATGGAACAAACAGCACTTATCCCCATTCTAGAAAGCCGAACATCACCAAAATCACCCTGAAAAACAGAAAGATTGTTTGGAACAAAGTTTTAGAAAAAAATACTATGCATTCTTTTTCACCTTACAACATTCTCAAACGTGAATGTCATTTTGGAGAAAAAAGTAATATATCATAAAGAACTATAATGCTTACGTGTAAATTTGGAAAGTTGTATGAGGAAGGTTGGGGGAAGGGGGGAGTCTGAGCTGACTGCATGGGACCTTCGGGCCAGCCTGGCCAGCCTCCCGGAGTCACTCCACCGTAAATAGGTGGTAACGATGGCGGCTTCTGATGGATGAGATTTTTTACTATTATTATTTATGTAAAAATAAACCTAAGTTATAAGTCTTTCTAATATTATATTAATTTTAGATTAATGTCAATCAGAATGCGTTTTTATTTACCCATGCAGGTATTAGTATGTTTATGTGATTAAGCACATTTTTTCATACATTGAAAACGATTAAAGAAAACTGTCAGAAAATATCATCGTGACTTGTGAGGGAGTCACAAGTCACGATGATATTTTCTGAGAGTTTTCTTTAATCGTTTTCTTTCTAATATGTCTGTACGTACAGATTTACGGCTGTTGTAAAATTTAGAGTTGTACGGTTTTTGTGGAATTGTAGGATTCATCATGATTGTATCGTGATGCTCAATATTATAGTGCTGTTGTTCATCTGAAAGTAAGAATAAAATGTTTTACATAGACCCTAAAAATGATATAATGAATAAATTATTGTTGCAATATTATGGTCAGTACCTTTTATAACTTTTTTGATGTAGGGATCTAGATTAATAGTAAATGGCAAGAATATCTTAAGATCAGCGGCAAGAAGGCTGGTTCGATGAAATCCAAGGAAGACATCAAGTTTTCTTTCATCTCTGTCTAACTCCATCAAAGGCTCAGCTTCTCTCAATATAGGAATATTTGGTCGAACTCTGTGAAACCAAGGAATATTATTAAACATCTAACTAATATTGTAACAATTGTAACAATTATCAATAATATATAAACATACTTATCATAGATTTGTTTGAGCGACGTAGCGTCATCAATATGTTCTTCAAACATCTCATGATGGAGAATTATCCAGGATGTCCTGAATGGCCACTGCTCAGTCAAATTGACCCAAGAAGCAAGATGATACCAATTGAAATCGATCTGGAATGCTTTCAATAATCGACCTGTAAAATTATCATTTAAAAAATGTTTAAGCTTCACCTTCACAAAAAAATATTTATAAACAATAAGCACTTAACACAGTACCTGTTATGTATAAAACGTTCATGAGACGTCGCATGCTCCGAGGATTAACATCACTAAAGTAATCATCAGTCAACAAAACCCTACAAACAAAATAATAGGTTAAAAAAATTGATAAAACAAATTAATTTTATGTCAACTAAAACTATTAAAAATGGACCTGTTAAGATCAGCTGGACCACTGGTGAGTCCAACTTTGTGAAGGTTGGAGTTCATGGAAGAAGCCACAGATTCTGATATTTTGAGTTTCCGCGCTCCTCGAGAGCTTCCGGCACTTCCCAACCCCTTGAGCTTTTCCTGACTCGACATCAATTCGGAAGCTGATGATAATCTTCGAGCAGACACCTGTAGTTATAAATAAAAATATTTAATAAGAAATCGTACAAAACTTAATCAAAAATAGTAGATAGAGTAAGAGTGAGTTCACAATTATAATCTCATTAGATGTCAATTGATTGTATGGAAAACAAAGTAATTTGCAGTTTTTAGTTAAATTAATGGTAAACATGGTAATAAAAGTTTGATTTTATAAAATCTTTATAGCAATTTAGACAGAAGAGACTATTTTTATTGAATCCTAAACTGATTATTTAATTTTTGATTAAATTTGAATTATGTTGATATTGAACGCGCCAAACAAAAAGGAAATAAACAGGTAACTTACTGATCTTTGGAGTGATGCATCATCACAACTGCCAATTAATTGTTGTTTCCGTACTGAAGTTTGTTGTGCGATTTTCACTCTCCTCAGAGCCGAGTTCTGGAGGTAAAAGGGAAGCTGGACCATGTTACGGAGGTAGTCCCAACCACCGATATTACTCTCAGAAAACGCTCTTCTGCTGTTAACTTCAACTGCCTGTAAAGATTAGCAGTCTAATTTACAAGTGCTGGATGAATGTTAATAACTACAGCTTATGAAAACAACAACAAAGTGAAATGATAAATTATGAAAAAAACTAGCCAAAATTATATACACAAATATTGTGAGATGAAATTTTGAAAACAAACCTACTTCCTATAATGCATTCAATATTAATGGTTTAATGAAGGATAAATGGGTGCGGATTTACGAAAGAAGTAGTGTCAGGTATTCAATCATAAATAACACAGGTGTGAAGGGACTCGGTATAACAGAGAATCAACGATGCTATTAAAACCAAGAAGAAAATCAATAGAAACAGAATGTTAAGTTTGCTATTCGTATTTCAAATGACACATTTATCAATATTGCATCATTATTTGGAGAAGCTTCACAACAAAATAACAGTGCAAGCTAGCAAAGAAAATATAATACGGAACGTAGAGTCGATACTTCATAACCATTGCCAATACCACTAACCTCATTCCACACTACCTGTTTGAAAATAATAACATCTTAAATAAATCATACAATAACTGGAAGTGATTTCTTTTGATCAGATATGTAAACATATTATATTTAGCAAAATAATCCTATAAGCAGTTTGAACGAAGAGAGTTTTGGATAAAAGCTTATAAGTCAAGAGTTTTTGAGAGACTGGTAGTTGACACTTAATCGCACTCAATGAATTATTAATATTGTACTGGGTATTATAGTATATATACGGAAGAACAGATGCAGACGTACCTTGCTGATGATGTGAGGATCGATAGCCAAAATAATGATAAAGGGACTATGTTGATCTGAACAGAGAGTATGAATTGCATTAAGAACTATTAAAACCCTGTCTTGTTCACAACTGTCCAAAGCATCGACAACTACTACTAGGCGCGTCTGCTGTCCAGTAAAGGCGTCTAAACATTTCACCTAAAATACAAAAATATACTCAATTTTATTACCACACCTTTGAAGTATTAAAATTATGAATTTTCACAAACACCTTACCATATCGGTAAGAAGTGTAACCTCTGGTCTTAGAGCTTGTAAGAAGCCTTCAGGTTGACGATCAACACTTCTTTTTATATGAGACCGCGGTGATAATAAAAGAGCCACTCCTATTCGACCCCACGTGTAAAGATTGGCTACTGCAGCTACGGATACGAAAGCACCGATTCCCATAAGGATTCCTTCTTGTATTTGCTTTTGACTAAAAAACATTTAATTATCAAAAAACACCCAATAATTAAGAAAATTATTTTGAACTTTTATGTAATTAACTTACTGCTCATTAGTTTGACCTTCTGTTAAATAAACTACCAGCACACAAATTCCAAATACAACACACAGAAAACACACTTCAAATGCTAGAATGTGGGGTATGCAACAAATCTTTCTCCACCTAAAATATCAAATAAAATATTTGAATAAGGATTTTCTATACACTTTTAATAAATAATTATCAATATGCAGTTCATTGTCAGACAATATAACAACCTCCAGTCAGCCGTGGCCCGAATAGGTTTGGGTCTGAACGCTCTGTAAAGCCTGGTGCACAAGCGGCCATACTGATTCTCTAGAGCCTCAGAGAGGCTGACTACCATTTGAATGACAGACGCTTCGCCTTCTTGTGTGCTACTTTTTGCTTGATCTGTGAAGTGAAATCTGTAACAAAAGAGAGTTAAATTAAAACATCTATATATCTAATGCAAAGATAAAATAATCATAAGGTAATGAAGTAATTACCGTATAGGATGAGCAGGTAATGTATGTGTACATTGCGGACCAGGAGGGTGACAAAAAACAACTTGTAGAACATATTTGAGCGAATTGAATTTGTGACTTAAAGCTAACATCACAGTATAAGGCCAAGACCATTCGTATCTGAAAAATAAACAAACAATAAAATATTAATATCAAAATGAAATGGAACTACTGAATGGTAAAATATAGCATTAAATACATTGGTTCTTACTTCTGACTCGCGAACCATAATCCCATAAGAGTAACATATAACAAAACAAATATCAGAGCGACGACAGCCAGTGAGATGGCCCAGGAGGCTCCGGCTACGAGGGCGATGGCTCCTGCGATGACGGCTGCGTGCCATACACCCCATACTACCACCCAGCCCCAACGCCACCCCACCTCAACCCATTGCCGGGCAAAGTTTTTCATTTCCTCTGAAAGTCACAATATCATTAAATATTTCATTCCCTATTAAAATGGTTTTCATGCTTCATTAACTGTTTCAAACAGCTGGGTTACCTCGAAGCTTATTTAAAAGGAACGATTTTCCAGAGCCCCATCGAGCGTACAGTCCAACAGTTATCGGCATTGACAAGCTAGGTTCTGAAAGCATATCTGCAAGAGCACTACTGTACAGTTCGTATCCTAATAAACTTTCGTTGTCTTCATTTGTATTTAATCGACCTGAAAAATATCAATACATAAGTATAAATAATATCAAATATAAATATCAATTATATTATAAGGTTCTTGACAGTTAACTTACGTGCACCAAATATCTGTCCTAATATAGTCTTTGGGTAATTCATGTCTATGTTGTATGGAGTTTCTTGCGATCTATTGGGTCTGTAAAGTAGTTGACTGTGTTTGGGATTTCGTAATAAAATTTCTACTATTGCCTGAAAACAAAATAAACATTAAAAGAAACATTCACAACTGATTAAAAAAGTCAACCAAAGTTAAAGAGTCAACCAAAATTTTTTTTAGTTTGTATTGATATTTTGTTAGTGTCAAAATTGACACCTCACAGATGATGTAAATGTTTCAAATTACTAGTCTTTAACTTTGTTTGACATTGAACTTGGCTTGATATGTTAGCATAAAGCTTATAAATACCTTTGATCGAGCTCTCATCGCAATATGCAAGCAGGTGTCTCCTCTTTTATCCGCAGCATTCACTTTAGCTTTTTTATCTAACAAAAGTTGAACCATCTCGGAATTCCTCGATCTCACTGCCCTCAATAAAGCCGTATCACCATCCTAAATAATTCCACAATAATCAATATGTATAATAATTAAAAATGAATTGATAAAAAGAGGTTCTATTACAACAGACTTACTTTAGTGGATAGTTCGAGGTCAGGATTAGAATGGAGTAAAAGCTTTAAAATTGCCGCGTGTCCTTTTTCAACTGCTGTATAAACAGCTGTCTTTCTATCTTTCCCTAAAACATCAACATCTGCGTATTTCTTCAATAAAGCTTCGACAACAGATCGGTGACCACCTTTAACTGCATGTATCAAGCATGTATCTCCACCGCGATCCTAAAAGATAAAATTACCATGAAAGTTTAGGTGAAGTTATTGAAGGTTAGGATTATCAGAAGGTTAGGTGAAGTTATTGTCCAATTCTTTCTTGTATTTTACTAAATTATTGTTGATTTTACATAAATAATATTAATAAATACGATAGCAATGGAACTGAATATTTGAAAATGAATACCTGAATATTTATGTAAGCCCCACTGTTGAGTAAGGCTGCTGCTATTTCATAGTATCCTTCCTTGCAAGCGAGAGTGAGGGCTGTACAACCATCTTTATCTAATGCATTCACATTCGGTTTGTGCTCTAATAACATTTGTACTATTTCTATATGGTTTCCTGTAAATAAAAACAAAAGTTAAGAGACAAGGGATATAAATTTGACTCATCCAATGGAAACAAAATAAACATTAATCCAAGAGAAGTGGATTCGTGAAATTATTTGAATCTAATGACAATACAAGATGAATGTATTATATAACATCTACAAGTATGAAATAGTTGTAGGATGTGAATTTGTTGCTTTACTCTCTGTAAATAAGAAAAATGGTAGCTTGCCTTGTGTGGCTTGTAAGAGTGCAGTCCAGGAGTACATTCCAGCCTGGTCGGGTAATGCGCCAGCACCCAGTAAGAGGCGGACGGAGGTGGTGTCACCACGGCGTGCCGCCCACACCAGGGCCGTAGTGCCGTATTTGTCACCTGAACTGGCTCGCGCCCCCGCTCCCAGCAGACGCTCCACAATTCCACAGTAGCCACGGCCTGCTGCCCATACCAGTGAGCTGTTTGAGGAGCAACATAAAAATATAAGTACATAAATAAGAATTATTAAATAACTTAGTTGTGCTATCTAGTTTTTCTAATGCATACCTGATGTGGTAGTTTCCATGAGCGTTTACATCAGCACCGCGTTCCAGCAGAAGTGACACAGTTTCCTCATGTCCTTTGTATGAAGCCCACATGAGAGGAGACCAGCCTCCCTTAAGAAAAAAAATAGCGTTTACAATCAAAATTCTTCAAAATAAGAAATCCATAGGCAGTCAAGAAACTAAAGCTCAAAGAATAGTAAGTAAGTATTTTGGACATAAAGGAAAAGTGCAAGATTGTGTCAAATAAGATGACACTTGGTTACCATTTCTCTTTGATGAATGTTGGCTCCGTGGTCAAGGAGATCAGTGCAGATGTTGATCCTGCCATGCTTGGCGGCTAGGAGGAGACCCGTCCACCCATCGTTATCCTCAGCATTTGGATCTGCCCCATGAGTGAGCAGCTCGGACACCATGGAAGGTCGCCCTCGCTGACACGCCACCATGAGCGCTGTTGTGCCATTCTATAAATGTTTTAAAATAATCAATGTCAAGTATTATATTCTATAAACAATATTTTAAAATGTGTGTATCGTTTACATAAAAGTTGCAAATAATATTTTTTTACATTTAAGCGCTGGATCTGGTGTGTCAATGTTAGCTTTATCGGTTAGGCCTAGATCTGACAACAATTGTTTGATGTTAGACTATTTGGTCATATGGTAGGATTTATGAGTGGGAAATTTTACTTACTTCGTCCCTGTCATCCACTTGGATTTGCTTGTTGGAGAGAAAGGCCTGCAAAGCTCCGAGATTGTCCTCGGTGATGAGGTTGGAGAGCGACCGGAAACAGAGTGACACCATCGATTCTGTGCGGTGCAGACTCTGTCGATACAAAACGAATGTTAGATATAATTGTTGCAAACAACTTACGAACTGCGAACAGTTATTGTGGGTTTTTTTTTTAAATTTTGTTATTAAGCAAAATAATGTGATTATTGTATAAATTATAGACACCACAAAAGAATAAGATTATGAGTATAGAAATAGAGATCTGATATGTTATCACATTTAATCTATGATGTATTTTGTATATATATACATAGACATATGTGCATACAAAGGTAAAAATCACACTCCATTCGAAAACATATTAGGGCCGAGTTTTTAATCATCAAATGTTCTGCAGGGTGTACAAAAGCAGGGGAATATAAAAACAAATACAATTGTTTTAACGGTAAAGGTTCTTAAATTTTATAAGATGTATAAAATGAAAACAAAAATATTTTTAAAATCAATGTTATGAAGTCAGAAAAAGTTAAATAAATGTAATGTGCACAGTTAAAATACGAAATGAGTGTTGTTGATATGATTAAATAACCGGAAACGAGTCGCAGTTCAGTACTTAGTAGACAGATATAATCATTCATGGCAACAGACAAATTAATCCAAAACTACATCATTTCATATTTAAAAATACACTTTGAGTAATTAAGAAAGCTATTTGTAACCCGGGGAGGTTTTTTTCTAAATTATTTTAATGAAGAGGCGGGATAAAGTATCACATTGATGAAGACTCGGAGTGAATTATGGTTGGCGAAAGAATGTGTAAACAGGAAGACGGTTGAGACGCCGCCAACTTGTTCCAGAGGATATCACACGATCCGAGCTCCACGTACAATGTCTGAGCGCTTCTTTTGATACTGTAAGCAGATTCCTCGTGCCAAATTACTACAACCAATAAATCATGATCACCCAATGAAACATTTGCATAATGCTTGCTAAAACACTGGCAGCACTGTGCATCTAACATAATGTGACATGGGCATCCCTATCTAGTGGGTTTTAGGCACAAAAGCTAATCGGAATATTATCGAGGGAATGTCTGATTTTCTAGTGTTATTCATGATTGTATATAAATGTAGATATAGTTTATAAATAAATATTGTTAGGTTTTATCATCACGTGCACGTTAGGGTTCAGAAAACAAAACACAAAAAAAACTGAGAATAGCTTCAATCAAAGATCTCTTCGAGTTCAAAGAATGTTGCGATGCATCAGCGCGGCAGAGCGGTCGGCGACTCGCGGTCTGGTGTTTGATTTATTTCTAACTACAATACAAATACACACGCAAGCTGAGCGTTAAGACGAAGCTCAAAATCGTTATGACGATCTCGGCGCCGGCGAGTCGGCCTTGCCGCTATCGACAGCTTGTCGGTGTCGGCACGACGCGGGCCACTCCGAGGGATCCTACGCGCGGCAGGATAGCGATAGGTCAGTTCGGCCCGGAGCGCTGATCATGCCGGTGTTAGTAAAGTCCACACTCCACACTCCACACCACTCCAGAGGGACGGCCCGCGGCGAGGACCTGACCGTGTTGGAGTGGCGGCGCAGCGCGAAGGCGCCGAGGCCGTGGAAGGCGTTGCTCAGCTTGCGGCCGGCGGATTCGGCGGGCGCCGTGATGGTGAACGTGGGCACGTGCAGGCTCGGCTGGGCACTCTGCGCGCCGCCGCCGCCGACGAAGTCCGGCAGATTCAGGTGGAGGAACGACGCGCCTCGCCGCCGCGCGCTCGCCAACCGTCCCATGTCCGACGGGAACACGCAGATGCTGTTGCTCTTGATGCGCTTCGGCGTGTTCTCCCACGTCTCGGTCTCCGAGTTCCCTCGCTCCTCGTCCCGGCACGATGAAATCTCTCGATTGTCGTTGCTGGAGCGCCGTCGGTTCGGGTTGAACGAGGTCGGGAGGGAGGAGTACGACGACGAAGTGGAGCCGAGATTCTCGACCCGCTGTTGTCGCGGGGCGACCATGGTGAGAGGAATGTCGCACGGGTCGAACAGGGAGCTGGTGCTGCCGCAGCCGGACCCCCAGGGGGACGACTCCTCTCGCAGCACGGGCAGGCGGTGCGATTGAGCATCTCCTTCCGCCGCATCGTCGCCCGCAGACTCCGGGGACGCGCCGGTCTCGAGAGGGTCCCCCTCTTCGTCGGGCCCGGCGTCTTCCGAGGACGCGGGGATTCGCGGACGAGCCACATTCTTGGGGGCGTGGATGCTGGCGATCAGGGAACGCACGTGGGCGTAGTGGTTATCTCCGCCTTTTGACATCGAATTCACTCACGATCATACTTATATGATGTTCTGTTCGATTAGTTTTTTAGGCACGCGGACGGCACATGAAGAGAAAAAAAAACACTTAATTCGAACATCCACAATATTTAGTTCGAGTTAGTGGTTAGTGTTTCGGTAGCTCGAGTTCAGAAACTGCATGTCTTCTTAGACCGGAGTTCTGAGACCGCGAGCGGTCGCCAGGTCTAGAAAGTCGCGGACAATAAACAATCTCTAGCTGCGGTCGAGTCGCGTCTGGGAGATTTAAGCTCCGGTGACAAGTACGCGGCGATCCCAGGACGCTTTTCTTGGACCATTGACACGGCTTTGGGCGGGAATCTCCGATGCGCGCACGACTCGGCGCCGTGGGCGGCTCGCGGGCGACGGTTGTTTGTCAAATCCTGTGAATCATTGGCGGGCCTCTGAGACAAAACATACAATACGTCGAGGGAACAGCTGGGGAGCCAAACTCGTATAAATCTTCAATACTGGCGGAGATGCAACGGGCGACGTTAAAATAGATAATGCTTTTATGCAAGAAGTTGTTACAGCAATTCGGTAACCAACCGACAGCAAAAAATATAAAAATAATAAATATATTGATTGATACAGTACTGTGCCTGCATGAACAGTTGGATATCATAATATGTATATTCTAGTTTTTATTAAAACGTATAATATATTATCTCAGTTGAAGCCTAGTTGCATAATATAGAAACGACTGAGGAGGCAATGGTACGTATAATATAAATACTTAATGTAAATTCATAAATAAAATATACAAATAATTAATTTCAAGGACTGAACTAAATATAAACCGATGATAACGTAAATCAAACATTTCGCAGTGATATCTCTTGAGTGTGCGTTTGAATCAATAATAACAAGCACGCTTAATTAAAACAAACAATAAAACGTACCATTGAGATTATCTTGCTCATATAAACCCGAGGCATTACACGTGCGAGGCGATACCATCTCGTCGAAATAAAAAATAAAACTGAACATAGTCGTCGATTTTGTCTAGTTTATATACTCACGCGTACCCATTAGTGGCAATTATCGTTCGGATTGTTGTTGGACTTCTTGCGTACGAACGATTAGCGTGCGATTACCGTAAAAATGAGAATAAATAGACATTTAAACAGCATTAACTGGCTGCACACACACAGAACACCCGATGGCCGATAATTAAATTAAAAAATAAGTGGTCAGATCCCAATTTGAAAATTCTACGCAGCGCGAGAAGGTGCTTTTGCAATGCAATGTCCGCCCGCCATGTCAAAACACCTGACAGTTGACACTTAAAATGAGACGTCTTGTAGGTGTTTGATAATTTTAACGAGAGATACTCTTGTCCCGCTGCCATCTAGAATCAAAGTGAGGCCTCGATCGCACAAGTGTGAGCAGATAATCGGATGCCTAAATATTTAATTTTAAACCTGTGGACTAGATATTAAATTATCAATAAACTTTAATGCGCAATAATTGTGCAAGTTTCAGAAATGTAATTATATATATATATTTTTAATTAACTTGCTGATTAGCAAACTTTTTGCTGTATATTAATATTTATATTGATTAAATTAGGTAACGATTCTTGTAAAATAATTAATGTGAAAATAACATATCGATTTGGAAGTCACGTCTTATAACATTCAAAGTAAAAATCAACCGGTTGTATATGCATGATATTTTCTGTACACGTTGTATAAACAAAAAAAAAATGAAAATTTTCACAACGCACTAATGAGTAGCTGGTGCGGCTGCGACGGAAAGCTCTCTTGTGAATGGTTGCTAGCGAGATGTCCGTCGACAGCATGGCGGGGTAATTACTAATCAACACTTTGCACGTAATTATTCTCACTAGCAAGGGTAATTTTTAAATCGCGTTAATCTTGTCAGGCTGGAATCTGGAGTTACAGTGAGCTTACGGCAATATCTGTGCGTATAAATAAACACGGCGGAGAAGATACAGCCGCTACGTTACACACTAGGGTTGTGTTAAAAGTTAGGATAAAATAAAATGATAACATGTTCAAATCGATTTGACGACCTGGTTAGTGCCCACTCGTGAAAAGTAAAAGACGACATTTGAAATAAACCTACAATAATAATTATCAATAGGTGCATTTTTAAAACGACATCCAACATATCAAATCATCTTCACGCCCAGAATAAAGGAAACACCAATTTTTTAATATATATATATATATATATATATATATATATATATATATATATATATATATATATATATATATATATATGCAAAAATCTATTCTTTGTCGGAATTCATATTGTTGCAACGATAGAGCAAAAAAGTTTCCAAGCAATTTCAAGTGCCCTCCTTGAACGACACTTTTCACAGATCGTTTAACTCTTTGTCATCTCTGTGTAGTGCGATGGGGTGATTTATTTAAACCTCAAGGCTTTCACAAGGCAGTAAATATCAGCCGATTCTCAGTCAAAATAATATGACTAAACGCGTGAATAAAATACTATTTTTTAATAAAGCGATGCTTCGATTAACGTGAAAAATTCAGCGCATATCGACCTACCGTTTATATAGAATCAACAGATGACTTCAAATAGAAAAACACTCATACAGATCCGGTTAAAGGAAACAGATAAGATAAACTAGAACAAACAATGTTAAGGTTACACATTTTACAACGCCTTCTGTATAAAAGCAAAAATGCATTGCTTGTAATAAAATCCTTACATACTTTATATCGATACACCAAATATATAAACATATATAATATATATTAAAAAATGATCGTAAAAAAATGCGTAACTTTTCAAATAAGCCTCATAAAATCGCAGAAAAACCCATGTTATGAGAAATTCTGCACTAGCCACCGATATCGACTATACATGGAAAGATACGGGAGTCGTTGGAGCTGCATTCCTTGAATCGATATGGCGGAGAGTGGAATAGCTCAAAGGGCATCCAATGCAGGCAGCGGCGAGCGAGGAAAATGTAAATATTTATTTTCTACGAGTAATTTGCCTTCGCTGGCGACACGTCGAAAAGACGCAACAGTGTTGATGAACTCTCAAAATAATACTAATTGGCTCATTTCCACATTGAATACAACATACATTATACCTGCACAGAATTTTTGAAATGAATTTATACTCTGTGATAAATAATGCACTATGCAATTAGATAGCATATGGTGCCATTAAGAACGTGTTCATAGGGGTAGAATTATCAAAACTAGTATAATTTAATGAGATTTTGATAGGAATTCTCAGAATTGAGCGACAGTAAGGAAATTTTAGCCGATTCCGTTTTTTAACAAATGAATACATGAATACAAATATTTGTGAAGATTTATTGTAAAAAAAAAATATTACAACGTTAAGATCAATATCAATAGCACGAATGTATAATAGATTATTTAAATATCATTGAGAGATAACGCATTTAATTTAGGCTTGTCATTATAATTTCACGTTGTCACCTGTTTGTTGATGGCTAGAGGCTTTAGGCGAAACTAAATAATTCTTTTAGTACAACCAATGTTTTAAAAATAATAATATACTTTTTTGACGTTATCGGGTTATTGTACGTTTGCTGGAATTAAGAAACACCTCTAAACTAAAACTAGAATAAATAGTCAATTGCTGACCGGACACCAGCGAACAATTCAACCTTAACAGGATAGGATAGATTTGTATGCTGATTTTATATTCATCTCCTTAAATATATATATTTCTAAATTAAGACAGTTCAGTTCAAGGGCTATATTTAGAATTAATATTACGACTAGGCAACTATTTTCTTTTTATTATTTAAAAAAGCAGACGAATGAAAAAAAAAAAGGTATATGTATAGTAGAAAAATCTAGTCCGGGTTCTCATACTTTTTAATAAAATAAATGCCAAGAAAATTTGCTAAGGAAGACAAAAAAATAATTGAATGATTTTAAAATTCTCATCTTAGATAAAAATATGATTAAATTGTAAGTTGAACACAAGTTCTACGGTTTTCTCGGAAAATTTCTTTCGTTATTACAATATTGCAAAAAATATGGACCGAAATACCAAAAATGTAGATTTGAAGCCATTTACAAATAACTTTGAGCTTTATGGTAGAGATACCTTATAATTATTTTAATTTATGGATAAAACTTTTCATAAATAAAATTAATTACAAAGTAAAACCGAAAGTTTCAGAGCTTTTAATATTCCGACATTCGTATGTAAATTTTAAAGAGTATAAATAATTTTATGTAGCCTCAAAAGTTTTTTTTTTTATATCGAAACCCTGAATAAGGATTTGGGGATTTCACGAGTAAATATACTTAAGGGCGTCGATTCGTAACAATTAACAAGTGTGTAGAGATGCTGAGATCGGTCTCCGTACCTGGCTCTGGAAGCTCCGGGAGAACGAGGAGTGCTTGAACATGGCGAGAGCGTGGGGGCGCCGGCCCGCTACGAGAGAGAGCGGGCTGCTACGGCGGAGGCTGGCGGGCGAGTGGGCCCGTGCCCCCGTGGCGAGTGCCGCGAGACAGGCGCACGCCGCTATCGGCTATCCGTGTTGATCGAGTGATCGCACCGGCGGGCCCCGCGAGCCTGCGCCGCCCCTGCGCCCCTGCGCCCCTCCACCCCTCCCCCCCCGCGCTAGAGCCTTCGGCGGCAATGCGAGCCCCCGCGGGGGCGCGGCGCACGCGCGGGGCGCCTCGCGCATAGTTTGTCGAATCGGTTCGTCGAAGGGGTTGATTCGGTAAACATATTTATTACTATCTTCGCAATCTGTTGTATGTGTCTGCTCTCATCCGGTGAAAGTATATTCGATATATATACAATACCAATAATATAGGGTGACTAAAAAGAGTATCGGGTAAATGTGAAAATTTTGGGCCCCGAGTTGCAGGAGTTTCAAAGTTTCAACTCACGGGGCCACTTGCCAATTATTCCCTAATAAGGTCATTTCACGTAGAGGTAACCTCCCAGAAGCCCCGATCATAGCCCTCTTCACTATTTCGTATGGGGATTATGAGAATAATCCGACGAACCTAACGGAATTGAAACAAAACATCAGGTCAGAAATGGCAGCAATATCTCGAGGGCTATGTGTCAGCGTGTTATCGGCAATCTTCGTTCCAGATTAGAAGAGTGCCTGCAGCGTAACGGTCACCAATTGGATAACACCATCTTTTCAAAATAATTTTCCACTTGGTTTTCTTATAATCGACAATAAAAAAAAAAACTTGATTACTAGTAGTTTTTGTTTTGCTGAACTAACAAATACCCGATACTCTCTTTGGACACCCTGTACAATATAATAATAACAAAGCATCAGCGATTTTAAACAGATAATTTCTAAAAGAAAAAATTGCTTTTAAATGATATTTAACTATTTATATTCAAAAACTTTTAATAATTTATAAAAGCGCCACTTTTAATAATAAAAAAAAAAATTGATGCCGAAGAAATTATTGGAACGTACATTGAAAAAAAAATAACACCGTTATAAAAATGCGAGCTTCAGGTGAAAAGTTCAGTATGTATGAAAACGTAAAAGCGGATAAAATCATGTAAAAGGGAGAATGTCTGGCACGGAATGTGCCATATTAACCCGGTGACGTGTCGCCTGTTTGTTCGCTCCACATGCCCCTCATACATGATTGGAAAAATCAAAGGACTCCGACGAATAATATGCACGATCCGTGAACATTTCTACGTTAGAAATATTGTGTATTTCTGAAATAATCTGCAAAATAATTTATTTCAGGTTGCGGTATTTGATCCCGATATAACTCTGGATTCTTCGGGTTCGCTCCGTTTTGAGTTTTTAAATATATATATATATATCGGCCTAATCCATCTTCGATTTGTTGCCTAGACGGATTAATTCTCCCGGGACACTAACAACTAAAGCTCTCATAATACCACCGACTTTCATATAGTTAACGTATATTTTTGGAGCACCACAAGAAATGTACAAATAATAGCAAAAACAAAAATGGATCATTATTCTCTAGAGATTTTGTGTATTATGAAGCTATAAATGCAACTCTTAAAAATACGAAAATTCTACGTTTTTTTTGTTTGTAAAACAAATGGAAAATACAATACACCTATTAGACAATGCAAAATAATATGACCAATACAAATGACGTCGCAATAAACATATAAAAATATCTCGTGATCTACGAAGGGATGATATTATTACTTATTCAAAGTACATTACCATAAAATATAGTGACTGAGTGGCAGGTAAACGATAACTTTTTGTGAGTTTATTAAGTGGATCTACTGCGCACTCGACCATCGCGATATAATTGGATTGATTCTATATAAAAACCACACAATCTATATATACAACGGTAGGTGTGCATGGACAGGTACGAAAGGCGACGCTATATAGTTGGTTAAATTACTTAACATATTTTAGTTTTCCATGGTTCTAGGCGACGCTGGCTCAGGTGTATTACATTATTAATGACATTCTATATAAGTCCTATGTTGGGTCTTGGAATGCAATGTCGGGATTCAATATCTGCGGGGGCTGAAGACGTCACCTTACCGAGAGATGCTTGCGTGGGGGTCGAGGGGAGATAATTCATCATGTTGGTATTACGTCGGAGATATTTTATGCATGCAATATTAACGCGAGATTACACTCTCGATGTAATATCCGGAATAGTACAAAGCTCTCGGTTAGAAATACAACTGCAGCCGGAACGGATATTAGGTTCTATTAATAAGTTAAATTGATTTTGAGCCAGGCGCCGTCGAATGCATGTGCTCGACGAATGTGAATATTAAAAATACAATAACGAAAGTTTGAAATTTTAGAAATGTATTTTACATGAAGTTTATGTTAATAAAAGTGAGAATACTCTCAATATATTTGATTAATAAACATTACCATGCAGACAGACCTGCAGAATACTCCTCCACCGAGTTGGTTGGTATACATTGTATCTTCGTTCTGATTTTTTAGCCAATGGATTAACTATTACCTAAAATAGATCGCTGGAGAGGTTGCTCAACGTTACGATCCTTAACTTAAGAAATTATTCAAAAATATTAAAATAATTTACACTTTTTAAAATTTTTATTTACAAGGAAAAAAAATCCACAATGCCGAAAGAAAAATATAAGTGCAATTCGATTGTGAAACAGCTGACAATGTCATTGTCACGATAATCTACCCACGGGTTGGAGTAACCAATAGGAAACGAGCTGAGAACATTAAGAAAAGCTGTAAAAGTGCAGCAATGGCCTGCTGTAAGGGCAGAGGTATAAGGGAGACGATATTCTATTTTATTTTTACTACAATAATTCACCGCGTTTCATCACGTCCCTATTTAAAGTTGATTGATCTAGCGAAATAATTTCTCAAGTCGATAATTCATTGCTTTCAATGACAACAAACAAAAAAAAAACATTATTCAAAACTGCTAGGGAGCATAATAATACACTGTGTGGATTTAATAACTTTTAAAATTTAGAAAACGCGATCATCCGCTTAATCACCGGCAAATGTTTACACACGCAGATAATCTGCCATTTTAAACGCAAAGCATATTTAGACTGCTGTTTCTATACGCGCAGGGGATCGCAGGCTGTTTGCGCTGCCTGGGCAAATATGCTGAGAAAAATCAAGCGGCCGAGTTGCGAGGCTGCGGAGGTGCTCCGCGCCGGCCTCTGTTGGGACAATACATCCAATCAAATATTGCGCTGCCACCCCCGCCCCTCTCCCCTGCGGTACTTTTCCAGTAAGCGAATACTCTTTCAGCTTATCTGAGAGCATTCTGAGGTGTATCCGATAACGCCGTTTCAGGTTTCTACGGAACTGTTTGCGCTTCATTAGAGGCCGATGCAACGGATTTTCACGGAATTCTCCGTAAGACGCCGTGACGTCAAGCGAAAGAGCCGATACGTTAGGAGTAACTTTGTAAATAATAATCATTTTTATTTTTCACAAACTCACTAAATATACGAAAATGATAACGAAGTTTTCATCATAAGCTTATTAAGTATTATGTTTATTTTAAATAATACAATATATGTGCATGTGTACACGTGTATATGTATACATTTACTATACATGTAAATACTTAATAAGATTTTTTAAACACAATGAATTTTTGCAGTCTTTCTAATAATTATTAAAAATATTTTAAGCAACAATTGATATAAAAAGTAACATATTTACAACACTATTAAAAAAAAAAAAAAAAACAAAGCAGCGAAGTTTTAAACAAGTATACAAAACGTTTTGGGAATCATCTATACATTATGCTCTTATTGAAATATTAATATAGACCATTGCTGAACAAGAATTTCCTCTATTAAGATCAGTATGCAAATATGTAAATAATATGACTATTTATATTACACATAGTTAAAATATTTGTCTAACGATCTATAAATAATCGCAGAAAAAATCCGAACCTATAGCCGTAAGCTTGACTGTGCAGATTCAATATTGCACCTGCAATAAAGTTCTGTGCGGAAAATGCATCGCAAACACTCGTTGCACAAATGCAATTATTTGCACTCGATTAACAAGAAGTCGCCTTATTGGGGCTCCAAAAGCGGCCAGGGGCGGCGCGAGCTTAGAAATCTGCTCGGAAGAATCCCAAAACTGAATACACCAGCCTCGATATATATATATATATATGTGGAGGTGGTGATGGTTCGTATCCCACCGGTGTCGTGAATTTGTTTTTCAATGATTTTTCACATCGTTTTATGTGAGAATCGGTAACCAAAATATTGTGTATACATCAGTGGCGTGCGGTCCACACAAGAAATAAAAGTGGAATAAAAATTTACGTTTGCGGCATATTTTTAATTTTATTACTTTTATGAACCGCTCGTATGAACCGCACGCCAATGGTATAAAAAAAAGAATTATAGCCCAATAGTTAATGTTTGTTTGAGAGTAATTGATTTATATGTGTTTATAAATAATGCCAAAACCAATGTTTCAATTAATATTTTTTAACTTATTTATATAAGATGTCTTTAGTACATTTACTTTTAATGTTTAAAATATTGGACTATACGTCTTAAAATCTTTTATTATGTAAAATAAGTTTAGACAAATAATGTAAATTTATGAATACATGCATATTTTGGTGCATATAAATACTTTTTACGTTTTAAAAAACCATAAAATGAAAGTTTTCTTTTATAAAAATACACGGGACCATAAATTTTAAGTGTTACATTCGTATGTTTGTAATCAAATGATATATAACATTGTTCAAATTCACGTGTGACTAAAATTGTGTAACACACAAATATTTGTCATAAATTTAACAATAGATATTTTATTTAACATAATAAAATAAAATGTTGAAATCACAAAATCAATATGAATAAGTTACAAATCCGGCGCTTGGAAGAAATGATACACAGTTATAAACGAATAAAAAAAAAATACTATAGATGTCTTCATCAATTCAATTGTTTGATTATTGACTATAAACGAGTAAATAACTCTAATAGTTGAGTTATTTCGGATCATATATACGTACACCATAATGATAATCACGAAATTAATTAGTTTAGCTTTGTTCAGTGAATTAACTGATTCAATACATCGCAAGTTTCAGTCAAATGATAAACTTGTAACTTTCGAGTTTTTGTTAACTCTGTAAATCTTGAAGTTTTATCAGAAAGTTCTGTTCGGGAGGTGTTCTCTGATATTGGCGAAGTTTCCTGAAGCCTACCTACAAAATACTGTGGGCTTTTTTAAATGATTTTAATATGTGCCTTCACTCACCAAACCCTAAATTAAACATGACTTATGATTTCCGTTTGACTTAAATTATTGGCTGTTGGGTGACATGTTAAAATGATCCTGAATATTGCGGATAAAGAGATGTATTTATAACAAGTACATTGAAATATTACGTATTTATTAAAAAAAATGAAAAATTAAATAAATGATTTAGATAATTCGCCATTATCATTTTTGAACGACTCTGTAATCATGTCAGCAGTCTCGAAACATTACTTTGTTGAGCTCGCTTACAATGTTCGCAATGCTTGATATAAAATAGTTAAGATTGAACAATTGACTTGGCTCATGTTTACAGACTATATTTATAGGTACTGATAAAGTGATATACATGTTATGTTACGCTGGATACTTAAGTGGGTAATAATTAATATTCGCCATTTTGAAATTTTGTGTAAGCATTACTCACTATAGTTATGCTAGGGCGCAATGATTTGGGTAATTTTTTGTAGATTATTTTTGGGTCCAGAATCATAGTTACAAAATCCCTTTTAAAACTTGTTACATAAACATATCATCGGAAACATCGAAATTCTGTGCCGTTTTAGAGCTCACAGGTCACGTGTATTGCAAAATATGTAGCAACTACCTTGCTTTAATAGTATTTATGCCGTCAATAATGTAATATGCCGTTGAATGTAGGTAATTTCTTACACGTGCTCGAGAATTTTAAATTCAATTTTATAACAATGTGACATTAGACGCGTTCGGATGTGGGTAAGCAATAAACAGATACGCCGCCGGCGAGGTGTCCGCCTCGTCGCCTGTACCTGTTGCCGGCTCGTGACGGTACTCCTCACGAAGTGGTAGTAAGGGAAGAGGCTGCCGTAGCTGCGAGGAAGGTTCATGGGGACCAGCGGGGCCCTCTCCCGCGAGCTTCCGGCTCCGGACATGGCCCTGGGTTGGGACGGGGGCGATCCGAGCCGAGCATATCATCACCAGCCCCGGCGAATCATGGCGCGTCACAGTTCACAGGAAAACACAATTCGACTTTGTCGCAACGATTACTACAATCCCGATATTAATAACCCAATGTTTTGAAAAAATTAGTTCTTAATTGCATTTTTAGATATTAACAGTGACAGTGACTTGGTGTCATAAAACGGGCTCGAAATGATTTAAATATATCTCCGATTTATGCAAAGTTAACGAAATGTCACAAAACCAAAAGTGCATATGGCGTGCAGTGTGCATATCTTGATCGAAGTTGCAACGAATAACGCGTAACGATGCTGCCGTACACACACTGCTAATTGTGCTGCTCGTCACGTGCGACTCTTCACTGGTGGAACAGCAATCGCACTGAACCCGGCGCGCGATGCGGTTTCACAACCAATAGGTGAAATGATTTACTATAGTACAATGCATGTTATCGCAGTCGGGACAGTAGACGGTCATATCACGCAAAAAGGAGACGGACGCACCCGACTCTGGGCCAATCACAACACTATGGCGGTCGGGTCGACTCCGCGGTCGAGCTTCGTGCCGTGGATGACTTCTTTAATTTTTAGCCCGACCGAAATGCATCCGCTTGTCACCTGTCTCGCACGGTGCGGCATTGCTTCGGTCGAGATCACACTACAGTCGTTGTTGAAAATCACCAAGATAAGGGATTTATCACTACTGATACGGGAACGATTACGCCGATAAGTGACGATACATCGAGTGTAGCCAGTATCTATTTGATACATAGTATTCAAAGTACAACAAAACATACGCAAATACGTGATACCAGTGAAATGGCATTACAAGTGCAACCATGTCTCAAGTACGTTCTGAATTGTATAACTTTATATGTATTAGACAATCTGTTTTATGGGGTCACAAGCTTTTCAGTGTATTGACTCAATTAAATTTATATAATTTTTTTATTTTTATACGAAACTAACTTGAGCACGTCTCACAATATATTTTAACACACCAAAAATTTTATGCATTGAAAAATCTAACATTGATACTAGTAGTAAATAATTGAATGAAGTGACATTACAAGATAAGCGGTGATTCAGTGTTATATTAAGGAATACGGGTTTATTTCTGCTGATCAAAATGTAAACCTAATTATAGCCCCTGATGGCTGTGCCAAAATTTAATTAGATTGTATCAATGGAGTTAATAAAACAGCATTCGAGTAATTCAATACGAAGCCGAGCGAATTGGAATGGAAACGATAATAGACAGCAAATGTCAAAACTCATTATCGCGTCACTTTTGACGCGCGCGTCAAAAATATATATTTAAAACAATACAAATACGTGAGAGATAACCGAGATCGAGTTCGACACAGATAATAACACACCTTAACGTGTGACGTGCGATGACTGATTTACTACTAATAAGAAACGGACGATTATTTTAACGGGTATGCGAGGTTCCTTGACCGGTACGTCGAAGGTGTTGCAAAGCGATCGCAGGTGCGCGACTCTCCGGCCGGCGATCAATCTCCGCGATCACTCGGCCTGCACTGAGCGTACGCCGTACATTCCCGACTAAAACACGCGTCAATGGCCAAGCTGCGGTGTTCTTGGCAGATTCAGAAAGCCGCCCGCCAAGATTATTTCACATAACCGACAAGATTATTTAGCATAGACGCCCGCAAGTCACGGCAACGCCGCACACCACAGTCGGCAGTTAAGCTCGCGGACACCTGGACGCTCAAGCTCGAGGTGCATATTCTTCGATACGTACGAGAGTGACAGACAATACTGCGGTGCACTTGGGGAGGAGCGCTTCGTCGAGAGTCCGCACGTACGGCACTTATTTCGCAGAACTAAAGCATCGTGGGCACGTCGAGGCGTTTGTCGTGAGCCGTCGTTTCGGTCGCGGGTCGACTCTCGGGCGGGTTCTACGGAGATGACATCTCTTCGGTGGATCACGGTGCGTTGCGAAAATAAAACTGAAGTCGCTGTCAATGTGAAGCCGGCGGGAATATTAATAGTCAATGGGCGGACAGCGGCCGGCCGGCGGGGGGCGCTTATTTTGGCTCGGCGACCCACTTACGGCCGCGGCCCGCTTGGGAGTCCCTGTCCCTGGTGCGGCCGCTGCACTTCTAATTGGACGCTGACAAACGCACTGATAGCTCATCTCGTTTGCGCTGCTTGCTTCCGCCATGTTTCCATATACTAAAGCTAACTTAAAACTTTTATTCAAAATATAATTTAGTTTAACAAGTTTAAAAAAAAAAACATGTTTCAAAGTCCGTTTAGAAGGTAATAATCATTTTAGAGTAAATCTCTAAAAAATATTTTTTGTAAAATAATCTATTAAAATTAAAAAATGTCGGAATGTAATCTTGTCTAAAAATATTTACAGCGGGTTTTTTAACTCAACGACTCATTTGTAATACTATTATTTGTGTGTGATCAAACTAACGCGTATATAAAAAAAAATGTTGGTAGTATAGAATCGAACACTCCTTCTAACTTCATAAGTATTTCTTCAATTAGAAGAAACAAAATGAACCACTCTTTATAACTATACATTACACCTGATATTTTACACTGATTCATCGTTTTATGATTTTCTTTGGAACAGGCAGCCAACAAAAGCCACGGTATGAATGACATTACAAGTCAACTATCTCAGTATCTCTGCGGTGACTAAGAGTAGGCATTCAAAATCCTCTGTTCTCCGCTGTGATTTGTGACAAAATTGTGTAGCCATTATGTTTACGTCAAAATTGAGTATTTATCTAAACATTCTCACACAAAAAAATCTCACAATTCCACGATAAAATATTAAAAAAAACAAAATTACTATTTGATAAATCATCAGGTATTTAAAATTTCCCCATCCGACTCGCCGATTCCAAATACCTTAGCCCCAAAAGACCGCGGTAAAATAAGAAATATATAAATAAAAATATGTAATTTACTGAGTCAATGCACTATAAAAGCGTAATATATAAAATTCTGACATTCAACGTTGCGATGTATTATCGTATATTAAATTAAAACATGCTTTTGTGACATACCCCAAATCAACAGAGTCGTTCCGAGCGCGCTTCGAACGGAAGACATATAAATCAAATTATTTTCAGCTGGAGAGATGGCGCCCCTAATTCCGATACAATATGTACAATACAAAAATACACTCTCAATCGAGTGAAGTTCGCACGGTTGTTTGTATTACGGAAACGTTTTCTATTTTCTTGTATCGAACCAGCGGCGGGGCGGGACGGAGGGAGGGGGCGCTAATTATAGAGCCCACGTGTCGCCCTGCGTTGTTTGTTTTGATACGATTTGGTTGCATTTGTTCTTAGCGACAATTGTCGCACGGCCGTTAGCGACGTCGCCGATCAACACATCGCAGACATTCCGCCTCTTGGCACGCCAACAAGACGCGTATTAAATGAAAATAACTTACTAGTGATTAAAAAAAAAAACCAACAGAGAGTGATGTATTCTAGTTGTATTTACAAGAACGCACGATTCGAATATGCACAAACGCAGATAAAAATATTGTTTTATACGTAGAAGATAAGGTTAGCTTTTCAATTACAGTTTTTTACAGAGAATTTAAATTTAAAAATTAGATATTAAAAAAATTAAAATATAATTTTGCTAACTGAATGACCAAAATCACTTTGTTTTAACGATCAATAAATTTTCATTGGAAAGGTTCCAAATTAAGTTTACAAATGTTCTCTTCAAACATAAATTTGCTGTACTAAAATAATGGTTACAATAATTATAAAAAAAATATTTTTATTTATTATTTAAATTTTAATTTTAGTCACCACTATACTCATATTACTCCATCTTTCTTTTTTATTATCATTAAGTCACCACTATAAGCCAAGTTCCTCACACCTGGATGTCATTTACCTTTGCCGGTCGGTTACTGCGGAGAAAAGTTCTCGATTTGGTAGTGTTGAAGTATTATAAAGTTGGTAGTATTACATTTGATTTGTTTGTTTTATTTTGTTGAAAACATTCCTAAAGGTATCGGAACCTCAACATCACCGGGTTTTCGAATCAATTACTGCTTCTTACAGCTACATAACCAAAACATCATAGAATTTTCTTCTAATTTGTGATCGATATCATCGACTTTACTGACATTGAAAAAAAAAGAGAATTTACAGTTAAGTACTAGAGTGAAAATAACCACCTTTCTTCTGCTAATGATTGAATGTATTTTAAGATGAGTGACGTTGATGGTAAAAATAATTTTCAGTCGTTCATATTTGTAAACATCGAAAGGTGAAAAGGTCAAACTAACAAAAAAATTTAAAAATCTAGATGCTATTTTAGTCAAAGTCCGCGTCGAAAGGGTAAACGTTACAGCAATATACAAGCATGTGAAGGTATATCTGAAGGTAATTTACAATGAAGAGAAAAGAAAAGCTTTGAAATAACGATGTCTAGAAATGTTACAGAGAGCAGTTACCTATAAAAACTATATATTGATTTGAAAAACATATTTAAATTTAATTTTTTTAGAATAACTAACCCTTAGAGTTTAAGGTATATTATACATCTATAGCGTAAAAAAACAAAAAATAACAGTTACCATAAAAATAAATTAGAACCGTAACACAAGTTTACACAAAACTATACATTGATATATAAACTATACAGTTGAATAATAAAACTTTCAGTTGCGATAAAGAATTGTTACATATAAGTTTAGATTATTTTATATAAATACTCGTAACCGTAGCTTAAATTGTATAGAAAACTTTATTTTTTTCCAACTAAGTAAGAAATTGATTTTCGAAGGACTAAAAACGAATTTAATAATATATTTTGTGCTTTGTCAAAATACCATAAAATATTTACTTTTAAAATTAATTATATCAAAAATTTGTGATAAATATCAATAAAACTGTTCTGAGAGTGCGTTATCTAATTGGCACTATAATGTCGCTGAAAATAAAAGCTAAAAAGCACAATAAATTATGATTATGTAGGGAAGTACAGATTTCTCCTTGGCCGACATTAATAGCGGTTTGACTGCCAGCTGTAGATATCGTGTGTTATGTGGTTTGAGTGCCGGCTAAAATAATTCGTTACGATTGCGTTATTATCTCACAGAAAGAAAACTCGGAGCGACTCCATCTGTAGGCCGCGAATTATGACTTGAAGACAAGCGACTTAAAATTCTAGACACGACAGTTGTGTTTTAAGCCCATCGTCTTGACTGTGACATCTGTTTAAAATGTCAATTCAATGTACAGATTTAGTCAAATAAGCCAAACAAAACTTATGAAATAAAATTTGGTAATAATAATTCTAACAAAACAATATCATAACCAGAACTTACCTTACTTAATATTTACACTATTTTTGACATAATTAATTCCGTATTATCTAGCAATGATAGCGTAATATTCCCAAACCAAGAAAAGTCATATATATATTTTGGCAGCAAATATAAACGTTTGAAGCTGTTATCAATCATAATATTGTTTTATTCAAAGTCTAAAAGAAAGCCATTCTTGTGGCAGGCAAATTAAATATGAGGTGGGATTTTACTTTGTGTGTATTTGGAGTGAATTTTATTCATGTTGGCAACATGTAAATCAATTAGCCGTAGTTCAGCTGTCAGCTGTTCTTAGAATATTCACGCGGATGTTGTGGCAACCGACCGTCCGGCCAATCAAAACAAGCGGTTGAAAGAGTCCAAATTGAATGAGACTACACACGCAACGAATAGCAATGCATTTTTGTCATTTTAATTGTTAAAATTGCAGCTCAGATCGCTGGTAACTACTAAAGCGACAAATGGATCAGCTCACCATTTAGGTTTTATACGATATACAAAAGAGTTACTGAAAAAAACAACCGTATTCAGAGAAATTGATTTTTCGAATAGTTTTACTTATACTTAAACAACGGCAGGGATGTGTTTACTTCTTTGAATAAGAAGGCAGGTTGAGTGATGAAGCTGCCGCAAGGGTTTGTTCACAATTGACTACACAGTGACGTCAGCAGCTCTACAAGAAAAGCTCTTTGGAAAAAGGGAAATATTACTCACTGAGCAGTGAGTGTGTAATAAAAATTTTCGCGAAAATGGCTAGGAAAAGACATGTATCGTAAATAAAAGAATAGTAAAATTTAACGAAAAGAGTTTTCAAAATGTGATGAGACGTTGTAATGAAGTACGTATCATTTATGCGTCTATTATATAAGTATAAACCATTCAATAGCCTCAATTATTCACACCGACATTACGCAGTCGGAGAGGGCCTCAATACACGAAGTATCGATCCAGTAGATGTGATGGATTTTACCACGAAAAACCGCATTATTTACTCTTCCTCGTTCGTCTTCTCTTTTTAACTACGATTATTTATATTTTAATACACAGACGTGGAAACGAAAACAAAAATTTCCTTTGAATTCAGCATACAATCTGGGGCATCCAATAAAGAATTATTGTAATACGGGTACAGGTTGTAAGCTGGGATATTGTTCCAGGAGACAGTGCTTTCCTACGACGTCTGTCTGAGATTTTATTTGAAAAGCAAACAATTGGCCCCGGGAGAAAAGGTCACACTCTAAAGCTAGACATATCAATCTAAATCAAACACAGGTGTAATGCGACATTTTCTTGTTCTAGACAAAGCGATTATTCAAGATTGTAAAATTTTCACAAAGATTTCCATTACGCTAGAATATCAACTTTGCATAATATTTATACTTCATATAATCATGAGTTTTTGAATTAAGTAATTTGAAAATTGCATATATTGTCGTTACATGAGTGTATTGTTATGAAACAATACGATTCAATTGCCATAACATTATAAGAAAAGAGAAGCAATTTCTCCAATACCATACATATATTTATTTTGCATTGTTTTACGTATAAAAGACATCAATCAGTCCATTAACAGGCTCACGTGTTTGGGTGACATAAAGTGTAACTACAAAGTTTGGGCTGACGTAATGCTAATCCACCGAAACTAAGGTTTCAATCAGTTTTGATTCTATAACTATTATTATCATTAACACAGTAATATTTGTTATGGCTATGTTTCAATAAACCAATTTCATAATTATATCATTTAGAATAAAAAAAAATCATTTTATAAAATATTTATGTGAAAGTGTACGTATTTAGTTACAGCGCTACTTATTTGACCTGTATTTCCACTAGGTACCTGCCTTTCGGATTAAATAACTTTTTTTATTTGCTTGGGACGTTGAGATAGCAAATATGGCGAGAGACGAGAAGAAAACTTTGATTTGAAAATAGCTCATAAGTTATTAATTATAATTTGTTTGTACAATTAATATGTGTATAAAATATTATATGCCTTGGTTGTATTTTATACCTACATTTGGTGCGTAACGTGCGCTCGAAGAGGTTCGCCTAGTCCTTTGCCACAAACCAAATTTATTGATAAAAATTTCCAACAGTTTTGTCAACATATTTGATAAGCATCTTCGGGCGTTTATATATTGTTTTATATTTCAGTGGTTGCGATCCCACAGTTTGCGTGGCATTTGAGATGTGAGAATAAACTGATCACAGGAATTACTCTCGAGCCCCACTTTCAAAGTTCAGACGGCCCATTATACCCTTCTAGGAAAATAAGCCGTCTTTTTATAGGCGGCGTCGTTGAGGAGCAGAACGATTGCACCGACACGCTCGGCATTAAACGCTCTAACTCGCCACGACAAACCACCGGCACTCTGGGCATGGCATTGAGAATGTACTCAGGTACATGCAGTCAGGGTCATTGTAAAATGCAGCCATGCAATCATGCGACAGCCACGTCAATACTGTTTTAAAACTAACCACACAATCCCATATCGTTTTAAAATATAAAGTTTAAATGACATGTAGTCATACAATGTAATCGATTGGTACATTAAACTGCTGCTTTTGGTCGAACCTATTAAAGCTGTCTAAACACGTCGCGACACAACGACACACAACAGTGTCCGATTTTGTGTTGTTTACTTAAGGAAAAGCGTAAAAATCACTAAAAATAAAAGGACTATTGGCTGATTGAAAATCGGTTGCAAGTTGTCGCAGTCTGGTGCTATACGCAATAGAGTTCAAATCCCACCAGTTTCTCGTCGTTTCATGTGTGTATGTAAATATTGTACCCGCAATAAACCTGTATCGGTGAAAAATGCGGATTTATATTTTTTTGTGTGACATGTACAATCTGTTTTTATTTTTTATGTTTCAATTTTAACAATCGATATTATTGCCCATTGTACTTTTGATACGAAAAATTCTTCGTATTCAATGCTATCTTTAAAGTATGAAATTTTTCATCTAGAATAGTTATAAAGCAAATTTTACGAAAGATGATAAAATCGAATAATGGTGTTGACAAGCTGTCAAAACCATTTCACGGCTTGCATACATTGCTATTTTGCTGATTATTAGCTATCTACGAGTTGATATAATGCTGGTTTTATAGGTATGAATTGTTAATAGTAATTTCTGAATTGCAGAAACCCAATTTAGAATAAACACTTTTTTAAATATTATTGTTTTTTTTCAGATATATAGAGGTGTTAGTTGAATTGTTCGTAATATATATCAAAATATTAATTATGCTAATTATTTACGTTCTGCTCATTTCTAAATTAAAAATGTCAAAGCAAAATATTGGTTTGGATAATTAACTTCAAGGTTCTTAAAAAGTAGGGGGATGTCAAAGAAAAAAAAAATTCATTAAAAAAATGCAGATATGATTCTACGTTAGAGATATTGATATGATCTCAGATGAAAAGTTAATATGAAATATTATTTCAGCTTTCAAATATAGATAGCAAAAATGCTAAAAACGTTGATTTTATCAAATAGCATCTTTATTTCTTATCTGACGAGAATTACTTTGATGTTTACCTACAGTGTGACATCACCACATGAATCCATTACTCACATAGATTATGATGGATTGCATTTTAATTTAAATAAATACGTTTACAAAATAAAAAAAATTCTCCTTTAATAATCAAAACTATAAGTTATGTTTAAAAATAGAATAATAAAAAAAAACAAATCTTATAATAAAATAAGATAACTTGTATATTTGATCAAATGTGCAAAAAAAGGTTTAGGTTTAAATGAGTATGGTTTTAAAGCACGACGCCTACATTTCGAGACACAAGCAAATACAAGTGATTCACAACAATTAGTTTGAAATTCATACCATACATAATAAACACGGTAAGATGTGGTGGTCCCCTGTCCTACAAACTGCTTAGGATCTTTGGATACTCGCATATATCACGTCATGTTTGTTTTGTACATCGTGAATATTTATTTACAATCATCTGTCAAAAGTCTAGCGCGTTGTCTACCGTATTTTCGGACTATAAGGCGCTTCTTATTTATAGAAAAAAAAAAAAAAAAAAAAAAAGAAAAGATTAACAAAGATATTTTTCAAATATCTCGAAGTAATATTTAATAACCGGTATATAAATGCTACTAATATATTGTATAACTTTGCTAATATATTTTCGATACACTATAAAGATTCGTATTTTTATCTTACTTTCAGAGCGTAAGACGCGTTACAATTCAATGTCGATTATTACTAAGTCTAAACTGTCCACGGACACGACGATTATGCCGACTTATGTTAATTTATTTTGAATCACCTGTACTTATCTATGTACATAGGAAATGAACAGCACGGGAAGTACGTGTAGCAGTGCCTGTGATGAACCGTAGCTCGTGTGTGTCGGTTCTGACAACAGAATACACAGCAGGTGCGTGTCAGCAGACTTAATACCTCTGCAAAACCAATGTTAAATCCTCACTAAGTAATAATTACACTTGTTTAATAGCGGATAAGACAAAACGAGCATATTATTACAAAAAAAAATATTTACTGTGATTGACAGCGACAGACACTTCGGAATGAGTTTTGAAACACACTGCTTAGTAAAACTTATCGATGGATTAAAAAAGCCGAAATGTAAAGATAAAACTTACAAAATTAAGAAAACACCAATAATTCAAACTGAAAACTACAATTTTTTATGTAAATACGTATGATTATGTCACCGTTATTTGTTTTCAGATACAAATGAATTTTGAAATGTTATGTATTTGCGTTAAGTCTATAATTCTATCGTCAGATAAAAAAAAAACCAAGAAAATCGTCTAAAGGCCAAGAAGACATAAATTACATTTTCATGTCATTTGCTGCGTAAAACTAAGGTCAACCGTAAACAAGTCGATTAAGATATAGAAATCGTAAAATCGCAAAGCGGGTATTGCAACAATACATTACAGATAAGTGACGGAGGTATACACTGAGCAAAAAAACTTAACATTTTTCCTTAACGTACTGACAGAAATGTCGTTTTAAGTGGACATTACAAATTGTAGCAGAAAAAATAATCATTTTGATAAACGACTGCCAGAAGTATAATGCTGAGTGATTATAAACGCCGTGGCGGAAAATACGGCTATGATTAATGCCTACAGAAGAGAATCGCTGTTAGTCGAACTAGAGCGAGGTGAATTATAATAGCGACAACGCGAAAGAAAATTACTATCTGCAATATTAATAATTTTTTTTGTACTAAACGGATATGTTATTAGACTAAAAAGTTAGCCGTATATGATTTTCACGAGAAACGAGCGCACCTCCCCTTTATTTCATCGAGTATTAGCAAGAGAGGGAAGACGAAATTATTCAGAACAGATTACAATATGCGATCCTAATATTTATTTTGTAGTATATGAATATGTTGTGAATATGTAATTAAACTAAAAACTTAGCAGTATGTTGTTTTCAGACCACCAATTCGAGATCCAGTCCGCCGGTTGTGCGCGGATGAGCGCTTATCCTGCTCAATCTTCAGTCCAGTTATTTCAGCATGAGATTCATCAGTTAGGGAGGGAAATTATTCTAAGCACTGAATCAAACGAACCAACAGATTAACACATAGATTAACTTATATACGTAACTACCACATCCAAGTATCATTTGTTATTTAAAAACGAGCAATTTACAATTTTTTTGTTGAAAGATCTAAATCTTTTAGCTCTGAGTGTTAATATTTTATTTTAGTGAATTTATTTTTGTTATTGACCAAGTCAATGTTTTCTTTGTGAGTTGATCACGTTCACGTGTATGCACTGTTTACATCTCGGTCTTGGCCGAGAGAATTTCAAAAGTGTAATTATTGCAAAAGAGTAAAAATAAAAACGTTACGCCTGCAGCTTCCTACACACGCTGACACAACAGATAGCTGAACGGTGGTTAAGGCAGTAGCGCACTTTGTGTTTTTAAATAAGTTTTCTGAAAAAAAAACAGAGCAAAAAAGGACTAATCACCGTACGGTCGTCGGTCGTGTAGCAGCGTGTTTAGGCCGCTTAGCACATCGCTAGCTGGCGTGTGTCAGCGCAGAGTGGCATAAACAATGATGTCATCCCGCGTGGATTTACTTCAAATATAAATATGACACTAATAGGAGAGGAAGCACGTCACGTGAAAACTTTTGCTCGACGTAGAAGATACGCAAGAGAAAGGATCTTTATGAAGATACACAAAATATAATAGACACGAGTTAGAATGATTTGTTTTACTGATCAAGATCAGTAAAAATGTCAAGACATTGACAAATAATTCGTTTAAAGAATATGTAAAAAAATTCTACAAGATAATCAGTAAATATAATTTTATTTTTTTAGTATTGCGAGAAAAGCATACTTCATTCAGTTACCTGTGATATTTTTTTTATTTTAAATTATTTATTTTAACTATAAAATACAGTCAAAGTATAAATTGAAAACTGTCATCTACTCCGTAGACTAAAACGTCCGAAGAGGCAGTGTGTTGTGTTTTTCCATACACAATCGATCTCACAGTTAAATATTGATTCAATACCTACAAAATGATTGCTCACTTCATAAATTGGTATTGATTATTTACAATGTGTCGACCAAAGCATTGTTAAAGAGCAGACATTGTATTTTTCGGCCTAACTTTGTTATTGTATTTTTTTATATTACATCTATAGATTCTCTGTTTCGACTATCCAATTATTTGGTAGGTTTGATTTTTTTATTTTAATCGTTCACCCAAATATTTAATTTAATAGACTATGCATAGCTGAAACCAACCTGGAAATCAATATAGCTTTCAGTACTAACTACCAAAAATAAAAATGACTGAAAATTGTAGATTGAACCTGCTAACAAAAATCCACTTAAAAATATCTTTGATCAGCAGCTGTCGATGTTGGCCGCGAAGCGTGTGTAACATCGTGGCGTCAGAATGACACATGTATCGAGTTGACGTCGTGTCATTGAAATATCAATAAAAAAAAAACATCATCACATACAGATCCAATTCTAGCATGCATTCATCAGTAGTGATACTCGAAAATCAGTGGCACAGTTAGCTAAGTATCGGAATTAGCACGGCTAGTCAAACTGTACGCAGTACGCGGAGTAGCCTCGCAGAGTAATGAAATAATTATCGCTTTGACGGTTTACGATAGAGATATTTCCACGCTCGCTCGTCACACCAACGGCGCCAAGGCATTCTGATGAGACCAACCCATAAAATTAATTCTTACCTGGTGTGTGGTCATTACTGGATACGTCGAAATAGATGGCGAGCCGATTGGCTTGATTTTATTTATGGATGGCCGGCAGTCCGTGCGAAACTGTCAATTCGTAACCACATGAGGCCACGTGTCGAAATTCCAATGTTTATTTTGCATATCAATAAGTTAGTCGATTGCGCTTGAATAAGAGTATAAAACAAAACAAAAAAACGCGCACGAAGACAGAAATATATTTACAATTTCATGTAAGTATGCATCAGACTCTAATAAAATATGTTGTAAATTTAAGTATTATTGAAGTAAATATAGTGAAGGTTTTATATCAATATTTTGCGTATGCTCTAGCATCAGCTACATAATTTATATCACCTCACACTTTAAAAATAATTTTTCACATTGGTGGCGAGCAGTATAATTGAAATCGGACCGCCCAATCTATACACAATACACCAAATTATTTTCGTTAAAGAAATATTTTGCATTTAGTGCATATAAATATTGATATAAATATTCATAAAAAAATCATTTATATATTAATGTAAACGTTTAAAAAAATTATCGATCAACGAAACAAAGTTCATCTTTTTTTTTAACTGTACGAAGTTATAAATAATATGTATTACTGCATGTTTAAATCGCAAACAAAGCGCAGAATAGATTCTAGCACTAAAATAAACAGATAGCAAATTATTATAGCATTGTTCCAATGCTGAAAAGTAAATTATTCTGCTGGTGCTACGAGTGGTTCTTATGGTGAGGGTTCATAGAGACGAGAGTCGTCAGAGCCCGCTTGGAATGTCGGAGCATGGGATGTCGGGGCACGGATTCGACACTGGTGGCCTTGAACTCGAATTTGCAATCACGAAGCTAATAATTATTTTGTTTTTTGTAAGTGTTATATGTTTAGATTTGTTTTTAATTGTACGGGGAATCCTTAACCACGGCAGACTGGTATAATTCATGATTGTAAGCAACGATCATTTTCATTTGTGAGCGCTTTCGTGGTTCCGTCCGAAGAAGCCCTTGAAAGGCTAGAGCGCTCATATGTAAGAATTGTCGAAATCTCCTGGCCACTCGATCATTAATATTTGTTGGTAATCTTTAGCATAATATCTGATTAGAATGTAATACTTTGAATTCTCTTCCATTTAAATTTTACTTTAATTTAATTTTGCACAAATCCACTAAAACGTCCACTGCGGGTGTTGGGACACATACAAAATTAATTAAAACACTGTATTAAATAAATTAAAATTATATGTGATTATTCTGTAGTTTTCTAAGTTTATCAAAAACCTTCAACCACGCCAAAAGACTAAAAAAGATAATACAAAAATTTATATAATATCCACTGTGCAAAATTCAGCTCACCATCTAAAAATATTAGTAGTTTTTCCTTTTTTAACAACTTTTTCGTGAATAAATTTTAAAATACGACTCGACAAAACGTCGGTTTAAAATATCCAAACATTTAATACGACCGTGTTCTTTTATAATGCTCGTAAACACACCCAAATATTTGTGCTCTTATGTAGCCTTTATGAGACCATATTTGTTATAAAAATACACAAATACAAAAAAAATAGATCTAGATATCACTTCGACAGTAAGAGTTCCTACGCCTTACAGCGACATTATCAAATGATTTCAAACAACCGATGACAGAAACATGGTTTTTTTAATTGTATAATCCATTAGAAATTTACCATAAACAATTTTAACATTGCATAATACTAAATAATAATGGATGTCATAAGAATCAGAAGCATGCATCGGTTCAATGAGATTCATCGAATCAATGAGAGGCTAAAGATTTTTATTGTCTTAACGATTAGTAGTCTTTAAAACTATAAGCTTTTATTCATATCTATTAAACAATACAACAAAATAAATACCTCACTTGAATTACTCACAAAAATTACACAAATGATACGTATATGTCTTACACTCACCTATGTAAAAATGTCATTAGGAAAGGTTATGATGGTTTTGAAAGCTTTGACAGTTATGAGGGTCAATATCAACATGAAGCACGATAAATATTTGAGGGGACTAAGCTCGCGTGCCGGGGCGAAGGTTAAAATAATAATCTATGCAGAGTTCTGCTCCCTCTGCGGGAAATCCACTGTCTGTGGGCATCGTTCGGGATGTCGATGGTACCTGCGTGTTTAATTAAAATGGCGGAAACCAGCTGACTCATAACATAATGAATATCCGGTTAAAAATAGCTCGACTCTAAATGTCGAAGTTAACATAACACGACGGCATAATATAGTTACTTGTTTTAACAAATAAAGGAGAATAGCTAATGATAATTCGGTGAGAACATGGAGCATACTCCGAAATATGAACTATAAAAACGAATTTCAAAGAAAATCAACTCTAAAAATTACGCGAACTGTTTGTTAAAATATAATATTTAATAAATATTAAATTCAATATTTAAAAAAGATAACGCTACTGTCAAACGATTATACCATGGTTTAAGAAGGCTAAATTTGTAATTCAATGAGTTATATAAAACCATTGCAATCCCCACGCAAACTACATTCGTAGGCATCTAATAATATAAATAAAATACATATATAAAAAGGTACACATGATACACATGCTTGAAAATTTTGTAAAGCTCATTGGGATATTTCGTAACCGATATTTTGCGGTATTCTCTCATATAAAGCCTTAATATAATACAATACCGGGAGTCATTCATTTGCGAAACTTGCAAACTATTCTGAAATTCAAGGATGGAAATAAACCGAAAAGTTTACCGTCCAAAATCAAATAATATACTATAAAAGGTGCTTAGCTATTTATTTAGAATTCTAGCATTGTATATCTACTTTCCGAGTGTTAAGTTCGAGGTTATTCTATGACAGCTCAATAAAATATACAAGAATCGAGAATAATCTAAATACGGAATTTTATAAGCAAATAATCTGCCATGAACTGACACTGTGGGTGTGCGAAGGCCTTATGAAAAAGTTCGGGACAAAATGAGCATGATAAATGACATTTTTCTCGGTAAGCAATAAATTATCTATGAATTTTAAAACAACAATGGTGTATTTTAGTATTTTTATTTTTAAACGTAACCCATGCGCCTGCGGAGCTGCTAGGTGGGATAGGCCAGGAAAGATCGGCTATGAGATACTATTGGTGAGACTAAAATTCATATATTTATTATGAGCTCATTCTTGATTTTTCTGTACAGAATAGAAATATGCATAAGAGGATCAGTGCCCAAGAATAGTGGGTGTAGTTTTGCAAACATAAGATATATGCCTTCTGAACAGTTCGCTGTGGGCTATTGTAGATATTTATATCCAGGGACTACCGGAGCTCTTTGGTTACATATTGTACATTAAATAATAAAATATGTACCAAAAACTTTCAAAACATTTACTGATCGCAAACAACACTTTCAAGATATATTACTCCATATGAGGTCCTATATTCCATGGGATGATTAAATTAGCTTTTTCTTAAAAGTTCAAGTCAACGTAGATAAATAAAAACTTCATCACAAAAAGCATAGCAACAGTTGCATAGTTTTGAGGATCCCTCAAGTATTGCAAATGAGCAACTGTAACGCTTACGGTGTACTGTGAGGTCATATATATTTTATGTCACGCCCTTGTCGCAACATAAAGCAGTTTATAATTTGTTAATGTTAATTGGTTCACAGTTACGAGAATTCGTGTTCGCGTTGATACGCAAAGAAATGTGAAGATAATTTGGGTTTAATTTTATAATTTAAGCGTATGAAAAGAAACCGATAGAAAGGTCAATGTCGCGATTATTGCGATATCAAATATGTTTTTTGCTGTTATCTATGTTACGGAATACGAGAAACGCGGTACATATTAAGTGTCGAAAAGTCATATATTTATTTCAAGTGGTTTTTGGTACGACATGATACGATTCAGTTATATAGAATTATATAAAAGTTACATAAAGTTTATTTAAACAATTCTAGAATTTTTAATACATACCTGAGAGAAATACTAAGTACATATTTTATATTATATAAACAAAAAGGATTAAGGTTTTTACGGTTGATTTGTGAAGGCCGGAATTAGTACCGTAAAATAATAATAAATACCATGATGAAAAGTCAATCGTACCGACCCTTTGATGTTTAATTTAGCATGCCCGATATGGCGCAATTAGGTTAATGAGGTTTTACTCGGTTGCGTAAATATTAAAATTTAATATCATGATCATAAAATATGCTGTATTTTCATAAAGAAAAACGGAAAGGAAATGTCATTAAAACACAATGAAAACGCACTCGAATACAAACGTTACGCATTGCTACATTTGCGATAGAAGGTCATGTAGGCTGTCAACAGAGAAGTCGCCACAAGTGATATCTAATAAAAAAGGCATAAACCATTACATTAAGTGTATTAAATTGGTCGCTAAATAGCCATGCTCTCGACTGGTAGTATGCGTAATAAAAAAATAATTATTTTTAATTGAAACCTACTTAATAATCATGAAAGTTTCACATTTGACAAGTGTCAGGCGTAATGGCCGCGCGGGTACATTGAATAAATATAATTATTTATCGTCGAAAACACCACAGTGAATTTAATTACTTTATATTTCAATCGTATTTTCATACAGCTCATTGCAAACTATAATTGAAGCCATTAATTTACTGTACGCGGGTATATAATATAATATTGGCGAGTATAAAATGATTTGTGTAGCTAAATAAAAGGGTGCTATATTTTTGCCTTTCAAAATATAAAACGGAGAGCGTTTTTTGTATTGGTGATAAACGAATCAGTATCAGCAGAACTAATAATACAGACAAATAGTTTTGTAAAAAAATTCTAGCACCAAAACACTCAATTCAATATAATTTGGTGACCGCAGAACCTACAATTGTCTGTAAAATAGGGTTTGTTTGTAAACATAAGAAAATACCACCGGGAAATTTCCATTATATAAATCCTGCTGCGATATTACAATATGTAAAAGTCTATCTGCTTCCCGTTTGAAAAAAATGTAGTATTGCCAGTAAATTGATAATAAATGAACAGTTTATTTACAACGGGTAAAAGTTCAAATACTCCATTTTTAAACAATATGAACAGCCAAATGGCTAGAAGACTTCGATATTTTTTTGGGAACGCTTTTGGCACTAAACAGCCACTTTAGATTCACTTCCTCACTCAATCACTTACAAGCAAAAATTATCGAAATCTCCTAGCCATATGGCTATGTATTTTTGTTGTTCATATGAACTGTTGTGTAAAACAGGGGAATGCTCTTCAACACAGAAATATTTAGGTAGCAGAGTATATTACATAATGTAAGTTGGTTAGTCGAACGAAGAATAATAATTAGAAGCGTTGGCTTGCTTTCGGTGAAATACGAGATGATATGTAGTAGAGTAGAGCGCCTTTCACTTTAATGGCTTCACAGTTTTTTTATAATTGAAATTCTGTTTACTAAAAGACATACTAGCTAAAATGGCAAACAGAGAAAACGTGAGACTTATTAAGAATTGAAAAAGAAGCTTATTCAATAAATTGTGGTAAATAATTAGTGTTTTAGAAACAAGAAGAAATAAAAATGAAAAATGTCAAGTGGATGTAATATAAAACCGTAGGAGTTTCCTTGCGCTGTAAAAGACGTTTTCTGTAGGGATTTTCTTATCAAATGCCAGGGAACAAACAACCCACGGGAAATGGAAAATATGAAGTCATTCAGCAGAAGAGCGCTGAAGCCTTGTACGCATTACGCGGAAAAGAAAATTGACTGGAGGCAATACTAATTATTATTACAAGATAAAGCAAGATATAATTCATTACAAACCAAAGAAAGAAACAACAATATTACTAATTTCATACAGATAAAAATATATGTTTAATATAAGATTCATAGAATCTTAGGCCTTTCTATAGTAATTCTCTGTAATAATAGGTTCATTCAAAGAATACAAAAAATGAAAACATTATTTGTGTTGTTAGATAAATGTATCAATTATCCAACATATACGACTTCTTAGTATGTATAGGAAAAAATAACAAAAATATGTATAATGTTCTGGGCTGTGTCAATAAGATACTTATATACGAGAAAAAAGGTTTTTTTTTAAGTGCCATACAAACATTAGTGTGTGCAAAAATATTTACATTTAATCGAATTTTATTTAATAAAATAAACGAAAGTACAGAGTTGGGGTATAAAATTCGCAGCATCTTTAAAAACAAACTATAATAATAATATTGTTTCTTCCCCGTTAAAAAAATCTAGTTTATTTCTATTGTAAGAATGTCACATTTTTTAATTGTTGAATTAAAAAAATATCAGGAATTATGTGATTCCGATATTTAAAGATTAATTCATATATATTAAATTATTTTAGAAAAGTACCGTATAATTTAATTTCATCGGACTCATCCATAAAAATATTTTAGTATCTAAATTGGTGTCTTTAAAGACACACCTGTGTCGCATACGAATTTTATTTAACAAAATCAAATAAATTAGAATAATTTTTTTCAGTTCCGCGTTTGAGATTTATTAAATTAGTCACTGATATAAAAATCGTTAAAAACAAAACATGACTTTTTTATGGAAGCATAAAAATCAACATAAATACCAAGCAAAATTATTATAAGTATGATAAAAAACAAAGTACTAAAGGCATTTTTTAAAAATAAAAATATAAGGAATCAGCTTTATTTTTTTTCTAGCTGTTACACAATTTAAATTGTATAAATATCCGATTCATTCAAAGCATGCGGGAACACAAATAAACAGTTCAACACAAGTGACACTACGGGCTTTAAGAAAATCAACAATAGAATCAATTCATAGACTAGTATTTGGGAACGTTACATCACAGTATGTTGTAATATATAGAAAATTTTTACAATATTGTTATGCAAATAAAAAAAAAAATATAGATTTAAGAACACAATTTATTATAGATGTGTAGTTGAAAATTCAGCTCATCTCAAGTATAACAATTAACAAAGTTTTATAGCAATCACGAGCTCTGGTATTTAATTCTCAGGTGAAGCAATTCAAAGTTTTAAGATTATAAATTTCATCCTTATTTAAAGAAGAGTAAAAACAATATTGTGAAAAATACCATCGTTGCAGATTTTCTGCAATATCATAGTCATAATTGCTTCTGAAAATGTAAGTATGCAGCCATGCAATCAGCACGCAGAGGATGTCAAGGGAAATGGAACAATGCATATTATAATGTCTGTTGGTGGTTTCCGCACATAAGGCATATAGAAAACTTTCGAACTCTGACTTAGATAATGATTACGTTAATATATGTAAAAGGCATATGTGTGAGATTTAAGTAAAAAAAAATAAACAAAATATAGGAACTAAGTCTATGTGTGATGATGACAATGTGTCGATAAATTAAGTGTATTGTTACACTACAAGTGCAAAAATATGGTAACGGATATTGGGGATGCAAAATAAACTATCAAGTTGCATTGTTTAAGTACAGAGGAATGTCATTTAGGTCGAAGTGTGATTCTCGGATTCCGCAAAATTAGGATTTTGGCAAAATAGCAAAGGGCGGATTACTTTGGGGGGACGGTCAATTAGGTCAATGTTACTGAAAGGGTCTGAAGAGGGGAAGGTCATCACGGTTTAAACCCATGAAATCGATTCTCCAGGTACGTAAATGTAAATTTTAAAGGATGGATGAAAATTTGGTTGAAAAATATATTGAATAATCTACTTCGCTGGTATTTGTCCAAACAATTTTTTTTTTATAGACAATGGATAATTTGAAATAAAAATATAACTCTTAGGTCAAAATAAAATATATATGTCTAAAAAGTAATAAGGCAATTCTTTAATATTATTAAAACTATGTATTATCGTTTGGTATTTTAGACTATTGTAATTTAAGAAATACACAAAAGAAAAAAAGGGACACGCTAATTGAGTTGATTAGTGCTAATCGACGTTAAACAACATTGGGTTTCTGCAGCCTTTTGCAAAATGCCGAATACTCGTGACTTAATGTGCATTAATTTTTAGCATTTGTTTATCATTTTCATTATACCCGGACCCAATTCCTAAAATATTTAACACTGATTTAATGACCGTGACACTCAAAAATCGTTTCATTACTCGGTTCTCGAGCGCGGAGTACGTTGCCAAAGGCGGGTTAACACTGGCATTGACCTTGTTTTTAACATATGCAATAAACCTTTTATTACCGTAGGTATCTGAGAAGTTTCAATGAAATATTTTGTGTATTGATGTATGTGTATGACCGAATAAGAATAATGACGAATTATTTTTACTACACATATTTAATTACGATACACACACAGCTTATCAATGTTTAAACTGTTAGCTTCAAACATGTTGAGTGTCCACAACCATAAGTAATTTTATTGTTGATATTTTAGTTTCATTAATCTACGCAAAAAATATATACTAAAAGATGATTTTATACACGATGTTATTACTAAATAACAAATATATATTTTGCGTGTTGCCATTTTGAATGCACGCCTTTTGTTGCGAGGTCCGCTTCATTAGTCAGTTTTTTACGTGTGATTGTTCAGCGCGGCCCACGATACACTCGTAAGTATCGACTTGGAGGAAGCCAGCCGACGTGTCCAGGAGAGCGCTTCCCAAACCGTGTTGCGGGAGGTGATGCCAGACCCCCGACACGCCGCGCGGAAAACAGTCATCCCGTTAATTACGCGGAAAGGCTGTCGGCATTGTAATGCCAAAACTTTCAAGACCGACGGCGAAAGAATGAATCTTGCTTTTCAACCACATAGTCTAGCAGGAATTTGTTTCCGCCCGGTCGCATCAAAGTGTATTTTTTTATACTACAAAGTAAATTGCTCCCGTGTAATATAATAAAGAAATGTTTTTCATGAAAATATTCGCAGAATTTTCAGTGTCCAAGATCAGATCGTAAATTTATAAATAACATAATATGATTCAGCTTTGAAAAGCGTCTGAAAATACAAAACATTTACATAATGTTTCAAATATACCAATACATATTGTTAGTGTTAAAAGTATACTTATAATTTAATTATTTATGTCTTACATAAGAACACCTTCAAGACAGTACGTTTGAGTAAATAAAGTTGCGCAATACGAGTGCGTTCGAGTGTACTTTTTTAATCGGTCGAATGCTCTACCGAGTTAAAAAAAAAACAAATCGTTATTACTAACAAAAAAATATTCGATTTGCATTGCATAATCGCTCTTAATGTAGATTTTGATACAAGAGTTGAGTTTGTAAATTTCAGGTAGTGAATGGAAAATTTTGATTCTTGGCAATAGTCGATTGTTGTTTTCATGCGATATATTTATAAAAGTTAGAATTTCTCTTTAGCAATGTGTGGAATGTCACTAATTCCGGTATTATATAAAGCTCAACATATGCGTTGAGATCAAATATAAAAAGTGCATTAGACTCAACTACAAATATAGTTGAAGAATAAGTTGAAGGATTTCCCCGGAAAAGTTGCGGAAGCTTTGCATGGGCGTGTAAGGTCAAGGCTGGAATCAAGCGTTGGCCGAACCCAAAACAGGTTATGGGCGTTTTTTTCCCTCCGCTGATATAATACACTAATGTTTGATTAATATGAAAACGTTCCGCTTTATTCATATGAACCGTTTAGAGCAAAGCTACGAAGGCTGTAAAATAAAATACACATTTCATGCTAATCTGATTTAACTTGCACACTAATTTAACGATAAAATGTGCAATAATAATAAAAATAGAATAATTAAGAAATTACTCATTTGAGTGATACGCGTTATCATGTTTCAATTCATTTCATATTTCGGGGCGGTTACACTCGGTGGCGCAGAAAAAGCGTCTGATGTAACCAGTCCTTACACATGCCTGCTTATCAACAATAAAAAATAGCAATTAAAAATGAGAGCTAAATATGTAATGCGGATATTGCAAAATTGATTGAGGTGTCACTGCTCTGGGTATTTCAATTGCTGCCATTTGATTTGTACGTATCTCGGTCTGAATACACAACGATTGGCTGCATTGGCGCGTTTCAATACTAATTGTCAGCTTCTAGACGGATGTGGCGCACGTTTAAAAATATCTTAAGTCAATTGATATCAATGAATAGCAATCATGGCCGATACTTTAATCACTGTGTCGGCTAAATATAATAATTAATAGCAATGTTTGTTGCAAGCGACCGGGGCACAGTTCCTGAAACGTTAACATGACTTTTCAGTGTACTATTTTCATGTAAGCAAAATAAATGCATTTCCAATTTTTAATAAAGATCTGACTTTCAGATGATATAATTATAAAATAAGTATGCAGCAATGACACCTATAATTCCACCTATCGTATTATTTATCATAGTAAAATATATTAGTAAAGCGTTTGTTTTCCTTAACAAAGGAATTGTAAGTTCATTTACTAGACAAGGTTGAATTAAAGGATTTACGATTGAAAAAGTACATACTGGCAGGTGCCAGGCACCCGTAATACACAGGCACTCTGAGACTCGAACCGTGCAAAATTACAATGGCCGACTGTTAAACGTGTATGTAATTATGCAGATATAATTGACGTAATGATTTTAGGATAGTAACAAAGCAAGGCACTGCCCACTAAGTGTGATGATCGCGAGTCGCATTACTGGGAAGTGTGGCCATTGTTCGGGTGTTTACTAAATATGCTCGGTAATTTTCTGAATACGAATGCTTGCAAAGCGACTCTAAGAATTTCTAACCGAATATAGTAACGAGATAAAACTCAGCACACATGTTTAACAATCAAACAATATGCACCAATCTTATGTAATGATAATTTGGTCATTTTTACAGGTTTACACAGCGATCTAATTTTATTGTGTCGGTGTGAAAATAATTGAGGTGATTTGAATTGAAACGGAGACGCAACCCGGTCCCGAATCGGTGATATTAACTTCCTCGGAGGAGTTGGCATTGAGTGCGGGGAGACGACTGCTGCGGTGCCGCAATGTTAGTTAACGCAAGTTAAAGATAGGTGCAGGGAGAACACACGGGGAACAGCTGGATACACAGTGGCGGACATGTTCAAATAAGTCGTGTCGTGCTCGCCGTGAGCCGACGGGTGTTCGGGATGGTTTAATTGATAAATTTAATACTTGTGAATATTTGCAAATGATAAAAAGATATAAAATGAGCAATAAATCAGCTGCCCGGTTTGCTACGCGAGCGCCTGACTGTGAGTGTGAAGAGTGTCACGCGCCGAGGCGGCGAAACGAGCGGGAACGGATACCTCGTGCACTCTGTTGCCGCCGTTGTCGGACCCCCAGCGGCCGCGCAGGTCCTTCCAGTGCAGCAGATGCGGCATGGGAAGATGCGGCAGGTGAGGGAGGTGAGGGAGGTGCGGCAGGTGCGGCAGGTGCGGCATGTGGGGGCGGCGCGGGGTGGAGCGCGGCGGGCGGCGCGGGCTGGTGGGAGAGGGCGGCGCCGTGAAGGACTGGCGGCGCCGCGGAATCTCCAGCTTCCCTCGCAACTCCTCTCGCAGCGCCTCCAACTGGCAGCCCTCGTCCTCGTCATCCTCGCCCTCCGCCCCCGCTTCTTCCGTGGGCACGGCCGCAAAAGATCCCCCGTCCACTCTCGTGGCCGACAGGGAGTGAGTCTTGGCCAGCAGGCGGGAGAAGGGCCGCAGCAGCGAGCGGTCGATGGACTTGGAACGTCGCAGCCGGTCGTCGTCCGGACTGTCGGGCTGGACGTTCAGCAGACTCCGAGAAGCTTCCGACATGTTCGTCACCGGGTTTCGTCTCTTCGAAATCGCACGACGAACACTCACTAGACCTCATGAGAACTTTCACCGAGAACGCGGGACGCCGTCGCATCGAGACGCGGTCTCGGAGCACTGCCGGGAGATTCACTCGCGGACTCCTCCGCGAAGTCTCTCTGCGTCGAGAGGGAGCGAAAGACGAGGATGGCGGTCTAGGACGCGAGTCGCGATCGATCGCCGCGGCGCAGCGGACACCACTAGCGCCTCGCGAGCGGCACACTTCCGCGCGATTCGCGACCGGCGATAGGAGGCCGATAAAAGTGCCGGATCGCCGACGGGAGTCTCCCGCTCGATCGGAGCCGGCGGCGGAGGTTGCCTGTGAACGGCGTCGTCTCGCGTGGTCGACGAGCGACTGAGCGACGGAGCGCCCGGCGCGTCGCGGCGGCGGAGGTCGGCCGGGTGGGCCGAGTGGGCCGTGGGCCGGGTGAGCCGCCGCGGCGCGGGCTCGCCGGGGCCCGCCGCACTCGGTTTCCTCATTGATGTGTCGGGCAGGCGGGGTGTCGTGCCAGGAGCCCGCCTGCGGGGATAGCGCTAGACAGGCGAGAGTCGATCGGACCGGTGGCTGAGGAACTACGCCGGATCGTCGTCGACCAGGTGAGAATGTTTCAGTTTAATTTAAAAGCATTTCGCGTGCCTTCCTTTAATCTACGCGATTCCTTTTAGCTGCGATCGTTACGTATTATTATGCGATACAATACACGCGATTAAAAAAAAGCAACAAGCCCAGCCAGTAGAGTAGCAAAGCGGAAAAAAACCTATATCTGATTATTTTGCGCTAAAGAGGTCTTCCTTCCGTGGCCCAGTGCCAATTGTCTCAACTGCGGGGTTGTACGGGAAATTGATAAAACTGTTCGTACCGAATGTGTCGTGAGCGGAATTGCCTCGCGATTAGGGGAGTACCGAGACGGCGTGAGTCACCTTATTGATATTTCCGAGCCCGCGTGGCGCAACTCGCCGACTCGCGGCCGAGGAGAGCCGCGGCCGGGGCGGAGATATATTTGAGCGAGCCGCCCGATCTATAAGGGTGACTCGGATCGACCCGAGCGAGCCGCGCCGCGCCGAGCGAGGCCGCTCCGCCGCCGAACTTGTCAATAAGTAGCTTCTGTAATTGAACGTCAAGTCAAACGACTAGAAGGAGACTTTGATGGAGGAGCCCGAGGCGGGCATGCCGGTAGCGAAGCGTTAAAATTGTTTATGAGTGCTTTATTCTAATTTGGGCGTTAATATCGTAAATCAAGATAATAGCTTCTGAAGACGTTATTATACTATAGGCGACCTAAAAAATAATATAATAAACTGAGCCGAAAGCACCTGCTCATGAGTGCCATTGATAAATATAAATAATTTGTTTTTGTAGTATATATATATTTTTTAGTCAAAACAAGACGTGTACAAATACTGTTCATGCTCATGATATCTTGATTAACTTTCGATTCAAAGATCTGTCAAAGCTTTCACAAATCTCCGATACCTTAGTAATTATCATGAAATCATCTCAACAACCGATAACGATGAAGTGGATTCGGTCTATTTGATAAATTATGACACAATTCACTTTTTAAGTATGAGTTTCGATTTTAAGACGTATTTCAATTACAGATACGTAAGTATAGTATAGTGTAATCTACACACTTTTTAAAAATTAAATAAACATTCGTTTTCTTCTTAGTTACATCGTGCTTTGTTTTTTTTTTACATAAGTATTTTTTGGATTATATAGTACACATATAAAATAAACGACAGCAGGTTAAAATATGTATAAGAAAATAAAATAAGCAAGTAAAGATAATATAAATTAAAAATAAATATCGAAACAATTTTCCGACCTGCGGGATTAGGGATTCCGAGTGGAATTGGACCAAATGGTTTGTCGTTGTCAATTTAACTCCTGATTAAATTTTGAAAGTAAACAGCAGAGACGCAGGCTGCGGTGTTGGCACTCTCCGCTGGCAGCGTGCACTCACCGAAAAGCATCAATGCAGTTTGACGCGCTGCAGTATGCTACGCAATTTAACTGAGTACACTCGAGTCGACACTGGTTCGGGAATTCGGAACACGATATTCGCGAGAGAGAAAAAAATAAAAAAAGAGAAAAATTTTAAGACTATTTTCGCTTTAAATGTACAAGTATATTTATATATATTTTCGTTGTGGTTTTTCATTTACGTCACTGTCTCTTGCAAAAATTCAACTTAATGAAAGCGTCGGTATTTATTTTTGTTTTATATTTAAAAGCATCCATAATTTCATGCCACCGTGAATAAAAATAAATGTAATAAGAATACACAAAGGAAGCTGTCAAAATGTGCGTTATAATGGTTTCACAGAGATTTTATTTTTGTATGTATATTATTATACGTAGAATAACAAAATGATAGAACATACTTGGATAGCTTTGGTATTTGTATTAATTAATAGCTGTACTTTCAATTTATTGTATATTATCATTAGTAAATTTTCTTTTAGTTTGTATTGTTTATTGGCTAAATTATTTCCGATAAAAAATGAAAAATTATGAATAAAAGGAAATGTCGCAATCTCCACTTCAGTTCGATAAAGTAAATAGATTAAAAATAGATAAGCATTTCTTATTAATTTACGATCGAAATATGAATTTCGTCGCTAGAAACATGCTACGGTAGTATAACAGTTATATTGTACAATAAATTGATAATATTTACAAAAGTATATAATAAGTGGTAAAATTTACCAACGGCATTTACTTTTCAAGTGAAATTTACGCATATTAACTTATATTCAAAAAAGTTTTCCGTAAAAAAAAATGTTATAACGTTCTCAAGCGATATTTCTGTCAAAACAAGCGATAATTCATGCCATTTTTTACTTGACAATAATGTAGTTTCAGTGGCCACTACTAGACGTAAATTTGTATCTGTAATGTACGCGAATTAATCTACTTGGATGGACCATTTACTTGAGGGATGTCGATCCTTCGGAGATATAAGGCGGACATCTGTCACTGGCTACCTATCGGTCGTGGTGCGAGTCTGGTAATTAGGCGTGGAGAATGTCCGGACGGTCGGGGGCAGTGCTGCTCAAACTGTGGCTCGGCTGATTCTTTATTATTAACAATATTTTGAACACATTGAATGCTTGAAAATAAAACAGCTTTGAGGCCTACTGCTTAAAACAGTCGCTAACCTTTTACGGGGGTTAATCAGTATCAAAGATTTTAAATTAAATTTAGAAAAATGAAGCAAAAAGTGTTATGTAAATTATTCTATAAAATATTATTCGTGATATTTTGTGCGGCATACAGTTTGGGAAGTTGTAAAGAGATATATTGTTAATGCCCGGATAGTTGGCAGCGCTGAGATATTCGATGGCTGCGTTTTCAACACGTGGACCGCAATGCCCGCAATCCAAGCGGGAAGCAAAATGCAAAACAAAAAAACCGTAAAGTAATTAAATTATTGATGAACGAGTTGCGGTGGAAGTGTCCCATGAATCGCAACCGAATACCTGCTGTTCAACGGAGAAACTTGATATTTCAAACCAATCGTAAAAATAATCAAGAGCCACGGTGGAGTCTGTTTCAAATTAAAAAGGCTTCACCGATGTGCTGTTGCTAATCTCGTGTTTGAGTTATTCATTATAAAAAAAATGAGCTTTTCACGTTTTATTCCGGAAGGAAATTTTTTACTTAAAATAAGCGCTGCAAGTGCATATTTTAATTAAACATTTTTTTACTCAAGCTGACAGTAGCAATGCCTTATTTTTACCTAGCGATACATTCTTCACAGCGGTAGATAGCACGATATACCTGAAGTTCATGAATATTTCAATATCGAGTTTCAATTAAAAAATATCGCACGCAATTGTAGCCCGTTTCAGGGTGTGTGAGACGTGGGGGTAAGACATACGTTAGCGGGCACCATTGGCATGCTAAATAAGGAAAAATCAATCAGATACTGTAATTAATGCTGCCATTGTAAATAATAAAATAAAAAAAACTCCGGACAGGCTAATTGGCTTATTGTAGCTATCTCCTTCGCTCGCACATGTTTTTGGGTGATCTGGTAAGACCTATACACGTTGTGTAGTTCTTAAAAAATTATATAATAAAAACACATTTTCCAGGCATGACGTCTAAGAGACGTCGTCTCTACATAAATTAAATTGTGCTGTTTCTCAAAATAAGTGGAATTTCAAAATAGTGATCTAAATATTTTCGAGTACATTATTGCGGTATCTTACTAAGTACGCGTATTCTCAGTTGACGATTAACAACTCTACTCCGTATCTGTTTAAAAAAATCACTATTTTTGGTTATATACTCAAAATGAAAAAAAAAATGCTATCTATTCCCAAGCAAGATAAGACAATTGAATATTCAAACAGTGCATGACGCTACATTGAAATTCTTTCAGGTGAATTCATTGATAAGGGAGTCGAGAATAAAATAAGCGAATAAAAAACGATAAAAGATATTCTTCGAGTCATAGCCGCTTCTAAGAAAACAAATGTTTTCATCATTGTTTATTTCTGCTCGCAATAGTCTCTAGCGGTCGATCGTCGCAACTTTTATCATACAATAATTTTTTTTCCCAAACTAAGCAGACGTCGAGACACAACAAACTTCATCAAATTTTCAGAATAGAAAAACTGTTAAGTACCAATCTATATAAAGCATAAATTAATTATGACGGACACAAAAATACCAAGTTTCAAGGTTAGAAATATAAGCGTCGTATTACAAAGTTTAAAAATCTGATTTGCAGATGATTATTAAGTATCTTAATGCATCCAAATTGATAACCCAAATATGCTTGTTGATTTATTTAAATTGATAACAATTAGATTTTAGATAAACGGTTCACTTTTGAAACTACAAGAAAAAAAATAAAAAAATTTACAGTTACCATATGGACATTTAATTATTTTAATAATGTACAATTAGCGAAAACGAGATTATGTAGTTATAAAATGTGAACGACAGTCATTTAATATAAATATAGGAAGTAAAAACCTATTTGTTAAAATCCAAAAGAAATCATGGCTCATGTAAAACAAGTTAACTTCTGTAAAAAAATATATATATAGTCTTACGTATACAGAATGTTTATTTTGTATAGTCTATTTAAAAAAAATATATATTTTTCATTTTTAACTGCTTCAACACCAGGTTTATACGTAGTCTGGAGTGCCCGTCTTATTTTATTTATTATGGGATTAAAAAGAAAATGCATTCTAAAAAGTAATGTTTCTCATCACAGCGTGATTAACCGCGGGAGGTTTTAAATGTAAATTTGTTTGAAAGATGACAGATACTAGCATTGGATTTAAAATCTTGAATTGGATATATATCAGATGTTAAATAATTAGATAGTAAGATATTCATAATATATTATTTTTATCGGTGAGTTCTTTTACGGCGAATCTGCGATCGATAATTGATTTGTTCATCTCATCCTGAAAGAAAACATATCTTTGTGAAAATCTGTTTGATAGTGCAGCGATCAATTACGATATAATCACATGGCTTATGTGACAAGATTTAGATCTTTACTGCTATAAATCTTAAGCTCACTGGGTATAACTGCTTATGAGGCAGGACTGCATGTGTTTTTTAAGACAAATATGAAATACGCCTTCCGGTATCAATATTAATTTAGTGGCGGAATAATTTTCAATCCTCACGAAGGACTTCGGAAGGTCGTCTTTTTATTATTTACTTACATATAAAATATCATATAAAAACTTCTAATTTAAAAGACTATTTTGAATATCTGTGTGAATGAGATCGAAAAATAGAAACCAAATATAAAACATGCAAGAAAATAGACGTATAAATAAATTTTAGGATTTGTTTTAGAAGTCACTAAGTAAATGAACACAAAAAAAGTACAATACTTTATGCGTATTTTACGATTTGTCGTCAAAACAGGTATTTTGATCAGCTACTTTAAGAAAAAAAAATTGAATGTGCATACTTTTAAGCCATAATTATTTTATTTTAGTATGACATAACTATTTTTAAATCAACAAAATATCTTTAAATATGAGAAATAGGTTATAAGTCATAAAATATCAGAACTAGGTAATAAGTCATAAAATGAACATATCTCCATAGATTTAGATCATTATTTATAGGGTTTTATTAATTTCGTTTATAGGCTCTAGCCCTCTGTATGGAAACATTTTTATTTCACATGATCTCGAAGAACATAAAAAGAATGCTTTCTCAAACATAAAAATATTAATATAATCAATTGGTTTATTGTCGTTTCTTACAGGTATTTATGACTATAATGAAAGTTTGGTTGTGTTCTATTAACAGCCAATAAATCTATTTTTCTCAACACAACATACCTTTTAAATACAATTTTACGTAGAAAAACACTACCATAAATATTTTATTGTAATAAATATTTTAGAAAAAATTACAAAGATCTGTTAAGTGATTTAAAGCTGACTTTTATCTTTTTTGAGTTTTTGAAAGATTTAAAGTGACGAATTTCGATAGTAGCGTTTTATGAAATTAAGTAGCCCTTAGCCTTCCCACAATTCTTATCGTATTATCAAGACGGAGCCAGGTATCCTCGTCATTTATCAAGTAGATCAGTGTAGTACAACTTCCGGTCCATTTATTGTACTTTTATAGTTAAAATCAAATTAAATTAACAAATTCATATATAGATGTGTATTAATTTATTACTCAGTATTAATTGATATTGTCTAAAAAAACGCAAAAAAAAAAATTGTTTTATGTACTACGTATTTTATATTTTAAATATTTATTGAATCTGACGAATACAAATCGTAATGTTCGTAAGTAATGAGAGCCATTGTTTTCAGTTTTTCATTGAAATCCTTGAAGTTTTCAGTCCTCCGACGGTTTAGTCTCCGTGGTTGGACCATATTCAGGGATTTTTAATTAATTGGACCAAGGCACCAAATCATCTAATTCGATTGAATTTATCAATTGAAAATATTTGAGTTTTGAAGCTTAATACATAGTATGACATTCCTTGGCTTAAAATGTGGTATTTTATGTAGATGTTCATAAATAAAAGGTTGTGCATCCCCGACGGAGATAGCGATACATGGCGGGCCTTGGCTTATAGAGGTGATGCACTTAGAAAGATGTATCGCCATCGATCAGATATATCTAGGCGACAGCGCTTTAAGCACAGCCTTCATCGGCGGAGGTCGAACAGGGCAACCGGTTTCAGATACGATTGCCGATCTGTGATTATCGCAGATATATTGAATAATAGGAAGAGAGATAACGGTCATATCAAAATATATCAATATACCGGCTTATGATGCTTTTGATTTTAAACAATTCTAGAAACTATGAAATGACGTATTGGAAAACTGAAAAATCGTAAATATATATCATTATTAATATTACACGTACACACAGTGGTAAGCAGTTCTTTTAAGCGATAAAGCATGTCCTAAAATATATTTTTAAAAATTTTAATATTAAAGCTGTGATATTTTTTTCCAAATTACACTAAAAATATATACAAAATTATTTTGCAGCTTATGTTTTTTGAGGCTTTTCAATTTTTATGAGTAGCGTATTTTGTTAATTAAGTATTGAGTAACTGTATTTTTTTTCGTTGAAACGTCAGTATTGTTTTTCAGTAGAAACAAATAATAAAAATTATAAAATATATAATGATTGTGTTACACAATATTTGTATATAATAATTTCAAGGGTCGGAAAATAGTTTTTTGAGTGTTAAGAGTATTTAAAAAAAAATAATACTAAGAAATAAATATAATAAACCTGAAAAAATAGCATTTATCGTGTCATTAGTCATATGAACCTGTCAATTTTTCAAACCGCGAGTATTTTTTCCCCAGATAATAAGGCTAAACACACACGATAAGAGCTCAAATTAATTACATTAGCGTTGTAAAAATGACAACATAAACGCAGTTATCATTAATGACAGAAATGAATGTAATATTATTTATATGAAATTGATTGATGACATTGAAATATTAAAAAAGAATTATACATGAACCAATACATGCATAGTTATGTAACGAATATTATAAAAAGAGTTTTAGCTACATAATCACTAGGAATAATAATTACCTGCACAAAGATATACACTTCAAATAATTAAGAATCGTCCTCTTAGATAATAATTTGAATTGAACACAATTTTTACGCGAAGACTAAGGTGGGGCACTGATTGCCATTTTAAGAATACATCCCATTCACAAGATTGCAAGATTTTATACGTTTGGGAGTCGACACCAGCGTGTCTCATAAAACAACAAATACTATCGAGCGGTGCGGCCAATACGACGAGGCGAAACAATATGCAGGTGTATTGGTAGACATTGCACACATACCTGTTGAGGAGAAAAGGTAAACGGCGTGCGCGAACGGCCCGCCGGGACAAAGCATGGGGACTCGCCGAACACTTTCAGATGCAAATATGTGACGACTTCGCGGAGTGTCCGGCCAAAACTGCGTCGCACTTTATAAAACCGGCCGCGACTATTTCTGAGGTTCGATAAATTCTGAAAAGCGTTATCGGGCGGCCCGCGGTATCTGCATCTTATAAAGGACACTCGTCATAATCACACGAGCCCGAGATATAATCGTGCCGTATTTAAAGCCCATGTAAATACTGAGACGGTGCAATGTGTACATAAATAAAGGCGGCGAGCGTCGAGTGACGTTCAGGTAGGTAATCCGCGCTCTATTGTTCTCGCCTTCCCATAGTAACAAGTATTCAGAGGCAGGTCCTCGGATGGCAGTGCTCAGAATGATAAAAAAAAGCTTCAACAGTATGGCGTGTGCATATTTTAGTACATGCGTGTTTATCGTTCTTAGCTATGTGTAAAATTATAAATTTTAGCGGTTGAGGGGGGGAGGGGGGGGGGGGGATCGGACCTTGTCTAGACTGTCTTCGTTAATCTATTGTTACGATTCACGTAATTTCGTAACACGTGTTCGTAGAAGTTCGCTTGAATCGAGGATTGGTTTTATTCCGTAAATTTACAACTAAAAATCGTAAAAAAATATGATAAATAAATTTTAACAAATGAACTAAAAGTTTAACAGTGTTTTTATGAATAATAAATACATTGTGTTTAGTAAATCATTGAATATTGATGCAGGCGCGAGTTTAATTAGATCAATATTGGATTCGCCTATTAAGGCAGAAATCGAACCAGTGAACCGTTGCTTGAGAGTCGACGGTGCACACCAATGAATCAACAGGTGAACAGTAATATGTAAAACACAACACGATTAGATGATTCACGGACTTGGGTCTTAATACGTTAATCTGTATGAAAATTATTTTCTAGAAGACGTGAGTTTTCAGATAAAATACCGAATATATATTTAGCATACCTTTTACACAAATGTTTATGAATTTATTGTTATAACTAGAACAAAATAATATTAAATAATAATAAACAGACAGACAGGACAGAGCCCAATCAAAAAGTATGCCACATTTAATTATGAATAAGGTCTAATTGGGCTGTATACATCAATTCTACTTCTCTTTGATCTGTGAATCTTCGCAAATATCATTGTATAATATAACTATATATATATATATTATTATTTATTGAATAACTAAGAAAAAGTTTACACTGTAGAATTTCTCCGCCCTATTGTAAATTAACGTTCTGGCACCAGAATCAAATTAATAAGTAAACATTTTTAACGTTATAGAATTGAGGTTGAAATTGGTACATATGGATATCCTGTAAAATCTACGAAGACTTTGATTTTTAGAAGAAACAAGCAAAAGCCAAATATATTTTTGGGTAATATATTGTAAATTCTCGTTTGATCATTTGAGTCATAATAAATATATAAATTGTGCGTATCTATAACGGGACTGGCTGGTCAAATAGCAATAATAATATCAGAAATCATAGATTAAATGACACTATCTGTCAATCTGAAAAATGATGTTTTTATATCCATGCTAGACTGGGACATTTTAGCTCCAATAAACTGAAAGTATGAAGTCTATAATGACACTTCTTAAAGTGAGTAGAAAGTTGTGAAGGAACAATCAGACAGGTAAGTAGTGAATGTATTTTGTAAATATAACCTAATGGTTAATGAAACTATGCGACAGTCAGAGATATTTTATCCAATGGAAGCATTTGAAAGCTTATCCTAAATTCAGTAATCTCGCTAATTTTATATATCTTGTACAAATTAAGGTTATATATCTTGTACAAATACATTACAATTTAATTAGTATTTTTTCATAATGGCTTTGTAGATAAAACCAACACATTCATAGGTTAAAATATTAAATGTATCTGTATTTTAAAATATTTGTGGCAGAAGAGAATTACATTGATACATTGAAAAATAATCATTTATAAGGAAAAATAAGGAATTTGTTTTTTAATACAATGTACAGTATTTTATGAAAACATGCAATTGCATTGTAATGATGATCAGTAATAACCTCAGGAGCATCTATAAACTAGTAATCGATATTATTGATAATATGAAGGTCTGACATTAAGCTATGCTTGTTGCATAATATATGTGATAAAGAATAAATCTATAGATAAAATTAATTACATAAATATATAATAATCAAATGAAGTCACAAAGTGTATTGAAATAAACCACACTTATTTAATAGTTTTCATTATTTATAGAGCTATTAAAAATAAATGAATAGATAATTAAACTTATAACAATTTCAGAAAGTTAAGTCTACGAATTTTATATGTTTTCACATCCTATATGAAGTCTAAATTCTAAATGCTTCTTTAAGGCGATTAAAATAAATGTTAACCTTTAGAGTTTGGACATTGAAATCATGTTTACTTAAAATTGTTTCGCTGTTAAATACTAGATATTTTAACCATTAAGTTGTAGAATTGATTAAAAATTATAGCAAAATTGTAGAGTAGTAAGATTTGATGCAAATAAATATAGATATTTTTTTAAACCAAATAGTTTAAGGTCGTTTTTCATAGCTATTATAATTTTTTCTGTAAAATAAACTGTGCAATAGTATACAAACAAATACGTTTTATATGTAGACAATGAGAAAATAAACGTACGTGGATATTTTAAGTGATATTTTTATCTCACACGAATATCGAATGATTCAGAGTGACGGTGGAGCAACGGTAGAAAAATCGTTGTTAAATAAATAACTTACCAAATGTCAGTCGTTGGGGGTCAAAACCAGAAATGTTTTCAGGGTTATATTTTAGTTTAAAACAAGTCATTTAATGTCTATTTCACATTTGTAAACAATATTTTTACCATGACAAATATTTTTTATTGTGTCAGTAAACGTCAATTCGGTAACAATAGACAATTTTGAATAAGTATCCCAGAATACACCATAGACAAATATAAGATTATAATTTTTAAAAATGACAAAATGTTAAACAATTAATAAAGCTACCAACTCGTTGAAATACAACATAATGCAAATATTTTATTTTAGAATTAAAACCTGTGCCAGTATCTTGTCAAAATCACCGGTCATTTATTAATAAAGGTTTAAAAATAAATAATTCATTACTAATGTCAAATAATTATTCTAGGTCTTCATGTTCTCCAAAGCCAGAAAAACGATTCCAAAGTTGAAACAATGTAAGTACTTATATATACCACATCACAACAATGAACTTAATTGCTAAAAGCTTTTTGGTAGTAAGAAAACAATCTATATAAAATTAAATAATCCCTTTCACTACGAAGAGTAGCTAATATTTTTAAAAATAATTTTCATATTCACCAAACGGACATTCCCTTCTGATGAAACCCAAACATGACAATGGTGAGATGGTTTCAATTTAGAAAGTTGTCAGTCTAATGTTAAAAGAAAAATGTCTTGCATGAAAAATTAAAGAGAATAGTATTTTTTTCACTGACATGTAATAGTTTCTAATAATACATTAATCTTGCTTAAAAAAAATATTTTTATTTTTATTAAATATGTTAAATCTCCCAAATAGTGTATATTATGCGAAACACAATTTTAACACAGGATCATGGGCTTGATTATTGTTTTTGATCTTAAGAAGAGTAAAAGTATTACAACACTTTGGTTTTGTTATTCAATCTCTTAACACTCAACCATTTGATGGTTTATATTTAAAATAGCAAACCCAATGTGTGAATGCAGTTATAACTAACTGTTAGTTCGAAAAATAAGTTAGGACAGAAGAAGATATTTCATTAGCAAATGGATTTCCATAAAGCAAAAAGAAAGAAAGTAAAAAATATATAAGAGAACTTGACTGACTATTCTAATAAAATAACCATATTTCAGTTTATAGGGAATTTTCATCAGGAAAGAAAGTATTCAGTCACATTTTCACCTATGGTTTATGTTATCTGATCAATTATGTAATATAACCCAAATAAATTGGCAGTACTTGGGCCTATATCATATTTATTATTACACGAAAGTCTGAAATAACTTAATTATAGTATATTTAACGGATAAAGATTTTTTTAAAAGGAAGTTCAAGAATATAATAAATGCTTTTAAACCAAATGAGTGTAAAAATGTTTATTATCAAATATGAAACAATGGTTTGATAATTATACAAGTATTATATTATTATGTAATTTTTGTTTTAAAGAATAGTACAATTCATTAAGAAAGTTTAATAAAATACTTAAAGTTATGCTATCTATATATTAAACAATTAAAAATACTGATCTATGAAAGATTAGGTATGGATGATCATATTGTATGTGACAATTCAAAGAAAAAAATACTGAGCTTCAACGTTAGTAGTGCTCTTTATTGTTAAAAAGCATCCTCCACTAGGGAACTGGAGAAGGGACTTAAATAATAGTTTTTTGTATGCTGAGACTGGAATTTGGAGCAGAGATGAAGAAGAAAGGTATTTCAACGATTGCTCAGGTTGAAATTATTAATCTGGTTTTTACTAAGATGTGTGAATCCTCAAATATACCTTTTCAGTTTCATTCGGAGGCAACATATCAAAAAGTGACTGACAAATTAAGGTAATACAATCAATTTATCATAGTTTGATAAATAAAATGTGTTTAATGACAAATCAAAGAAAAAAGATGTTACCAAATCCATATTATTTGCCAGATCCTAGACGGCTATAACGGCTTTATAAAATTTCCATGTATTATCCACGAAAATTGTCTTATTGTTTTAGAAGATTAATACACTTTATAAATTCAATTTTCTATAAAATAATAATTTTTAGTGGAATGCGAATGATAAAAGTCTTGGTTTAAATTATCTTTGCATGAATGTTTCGGGTCTTCAAGAAGTCTACAATAGCACCAGAGATATTAGTACCATAGACAGTGAAACGTCATGTGGTATTTATAACATAACCTCAAATTCATACGTCACACCGTTAACAAAATGCCTGGTTAAACATGTTAGTTGTGATTGCTTTACAAATAAAGGGGTAATATTGTTATAAAATGACGGAAATAATCGCTCTTCCCCAGAAGAAACACTATCGACAAAGAGCGCATTCAAACCCTATTGCCGACCATTGTTTTGAATAGTACGTGTATTATGATATCAATGTTTTATTATGTTAATAATTGTATACGCTTAAGACCAGATACTTTTACAGTGCTTTGTTAACAGTGTACTCAATTTATTGTTTATTCTTTATAATCAATTTAATAAATTTAAGCAACCACATTGTTTTCAGTCCTTCAAAACCGGAAGAATATGACTGGTCTATTCTGTACCCTGAAATTAAAAAAGATGATCCCGATCAGAGACGAGTAGAGTTCGCAGACATTGGATGTGGATATGGCGGACTTTTAGGTAATATTTATTTTATAAATAAATTAAATGTTTGTAAAATTAGATCAACCTCATTCCGTTTCAAGCTTGAAGGCACATACACTTCATACAATTGTGTGAACTCAGTTTTAATGTAAAGTATTGAAATTGAGGTGTCAAAATTTGGTCATATCAAGGTTCAGAAAATTTATTGGTTTATTTATTAAAGAGGAAAGAGAGTATTAATGGTGGATTGAAATTCAATCCACTGTGATCGCCATCTTAGCAGTGCTGGCGTTTTAGAATGTGTGGTCTATAGCCCATGAAGGGGATTTGTGGCATGTCAAATGTCACAGGGAATCACAACAGTGATAGTCCGTTCGGCACAGAGGACCATATAAAAATAACCACGCCATAGTGATCACTCTCTCTCTCTCTCTTGTACAACCCCTTGACGTAACAACTACTCAACAGAACAAATAGTATACAAATATTTTAATAGACATGTATTTACCATTGTGATTTCCAAATGTGGTTTAAAAACCTCTGCAAATACCACATATGTGGAATCCTAGTGCTGCTATAATATGAAAGTAATTTAAAAGATCGATGAGTAGTACCTTTGATCCTCTGTTATCTTCTCAGCGAGAATTTCTGATGTCTAGATAAATTTTGTAGATGTAAAAAATAGGTACATAGATTTGACAGTATTATGCAATAGTGGAAAGCTAAGGTATAAAAAATTAAGCAATATTTTTCTGCAATATCCTTATTTTTAGATAATCATTATTCTTTGGCTTTTTCAGTGACTTTATCCACAATGTTCCCAGAAACGTTAATGTTGGGAATGGAAATAAGAGTCAAAGTTTCTGACTATGTTAATGACCGTATATTGGCTCTCCGCTCGCAGAATCCGGGACAGTACCAGAACATAGCTATTCTGAGGACAAATGCGATGAAATATTTACCTAATTTCTTTTTCAAGGGACAGGTTTGTTGAATTTCTTATTTAGTTACTTTAAATAAATAAATTTCAAAGGGATCCAAGAAAGCAGATGTTCAAAAGACCGTAAAGTTAGTGATATGCAGTTGTTAGATTTGAATGTAAAATCACAAAAAAAAGATTTTTTAAGTTTAAGTTTACTTTAGTAAAAAGCTTTGCATACAGTCCCAGATATGTATAATCAATTGTATGAAAGCTATGACTTGAAAAAATGTTGCTAGCGATTTGGTTTAAGCTGATATGATTGTTCAAAAGAAACTATTATTAGTATTTACTTACTAAGTTTTATTATACACTGTTAATTCATTGTATTTCATAATTTTTAAATGTACATGTTATTATTTTTTGAGCATGAGGTTTGTGTTATTTTAGTTAAAGAAGATGTTTTTCCTGTACCCGGATCCCCACTTTAAGAGAGCCAAGCATAAGTGGCGTATTATCAATAAATGGTTATTAGCAGAGTATGCGTATGTTTTAGCTGAAGGTGTAAGTACATGATTATAAATCGATTATATTTTATATCGAGACAATTGAGCGCTCTAGCTCCTCAGAGTACAAATTTTATGCGGTATTTTAGCACATTTAGACATTGACTTCGAAAGTTCATGTTCTGTATTTTGGATGTTAATTTTTCAAACGAATGTATATATCAGTGATTATATCAGTAAATATTCTATTTATATATATTTTTCAATGAGGAATTATTAACAGGACATTGAGAGAGTGAGGTTTGTAGACATTTAAATAATGTAACATATCGAGGCATTATTCTTTGATTTTAAGTAATTACTTTAGTCAATCTCAATTCACAATGATTTTATCTTATTATTTATAATCATTTGACAGATATTATTAGACTAACTCAATAAATTATAAGTGTAAATCTACCTTTTGATTCGAGATTAAGTTCAGTGAACTCGACTTCCAGTGATTAATATGCGTTTATTTATAAATCAGTTAAATTGCAAGATGGACTTTGCCTGAGATTTCCAGGACAGCTGAACTCATAATTCTTATTTTATACAAGTTTTATTTATTTCAGGCTATAGTCTACACAATAACTGATGTTAAAGACTTACACGAGTGGATGGCATCACACTTCGAAGAACATGAACTGTTTGAAAGATTGTCCGAGGATGATCTTGTAAGTTGGCAGAACTTTATATATATATATTTATAGTGTATACTTTCTATAAATGGTTTATATATATATATTGAAAACTAATGAAAATCAAAATGAGTTATTGTTATTATTTGTTTTAGAAAAAAGATCCCATTGTTGAAAAATTATATGAAAGTACGGAAGAAGGACAAAAAGTTTCAAGAAATAAGGGAGATAAATTTCTTGCTGTCTTTAAAAGAATTGCTGATAAAACATTATAATATAAGCTTTGATTAAATTTATTTTTAATAAATCTTTAGTTCCGATTACAACTATTGTATTTTTGTTTCGTGCTGAATATACATTTTTAAATCAATTTTTTTGAGGTACTGCAAGATGTGAATTCTTATGATGTTACACATATTATTTGATAGGTCTATAGGTCATATAAATTATCTTTGTAAAACATTCTTATTGTCAAATAAGATAAAATAAGAATAAAATATTCCTACAGATTATAAATTGAAATTACATAAATATATAGAATTTGCAAGCTTGTCCATGCTATTTATGTCAAATTGACTTACATGGTGAATTAAGTATAGCATACGATTGCAAGTTAAGTATTACTAGCTTACTTGGTGAAAGGGACTTCGTGGGATGCTCACAATTTCTAACTACTACTACGCACAGACTGACTGCAGTGGTCTAAGAAGCTTTAAAGTTTGACATATTTAAAAAATAAAATTCATGAGTTGCTATGGTTATATGAAATATAAGGCTGAATTGTAAATGTGGAATGCAGCAGTATTTTGACTGGAAGGGTAAGTAAATATTTTGTTGTACTAATCGATACATCAATATTTTTTCAGGTTTAGATTCAGGTTATCCTTTAGTACAGGGGTGGCCAACCCAAATGACCTCGCAGCTACTTTGGTAAAGGATTATAACTCCGCGGGCCGCATATAAAATTATATATCCCCGCATTAGATTTAGATACACATAATGAGTTATTATTATTCTTACATATAAACATAGATTATAAAGGTACATTGTAAAGAAATATATCACACCTAAAATCAAATATATAAATATAAATGAATTAAAAAACATGAAATCATTTAAAAATATTTCTTTTACTTGTGCGATATTTGTTTCTCCACTCTTTCACTTAGGTTTTGCAAATCGATCTCAATTTGGGTATTTGTTATGTTTGAGCGTGTTTTGTGTTTGGTCAATTTCATTATCGAAAAAAAACGATTTGGAGGTGTAAGTTGAACCAAAAGCACTAACTTTTTGTGCCAAATTTCTCAAATTTAAAAATTTATCTTTTATAACGTAAGTGTTATAAAAATCTATTTTAGATTCTGATGTTTCAAAAATATGGTTGAATTCAATATTGCTTTGTAAGTCAACCAGTTCCATTTGGAGATATTCTGGGGCCGACTCAATTTCAATATAAAAGGGAGATGAATATATTTTTAAAAAAATGTTGTATCTGTCTAACTCTAAATTACTAAATCAGCTTTCAAAAGCAGCTGTAAGTTTTCTTATTTCTTTTGCATATTTAATGTAATTGTTACATTTTGATTTGTTACATGATTAATTTGAGTTATTACTTTTCAATTCCGATTCGAATAACAACAATTTCTTCTGAAATACTTTGTGTGATTAAATGTATCGATTATAAGGTTATCTTTTCCTTGAAATTATATATTTAATTGATTAAGTTTTCCCACAATATCCGACAATATCAGCTTAAAAGCACAAATCTTATAACCACTCATTATTTCTTAATTCTGGTACAGGTCTTTGCTTATCATTCATAAACAAGTCAATTTCTTCTCGCAACTTATAAAACCGCTGTAAACATCTTCCACGATTTAACCACTTGACTTGACTGAAGTATACAATGTCAACATATTGAGAATCGAATTCTTTCAGGAACTCCTTTAATTGTCGATGCAGAAGTGCATGTGATCGAATGTAATTCACTGTTTTTATAACTACTTGGATAACACAATCCATCGATAATACTTGGGCACATAAATTTTGTTGATGAATCAAACAGTGGATTATAATTAAATCCTCTCTTTTGGAGCCATTGCTAGTTTTTGGTTGGATTCTATTTTATCGATTATATATTATATAGTAATTTTATAGCTCTCTTTTCTTCACCTATCATAGCAGGTCTTCCGTTAGTTGATATTCCAGAAAGTATTTCTAAATCCAAGTTGTTTTCGCATAAACAGTTTTTAACAGCATGGAAAACATATTTTCCTATTGTATTAACATTTATTTAAGTAAATATGATTTGTCAAGGCAAATATATTATATGTAGTATTTATTTAATCTGTTCTCTTTTATTTAAAATATATCAAATATTTATTTGATTTTTGATAATAATAATATATTTAATAATTTTTAAATTAGATAGACCTGACCTCAAAAAAAAATTAAAATTTCTAGATTAAATATCACACAAGGCCTTAACATATAGGTGATTAAGAATATTATGAAAGTATTTATTTATATTAATTACGCTACATTTAGGATTAATTTGTATTTTAAAAATTAAGGTTTTTATTTATTTCAATAATGAAATTATTGATCTATGGATTTGTTAGCTCTTTGAAACTAAATATTATTAAAGCACTTACTTTCGGGTTTTTTTTAGATATATAATTTATTTAATATTTAAGTTGGTGGATAAGTATATCAATGATTTACAGTTTTAATAGATTGAATGGTTAATCTTGGAATTCTAGTGTGGTAACATGGTAGAAGCATTCACCCTTGATATAGTACCAAATCGACTATACTGAACATCCACGAGCAGCCAACATGATAGAGGGAGAGAGAGAAAGCTAGAATGAGAGAGGTATAGGTAATTATGTTTTTGAATTTATTTATTGGTGATTTATAGATACAATGGCAGTTCAAATGTTTCAAAACATGAATTTTAATTTGTGTGAAATTCCAAACGAGTAAAAATTGATAATGCATTATCAATGAATTCGACATGTCGTGTTTTTTTTTTTAAATTAACATTAGTGCCATCATGTCAATATTTTGATACAACAGCATTGTCGCAAAGATTATAAGAATATAAAAAAAAAATAATTTTACAAATCTAGCCCCCGAATAAACTCTGCAATAAAAATTATCTCGCTCAGAATACAACAAACAAAAAACACTTCACGGATAACAAGCCAGTGGCGTCCGCATCAAAAGGCCGTCCGGGGCCGGGGGAGGGGAGGGGAGGGGAGGGGAGCGGTGCAATGGAGCGTCCCCCCGCGGCTTACCCTTTAATTACAAGTCGTAAATTAGCCGAATGTTCGATATAACGCGATAGTGTCTCAGACGTGACAAAATTTAGTGCCCTTCAAGCGGCTCTGGCGGAGTTGCTGCCTCAAACGTCGGCTCGCCCCCCGCGGCCCACCCCCTCCCACATGCCGCACCGCCAGGGCTGCTAGCGTTTAAATTAATTATTTTATATCTCTGTACACGGTGAAAGATGTAAAATATTTATGCTAAAAATAAACCCCAGTCTGGTCACCAGTCGGCGACAGAGAGGAAACCGGGGAACAAGTGTTTTTTGGTGACTCATTCGAGCCTTCGTTCCAGGATGTTTGGAGCAAAGCATCCTACTGTACAAATTTAAAGGAGTCTCAATTAAAATGGTGAATTCCTAATTTTTTCTCTATAAAAAAAATCAAGTCGATTTGTAAACTATTGAAATACATATTTCATAAAAAAAAAATGTGGACATAAAACCATGAATAAAAAACAAAAAAAAGATGTGCGATAGCTTTGATTGTAATCAAATCAATATTGCACCCGTAATAAATTACATATTTAAATCTAAGGCCATGTACATTCTTTCCATAGTACTCGTACATTCAAAATAAAATCTTTTTTTATATTTATTATACAATTATACAAATTTGTTTTGCAAAAAACGAAGCTTCTATTTAGTATACACACAGTGAAATCTTTGAAATTATACAAAGCTATGTAGTGATTTTGAATTGAATATAATTATTATATATGTGTCGCGGGTGCCAGCCCTGCTCTAGGGTTGACGGGGGAGGATGTTGAGGGGGAAAAATTGAAATGATTTGTGGCCGTTAAGATCAAACATTGTTTGGAGCTGATAAAATAATGAACAGCCAACTAAAAAGGAAGCGTCAGAAACTCTACCAGAGCCCAGAGATTGTTTGTATTTTTAAAAGATCAATCATAATGAAGAATATTGAAGAAAAAGCAACAAAGCATACATCGTGAAAGTTATTTAAACAAATATATTTCAATAAAAAATCGTAGAAATCTTATTTTATAAAAATTATTACCTAAGATTTTTATATACTGCTAAAAAAACTATATTGATAGTGAAATTTAAATCTGAACAAATAATTTGTACGTTATTAAAATAATAAAAAAAAAACATAATAGTCGATGCAGGGTCTCATAACAAATATAGAAAGAAAAATATTGTCCTATACAAGATACGTAGATTTTTTGAAAATGTTGTAATATAATATTGTAATAAAAAATATATTTAGATATACAAGACCATACAAATCTTTATTGATGAAATAAACGGTACGTCATTAATATTTGGGTCACAAAGTTACTTAAAATAAAAATACTGTAGCATCGATATTATTATCCAAATCAAACAATACAGGAGGAAAGGGTATACGAACAAAAGCTGACTGAAATTCGCCGATAATCCCGCGTATGGGCTGAATAAAATAATCCCACGGACGCGTCAATAAAAAAAGTATGTTGATAAAACCGTCTTATTTACCTTCCTTCCAATTCCATATTGAGCATAAAATAAAATTTATACAAACCCCAAAAAACTTTACACAAAAACCTCCCATAGATTATGCTAAATTGTTTCCCTTTCCCGAAATTCCTTTCCGTATCTTGGCGTACATCTGTAAATTCGCGAACAATATCAAACATGATGAACAAAAATAACGTGTATGCGCATAAAATATTTTACTCATTTAGCTCTACCCCATTTTCGTACGGGTAGTACTTGCAAATTCGTTTTTCGGCCATAAATATTCACCGGGCTGACAGTCGGTATCGCTTCTGCGGAGGCATCCACGGCGAAAGCAGGCAATTCGTATGCGCGGCTCGGCCCGCTCACCTCAAGATGGCGGTGCCACTGTCAGTCAAAACGTAGACGTTATCTTCGAATGGCTCCGGCGGATATATTCGCTGGAGATGAGCGCGCGTTACGGAGCAGAGGCGGCCCCGAGTCTGATGCCGTGATGCCGTGATGCCGTGATGCCGTGATGCTGTGATGCTCTGATGCTCGGGCGAGGCCGTGATTTCTCCCGCGGGGTTAACGCAGAAGCGCGTTTGAGTTTTATGCCGGCAAAGATAACAGTATTTTCCGCGCAGTCGGCGCGGGCCGCTCTCGAGGAAATATATACGCGAGCGTGTGCCGCTTCTCTCGCGAGCGTAATGATAAATCGGGGAATTGGATGCGAGTGCTATATTCGCGTCACAGAGGGAAAGCGACTTTTATCTTTAATTGTGTTTTCTTTGTACGGCGTCGATCGTTCTCCGAGAGCCTTTGTGAATACGCCTGACCATATTCACAATAGCAGCCCGTCACGCCGACAGAATCTCCCTATATTTCACGAGAGGTTTATTGTATTACTTTGCACATTATGTGAAATGTACCAAATTTTCTTATCGTTTTCTGTATATTATTTAGTAAGGTCACATCTCCCTCTCACAACTCGCAGCTACCGGTCATTGAATCTACCTCTATTTTTTTTCCACAATAACCAAGTAAATTTGTTCAATAAATACGTGTACAAGTGTTGATGAAATTAGTTTTTATTGTAGATTTGAGCACGCACCTGTTGGGAGAGCATATGTTGATTGCATAATTGAATTTCTAATTACCGCATTATTTCACACGCGTAATCCGCGAAACTAATAAGACCCCTAAGCGAATATGATTAACACACCTAAAAACAATAAATGAGCAATACGGCGTCGTAAAAACAAACGATCCTGAAAATGGCTTCTATTTCAGGGGAGTCTAATGCAAAAGGTTTGTTTTATGGCAAGATGGTTCAGTTTCTGTAATAATCAGAACTAATGCGGTCGCCGCTTAAGGGTAGCCGAGTAATGGCATTATCCGGGGCGCAGGAAGTCACGGATGCGTCAGCTGGGATGATGGGCCGCCCGGCCCGCCCTCCCGCTCCTCGGGGCGAGCGTATCGATTGCCACGGCAGCTGATTACAATTAAACCCGAGGATTCCGCTTATTTATTTTAGGAGCGTGGACAGAAAACTTTCATTGTGACAATAACAGCGAAAACTTGTATTATTAATTCAACTCGTGATCATTGCATGTAATATTTTTGGACGGTTTCAATAAAATACTGCCGTATGCTACGTATACTCTGCTACAAGATTTTTAAAGGTCTGAAACTATGATTTGCTTTGAATGCACAATGAGTATTGCGATGCTTCGTCTCACAAGGTGTTGAAAGAAAAAATAATCATTTGAGTCCTGCATGATTATTCATATGAATATCAGTCGAAAGTATTTGGTATTCTAAGGGTAGCGCAGGCCGGAGGGAGCCCCAGAGCAGTCGCGAGCTGCCGACTCACCTCGCAGCCGCCGTGCACTTCTCGGCGAGTTCCGAGTCCGCGTGCAGGTCGGTCTGAGCACTGAACGTGAAATATATCTCGTAAGATAATAAAGTTGGCGGTGGCGGTGGCGGTGGCGGTGGCGGGGTGCTTAACGCCTCCCAAGATGGCTGTTAGAGGAGCCCGGCCGCCGGGCCGCCTAATTCGCGCCATAATTAGCGTTTGCTCTACCTCATTATTAGCACATGAATTATTGTAATTGCGCCCAGAGTTATAAGTTTGGCCGAACTGTTTTTCTGGCACACCCGGTGGGAGAGTCGCGGTGATATAGGAGGCGCCGTGCAGGTGGCCGCCGTGAGAGGATGCTCGAGTCGTGTTCGGAGGTGAAATGTTACTCTGGGAATACCGCGTGTTTTATTTCGCATTAAAGGGCACATTTTACTGAGGTAAAAAAAAAAAAAAAAAAACTTAAGGTACTTGTTTTTTATCCGACCACCAAAAAACTTGCACCTAACCTTTTTTTTTTAACCTAACCTAACCCAACCCAACGAATCGAGCGGTCATGGAAATCTGCAATGAACGAAATAAACGCCACAACGGGACTCATCGTCATATGATAGATTCTTATCTCTGCGAGTACATGTACATTAAAAAAAATTGGTGGTCGGATAAAAAACAAGTACCAAACTTAATATATATATTTTCACCAAAGCTCATTTTCATTGAATGCACAAAAACAACAATAAATTGCATTGTAGATTTTAGTAAGTGGGTTCATGTGTATGAAAAATAATGATTTGTCATTGATAGTTTGTAGGTCATATAACATACAAGGAAATCTTTTACTACAAAAACCAAAAGCAATTTAATTGTCAAAACTGCCATTGTATTATTATTCAAATATATACAAATTTTTCCTCGATTGAAATGAAAAATCATCCTGCCAATGCAGAAATGAATGAGTAATATTATATACGGAAAACAGAAACTTATTGACCGCGACAGTAAAAAATCACACTTTGATTTTATGTACAATATTTTCAAAGAAACCACAACCTACAAACATATTATATAGCTTACAAAGTGGTTTTTATGTTCAAGGTGGTTGGTTTGTTAAAGTTTGTTCTTTGAATTGATAATCTGAGATAAATAGGTTAAACCACAAGTAAGTATTAGAGGATGTTTATATTTATAAATATATACATGAATGTAAATATACATGTAAAAAAATAAAATTACGCTGAAAATGGAAATAAGAGAATGAATGAGAACACATTACTTTAACTATTGTACAAATTACGCAGCAAAATAATCCCATTTTTTTTAAAACAGTCACGCCTTGTCTAATAGTAAAGAAAGTAAATTGAATTACCACAAAACTTTAATATAAAAAATTCAGGTAATTAATTAGTTATTAGCCGTGTTATTTGAGTTTCACTGATTTATTGCAAATTATTTAGTAATTTGATTTGACGTCTGCATATTGTGGTTCTATTTTTTGTAGTTTTTGAAAACATAATCATATTTTTTAAAAATATATTAGTACGATTTATTGTCGATTTAACTACATTAAATAATTTAATACATGTGCATAAACGTGTACAAAATATTGTCAAGCATGGGCCCTTCTTTAAGATATACGATATATATAGGTGAAGAATTCTTATTGATTAAATTATATTAAAATGGCTAATATTTTTTTAATACACTAAGAGTATTCAATACAGTATTAAATGTAATTCCACGATTATGATATGGAGTTTCAATTGGGCGATGTTTCAGGAGTCCCTCCGACCTCAGGTCTGAAGCCTCCGCCTCCTAAATCATGAAAGTTTTTATTACCTGAGTGTTCTTAAGTGTGCAAATTAAATGGGCCGTAATAATGAGATATGATTGTACTTCCGCGACGGCATTCATTTATTAAACCTTATTCGAAATTAAGTGCCGTTATACTAGATAATCTCACTCGACTTATGGCATGGTTGAATAGGCAGCCGCTGCTTTAAATTTATATAACGATTTATATTATTAATTGTAGCTATGAATATTTAATCATCTGTCTAAAACTTAGACCCACCTTTACAATGATCTGATACGATAATCACATTACAAGAAAAGCTTTTGATACTTTTTTTGTAAGGATCTTTTGTGGTATATTTGGACTTTATTTATAAGATTTTGAAAATTATTTGAAGGATGAAATATGCTTGGCTTTTGTAAAATCTTCGGTTTGATTTTGCAAATCTCTCAAGACAAAGAAACGATAAAAAATTATAAGGGCAAACAGTTTTAAGACTGTTGAAATTTAAGTAAAAGTAAATTAGATTGTATACATAAACAAAACGGTCTCCAGTCATCGATAAAGTTTTGATGATGTTTATTGATTTTAATAATTCTAATTGATTAATATAAATATTAACAAATAATACTTCAAAATAATTTTCATTCAAGATTATGACTGTCTGTTGACGTAGTAGTAGAACAGTCATTACCATTATGAATTAAAAGAAATGAAAACCCCACGAGTAAAATTTCTCCATGTGTGCGGATGTATACAAAACAAACGATGTAATAAGTTGAATACAGTCGCAAATGATTTAAATTAAATAAACTATACTACTCATGCTAATACATATAAAAAACTGGGTTTTTTTTAGATTTTATTAGTTTCTTCTGAATATTCTGTGCCATTTAGAACGCTCGGTTTTAACAAAGGAAATTTCCTCCATCCATTTGAATATTAAAAATTTAATAACAACTATAGCGTAACCATTCATTTAACATTTAAAATTTTGTTGATCAATCAATCGGGGTAAAAATAATTTAATGCATCAGTATATTATGAACTGGGTGTGTGTAGCATCGAGTAGAGCGTATAAACACACATTGATTTTAAAACTAGGGATAGTATATATTCGGTAAGCATATTTTTTTAAAACAAATTTTTTGATTTAAGAGTAATGTATTACTCACAAGTCGGAAGGACTCACCAATTGGCAGCCATTACGTGCTTGGTGACATCGATAATATAGAAGACGGCAGGCGCCACACTTCATTACATGACTGCGCATTGTGTCATCGATGATTTTGACTTGTGAATTGCTCTTTGCTTCGGTTCCGTAGGTGCCCATATAAAGAGCGACCGACAATCAAACAAGACATTTGTCTCAAAAAGATCTTATCGATCAAATTTTTAAGCTAGTTGGATAATATATCCTTTTCCGCGGCTATTTTTTCTCCATGTTTCAGCGTTATTTGTATAATAGCAGACGGTTAATTATGGAGAGTATGGAACAGAATACAGAATTGTGCAATTGTCTAGAGCTGATTGTGAACCAAAATGTGTAATGGCGATCTCCTTAAAACTTTTTTTTTTACGGATCAATAATTTTCATTTCAAAGCATATGACAGATATTGATACCCATTGATGACAATGTATTTTATTTTCATCCTTGGCGTTACAGCCCGTAGTGAGAGTTCTGGACTAATCCAAGAAATGCTAACCTTAAGCAAGGTATCCCTCGCTACATCATCCAATCATCACATTTTTGATCTACCCAAACTCATAATGGTTATCATATACCTCCTTTGCCAGGCTTTATATCCTAATCGAAACAACGGATAGATATTAAACGCAAATAATTTTTTTTTATAGCTAAAATCTATTAACTTGTCTATAAATAAAATAAAGCTGCCATAGCATCAATATTTGATAAGCTCATCGCTTTCGTCACAAAAAGCCCACAAAAGACAACCCAAAACATCAATTCCGCGTCGGGAGTTCACAATCCATTTATCAGGAGCGCCGAGCAGACGGGGAGGGGGGACCGCGACAAGTCAAATTTAACATCACAAACAATTTAGCAATGTGCTTGAGTTTATAATGACGTAACAAGTTTTATAAACTGTCAGGCGCCTGACGCGGCCCGTCATGCCGGGGGAACGTCGTCCTTGCGGCGCGGTGCCGAGGGGTGGCTTCGGCCTGTCGGCGCCGCGGCGGTCTATCAATCCTACCTAGTGATATGCGAACGGCTGGTTTATGGGCCACCTGTGGAGCGTGCCCCCTCCCCCGCCGCCCCCTGCACCCCTGCACCCCTCCACCCTGCACCCCTGCGCCCCTGCGCCCCTGCGCCCCTGTGCCTCCCCGCCCTCGGTGCCGCTTGTATCGGGCCCGTCCCGAGCGCTCAGCCCCTGGGCGAGGAAATCAGATACAAGCGACGCATACATTTTTAAATAAATACATTGTTGCCAATTTGTTATTTGATAAATAAGAAAAACATTAAAAAATTATTATTGTAATAAAATTAAATACCTACAGTTTATTTATAGTTAGATTTTTATGTTGTTTGGGTGTTTGCACAGTGATTACATATTTCAAATATTGATTGACCAAAATATATAATCTGTATTTAAAAAAATGTGTTTTTATTAGCTCGTAAAGTATTGATGTATTTTTTTGAAACATAATTTAAAAATAAAATTAAAATAAGCAAAACGGAGCTCTAATTCTTAAAATATTAATTTTTGGTGTAATGTATGTTATTAAATTATTTAAAAAAAAATAGCAAATACATCTGCAAGCACTAGGTCGTAAGAAGACAACCGTGCAATATTTAATTATACTTATAAATATTTAAAAAATATTTTTATACTGAGAAAGGCGGTTATTTTTGTCTGTATTATGCGATAAATAAAAAATCGACTCTGGAAATTACTTGAAAGTACAGTTTTAACTTATAGCAGATATGAATAATATTTTATCGAAAAAAAAATAACTTATATAAGTTATTGACTAAAGTAAACAATGTTGTCTATAAATATAGATTTATGACTAATGCGCACACTTCGGCTGAGGATAGTGAATCATCATCACGAGCCAAGGAAACTCAAAGATAGTAGTACATGACTGTTTTAGTAATAACCGCAAATAATCATTGTCATTCAATAGATTTTTACACACATTTATTTGTAAAAAAAATTGACTAACGCATTCGAGGAATTTACGAGCAATTTTGCGTCATGTATTAATTGATTGAACAAAAAATATATATGGCTAAATTAATGCGAAATATTTAAAGGAATACGTATTCTAAATTACTAATTGCTTTGTCTAGAACGGTGGCTCTCAAACTCTTTTGGTCCACGGACCCCCTTTCATAGTCAAAACTTGCCTACAGACCCTGGGTGAAAAACTACATATATTCATATTATACACTAGTTGGTAGAAGTATCGACTCTATTGCGTTCCTGTATTAACCTGCCTGACTCACCGCGATGCTTGTTATTACTTGTATTTTATGCACCTGTCTATATTTATATTTTACGTATGACGTAAAAATCGCTAATAATGTATTCATTGTTATTTATTTTAACTACCATATTAATAAAAATGTGTCACAATTTTTTTATTTTATATTAAACCTTGCGCGGACTCCCTGACGTTGTTCAGGGACCCCCAAATCGATTTAATTTTTTTAAGAACCCCTTGGGGTCCGTAGGGACCACTCTGAGAAGCACAGGTCTAGAACTAGTGACGAGTGATTTACACGCAAGTACGCGTGTTGATTTAAAAAAAATTAAGTCTGTATAAAGCATAAATAACACAACAGAACGTTTCAATCAAGCATGCAATGATATTGCCTAGACAAGCGATGCATCATAATGCCACGAAGCCTGCGTTGATATTATTAATTCGAGCATGTGTTCGGCGCATCAATTTGCATCAACAATTGAGTCTGACGCTATAGGCCTCTGCGCCGCTGACAGTCGTGAGCTATGCGCCCGCTCGTAGCCGCGACGTAGTGACGTGCTACGCCGTAGTGCCACAAAATGCCTCAGTGACAACACCGCCGGCTACGAGCTGCCAGTGGAGTGAATAGGTCTACGGGAACAGGCCGATATATTAAAGCACAGAGCCGAACCGTAGCAGATTGAATTTGATAAATGTTAAAATTGATAAAAAAAATTATTGATTTTTGTGAAGACCGTTTCACAGGAAGTACGATTTTGCCTATACAGGTTTGATTGATTGATAATGATTAAGTACATTTTTTTAAATATTGAAAATTGATTAAATAAACTCTTAGAAAAATATCATCGTGATTTGTGTGGGATTTGAATCCACATCCCCAAACTTACATGGCCGGTGTTTCATGGCCATCCCACACAAATCACGATGATATTTTTCTAAGAGTTTCTTTAATCAATTTTTCACATTTACATACACGTTTTTCAAATTTATAAATTATATAAGAAAAAAAAAACGCTTTTGATACACGCTGTGACACAATCGATAACCCAATTCAACTCATAATATTATCATATTTTAGTGATGCCACTATTGGATAGCAATCAATAGGTTGTCGGTTGTGTTTATTGTTGTATCAAGCGCTAAGTTGCTTTATAATATTTGTGAAATATGATTTTAATTAACACCAAACACGCAGTTGTCATATAAATAAAATAGTTGTCCATTGAATTCCTATGTGATTTACGTTTAATAAATAATTTATCACCTGTTTAAAGCTTGAAAAAGTCTATTTATACTACAGTAGAAAAAAAAATCCGCCGTAAGCGTCGAAATGGTAGAGATAAGAATGCATGAATATAAATAATTGATTTTTAAAACATGTTTTCATATAATCTAGTGAGTGTCTGTATTTGTAGACTGTACGTCGCTGCTATTTAATAGCATGTTACTATCAGGAGCCACAGATCAGTTTGGCCGGTACACGCGAATGTTCTAGCTCCGCTAAATGTCCGGCGCAGTCCAGATCAGCTGCAGCAGATAGACAGACAGATTATTACTATCGAAGATCAGATCTCAGGGTGTGACGTCAGAGAAGACTCCCTCCCAGCTGTAGGCAAAGCCTCTCCTGCCTAGCGTGATGTCAGATGCAATGTGAATTGATTTGAGATTACTCAAGGTAATACAAGAATATTAGAAAATTATTATAATAAATTATTGGAACCACTATAAAAAGTAGCATTGTAATTGCAATAAGTAAACATTTTTTAGTATAGACAAAGATACTTGATTACGGAAAAATAAGTAAATCAAAATTCTTATTATGTAGGTTGTACTAACTCGTGTCCGGTTGTACGTGTCCTCTAATGGCCTTCTATAGGATGCGGTTTATATTATTAGTATTAACTTTCTGAATGTATTTATTATATAAGAGCGGCTTTATTATGATATTTTATAAGCTCAGGTAATATCATGTGGCGAAATGGTCCAATCGATAGATAATTCGTAAGCTGTTGCCCACCATGTTGCAACCGATAGTCGAACGGTAGTACAACGATGGCACTCTATTATTTTCGGTGGAGGAAGACCTTATTGGCTAATTCGCCGTTCGGTCGTCGGTTGTGTCGCAACGTGTGAAGTCGCCTTCATCAGCTTCAGCAGAAGACACGCAGTCAGCTGACATTTCCCCAGCGCCATGATCCCGCCATGGCACGAGCGCTATTGGTGGAATATCAGCTGGCGGGGGTGATTTGCACGGAGGGGCGGCGATGCTTGGCCCGAGTTATGTCTTGTATAATTCGCCCGTAATTCTGTGATGTTTGTAGGTGCGGATGATGGTTGTTGTGGAAGAGTTATTGACCTAGGAACTTGCGCTGCCGTAAATGTTTCTACGGCCAAGCCAACAGTGTATGATTTACACTTCGTTGTAAACAATATAACAGTAAGTACGTACTTTCGAGACAAGTAACACAAGAGAACATATAATACGGCTGTGAATTTATAAAACTATATTTTTCATTAAAAATATTTTTTACAAAGTGTTTTTTTTGTAATCTGAAAGTGAATAGTGTTTTTATTTTTGATCTTATTATAATATTATGAATCCATGAAAATTGCTCAACATTGTGCAAAATGGTAATAAAATTTGGTAAAATTATTGTAGCCTACGTAAAAATAAGAACGTTATGTTTGTGATAAACAAACGTAGATGTAAATATATCTACAACAGACTGTTTAAATTCTTAATATTGTTAATTATCTTAATATCTTAATTCTCAATTGTGTAAGTGAGCGTTTTCGTCTTTTATAGTTTAAAGAAGCCCTTGAAAGATGAAAGTGCTAATGAACAAAAATGATCCTATTCTCCTTATATTTGTTGTACAAATAAGTAAATTACGCAGCCCCGTCGTTCGCCTGTGAGGCTTTGATTCTTGAATGCCGGAGTACGTTTACACAGAGTGGAATAATTCATGAAGGCGTCTGGCACGGTTTCCTTCATAAGTTAATAAAACTGCAAATCTCGCGGAGATTTATCACTCCTTAGCGCCGTCAACCGCGAATGATATATTCATTTCAAATTCCACAATGAATACTCATTCGCTCTTCCGCTTGGCCACGCCATCTGTATACACGTCCCCAAAAAACGGTATTCCTTTGTCGTCGCGGCTCTGAGGACTAAAGCAGCCTATACTTATTCCGAGCGTCTCCAAAATTTAAATAAACAAATCTCACTAACAGCCCTAATAAACAATTTCCATTCCTCACCACGCGTAGCCCCCCCGCCCCCGCCCCGACTACCCTCGAGAGAAATCGCCTCTACGAACAGTTCGCATCTTTGTCTATTAACCCCCTTTTAATCGTATTTAAATATTGCGATGTCGGCCGCTCTCTTGAACTTAATAGCGCGCTTCAGAACAAGTGGTGATTGGGTAACTTTTATTGCCTTAATAGTTATTATAATGACCACTTAAGAATCACCCATCAATGGGTTTATTCAGGACTAACGACGAGTTTATTTTGAATAAACGTTAAATTAGTTATTGAACAATTAAAACGTACACAGAACGACTTGATAGTGTATGAGCTATACACTTTCAACAAAACGGATATGTATCAAATATTTATTATTGATTGGCGAATAGCGATACTTTTATTAGAATGCGTTGTTTTAAAATAAAATCTACATATTATTGTTTTGTTTTATGTATATATAAACACCTGGTCTCTAGTATAACGGCATAAGAACCTTGTTTAAAAAACAATATTGTATTATATTATTAATATTCATTGCTATTGCAGTTGATTGATTATTAAAGTCATGACAAGTTAATGTACAAAGAAAAAACTATTGACACTTTAAAATATATAGTATTTTTCTGGATGATCATATAAATGGCTTGAAGATTACGAATTCTTTTTGTTGTAAGCGCTATCGCTTTGCACGAGCTTTTTCTGAAACTAGACTTTTTGGTCTTACAAAACTCTTGGAATGCAAAAGCACTAACAAAGAATAATAAAGACAATCTGCTAGTCATTTGGTTCTTCACGTTTGTTATTGAAATGTCAACAGATATTTTATCTGTAAATATTTACAGTCTGTCGTGAAGCGGGTAATATAAGAAGAGTATCAATTTATTGCTATAAAGATTTTTTGTCAATCGTTGTTATGAAAAAAAAATATTGGTAGATAATAAAAAAGGGTATGATGAAAAAAAGAGTGAAATCATAAACAAGTACAATAAATAATTAGAAGCTATGACACGATTATGGCGCAATCTGCAATCGGGCGCGCGACCGGAAGGAAGAACTAAAAACACAAACGATATTCCCGCGATATTAATGTTTTCAAACTTTTCCAATTTTCCCGAGAAAGTATGTCAATGTTGATCTTGCGCCGCAGATAGCCACCGGGGAGGGCGGGGAGGGGCAATAGGCCATAACGACGGGCCCTCTGCCCAGGGGGCCCGGCTCTGGGGCCCCGGGGGCGCAGGCCCGGCCCCGAGGCCCCACCAGCCCGCACGTAATTGGAACCAAGATTGAAACGTACACTTTTATAAAAAAAAAATCATTGAGTCAAAATTACGTTTAGAATATTTCTCTAAGTGTGTGAATTTTGTTATCGATGTGTATGTGCAAAAATTGTGTCAAAGTATTGACACAATTTTTTGGTTTGGTACCTTGCTTGTTATGTACAAGGTTTGTCATCACAATTTGGGGAAACTTTCCAAACTAGTCGATCGAAATTGTGCTATATATGGGAGTGACTGAAGCTACACCCCCTGGTTTATCTTCCCTCTGGTTCCGATGACACGCTTCAAGAAGCCATCCAGTGACTTCATCAACTGTGTCTCGCCACTGACTTCAGGTCATCCAGGCACAGGCCCTCCTGTCGGCATAGTATTGACACAATATGCATGAGTCAACAAAAATAAAAAAAATACGAGGCGCTATCACGTCCCCGCGCCGGCCCTCGCAGCGTCGTGCCTTGAGGAGCAAAAAAGTAGAGAACAGAGGTACCCCCGCCCTGGCGAACAGGAGCGTATAAGGGAAAAAAAGAAACATCCATAAAAGTCAGTTGGGCGGAATGAGCGACAATAAACTGTAGGTATAAATCAAGTAGCTGAAGCTATTTTCCCTGATTCGCTGTGCGATTATCGCGGAGGGCGGGGGCGGCGGCGGGCGGGGGCGGGCGGCCTCCTCTTTAATTGTCCACATTAACATTTTATATTTTTCTCGGGGATTGAGGCAAATATTTGCGAGGAATTAGCCGAGTGAGAGCCCCCCCTGCCCGGCCCTGCGGCCCCCGAGGTCGGGGAATAAAAACAATTCTTAAGACGGTAAAACAAATGATAATTTCATGACGATTTGAAGAGATAGATCAGTTTATTTAAACGTGGTTTTATTTATGCTCATTAATAAAAAAAGTATAATTTACTAATAGCATTAAAAGTAAATATATACAATTTTTTTTTCAGCGTATCTATGGAATTTTCTGAACAATATTGTACGGTTGTATAACCGCTTGATACATTAAAAGCTCAAAAATCAATCACTTTTAAAATAAGTATCAGTCCACTAGCAGTCACTGACGTCAAAGATATTATCAATTATGAATCTGAGACTCAAAATCCGAATTCAATTAAATCCGCCAATAGTCTCCCCCTCCTTCGCCCCCCCCCCCCCCGCCGGTCGGATTTGTCTTTGTTTTTCTTTCCCCCCTCCGGAACAGATCTTTCTTTATGGGAAGACCGGTTGTCGCTGAGGACGATATTTAGTGCCGGCGAGTAAATCAAGCGGGCTGACGGCCGGGGGATAATTTACCCAGTGTCTTATTTAATGGAATGCCTGCCCCCTCCCCGCTCCCCCCCGGCGCCCCCCCCGCCCCCCGCAGCCGTGACGAGAGTGTCCCCCCCTCGCCGCTCTTCTTTGTTGCGAATTTGTAGACGGTTTTTGTTGTAATGCTGAGGGAATTATTTTTGAAGTTTGATAATGATAATGTGCTTAAAAATAAACACGATAAAAAAATGCACTTCATATTAATATCAAGTTATTTTTCTTAGAAAAGTAATTGAAAAGCGTAAAAAATTGAGAATGTTTATTTTGATTATTTTGTTATTTTTATCAGCACTCTTGGAGAATGGGAACATATAATGCATTACAAACAATAAAAAAACAGAACCCTCTTAAAACAACGGCATGCTATGCATTAATTATTTATACGTGACATTTGCATTAAAATGCAAATTCTGTAAAATTAATGATTATTTTCTATATTGAAAGAAAAAAAGAAAATTGAACCATCATCTTTGCACTCACAAACCTTTTACTGAAAATAAAAACTATGAATTGTTAATTTTTTTATTTTCATTAAAAAGAAATCTTTATCGAGTATATGATGTAAATATCCACACGATCAATAAAATTATCGGTGTTCTTATTTAATATTTAATGGAATTTTTTTTACCGTAACCAAGCCTATGAAAGTATTTTACTTAAAATAAACTGATTTTTTTGTACGCAACCAACAATATCAAAAAACTTCCGGTGAATTCATATTTCAGAAAATATGCTTTTTAGCTCCTACGTAGAATTCACATTTTTTAATCAAAGCTAACTGACAAACCTCCAGAGATGGAACATCCCGCTCGAGAAAGAAGCGGATCTCTTGTTTACCCAATCTAAATTCAGCAAAGGTATTTAATATCAAATTTGTAGATATCCTTATTTATGTGTTATGGGCTCCGTGGAGTCATTTTAATGCACATAAGTCATTTAATGGCTAATGTATGCAAATTGCGCGCTCGCCCTGCACTCTGATAATGCAACAAAGGTAATAAAAATTTAAATGCATCAAGCTGCACTATAAAGACTGATTTATGTCACGCGGGACGGAAGGGGTCCGCTGAAGATAATTTTAAAATATTGCGCATCGGAGGGGGAGGGAGGCACAAGATTAGACCGAAGGGGCGAGAGGGTAGGGGGAGGAGCCACAGTAAATAATAAAAAAAACAAACCTTTAACCTCACCTGCGACACGGAGACACAAAGCCACTGACATAATTTGTTGTATATCGACGCATAAGGGAGGAAATTTTTTAGAATGACTGAGGGAAAAAAGCACATTTCGTGGGTAGAAGATATCAATTTGTATCGGACCAAGTTCTCCTGGCATCATCGAAATATTATATTATGTTGATCCATAATTTATTGAGCGCTGTTACTTTGAATGCATATTTTATTTATGGATTAATTCGGATGTAGTCTATAATGGGCATTCTAATTATTTAGTTGAGATTTTAATGAGAGTGGTAGTTTAAATTTAACGATAATGAAACGTAAAATGAGGTCGTTAGGCCTCACACAGCATTTATTAGAAAATAACTACTAAATAACAATGACCATTATAAATACAGATAATAGAGTTTACATAATTTATGTTCATGTAATGAAGAAGAATTTTAATTGCCTAAACTAATGGAATAACAGCGTCACAGATTTCAGAGACAGTCTGGTTTGAACAATGGATTCAGAAATTGTTTGCTATTCTAATAAATTCTCTGAAATACATGTATACGTTATTTCTGAGTGTAAAATACATTATATATTACATATTTTTTGTATTAAAAACTACATTTTATTTTTTCAATGCGTAACTTGGATGTTGCCATTACAAAAATCAACCGGAATTACAGTTTCGTTGAAAAAATAGTGTAACTGTTATTTCAAATCATCCATACCTCCCTGCCGATTCCTGCACAATACTACTAATAATAAAATATAGTATATACCGTTATCGAAGTCATAATAGGAGTTTTATATAATCGATATGCTTAAACAGCTTTCAATATATATTTTGCGTATATATAATAGAAAGCTGCGTTAAGTTAACACATAGCTTTGAATAAAATAAATGAAACTAATACAAAAAGCCGATACGGAGCAGTCGTCCAAAACTCACAATTAAAGCTGGAAAACAAAGCCAGAGCGTTCTTATTTTTCCTCCGGGTCGCCCCCGCCCCGGCCCCCGCCCCAGCCCCCGCCCCAGCCCCCGCCCCCGCCCCCGCCCCCGCCCAGATGCGGCGGGGCTGTCGCGGCTAAAGCAAGCCATTTGAATGCATGGTCGTCCGTCAGTCAGGGCGGCATTACGGCGCTGCCGGGGGCGTCTTGGGCGGCTCGAGGGGCGCGAGGAGGATGCCATCTTATTCTAAGATTGCTTTGTAACTTTTTACAATAAAGAAAGCATTATCTTTTGTAAAAAAAAAGCTGTGGATATATTTATATGTATTGAAACTATTTAAATTTAAATTTATTTTATACTGATTCATCATAAATATATGGTTATTTCACTGAGCACATACTCATGCTGAGCCAGTGTTCATGGTTTTCTAAAGGGAAAATAGTGTAGTGGGTCCTCAGGTCTTTCTATTCCGCAGTTTTATATTGGAAACAAATGCCTAATAGCATTATTATATAATAATTTCTTTACGAAGCTCCGGCGCTAAGATCTGATACTACCTTGTAGCGGCCCTTTACACACGCTCAAGGCACATAATGGCAGCCGTGCACGAGCAACAGAATGAGGAGAGCGTGAATTCTTTTAATTAATAATATTTTTAAAATATTTAATTTGTACAAATAAACATAAAAAAGAAGTTGAATACTGTGACTTCATCTGTTTCCGCTTTCAAAGGCGTCCGCAGCGCAGGCGAATCCATCTGGGGCGGCGCACAAAGGCTCACTATCTGGCGGGCGCCGCGAGCCGCCCCCGCCCGCCCCCGCCCGCCCCCGCCCGCCCCCGCCCGCCCCCGCCGTCCCCCGGGCAATCCGGCGGAGCGTCGAAACGCCGCCGTAAATCGTCATAAAACTGTCGCGCTGCATGATGTGACGCTTTGCCGGGGGTAATTAAACGACAATTTATAGTGGGAGGCGCGAGGGGCGACCCCCGCCCCCGCCCCCGCCCCCTCCCCCGCCCCGCCGTCTGGCCGGGATGACTTCATCCCCGAGTCATTTTTTTGCAGGCCCTGATAATGAAAGTTTGGATGATTAAATCCAATAGTACGCCTCTGACGTCACTTCCGCAGTGCTCGTAGATTTATTAAGTTTTTTTTTTAATAAAATAGGAAGCTTTCGTTATTGGGCGTTTCATCTGAGATATTCAATATTTATTACTTAAAGTCTTTTGAGTAAGAGATTGATTTACAAAATATCTTTAATTATTTAATAAAAAATAAATATTTAGAAAATAATAATTTTGGGCTATTAAATAATAACGTATTATTTTGTAGTCAGGGTCAAAACTGATGAATATTTTCACACGTCGATTTAAAATAGAATATCAATTAGAAAAAAAGATGACCATTTATAATAATAATAATTAATAATTATTAACATTATTTAGTGTACGTTGCAGTGTTGTCACCACAATGATGTCACCACGGAAGGAATTGCGCGTGCACTTGTCGTGGTCAGGAAATGAGACGCACGCCACGCTGACGTTACTTCAGCGAGCGTCGCATCATATTTCCTGTACTTGTGTATTGAAGTTTGATCTTTCTATTTATGTTTTGGATGAATGTACTTTAATTGTGAATTACATTTCCGATGTATTAGATGACAGGCGGGGCGAGTATTTGTACAGTCACCTGCTAACCAAGCGGGCGATTAACAGCGGGGCTCGTGCGTGCCGGCGAGGGTGTGCTGGCCGCGGGGTGATGGGGTGATGGGGTGGCAGGGTGACGGGTGACGGGGTGGCGGCGCACTGTACTCAGCAGTAAATTCGGAGCTGTCTCTACGAAGACGCGGGGAGACGGGTGGCTGCGGAAATAGATTTGAGGGGACCTGCGGATCCGGCGGTGCTGGGCGGTGATTGCGCCCGCTGAGTGCTTTGTAGCCGGAGTCACCCTGTATGTACCCAATCAGGAGTGCCAACTATTGGGTTTACTAGAAAAGCTGTCGATCAATTATATAATTTTACTCAAAAGTGCAGAATTTAATATATATTTAAATATATATTTTTTTAGCTCATTCTCATTTGGGGGAGAAAAACAAAAAAGTAGAATGTACTGTAAATTTGATAAAAATATATCAAATTAATATTTATAAAAAAGTTTAAAAATGTTATAAAGTATTGGACGAAAATCATCATCATATATAAAACCACCATACGTTTGCCTGAGATAATAATACAACGATCAATGTTCATTATATACTTTTAATCACTAGATATTCTCTTGTCTCTACTTGTTTAAAAGCTAAAAATCAAAAAAAAAAATCGTTTTTTTAAATATTCATGAATAAAATTTCAATAAACCGTGCCACTATGTTAAGCAAAAACATTATCGAATTACTTTCGAGGTCCATTGTGATTTTACTAGCGTAAGGTCAATATTTTCTGTATCGAGAGAACGTCGAAGGACGCAGCGCGTAAATACAAATATATTTATTTTATTTGTCACGGGGAGAGAGTATAAAACATAAAAAAAAAACAAACACTCGTATTCCGATTTGAAATCAAGCTCCGTCCTCTTCATAAATATCCGAAAGGAGCGCACTTTACTTCTCGATCAATCCGCCCGGCCAGGAGAGCGGAGCAGATGCTGCCCCACTAAATATTCGAATTTATCTTTTCCAAAAACGGAAAAAGATAAAAGGCATCCTGTCGTAATCGAAAGGGCCGAGTGCGCGCGCCAGGCAGTAACGCACGCCATCGCCCGTCATATCTCCTGCTTTGCCCGGCGGCCGTCAGAAGCGCGCGGCCCCTCGCACCTGAAGCGGCAATTGTCACGATTCTTTCGCGTCTGATATGGCCCGTCTCTCCGGGCCTGCGTGGATCCCCCCCCCGCCTTGAGGCGCGTTCATATCGGTGGCTCTTGATTGGATGGCTTGACGACGGGTTGTTTGGGATTTTATGCGTTATTGCCATCGGTATAGTGCAATCTTTTCGCAATGAATAAGAGCACACCCTCAAATAAACGATATTATTAATAAACTAGAAATGTAGCCCGTCACAGAATGACGTATTCGATGAACGATGCAATAGTGTTGGAACATATGTTTGGCTGAATACTCGAAAATGCTGCTCACGTTTTCCCTCCAATTCATTGCATGACATTTTTGTCACATTTCGTGTCACAAACAACGCATCACTTTCTCTGCACTGTTCTTTATTTAAAAAGTTCTAAATTTGAAATTCTCGCGGTGAACAACAGAATTCTAAAGCTAAAGCATATTTTATTCAATTAGTTTATGAATGAAAATATTATCCTATCATCTTCAAATTCGCCACATAACTGCGGAAAAATTTACTGAACTTACTTGCAAAAAATCAGCGTTGTATCTTGTAAGATATTCTATAGAGAACCAAAAAATGAAACATACATACACACACACAATGGATATTATTATTATAGATGACACATGCTTAAATCGATATTTCATATATTCATATATGTTTAGTTTATATTCATATATGTTAAGCGATATAACCCTTAAATCTCGCTGGAGATACACCAAATGTTATGTCGTCTCAGTTGACACTCGATACAGAATTATGGCTGTATATAATGAGAATTTTTAAGGTACCATGAGTTGACCGCGTCACAAAATGAAAAAAATTTGACGTTGGTAAAGAAGCGGGAGGTCCCAATTTTGGGCACATTTTTTGTAACAGTAAATATAGCATCCTCCAGCTGATTGTCCAAGGAAAAATCGAAGGAAAAGGAGGCATTGGAAGAAGAAAGTTCACGTGGATGCGGGGTTTGCGCCAATGGTTGAAGATCGGAAGTGTCGTCGAATTGGTGAGACCCCTACCTCTTATTAGGAGAGGCATCAAAAGTAGAATATAAGTTTTTTTTATGCAACTTTTGCACAAGGTAAATTATTCAGTGCTCTGATCAGAAAATAAAATTAGTAAATGTATTAAAGTATGTAGAGCACGCGATGAGTGTGGACAGAGCTCTGGCCGGGCAGGGAGGACATAGCGGTGAGTTAGCGCAGGACCCGAGTGATCCGTTCCAATAGCGGTGACAGCTCGGCGTTCGCGTGTCCACCGGAGAGGACTTAGCTGTTACATTATAGCAGTGCCGCGGGAGCTGGTAATGTTGCCAGCTATCTTCCACTTATCCTTTATTTTGAGTTGCCAACATTCAAATAAACAATCGTTACTTAATCGCCGAATAACATCGTCCGTGCCGAAACGTCAGGAATAACACACACACACACACACACACACACACATATATATATATATATATATATATATATATATATATATATATAAATGTTAGTGTAAACTATATGTTTTTATAGGTAGTGCAACGAACGATGCGGCAAATATTCATTAAGATTTTCAATTAGCTCTTTGCTGTGGTTGAGCACCGGTTTAAACAAGCCGCAAGTAAATCGATGCAGGAAAGCGGCTTAGCCGGAACTCGATTTTTTCGTAAATAGATTAGATTTTAAGTGTACAGGGGTTGAATGCAGGCAACTACTAAGAGATTCGTGCAGGGATTGATTTATTGCTGTGTATTTTCTGAAAGTTTTAAATTTAATATTTAAGATCTATGATTCTTATTGTCTTTAGTAGATTGTTTTATTTTTAAGTATAAAGTTGTTTTGTTACCAAGGCTATTTAGATTACTTCGATGTGTTATCTAATCATTGTTCCATACAATACAATTATTATCAAATATTAATTATTCTAATTTCATACATAAATGTATATACAGTTTTCATTTAGTTATATTTCTGATTCACCGGTAAATATATTTCTGAACGCCACTTATAATAAAAATATAAAAATATTAAAAACTTGTAAAATGTAAGTAATATAACATAATTTTATTCATTTTATGAAAGCAGTTAGGTCCAAAGGTAATTTTTCTTTAATAAAACGTAACGACGGCCAATTAGCGTGACGAATTTTTTCGTGACGCGCACCTGGCAGCAGCAAAGGGAAGCCCCCCGTGCTAACATTTGGAATACAGATGCTTTATGGAATACACAAATTAATCTTGTGATGAAATAATTGTGTACATTTTTTAAATTCACGTCGCCGAGTCGCGGGGCTGTTTTAAATTATTTGGTCATTTTGCAGAGAAATGTTGCAAGATAAATGCGATTTATATTTGCAATGGACGTTAACAAGTGGACAACTGCGTAGATCTCCATCACGTAGCAGGTTGGATGTAATTTACGTAGAAATTTGAAGTATTAAAATTTAATAATACTGTGGTATTCGCAGTATTTATATTTAAAAAATATTTATAACAACAATAATATATATTTATATTTATTACCAAAAAACAATGAGTATGTTAATTTCATGGTTAATTTTATAAATGCTCTGAAAGTATTTAATTGTCTCGTATGTTCAATAGAAAGGAAAATTTATCGAAAGAACACCTTCCCAGGTAATTTTTTATATAATTTCCCTATACATATATTTTCTTATTATTTAATCGCTGGAAAAATAAATAGACCACCACAACTTTTATTACTTCGAACTGCGAACATATTTATTATATTTTTATGCTTGTAATCAGTTATAATTATTAAAAAATTAACATATTTTTAATAAGAAATGTCTGTACAGTAAAATTATTCCTTACTGAAAAAATAAAATTTCACACAAAATAGCTTTTTTAAAAAAAGTGACAAATAGCTTATATTGCGGAACCTAAATGCTGACATAATTAAATTTATTTTGGCCATAATTCAATTTTTATTAAAGTATAAAACAATTATGCCATCCATAAAGAAAAATTACACAATTCTTTCCCGAAGTAAGCGCAGAGAGTTTCATAAATACGCGAGAATAAATTAAACCGAAGCTTCCTAAACAAAGACACTTAATGTCTCATGGGCAGAAAAAACAGTCTCCGCAGACGGATAGTCGACAACAGTCTCGGAGATCTTTTTAATCCGCCATAAGAAAAGTCCTTACATTCATCAAAAAATATAATAACGGCTCTGTAAAGTTTCCGCATGCAGAAGAGAGTTGGTTTCTAACGTCGGATCTCGGATGCCTTAATGTGCGGATAATAAATGTGATGCATGGCCCTTAATGTATTATACATTACGCGGAATGGACGAACTTCGACCGGGACGTCATCGTCTATGCCAGGCCGACCTGACGGAGCCGGTTCGATTGCCGTTCGTCGGTTTTATTGGTGCCCGAGACTGCTTTGTTGATTGCAGGAAGCTGCAGTCGTAGTTCTGGCTGTTAAAAAACTTTTCCAAAAAAATGCTATGTTTCGCTCCCCTCACCTCAATCATTAAAGGTAAAGATTCATAAACAAAACAAAAAAATATTTAGGGGCAGCAAATACTCTAACGCAAAAGTGATTTTTGAATTGAATAAGAGGTGTAACATAAGTTTGAATCTGCTTAAAAAAATTGATGTCGTAACTGATTACATCGATCTGTTTCAAGATACTGCGATTCTATACATCACGGCAGCAATATCAAACACATTTCAAACAAAGTCTCAGCAATAAAATGGCAGCCCGCGCACGAAGCGCGCCATTGTTTCCCGACGCAGATAAAGTTGGAGTAATATTTCTTTGAATAATTAACAAACACAACTCACACAGATCGCAAAAGATACACAATAAAATTGACATTGTAATACGAGGCAGCGAATATATCACCGTTCGGAAAACTCTCAACTGTGGAGGCCGCGCGGGGCAGACAGAGAGAGAGAGAGTCTCGCTCTCGCTCCGCCGCGGTTAACCCATCTCCGCTGTGTGAACTTATCTCTTTTCCTTCGTTAAAATATTGTTTTTCATTTAGCCAAAAAGACATAACTTTCCACTTTTATTGCCCCGCTCCGGCGGTGTATCTGTGTGCGTCCGTGAGCTCCGCGCCGCGTGCATCCGTCTCCCTTCCAGGACCTTCCGCGGGGATTATCCCGAGCCGACATTTTGAATTTTTTTCATCACGAGAATGTGTTTTGGAAGACGTTCGTTTGTATCTGCGTCTTGCAGGCGGTCGCCGCTGGCAATTAAATTTACATTAATTTTTACTTTATAAACATGGCCGAAAGAGATCGCGCTGCACCCGCAATAAAATTTCGCTAATTCTGATCTTAATTTGTTTGTTTCCCGGGAAGCGTGTTTGGATGCGGAGTTTAATTTTTTGATAATTGTTCTTTTCGAATTGTACCGACAAGAAGCAATGGCTGCTCCAAAGTGCCTCGATTATAGCAACTGCCGGGATAAAAAATATAAAAAAATCGTCATTTCATTCAATCATATTTAATTTCGAATGTACGTAACCATTGAACGTTTTATCAATTAATTATTTACCACAGAGCTGTTATTGGATCAAGTTTGTTATAAATTTTAATAAATTATAAAAATAACACATTTGATGTTGTCCATTCCGGTACAATTTCAGATTTTTAAATGTTATCAATAGATTTATTGTCCCTGTAAACTACAACATCACGTAATGCCTCAATATTATGAGAACACATTTAGTATTCAGTAATAAACATTATCAGATGCTGCAAATATAATTTAAAAAAAACAGTACGCTAATACTTGGGTATTAGAAACTTTGCATTACACTGAAAGCTTTAAAATATTTTGTATTAGATATTTGAAATATACCTGTTATTAAAAAAAATCTTAAAAGTTTTTACTAGATTGTGAGGGCTTCTCGAGTACAAAGCCGCGCACCTTTGTTCTCCCGGCAAAATGAAAGACAGACCTTATCTCGGGGGCTCCATTTCTAAAATAACATTTTAATGAATCTTATCAGAAGATACTGTAGCGTAGCGTGTCTATGGCGTCACATTTTTTTATAATACATCCCTGAATTTTCCCTCCTTTTTCATCCGCTCGAAAAGAGTTATAAAATTCATTAGTTTGATGACTTGAATGATGATTGGCCGCGCCGGAGACGCGCCCCCCGCCCCGGGGAGGGCGGCATTAGCATGCAAACTGCCCCCGCCCGGCTTCACCCACATTCTCCCGGCTTTTCACCTTAGATGCTTCTGGAAAAATCGAGATGTGACGCAACCTTTTGTGGCCTCCCGGAAACTTTTCGAATTTAATCCGGTCGCGATAATTTAAGATAGGATCGCGAGGACTCGCAGCCCGTCGTGAAATATTGTTCAGCGCGAACTCCCACATAAGACGACGTCTCATACTTTTAAATACATAAATAAAAACAATTTTTTTAATTTTGATATTTAAAAACGAGTAAAATAAAAAGTTCACCGGTGCCGCGGGAAAGAAAGTGATATTGCAAGCATCTTAACGGCGTTGACAACTATCATGATGTAATCTCGCCCCCCGCAGAGATTCCGGAAGAAAGAGAGGAGGGAGCTCAATAACACGGGCGCAAATGTCTCCATCCTCACCGGACCGGCCGGCAATATGGTGTCCGCGGCCATAACGTGCGCTCATCTGCTATTGCTTTATTTAGCAGCGCCGATGCTGGATATTGTCTCTGCCTAATGGCGGCCCGCGCCAGCCAGCGAATTACGCCCACAGATGTCAGTGCCGGAAAAAAGATTCTGCGCTCCGACTCGCTTATTGTTTCTGCGGATGAATTTGTCTGAGGCAATAATTTTTTTGATTGGATTTCGCTTAGTATTAGATTTCTAATACAACCTATTCGTTTCTTTATTTTAATAAATAACTATAAGCAATGAATGGTTAACCACACAGACACTCACACATATAAATTTATTGATACGTATATATTTAACGATAAACGATCTTACAGATGTAAGATATTTTTTAAATGAATATATTTTATTATTTTATGTAATAATAATATTCCGTCTTTTGAGGGGGAGAGAGGGTGGTTTTTACGCCACCCTCTCGAGTATGCTTGAATTTTCCATCGCTAGATGTCACCGCGAGCCGCTATTTCGTATCAGGTGCGAATCATATTTTTTTCAATAAATCCTTAACATAATAGAAAAATCTAATTTAAAAGTTTTTACAAACGGTTCAACTAATAAAAGCTGAGAATCGCGGTAGTTGCAGATTTTATTTTAAATAGAGAAAATTAGATTGGTCTGGCGCACTCGTTCAATGGGAATTTTGCTCGAGATACCCGTGTCTGTAAAAAGTTCTTTCGAGTTGTAAAGCTCTTCTAAATACTGCGTCGATTGTCTTAAAAGTTTAATCCATCTCTTGAATTGAATTGAACCCATCGTAAGGTCATCAAAATATGCGGATAAGTTGGGTATGGCTATTATTGTTGTCGTCGAATGGTTTGAATACATACAAGTGATTATACATGAAAATTAATGTTTGTGTTTTAAACTATTTCTGATGCAAACTTTTATGTTTAACGATTTAAGAGTATAAGAAATTGTATTTTTTAAATGAAAAAAATAGGCTTAAGAATATTAGAAAAACATATTTTACTTTGTTATTCTTGAAATAACTCACAATTAAATCTTGTTGAAGGACAAGGTATTTGATTGGTGAAGATCCATTTTTTATAACGATATAAAGGTAACTTTGTATTCTTTCTTCACTTATTTATTATATTTTTTGCATGACTAGTTTCGACCTACAGACTTGGTCATCATCAGATGCATAACTAAACATACTTAAATATTGCAATGAAGCCCTATTGCACATAAAACAATTCAATAATGCAAATAACTTTTTTGCAGTTAAAATATAAAATATAATTTTCAAAAGATTATGAATTTAAAATTTTACCCGTAGTATGAGTAATTTTTTTTTCTCAAAAGTTTTATTTTATACACAATTCGATTAACAAAGAAATTTACCTAGAAACCTTCATGCAGTGACAGCGTTTAACAAGTAATGTTAGTTTAAATTCAAGACGGCGTTTTAAGGTAGTTTATAAGGATTTTGTATTTATATGTTCCAATACGTTTTTTTCATTAAATAAATCACGCAAATAAAATAAATCAGATTTATAAAGTCAGTGTCGGCGCTGGCCGTGCACCTGGCGGGTGCACCGTCGGCTTCCTCTATTGTTTTAATTGATTCCCAACAGCCATTAGCATTCGTCTGTACCCCGCCTGCATATTAAAGCCGTTGGAAAATATCTAGCGCATCCACCCGCGCCCCGAAGCCTGCACTTCACCGCACCCCAACCCCCGGGTCTGCACCTCCTTATCCAATAATCCTTCCCGGCCTTGGACCTTCATCCAGGGTGTGCGCCGAGTCTGGCTCTGATTAGCTAATTATGCTTTTGATTATTAAATTGCATATAAAGAGATTTTACGAAGTACAAATGTTGGGAATGGTGATACATCACCGAAAGGAAGACTGGCGATTTCGTATTTAAAATCGTCCAAGCAGCAGCACTAATGCAATGTAATTAAAAGTCTGCTTTTTTATAACAGCATTGATAATACGGAGTGTTCATTTGCAAGTATTTGTATCAGCGATATGTAAAAAAATAATTTCGGAAATGTTTAAATTACCTAAAAATATACATTAATTAATATTAACAACGTTTTGTGAGAATCAAGGGTAGCCCTGCAAGTGGGCGGTGCTCTCGGCGGTGGTGCACTGCTTAGCAGGAAAATCCCGTGAAATATCCTGGAACTGGGAGTACCTGGTCTTCCTGGACACGTAGTCTCCATTGTGGAGAAACAATAGTCAGGATCCTCACCCCTGGGCCTTGACACGGTGCATGACCGGTCACCGGCCACCCATGCCACCCACTCGCTACCTGCATTCAGAAATCATAATTGTTGTGCTAATGCGGGCGATATCAATGTGAGGTGAGGTTTTTCATATTCTTAAATTTATCGTCTTTAATAAATATTAAATTGATATTCATACATCTTATTTCAAGAGTCAAACATACACGTCAAAATTAAAAAAATCTGAATGCAAAGATTTTACGCAGCTAAATTATTGAAGATTGGTATCATTTATTTTATAATTTTTATACGATATTAGAAATAAAAAAATATACAAGAAAGGCAACAAAAAGAATTACTTGAAATCAAAATGATTAAAAGTTTTATATAAAATATAGTTCTGATATAAATATGACAGTGATCTATAACATATTAAATATACAATAATGAGCACTCACAAAAAAATACTAACAAATAATGCTCAATTTGTTTAAATTTATAATTTTATAAGATATAACAATTTTGTCCGAGAGGTACAAATAATACTTTGAAACAAAGGCATGCTTAGCAAGTTAAGGGTAGTTATTTAATATTATGATTATTTGCATACAATTAATTTTTCAGACGCTCGCTCGTAGCGGATAAAAAATATAATCAAAAATCGGAATGGAACTACTTTTTTTTTGTACTTAATTTATCGCGCTTTGGAATGAAATAACGGCAACGCGACGTGAAGATACAAAGCAATATTTGGATTTATACAACGGTGAAAGTATTCCGAGGGTTCATCTGCAGATACGGCGGCGAGGCTGCGGAGCGAGCGGCACTATCGCCGGATTCAATCAAACAAGTCGCGAACGTTCCCGGCCCGCGTGCTAAGTATGGTTTTTAAATGCGCCATAAGAGCAGATTGGCTGAGGAGCACAATGGAGGACCGGGCCGGCGGCGTCTCGGCGTGAGGGAAGGCCGGCATCTCATATGCTGAATGTTATTCCGCTACATACATATGAATGGAAGCATGATTTCTCCTGGGTGCAGCAAAGAAGCGACTCGGTTACCGGCGGAGAGACTCGCGCCCCGATCCGCGCTCCGGCTCATATATATTATATGAATACCGACGCCCGATATCACCCCATTAAGAGAGGCAGAGAAGCGCCGAGGAGTTTTTATCTTCCATCGTTCACTCGCGCGCTGAAGGCTTCCATTAGGCCCGCTACAAAAAGCGCGCTCGGCCGGCGCTCGGCTTATATTATCTTAGCAGTAATAATAAATTAAGCCTAAATTGTACACATTAACTTTTATCTTTGCGTATTACACGTATTGCGGGTGTGTGGGTGCGGCGCTGTTGCCAGATACTATCTCGTGCATGCCTAAACAAGCATTCAAACCTAAATAGCTAATGAAAGCGAGAGGCTGCGCGTCACATATACAACGCCTGCGGAAGGGGCGCGCGCCCCGGCTTATGCTCTGATTTCATTTTTTCCCTAATTGTTACGAACGAGCCGAGGTGGTTTTAATTATCGCAGGTAGAAGTGCAGCGTATGCGTCGGGATGCAAATATAGACGCTTCGAATTAAAAGCATTACTTCTTATGACCGCTACTTTCATGACTGCGAAACTTTTAATAAGATTCTATTAGCCGCACCGTAACGCGAGGAAGTTAATGATTTATATAGACGCTAAAATTATTTAGATACTTTACGTGAAAGAGTTTCAGATCGAGCGAGAGATAATTAGCATTACAGATTTTCTTCGGTAAAAATGATTATTGAATCAATTGAATTCGGTCTCTTCCGAGTAACCGGCAGAAATGAAGGAAAGGATAAGCCGGGGGTGTCAGAGGGCGCAGCGCCCGGGGCGGCACATTTTCATTATTTATGACATCAGAGGTCTTCTCTATTGCCGAGCCGAGTTAAAGTTAGTGCTAATAATTGTTCTTCGCCGCTGCCTGTCCCCCCGACCCCGCCTTTCAGTACCTTATCTGCAGAGTTACCGGTATTGAAGCCCGCTTTGATTTGAGCAAACGGAAAATACTGGATTTCCACCCCCTTCCTAAATTTACTTCTGTGTTTTCAGGGGTTTCTATATCGGGTAGATGCCTTATCGCCGTGAAGCTGAACGCGGCAACTTTGTTATTATTGAGTTCGTTTTCAGGAGTCTAAAAAATACGTCGAGTGTGAAGAAGACGTTTACGTGGTTAATAGTAAGTTTTATTAAATGAAGTCTTTGTATACAATTATTTAAAATAAAATTTACTAAGAACACTACTTAAAGATAGCAAATCTCTTAATTTCAGTAACAAAAGTTATGTAAGTTGAAGTGCTCGTTGTACAAATATTTTTAACCTTTCACAGGCCAAGGTACGGCTTGACGCTTTCATTGTGACATTGTCCCGAGGGATTAAATAATTCAGGCGTTTAAACTGTTATGCTTATTAAGTAAACACTGAAATATTGTTTATTGTTTAGACGTCGTGCGGTCTGCAAAGCTGCGCGGAGACAGAGGGAAGAACGAGCGAGGGAGAGCGAGGAGAGCGAGCGGGGAGGGAGAGGGGCGATGGAATTAACACCATATATTACTTGTAATTCCCCTTCGGTTGAAGTTATTATGAGAATCGCTAAACGAGGGCGCGTCCCGATGTAACTTACAATACTGCGGCCAACACTTTATTTAAATGTAAATAAAAATTATGCACGCGCTCCGCCGCCTCGTAGTTCCCAGTTAGAAAGTAACTCCGAATAATGAAAGGAGGAATATAATAAAGGTTTATAGTGATTGTAAGGTAAGGGATGATTGGGTGGCTGCGAGTGATGCAGCGTCGTCTAGAAACTGCCCCTGATTATAAATTCCAATATTGAGAATTTAAGTAAAACTCACTGAAATTATTTTCGGTTTATTGCTTTTTCAAGTTTAATTTATATTGGTAAATTTAAAATTCCATGTTATACATTAAATGCCGCTATTCAAGTTTATTGGCTTGTTAGATCAGTTTTTATACCGTTGACTCACAAAGAAGAGGTACCAAGCTCGACGCCTGTACTGACAAGTAAATCTCATATCTCTATCGACCATGAATGTGTCGATACAAATTGTTTATAAACAAAAATTATCTAAGTATAAAAGTATGGCATAAAAATAAAAACGTACAATTTTGTGTAGTTCAATCAAGTTTTTCAAAAATTTCCTGCAACAAAATATAGAATTTTCAATGTATGTAAATGTATATATGCAAATGGAGACAGCTTAGTTGATGTTACAAAATCAAGAGTACTCATCACAATAATACCTAGAGGGAATGCAGGTATCTTAAATCTTAGTGCTAAATGCCGTAATTAATTAGCACAAAGATCCAATAATGCGTGCGGGGGTTAGTTCCCTGTAGCGAGTCTTCAGCGTCCCAAGGGGCGGGTCAGGCCTCCGGGGCGGCGAGGGGGCGCACTGCACGGCCCACCCCGACCTCTAAAACCCTATATTATGTATACACTATATAATACAAAACTTCAAAGTTTCATTATATTTAATTATTTGGTTATGATTTATGTCGATATATCGGAAATGCAAGTTAATATATACTTTATAAGTCAGCGAGTGGTTTTCAGCCGTACAGCGTTGCTTCTGTGGGCGGGTTATGTTTAAAAATCAGGTAGTTATCAATCGTTGAAAGCAAATGTTTTTTCATAAAACATGATATGAGTGTATTAAGTATCTATCGGGATGAGTCATGTTCTATTAATTAATATTTTATCTTATTTTATATAAAGTCAAACAAAGCGCTTTAAATCATAAAATGTTTCGAATAAAAACAAATACATAAAAAAATGTATCATAACACTCATGTAGGTACTGAGGTTGCCCGTAACAGGTGGCATTCATGGCCAACAAATCATTGCTAAAGCACGGATAGCAAGATACTATAATTTTATCCGCCTCTCAGTAATCATGAGTATTTTTTTAGCTGTCATTTCGTAAAAAAGGGGACTTCGAACATTACATAGCGCTGCGAAAATTAAATCATAAAGAATAACAAAATGTACCGACCGACACCAAATAAATGTCCGAGGTTTAAAAAATATGTACTGCGCCCGCTCGTGACCATCGCCAGTACATTGCCATAAATAATATCTCCCCGTGGTATCGACTTTTCCATTATGTACGCTCTCCGGCTATAAATTTTATATTGTAAAACGCGAATTTCAATAACGGTTCTTCATATGTTATTCGTCCGCAAGGCGTCGGGGCGCCTGGGCGCGGTCACTCTGACGCCCCTGTCATTCGGGGGGCCGAGGGGGCGCACTTTTTAATGAAGATTTAGCACGGGGGGCCCTCAGATGCGCGCCCCCGCGCGACCGCCGCTTTGATTGTGATTTTTATGGTAGCGGGAATTAGGAAAATATATCTGAAGGGATTCGCCGCATATAAATAATGGACCATAAAAAAGAAAATTATAACCCACCTTTCGCGGGCTTCATATTAATATTTCCCGTTTGAAGGACGTTAACTCGGTACGGAGCGAAACGGGTTCTGATAATATTTTTTGCTTTCGTAATTTATTTGGGCCGTTTGAGTCGCGAACGGTCGGCCCGGGCGCGGGGCGCGGGGCGCTCGTCCGATCGTAAATTATGTGAAAATAACAAAATACGGGTTGTTTAAGACAAACGTTACATGATAGATGATAAGCAATACGAAATTTAAAGCCGTTTGTTTTTTTTTTTCAAATTACGCGAAATATAAAAGGCGGCGCCGCAAATCGGCCGCATCTGATGTACGGCGCGCGCTGGCTCACGAGGTGTGGCGCTACTATTTCAAAGTCGAGTTTGCCTGCGAAATTAGTGGCTTTATTTGATTTTCAGAAATTGATTTATCTTCTGATATTTCATTCGGTATTGCGACAATAATTCAAGCGCGGGAGTGCTTTAAACTGAATAAGCAAAAATACGCCACACCTACGTTAAATTCACTAAGTTTTTCAACGCAGAAAATCACCACGCATGTTTATTGACTGTGGAACTCCGCGTACAGGGGAAAGTAACAAGTTTTTTTTTTAATTATGTGAATCGTCTCTATGTTTACTTTTCGATAAATTTTAAAGTATCTCCAGTGCAACTTTTTGTGTTTTACCTGCATACAACAATAAAAATATTAAAAAGTAGTAAATCAGATAAAGCATCGACTTCAGCGATGCCGAAATTACGCATTATACTGTTGCGGCCAACTACGCCCACAAAATGGTGTAATAATTTTTAATTCGTTGATCAGATTGTCTTCACGCGCATGTTTCAAGGTCGTTGATTTATTTTACGTATACGAATCCCGATAAAAAAAATAATTTTACAAATATAAATCGTTATATGTACATTATCGGGTTTAGCTGCAATTGCTTGCTTACCTGTTTTACCCATAATAGCTTTGTAATCTAATATATATAATAGCCATTGTGTGTATGTATGTATGTTTCGATTTTTGGTTTTCTATAGAATATCTTAAAAGATACAACGCTGATTTTTTGCACGTAAGTTTAGTAAATTTTTCCGCAGCTATGTGCCGAATTTCAAGACGATAGGATAATATTTTTATTTAAAAACTAATTTAATAAGACTATAAAATATGCCATAGCGAGTTTTAATATGTACGAATTATAGGATTTCATTGTTGAGAATTTCAAATTTAGAACTTTTACAAAAAAACAAATTTTGATGCTTCTAAGAAATTTTCAGTGTATGTCAGTTTGACACAACTACTATCTTTATTTTTTCATCGAAATTGCATTTGAAATTATTTTTCACATCATTAATTACTCAAAATGCCTCCTAAAAAAATAACACCGTCTACGCACAGCAAACGTAATTAAAAAAAGAATAGCACAATTGAACGTGATAAAGACTGCATCTAATAAAGAACAGTGCAGTGAAAGTGATTCGATGTTTGTGACACGAAATGTGATATTTCCTAGAATGGCTTTGCTTTCAAAATTAATATCCGGTTATTAAAAAAATATGTGTACAAAATATTCATCTAATTATCAGCCAAACATATGTTCAAACACTATTGCATCGTTTATCGAATTCGTCATTTTATGACGGGCTACATTTCTAGTGTTATAAATAAGAGTGGTCGCAGATTTCATGTTATCGGATTATCTCGGCTTAAAAGACCGGTCGTGGAATAAAATCAGATTTTCTGTTCGGTATGAAAGGGAAGCCGGTGGATCTCCAAGAAGTTGCCCCGTGATCTCCGAGATGTTGACGGGGCGGACCTGCCGAAGATTTGCACAGGAAACTTTGTGGCGGCCGGGGTTGGCGGGGGCGGCGGGGGCGAGCAGGGGGAGGGCGCTGCGTGGATGGATGCATAACTCATCATGCCAATTCCACGGCGGCCATTTGCTTTATTTATGGCCGGCTATTTATCACGAATCGATTTGATTGGTTTATGGCGTGGAATTTTAGTGTTGCCATATCTGGGGGAAATGAACAGTCAGACGTTAGGGAACTTTTCCGCGGCGGAGTGCGAGCGCCCTACGCGATTCCCCCGCCGGCGAGTTTATATTTCCCCTTTCGAAGGTCATATTCAAAATGTAAGATCGAATATTCTATCAGAAAAAAGAAGTATATTATGTAGTACAACTATTGCTTAATATAAAAATATGTATATATATATATATAAGTATATATATCTTGTTCACCCCATAATGTAAAAATATGAGCAGATATCAAAATATACTATTGATATGATGAAGGCGTTGATTTAAAAATACATCAAAAAAGTTTGCTTTTGCTGATAAAAGTATGATTTTATAGAGAGCTGAGAGGTATAGAAGGGCAATGTCCAAAAAAAAAATTGAAAAACACTGAGTGTAAGAAATATAAGCAATTTAAAGTGAATAGTGTAAGTAATATACAACCAAAATTACAATCAAATTTTTCTGAAAAAATCATGAAAATTTATGAAAAAGTCATAGAAAAAATACACATATCCTGAGATTGTAACAAAGTTTGGCGTTGCCGATTGGCTGCGAATAAATCACAAAGTCATTTCGTGCCTCGTCAGCCGCGGCTGTATCGGCCGCAGCCGACTGACATTTTTATGCTCCCGCCTTGTTTGATGGCTCTCTCGTCCGCAGTCGGTCGTAATCAGCCGCCACCCCCAACACGGCCAGGGCGGCGGCGCAAGATGGCCACCATAAGATCCATATGTATTTACACACCTACAAATTCAGCAAATACTACTTTTATCCACTTGCATAGCACGGCTACATTTTTTTCACTCATGACACGTCATAACACGAAGCCACGTTTTCAACATCGGCTCGTGGCGCGAGCAGGCGTCTCCCGGGCCTCACCAGCGGCGGCATTGAATCAACGCACTCGCACGCACACTGCCGAGACGTCCGTCCGTATTTATGATTTACGTCCAAAAACTAATACGAAATGACTGGTGGATGAGGATTTATGGGGCTTCGGGTAAGCAAGTTCGGCATTATCTGGAGACCCGCCGCGGACACGCCGGCCGAGACGCCGCCCGTCCGCGCTATCAGCGGCTGTCGGCAATATTTCATACATCTTTGTTTCGACGTGCTGCTCTGATAGATAAAGAACGACGCGCACCGCAAATGTTGTATTTTTTCCCTGACGTGATGTATGTTTATGTTTTTTTTTTTTTTTTTCGGTGCTTGATAAAGTGCGGCATTTATTATAGTTTGGTTGTAATTTTCAATATCTGTTTCTCCAGGAGGGTGGTGTGAGATGATTTATAAATTGGAATGCTTTTTGTTTGTGATCTTCAAACTTCGGCAGAATGTGATCTCTACACATTTGACAGTAATCATTTTTGGTAAAAAATAAGTTGCTTTAATGTTTACGCTAAGAGATCAAGTCTATAATATAAATTTCTCAAATTTAAATTGCTGTGAGCGTTTTTCCAGTCAATATTAATGTCAAATTGCTGTGGTTATAGACAGTTAAATATTATTTGTAATTTTAAATTATAAATTACACAAATCTCCCAATAACAAGCCGTCACATAAAAGAAAACAACTAAGTGCAAATATTTGCTCACTTATCCCCTACGAGTCCCATCCCTCGCGGCGTCAGGGCGCAAACACCGCCGCAGCTTACGCCGGGCAAAAGGCCATAACTTGCTCCCATAAGCCATTAATGATTTCATATTTCAATTATATGTAAAATTGCTTCTTACGGGAGCGGCTCTCTCATTGTGCGGACTGACCCGCGGTACGTCCTAATCCGTAATTTATTGCAATATGAATTACAATCACGCCGAGTGCTAAGCTCGCACAAAAGGTCCGCAAGGCATTTTCCATATTATTTCATATTGTTTCTAATTAAGTCTAAAAACGTTCCCCGATAGGTCGGCACTTATCCTTAACGATGTTAGGACACACCGGTCGGGGGGACATTAAAATCTGAAAATATATTTTCATGAAAGTACGGATGTTGTCCGGGGCGGGCGGGCGGTTATCTGCATTATCAATACTGTGCCCGAATTAAAAGAAAATGGGAAGACTCGCTGGGGCGTTTCGCTCGGTCTCCGGCGGGTTTTGTATAATTTGCGTTGGCGCAGTTATATTAATGCCCTTCTTACTGCCAGTTATGGAAATGAGTCGACAGGGCCATTACCCACTTTGTAAAGTATTTGATTGTCACGTTAAGATTGCAGGTATACTGCAAATGGATACACCTTTTTGTAAACTACTTATTTTTGTTCAAACGTACATAACTTTTAATGATCTCGTGCTTGATATCTGCTTAATCTTAGAAAACGATAAATGTAATAAAACAGTTCTACGCTTTGAATATATACAAATATTTTTTGACCGTTTGAATTATAAAAAATATAATTTTATACGTATAAGCAATCACTGTTTCTATATTTTAATAAACAAAAAAAACGTTAGTCATAATAAGCAGGTTCTAGACAAATGCTGTGATATATTTATATTTTCATGTACGTTTTTTGCATTTTTTAGCACCAAAGTATTTTTCCATTATTTACATTTGAATGTTATTTATTTCATTGTTTTATCGAACTCATTAAACGCATATCTTTTTAACAATTTGCTCAAGAAGCTTTTATTAAAAAAATAGTTACGTACCGAGACGAACATAATTTTTTTATATGTAAGTAAAATAATATTTTTTTTTTTTGATGAACATGCTGTAATCTTGCTTTGAGCAGTTTGTCTGTTGTACAAATGTAACAATAATAATTCAATTAGTTATTGTCCAATAAGGTGCCCCCCTCGAGGGGTCGGGGAGGGGCGGGCCAATTAGAGCTGTGCGCCGCGCCGCGACTTTTATCTGGCGCCCCAACTGGCGAGGCCTGCGCCGATATTAAAATTGTTGTCACACATAATTATTTTGTTTGCAGTTTTCGGGCCGTCTCTAATTGGAAGAGTCCGGCCCTTGAGCGGCGCCATTGTCCGCGGTTGGTAATTTTGAAACGAAATTTAAAATAACAAATACTCCGCCCCGTAAGGACGAATACGAGAACAGATTGGCACACTCGAAAGTAATTCGTGATTTAATTTTTTTATTAAATTCCATTAAAGTACATTTTTTATTTCTTTTGTAAATTAATAGTATTGTAAAGATTAAACATAATTTATTCTCATAGAATACTTAGGAGGTTTAGGTTGTCATATATATTATAATTTTCGATTGGTTTTACTATGATTGCGTTAAAAAATAAATTATTTAATTTATCTTATTATATAAAATGTTAATTGGTTTGGTATGCGTTTTGTATGAGCATAATATATTTTTATTTGATAAATGTTTAATGATATGAATAAAATATTTGTCTGGTTTATTTTGATTTATAACCCTTTTCTTTTAAAGGCCTCTACACACGTTGCTCCACCAACTTGCAGCTAGCCAATAGCGTCCCATTATTTTGGGTGTGTTTTATATGTTTTTGCCTAAAATATAGGACATTTTTAGGATATTTTTTTCAGTAAACAGTAAGCGCCATATTTTTTCAAATGATAATTAACCGATAACGTTCTCCTTATTGAGAGTATTTTTTATGACTTTGCCTAACAAAACAACGCAAAAGAGGACGTTATTTGTTGAGAAATTGTGTCATAGCTTAATTATTAAAAGCACACTTTTGATGCAAAGAAGGAACGCCAAGTAGTCAACAAACATATCTAGTGGTGATTTTTGTACCCTCATGTTCTACCTGTTATTCTTGTTTTATTCTTGTAAAGTGTTGCACAGAATACGCTGACGATGGTAAAAAACGCGTAATGTCTCCTATTTTGGCCATATTTTTCTTAACAATAAATATAGCATTCTACAGCTAAATGTCTAAGGCAGTGGTCCCCAATCCTATGCCCGCGGGGACCATGGCGCCCGCCGAACGTTTTACGTATGCCAGCCGCTGAGCGACCACGATAAAAAATTATTTAAGTTAACAAATAAATGTTATAAAAAAATTAATATTTGGTAATTAAACAGATAAATATAAGCGAAGATAAATATATATCGTTATAATTTTCAAAATAATAATTCTTTCTAGAAATTCATATATAAACCTGTTGAAATAGCATCTTATGGGTGTGGTTTGGTTTGTCTTCGTCTCTGTAATATCGCCCTCTAATAATGCGTTCACGATATTGTTCAGATACTTGGTGGAAAAGTTGCTGAATATATATATGTATTTGATATTTTTGCGGTGTTAAAAGTAAGGTGAGAGCTATGTGAAAGTCTATCTGATATTTTTGCGGTGGTAAAAGTGAGGTGAAAGCGATGTGAAAGTGACTCTGATATTTTTGCGTTGGTAAAAGTGAGGTGAGAGCTATGTGAAAGTCTATTTAATATTTTTGCTGTGGTAAAAGTGAGGTGAAATCGATGTGAAAGCGTCTCTGATATTTTTGCGTTGATAAAAGTGAGGTGAGAGCTATGTGAAAGTCTATCTGATATTTTTGCGGTGGTAAAAGTGAGGTGAAAGCGATGTGAAAGTGACTCTGATATTTTTGCGTTGATAAAAGTACGGTGAGAGCTATGTGAAACTCTACTTGATATTTTTGCAATTAGACGATAATTGAACAGCGAAATATAAGCGAATATATCTTTATAATTTTCAAAGTAATTATTCTTGAATCCAATGTATCAGATGAGGACTTTTGGAATATAGTCCACATAAACAAATTATCATTCTCGAAGAGAGAAGCATAAAACATTAAATCGTTTTTCGGTTCTACATACTTGTGTGAATCACTGTTTTCAACTGTGAATATCATAAAATCAAAGTGCACTGTGATTTCGTGATTTCGACTTACAGATGAACATATTGATGATTCCTTACGACCAGGAATATCACCATACTTTCCAACGAAGCAATGGTCAATGAAATGCAATGCCAACGATCACATTGACTTTGATATTTCTCTTTTTTATAATGAATTTTGATAATTTGGGCAATTCTGATTGGTCAATATATTTAAATATCAACAAATAAAAAAACATTAAAATGTAAATTAAATATTGTGTATGCATTAATATCTAAGCTTAGTCTGGACCCTAATTGATATTTTTCGTATTCTAACCTGTTGTTTGCAATATTAAGCTATATATGTACATTTTAAAGTTGCTTTTAAAAACAATTATTCGTTGCATATTTACCCTAACTCGATCCTATTATGTAACAGAATTTTTATGCTATTATATACTACTTATTATTTATTTTTACATAAAAATATAAACAAATGTTTTTATATTTTATAATTATATTTTTGGAATAAAATATTTTTGTGCATTATATGTATTATTGACTATGTCCAACTATAAATATACCTTTAAAAAATAAATGGTGCCCGCCGCCCGACCGGCATTCTAGAATGTGCTCTTAGGTGCAAAAAGGTTGGGGACCCCTGGTCTAAGGAAACATCGAAGGAAAAGAGGCATGGAGAAACATAAGTGAATGCGAAATTTATGTCAGTGGCTGGGAGTCGGAAGTACAGCCGAATTAGTGAGATATATAGTTATTTACTAATATGATTAGGCACATATTTTTTAACACATTGAAAATGATTAAAAGAAACTTTCAGAAAAATATCATCGTGACTTGTGTAGGATATTAGTAAGTAATATAAACCTGTATAGGTAATCAAAACGCACTTGATTGACGTTAAATCCACAAATTAGATATACATATAAAGTTATATTTTGTTTTAAATCTCTATCATTGTTTTCTAGTTCTTAGATGTTTATTAATTGTACACATACACTCATGCAGAAAAATGATTTTTTCACTATTTTCCCTGCCTAACACAAAAAATACATGTACGCTACGACATTACAAGCCCCACAACCGGTGCACAGGATCAGGGGATAGCCACACACCATATTACAACCTTAGCTATAAGAACTATTGAACTTAACACACTAAAGGCGGGGCGGGTACTAATACCTTTTTGAATGTGTTTACTCTAAAAGCGGCAGAACCTCATTTTATTCTTTAGGTTTACAGCTCTTAGGACTCGTCAACGTTACTTCTACCAATACTGTCCAGTGATTCTGAACAAAGTGAAAGTGGTCAGAGAATGATGATCCTTCAATTATTGAACAATTTTTAGGACAAAGTGGTGTTGTTGTGATGCCAAGTAATCCTCAAAGTGTGTATGAAGTACTTTTTATAAGAAACGATTTATTTGACTACATGCATATCAAAGAGTGTATAGACTAGATTTCACACGAGCAAATTTACGAGAATTTCACATCAGTTTAGTCAATTTGGTTACCCGCTTAATATATAAATATAATATAAGCTATTGTGTAACAATAACATTTAATTTATTAACAAAAATCTCATATTTAACTCGGAGTTGCTAAACGGAAGAAAACAAATCAAAAAGTGCAAATCAAAGAGAGTATAGACCAGATTTCACACGCGCAAATTTACGAGAATTTTGCCCACTACGCACATCAGTTTAGTCAATTTGGTTACCCGCATAATATATAAATATAATATAAGCTATTGTGTAACAATAACATTTAATTTATTAACAAAAATCTCATAATTAACTCGGAGTTGCTAAACGGATTAAAAAAAATCAAAGATTGCATAGACTAGATTTCACACGCGCAATTTTACGCGAATTTTGCCCGCTACGCACATCAGTTTAGTTAATTTGGTTCCCGCTTAAAGTGTGCTAGTAAAAAAATTATTTTTTTGATGTTGACATGACACGGATTCAAACGTAGCACAAACACGGGAGGTCTTCATCCCTCAGTCGGCGTCATCATCCCGACAATGGCTCGGGCTCGTCAGTGCTCCCCGCAGCCTGTCGCGTCGTGAAGTGTTTGTTTGCCTTTTGTCCGACGCCGTGCCATCGCTCATTAGAGGGCGGCGGCTCCGGGCGCTCCGCCCCGCGGGCCCGTCCAGGCCGGATGAATGCGGATCGTCACGGCGTCAATAGAGCTGAGAATGACGGCTTTGTTAGGCAGGCGGGATGGAGACAGCTTTGAAAATTTACTCCACGGCAGCCGCACAAAAGAAGGATTCATTGTCGCTTTTATCGCAAACATCAGTCGTGTATTGTTTTAAAATTATTTTTAACATAAAATGTCCCATATTCAAGTGGACACCGCACCGAGTGAGAGAATAAGTTCATTAAGTTTAATTTGGCTTTGGGTTTACATTTATAACAAAAATGGCTACTAGATTACGTTTGATAATGATTTAGTACATTTTTTCAAATATTGAAAATTGATTAAGCAAGAATTTTTAACAATCATATCCTATAAGTGAAACAACGTACTTATTATGCAATATTTAAGTGGCTTAATAAGTACGTAAAATTCTTGCTTTGTACACAAGTGATTCGTTGGTATAATTGGTAATGCACCGGCCACGTAAGCTTGGGGATGTGGGTTCAAACCCCCCACACAAATTACGATGATATTTTTCTAAGAGTTTCTTTAATCAATTTTCAATATTTGAAAAAATGTACTTAATCATTATCAATCAATAAAACCTGTATAGGCAAAATCGTACTTCCTGTGAGAGGGTCTTCACAAAAAATCAATAATATAGATAACGTTTAATTGTATTTGTGTAAGAGTGAAAAAGACCTTAAAGGGCGACTGCGCTTACAAATAAAAACAATCTAAATTTTTTAACTATTTGCTTAGAAAATAAGGAAAACGATTATTTTGTGATTTTCAAATTTTGGGGACGTATCATGCCAGTCATAGTCGCAAAATTTCTCTCAATGCTTAAAACCGGTTTGTTTATTATTTACCAAAGAAACTTGTCTTGTTATAGACTTTAAGATTACCTCAATTTGGATGTTTTGAAATTTTTTGGAATGGTTTTTGCCACATGTGTAGTATTTGGATTTAAAGAATATAAAGAATAGATAGTAAAAAAGTATTTCAAAGGACAGATAGTCAAACAATAGACCTCATCGCTATATAAGTCAATGAATGCTTTATAAACAATGCTTTTTATGAATATAAATATATTTATTTTTTCACAAGGTACTGTTAGCGCTACCGGATTTAAAAACTAAACAATGATAATGCAAAAAACGTAACTAGTTTATTGATTAAACGGTTTATAACATATGTAAGAACGGAAGTAAAATCTACACGTTGTAACATGATAGCGTTAATACAGGAAATTGCGTGGGTAAATGATAACAAATTTCACATTGTGGTTTGTCTTTACGTGTAGAAGGAAAAATGGGAATTTAAGTATTTTATTTTAGTAATAAGTAAGAGTACCTCTAGTTATATATAACAAATATAGGATAAGAAATAATTTGTTTAGTGCAACCCTTAGGATAAGTTTTACGTTGACTGATAATTGTATGAATGTAGATTTAGATAAACTTTTTTAAATTAGAAAATACATCCTCTTTTACATGTTGTTCAGATGTGCTCACTCATCTCTCATGCGCAACCTATATGTCTGGATTTTTGTGGATATTTGAGAGCTTTTAGACATATAATACAAATTTAATAAATTGTAGCGGCGTTGCAATTTTGGATCTAAAATAATAATGCTATTGGATAAGAATATAATACTAATTCTATTGGGCAGCAGCAATACGCAGAATTTTCCTTCCAATAAAAAGTTGCGATGTAGAAGAACGGGGACCCACAACACTACACTATTTTTCCCTTGAACATGAACACTGGCTCAGCATGAGTATATGCCTAGTGAAATGGTCTCCAACCTCCTCTGAGAAGAGGCACATTATGAAGGTGAAGTAATAACGAAAAACACAATTTCGAAATGCAAATTGTATTCAATTTTTAAGTTTCGAATAAATATTAAAGTCGAACAAATGCAGCATATAACGTGATGATTGCGTAACACTATCGATGACTTGCACTTCGATTGTGCACATCATTGTCAAAACCCAATCGTCGGCGTTTGTCTATCGTGCATCACTACGATAATGCGTTTCCATAGAAAATTACATAACAGTCAAGCGTACCGCCATAAGTGTGACGTCACGGTTCCGAGAACCACAGGAGTGCGAGGATCGTCGCGGCCAGCTGGCCCTCGCGAGCCCCGGCCGGCCCGACCGCAGCTCCGGAGCCGCCCCATCTCGCGCTCTAGGTGACGTCACGACAAGGTGACAACGAATTAAGTCGCCAAAGAGAATATTCATACCCTGATGAGGCAGCGTCGGGCGAGGGGGTTATCCACGGGGATTTGGGAATACGCGGAGACGCGGGTGTTTCGGTAAAGCACACTTCGCGGAAGATCTACCGGAATGACATGTGATCTGATATCCCACATATACGAGGAAGCAATCATGAATATCACTCATAATGAATGCATTGATTCATTACCTTGAATATTTATGATAATGATTAAGAACATCTTTTCAAATACTGAAATTCGATTAAAGAGAGTTTCTTTAATCGAATTTCAGTATTTGAAAAGATGTTCTTAATCATTATCAATCAATTAAACCTGTATAGGTAAAATCGTACTTCCTGTGAGATGGTCTTCACAACCAATAATAAATTGAATATTTATGTTTTGAATAATAACTTGATTTACTACAAAATGTAAAAAAAAACCAACTTGATTATATATATAGACACATCGAACCCATTATCAATTGACACATTTTATTCCATACACATGAAACGAAGAATTTGTAATAGTAATTTCGTGTATTTGTTGTTAGATTATATAAAACTAAGATAATTAATAAAAAAAAATACATAAATAAACTCATACTGAAAATATAAGAAATCTTGTTTAGTTTTGGGTTAAAGTTCAAATTCACACTATTTTATGAAAATTACAGGGCGAAAACATTTGCGATAACCAATTTTTAAAATGTGTTTTTTCATGTGTACCGAATAATTTAAAGGCAATTATAAATTTGCGATTGTGAGTACAAAACGGCACATGTTTGCTCCGGACGGGCCCGAGGGTCGGCGGTAATGCCGCCCCGGGAGGGCCGTAAGCGCGGGGGCCGATAACGGCCGGCCGCTTCTTCACACGGCGAATGTCAATAATTGAACACAATATCGGCGGACTCCGTAATTGCGCCGCGCTCCTCTCCTTTTTTCGCCATAACCCATCGGGCGCATTTAATTAAATTTAGCAAGGTTTTGCGTAATGAGCTATAGCGCCGCACGCGCGGCGGACGCGGCTCTCAAAAATATGGCCCCATTTGTCACGATCTTATATCCTCGGCGTACCTTTAACGAGCGCCCAGAAGCTGTTTATAGGAATCCATTCACACACAGCCGCTTCCAAATGGGGTATTTAGCGCGGGGCAGCGCGACCCGCTCGGAAAACAAAACGGTAATTAAAATATACTGGGATATGATTTCGCACATTTAAACATACTGGCGCTGGAGGTAACACATATCACAGTTAGCATTATGTTACGGAGCTAATTAGAAAAGGGATAACATTGCATAAAGGTAATATCGAGCAAGCGGCGCCCCCATTAGACATCTGGCTTACACGCACTCCGCTGCCGGCCGCCACCCCCGGCCGCCGCCCCCGCCCTCCCGCAACCCTTCCGTTCTTTATTGTTTACTGCGCGGGTCTCATCTTGCGCTTGTAATTACGAAAAAGATAAAACATTATGCGAGTTTTTAATGGAGAATGCTGTACAGCGAGGAGGGTCCGCCGGAGTGTCGCCGGCGGAAGCGCGATTTATGGAAGTGCCAGAAATGTGCTTTGATAATTCCGATCGGTTAATTAACAAAGAGACGTCCCACAACGTAACATTACATTCAATTACATAAGTTTTTTTTTACATTGAATTATAAAATATAAAAATTTGCCCTAAGGAAAATCCTCGTAGTTTTACACATAATCGTGGGTGGTTGATAAGCATTATCAAATATCCGTTATAATTAGAAGAAGTTGTGGGAAAACCTTCGTTTATTTGGAGTCGGAAATCGCCTACACAAAATCATGCGATTTTACACGTATGTTATTTGAAGTGATGTTCATCATTGCGGTTAATGTAAAATACGAGTACAATATGACCGTAGAGTTATCATCGACTCATTTAGACTATGAGAGAAATGTCATTGTTATAAAATACAAGGAAAAAAAGTAGGGGTAAAGATGCAAGTTTTTTTTTTTTTAAATATCACAATAATCATTGCTAAAAATGAGTTTGTAAAATTCGAAAGATGTAACAACAGGCCGTACGTATTAGCAAGCACGGAGAGGCAGACAGCGAAGCGGCGCTCCGCACACATCTTACCGGAAGTAAAACGGAATTATTCGCAGTGTTTATGGGGCCCCCGTGCGGGGTGGCGAGGGGTGGGGGCGGGGGCACTTGGCTGCAAGTGTGGCCCGATTTATTCGGTCGACGCCGCGCTTCCGCCCCCCGAGACGGCGCCCCCGCGCCAGGTGAAATCATATACATTGAATACTAATTGTTAAAACTAACAATATCTGCCGCCGTACTTGATGCTGGAGATGATACTTGATTTGTGCCCCCAATAAAGGGGTAATATACCCTTATGATGGTCGTTGAGATTTAAATCGGTTGCCTCGTATTGTTCCCCTGATATCAGAATTGCTTTAATTAAAAATAAATTAAATGTATCGAGTAAAGTAGCGTTGCATGTATTTTGCGAATGTTTGAAACCATTGTACATTTGTTGGTTAACAATTTGTAATTAATATATTAAATAAATACGTTTTTTGGTAATCCGTGTGACGTATTTTAGTATGTTTCGATAGAAATTCGTTCGAATTGTGACTTTATAGAAGAATACCGTGGGTTGACGGCGTCACAAACAATAGGGTCTTGCACACAATGCGTTGACGATGGTAAAAAGCGTAATGTCTCCTATTTTGGCTATATTTTTCTAAACAATAAATATAGCATTCTACAGCTAATTATCTAAGGAAAAGGAGGTATGAAAAAAAATACGTGGATGCGAAATCTACGCCAGTGGCTGGAAGTCGGAGGTACAGCCAAATTAATGAGATATATATTTATCAAACAGAGTTTGATAATGCCAAAGTGAAAGATTGGCGAAACCGGTCACAAATGAAAACGAACATGTGGAAAATCACTCAAGTATTTTATTCAAAAATATAAAAATAGGATTCCACCAAGTACTCTCTTTCAAAAATATTGAATTTCATATATATTTATGTTCATTGTTTTCTAGTGCTTTGTTGTTTATTTAATTTATCCCTAAACTCACGCAGAAAAAGGTTTTTTTCACATATTTTACCTACTAATGTAAGCCCCATAACCTACGCACAGGATCAGGGGATAGTCATATACCATATTGCAACCTAATCCAGTAGAACTATTGTAAATTATTCTAATGAAAAAAATATGGTCTTGACGCTTTTGAAACTGAGCATTTTTTAATTTTTTTTTAATATATAGGTTTGGTACAAGGTTTGTCGTCACAATTATATGGTATATGGGAGTGACTGAAGCTACACCCCCTGGTTTATCTTTTTTATGGTTCCGATAACACGCTTCAAGAAGCCATCCAGTGACTTCATCAACTGAGGGTGTCTCGCCACTGACTTCAGGTCATCCAGGCACGGACCTTCCTGTCGGCATTGGCTCTCCAGTTGGTGTCTCTGAAGACCAAAGATGGGGCAAAACGAAACTGAGCATTAAAATATATCATAGATACAAAAAAATATATTTCTACATACATTTAACAGAAGCAATTATCAAGTGAATAAATGGTCGCAATCTGACAACATCCAAATAAAAAGCCACCCTTGAGTGACAGCTCCAGTTGGCTGGCTGCGGGGGCGGGCGGGGGTGACAATCTGGCCGGCATGGTGCTTCGGTTTCGCGCGTCGTTTGTCACGTGGGAAAAAGAAACGGTCCTATCGCCGCCACGTGTTGCAGCGGCGGATCGCGGAATGGCCGCCGCGCTCCCGGCCTCGGCGGAAGGCCATAAAAAATATTGGCCGTCGCGTGTTCACGTGTTCGCGCGGAATTGAAGCGCTCTCTCAGCTGTGAATCACTTCTTTTTTTCGCGAGGGGAGTGAAATTCCCCAATTAGGCCCAAATTAAAACTCTTTTATGATGTAAACTCGTGTATGCTAAATTTGAACGTATCTTTTTTGTTTTGACGCTTTTAGGAAAAAAATTTGATATCGTTGAAAAAAAGCGATCAAAATTAAGTACTACTTTATTTTACCTATTTTATCAAATATTTTTTGTAAAAAAAAAATAAAAGAAATCTTCACGATGTAAGTTTCTATACAAAACTATATTAATATTTTGAATAAAAATACTTGAGTGATTTTCCACATTTTTGTTTTTATTAGTGACCGGTTTCGCCAACCTTTCACGTTGGCATTATCAAACAGAGTGAGATTCTATATAATACTAAGCAATTAGGTAAACAATTGTTAGAGGGAGAGGTTGTTGTTAGAAAGAGAGAGAATGATTGTCAGGTACATTAAAATCACATTAGCCCTTACCACCTGACAATCATTCTCTCTCTTTCTAACAACAACCTCTCCCTCTAACAATTGTTTACCTAATTGCTTAGTATTATATAGAATCTCACTCTGTTTGATAATGCCAACGTGAAAGGTTGGCGAAACCGGTCACTAATAAAAACAAAAATGTGGAAAATCACTCAAGTATTTTTATTCAAAATATTAAAATGGAATTCCACCAAGTACTCTCTGTCAAAAATATTGAATTTCACAAAACTATATATTTATAAATTACGTATAATACAGATAGTATTAACATAATTTAATAGCAGTAATTATCTCTTCAGTGTATTTCTTATACAATAATAATTATAATAACGAATAGTAATATAATCGAATCGTTCCCTTTCTGTTCCCTTCGCCAGCTCCATCTGCATTAATTGAGTTGTTCTGCGAATCCAAGCAAATTGGTTTCATCTGTGATGCTGTGTGACATTAAATATTTCAGATTTGCACAAAGATGGCGACGTATTTCCACCATTCCGAGTATGCGATGAAACCGTCTCCAGACCCGCACTCGTATCCAACAAACAAAACATACATTTTATTATAAATATAAAAAAAGAAAAATATTCATTACCTTATTTTCTACATATATTTTAATTGATCACTAATAATTAAATTGACTGATTAATTAAATAATGCTTTCAGAATATAGGAGTTGTATTGTGTTGTATTCTTTACAGATAATACTTGGGATACGTATTTGTAAATAACACGCCATAGTTGACATCTCAATCAGGGCGGAAGCGCAATTAAGGCGTATTTTATTTATGATTCTTCTAAAAATTCTAAAATTTATTATGATTAAATATAGTATTTCCCAGAGATACAAAAGAATGAGTTAACACCTGTAAGAATGACGTCACGATTGACGCCTCTATCAGGGCGCGGTGAGGGCATATTAATGGATGTATTTTTATTATTTATTTTTTGTTTTATTCTCAACATAACTACGTTTAATTTTTATGTCTTTGGTTAGTTGAATTTTGGGTAGCACAGCACAGGAGTGGATGGGGAGGCCTGTAAGAATGACGTCACAGTTGACGCCCGAGTGCGGGTCCGGGCCTGTAGCGGGCGGTCGGCGTTATCACGCAATAACGCCGCGCGAGTATTGTTGCGCCATGTTTATTGGCCGATTAAGAAAGTATGGCGCGCTTATTGCCCTGATAGACAGTAATTAAGGCGCCCCTCTAGATCCGTCTGGGAGTAATGTTCCGCGGGTTCCCCGAGGTATCGCCTGGTTATCAGAATGCAGCTTCAGGAAGTATCGCTGCTTTGTGTACCTACGATTGATTTTGATGCCGATCTATTTCTATCGTGGAGGATTTTTTTGCCGTTTTTGTGATTGCCACCCAAGTCATACAATACAAACGCGCATTGCTGTTAATATTATGAAATAAATGAATATTATATTTCCTCAATTTTAAATATTTATCATATGCAGCATATTAAAAAAAATAGCTCATATAATAATTAAAGCTATGACACTAACAGCCTTCACCTGAAATATCGTACACAAAGCGGTTATTTTTTGTGTGTTTGCTTGTATTGTTTATACTTTGATTTCTCCATGTCAATTTGTTCATATTTATGTGTTAATTATTTGATCTCGTGTTGAACATGCTAATTTTTATAATCGCCACATGATTTTTGATTTCATATATTTTGTGTACCCAGTCTTAAAATTGTATTTAATTTCAATGGTCAATATATAATATATGCAAAAAAATCGGTCAACAGATGTTCGACAACTACAATTGTTTCGCTAGAGAAAAATCATAAATTATAGGTGTTAAAGACGGAATGAAAATGCGCACTGGTATTCAATAAATAACGCGATAGTCCACAGCTCCATCAATACATTTAATTAAAGCAACCGACAAAGCACAGGTAATTAATATTTGGTTTAACATCAGCGCTTCGGAGACGCAGACGTCCCGCTCCTTCGAGCAGTGACGTCAGACAAATGCGGCCAATCATTAACCTATAAATGGGGAACGTGGTTGATTATCCTTTGCAATTAACGTCGGAAGGAATTCCTCAGGTGTTTAATGAGAAAGGTGAAAATAGACACCGCTACAAGGTAACTTCGCTTATTTTTTAGATCAAAATACATAAAACACACTTTAGGCGCTCCAGTAATCTTGTTTTTTATAAGTAAACTTTAAACATCATCTTTAGCGATGAAACACTTAAAAATTGATATTATCTTAATAAATTTTTTTTTTTTTTTAAATATGTATTAATCTTTACTGCAATTTTCACATTTTAACTAGTTTTGAAAAATTACTTTCTGTTAAGTTAAATTATTCATGATTTTTTATGAGCATTTTATGCCAATTGCATGGAAACAATTTTTTATTTAAAACTAGGTTATGGCAGATGGTGGCTGATTGAATAAGATGAATTATTAATAACTGAAACATATGCAATAAAAAATGAGCGATCGGTACTGACTCAAGCAGTAAGACTTGATCTTCAACAATATACGAGTTAACCTTGTGAGTGCATTCATAAGACGTGTTAATTGAAACTATTATTCAAAATGCCGTCATCATCCAAGATGAAGTCAACTTTATCCTGAAGCAATTAAGGGCCGATCAAGATGATGAACACATATGTTTCTTTGAACTCCAGGAAAAATACTCGAAGTTATAATTGATACCTTGAAATCAAGGCATACAATATATAATGAATATCTTGAAATGAAGTTTTATTTTTCAAGGTGTTCTAGAATTTTTAAACGGATATAATTAACGGATGTAATTTCAACAATGTATATATAAAAGTTCTTTACTAACGTTTATGTCATAAGAAAAGTATCCTTAAAACCATATTAGGGTGTATATAAATACTTTTGCTTATCTAATGTCTGGGCGCATTGTTATCATAAAAAGATAAACAATTGTTATTCTAGGTGAAAAGATTTTTATAAACATTTCATAACAAATACTGTAGAGACCACCTCACTGCATTTGAATGCTAATTTATATACTCCTAATTACTTGTGGTTTAAGAAGTGCTATTTTGCTTATGCTCCACAAGTAAAATATAAATTAAAAATATAAACAAATGTTTTTAATAATAACAAGATAAAATATTCGTATCTTTTTAGTATAAGCCGTAACAATTATGAATTTTTATGCATTTTTTTGAAATTTGATATAAAAAATAACACTCATCTTAAAAAAAAACATTTTTATTTAGGTAACATAAACGTAAAAAATTGTACGTATGACTTTTTGATGCAGATTAATTTTACGGCGAGAAACTCATCTATCTCGAAAAAAATCTCGATTTTTAGCGGCTGGATCGATTATATACTTTATACGAAAACTGCATCTACAAATGATGATTTTAAAAATATTTAAAAAATATCATTGGTTTATTGTATATACATACATACAAGCTCAAAAAATGTGATTTTATAATTTAAATTTATTTTTATACAATGTTTATAAAGGTATGTTTATTAGGTCAGTGGTTAGACTATAGACTTTTGACCGAAAGGTCCGCGGCTTTATTTCTGTTTTAGGAGGTGACATGCCATGCCTTGTCACATGCTTATGCCATTCAAAATACTGCACATATAATATTTACAGTAATACCCCGCTTTACGCGACGGATACGTTGCGGAAAAAATCGCGTTAAGTGAAATTCGCGTATATCGGGGTTTACGATTAAACATACATACATAGTCACAAGTTAATACAAAAAAATACGAATCATTTGAATCAATCACTTTAATCCTAAGAACACTTTATGCAGTATTACATCATCAGTATACATTTATTGTCTTTTGGGTAGCGTTTCTTTTACGTTCTTGTAAAATACGTTCATAACACCCAACGCTGTTTTTATTGTTGAGAGAAGTCAATGACTACATTATGTTCGTACACATTCTTAAATAAGAAATTGGCGTAGTGCGAGGCATTTTAGTGAAACCGCGCATAACGGGGTCGCGTAAAGCGGGGTATTACTCTATATATTTTCATTAAAAAAAGCCTGCTGTAGGATAATAATATTGCGTCTCAAGCATAGGTATAGTTTCACCTTTCCAGAAGTCTTCAATCGTTTCGACTACGTACGGTGTGATTCCTGAGGGGGTAGGGGCGGCGGCGGAGGGTGGGGGAGCCGCAGAGACAAAGTTGTGTCATTTAATCTAGACAGCGTCGAGTGTCGCGCCCGTGGCTCCCTGCCGATTACTCAGGCAACCAATCTGCCACGCGGCGGTGAGTGGCACCGCCGCCGCCCCCGCCGCCCCCGCCGCCCCAGCCCCAGCCCCCGCCCCCGCCCCCGTCCTGGGAGCGTCTCGGCTCTTTGAGGAGCGCTGGCAGGTTGTTTTGATTTGACTGCTGAGATTTGGGCGGGCTTGGTGGTTGATTGCTAGTGATGGCTTAACTTAACAATACTCAGTGAATACAGTGACTTTTTACAGCTAATTCCATGGGGTAATTTTCATTGAAATATACAAAAAAATGTTTACTGTCAAAATAAAAAAAAATGCTGCTTTGATGACAAACACAGTGAAACAAAATATTTTATATCAAAACATAACAAAAAAGTAAAACTTCGATATAACTGTCTTTGGATGACAGAATAGTATTTATCTAAATAGTAAGACGTTAGTCATTAAACGTAAACGACAATCCGTCTTCTCACTTAATTTCGAGAGGGTGGCAAAACAGATCTTGGCTAATGGATGTTGATTCACGATTACATATCGACAAATGAACTCGCCCCGCTGACACGCCTTCAATTATTAGGTACAGCCACCCACCCCAAGGTGCGGGGGTGAGATATCTGCCCCTTCCCGACCCCGACTCTCTGACAAATTCAACTCTCTTCACTTCTTTTCTTGTCAAATTGCTAATAAATGGATGTTTTTTTTTGAGATAGACAAAGCTTGTGAGGTTTTAATTTGTTTAAATTTAAGGAAAATTTCATTTATACGATTAATACAAATTAATAAATAGTAAATCATATTTGATTAAATGAAACAGAGTGAATTTATTTATTCCTGATTTAGATTTTGCTATAATAATAAAATTGAACAAGTTGACTTTTAATAAAAATTTTATTGCTCTAATACCTGAGTCATCAATACAATAAAATTATATAGTAAGTAAATCTATATAGACAGACACTAATTAAAAGTTAGTTAAATAAGGAGAGACTACTTTCTATAGAAATATTTGATATTTTGGTTGTTAAAGTATTTTGTTTGTCCCATATAAGGGAATAGAAGTTATGTCATGACATTTAGTAATGTGGTTTTTATTATGTTTAAATTACTTAGAAGTTTTAATTCATAATTAAAACAATCGCTTAAATCGATACCTACCGTGTTGATACTTAAAAATAAAATATATTTTATGGCAAAAAATATATTTAAGAACATAACTTTTGAACATGTAAATGTTTTAAATCTTTTTTAAAAAACGATAGAAATGTCTGTTTGGGTTTTTTAAATTATTTGTATTAGCTTTGGGGCGACAAAAAATGAATATTTTATATCACATGTAATAAGTACCTTAGTCAATCAAATTGTAAATTTTTCTTATCAAACCTTCAAAAGATAATTTATTTTATTATAAAGTATAATTTTATATAAAGAATAATTTCGAGATATTTTTATAAAGGTTGGTATCGGTTCTGGTGAAAATTTGCTACCCCTGACGGGCTCATCAATATGGGGGGTTGATATTGCCTTTCCTCAGTACCCCCGGGGGTGGCGGAATGTTAATTAAAAGCATATCTTCCTGCCTACCCAGTCAGCTGATGAAGGAGCTGCTCCTTTCTCCAGGACTATTATATTCCGTTATTGACTGAATAATAGTGGAGAAGCCTTGAAATTAAAAAAATTAAAAATATATTTTCAAATATAAATTATAATATATTCATGTAAAAATTTGACCGAAAAATTAATTAAAAAAAGTTTTCTTTGCCTATAAATAGTACGTCCCCATTTTGATATATTTAATGCAAAATTAAAAAAAAAATTGTTTTAAATATTTTTTATGAATTCTAGTATATATTTGACAATCAGTTTTATGAATCTCTAGTTTATAAAAGTTCTGTTAGCATCAATCAATAGAATACATGAAAAATTTTATCATCGAAAGAAGTTTCATTCTTTAATAATATTAAAACTTAGGAAATATATCAAGTCACAAGACAGCACAAGATTTTTAATTTCCCACGGCAAGTACCGACAAATAGCCTCGCAACTGAAAGTTTCAAATTGCATAATTTTAAAATATTATGTACAGAAGATATTCAAATTATCGGGAGCACCGGCGACCGCCCCGAGGCTCTTCGACTCTGAACGGTTAATATTCATAACTTTAACTCATTTTGCATTATTTCGCCATCGACATTAAGCTGATAACAAAATGCAAATGATCTTTTATTGAGAATTTATAATTTTTTGGTCTCAGAGTTCCAACTCGACTAAGTCCCCGTCATGGGGAATTTCGTTTAATGAATTCTGCCGATGCTCCCGCAAGTGCATAGGTTTTCTTTTGTATTTTTTTTATTGCATGTTAGATCCTGAATTCTAGCCGTTTTGAAGTAATTTTTTTTAAATGACCCCGTCATTCATTATGAATGAACGTAAAAATCCATTGTTTTTTTTGTATCATATCTATTTTTATACAAAGTATTTGTGTATCTTATAATGATCGATTGTTTTATTGAAAATACTTATTTAATTAGTGATAATCATGAAAAGACGCATTTAAAAATATTTTTCTGTAACAATGTCACCAAAGACAAAGTAAAAAATATATATTTTATTTAATCATATGCATTTTTCTATTCTTACATAATAAAAAGGTATAAAACTTTAACGCAATATAAAAATTGATATGCTTGTAGTAATATATATATCCAAGTCAGCGTTGAAACGTAATGAGAAGCAAAGAGGCTTCTAAATGGCACTACCTAAATTGGCTTTGATGCCTTAAATTGGCTGTCAGGTGTGATGTTTTTGTGGGTAGAGCTTATTTTGGACTAATAACGGTATAAAATTAAAAAAAAAAAAAATCATCGATACAGCATTCCAAATTAGAATTAATTGACAAACAGCCGCGGTGAGAAATTCTCACCTTCCAAATTTACAAAAAGCGTCTAGAATGTTGCCGCTTGGCGGACTTTGCCGATAATTTGCCGCTCATGATGGTTGCCGGCGGGAAAGTAATAAAAAGAAAAGTAATTTGGAGGTGTGAAGGGCGCGCCGTCAGCGCCCCGTTACTCAGCGCTAATTCCGCTGATTGCGGGCAAGGGGTAGGAACCACCCCCAGTCTGGGACCTGCGCTATGGAAATCTCGACACGCAACCGATGGATGATCTTCCAGATTCCATAATTTAACAGTACCGAAATCACAGATATTATATCGAAAGAATAGAAATGATCGATGATCTATATTTTTTTTTTCAAAACATCCAAACACTTTAAACTACAACTAAAAATTGTTCTTACAAAAAGTATAAAAAACATTTTAAGTCTTCTTGCCAAAAGCGTGGTGTGCATAATTTTATTTAATATTTAAATTTTTTTTAATAAATGTATTGATTATATGTAGTATAATTTATAAACAACTCTTCTTTGAACTTCAGGATGTGGTATATATATTCATTATAGAATAATATTTAATAATATTCCTAATTGAAAACCGCAAAAGATAACAAAAAATGTCAATAAATTATCATCAGAGAAAAAAGCAAACAAATAAATGTCCTACTTAAATGAAGTTTTTGAAACAACAATGATTTTAAATATTATATGAACCGTACTATTTCGAAATCCATTAAAGTAAAAATTAAGGTTTCTTCCTATTCTTGAATGTTTTACAAAATATTGAAAAACAATTTATAATGAATATAAATGTAGAAGTATCCACTTTGAAGTACTTCATCATAAAATAAACAACACTGTTGTCGAGACTACCGTTATTTTTCATAGTGACAGTGAAAGCTTTTTTGATTATTTATTAAAAGTACCAATAAAGTAATGAGATTAATAGTTATGACAAAAATAATAAAATAGGAGTTTACTCCAAAAATTAAATATTTTTTACTAGTATTCTCTTTTGTAAAAAATTGATGTGAAAAATCAAAGCATTCAACTAAAAACATTCAAGTGATTAAAATTGGTTATTAATTTAGATTGTGCTCTGAAATCTTTAGATTTTTCAAATAAAATCAATAGAATAAAAATAAACCCAGTGTAAGTATGCATCAAAATTTAGATTTCTCTATAATCAATGAATACTGTATTAGTTAATATTTAACATTTTTTTCATTATTTTTGATCTGTATAGTTTATAGAATATTTATTAGAATACATCTTTCTATAAACTTTCCAGACACACAAATCACCTGAAAAACAGACAGATAGTTGCGCGTATAATAATATAAGAAGGTTGAGTATGATCACTTCCGGTCACAATCACAAGTGGTCCTTTTCAAAAAGTCGGGGGAAAAATGAGCCAGGCACCTCCCCTTAGATGTATGAATGAAAGACCTCCCATTGTGCCCGGGAGGTTTTCGGCCGCAAGACGGAGCGGTGGGAGGGCTGGCGCGTTTATTTGGACACTTGCACTTAGTCAGGGAGCTAATTTTATAAATGAGACATTGAACTGTCCCAATGGAAGTATTTCCTACAAAGTAATTTTTAGGATGACCAATATATATTAAGAAATTCAATATTTTTGACAGAGGGTACTTGGTGGAATTCCATTTTAATATTTATGAATAAATGTCATGATATATGCCATAATAAATGCTGTTTGATAATGCCAACGTGAAAGGTTGGCGAAACTGGTCACAAGTATTTTATTCAAAAATATCAAAATATATTACTTAAAATATATTTTCCATTACAAATATTGGTTGAAAAGTTAAATTGTAGTAAGAATGTCAAATTGCAAAAAAAATAAATAAATCAAACATACGGTTTTGATATGATTAGCGTTTACACCTATCTACACCATCACTACATCAAACTTTTAATTTTTCGAAAACAGGTGGTAATAGGTTAATTTTTCATTTAAATATCCATTTAAAATTTAAAAGTATGTATTACTTTCAATTATATCGGATCAAGCTAATCAAAAGCATAATAAGAAATCAAAGTGATTTAATTAACAATTGTTAAATTGCGCTTTGGAAAGTCATCAACATTCCTTCTTACTTGAAATTCCGAACAGTCGGATTCGAAATTCAGATAATTTCAAAAAAGGAGCTCACAACCTTCGATCATTCCGGTCAATTCAAATTTAAAACTTGTCATAAACTTGTCGGCTCGGAGACGGCGCAGGCCGCGGGGCCTCCGGGCTCCCCTGCCAGGGCTGCTTGATTTGTAGGCGAGTTAATTGAAATCCAGTCGCCATTTCGCCCTGTCCTCCCCTACGATGTTTTCTTATCACCTCTCACTAAATGCCCGCCGTTTAATCTCCAGGAGCCTCTCGCCCCGCGGCTTGACTAATCCTTCTCTAAAATATAACCCTGGCTTAGACTAATATGCCACAATTTATTTTACGCGATCGTCTGGTTATTGGTGCGTTTGTTATGTGTTTTTTCTTCCTAATGTAATAATATATTTAAGATGACACGAGACTTAAAAGTATATGTATAAAAAAAACAAATCAGAAATACATTTGAAAATATATGGTTTAAGCATTAAACACAGTTTCAAGTTAGTATTATAATCAATCATAAAATAGAACATACGTAGTTCATGTTGGTTATTGTGAGATCGCAATGCTGCATATACCATAATTGCTGTTCATCAGCTGCGGCGAATCGTAAAAAATGCATGCATGTCAATACTTGCAGCATGCAGCGACCGTGACTGTGGTCGTGTGACGTGCCAGCGCATATATTATCATCAATGTTATCTTGTTTACGATGAGATCTGTCTAACGATAATGATGATTGTATGTAATATTTATACACTACTCCAGATAATTAATATTACTAAGTATTGAGTAATAGGACCCGGGGTCCTACTACACTAACCTGCTTAAGGAAACCATGAACAGACAAACTTTCAGTGAAATGGTGACCAACCTCTTTAGAGTAGAGGCAATTGAAGAAAATATCACTACGTGATGATTTTCACGTAGAAAAGTTTATGGTGGATCAAAATATTTACTTTATATAAAATACAAGTTTTTTTTATTTTTAAACCAGCGACTTAAGACTGCATTCATAGCACTCGTTGCTTTCTTAATAGAGGCTTGTCCACATTTTTATCATTTTATAATGATTTGGTGATATAATGCTTCATAAAAAGTTATATTTCTTGAAATACACATTTAGGATGCTTTATTTTCAACACTGACACAATGACACATACTTCTGTAAATATTTTTAGATGATGCTTACTTTTTTGAATTTCTGGGTAAATTGGTAAAATGACTAAAATGACAACAATAAATTAAATGGAAAGACGATCGTGTGATGACGTATACAGCATCCAGTCACAAATTTTTGTCAGTTAGATAAGTGTGAGTCATTTAAGTTATTCCAATGATGTGCAAAACAGCAAATTTTTGTAACAAAATTTGTTGCGGGAAAGCCACTAAAACATGCCCTAATATGTTATGTATTACTGTTTAGATGATATTGATATACATTTTCTACTTCAGGTGCCTCTTCTTAGAGAAGGTTGTTGACCATCTCACTAAACACTTCTCCATGTCTGTTTGTTGTTTTCTTGGGGTAAATAGTTTAGTTAGTCCCCAAGTCCATTTATACCGCAGTTTTATATTCTTAGAAATAGTCTGCGTATTGCTGCTGCCCAATAGTATTATTATACAATCCTTTCCTTACAGATTTTTGGCAATTAGATCCGATATGCCTTCTGCAGCAGACTGCAGAAACAATAGCAGGAGCTCACCCATTTCTACAAGATACTTCCAGAACACATTATTCCCCAATCATTCCATATATAAGTTATTAAATATTTTTTATCTGTGATAGTCATTATTTTTTAAAAAAATATATATATTTTATAGAATAAACTCATACTATGCATGTGAGTGTTTATTATGATTATTTTATAGTGGTTGGTCGTGGCTTAGCCGTCACCCGGGCAAACGGTATCGTACATTAAAAAATAAGCTTCAGGGTAGCGCGCCCGAGGATCGCTTCTTTTTTAATTGCGGAATACAACGTACTTCATAAATAAGGACACGTGACACTTCCAAAGCTGCGGCCGTTAAGCCTGATTTATTCTTATATTGCTCTCGGCCGGCTTTTTTAGGAATATTAAGGAGAAGCCTTAATCCGCGTGCCCCCGCCTCGGGAGCGTTGTACGGGCGCACCATTGTTAGAAACTCTTTGGATTTTTGAAAGTGTTGAAACACATACACTTATTAATGATTTAATGACATAATAAAATACATTAATTTTAGGTGGTTATATGTATATTTAAGGGATATTAAAGATAAATCATAATCTACGAGGGAGCGTTGTACGGAAACATAATTAATATAAACTCTTTAGATATTTTCAATACATACATTAATTTATGATTTGATGACATCATCAAATAAAATAAAAAAATAGTATCAGTATTTTTTGACAATTGTTTGTTCATTTCAGAGGTAGAATCATAGATCATTAATATATTTTTAGTCAATAGATATTGTGTAATATTTTATATTGTTCTGTTAATAATTGATAAATAAGGTTTCTAAAATGTATTACGGTCTGGGTTGACAAGATGTTGACGCGTGCTGAAAATATACTGAATCCTATTGATCAAACTTTTGGAAAACGTATTTGGCATAATAATAATTATATTAAGCAGTGTTTAAATTGATGATATGGAAATAGTTTTGTGAAGAAAAGAAGTAAAACGGTTTATTTGTTCAAAGCTGCGGTTAATTTGTATTGTTAAAAGCACTAAAATTAAGTACAGATAAATAATTACAATCAAGCTCACAGTCAAACTCTAAATTAGCCAGTGACGCATTGTCTGGAAGCTTCTGAAAAATTCTAGAGATTCCAAGAACGACTGGTTTCAGGCACTCGCTGCCTTACAAGGTGGTCGTAAGCACGTCTCAGGATACAGGACAGATTTTAATGCTATTTCTAGTCACAAATTGCCTAAGTAGCCCCGCGGCTCAGGCGGGATGCTGGCGGTCCTCATTAGGGGGAAGGGGGTGGCGCCGAGGAAACTACAATGGATGGCCTCTGGCTTCCGCTTTTAATGTTGATCCGGGTTATTTATGAACTCTTTTATTTAGTTTTTTTTTATTAGTCATAACTGCTTCGCTTTATTTAAAAGAGATTTAAATTTTAAGAACACAAAGCCACTCAGGGCTTTCTATAATTTTTCTAATGTGCTCAAAAAAGTATGCGAGAATTTTTTTTAAATTAACGCCAGAAAAACAGTTATTTTATGAAATAATATTTAATTATATATAGCAATATAAATATTAGATTATATGATTCTGTAAATGTTCATGTTATTTATTTAGTCAACGATAGATGTCACTGCTCTCGCATGATATTAAATTATTTGATATGCACTTTGTACGTAAACGTAAAAAACTTAATGAAATTTAAAAAAAAAATCAGGATTAAAATTATTATAAAGGAAGTAAGTCACTTTAAATAATCATGTAAAAAAAAATATTTCATATAAAAGATGTTGAAGGAAAAAAGTTGTATTTCACACAGTTAAAAAAAAAAAAAAACACGGATTGTTCTCCAACCAAACTGCACTCATGTCACAAAAAAAAAATATTCCAACGCAACTTCTAGAACTTGTTTTGGCTAGTCCCAGTTTAAATATTTATTTATTTCATGTTCTTGTAAAACTACGGGAGGTGAAGACATTTTGATTTTCCCATACAATTAGCCTGTTTGTTCAAGTACACAGTTCGCGATAGAGTTCGCCAGAATGTGCCCTGACCTAATGCGCTGGAATAACCTTCTACTAATAATACAGAAAAATTATAAGGAAACGATCTTATCTTTTCACAAATCTGGCACATGAGTATGAATGAACATGTAAGAAATACTAAACCAGGGCCGTAATTAGGTGTTTTATATCAAAGATATATAGTATTAAAATGTGATTAAGTGTTACGCATATTTCCTTCTAAGGATGATGTAATGATTAGAGAATTCACCTGATATTTTCTGTTAATGCAGTAAAATATATAACAGTGCGGAAGTGACTTGATTCTAGAATAATTTAGAGCAAACAAGATTTTAAATTTAGATATGACCAACCGTAAAGATTCAGTTGTAATTTATTTGAATTCTAATTAGGGCCTGTCTAAACTAATTCACAATTAAATAAAGGTTTTCTGTGGTATAATAGTACATGACGACACCGCAACCAAATGACGCATTTGAATTATTTTTATAAATGTCGAGATTAGATAACAATTACTGTACATGGTGAAACATGCGTAAAATTAATGCTGGGATGTTTAAAGAACATACTAGAACATATTTTAAATAATATACTGTGATAAAAAAACTATAAAAAAAGGAACATTCTTTATTGAAAATATTTTATTAATTTTATGCACATTGATTCGACAAACGAAAAAAATATTATTCACAATTTTTAAAAAAGCGATATTAAATATTAAAGTTAACACAAAAAATGTATAGATGATAAAAAGGCAATTTTTTTTTTAATTAACAGCTTCTCTTTACTTCTTGTATTTATTAGTAATAATATAAGTAATTAATTTAGATAAAAAATAATGAAACACAATAACAACACATATTTCATCATGCTGTTTTTGCGTGTAATTAATTTGATAAAAAAAATATATTAAGATATTTATAATTTGAAAATGTTAATATTGATTTGCACAAAGAATATGTCGACTATTCTCTGCGTACTTATTAAAATAATATATTAACGTCAGTTGTGAGTTTGCATTCATTTTGATGTCTCCGCTTAAAAAACTTGATATTTGTTCTACTATCTGCGGTTTGGTAATGATGTAATAGGTTAGGTATTGTTTTAAAAGAAATATCAATATTGTATCAATTCAAGGCACTAATCGTTGGGAATTACCCTTTTCCTCGTATGAAGAAACTATTTGAATCGATCTTAAAAGTCATCGTGTTAATTTTTACACCAAGAACTAATTAAGTTTTATTGTTAATATGTAATATTTTTTCCACATTTTATGCTATTTGTAGATCCTCAAAGCAGATAAATCTTATTATTCAAATAATATTCCGTGAAAAAATATATTATTTAATTCAATAGTATAAATGAGATACAATTAAATTTGAATTATTAAATTACCGTTGAACAGAATAGGGTGAATGTGCGTATTGACGGCTACCCTACATTTCGAATGCCTCAAATAACCCACAGCTCTGCAATACGCACACTTAGGCCAACAATGGCCAACCCTGGGCGAGGAATGCATTGATATATTCATATTTATCAAACAGAGCTGAAATTCCGGTGTGTTTGATCTCGCGGAGTAAGCTATTTGCGATCCGAAGTTAAAGGTACCGCCGCCTGTATTGGCGAAGTGCTGATGATATACCGAGTCTTGCGAACTTTAACAAGATATGCACACAATGGGCGATGTACAATAATAAGACGAAAGCCAAGCAGTAACTATTAGAGGTAAACTATGCCCCTTAAGCGGCTAAGGCACCGTACACACAGGCGACGCTCCAAACAATTCTCCAAGTCTTTAACTGCTATTCTCGCCCCAACCTGAAACGACGCGCTGGGGTTACCGATGACACCTAAACTCTTCCCTAACTAATATATAATATAAATATATAATTTTTCCTCGTTTTCGGACAAGACGTTATGATATGACTAAACAAATAAGTATGTATAAAAAAGAATTAAAAAAAAACCACTTAGCATATTATGTAAAAAAAACAGTTTTCCATTCTAGCAAATATATTCCAGGTTTTTAATCTCTACATAACAAAACCAATTAAAATGACCAAAAAGAGTTATCCATGTGATGACATTGTTCGTCCTTGATCCTTGAGTGCTGGCCGATATACTAACCGCTTTGCCATCAATGTAATCTCTTCTTAGAATTTCGTTCAATTAAAGATTGTTGATTACTGTGAATAATTTCGGCATGAAAATATAATTTCAAAGCGTTTTAAATAGCAATTTCAATTCATGCATTGTTATATTCCTCGAATCGTCACAATGGACATTGAGTCTATTTTGTAATATTAAAATTAAAGTCACATGTTTTATTAAAAACAGGTTAGGTAGTTGTTAGCATTTTTTTCAGTAATGTACATAGTCTTACGGATAGGGTTGTTTTGATGTCAAGTTTATAGATTGCTACACATTTTTTGTTTAGTGAGCGCTTTTGCGTTTCATGAGCATCATTCGTAGTATAACGAACCGTCTTCGTTAGTTTGAATCATGTCTAAGGGTATTCGAGCACCCCACAGTCGGCCGGGGGTTAAAGGTTTCTCGGAGTGCCTTCATTTATCTGCGCGGCGCCTCGGCTCACACCTACCCCCATACATCGTAATCTAAACGCAAAACAATGAAATCAGGGCTGTAAATCACACGGAATCTCCAAACTTGCACGGAATTATATGAGGACGTGTGTGCGAAGCGGCCTTCGCGGCGTGAGGCCTGATCCGGCGCCGTTTAAAGTAGGAAGTTTTGCTTTATGCCGATTTTGTTTACCGCCAACAATGGCATAGTTTAGGCATGCTTATGATATGTTTAAGATAATTGATAAAAGGGGAGATCGTGTGTGGGTTTTTGCGTAGGCGTGTCTCTTGAACCGGAAGAATGGATGAGTGGATAAGGGCGGGTGCCCCGCGGGCGAAACAACTCCCGCGTTTAATCAAGTTTCTTCTATTCAATAAATTTAATTTGTTTTACGCTGCATTAAATATTTAAGGAAGTTTGCTTAGTGTTAAGTTTGCGTTGGCGTTTTGTAAAAAGGAAGAGAACGCAGTGATAGGCGCTTCGCATTGCGAATTCCTCTGGTTTTATTTATAGCTAATATATTTTATTTATAACGATGAGAAATAGTATTGAAATGTCTTAATTGATTATTAATCAAAATAGTTATACTCATTTGTTGTAACTACTTGCATGAAAATATGTTAATTGATTGAATTGAAATATTCTGATCTATGAATAAGATAAGAAACGTACTACTATAAGGTTTTAGCTTGTCTTATGTATTGTATTTAAATATTTGCATTTTTACTAAGATAAGTTTATGGAAAACATAAATTGAAACATTCATACTGCATCCGTACTGTATACATATATTTTTCAGATTTCGCAAAAATATGCGTTTGCATAATTTAGTTTCAGCTATACAATAAATTATTGTCATTTTCATTTGATCTGATTCATGGCCAAGTGGTAAGCAAGTAAACTCTCCGACCATGATTTAACGTTTATTTAACATAAATATAAGTTCTCTCCAGATGGAAAGAAAAAAGCAAAGTAATTAAATCGAAACACATGCTGTTGCAGGCTTTCTGTGATATCCCTGTATACTTCAGAGAAAATGCCGGAGATGTCATAAAAGTAACACAGCCATGACAATTACCTCAGTATTACTTGTTTACTTGATTCTGTCTTTATTATAGAATAGTGTAATTCATAAACAGTTCGTTCTGTTTATCTGGGTTCGATAACTTTGATATGCTCAGAAAACGCAAACAAATATAAATCATTATTCTTTGATAATAGCGAGTGTAAATATGTCAAATCAAAGAAAAATAAACACTTTGTGACAGTCAGCACGCAGATACAAAAAAAAGTCATTTATCTGCCATAGCACAGGGTTATCAGTGTTTTAGTTTATCACTAAGCGCAATATTATTACTAATGCGGTCAGAGTTCTGACCGACTCTTCCTCTAAAACAGATAATTTAACTCGCCGAATTCAATGCTTATGTGAAATAAACACAATAATATTTATTGTGAATTTACAGGGAATGCCATAAGAGTTTTTCTATTCGGAAAGATTCTCAGTGGAAATAATGAAAAGTTATTCACAAGTCGAAATAATTTTTTAAAAAGTATTTGTTGATTTAAAAAAAAAAACAAAAATATGAAAGTATTTCAATTTCATCAAGCTCTTTTTTATTATTTTATACATATCTCTATAAATAAAATATATAATCTGAACGCGGAGGCCATAAACTACTGTTTTTGTAAGAGTTTGCAAATGAGAAAAGCAAGTAGGCAAGCGATTCGAACCAAAGTCTGTAAAATCAATCTAGTTGTTTATATGAAAACTGAAGAAGATGTTTAACTAAAAATAAACCATCCCCTCGAATTTAGAGACTAGGTGTTTCTAAAAAAAAGCTTGTAAGTGATCGTGTAAATCGGCGTACCGTAGAGGGGTTATTCTATGTGCTGCTTACCTGTCAGTCTGTCTATGTGTCTATAAGTCATATCCATATATACCTTATGTATATTGTTAATCAGTATTTTTTTTTTGCATGTTTAGCAATATGCAAAATAGTTAAAATCATATCGATGTGCGGATTGGTAGATTCCGATTGGAGTTAAGAATTCCCTCGGTGTAATGAGTTTAGTTGGTGACGGTGCTGGCGGGGCATTCCGCCCCTCCCCGAGTCACTTTAGAATACAATATTTGAGATCCAGGAGTAAATGATCCAGAACAAATAATGTTTAATTGCATCAGTCCTGAACTCGCGGGCGGCTGTTTCGCCACCGAGCCTCGCGAGGGAAATCACATTCTTTCTATTAAAAATCAAAACTTTAAAAAAATTATACGTAGCAAAAAAGCATATAAATACTTCGGCATAAAAACAGTTGTTTCCGGTTTATAAAACCAATTAAGCACTTAATACCCTTAACTATCTTTTACGCTTGAAAAGCTAATATTTTTCGTGTTTCTTCTTGTTGCCTAGCTTTTAAGGGTTGCCACTAGACATTTTTTAGTTTTAAATCTTGTTTTTGCTACTGGAACGGATGATATGAAATGTTAAGGCACATTTTTTAAAGCTAAAAGGTTCTTAGTTCCATTTGAAATCATTGACTTACTTATTGAGCGTAGTGACATAGCAATAGGCTAAAAATATATATATTGTTACTGGGGTTTGCTTAATGTGAGTTTACTGATTATAAAATAGTACCGATTAACCGTAATTACAGATTAGATGCAGACTTTAAGCTGTCGTAGCCTTTTGAAAATTTTAAGTTTCAAGCAAGATTTACTTAATTTGATTAACGATAACTCAAAGTGATGGTTATTGTTCTAATATAATATTAAAAAAAAAATTATATGAGTTTTTACAATAGTGTATAAAAATTGTGAAGAAATCATGAGTTTTCAAAAGTACTACAAAGCAAGTGATATGTTTATTGCTTGTATTTGCAGCTGAAAGTAATGAATATCTAATTTGTTTTTTTTTTATATCAGAATGAAAGTCTCGCCATTTTCCCGGATAGACCCTGCTGGGAGAAGCCCTGTAGAACAAAACGCCGGGGAAGGCGAGGCGGGCCGCAATCACTGCGACTTCGTCTAATATGAGTATCAAACTTCGACCAGAGTTATTGAAGTTTCGGGTTGGCTCTGCGTAATATATAGAGCGTGTACTTCTCTTCATGCCAATCCCGTATCTATAGTCATCCTGGCGGGCCGGGGGGGTGGTGTGGAGGGAGAGGGGGGCGCCCCTCGGCTCGTTCCTCGGTCGCTCCGCGGTACGTAATTATATATATCAAATTTATGTGCAAACTTTAAATCTTTGCCTTGAGTTTATGCTCATAATGGCCGTGTTATTAGTTCGATTTGTGGCGTTACGGTATAAGATGAAATATTGTTGTTTTATGTCGGGGGGGCGAGGGGAGGGCACGCGGGGGAAGGTGAGAAAGAGCCGGAGTTTTGCGGGCTCGGGACTTTGCTCCGGGGTGACGCGACTCGTATCTGCGGTTAGTCACTTGCCCGCGGAGGATATCTTATCGGAATTTCAGCGTTTTTTGTTGACAAGCTCGAACGTGCATCATCGAGCTCTCGCATATTAAACAAGTATGCTGATTTAATTTAACAAAAACAAATATATATTTTTTTGGTTATTAATATCACGTTACTACGGCTTTTATCGGATATATTAAAATACACTCAGTATATGCATCATACTATTGAAAACATAGTATTATTATATTAATGATTTAATTGTGAAATAAAAATGATTCATACAAAAGTTTTTAGTATTTGAAGGTGCTTTATGTGCTTTACCTTCATAGTTTTATATTTAGAAACTAAATAGCTCAGGTAGGTAAGTCGACGCGTTTTAGTGTCTTAATTTAAAAAAATTCTAATAGGCTGTTCGCAGCTTGGATTTGCACCAAAAACATAAAACGTCTTCCAGGGCGGGTTTCGGTTGTCGGTTGTTGTCTAGTCGGGGACATGCAATGTAAAGGGTAGGTATGTTGAGAAACACCCCGGGCGGGTAACAAGCATGCAATAACTACCCTAAGTGCAATGAGTCCATACATTCTGGTCTTCCTCAGGCCGTTAAGGAGTCGCCGGCAGCCGGTGTGATCACCATCCATCTCCCGCGGCCGAGTCGCCGCCGGCCCCGCTAATGGCTATAGTTTGTGACCAATAATTGATTTTATTACTTGCCCAAGTGTCCTGCTCGCCCATAAATAAGCCCCGCTCGCATTAATAATAATCATAATGGAGAACTAATGATATGGAAATTATCAACAGCATCTTCTGAAGAGTAACTTTTGCCGGGGGGCGGGGGAGGCAATCAGCGCCCGGGGGTGGAAACGGAACCTGATTTTTATTTCTTTTATGATGAACGATTAATGTGAAAAACAGTTAATTAGTTTTCAGCAGGTAAAAGTTTTAAAATAAACATTATAAGACAAATAAATTAATAAAAACAGTTGTTTAATTAAATTAAATATACATATATATTTGATGGACTTGTTACTACTGTCTAGGTAAATGACCTAAAATATACACAAGCAGTTCGGTGAAAATACAATATTTAGGGTCACCATATGACGCAAGTATAAAATTTGAAATAATTTTAATAAAATTAAATGGAAAAGCAAATATTTATTGGTTTGGAAACTGTTTTGTTAAAAGAGCTATTAATTTTATCAAAATAAACTCGATAGCGTTGGAATAAAGAGTTGTTTTTTCAACATGTTACATTTTAGTTAATGTACATTTCTTAACAATCGATATATTAATTAAACCCATCAGATCAATTTAATTCTTTGTCTTTACAAATAAACAGAATTGTTTTATCCGGAATTTTCCTTCAAACCAATGAAAAAGTATACAAAACAAGTACTCATTGATTGGTTCCAACTCTCGATGCTCGATTAAAATTAAATTTTGTCATTTACGCTTATCAGCATCAGTATAAAACGTCTTAAAATACCAAATATATGTTTTCAAAACTAGATTTATATTTGAATATAATATGGGCTATATTTATAAATATTATTTAAGTGCGATAGCAACAAATATTTTACTTGGACTAATTTTAGTTAAGCTCTGACGTCTAGATCTCAAAGTGATTGTTACTTTATAATAATAGTAGCATTTCGTGTCCTTGCTACAAAAATTGCAAACGTCATAGTGCTCATTCAATTTTTGATGTCCGCAGAGCCGCCACCGTGACGTCTGCGCGGCCTGCTTGAGTAATACTCCATTTTTTACGTAAATTATTAAAAAACAATAAAAAAAACCAATGAATTGAGATCACTATTGAAAATAAATATGCCCTAAAAATATTTTGTATGAAAAAAAAAAAACAGTTTAAATTCAGTTTGGGTTTGGAAGTATTTTTAAGGTTTTTTTTATTAAATTAAAAAAATGAAACGAGAATAAAAAAATAGTGTTGTTGGCGAAATTTTTTGCAATTTTAAAAATATATTTGATGAAAAGTAAAAAAAAAAAAAGTATCCATTACTTTTTTGAACAACAAATCTGACATGATCTAAATTGATTACTGAAATATAGTATATAGGCGGTTTTTTTGTTTGCCTTTACTTATGTATTATGGTAATTGTTTTCGTTACAATATGAAAAACTGTTCGTTTTGCTTGGTAAAAAAAAATTCCATGTTAATGGACTACATATACACTTTTGAAAATTCAAAGCGATATACTTGTGGACGTTTCTGTCGATAAAATGTAAATAATATTGAATGTATAAACCCAAGAAAAATCCACCGCCATTAATCGGTCAAAATGCTCCCAGTCGCTATCGGATTTTTTTTTTTTTAGTTTGTTATCGTCCGGATGTGGCCGCTGGCCGCAGCGATGGAACGCGGGGTGACTCGACGTGGCGGCTGGGCTTTCCTGGGCAGTTATCTTTTTCTATCGACCATGCACCAGGCCAAGTGATTCACTCCATGTATAAATATGCCGCGCAGCCGATCAGGGGGCACAGTCGCCTTTGTCAGTCCAAGCTAACCGAGCTTCGCATCACATTACGAGCGAACCGCCGCTTGTAGCTTAATACTATAACTATTTTATGCATAGTTACTCGTTCACCAAAAATGTACAAGTCAATCGTATTCATGTGCCTCTTGTTCGCCGTGGTTTCCGCTAGGCCCAATGTGGCGAAGGAGTTCAGACAACATCTGAAGGACGTCATTGACTTTCCGTGCAGGGATCCTCAGCGTCGGGTGGTGACGCTGGAGGAGCTGGGAGTACCATTGGCGGGGATTACCAAGATGTACCATCCGGACCGCACCGTCCTCAGCCGCTGCGACTCCATGTCGGGCTGCTGCCTCCAGACTGGATCGTCATGCTCTCCGGCCACTACGGAAGAAGTGACCCTTTCGTTTGTGGTCAAAGACCTTCTGATCCCCGGAGCCCCGGAGACAGTGGAGACCATCGTCGCGACCAATCATACAAGCTGTGCCTGCTCGACCCTGAGAAACTAATCATCTAATGTTTAAAAGTGAAATTACTAATTTATAATGTGATATTTAGTATAAGTTATTTTATTATCAATCGTTTTATAGTTTTATTTAGAAAAGTTAATATTGTCAGTGCTGATTTGTTTTTGTCGAGCGACTTGGAGATAATCCGTTGGATGTTTCGCATCTGATGCAGAGATTGGCCGGTGGAATACTGTCATATTAGAGTGTTATCGACAAATTAAGTGGCAAAGTGTTCTATCGATTTTTCTGTTGACGAGACGATCTATTCTGCGGACTATTCGAGAAGTCTCCAGACATGAGGACCGCGATTTGATTTAATATTTATAATAAATATTACCAAATAGCGACAGCACTGCAATTTCGACTAATAACAAGCAATTTGTTACCTGATGTATAAGAGTTTTAAGTATATATTTAAAACAACCTATGCAATTGTAATAAAATCTGATAAAAATGTGTAAAAAAAACACCATCACAAGACTGTTTTGTAAATAAATATTATTTTATAAAAAATGCCAAGAAAACTAAACATTTTATTTTTTTACAACAAAACTGAACTACCACATCTTTTCCCTATAATATTAAATTTACAGTTCACACGAGCTTTACAATTAATTTTATAGAAATAATATAATTTAATTAAATTTAAAATTTCATCAACACATATATTACAGAAAAATAATCTCAAGCAAATAATTGTTTCACTAAATTGATAAAAAAACCAATCCACAGTATTGTGTGATTTTAATTAATATGAAAAGTACTTGAGATAAACTAAAGTAATGAGATGAAACAATTTTATTATTTGTTAAATGCAATAATATAGCGCAACCATTAAGTACTCTATTTATTGTCATTTATTTATTCTAAGAACAAAACTGATTATTAAATAATGACGTGTACTTAGTCATAAACTCGTGATAAAATGCCTTTGTATATATTTACGCCTACGACCGATGATGAATTCTGGTTTCATAATAAATATCCTTTGCACATTGTATAAAATAATGAACAGCAGTATAAATTAATATTTATGGAATTTAATCAATTGATGATTAAATTCAACCATAAAATATTTAAATAATAAAAAGTTTTATTGTGAGAATGAATAAATATGTCAAAATTCCACATAATTTCATTCTTCGTTTTTTTTTTTTAAATAAATCGTTTTTTTTATTAAATTTGATTGTTATTTGGTTTATTATTTGCTTTGTCATGAAAAAGTGACAGATTTAAGCGTAAATATTCTAAGAACGCAGAGTCTGTAACTACTTTTCTCAATAAGGATAGAACGCCGCAGGGAAACATTCATAAGCAAGCTCGGCCTTGCCTGGCTTGATACATCTCTAGTCTACTTGCTGTAAGACCTGGTCTAGAGTAGATTATTTTCCAAACGTTTTTATTCCATTAAATTCTCGAAATAGTCATATTAAAAAAAAAAATTATTTCTTAATAAAATATTTACATGAAAACAGCATTTAAATAAGTTTTCGACGTAGGGGTCAAAAATGCAAATAAATTTTTTGACTTTTCTTATGACGTTTTACTAAAAAAAACTGTCTAAAATATCTACAGCTAGATACCTGAATTTATTAAAAACAAATATATTAAGTGTGCTTCAGCGTGTATACACGTAGCATTTTGTAATCTTAAAACTAAATAAGTTATAGTCGATAGAACATATTCAGAATATTCAAATATATAAAATATTTTATTGTTAATTTTTAAGTATGAAATACATCTAGTAAGATGGTTTTACCCAAGGAATAAATGAAAAATATTAGAACGATGTTATATTTTTATATCTCACTAATTTGTGTAATCTAGTTCTAAAAAAATGGAGCATCGTAACATGCCCGACTAATTCAAAAGCCCTCCGTTATCTCCCCGCGAAAGCCTTATCGAACCAAAAACTCTGCAAATATCACAATAATTCACAATATTCAGGAGACGTCCCTGAAATATTATTCACAATGAAGGTGCGCGAAATTTATGTCTCGATTTAATCTGCAGATATGTTTCAGTAATGGTTATTCTCGCAAAAACAGGTAGAGTCTTAATCCGACTCATAAATAAAATGTTGAATTAATGTTAATGTCTCTACATTTACTTAAGTGCAAGGCGGTTAGCGATAATTCAAATGTGATGACGTATTTTAGCGCAAGTCCCGACCTCACGGGACACGATCCATTAGTGGATGCTTTATTTGTCGTGCCGGCCCACCCTGTACCCTGTGCCCGCCGGTAAGCGCCCCCGTGCCCCCCTGTAGGCTTAAAATTTATTCCAATTTTCGTTCCGTCATTTGTTATTTAACCTTTTATCTTAGGTGGCGAATTAGCCGGTGCTCCCCGTAAGCGAGAAGCATTCGCGAATCTGACTCTTGAACGTTTGTTTGCGCGGGCATTTAGCGAGATAGCGGTTTTATTGCTTCATTTATTTTGGTAACTGACTGAAAATAACTTTTGTGTTATATCATTCTAAACAATTTTTTTTTTATTTTATTACAAACATGCGATTGATAAGAAATTGAAGTATCATGTTTTTATTGTAGGTTAATTCAAACTTGTAGTTGGGGTTAGTTTACTAAAATAATCCATAGCTATTGTGATCACATTTTCAAATCATAAATACTGTATAGTATTAGAATATTAGTATATTTAAATTTTAAGCTCGAGTTTGATAAAAAATAGGATTACTAAGTGTTTTCGTTCTAAAAATACCCAAAAAGTGGTAGTAAAATATCTCAAGAATCATTGATTTACTTTTTTGATAAATATCTGTATAATATTTGCGGTAGTCAATGACTAGCACACTCATATATCAGAAACGTTTTTTTTTTATTTACTAAATGAACAGAGTAATGTAGCTACAACAATTTGTGTTTCAAAATAAAATCTGTTGAAAATACTTATTAAGAGTGATGATTGTTATAATTAGGTTTTTGATTTGGTTTCATTGTTTTTTATTTATGTCCTTGAAAATAATTTCAAATCAAGGTGTTAAAGTGTTACGTACAGGCTATAGTCCTTCGTTATCGTAAGTAAGTCCAATATTAACAGGTGTTTAGTGACAGCTATCGCTGATTCAGGTAGATCCAGCAAGTAGAAGAGCGCGGGGTGCCGGGCAGGTTGAACTTTGCTTATGCCTCTCACCTCCGGGCTTAGACATGACACGGGACGTCTCCATGGCTCGCCGTAGCGGGGCACCGTAAGACGCTCAGATAAGAGGGAATTAGAGGAGATGGAGGTCGGGGCTACGAGGGCCGCGGTCAGACCTCTGCACTTTGATTTGTCCGGAAGTAAACCGAGGCGATATATTTATAGAGATGTCCCAAGGCGGAACTTGCGACAGATTTGGGTGGCAGAGGCGATCTTAGTAATAAATTATTCACAGATTATCTTTGGCATAACATTTATGTTTAAAATATTTGGGTGCTCAATTTTACCATTCATTAATTCAAATTATTACAAGAAAACAATCAAGAAATGGTTTTTTGTATGAAACGTTGATTTATAACACTTTTTAAATAATGGCATCGTCATTACCCTTAAACCTTAAAATTAAAAATCAAAACGTATTAAAAAACATTGAAATCATTTGAATAACTTCTGTACTGAATTTCTCTAAATAAAGAATAAAGAAATATTTTACCATTTAAATAGAAAAAAGAAAATGATCTAACCACTTCTTCCTATATATTAAAGAAAAAGTTGTAAAAATACATCACACATTAAATTTTCATTACTATACATTATTTGTTGGTAATGTATTTACGGTTGCAACAGGAAAACTGCTTGTACCTTAAAATTATTATAGGTACACATTTATTGAAAATAAAATAATAAATTACTCTGGAATATAAATATGATAACTTAGGTGCCAGTTAGTTAGGTAATCAGTAAAAATCAGAAGTTACACGTAGAAACCAGTGGGAAATGCGTGTTTATTTAGAAAATATTTGAAATTTCATATATTACATAAATATTATAATATTTGAGCTTTTGGTCGCATAAGAAGATATTCTCAGTCAAAAGAAAGACGATGTAATTTAAATATTATTTTAAAAAAAATTTCAGCCCGGTAAATCTTGTAGTATAATAAAATAGATATTTAATGTAATATAATATAAAAGTTAAGAGAACGTATAAAAATACCTGAAGTACGAAGCAAATGGTTACATATCAAAACTCGGGGCTCTGAGGGTATAAAGAGGCCATTTTATATGTGGCCGTCACCTGAGGGGGGCATTGTGTTTTTTTCTTTATCGGGCCGTTCAGATCTGATAGTTTACAGCGGGCTCCGCCTGGATCCTCCTCCGGCCCTGTACATTATGCAGTTTACTATTATCGTATGTTAGTCGAGTCGGGGGGATTCGCCCTGTCTGCTGTGGTCAGTCCGCGAGGGCCGCACTCGGTTTAAAAATTCTGCGAAAAACACTCCGATTTTTTTTGCGAAGACACGTTTTATGTTTTTAGGGATGAAAAATGAGACACATTTTATTTTTAAATGAATTTGCACAAATCAATCAATAAGTATGAGAAAAAATGTTATTAAAACATTTCAGTATTAGAATATATTTTTTTAACGTAGTTTATAGAAATTATTTAAAAATAAAAAAAATCTCAGTGGCTACAAACTCACATATATATTTTTCGTGCAATTATTTTTCATCTCATAAAGTTATTTCCTGTATAAATATAATATAAACGAATGCATTTACGAATCAGTTATTGGAACTCGTCCATTGTCCAGTCTCCGGGGAGCTTTAAGCGTCCCTAACTCCGCCTCTGCCCTTTTTGGCAACCCTAATAGCAAACAATGTTTATTTTTTCTGCTTGTATTATATATTATGAATATTATTCGTATATTTTTATCATCCGCATAATAGGTTATGTTTTCCAACGTTATTATTGAAAATATCGGCTTACCTAAAAGGGACGTTTATTTCGCATTATATTGATGTGGTTATTATCAACGAATTGAAAGATTTAAGAAAAACGTACACACAAAACTAAAAAAAATATATAGTCATGGAATATTAATTTTAAATATTTATTACAAAATAACTCAGTTATTGTTTAAGCACACTTAATTCGAATATAAAATAAAGTATTTTTTAAATATTTAAACATGTCTTAAATTGTAGCAAAATATTTAAAAAGTTATTTTATACGTAAAGTTTATTGATACTTTTGAGCCAAATCTAACATTAAATCCGAAGCAAATATTAATGTGTTATTTTCAATTAAAAAAGAATCAATATAAAAGAAAAATAAACCTTAAATAATTATTTTGAGATAACTCCCTTTTTAAGAAAAAAACCACAAATTTATATTGACAAACCATAAGTAAATATTTTTTGATACAAATTTGTTTACATATGAACATATGAAAACTAAATTAAATTACCTTGTCAGCGTACCTCAACATTTTCAATATCAAAATAATTTAATTTATTTAAAAAATTTAGTTGACGTGTGAACGTGCGATAAATTTAATTGATTAATAAAAAAAATATTAAAATAAATTTTCAGATGTAAGATATTTGATCCTATAGCTCTGACAACGTCTTGGCCGTCCATTATTTGCGTCGATCTTCCCCAAGATCTGCCGGCCAACTTGCCTAAGCCTTCTCATAAACATCCCTTCAATATCGGCGGTCTAATCTGCCGGATTTGGCAATCGGGGGTAGGTATTCCATAGCCAATTTATATTCATTTCAACCCCAATCTCTTCCCGGCATCGCAAGTATTAGCCGCGGACGAGACCTAAAGGCATCTTAGGCCTCCTGACAGTGGGACTGATTTTTCATCTGCGGACTTCGTACGGGCTTACGCGCGGTGACCTGTGTCACTCTAGTTTGTAAATTGAATACAGTTTACTTTTAAAGTAAGCCACCAAGATTTTTATTTTGTTAAATAAAACGTTATTATTTGACGCATTTTTAAAAATAATATCAATCAAACGTTTTTTGATTATATTAGTCAATCTCTGCCCATGTACACTGCAAATTGAATATTACACAATTTAGGATGTTTGGTATCTAAAACCAATAAAAAAAAATTCTAAATCAAATAAATTTTAATTATTGGATATCATTTTTAAGTATGTTAATACTTAGAAATAAAAACGTAATCGCATATTTTGGATCTCGAGTATTCGGTGCGTTTGTGTAAAATATTAATAGATTTTCATCATCAGCGTCAGAATTAAATCGAATTCCTTATATTTATAGCAAAAATGGCTACTTTATTACATTGCAAAAAGTTGACTTATAAAAAAAACTTGGACAGAAAGTTGATTCTAGTTATTCAACATTGAATGTAAAATGATCTCACGTAATGTGCTAAGCTAATTATGACTTAACATATCTGTTTTTTTAAAATGTTTTCACGTCTTTATAATATTGTTTAAAATTGTTTTTGTGCTTTAATTGTGGTGCTTCAGTTTCAAACCGCATTTATTATTGTATGGAATAATTTCATTGTTTTATTGAAATAATGGTAAATGGTACTCGTATTTCCTTACAAAATGTTAAGAATCAATTCATCAATTGAAAAACGTTATTATAAACAACAATGGATTATGATTTAATAAGAATATATATAAATACTGTCAATTGTAAGATCCCGTGACGTTCATAGTTACGCCTACATAAAATTTGAAGTAATGTAAACGCTTTTGTCTCTATGAATTTTTTTATCACGGTATTGATAAAACAGTCAATACAAAGAAATAACATAAAGACAAAAATCTTATACATTTTTATATCTGATGCGTTCAAATAGCCTTAATCATTATAAATAACACTAATATAAATATAAATTAAGAAGCAATTCAGAGAAAAACACTTTTGTCGTAAATTAAATACACGAACATCATTAGTTTTATGAATATTGGGTATAAAACCTTTTTTAAAGAAGTTTTAACCCTAAAAACTATTAATCTTAATTGTTTTCTTATTATTAAACTAATACGAGTTGATTATCTTTATAATTAAAGGTGCCCGGATTGCTAGATTACCTGTCTTGATTATGGTATCGGACGTTACACTCATATATTGAAAAGTATAATCAGATCAGTGGCATCTCCCAGGACCCACAGTCTAAGATGGGAGTAATCGGATAAACCAAAATGGCTACCGGGTCTTCACATGTCACGTGATCATCCTGGTCCACGTGCAAAGGGTCCAGCAGTCCTACCTGGTATTTTTTAAGCCCCCCCCGCATCTGATAGGGATTCCGCAAAGTGAAACGGATAGAAATTGTTTTGGATAATTTAGTCACAAGATAAGCGCTGGTGCAGGGTTAAAACGCTGTTATTTAGTGGACGTGCCCCTGAATAAGGCTTCGCTTACTTATCAAGTCGTAAATTGTCTTGTTTATGACTTATTTTATTTTACAAGGGAGAATCGAGCATCTGATATCTCTTCAGTATGTATGATAGTTGGTCATCTTATTTATGTATTTTTATTTTTGTTATATATATATATTTAAAAATTATTCAAGTCCAATATGATTTAACACTTGAATACTGTATATCAATAAAAAATATTTATTTGTTAATTATTGATACTTTTTCTTTATACAAAGTGAACAATATTAAATGTATATATGGCTTGGAAAACTGATATTAGTTATTGAATACGATATCAATAATTATTGAACTAATTTATAATTTACAGAATCATTTTTTTCAATAGTATTATAAGCATTATCCAAAAAAAGTAATTTAATTCTTCCGGATAAAAGTTTTATGATGCGATTCACAATGTTAACAATTCACTCAAATAAACAATTTGATAATTGCAGAATATGAAGAAACTATAAAAAGGTATTTTCTAATAGTCTTTTAAAACCAGCAATACTGATATCACCGGCTGACATTTTAAATATCATTTTTGTGCACTTTATAAATATTACCACATAGCATCAACTGATGCGTAATTTATTAAATGTAATTTCAATCATCTATAAAAATAAATTACAATTAGTAAAAAAAAACAAGATAAAAAAAAAACAGTAACCACAACGTTTTCCTAAATAAAACATTTAAAATTATAAATAATTATCCTCAGTTTTTGTTTTGGAAACATACTCGGATGTTTACAGAATGTATTGAAAGTAACAAGTAAGTAAATCTGATAGCTTATAATAAATCAAAATTATTGAAAAAATGTACTATAATTGAATTAAAAATGTTCGTCACACGTATTTTAAGAACGATTAGTATCTGTCTGCAAGTTTGCAATAATTTCCATCGGCAGCGCGGCTATAGGTTCAAGAGGACCTCCATATCTCAACAGAAACTTGGCTCAGATCCCGCCGGAGATATCAGCCGATGATCTCCTGACTCTCACGTCCCGCTGATCAGCACCAGCCCATGAAGAAGGCAGCCGTTCCAGAAATTATTACCGGAAAGCACCGCTCCGTGATCCCTAAATATTTTGACTCCCCCAAATAGAAGCTACCCCAGAAAACAAGGGCGGGTTTCTCCTTTTTGTGTCGAGGCACAAGCAAGTTTAGTTCTCTAGGTTTTTTTTAAAATTAAGTTAGCATTCTAAGTACTAAACGATCATTTCTTTTACGCACATATTTAAGCAGCAACATAATTTATTATATTAAACAATATCAAATCCTATCTCATATATTATGTCACTGAAGTATTCGTGAATTCCTACAAAATATCTTTGAATGTAAGAAAGTAATTTTTAGATATATTTAATAGTTAAAAAAAGATATGTATTGATACTTTCACAGATGTTATTTTCATAAGCCACCAGTTTTGCTTTAAATTGAGATAAACTATACACTATCTACAAAGCATGGTGTTAGTCTTACCCTTCTAATCAATTTGATCATATCTTATTTAATTACGAACTTTTGTCCTGCAACATTTTCAGACTTTCAGTGAGCGATCTATATGATAAAAACTAACAATAATTGGAGTTTTTTTTAAAAACGTATTATTAAGTTGATATTTAAACTTGATTTTAAAAAAATAACTGCATGATTCAACGTTAGAGATTCGTTCGTACTGGGGTCCCGCGCGGGGTCGCAAGCCGGCGAAGTTTTACGGAGTCGTTAGTTAATGAAGGAGACCGGGTCTGTATCGAGGCGCGTTGATCAGAGAGAACTTTGTTCCGCGAGGAGATATCGGCTTGTTTGCGTTTAAATTTAAATTTCAAGCAACGTTTGCTGTGTAACTTGCCTCTCGTATCACAATGATGCTGTTGGTTTTTATGCAGTTAAATTAAAAATACGAATTAAAATAAAACTGCTTTTAAATGAACCGATATCTAAATATCACTGCACAACGATGACATCACTGTATTCACGTGTAAATTTAAAGTTAGGTTGCTCTGTAAATAAGTTAAAGATAAAGCATATTCAAAACGTAAATCTAGAGGAGTTTGAAAGAAAGGTCGCGATATAATAGTTGATAATTCGAGGCGCAGTGCGCAGGGGTAGCGGGGCTGTAAGGGCGCGGGTATCTGCGCATCAGCCTTATCGGGACACGTCTCCGCCCGATCGCGCCACCCTGCCATCACAGCCCCGCCGTTCTCGAGGTTCGGAAATAGTCGAGAAAAACACCCTCTTTTTATTTTTATTGATATTAGCATTAAATTTAAATTCTCTGATTAAAAAACATCTGCATTCCAACAGATTTATCGATTGATATTGTATCACGACTGCGACTTCTAAGTGTCAATAAACACAATAATTTAAGAATGCACCTATCGTATAATAGTGTTTAATAAATGCTTGTCGACACATAATTACAGAATTAAAATACTTATTCTCAAACAAAGAGGCTGTATTGCTTAATTAATTAATTAAATTAAAAAATCGGCATGGCTAGTTTTGCAGCAGGCCGCCCAAACAGTTACTCCCCCGCCCCCACCCCCTGCCCCCCCAGCTCATCTTATTTAGCCGCTGATATTATTTGGCGGAGGCTGTATGACGTCACGTGCCGCTGCCGAAGTAACTTTATAATCGTCATCGGAGGACGTGCGCGCCGTGCTTAAATTCCGACTCGGAATGAAATTTCCAACGAATTGAAAACCAAATAATTAATGAGCTCCCACTCTGCCGACTCTATCTGCAAGTTTGCTGGGAACCCAGAGACGAAAGTATTGCTCTCTTACAGATGTTTATAAAAATAATTTTTAATAATATTTAAAAATAAATTTAAAGCGAGATAAAATAGCGTTTATTACATTTATTATTTATTTTATGATTAATACCAAAATCGACATCTAAAAGACGTATAGAAATTAAGGGTAATTTGAAAATAACGACATTTAAAATTTTAAACAAACTATGCGACTGAAAGTATATAATACAATAAACACCTGATAAGTCTAGCCCAGGATAGAGAGTTCTTTGAGACGGTCACCAGCCTTCTCTGAGGAAGGACACCTGATGGTGATGACGATTTATAATTTTTTTTTCTAAAACATATTGTCCTATTAAATTTACATGTGACAGTTTTCTATTATTTGCTTCGAAAAAACAGTGTAGTCTATACGTGTTTGTAATTTTATTTTAAAAAGATTGAATACTACAAAATATGTTTTCTCACAATCAATAGCTCGTACAGCTATTCCCCAAACAGAACAATGCCACACACGGGTACCCGAATAACACATATTAATTATGAAGCAATATAGACCTTTACGCGGGCGCACGACATAATCTGCGACTATGAATGCGAAGATCTGCAGATCCGTCGGAGTCGTCGGTGTAATTAGACCCGGGCCCGAGTCGGGCTAAACTCAGATTTAGTCTGATTGGTGTTTATGTGTGTGTCCCGGAGACATCACGGCAGCCGTTACACGTCCTTCCCGGGAATAAAGGGGCTAATAAGATGGCGGGCGGCGGTAGGTCGGCTTAATTGGAATATTACGGTAAATACTACGTGTTCTTTCATTTTTAGCTCTCTTGTATGTAAGTACTTTATTATTACTTGATTCAACCTTCTAAAAAAAATTTAATTTAGATAATATATTCAAATTTATTTGGGTACTATGTTGTCATCAAAAAAAGTAAAGTCGATGTGGAAAAAATACATCTATTTTGATTAGCAATGCGTCAAACATTTAAAACAGCGTATAAAATACCTTAACATTAAAAACAACTTGTGTGGGATAGTGTGAGTATTTTTATTTATCGATCATATTTCATGTGTTTTTGTCGCGCGTTTGTTGGTCAAAATATAAAATAACACCAACTGAAATAAAACAAAATAAAGTACTACCATATAAAGATCTAATTTATCAAAATAATAAAAACATTATATTTTTGTAATTTAATAGTTTTGCTGTAGGAAATATTACTGAAAATAATAATGAAAAAGTTCAGGCTAGGAAGCGAAATTACTTGAGGCAAGAGCTCTCAGCGTGCCGCCATATATTGTGAGCATATATTCAAAATGGTCCCCTGAATATTAACCGGATGTATTTTACGAGCTAAAATCCACTAAAATACATTTAAAGCAAACAATAGCCGAAGCATTTATCAGAGAGTCCAGTGTAGTGGAGTTGCATGATGCATGGAGGGGTGGAGAGGCGGGGTGAGCGGGGGAGGGCGGGTGGTGCTCGAGGCTGGGGGAGGGGGTACTTAGACGCTAAGTGAATACAAGGCGATCTGAAAGGTATCGTTAATGTGCATAATGTTATAATATATTTAATTTTATGTTATAAATATAAAATATAAAGTAAATACATTCATACATAAAACATTATCATAAATTTATTAAAATCATATTTTACATATTCATGGAAAGTATTGTATAGAAAATTTAAAAAAAAGGAAACAATGCAGTAAGATATACACGTGCGTATTTTAAAGTATAAACTACAGGTAAAGAAAAATGATTATTTACATATACGTTAATATGTAATGACAAATTTCTGAATAAAAAAATGCAAATTTTTATATTATTATTTTTTAAATAAACATGCCATTTCTAATATAAGAATTTCGTCACTAATGATGGTTTAAAATGACAAGAGAAAAATGTATTTATTACGAATTAGTTTGATGTTGCATGTTGTTTAATCGTATTCACTGTTTTATTTTTTACACAAAAAACACTAAATAATGTGATTGCATTGCTTTGATAATACTTTACCGAAAAATGTATTAAAATTTTTATTATGATTATTTTACGTAATCTCGAAAGATATTTATTTATTTAAAAATATTTTAATAGCCTGTATTTGTCATTTATATTTATAAAAATATATATTTATCAGAGGGTGGGGGAAGGAGACCAGGGCAAGCCCCTACAGTCTCCTGAGCTAATCCAGGATCGGGGGAAGGGTCGTGATTCATAACCCAGGCATTATTTTTCTCTTAACAAAACATAATAAATATTATCAGCCGTGAATTGAATACTCGTTCAGAATTTGAATACAAATTCAAGAGGTGAAGACACACCTATTTATATATACAAAAAAACGTTATTATTTTTCATCAACCATTGTAAGTTATCATATAAAAAACAACTGTCATTATTTCTACACACAATATGATTTGATTCCACGATTGGTAGATAAGAAAGTTAAAATAAAAATATTTTTGGATTTTAATAATGTATAACTTAAATTAAAAATAAAGGATTTACAAGTCTATTAATTTGACTTTAAAATAATGCGAATTATTTTTAAATGCATTTATTTAACAGTTCACATTAAAGGTGTCAGAAAATATAAAATATTATTATCCACTTTTTTTTTGGCAAACCCAATGTTAAACTGTAAGTTATAGACAATCACGAAAAAAGTTTTAAAAAAGTTTAAAATTTAAAACATTCCACGTTGGCAACCCATACCTTAACAAATAAAAGTTTAAACAAGAACAAATGAAATATTAAATTAGAAACAACTCATCATTAAGTGCCATACACGTAGAACTTATGTAAATGGCTCCACACCTTCTCCCTTCCACGCCACCAGCAAGTCCGACCGGTCTCGCAGCGTGTGGAATATTTGATACGAAATCTTGTTAATCAAATTTAATGAACTAACATTTATGGGCTGCCCCACGGACGGCGCATTAAGAATGTGAAAATTTAATCAAGGATAACGAAATAACTAAGCCAGTCGCCTATTAACCACTATTGTCTAGCCCCTGAAGGGTACACATTTGTACCTTTAAAGTGCCCGAGCAGGTATATGGTACATTCCTTGTCCCCGGCCGGACCTACAAATGCGGTTTTCATCTTCCGACAAAGTGTCCGGAGCCATCTATTACATAAAGCAAAATAACGTTTTCCCCAATTTCAAATATCAAACGGAATATTAAAACACAAACGATTACGGAATTACGACGGGCTGACCGAGGACAGGGGAGGGGGTTTACATTCCCTCACTCCCTCGGGCGCTCCAGGGATGAGGCGTGGACTTGTGGGAATAGTTTTGCCTGTTCGATTTGGTCAAGTAGATTTTAACAGGCACGCTCAACCTTAAAAATATGCATTAAATTTTTTTATAAATTTTTTATAAAATATATCGTTGTGTTGCTGATTTGTCGTCGTTTATAATGTATTTATTTAAAAAAAAAAGCACACTAGAAATAATAATAGAAATTTTAAAAAAATGTAGCTAGAAACCATAATTTGATTTATGTTTGTATTTTATTGTTATGTTTTACAAGGGAAAAATTATTTTTCCAAAATAAGATCTATTAAATCAATGTTCATAGATTTTAAAAAAATTAGAATTAAAGAGGCGTTAATGTACATGGTTAAATAATTTTTATTTCTGGAATTGTGTCGTTTTTTTTTCTCAGTGCCCTTGGTTAATTTTTTTACTTTTTATTTTAGAATCGAAAGATTAATGATAGATAAAACTTGTTTGTCAAGTAGTTAGATTGGGAGAAGAAAGATGAATAGGCTTTATGCGGTGTTTCTAATCATTGAACGCATTCATTTATGAGATTTTTATTGGTCACGCGCCTATTTGCAGGCAACCGTGCATACTCTTCAGGAAAAGCGTTGCGATTCAGGCGCCTTTCATGTAGCATCGGAAGACGTCCCTGGTCCGCGCGCCCCTCCTCATACCTTTCATTAGAGCCGGTTACTTCTAGTTTAAAAGGGTCACCTAGCGAGCGTTTTGAAAGGTTAACTCCGAATTCATTGTATTACCCTCTGTCCGAATAGTTTTAATTTATTTATGCTTGAAGTGTGCGGTGTGCCGTGGGGCCCCGAGCGCTGACGTATCGCGGCTAGGTGCCCTGTTGTCAGGCTGGAGGCCGGGGTGTATTTTGACAGTTGCTTTGTCGGATGCTTAGTGCTGACATGAGTATGTTTGACGTACCCCTTTCTGGATTAAGGAATTACGGGCAAATTTTATCTAATTCGTAATTAAAACTAAAACATACAATGGTTTTGGTTATTTACATGTAAATATATAGTAGATATAAAAATGTGCCTTAATTGTTAGTTTCTAGTTATTGCCTAAAATTGAAAAAAAAAAATTAAAAATCTATGTTTTACACCATACAAAAAATGAGCTTTTAAGTTTTGTCATATATTATATATTTTTTTAAATAATGAAAAAATAGCATATTTGTTTTTTTACTAAAATATTTTATAAAAGAAAAAAAATTATATATTTTGAAAATCTGATCATAAATTGCACAGATCCAGATAAAATCTAAAATTATTAAAAATTTTACTGATTATAAAAATAATTATATATCTAAAGCTTTGTATAATAAAAATGCAGGCTATAAAGTATAGTAACATCCAGGGTGATATTTTCAGGAGGTACATCCATATTTTCTTTCTCGACCATCTCGCCATTAGGGTACACAGTGTATGCACAATAAATTTTTCCATTTACCCGAATGAATACACCATCACAATAAACAATGCAGCGGTATTGTCCGTGTTCGCAAATGCACATTCTCCTAATTAGTATAAAATTGTTAAGTGTTCGGCGCTGTACCAACTTTCATAGTGTGATCACGCGTTAAGCTTTCTTTATGAATCTGACAGTAAATCCAGAGGCTAAATTGATTTTGAATATAACGGTTATTCACGTAAATTTCTGAAACACTGAAACAATTTTATTTGATACCTTAACTTAAAAACAACCCTCTTTTTATTTATACGATGACCTATTTGGTGTTAAATATTTTGTTTGACTAAGATGTTATATTATCAATTAAAAACTATGCATAAGTGTGAAAAAATGGTTTTTTTTCATTATAAAGAGTGATGTTTCTAATGTCTATTAAATTATTTGAGACGATTGACTTGATATAAAGATTATACAAAATTAACAAATATATTGAGATTTATTGCCATACATCTCTTTTGAACGCTCTGTTTAAATTTTTTTAATCAATAACAGCAAAAGCAATGAATAAACATGGATTTTTTCAGATTTAGTTTGTTTGATAAATACGACAATTTTATCTTTAGTAAAAAGCTGGCAAGCATTGTGACTAATGTGTCTCATTTTTAAGCTAACATTTTGACAAAAAATTCATTGTAATAAAGAAATATTAAAGCGATGCTAAGCAGGCGAGTCTTTTAAATAAGTAATACTGCGTAACTTTCCACATTACGCTTTTTTCAGCTATTTTGCAGAAGAAATACGGGAGGTGGACCTCGAGTAAATTATTGCCCGGGGGCAAAAAAGACCACCGACTTGCGCGCAAATATTCAAACAAGAGCTCCGCGAGCACCGCCTGGGCTGAGGTCGCCACTACCCTTTCACCATTTTTTAGTCAGCAAACACGTGTAGCCAATCAGCTAGGAGCTTGCGAACATTTTTGACTGTGAGTAACTAAAATAACTGCAATAGTTCTGTATCGCATATCTACCTGCCTCTTTTAATCTGTTTTGAGCATAAATTTAGAAATTATTTTTTTAAATGCAGGATTTATTTATAAATATAATATTCCTAGAAATGCATCAACAAACAAGCGGTGATCCTACAATTTACATCCAACCCACCCTCGCCAAATCCACGTATTACATAAACATACATTTTTAAACCGATATCCAAATAAAATACACAGAGTGTGCAAACATTGTCAGAATCCACTCAGTCACCCTCGGGGTTGAGGCTCGCCCCCGCCCCCGCCCAGGTACGCGTGTGTGCGCCCGGAATGTCCCCGCCTAAGCGAGCGGCTGAGATGACCATAATGTCTGCGGTCATAAACATGTCGCCGTTAATTTTGGATCCAGGTGGGCAGTAAATTGCGCCCGGGTTCTTCTTTGGGCGCCGCCCACCCGAGGGCGGCTGCGGCCGTGCTGGGCTTCAATTGATTCCAGAAACGGGGCTCATGATGCGCTGCGCTTCGTGATGGGGTGGTCATTTTTGCTAATGGATTTTAAAATTTATTTTGTTACACTCCATTTAAAAAAAAAACACGAATATTAACCAAATCTTTTTTGATTTCGAGAGTCCGAGATTTTTTTCAATATAGTTTGCGTTATATAGTTAAAGAGCATTGTGGTCAATTGACATTTGTAATGCTATAAAGGCATAAGTGTAACGATGATGATAATAGGTAAAGTATACGAGCTTTATTTTAAGGTTTTTTTTTTTTTTTTTACGATAAATGATTTTTTTGAATACGTTTAAATTGTATTATAATGTTTTTTTGTTGTTTGGATTAATTTGTACACGCACTCAGCGCAGGTAACGACATTTTTACAAACACCGGAGCGGGCGCATTAGCCTTCGTCAAAAGCTTTTAATTCCGGGCGCTGACGGGCCCGCGCCGGCGCCGGCCGCGTCGCCGTCCATCAGCGCTAAGCGCCCGGCAACTTGGACACAAGTATTAATTCCTCCACTAAACCGCCCCGAGTGCTTTGATCTACGGTAATGCCCGGGCCTACTGCGGCCTCCTGTTCCCCTGGCACCGGCCCGGCACCGCACGACGCCGCCCCGGCGCCGGGGGATGTGGCCGGTTCGATGTCGTGTCCTGCCGAACGCTGTTTCCGCTCGTTACAGTACCATTGAAACATAATCTGTTTTCATTAGGAAACAATTTATTAATATTTTAAGAGTACACAGTTGAGACTTCTTTGGCAGATGCACAACGGAATGAATTAACATCATTTTGATTCATTCATTCAATATTTATATTTTTGACAAATAAAGTAATGAAGTTTATACAAATGGGTCATACATACTTATTTAACTGGTTAAAATAGTTAATTAAAAATATTTTTTAAAACAAATTTCACTATAAAAACAAAAAAACACGTAACATATATACAGCATTTCTAAATAAAAACTACGACAAAAAAATCAATAATTATGAGAACATTACATTCCGCATAATATTTTGAGATGTACTGATTCCTGAATACGGCGCCAGTACCGGGACTGAAACGCCGGAACACCGAAACTTAAAGCACGGATACTGTGAAAATATTTTGTGGGAAGTGGTGACGTCTCGACACTGACTCGAAACGACCACTCGCTGCGGGGGTGCGCCGACGCGTCGCGGCGCCTCGAGGAGGCTGCAGGCCGGGCCGTTAGTCAGGCCGCAGAATGATGTACGGCAGGAGCGGGCGCACAGAATCAATTAGGAGGCCGCGCGTGCGGCGTGTCTCATTACGATTGATACATCTGCGGATTACGTTGTTTTACTGCGGCGACTCAACGGCCGTTTGATTATGACCCGAGCGGGCGAGCGGCGGATTGCGGCCGCGCAGTGCTCGGGCTGAGCACTGCACCGAGCCGTGACGGACGGCATCTTTGATCAATGCCGGAGACAAACTGTTGCGCCGGCATTGCTGCGAGATGTTGCAGATGTGCAAATTGGGCTGTTGTTTATGGGCTGTGTTCTATTTGTAGATGCGTTTTAACATAAAATACGTGTATGTTGAATAAAAAAATTTACACTGTTGTATTCAATCAAATCGGGACACCAGTAATTTTTTAATAAATATTGAACTAAGTAGTGAAACATAATGCAGTAAATACGAAAAATCTAAGCAGTCAAAATTCATTTTAAAAAGGAAATAAATTTTTAAAAATGGTGTTCTATATAAACACCTTTAAATAGAAATAAAATTTTATTATGTATAGTAGTTATAATTATGAAGTTGCAAATAAGGATGGATTGCTTGGAGTATGACAACGCGGTGGAAAACTTTTGACGCGCATTACTTTGATCTAAAGTCTTTCTTCACTTGAAAACACGAAAATCTGATGTTTTATAAATACGCGATACTCCCAACAACCCCCGCAGCAGCCATTAAGCAGCGCGGCCATCCCTCATCGCCCCGCCGGAGCGAGGCTGCCGGGGCGGCGGCTTCATGAATAGGTAATGCGGCGGCTAAGCGGCGATCACCGCCCTGACGAGAGCCGCCCGCGCCCTCCCACGCCCTCCCAAGCCCTCCCAAGCCCTCCCACGCCCTCCTGCGACACAACGCGCCCTTCCCCGCACACACCGTCGAAATATTTGCATTATTTTTGAACAGTTTTGATTTTTCAAGAAAAACCTAATCATTCAATTTTGAAGATGAACAATGCATCCATGACAGACTACTTAAGTTACGTAAAGTCACCTTGAAGTCATTTGATTTGCATCTGATTGACGTTCAATCCAAAAAATAGACATACTTATATGATGGTGCGCGTCTTGGCTAAATTAGTAGATTTTAAAAATAATATCCAGATGGGATTAAAATCGCTTCACTTGTTACTTTGTTTAAAAAGTCCAGTACTTGCAAATCACTAAATATTGGTTGGCCTGGGCACATTGGTTCATATGTAGAGTATGATTGTTAAACATTCTCGATAAACGGAAGTGATTCGTTAGTACAAGGGTTAATACACCGGCCATGTAAGCCAGGGGATGTGGGTTCAAATCCCACACAAATCACGATGATATTTTTCAGAGAATTTCTTTAAATCATCTTATATGTGTGAACTAATGTGCCTAATCATATTAGTAATAATATAATAAACCCGTAATGGTAATAAATACGCATCTGATTGACGTTCAATAAAAAAAATAGACATACCGGTTGTTATGATCTAAATTGTTCATATGTGTGATTTATAATAGTGACGAGTATTTTATTTATTGATAATACCTCAAAAAATATTATGAATTCACAATTTACTGATGATTTAATTCCAATTGAAGACATAAAACTTCTCAAACATGCCTTGTTTAAAAATAAATTATATAAAGTTTAAAGCATATATTTTTATTGTATTTGCAAAGGTCTTGGAAAAAGATAAGATAAACCATTTTCATAATAAGTTTGAATGTTATTATCAAATGATTTAACAAAGAGTTTCTCATTCAAATATTGATATCAAAAGCCAAATCAACTCAAGTTAAGCCTGTCGTTAAGACTAAGCAATCCAACAGTCCCCGACACAAACAACAAATTTTCTCAACCCCATCATATAATCTTACATTTTATCTCCAAGATAGACAAGGCTTTGTAGAAAGACATGTCTGACCCTCGCAGAACCAATAGAGGGTGACTACAGGACGTTAGGGGAGGATTTGCCAACTTATCCACAACCCTTTCGCTTTGGTATATTTGCGTAGCGAGGGTCAAGTGGACGTGATAGTATATACATTATTTAGCTTGACGTATAGTCCAAATAATCATAGTTGATTTACAAGATTAAATTTTCAATTAAGGATATTTGCTCGTATTTTGACTGTTTATATGCAGGCACGAAAATATTAAAGAATGTCATAATTAATTTATGATTTACCGCAGCATTGACGAAAACGTATTTGTAAAATAACAGTTTTTGGAACAAAATAAATTATTGAGATCAAGTTGTCTTTGTAAAGAAAACATAATATTTAAATAATATGAAACTACAGTGTTGTATATTTGTGATAATTAAACAAAGTAATTATTTGATAGAATTCGTATCCTTTAAGCACAATTAGTTGAGAGATGATTTTGCATATTTATATAAGTTGTTTATAATATCTACTTAGTGTGTATTATGATATGAATAGCTGAATACGTGTTTGCAGAGAACAAAGTTATATTTTATTTTAATTCCCAGTTGGCATCGCATAACGAAAAAAAAGAGGTAATGCAGCGGAAGCTGCGAGGGAACGCGTCGCAAATCCGGCGCGCCCCGGAATACCCATTTAGCAGCTTCAAATATTCCCGGAGCCGGTGGGGCGGCAAAGTAAGCGCAAAAGTTATCGAGGAACAAAAGCAAGAGCCTCACCTCCGCGGAACGGCACAATAAAGGACATTAAAGCAGGTGCATGCTAACTAAGAAATTAAAAATGTAAGACAATGCCCGTGTCTAATGACGGCGCCGCCTTTGTCCCCGCTGCAGGTGGAATGTTAAACATTATCATTATGCCCCGCCGGGAGACCGGGCGAGGAATTAGAGGAACTCGTGAGCCGGGAGGCAGAATTAACCGAGAGTTAACTGGGATGTTTGGTGATGTAATAGGCTGCAGTTCCGCGGTGCGCCTTGCCGTGCCGCCCGTTATTTCGGGGCTTAACGGGGATTGTGTTTTTTTCCCTTTCCCTCGCTGACAAGAGGAAATTACTCCGCCGATTGTCTCCTATTCACGCCGTAAGACAACACAGTAAAAAAAATCTGTAGAAATTCCCTCGCGTTCATATTTATTTAAACAATAATTTAATTCAGAATCTGGTGTGCGTAAAAGCAATTTACATTTTAAAATGAATACCGAAATAATAATTCATTTCATTTCATGACAGGATTACCAATTTGAAGACACGTTCAAAAATTGAAAGGTATTGTAATACGTCAAAAAAAGAGACAAATCTTGTTGACTTTTATTCATTACTGAACCAGAAAATTTTACGCGATCAGCGATCCTAAAGTATATCAATGTCCTATTATGTTGAAAAAAGTTTATATTACTTTTTACAGTACATCAACAATTATTCAACATCGGTTTTAAAAATATAGCTTCTCTCCAAGAGAGCAATGTTTGCTCCCGGAGATAGGTCAAGTTAGTTAAGGGAGGTTAATTTTTTTTAATCAATAACAAGAGGTTGTGATGCAAAAGCTGCAGCTTTAAGTTAATAAGCAGCCTGGCTTCTCTCATATCTTTTCTTAAGCAGCTAATCGCGTCCGCCCAAGCGCAAATCAAAACGCCGCGGTCTCCGTCTCGAGCCACCCCCGGGCCAGACGCCCGAGTTGCAAGCGGAATGCCTAAGTCGCGCTTACGCGGCGTTGCTTAGATCCGGCCGGCTGGCAGGCGGTCCCGGTGCTGCAGGATTAGGGGATGCAAGTTCGGGCGCCCAACCTGCCCGCGCCTACCGCACGGCTTCTAATTACTTTTTGCAGGGATTTGAGCGCCGCGCGAGCTGTTCTTGCGTCTAGCTCTTGGGACGCATTGGAATTGCAAATCCTCACGTGCTTCGTTATAACGAACGCTTCATTAGATGTGCTGCGTTTTTGGGTGTTGTGCCGCGTAAAAAATGTTCTACTATCCTAAAATGTAGGGAATTTATACAGTATTTGAATTTACGTGCCTGGCGATTTGAGTGTTTCAAGGGCAAGGCGTGTCGTCAAAAATCTGTGAATAATTCTCAAACAACTACAACAAGCAAGCTGAGTGGAAACAGCGAACTAAGTAAATTATTCAAGTCAAATAAACAATACTTTAACATCACTCTCGGCTGGAGTCGCGCCTCGCATAGCAATAGCGCTCGCAGCCGCGCCGCCGGGCAAAACTTAATACTCAGCGATAAAAAAACGGCGTCTTAGCGCGGAGAGCGCATGTAAATTAATTTACGGGTTACATCGTCCAAACTGCCAAGTGTCGTTATTTGTCCTCGGGGTGAGGCTGTTTGGAGCTTCCGGAGTTCTAGCCGCCCGGAATCGTCCTCTGGAGCCTTATAAACAAAAAGTACTGTTAGCTCCGCGCCCCTATATAATTTCTATGCCTGTAAGTGCCTCATACTTGCCGGGAACAAAGGAGCTACATTTTAATTAAATCAACGAATACAGTTTTTTGCCGCGCAGGAGCCGCACGTTCCTGAGGAATTATTAAGCGCGACGCTCAGGACTGCGGCAATCTCGCGCGTGCCCCGAGTCCCTCGAATGCGTGGTACGAAACGCTTCCCTCGCGAGCCGAGTGCCGCATTGTTGACAGCGGCGGTTGGAAATAGCGCTAATAGCTAGTGCCACTTCACCAATTGCAGATGACTTTTTTTGGCTTGTGGCTATCTCAGTTAAACATTTTCAGCATACAAGCACAGGTATTTAAAATATTTTACAAAAAAAGGAATTTCATCTCTCAAATATAAAAAAATATTGACTACAACTCATTTTTGGCTTAAAAAAATATTTTATGCAATCAAAATAATAAAAACGCCATATCGATAAAATAAGTAATTTACACGGTTATTTTAAATAATGTAAAATAGATTTTTAAAACTACTTGGTCTGATTTACAGTTATTAGTAAAAAAAATGTGAGACACATATATTTTAAAGAAAAGCGTACAAAAACAAATTTGATTGTAAAGACAGTCATAAATTTACAAGTTGTATGTCAAGCGCTAACAAATATTATTGCGCGCTGTCAACTATGTGGCACTCGGGTGAGATTCTGCCAGTAGCGTTTTGTACAACGAATTCGAAGCACGCGGCCGGGGACTGGTTTGAGAATATGAAATTAAAACTGCTCGTATGGCCAAAGTTCATTCGGAGATGGTGTCTTTATAATGTGTTTTGATAATTTATTCGATACGTTTGCATGCACTCCCACTTCCTGCGGTTGCACGACACTTTATTTTTATTTTCGCCAAAGAAAAGCTGGAAAAGTTTCTAGTACACGATTCGTAAGGATATCTTTGTAAGCAGACAGAATATTATATTCGTAGACTCATACTTTTATGTATTTATATGAAACGAAACAAGAGAAAAATCTTCTTTTTTTTACAATATGAAAACATTTTATATTTATTCTAGCTAAAAAAAATCGAATTGATCCTATAAAAAATTGATTCAAATTTATTAATATTGCAATTAAAAAGTTTACAAAGTTTCGAGACTCTATTGACTTAATTATTGGCTAAAATCATAAATGAAATTAATAATACGATTTAAACAAAGGAAATCATGGTAGTTCAGCTTAAAAATAAAAAATAATACTTGTTGCAAAAAATTGCATATATATTAAATCTGTACTTCGTGTTATAACTGAAATTTTATTAATATTTAATTTTTATTTTGTAGATAATTAATGAATTCAATGTGATGTGTTTTTGTAAATTTATTGATGTCTCTTGATTTGAGAAGGATCGCAAAGTTGGCGTTCTCTTTGTAATTGAATAATTCCATCAGTTCCGGTAGTTAAGCGATGCACATGCATCCCCACCGGATATTTCGGCTTCATGAAATAACAAAGACCTGTCTCTCGCCATTTTACTTCTGACGTCTCCCTCAAATGGACGTGGCCCAGCCGAGCGTGTGCCAACGGTAACAATAGTAAATTGTTTTTTTTTTGGGAGATTTAAACATTATGTAACCATTGATTAAATGTAAAATATGACTACAATCGTTTATAATGTGTTATTGGTATATTTAATCGATATAACATTGTAACTGCTTTAAAAATATCAGTGAAAAAGATGATTATTATCTTTCTATTTTTACAACCTGAGATAAGCTGTTTTGTTAAAATAGGGATTAAACCAACCGCCAGAAATATCAATGTTAATATAATATTATGTATTTAATGTTAATTTAAAGTGTTAACCTAGATATGGTTTTTTATATTCAAGTAAAATGTGAATAAGAATTTAAATAGACATTTAATTACGGTGCTAAACTTATAGGTATAGTGTTTTAAAAAATGAAATAATTAATTGTTATATTTATTTATTCAAGATAAACAGGGTCTTGTTAGTTTTCTGATAAAATCTATAAAAAAAAATCCAAAACTTTGAAAAAAATGTTAACTCGTTTAATTTTATTTTTCAAGTATCAAAAATAGAAATATTATTGATATACAAAACATTGCGAGTGAAGTTCAAAATTCCTTAGTTTGATGTTATCAACTTGGTACAGGATATATCTTATGTATACATTGATAATTTATTCAATGAAATCTAATTGCGAAATATGAAAATAAATAATTTAATATAACATTTTTATGATGAGTAAATTGAAAGAGATTTAAAAAAAAAAGTAAATTTATTCGATCGGACTGTACGATTCGTCGGCACAGCAGTGAACCCGAAATGAGTACATGGCGCACATCTAATAGTAATTATTATAATTGAATAAGGGAGCAATGAAGGCGCGGACATACCTTTGAAATCAGAGCAGTCAGATCCACAGTCGCTGTCGGAGTATCAATGGAGTGAAGGCGGGCCGAGGTGCCCAGGATAAAGGCTTTCTGATGTGAAGCAAGAAAATCCATTGTGATGTGTAGCACGGGGGAACGCATATTTTCATGAACGGGGAGTGCATGTAATGTAACATGAAGTGTGCATGTATATAAATTTAAATTTAATTAATTACAAACTGAAAATATTAATTACTAGTTACTATATACTGACAAATTAGAGTCGATGTATGTCTGAAAATATGGATAGAAAAAGGAGACTAAGGTAACTCGTAAATTTAATAAAAGCACAAAATATTCAAAATCGATTCGAGAGACAATGACACTGTAGTCATTAATAGTCAATAAATTCAAATAAATTAAATTGTAAGTATTTATCTGCTTTCTGCTGAAAGAATCAGTCTCATATTTTAAACAGTTTGCAGTTATAATGGGCCGCTAAAACTACGGATTTCATTGTATAGGTATATATTATATGCAGACTTTCAGAACTGGTATTGAGACCAAAACATCGGAAAAAACATACTATTGCCCAATAAAATACTAGAGAAATTTCAGAATCTTTTCAGGCCAAAACTTACGAACACTCCCATCGATTCATACTCTTGCTAGAACTTTCAATTTTTAATTTTATTTTAATCGGTTTACCGAGTATATTCAAAACATGATTGAGTCAAAGCTCGCGAATTAAACAGAAGCGTACAGCTTTCATTTATAGCAAAGCATTTAATTCTCTGAGTACAATTGTGGGAGATTAAATTTCGCAATTCACACTACATCACTAAACAAACAAACACGTCCTCCGTACAAAACACTAACGGACAGCTCAACAAAACGCCCTCCGTCGGCGAGCCATCAGCCCCGCTAGGAATAATTAATCAAGTCCATCCCCCGGACAATGATATCAAAAGACAACTTCCACGGACTCGGCCATTGTTCCCTCATCAGGTCCAGATACACCTCCGATGGACAGCCTCCGAGGACAGACGTTCTGTTCTTGTTTTGGGATCTGTCTCCATTAATCTTGGAAGGCTCAATGGTGTTGTTTTTTCTGCCGCTTGTGCGTCAAAGTTTGCGGGCGCGTGGGAGAAAAGGAACGAGACATGGGCTCGGGACAGTGTCGGTGACAAAACGGAGATCGTGTAATTTATGTACTGTCCCAAAATGAATTTAATTTTTTTTATGAAACACTTGGTTTTATTTATTAACAGATACACAAAAAGAATTGCATTATTTAGTTTCATTACTTGCAAATGAAACATATATAGTTAAAAACTGGTGTGATTTTTTAAAAAAGAGGTATCAACCAACCTATCTACTTATCAAGCAACAAGGTATGTTGAGAATAAGTATAAGATTCTAAACGTTAAAAAATGAATTGTGATGCACAGTGGAGATTTCAATTGGGGTGTTGTTGAACACCAGCGATAACAATGACAATGAACTGAATGACTAATTATTCAATAAAAAAAAATCTTTATAAAGTGAGAATGCCTCACTTAGCCTCAACCACTACTGAATTTCATTTAATCATGTAAACATCACAAGTGCTTATTTCAACCACGTATACTTGTGCGAGCACTTATTTCGGGGTGTTGTTGAATTTCAGAGACACCAACGGCAATGATCTAATTTGGACAAGCTCCGCGCGAGTCCCTTCATGTCGCCGCTGGCTTAACTTAATTTTCCTGACGGTCGCAGCACCCGGACGGAGGAATCTCCCGAAGCCCCGGCCCCGTCTTATTAACCGGACAATCCCGCGAAACGGCCGCCTGGATGGGCCGGCGACGTTTATCTGTATTGTAAATTAATTTACCGCCAGTGAATGGCTCGCAGAGGGCGTCAGAGGATGTGACGTCACATCGTTTGTCTTCCCGGGTCCTTTAGGACAGTATTGTCAGCGAGGGACCGATCCCTGTCTGCTTTGTCCCGCGTGTTTTGTTGCTGTGTGGTGGTTAGCGTATACGTCTCCGGGAAAAATATAGTAGGTTCTTGTTATTTCACTTAAGATAAATTTGCACCCTTACTTACAAGCTTACAATACTTAATTATAATAACAGAAAGTGTGTTAGTATAATGGCATCAATCAAACCTGTATAGGCAAAATCGTACTTCCTGTGAGACGGTCTTCACAAAAAAATCAATAATATATTTAACAAGTGCGTGTATTGGCTTAGTTAAATAGACTATAAAAATAATAATATCTGGATCGGATTTAAATGCTTCACTCAGTACTTTGTGTTAAAAGTCTAGTATTGTAGTCTAGTATTATAGGATATGATTGTTAAAAATTCTTGCCTAGTACTAGTGATTCGTTAGCATAATTGGTAATGCACTTGCCATGTAAGCTTGGGGATGTGGGTTCGAATTTTTCTAAGAGTTTCTTTAATCAATTTTCAATATTTGAAAAAATATACTTATTCATTATCGAGTTAATATAATTTTAACTGACCGCTCAGATCATAAATATACTGTACGCTACTACATGCTAACAAAGAAGAGTATTTTAGGATTAAAAATTGCAGATGGAAAAGTATCATGAATGCATCAAAAGTATTTTTTTAATTAAGTTTTAAAATTAAAATAAATTCTTGGAGTAGAATTTATCCGATTGGTCAAAACCCAAGGATTTCAGCAAGACAATAGTTTTTAAATCCGGGCTACGCCTCGCCAATTCATCTTCCTTTGATTCCACTATAATTCAATTTAATTCCTTCGGAGGATCGTCTCTGCGACGGTCCTGTCAGAAGCAGCGCCTCATTCTTCCTCCGCATAAAAGAGGCAGAGTGATTTCCATTCGCGGGAGATCATTGTGAGCTAATCACTCATTATCGTCCGGGGGTGGTTGGGGGGTAGGAGGCGCCCGCCCCCACCTGTGGGCGAGATTGTATGGAAGGGCGGATCTCCATTTTGAATCTGATCGAAAGCTCTGATTGTTCAGGGAGTCTCGGGTCTTGTGGTGTTTGATTTATGGACGGCCGAATTCCAATTATCGCGTCGAGGAGATAAGGATTTTTGAGCGATTTGAATGAGACAAGATAAGAATTTTTTCCAAATAATTTGACGGAGAATCAAAAGCAGAGCATTAATTCTCCAAGACGTATTGAATTAAGCGAAGAATTTCTCCCAATAGAATATAAGCAATTGAGAAGTCGAAAAATCAAATCCGTTTTGAAATTAATACCGAATTCACAGAAAAGTAGTGATCGGATGTCTTCCAAAGCGTAAAGTCAAAACTGAATATACGAATCTCGTATATAAAAAAAAAAACGATTGTAAGCTCAAAGCTGATATTTGTTGACTGTTTGAAAAACTGCTCTGAAATTTTGCTAATAGTAAAATTTGTGTTCACATATTTTATCATGATTATGTATAAATAAACAGTGGGCCATTATTTTTATTAAACTCTTGTGGAAGCGGCGTAAGTTTAGTGACTTTGCATACGCTGTTACAAGCAATATGCCAGCAACTTTATCAAGAGCATAATTTACGTCCTCACTAAATGCATTAATCCAAAATGCATCTCACTCAATAAAACGAGCGGGCGTTCGAAAGTTCCCGGCGAAACTTGTTTGCGGACAGATAATATAATACAAGGTCCGTAACAAATTGCACACGAGCGCGCAGCGCGGGCCGTAGCCGGCCGGAAGTGGTCCCACAGGAAGCGAGACGTTTATACATAATCCAGCAATGGCGGGGCTAGACGCCGCGGAAGACGACAAAGGGGCTGCAGGCTCAGAGACACTGCATGCAGAGGTGGTCGCTTCCGAGACTCCATTGGACTGCGATGATAGTCAGGGTTTAATTGCAGCGATACCTGGCGGGGTGATGGTAATGCACCGCTCCTGCATTGGAATATATTAATCGTGTATAACGACTTCACTGCTAGTATTCTAGTTTACAGCTATTATTTGTAGAATGGATACTGTTATATACATATTGACATCACAATAACACTAGGAATATCATATGTGATCTGTTATAAAATAACAATTATTAAAATCTTATGCAGAAAGATTTTATTAGATGTTCTAACAAAACAAACATCTTATTACTGAAATTTATCGAAAATACTGATAAATTATAACTAAATATTTTATTTTATTTTATTTAAATGAAATCATATATCATTGATTTTTGTGAAGACCGCCTCACAGAAAGTACGGTTTTGCCTATACAGGTTTTATTGATTGATAATGATTAAGTACTTTTTTTTAAATATTGAAAATTGATTAAAGAAACTCTCAGAAAAACATCATCCTGATTTGTATGGGATTTGAAGCCACATCCCCAAGCTTACATGCTCGGTGCATTACCAATTATACAAACGAATTACTTGAACTTAGAAAAAAAAAAATTAACAATCATATCTTATAAGTACGTTGTTTCACTAATTGGATATGATTGTTAAAAATTCTTGCTAAGTAACAGTGATTCGTTAGTATAATTGGTAATGCACCGGCCATGTAAGCTTGGGGATGTGGGTTCAAATCCCACACAAATCACGATGATATTTTCTGAGAGTTTCTTTAATCAATTTTCAATATGTATTTAAAAAAATTACTTAATCATTATAAATGAAACCAATTTCTGTTTAATTTTAATATTTTTTTATTAAATACTTGAGTGATTTTCCACTTGTTCGTTTTTATTTGTGACCGGTTTCGCCAACCTTTCACGTTGGCATTATCAAACAGAGCATTTGGCATTTCAAAACTCTGTTTGATAATCCTAACGTGAAAGGTTGGCGAAACCGGTCACAAATAAAAACAAATATGTGGAAAATCACTCAAGTATTTTATTCAAAAATATTAAAATGGAATTCCACCAAGTACTCTCTGCCAAAAATATTGAATTTCTTTTTTTTATATTTGATGAGTTGAAATTTTTTATTGATTATTGGTTATCATAGCAAGTAGTGAAATACATATATGTTTTTATTTAATTTTTGACTAAATTACATGTCTATTGATAAAACATAATAGCGAAATGTTACAATATAGTTTATTGTCTCAAATATTGCATTGGAAAGTTATCTCTGAGATGTATGACGTCCATTTACTTAACAAATTTAATAACTATCAATTATTTTTAAAGAAAAATGTCCTTTTAAATGTTTTGAAATCTGTATATTTTATAGACTAAACATAATCTTTTTATTATCTTTTATAGATGTTTTTTTAATCGTTTCAAAAATTGAATCCTTATTTTTAATAAAACACTTGAGTACGAATATGAGTTTTTATATTATGAAATAAGGGTATAAAAATATTATATCCTGTGATATTCTTAAGAAACTTGTTTTCATACATTAATATTATAACATTCAAAATTTACGCCGTTGAATTTATTAAAAAAATTAATAGCCAAATTTTGCGTTGCTGAAAATTTGTTTCAGAAATACTTAAAGTGATATGAATTATTCATTTAATAGCGAAAACTAAAACTTTAATAAAACTGTCTTGTTTTCCGAATCCTCGCAATGTACATCTTTGTAGAAAAGAATACCCAAAGCTGCGACAAACATTGTTGCCCCCCAGGCGACCGATTTCGTAGGAATTTTAAAAACTATCTCGAATAAAGAAACGTCATAAAGAAGAAGTTGTCCCTCGAACAAACAGGTGATCCGCGCGCGTTTAATTAGAGGTTTCCAGAGACCCGGGGTGGGAAGGGGTGATTTGCTTTAGTGCTGGACTTCCTGAAGTGTCTGGCTTGAGACTTAGAACAAAGTATCCATTAAATTTTAGAAACTAGAACTTTCATCTAACTTACAATAGAATCTTCACAGTAGAGTGTGCGCGCATCAATTCAATTATATTTAAGAACACGTTTGGATATTATCAATTTTGTGGTTGCGTTATCATCAACTTTATAGTAAAGAGCGTTTCTTGTAGTTTTTGAGTCATTAAAAAATAGTTATAAATTCTTTCTGAAAAAAGAGCAGCTCTATTAAAAACTCATACAGAAAGTCTAAGTGTAACATAATTTAAATTTGAACTCCATCGCTAAGGTACACTTGAGTACATGATGATGTGAGTATAACCCAATATTATATCAAATTGAGGTCTTATAAAAATATCATCGAAAGCACCTTAAATGTGTTTCTAGGTTTTGACAGCTATTCATATGAGTTAGTTTGGTTTCTTGAGTATTGAGCTGCTTGAAGTTTTTGGCCCATGCTGAGACCACCTACAAGTTCTTTTATATAATTTTATTTAAACATCCCTGAATATGGTTTCAGCACTAGAACTGAAAACTTCAAGCACTTCAAAATCAATGAAACTCAATTAACTCATTATTATAAGTATTGTATTTTAATATAATAAAGAATTAAAATGATGTTGCAAGTAACGGTAGTCCAGATAATAAATGATTTTGTTTTGACAACTGTGCACAATATAAGTGATAAACGTAAATATCTATTTTTCTCGTTTTCAGTGTTCCGTCATTGAAAAATGTTTGCTTTCACGAGAAATTTCAGCGCTTTATATTTTATTGACGCGTTGTATATTTTTCAGACGATAATGGGCGATGTACAATTCGATTACAAGAAAAGACGAGGCTACGCGGCTGCTGTGCGTCAGGTTTGTAATTGAATACTGTTTACCTGTTGATGGGATCGGGGGGTTGTCGGTATAGGCCGCTGAATTTTCATCTGAGAGGTCCGGGGCATAATTACTATTGACGGCTGCTGATGGTCCGGACGAGATCCGGGTACCGCGGCCGAGGGCTGGGCGCAAACCACTAAGTCGTGAAATGTTGGGCTCTAATGAAGTTTGCCGATGGAATTATGATTGAGAGTGATTTTGAATAAATAGAAATACGTTTTGATAGCTTCTATTGAACAACACCCAAAATATTTAATAAAAAAAAATAATTCGAATACCCTTACAACACTTAGACTTATTCAGTGGTGTGATGATTTAAAATATAGATTAACCAAAATTAATCCTACATAACTCATAACACATATTACTACGTAAGTAGATATTACAGATGAATCAATAATTAATATTTTACGAATTATAAAATTGCAATTCGATATAAATAGAAAACTATTAAGATTTCTGAAATGTATAGGTTGAGTAAAATGGCATTTAATTGAGAGAATCACTCTAAAACAATTTATTTTAAGCTAACAATATCAATTAAAGTTAAAAATTAAAGATGTGGTTGGTATTTGATTCATAGCATACCATACACTATTATTTTACATGTATTATGATATGTCCACTATTCAAAAATGACCAATCTAGCACAGTAAGATAGTCGATGTAGCGCATATGGCGTATAAAGATAAAATAACGGACAGGAAACATAATTATCAATTACTCATAGTTAAGCGTTATAATGATATAAAGCTGATTATAAGTGTGTACATCGGCTGCAATGAAAGCGAATGCAAACAACGTTTTCGCAAAGTTCAGTTCTGCCTGAAGACGTCTTCGTAATTATTTTGTCTGGTGAACTGATGTGGGGCCATTATTTTTTATGGGCCACCATGTTTATTTTAACGGCCCCATTAATGCGAAGTGTTATTTGAAAATCTGCGATTGACTTGGTTAATGGGACCATGACTCATGCTACCGCCATCTTGAGGAAACATTTTCGTTTATTGATATTATATTGCAACTCGTAAAAATAATATTTGTCATAATTTCATTACATTGTCTTTTGATTCTTCCCTTCGCTCCAGGTAAGTTTATTTTATGGTTTTTGTTGTTTGTTCTGCCTTACTTTTCGTCGATAGTAAAATGTTTGTGACAATTTTAACTTTGTCACATGAAAAAATATTGTTATTTATTTTAAAAATAAATAAATATGTCTAAAGCATAAAATAATTCAGTAAAATATATAACGTTAAATTTATACATTGCCTTCTAGTTTGATTTTCAAAATAGGTTTCTTCTAAAAAAGTTTAAATAAAATCATGAAACATGAAAGATTTTGCCAACCATTCATGTTGGCATTATCAAACTGAAATCATAACTGAAACCGGTCACCAGTAAAAATCACCCAAGTATTTTATATACAATATTAAAATGGAATTCCACCAAGTACTCTCTGTAAAAAATATTGATTATTTAAATAGTGCCCCTATAAAAATGTCTATATTTTATCATTCAAAATATATTTAAAGTAATTATTATTATTTTACATTTTATTTAATGTACGATATGAATTATATACAGAAATTTCAGTGGTACCAATTTGGTGTAAATAAATAAAAATTTCCTTAATTTATTATGTATTTGTAAAGTTTTCTCTTTAAATATCATGTTGAGATCTACGTGCAAAACTTTAAAAAATTGTCTTTGTCATGTCAAAATAAAATAAAAAAGTTTAATCTTGTTGAGGGACAAGGCATTTGATTAGTGAAGATCCATTACTATAATGATAAAAATAACTCTGTACTTTGTCTTCACAGAGAGTTAATTTAAATTATTTGCATTACTAGTTTCGACCCGACACACTGGGTCATCATCAGATGCTTAAGTTTAGTTGAGCATCTGATCAAAATACAAAATTACTTTTATCATTACAAAAAAGTTTGAATGTAAAAAAAAAAAATTAAAATAAGTATCGCACATTGTTTTTATGGTGGTGATGCGTCAGAACATTAAAGTAAATAAAATAATAAATTACAAAACTCATTAGCCGGCTTATCATTCCCCGCGTGCAGCCGGACGGTCCGGCAATTAAAGCCATCCGCTTTTTATCTCCCAATAACAATACGAGGGCGTCGCGACGCCCGGGCGGCGGGCCCGGCGACCCGGGGGGGCGTCTTGGCCGCGGGCCCCGGGGCGCTCGCCGGCCGTGATGGACGACCCGCGCCAGGTGCGGCTAAATACCGGCCGGCGCATAAATTACTGCGCTAATGCGGCCCTGCGCCCGCTGCAGCCGGACTCTCCGTGGTCATTGTTTTAAGAACATTGTTATGAATTGGAAGCAGGAGGGGTGTGAGGGGTGCACGGCAAGGGTGCACGGCAAGGGTGCACGGCAAGGGTGCAATTTTATTTGTATTTATTATTGTAATCAGGTGAGCTGACTGAAGCCACTGTGGAAGGCTAAATTTAAGGCGGGTGTTTACTTTTGGCCCGCGGAGCGTTGTATATAAAACCACCAATAGAATATTCCATTGAGAGTAGTTCATATCATATCATATATATGGAAGTAGCCCAGTAGGAAATCTCATTTCCTTAATTTGGCCCGGCAGCTGAAAAAGGTTGGCCACCCGTGTTTTAAATTAAAATACGTAACCGCCAGGTGTGATGGGTATTGTGCCATGGTCAGTGCACGTGCACCGCCCCCATCGGGAAGTCCTCGTTTGCAGAAGAGATATTGACTCATTTGTCAAGCGAACTGATCTTTATTCACTTACACAAGGCTATTTACAAATATATTCCTTTTTGTGTCCAAACAGTAAAACAAAAAAACTACCCCAGTGTGGATTGTAAGAATACAATGGAAAATTATTTTAAAAAGATGATGTTATCCAAATGGTGAGCGTTACGCGCTTCTGGCACTCTTCTAATCTGGAACGAAGATTGCTGATAACACGCTGACACATAGTCTTCGATATTGCTGCCTTTTCCTTAAACCCTACTTTTAAGGTATCCCCATACGAAATAGTCAAGAGGGCTAAGGTCGGGGCTTCTGGGAGGCCAGTTGATGTTACCTCTACGTGAAATGACATTATAAGGGAATAATTAGTTAAAAGCTTCAATTGATTGATTGGATATATGGCAAGTGGCCCCGTCATGTTGGAACCACGTTCTTGAGTTGAAACCTTGAAACTCCTGCACCTCTGGGCCCAAAAAATTTCGCAGCATATAATGGTCACTAAAACAAATACCCGATACTCTTTTTGGACACTATACGATGCGCTACGTCGAATTATCTAACTATGTGTTTTTTAGATTAGTCATTTTTAAAAAGTGGACATATCATATTACATGTAAAAAAAATAGTGCATGGATGCTTAAGCTTAAACTTAAGCGCTCCACACACGGTGCGATAAATTGCCTTGTTCGAGGCTTTGCCGGTGCCACCGCGATCGAGTACAAGCAAAGGGCTGACAGACTGCAGAGGTGCGTATTTCGTCAATGTTTACAAATGTCACTGTAAACATTGACGGAATACGCGCCTCTGCCGTATGTCCACCTTTTGGTTGTACTCGGTTGCGGCGGCACCGGCGAAGCCTCGATCGTGTGTGGAGCGCTTTAATCCGCCGTTGAAATATATACCGAATACGTATATTCAAATATAATCAATATATAAGTACTAAATCGCAAATTTACAGTACAGGCGGCATAAAAAAATCATACGTGGATGATAAATATAAATCTCATGAAAACATAAAATTTTATAATACACTAAAATTAAATGGTTGTTTGAATTTTTAAAATTATTTTGAAACATTTCTCAATTGAAATTAATCTTATCAATAACTTGGATAGCGGTCAATGTAGGAATACAAAATATACCCAAAATTCTTTTTATAATTTTGAATTGATATGGAAAATTTTCAGGTACGCCACTGCGCAGTGCACATGCACTCTTGCAAGGGGTGCCTCCCCGCTGATAGCGCCCCCATCGGCCAGAATTACGAGGCACCGGGGGGTGCGTTATGCCATCGGCAAAATATGACTCGTCCCCCGGCGCCTCGACCAATCTTAAACCACTGCAGTTAGGGATAAACACAGCCCGTCGATGCGACACGGGAAACTAGCAATTTCCATAATATATCGTCGATGTATCAGAAAACTGCAAAGCCAACAAAGTATCATTATAAAGAGCTGAAAGTTATGGGATTTATAATATTATCATAAAACAATAAAGAAGCAAGAGTTTTATTTTGAATGTTCAGCTGTTTCTGTGTGATTAAGGATATATTTTAACTGATTTGATTAATAAATTATTAAAATAAAATATACGACAGTGAACATATATTTTAAAGTATCTTTATGTTTTCAAACTCATTTAACTGTAAACTAGACTTAAAAAAATATTTTTTGAAAAAGCCGATATGAAATGTCGTGCATTATGAAATATTCTGAATGCTATTAAGCTAACATTAAGCTTAATCTAAATGCATCGATCTGAAAAAACCGAGCGCAGATATTTATACCGTAATAAATAAAATATGTATTTATTCTGAAAGCGGTCGCAGTAATTAATATATTGTTTATTGTGTTATTAATTCAATTACGTACGAATAAATATCCCGTTTTCAGGAAGACGTAAATCAATAAGCTTTTAATTTGTACGCGAAGTCGTGAAAAGAAGTTATTTATGATAATTTTTGAATTATACAAAATGATATTAACGGCGCGTGTATTATAAATTCCCTAACAAATGACCCATTACTTTATTTCATAGCTCATTCGGGCAAATTAAAACGAATCGGAAGCCATTACTCTGTGCGTTTTATAATAATTGATATAAAACAAATGAGGTCATAATGCAGCCTCATTATGGCGATAATTATGTTTTTACTTTGGACTAACGATTGCGGCTTGCACATCGAGGCTGGCCGCGGCGGCTGCAAGTGCGCCGCACTCGTCCAGGCCAGGGCTTATCAAAGGTTATTCTGAAATTAATGCTTTCAGGCGAGCTGCGTACTGCGGTGTCGGTTATAATGGTGATAAGAGAGTCCAGCGTACATGTACTTCACAACATACCGAGAATAAAAACCACTCTAACCTGCGTCATTTGATTTCAGTATCACTAAAATTGATCACAAATTATATAATGAACCATATGGGCTGTATACTGAAAGTAAACGTTTATACAAAGCTAAGCTTTGTAATTTATAATTATAGAGAAATATATAATAATATAACGAATAATCTACATGAGTGTTTCGCATAACGTCTGAACTGAAAATTATTTTCACGATTGATCGTAAATTTCAGCGTTCTCAACGTGCAGCTCACATATGAGCTGCACTGAAAGATCTTTTAGCGCAGTGTCTTCCCCCGAGGCTTTCATCATCCCCAGAGTTCAGCACCTACAAAAACCCCCGCCCCGACAAAGCCACCTCCTGAAAGATAGGTCAATTATTCCCGGCGTTTAGTGTCTCTTGGCGCAGCCGTGGTCCCTATAAATAGTGTTGCATATTCGCTGGTAATATTTCAGGTTCGGGCGCGGCGCGGCAGCTGGGTTATTGCACCGCTAAATCATATTTACGGGAGTCATTATCATTCGTTATGCACGCGAGGTATGATCCTGTTGATAAGTCAAACACTTTGCAATAAACACGATGCGATTAAACGCGCCTCTAAACGCGCGGCGACGCGTGAGATTTGCTCGGAGCGGCTGTCGCTGCGAGATGCTCGTGACTAATGCCCTTTTGGCTGGCGAGGAATCCGAATTGAGTACAGTTGTTTATTTAGTATACAGTCAGAACATTTATGATTTTATATATCTGCGAGAATATCATGAGTTAGATATGTAAACCTATAACTTATTACCACAAATCATATCATCTATACTTGTAGTAGTAGTATGCCACGCGTACTTTTACGATGAATAATACATAATAAGTTTCTAAATCAATTCACCGTGGATGTATTCCACGTAAAAAATACTAGTCATAGTTTTGTAGTATTTTTTAGAGCGTTGCTGGCATCGCGGTTAGCGAGACGGGATCGATCATCGAACTGTGGGTTCGGCGCGACAAAAACATGTTTATACCAAAACAGGGAAGCCGGTGATCGGAAATCGCAGCAAATCACTTGACGCGATATCCAACATGGCGGCCGTCACCGCGAAAAGCGCGGAATCGTCCGCCTAATGCGGCAGCGGCGCCTCATAACCCGGGAAATATGGCCGCCATTACTGTCATCGGGAAAATGAGGCAGTATTTCAGAAAACAAGCGACACAATCACCGGCATTCGGCGGGCGGCGTGATGGGCGGGGCGGCCAGGGACTTTGATGAACCGGCCCGCGGACGCCGGGCTGAAACGTTGCGGTGAAGAATGGCAAAATAAACCATGTCATTTCAAGGACGCTGACCGATATACAATAAAAATATATATATGTGCGGATTCTACCACAACACGCTGTAATAACCATAGAAATAGTCAGAACATATATTATATATATGATATAAAATTCTACGTATAAATTTCGACGTTCAGTTGATTTATTTTATGTGCGATTTCATTAATACGGAAATAAAACATCGATTGCTTGTGGCCAACAACAATAAATGAGTTGTTTATGAGTATTTTTACGTAAATTTCACGAGCCGGGAAAATCCAAACTCAATGAGGGAGCTTACATTTTATCAAAAGATTACGAACGAATAAAATACAGGTGAATATAAATTTGTCTCTTGAATAATAAGAAAACAGTTTAAATACAAATTAAATTGCAGAAATATTAAGCGTTGCATACGCGTGTGATTGCGCATTGCGAACAAAAACTATGAGCTATCAATTCAATAAAATTTATTATGATTTCATTTCTCTTTTTGTTGCTTCAGTAAAGCCATAACAAGAACGAACCCGGGGATTTGGCGTATTTACTCGCTTGCCAATAATTTTATCTCGGTCGTATTATCATGAAGAAATAATTTGATTGACTCGCGGGTAATATCGTGCTTTTGGGTCAACATCCGTACAACGCAATAACCGCCCGAAACACAATCGCGCAACCGCGATAATCCCTCCAAAAATGCTCGAAAGCTCGCGTCTCATCAGCGCGACCAATCTGACACGCCGGCCGGCTGTTCCGCCCACCGCCGGATCGAACCGGCAAATCCTTCAATAAACAGTAAATGATTATGTCCGGAGCAGAATGGCCGCTGCCTCCCGTCGATATGGAAACAATCCGGTCAAACGAGCATCAATCCGCCCTCCATCACGGGGTAAGCCGCCCCCGCCCGCCCCCGCCCCCGGCCAAAGCTCTGCTCGGAAGTTAAATTTTATTCCTGCCGTAATTTCGCGACTGATTTTATGGGATATGTAGCGGCCGGGTGATTTGGTTATAACGCGCAGTCCGGGTATGGTTTGCGATCGGGGCCGCGCGCCGTTGCGATGAGAATTACGATTTTGGATTTTCGATAATGGAATCACCTTTGGAATCATCAAATCAAATTATCAGTTACGTGCTTCGAGGCATAGTACCACCGTATTATATTTACCTTTCTTGAAATAATTCTACACAAATCAATATTTAGTGTTGAATCGCCTCGTATATTTTTCTGATTTGTATTTTAATAATAATAAAATAATTAAATAGTTTTGAATCGAGTGCCTTTTTGCTGCGCGTATTCTGCACTAAAACATATATCACCGAGCAGAGCTTCCACTCGTATTGTGGTGCGATAATGGGTCAATTATTAGTATCTGGTCAAAGTACCTATGCTAGTTACGCTTACTGTACGTATAAAAAAAGTGTTTTTTATAATTATGATATAAATTTAATTAAAAATATTTCAAACTTTTTTTGGCTATATTGAACATTTTAATAAATACAACATAGATATCATTTACTTCTTCGATGTATCCTAGTCGAATTGATTACACCCGATTGGGTTTGACCATCAACTAATCTCGCAGACAATAAATAAACGCAGTTAAAGAAGAAATTAGATTTTACTCTGCAGTGAATCTGATGTTTATAGTAGTATTTATTCATCAGATCATGATTTAATTATGTGTAACAATGGACATTGTTTCTGCTAAAGCAGTTTCTCTTCATTCCAACTATTTCCAATTAAACAATTTTTTCTTCGCATGTATTTGATTGTCATTAAAGTATTCTAGAGTGAATCATAATTTATTTTAGATAAGACAAATAAGCTGTCTTCACTTAACTATAAATATTTGAGCTTGCTTTCTTAAAAAAAAAAAGAATGTTTAAATGCATAGTTTAATCAATTATTTAACTTTACAATAAAATATAATGAATGAATCTATATTCATTATTTATTTCAGGGTTTTATTGTATTAACATTATTATATGATTAAATATAATTTTAGGTAGGAATTGTGGTGAAAACGCTGACGTTTATCGTAGTTAGGAATAATATTTTGTATAATGATTGACCACAATATGATGATGTAGTACTAACTAAAACCGCCAAACGTGTACATGCATTACAGGATTAAAATCACAAGTAAAATTTATGTTTAATTTCAGCCGATGAAAGCGATTTAGTTTCTAACTTTTACGTTATTTGTAAGCTATGTCGTTTATCACAAAAAACATTCATGAAGTGTAGATTGTATGCTTCATTCGACTAAGTAAAATTAATGAATGTAAAATCAAAGTATTTTTTTGACTTGAAAAGTTTCATAGGCGTATAAAATAAATTTAAAAATAATAATTGACAAACAGGTATACGAGTAAAAATATATAACAGTTAGATAAAATGTAGAATTTTATTCTGAATTTCATATTTGTTCAGTTTCACGATTGACTAAATACATCAAAAAAATTGAAGGGTTCAAGTTTTTTCTTTGTGTGTTTTTGATAACTTAAAAATTCAAGTAATCTGATAATTTCAATTATTTTAAACGGCTCTGTTTAAAAAAGCGTATAGACAATTCTTAAGCATGCAGTGCAGACTATTATTCTATTATATCATAATTGCAATTAAAAAAAAAATCACATAAAATATAGCATTAACTAAATTAAACAGAAGATCTTTCTTTATAATAGAACTTAGAATTATAGTAGATTGAGTTTTTTATTTATATACGAAAATGTTATATTTTCCTAGAAATATCATTTGAAAGAATAATTGTATTTTAAAAAATACCAGTAAGATAAATTAATAAACATGAACTCTTGGACATAAATCATTTCAAAAAATAACCTTGGATTGTAATTTTTTAAAATAACCTTAAAATGCGAGCCCGCCATTTATCTCACTTAGATTTCAAATTTGAAAATAAAAACGTCCAAATAACAGGTCTATTCAAACGTCACCCCGAGTATCTGGTCGCCAGGGGTGGCCAATCACTAAGGGCTGTAAAATGACAGAGAGCGATACGGGGCCGTGACTTTACATGAAATGCCCGAAGGCTGCCAGGCCCTGGTCAGAGTGCCGGTCTATTTAAAACTTGTCAGTTTTTGTTAACTTAAATCCCTTCACTTTAAATTAAAATATTTTTAGTGTTTAAATTTGTGTGAGTAATTGAATAAGAATACGACTAAAGTTTAGTATACTATAAAATAAAATTTTCAACGTAATATAAATAAGAGTAGAAGGACCCGGGGACTCACTACATTATATTCCCTTTAGAAAACATTGACTTAGCATGAATGCACAGTGAAATGGTCGCCAACTCCTCTGAGGAGAGTCACTCGATGAAGATGAATATAAATAAAATAGCACAGATTAAAAAATATATATATATATCACGAGTACTGATTTAAATTTTAGGCTTCCAATCTCAGAGTGTAAAAGAAAAGTTATATTATTTATAAATATACTTGTGCTTTTTCAGCCACACCGATATTGCACCCAAACCAGACGTAGGACTTTTATTATACAATAGTAAAACAAACATTATGGCTAATCCAGCTATAGAACTTATATTATTATTAAACCGGATATGGAACTTTTATTAAAGCTATACCGGATATTTGGCTTTTATTATAGCTAAACCGGATGCAGAACTGATGTCGACCGGACGCAGGAGCACCGGCCCCGCGCACAGTGAGCCGAGCGTTGTTTAGTGGAAAGCGATTGTGTCAATTGGGGAAGCGGCAATCAAAGTGACCTAACGTATGAAGCCTGCTTTTTTTTGGAGACGAGATTGGTTCTGCGAGCGAGGGTTAAAATTTTATCATTCGCGTTAAATTGCCACTGTATCGCAAACTTTAATAATTCAAAGAAAATATATTTTTTTCAGGTGATGACTCCCGAAAGGCGGACGGGCGTAAATTAAAACGTCGGGGGGCGACCGCAATAATCGCGTTTGATTTGCGCGCCGGGCACATCGCGCCGGATAAAGCGTCGGAAAGTGGAATGTATTGATATCGCATCGGCCGCGGGTGCGGGGTTTTATTCCCGGCCGGGTGATTTAGCCGCGGAATAAACACCGCGCCGGCGATAGCGCGGGCCGCGGCTTACTCCGCTTTATTTATTCTAACTGCGCGGGGCGGTCGCGCGCGGATTTCTGCGCTGATATGTTTATTCGCCTTTGTGGATATTGACAAAAATCCGTTAACTGGATTGTTTTGGTTTTTGTACTTTTGAGTGGTCTGGGATGTTTGCGAACGCTCCGTAAACAGACTGACTATAAAATCGCGGGATTTTTTTGTTTATGTACAAATTTTTAATACATCATTATTAGGCACATAGAAGATGATTTAAAGAAACTCTCAGAAAAATATCATCGTGATTTGAACCCACATCCACAGGCTTACATGGCCGGTGTACTCACCCTTGTACTAGAATTGTTAATAATCATACTCTACATATGAACCAATGTGCCCAGGCCAACCAATATTTAGAGATTTGCAAGCACTGGACTTTTTAACAAGTGAAGCGATTTTAGTACCATCTGGATATTATTTTTAAAATCTATTAATTAGCCAAGACGCGCTCCATCATATAATTATGTCTATTTTTTATTAAACGTCAATCAGATGCGTATTTATGACCCATTACGGGTTTATTATATTATTACTTATATGATTAGGCACATTAGTTCACACATAGAAGATGATTAAAGAAATTCTCAGAAAAATATCATCGTGATTTGAACACACATCCCCAGGCTTACATGGCCGATGTACTAACCCTGTTGGACTATTGGTTGGCTTGGGCACACTGGTTCATATGTAGAGTATGATTGTTAAAAATTCTAGTACGCCAGTAAGCCAGGGGATGTGAGTTCAAATCCCACACAAATCACGATGATACTTTTCTGAGAATTTCTTTAATCATCTTATATGTGTGAACTAATGTGCCTAATCATATTAGTAATAACATCTTTATACCCGCTCTCCCCATTCTGTTGATCGTGCATGGCTGCCATTCTGTACCCTGAGCGTGTGTAAAGGATCGGCAATGGAGTAGTGGACTTGGAATGATCGTGGAGGGATTTGTAGCTTGCTGCAGAAGCAGTATCAAATCTTAGCGCCGGAACTTTGCAAGGAAATGATTATATACTAATGCTTTTAGGCAGCAGCAATACGCAGAATTTTTCTTATAATATAAAACTGCGATGTAGACTTACTACACTATTTTCCCCTTAAAAAAACCATGAACACTTATTCAACATAAATTTATGCTTAGCGCCAACCTCCTCTGAGGAGAGGCACCCGAATTCAATATTTTTTTAGGACTACAGTTTTAATGTTAATAATTTATGTTCTTCTTTCGAAGTGCATTTTAATTCTAGACATAATGATTTTTTTAAAAAACAATAAGTAATTTCAAAAGGTTTTATTAGTAGTGTTAACCATGTCTCTCTCTGGGGTAGGTATTGGTTCAGAGCTCACCCTTTAGTGGGATTAGGCAATCGGTCTCTACTTTATGATGCGATATTTTCATAACTTTATCATTGGTAATTGTGCCAGTAATTTTGTGCAATTGATGTCATTTTCCGTTTCTGTAAAAGTGGTTTTCGAACATATTAAATATCACAATATTATCACTTATGATTAGCAAGGTTAATATTTATAGTAATAACTGAAATCTTTTTAATGGTTTCATAAAATAAATAATAATATACAAATACTAAAAAGAAAATAAAAGTGCAAATATATCCAGTGTGATGTTATAATAATGGATTTTAAAATTTTTGATTACTATAAATTTGGTCAGTATTAATTGATTTTTTAAAGAAAGCTCTTTGCGCAAAAGCCTTAAAGATGTAGAGCTCTCGGATATAATATCCACAAGGAATAATGACTGAAACAAGACCTGATTAAGAAAAACCCGTACTACATCACATTTGAATATGAAAAGATATAAAAATATATAAAACGCACGAGAATTTTGTATAGAGTTAAAAAAATCGTGACAATGTATGAGTTTTGATATATTTAACGAAAAAAAAAATCACGTATAAATTGGAAATATATTTTATTAACAATCCAATAACACAAATAACATTTATTATTAGTCCACAACTTATTTTGCTACTATTTTTTTATTTATGTAAGTTTACAAACTAATACAAGGTTAGCCGCAGGTATCAAAATTATTTAATGCTACTAGGTTCCATAAATTGGCAAAGTGAAAAATGACGGGCCAAAATCGACACAAACTTTCCGGACAACCCAATACTTACCGACATAACACTAACAAGGCAATCCACAAACTGTATTATCAATAATTTAATTTTCTATGACATTAGAAGTCTGAAACATGATACTTCGCTAACTACGGCCATCAAAGTGTATCGGGTAATGATGGGCAAAACCGAGCAAGCATAATCGAATCGAATTGGTTTATTCGAATGGAAGTATACGTGAATGTACGGATAAACGAATTGACGAAACAGTATATCTTACCAAGAAATTTTTTCACAAAAAAAGAAACTACTGTAAATCTGTGTGAGGTTAATCGAATGAAAAAAAAACAGTGATATTTGCAGTACAAAAGTTTGTACAATCATTTTTATATATATGACTTGTAAGTAAAATTTTAAGTGAATTTAAAATAAAAACAAATAATATATTCGATTGAAATAATTATGAAAACAAATCGATTGCACCCAACACTATTATGTAGTGTATCTCCGCAGTATACAATATCTCACGAAGTCCCGTTACTGCAAGGCCCTGCTATACGTACATAGTTCGGTTGTATTTCAAACTCTGGGAGCATTCCGTAGGCGTTTAATACTATGAACAACATAATGCTGCGACATAATTATTATGTACGATCGTAAATTTGGCGATATTATTAGGCACTGGCCGTGTGAAAGACGCAGGGGCGGCGCGGACGGCCCAGTTATCCATTTTAACGCGATACTCTCCCCGCAATGCATCCCCTGCTGGACTAATGTTAATTATTACACACGCACTATGTAAAATCATTATATTTGTTTAAGTATTTAACATTTTTAAATAGTATCTATTAAGGTTTTATTATTATAATATCACATCATATGCACGAGACATTTCCAGATAGAATAATGAAAATTATTGCACGTGCACTAATTTTTTTTGTTTACTTAAAAACCTATGTAAAATCACTTATTACGTTTATTATTATTATTAATAATATTTATATATTATTCACTTATTTTTATTTCAAATTTCAAAATTGTGTATGTGAAAGTTTCATTACTATTTATTATTGTATATGCACCTAGACATGCGTCAATAATGCATAATTTCTTGTTGAGGGACAAGGCATTTGATTCGTGAAGATCCATTATTATAATGATAAAAGTACCTTTGTATTTTGTCTTCACATTGAGTTTATTAAAATTATTTGCATTACTAGTTTCGACCCGATACACTGAGTCATCATCAAATGCTTAACTAAATATAAAAGCCCACATGATGTAATCGAAATTTTTATGCCTACAATGATTATTGATAGTGAAATGATTAGACAGTGATTAAAAAAAGACGAAAAGGAGCATATCAGTAGACGAGGAGGTGAGGTTATCTTTTATTACAATCATTCATATGTGGGAAGGTGCTTCCCTCATCAGATCCACTCTCCGCAGCCACAAAAACTTGTGCCGTCCCGGCGGGGTCGGGGGGAGGATATTACGTATCGGGCCGTCGTTAATTCTCGTTTAGCACCTTTATTACTAATTGCGAGGCCGCAGGAGGCGGGCGTTCCGGGACGTTTCACGGGCCGCCTGTCTGGTGACTCCGTGCAGGCTCGTGTGCTTGCGCCGGCCTTACCGCTTCGAGATGAACAGGGAGGAAGTCAAATGTGCTCTCAGAGGCTGGCAACAGCTTTTTTAAGATTTTGTGTTTTGGATCTTCACTGAAGTACTGAAGCTACTACGGGGAACCTTTTACCAATTCGAGATGAACTAGAAGAATAAAGATCAATCAAGATGTATATTCTCCCCGCTCTCCTCATTCTGTACCCTGAGGGTGTATAAAAAATCGGCAATGGAGTAGTGGAGTTGGAATGATTGTAAAGGGATGTCCTCTGGAAGAACCTTGTCTAGGTGGGAAGGGGCTTCTGCTATTGTTTTTGTAGCATGCTGCATAAGAAGCATCGCGTTGTAAGGAAAGGATTATATAATAATGCTTTTGGGTAGCAGCAATACGCAGACATTTTGTAGAAAACTATGATCACTAGCTCAGCATGAGTATATGCTCAGTGAAATGGTCGTCAACCTCCTATGAAGAGAGGAAAGTGATAAAGAAGACAAAGAAGATGTATAATATTGACATACAGATAAAATTTAATGAATACAGTTTAGTTCATTTTAAGTTGAAGAAAATTCACATAATAAATTGTTTGATTAATAAATTTAAATATGTCTTGTTCCTTGATTATATTAAAGCGCTCTAATCACGTAGCCATATACCAGTAGTTTTTATACGATTTCGTTGATATTCACTGATATATGGCTACACCCTAGTGCATACCCAAACTATTTTGTCCCGTTGACACCTTGTCGAGTTTTCCTGTTTTTCGTAGAACTTCTTATATTTAATTATTGCAAATTCATCATCTTCAAACATATTTTTGACGTCTGATATACAGGGTGCGCCATATTTTATATCGGTATGTAAACATTGAATACCTATTTCTTTTTTTTTTGTAAGTATTATTTCTAAGTTTTTGTATGAAGATAGAAAAGCTATCAGAAACCTTCTTGCAATAGTCCACAATGCTGGATTAAGGTTCAATCTGTGTTCCATTATGACATTTACGGAATGCGTAAATTTTGGTGATGACCTGCTTAAATGGAATCCACTCTCGTAGACCCCGATTTACAGTTCGTGGACTCCCAATTAAATTTTTCGCTGTCATCGATCCCTTGAAGGGCGTAATCGACCCCCGGGGGTCGATATTACCCACTTTGGGAACCAGTGCCCTAGTGCAATATGTTGGTCGCGACGTCGATTTGTTGCTACGTGTGCAGAGCGCTTTAGATTGATTATTGTTTTGGGCCCGCTTTCAAAGTGTTTGATTAAAAATTCTGTTTTTCTGATATGAAAAACAATAAAATGCTTGTTAACATTAAAAAAAATTATAGATTTACGTTCAGAGCAAAGGCAAAGCCTTCGCAAAAGCGGGTTTGCCTGAAGCGGTATTCGGCGGCGCGCCGGCAGCTGTGCGCGGCATAAGTCACGCGCGGTTGTCTTCGGGCGGCGGGGGCGGTAAGGAGGAGTTATAGTGTCACTTGCAAAAGTTGGGATTATTAAAAAATACAAGTTGGGACGTTCTGGCGCGGGACTCATCCGCGCCCTTGGGACGGCCCGGCCGGTATATTCATTTGCGGCGGGCTGCTTAGAGCGGGGCTCCCCCGCTGCTTTATCGGCCGCATGGTGTTTGCTTCTCTTTCGATTTGTAATTAAACTGCAAATCTACGCTATTGAAGACCGTCGGAAAATGCTTAGTGATTTTTTTATTTTTTTTTGATAAATTCAATTAAAAACTTTGTGATTGCATTACAATCGGATTTTATGCACCCTTTTTAAATGCGATTAAATTTATGTTTACTCATTCTTTTGCATGAAGTTTTTTTTACAATTCATTCTTATTGTAATTGAATAAAAATATATATTATTGATTTTTTGTGAAGACCGTCTCACATGAAGTACGATTTTGCCTATACAGGTTTTATTGATTGATAATGATTAAGTACATTTTTTCAAATATTTAAAAATGATTGAAGAAACTCTCAGAAAAATATCATCGTTATTTGATTTGATACTTTGGGTTAAAAGTCTAGTATTGCAAGTCACACAATATTTAATTGGCATAATAAGTACATTGTTTCACTTATAGGATATGTTTGTTAAAAATTCTTGCCAAGTAAATAGTGATTCGTTGGCATATTTGGTAATGCACCGGCCATGTAAACTTGGGGATGTGGGTTTCGAATCCCACACAAATCCTGATGATATTTTACTGAGAGTTTCTTTAATCATTTTTCAATATTTTTAAAAAACTACTTATTATTTTATTTCAGATTTTTAATAAAATACATGCGGACTTAAATGTGATATCATGATATGATATCACATTTTACAATTCTAGTTATTCGCATGGCTTGTAATTCTTTTCACCTTGGTGGTCGTATTTATTTTTTAAAAAATAACAAATATAGATAACCTTATCAATAGATGCATGTATTAAAAAAAGTAAATTATTGGAATTTAAAGTCATAGTATAAACTATGCAAGGGTACAAAATGCGCAAAAAGGACCAGATTATAGAGAGATAAATAAATAAATCTGAATACAAATTACATATTTTTAATACTATTGTTTTTATAAATTTAACAATTTAAGGATATTTTGTGAAGTATCGCACAGTTTCATTTAAAAATGTATAGAGTAATAATAGTTATTTTATTCGCCCTTAATATTCTCTTTATTCGTTCAAATAATCAAATTAGTTCATAAGTACATAATATGCTAAAATTAAAAAAAAAAAGCAATATGTGAGTATTCTTTTTACACATATTTATGTTAAAATGACAGTATACGTACTAACTTGAAAGACATCATTTTCCTTAAAATATTCTTACTACCCTAGTAAACAAAAAAATAATTTTTCCTTTTATTTTTAACGTCAATTAATGATAGACTAATATAAAAAACAATTAAGCGAGTATCGCACATTTATGTGCTAAAATGATGGAATATTCTAGATGTAATAAGCAATACGTACTGGCCTGCTAGTAACATTATTTCCCCCTAGATATCCCACCGTCCCGATTGGTGAACAAAATTACAGTAACACTAGGAAAAGTTTTTATATTAACGTCAGCTCTCCTCTCTAGAGCTCAAAATACAGAGGACAGCGAACAATCCCAGAAGGTATGTATGGACGTACGCCAGAGGTATTATAAGACTGCGCTGGTATGGGAGATGTTACAATTGTATGAGTGAATAGTGGACTCACGATGAACATGATAACATTCAAGAAATAAAAAATTACATCTACATCTATCGAGTAATAAACAACGAAAAACGATATTTGCCTGAAACAAATACAGTCTGTTAAAAATAAAGTTATTTTTATGAAGATATGTAAACCTTAAAAAAAATAAACTGTTTGGGAAAGCAAATATTTAACAAAACAAAATAATAATTAATCGAACTATAAAATAAAAAAAAACTAAAGAAAGCGAAAAATGCAATAGTAGAATGCTCATGTGGAATATATTTTAATCAAAAATCATGCCAAGGAAATAAAACAAAAAATTACCCACACCCAATGCAAATTAATAATAAATATTATTAATTCGAATTTTGTGGGTAAGGCAATATATTTTGAATTATAAACACAAAACGGATTGATGTCACCAGCGGCGTTTATTAAATTCAATAATCTATCTTAATTAAATGAAACATCTCACGTCGCGAGCGCACTGTTCAACGGGAATAAGGCTTCTATGCTACGAAGCTACGATTCTACTCGGCGGACCATTCAAAGTAACGGGCAGGGCGGCTACGCATCTGGCAAGTGACTGGAGCAACCGGAGCCTGCGAGGTTGGGAATTATAACTTTTTCCTCGTCTATATTTGATTACTTCATTTTGTCGGTAAACGGAGAGATTCAGATCCCAACTTATATCAAAATACTTGGTTTGTTTTTGAACAAGCATTTTGAATTGGAGTAGTTGATTAAAAATAATTTTGAAAATATCATAACGCACTGTTGGAGCCAAACAAAAAATGTCTGTATTTGTTAGTCGTGAATTTATTTTAAAATTAAAAACTTAATTAATCTGTAGATGTTGAAATCTAAAAAAAAAAACTTTTATGCAATCTTTGATTGAGTTTTGATCAAATAAAATAATTATAAAAATTTGACCCGATTAACGAAAAAAATTTCGCTGTTATCACAAATTTCAGAGTCTATTTAAACGCATTAACATTTTATTGAGAAAATTATTATTATCAAAAAGCATTGTAGTCGAAGTAAAAATATCCATAGCAAATATTTTTAAGACTATATATTTATAATCGTTAATTCCAAAAACAATTACATGTGTTTTTTACATTATATATATATTTTTAGGTTTTTTCTTTTCGCGCCATGAGTAACATTATGTTAACAGTTTTTAATGAATATAAAGGTATTTACTGATAAATATATAAACTCTGTAATGATATGCTTTGATAGTACACCAACGCGGTGTGATCAGTCTATAATACTTTAAATAAATTAGTAAAATATATTAAACACACTCGCGGTGCACACTCGCGGTGCATCATACAGTGTGGTGCAAATATTTATGCCATTCATTGTGGTCTTTTGCCTTAAATAAAAAAACTTTATTATTAATTAAGCTCGACATATTATGAGCTGACAAATTTTATAAGATAGAAGATGAATTATAGTAATCAATACAAGTTTTCGGTTTTAAAATAATTTCACGGTACCTGGAGTATGAGAAGTAAAGTTAACGGCGGTGAAATACGATAAACATATGTTTTTATTAAGATGTTTAAAAAGTTTCACAACGGTTATATCTTCAATTCAACAAAAATATTTCTCAAACTTAAATAAAATATCGTAATTCCTCATTTATGACCGAGGCATAAACACCGGTTGATTTTCTTTATTCGGAAAAGTTGCAAAGTTTTACCAGCGCGGAATGAAACTTATCCCCGGCAGGAGCGGGAGCGGGCGCGGCAAAAACGAGTTAATTTGAGGGGAGAGCCGAGGAAACAATCATCGCGCTATTCATGTATGCAAGTCTGCAGAGCCGCTGATAAGAACAACTCGCCAAGAATAATAAGGAAATAAAAAGGTGGCCGCGCCGCGCGGGGAGAAAAGTTAAAAATAATTAATGATTTCGTAAATATTCATAAAAGAAAACGCGGGAGCAAGAAACCGTTTGACCGGAAAAACTTAAGCGATTATTAACCGACGCCCGGAATGAAAATCTCGAGATATTATATTATTATTTACGGAAGTTGCCGGCTTAACTTTTACAATACCGGCTGCCGCGAGGCTTCGGGGGTTCCGGAGGCTTCGGGGGTTCCGGAGGCTCCGGGGGCCCGACAGTTGTTCGTAAGTGTGTCCCCGCGTGTCTCCCGGGTGACGGGCCGCAATCGCTGCGGTTATTTACGGAGGAGATCGCGCGACAGAATTTTCGGAGTGGTCGGCATTAAGTAGCTTTGCGGGGAAATTTATCGGAGAAATAATTTGACAGGACGCCTTACCGGATGGGAGATTCTGCATTCAAAGTATTCTTTTGAGGGACGCTAATTTATGAGAGCAATGCCAGAATTTTGGATGACTCTTTTTGTAATTTATATTTTGGATTCGCAACTTTTTAAGGCTAGCACTTAATGCGTACAACATGGTGTTCAATCAACTCCTCTTAGCTCTTATGGAATATGTCGGGTTTATACAATAAAAAAGAAGGAGTCTGTAAAACAAAACAAGACAAGAGTCAAGTTTTTTATTTGAGGCAAAGGGCAAGTGTGCTTAATATATTTTAATTTAACTTTAAGTATACGATTACTAATATGATTAGGGACATTAGTTCATACATAGAAGATGATTTAAAGAAACTCTCAGAAAAATGTTATCGTGATTTGTGTGGGATTTGAACCCACATCCCCTGGCTTACATGGCCAGTGTACTAACCCTTGTACTAACGAATCACTTCCGTTTATCGAGATTTTTTAACAATCATACTCTACATATGAACCAATGTGCCCAGGCCAACCAATCCAAAAAAATAAGACAAAGTATACGAGATTGATTACAACCCGTTCCAGACATAATTACAGATTTTATATATTTATCAGTAAATACCTTTTTACTAATTAAAAGCTGTTAATATAATGATACTTGTTATATCTATTCTAATAATTTAATTAAAATTTTACTATACAGTTGTTTAATATGAAGATAGCATGTTTTGTATTATGAAAAAAATACATTTAAGAAGCTCTTTTCAGCAATGTAAGTCAATATTCTTTAATTTTAAAGTGTTAATACGTTCGTAAATAATAAGTTCTTTTATGTTGTTGCGAAAATTAAACTTACACAATTACATTTTGACTAAAACAAAGCCGTCAGAGGAAAAATAGAAAACTGTTTCTCCAGCAGAAGCGCGCCTTGCAATCGTGCCGTAGCGAGTCATTTAGAGTCGGTATGGTTTTAACTATGAAAATATGAAAGAGTTAAGTCTGAAACAGAGGGGTCGGATACAGGGGATGAAGGGGGTGGTGCAGGAGGAGGGGCGGGCAGACGCCTTCCATTCATTACTTGAGATTATATTTTGAAAAGTAGCATAAAAACGTATTTTTTAGGCTGGCAATTTTTAGTTTGGAACTCAGCATATTTAGCGCGGCCAGGCAGTGAATGTATTAACTTGAGAAATCTTTTGATTAAATCGATGGAGTTTTTTTGTGTGAAGAATTTCATATCATGGTGTCGCCATCTTTATGTGAAGACTTCTTTTTATAAGGGACTCGGTTTTATAATATTTCTGCAGGTACGTCCAATCCGAGATTAAACTCCGCAAGGAAAAGTCCATACCTGCTTTTTAAAAATGATTTTGCATACAAAATAAATTCAATATATATATTTTTAAGGAATATTATTAAATAAATTAAAGCATGTCAAATATAAAGCCCATGGTTTTTATTTAAATTTATAGTGTGGGCCAAATCCGCTAGATGTCTCCGCGCGGCACTTTTTAGATCAAATGGCGTCGCAACGAATGCCTTATACAGAGAAAAAAAATAAAAATAATAATAAGTAACTAAAATTGTGACAATTATTCAAGGAGAAAAATTATTATGTAATACATATATATTTTTTAACTTTTAGCCGTTTACCAAACATTCAGAATTAAAAGGAATTATTATCCGATTTAAAACTTTGAGTGCTATATATTGATTTTACCTGCCATATTATAAAAAATAAATATAAGCTAAAATTAATCACATTGAAGTTTAAATATTTTGCTATCTCATTTCAATAATACTTCACAGCCATATTTCATTAGATCAGCACAACAAAATGTTTATTTTAGACGAAAAAAAAAACCTACCCTTTAGGACGGTTTTGAATTATAATAGCCATAGGAAGATATTAAGACCAGGGGAGGGCTTAGACTACTAGGGGAGGGCTTACACCCCCAGAGGCGCACGGACATTAAATTTAGCGACGATTAAAGCGACTATGTGCCAGCCACTGTCTTTGTTATGAACGCTGCACTAAAGAATAAACAAGTCTTTTTATAATGCACCACTAAAGAATAAATCCAATACGCTTTTCTGTACTTTACAACCAATATATTGTGCACACAATGCACACAAATCATATAAGGTTTAGCCATTTAAAAGTCCATTACTAATCTATTCTTAAAAGCTACTTTGTACTACATTTTAGTTTTGATAATAAAGTAGATTTAACACGCTTAAAAATGATTTCAGTTTGCGTGTAAATATGTTTAAGATAATTGCTTCTAGTTAATAATTCTGAAGAAAAATTCTCTACAGTAAAAATCGAGACATACTTGTTATCAAACACACAGATAAAGATTATTTATTTTTGTTACATGTGTATATTATGACAGCCGGCAGAGCGTTTCCGCCCAGCAAGTAGCACAGTTTTTTTGCAGTGTTGCCAGAATAAGGCGCCTCGAGAGATAGCATTGCAGCACCGCCGAGGAAAGCCTCCCGAGGCGGGAGAGGAGGGAGGACAAACGAATAAATTTTTGCGGCCGTCACTGGCACTCAGCCCTCAGTCTTGCCGGGAGGAACATTTAGTCGTGACATTTTCAGTATTTATTCGCATAATAATAATGCCTCAGCGCGGCGTCTCCTCCGTCCACGTCGCGCGAGAGTTATGGCTCCCCTCGTCACCGACCCCCGCGATGACAATAAACTAGATTTATTACAGATATAATGTCGTAATGTTGAGACTTTGGAGCGCGCCCCTCCCCCGCCCCCGCGCGCCACCCCCGGACTATCCGAAGGAATTGATCCGCACTTATTTATGGTTGCTGATGGCTAAGGGTGGCCGCTGCGATGCCCCCACCCCCTCGGCGCTCTTGCATGGGGTGTCGAGGAATTTTGTACTCAATGGAAAGTACCGGAAGAATGCGAGACGCCGTCGGAATGCGCTGCTAGACGAATGATAAATATGATAATAACAAAAAAAGTAATTTAATTTCACTGAATATACAAAGCAGTGTTTGACAGTATAAAAATAATATTTTAAGCACTACTACAGTTTTTTTGTATGTGGTAAATTTTTTAGATCAATTTTACTATAAACGTTGCTCAGCAATCTTAATAATAAATTTGTTTACTAAAATGGCTGGAGAAACATTTTTCATTAATTAAATAATATTTATACATTACACTAATATTTTTGAATAAAATACTGCAAATCACTCAAGTATTTTATTAAAAAATATTAAAATGTAATTCCACCAAGTACTCTCTGTCAAAAATATTGAATTTCTAAGTAGTTTATACGTTGATTATATATCATATTAAAATATGCACTCTCTCATAAAGAAAATAAAGTGATTTTCACATGATTTTTCCCCATAATTTGTAAAATAAGCTAGTCGTTACAAACTATTAGAGTGAGTAGTTGCATAGTACGATAAATTAAAATTAAGGGTTGTTTTCTAAAAATAATCTTAATAAAACTTATTGAATACTCACAAACATTCAGAAATATTTTTAACAATTATTTGTTTTGAAAGTGTCACAATGGGGCTCAGTGTTATATAATTATAAGCCGTATTATTTACAACATAAAAAGCTAATAATGGTAGTTTAAAGAAATAAAAAAAAATATATATTTGACTCGCGATAATACGAGTTCAAATATAATCCTTAGTCTGGTTGAGATGTATGAATCATATTAATTACTTTTTTATTAGTCTAGGATAAGGCTTTTTAGCCAAAAGCATATTGTCAGACAATAAACCTGTATGACTAAAAAAAATTGATACGTAATCAATATCAATCATTTGTGAAGTTTGTATGTGTTAATATAGTTTTATTTCTATCTAAAAAGTATTTAAATATCCACGTAGATTTGAAAAATCGTTTTGAAAACGTGATGTTATATTTTTTATTATAATTTGTTGAAAAAGTGCCACATCGGGGCTCAGCGTCACATAATTCATTACCGTGACATGCCCAGTGTCACAATTGACACACCGGCGAATAAAATAGCGAGCCGCATTAAACCACCGTTAAACATTCCATTAATTTCCCTGTCACTTATTCTATTTCCACAGTGCTAATCCTCCCACATTTATATTCCTTCGTGAGTAGCGACGCGTCGGATTTTTCACCGCCGGGGTAAAATTCCCAGCGCGGACCGCCCGGGGAGTCCCGTGCTGAAAAACGTTGGAATTTTCCGATTTATTATTTGGGCCCGGGATAAAGAGTAATCGGCGCGGTGGAGGAGAGATGATCCCGGACGGAGTGCGGGCGCGGAGAAGTGGCGTGAAGAATCTGACGTCATTTGTCGGAGCCCGCACGGCCAAGGTGAGCCGGGACTAATGGCGCGCTTGCGGGGAATGGATGGAAATGCTGCTTAAGTGAGTGAAGCGACCGCCCCGGAAGCTCCCTCAAAGCCTGCTCGCATTTAGCAAGAAAAATGTTCACAAGTGTGTTTGTGGTAATTTGAATGCTGCGAAATGGTCACGAGGCTAAGTCGTGATGCGTGAAAAATCCAACACCCCAAAATGTATTGAATAAATCCGCATTTTTAAAAATACGTTTGAAGTAATCGATTCGCATATGAAACAGTAAAATAACCCCCTGAATTCAACTTTGCACCTCTCGGATTTTGCGACCTGGCTTTGTATCCAATTCTAGAAAAGTGCTGCTGTAACTGAACGAGAATTTGTATCGTTATAAGCAACTGTGAAGCAAATGTACTTGATATATAAATAATCTAACGAGAAGGTGTTTTAGTATTGTTACTCAAATGACAATGCAACAAAAAAACATGAAAAAGTACAGTGAGATAGGCTTGTATAAGATTCTATTGGGATTCAGGGAAGGTTTAAATTTTTTTAGCAGTTTGTCAATTGTGCATATAACAACCTGTAGATAGAGGTTCTGAAAAGCGTCTGAGTAAAGAAAAAGAACTTACACATATAAGATGGACGATGGATGGAATCTCTGACCCGACTTTCAATTTATTTAGCACCGAGAGCAGCTCGGGATCCCTCGCCATCAAGTACGGGTCTGCAGCGGAGAGGCCATAACTCACAGGTATGAGACAAAATAAATAAAAGAAGATAAATATTTATACAAAGATTTTAAATAAATCCAAAGTACATACCATTAATTTTATTTTAGTTTAGTTTACGAGTTAAAGTTAAAAATTTGTTTCATAAGTTTGTAAGTTTTGACATCAATCAATAACTCCGAGATCCTGTTTTCATTTTGCGATTTGACGCTCAACATGAAGAAATACGTTATAATATTGCTTATTAATTATAAATATAAAAACTATAAATTTAACAATATATAAATATGTGAAGTACCGTATTAACTGGATTATGCAATAAATCTTTAATTTTTTTACGTACTGCACTATATATATTTTTAAAATGATTTAGAGTTTTATAAATTTCACTGTTCACTAATATTCAATAAATAATTGATTCATCAGTAGTTCCCAAAAAAAGCAAACTGATTTTTTTTCCTTTCAAGCAAGCATCCAATCCAACAAAACATAAACAAAAAAAAAAAAAAAAAAAAAAACAACTCCGCAAAACTATCAAAAACTATAGCGGGGGAGCGGTAACCATACTCATAAGGAAGGTTTAGCAAGGAAAGAGAAATAGTATTTTTCAATAACGACTCGGTTGTCTAATGCTATTCTTTACGCAAGCAATTCCAGGGAAGTTGGTTGTAGACGAAGATCCCAAATTATTATAAATATCCTGGGGCCCACCTGACCGGGGCGGGGGCGGGGGCGGGGGTCGGTCCCCCGGGCTGCGGACAGGGCGGGGGCCATAAGTAACCATCGGCCACGGTTGTCGCAACAGGGCTACATGTGTGCCCCCTCCAACAGGCACCCCTGAAGATTTGTTCTTCGAAGCCGAGCTTATTGATTTGTTATTAATATATATATTATGTGTACCAAAAAAAAATAAAACCGCCTACAAATTGCATGTGAAATAAAAAAAATAGCAATTTTATAGCTGTGTTGACCGTTTAAGCATTAAAAAAATATATATTAACGCTACTGCTTGAAAAATTTTTGTAGGTATTATTATTTTTAAATGAGTGGTATTTTAGATATCGTGCAAAAAATCTTTTCGATTTCCCAGAGCGGCTCCGTCTCTCCACAACAGGTAAGCAATACGAATGCACAATCCACGCACACAAGCACGCGGGAAGGCACACACACTAGACGGGAGAGATACCACCAAGCAGGTAATAAGAGTACAGAAAACGATAATAGAGTCAGGAATTTATGTCAGACGGCTATCGGCCCGGCCGGTCACAGCGTACGCCCGGGGAGCTCTCCGGTCTCCGGACAGTTCGGGCAGTAACGTACGGGCGTACTTATCTTAGGGTAACTCGTATGTTTAAGGGATTTATATCTTCTGGCGGATAAATAACATTATTGTGGACAGAAGTAACATTAGGTCGGCCGGACACGCGGCGCGGGCCCGCGACGGAAGGGATTGCGGCGCCGCACTAAATTGCGGGGGAGTTCTAAATGTTTTATTTTTATCTGCGAGTGCTAAGAGTGAAATGTGGCCCGCCGAGCAGGTGGCGCGGCTTATGGAAACAGATCGCTCCCCGGCCAGCGTCGATCTCCTAAGTGATAACGGCGGCTGCTACTGCGCTGTGTGACGCTAATACACTCCCTTCATAAGGGTATTCACAGAAATATGGTAATTACGGTGTTTTTTCTCACAAAACCCATACATTTACCTAACTTTAGCAAATATATCAAGGATAAATTTGGCGTCCAAAATAAGCCTACATCGCTAAAGCGTTAAACGACGTAGATCATATCTACAAGTACAGATGGAAATATATATTTACACTGGCGATTTACGAACACATGATAAATAATAAAAAAATAAGCTACGCAGGTTTCTTACTTTAAATAAAAATAATGAATATCTAAGGCAAATATTCCAATTGTGAATTTATCAAATGTCATACTACAAATATTGGTGTTTTCAAAACAATTCTTTTGATAAATGCGTTCAATCAAACACAGCAATCATCAAAACAGATGTGAGACTTCATCTGGTTCGGTATTCATTTTAAGAAGAAAGATTAAACACTTGATCAAAATATAAATAAATAAACAATTCTAGTATTTCCGAAAATACTTAAAGCTTATTCCTGGATAATCATTTGACTCATTGGCATGTTATTGTCCTCAATCCATATAATCAATAGTTGTAATAAGTTTAATAAAAAAATACATATTAAATTTTTATAATTTGTACTTACGTACCAAAAATGTCCCTAATTATTTCCGATTTTTCCAGTTAATATGTAACAATCAGTAATAAATATGTACATAAAACACTCACAGACAAGTCTAAATCAGCCGCTCTATGAGCACACACTGAATGACGCTCGTATACAAATAAGTTTTTTTTGCTGTTATAGCGAAACATTTTAGGCCGTAAATCGAAAACGTGCCTTAATTGAAAATGGCCGCTATAGCGAGGTATTGGGTGTGCTTGTAAATTGTATATTTAAACATAAATAAAGCAAAACCATCTTAAGAAATTATTATCAAAGTCCCAACAAATGCACTGAAAAAACCAAGTCATCTAATAACAACGGATGCCGAAACCCAATAACCTACTATTAAAAATTACTCGATTGATTAATTTTTAAGGGTAGGTTAGTTAGTTAGTAGTTTCCCAAAACTGCGACCCGGTCCAGGCCGGTGGGGCCATAAATCAGCAGGTGTTTGGGCAATATCACGAGATCTGACGTGTTCTGCGGGCGCGCCGGGCGGGTTGCCTGCTGCAAGGCGCCGCGGTGCATCTGCAAGGTGTTTTACGGCGATATTAGTTACGGCCCGCGGTCGTGTCGGGGCCCGGCCTGCGGGTTCGACGGGCCGCCCTGGCCGCTGCCAAATCATAATTCACAGCTAAACTTGCCCGCTAATGACACTGTGGCAAATTGCTTTATGCAGTTTTGAACGGGCGATGTAATGAGGTGGTGGATATTGCTATCCCCCAGTGACGATGCTGCCATATATACTTGCCCCCCCTCGTATATTATTTAAATAAATTTAAAACCGTGTGTTAGTTATTGGTCATTTTTTAATATATTGATCACTGACATTAATTTAATATTTAGATAGTATTAAAAAAATACTTAAAACAGTTAATAAATGATATAAAAGTGATTTATACTATTGTTAATAAGTTTGCTTATTATTATTAATTAAATTATTTTTCTTTGTGCCTTCGAGGTCCTGAATCATTATTCAGGATGAAATTGAATAAATAAATTTGTAGAAGTGATTATTATAAGAGAAAGTTGAATATTAAACCAAAGAAAATAATTGTATCCATTTATTAAAGTTAACATGTGAATAAAACCACAGTACGTCTGTGCTACGACTTACGCCATTAAAAATACTATTTTAGCGTAGAAATAGTTTTAGTTGTTTGCATTTAATTATATAACTTATATTATTATGCACATGAGACGGATGGAACTTACGAAGTTTTGCAAAGAATGGGTGGTAGATTTTCAGGACAGATTTTTTACTGGTTGTGATCTGAAAATCACTCCCAACACCAACAAGATATGTATGTTTGTGAATAAACAACCAGAATGAGTAAATAAAAAAACATTGTTTAATGCGTAAACAATATTACGTCTTATATTCTCAAAAAGGTTTGCGTAAAACTTTAGCGCTTGGGTTTTCGTATCGAATCTTGCCGCTAGATGGCAGTGCAAGTTAAAACTGTGTATTTATTATTTTATGAAGTAGAAACTGTTGGGGAAAAATTTGATAATAAAATAGATTTAACGTTGTTTAATAAAAAAATAATATTTTACCATTGTGAAGATAATCAAAGTTAAATAATTTGAGCTGAACACGCATGATTCAAACGCTAATTTCACTTTTGTATAAGCAATAAATACCTTTTTTTTTTAAATTTCATTGTTAAGTAAAAATATTCACATAAATATACTTTGATATTAAATTTATTTAGAAGTAACAAGTTATTTTCGCATATAAATTAGCTTTAATATTATTTATAGTATTAAGCACTTCTGGAATTAAGGATATTCTATTTTTTTTTTTACACTTACTTATTTTAAATAATCAAATAATAAAAATTACCACATGATATTTTATTCATTATCATGATATATATTTGAATAAATATTTATTGCAAACAATGAAATTTAAATTAAATATAAGTATTCTGGGGTATCTAAATCGAAACAACAAAGTTTAACTATAAAAATAACGAAAAAAATACAAATGATTTAATGCTTCCATAAATAAATGTCTTTATTAAATTGTATATGTAATTAAATACCAGGTATTTCCAGGTACAAACTATATCAGATTATCCCACAGATTACACAGTACCTTGACGTGAGTCTATAAAACGGGTAATTAATCACCTGGCGGTTGATTAGCATGATAACGGGGCAGGTAAATCAGAGCTGGCAGGTGGGATGTCCAGGAAGCTCTCGACAGGACGGCCGCTGGAAGATGGAGATGGATTTACGAGGTGATGCTGATGGGAGACGATGCCCAGCTGTCCGGGTCTGGCTCACCAGAGCGCGACGGAATGACGAGATATGAAATTTAATCGTGGATAACCTAATAAGTTATCACTGTTTAGCAGTAAATTAACTTAAATTGTGAGCTTTATTTATTTCAGACTATTTGCTTGTTAAATTTAAGACGCTTAAAATGGTAAAAAGTATTTTTTCAACTGAGATATTGTAACTGAGTAGTTTAATAATTAGGGTTTAATATGAATATTTTTGTTCTTATAACAAGTAGTAAAATTGTGTTTTTTTAAAATAAGTTATTTTTAGAAATTATAAAAATAAAATATACAATACGTCGCTGCATAGAACATACTCGTAATATATAAATATAACAGGAGAAAAGGCAACACAGAGGGTAGCTTTTTTAACAAAGAAGCAGCTACTTAGCCACCTAGTGAGAAGTGACTTGTGAATGGGGGTAATAATTACTTCAGATTCTCCAGTCTATTCCAAGTGATAAAGCAATTGCATTTATTTACGATATCAACCCTTCTCAAAATTTTCTCTCTCAACTGTTTGTAGTAAAAGTTATTATTGTCAATAATAAATATAAAATTCGATATTCGATAGCTTGTGCATAAAAAAAAAAAATACCAAGGATTTGTTAAAATATAACCAGAAACTACAAAATAAAAGATGTTACTATTTATTAACAAATATTTTTTTATAAGCAAATTTTTAGTGAGTTTTAAATACTAAAAACGATTTAAACATACATTAAAAAAATTACTAGTGATTTAAAATTTATTTTGTGAGGCTAAAAGGGGATTATAAAAACTGTTATTGAAAACAAAATTTTATTTATTTTGTATTTAATAAGCTGGCATTGGGTATACAGTTAATAAGTGTTTTGTTTTAAAGAACATTCATATTAGTTCCATGAGATAAATGATTTACAGGGAAAATTTAAATTCATTAGTAAATTAGGCTTTATTTTAAAAAAGTACTAATTAAATAATTGAGAATGTGATAAATGTTTTAAAAATATAAGTTTTAAATACTTAAATAAAAAAATGCATGAAAACGTGTTGCATACATTTTAAATTAATAGCTCATATATTTTCCTGAATGAATTCGAAAACCTAAGAGAATGTTGCTTAACCCAACTGCTGCCTTGTAAAGGAAAGCATCTAAACGAACAACCCAGCTTTCAATTTCACTCGCGGCAGTCAGAGAGCGATTCGTTTAAAAAGGAAACAGCAAAAAAGGGCGGTAAACCGAAAAAACGGAAGCGAGCTAAACAAGTGCAGCGATTTCCGGTAGGCACTTTACACGTGCCACGGCAGAGCCAGCTATCCAGAGAGCTTTCAATTCCGTCGATGGGGGCAGTGACGACTGCCGTGGCCGTGGCATAGAACACTACCCACGAGAGCCACATTGTTGGCCGTGATTGCGTAAAGTGGCGCTGGTAGTGAACCAAGAAATAAACACGGCGTTCTTCATTCGAAGCTGTCAAGTGTTTGTCAACATGAAAAAATAAAAAAAATCGAAATACAGTAGTTTTTAGTAGACGACTTTCGAAACATTGGCTATTAGCGCCACTGGCTGCCGCAGATTGTGTGATCCGCCATCAGCGTGGTGTAGCGGGATTTTTACGGTAGCGTTTCGGACCACGTTTCAAAAAGCTCGCCCCTCCCCGCGCATGGAAAACTGTTCACGCATCGCCCGGCCGCTGATTCACGACGGGCCGAAGCACGGAATCCAAAAATGATTAGCTTGCAGTGAAAAGCCATCCCCTGATTTATTGGCTATAAATTTTAAATATCCATTTGTAGCTTTTTGTGATGCAATTATTTTCGGGAGCGTCCTCCTGTCTGGCGGGCCGACTTCATGATGTGGTAACTGGGCGCTGCCGCAGCGTAAATAAAAAAAAGAGTTGACGTCACTATCAATCAATGAGTTCTGTATTCACGGGAGTTATTTGCGACGCATTGTTTTTGTTTTGTTAAAATATTTTAATTTTTAAATTATTTTTTTGAACTATGTTGTGCGTATTTATTTATACATTCTAACTGCATTTAGAACTGTTATTTTATTTTTGAGTTATAGTGTTCCGAAAAGACACATACGTTCACAATTTTAAATATCTCGTTTGTTCATTAAAAGACCTCAAATTATATGTACTTTAAAACACAACAAATATTCTTCATCAAGTGCCTCTCCTCAGAGGAGGTTGGCGACCATTTCACTGATCATATACTCCTGTTCAAATCAGTGTTCATGGTTTGGGAAAAATAATGTAGTGGCTTCGGGTCCTTCAACACCACAAATACAAAATATATTTTGTAAACGGAGATTCGAGTTTCTCAACTGAACATCCAAATCATTAGCACTGTCTCATAACCTATTAAAAATTATAATCAAATATTGATGTGTTTTTATTTTTTGAAGGTTGTGCCACACACAAATTGAATAAAGATAGTGAAGAAACGAAAAAGATTTTTAATTTAATTAACAACGAGTAGTGTGTGATGGAGCGCGGAGATACAACCGATATGTGATATTTTTTGCCGTACGCACCGCAGAATTGACAGATGAATTTATTGCGTCGAGTCGTCAGTTCTCGCAGGCCGAATCCATTATTCAATGTGTAAATGTAAGGACAAAACTTTTCCACGAGCCGCGCATGAAACAACGTCATCGGGCAATAAATTTTCATATTTGTGTCGAAGCCATCGCAAATCCGCAAATGTGCTTTGTGTGTGTTTGATATGTGTACGTTATACGTGACGTTATGGTATAAATAACAATTTAGTTTTTGCCATAAATATGTGCGGGGCTGTTTACGCACACATAGCATTCTGGTAATTACATATGCGATGTTATAAATGGACCTTTTGATAATTCAATGGAATTCGTAATTTCATTACTTAGATGTATTGTCGACTTATAGTGAACATGAACTTTTTCTTATTCCAAGTGTTTTATATGAATTTATATAAAATTATTGTTACTAAATCTTTAAATTTTCGTCGTCGTTTAGAGTTCAGTGTCCAGAAAAGTATCTAAAATAAGGAAAAAGACCCACTGCTAAAATGAAAGGTAATAAAAGCTTGTTATTTAACAAACACAGTTGTATATTTTAAAAGATCTTACGTTTTTTCTAGTAAAGAATTTAAAAAGGTCAAATCTCTCGGATGTTAGTCACAATTGTTAAAGTGATCAAAACGATTATTTTTTATAGAATCAAAACAATTATTTTATTTTGAGAATAATTATTTTATTACTAATATGATTAAGCACATTCGTTCATACATAGAAGATGATGTAAAGAAACTCTCAGAAAAATATCATCGTGATTTGTGTTTCTTTAAATCATCTTCTATGTATGAACTAACGTGCCTAATCATATTAGTAATAATATAATAAACCCGTAATGTAATGTTAATCAAAAAATCGACATATGAATAATTGTTTTATCCAGAATATTTTTATATGTAATGGTTGAACTCAACCATAGTAGAAACAGAGATGCGAACTGTATATAATATATCCATTTATATTTTCCTCATATAAAGAGATATCAGACGGTCTTTTGAAATTTATTTTAAATAACGTACAGTTGTGTTTCATCACTGATAATTTTTGATAATTATATTTTCGGGTGGGAGTAGAAACAGTGCACAGTCAATCATTGCAGGGAGGCGCGGGACCAGGCGATAGCAGTAAATCAGCGACCCGCGTCCCAAGTATTGTGATGGTGTCATTATGAGTTTTCTCCCGGGCCGGACAATAATGGTTGGTGTTTGGCACTCGGATGAAATATGCCCGGAATTAATGTAAAACCATAAATATAGATAATTAGCGCGGCTGGAATGCTTGATAGCGACTCATTGTTCGTACAGCCCGGCGCGGCATTAATGCGAACATATTTTTGATTTGTGGAAAACCGGCGCTGCAGTTTATTCGCCCAAATGCGATGTCCGGCGGTGTTAGAAAATTATGCAGTGCTACTAAGCTGCTATGCGGCAAGAGTGCCAAAGCGACAGATTTGTATACAATATTCACACATGAAACGACGAAATAAAATTCTAGATTGGTCGGATTCGAACTCGGCTCTGACTCGAGTCAAGCACTGAAGCTTAACTTTTTATATTTAAAAAATGTGACTACTGCAAGTAAATTATCGTGACATACGTAGTCGATGCTTTTGCTCAAATATTATTTAAGTTTTAATTTTCAGTGTGTGTAAAATATGTTTGGGGTCTCTCACTAATTTGTTGTTGGAGCAAACAGCAAGACGATTAAAAAGAGAATATTACCAATGCGTCATCAGAATTCGCGGCGCGATCTCGGAGAAGTAAATTTTTAATAAGCCCCAACGGCCATTAGCGCAAATTAAATTTCGACCCGAAATTAGCAAAAACCGCCCAATCTAACGAGAATTTACTTAGGTTCTTACATTTTGTCCATTTAGTACTTTTTTGTGTGCGCGGGGCGGGCCCGTATTGAGCAATCTCAAAATCTGCACCCCTTTCTTTGTTTGCAGATGCCCGAAAAATAATTTCGAGTGAAAAATAAATATAAGGACCCTTTTCACGCGCCCCCTTTGATAAACTGGCAATTTTTCAGGCCACCTTAAAAATAAACACCAATGAAATTTAAGTAGCCGCGCAGGGGCGGCGCGTGCCTCACAGATGTTGCTCTCGGGTTAATTTTAATTGTATGTTATTAGACTTCGGTCTGTAGAAAGGCGGCGAGTCGCCAAATAAGGTTTTTTGGCGTTTGAAAATTACGTACCCAAGGATAGTCAGCGCTAAAGGAAAATGGGATGCTGAACGTAGCGTGTGAACAACGGACTTTTATTTTTACGATGTTTATTTTTTACTGTTTTACAGTGTTAGAGACATAAAGGTAAAATTATAGAGTGCTGCTTAATATTAGGGTAATTCTTAGTAGCGGGGTAAAGAACGCAATTTTTTTAATTTAAAAATTCTGAGAATGAGGATTTTATAAATATAACATTTACAATGTAAAGTGTTAATTAAAATTAAATAATATTTAAAAAAAATTATAATAAAATAAATAAATGAACTTAACAAATAGTCTTCTTATCTAAAATTAAGCTAATGCTGTTAATTAAAAAAAAAATGTTTACAAATGTTAAAATAAACTATATACTATCTCATACGACAAAATGAATTACTTATAATTCCGTGATTTAACTCTGGATATATCCTAAATTTTTACATGACAAGTCCCCATAAGAAAACTAACACATAATATATTTATACTCAATGACTTGAATGAGAAGTAACGAATTACCTTTAAAGAACAACAGCTATGATAATGTTTTATATTTTTTTAATAAATGAAAAATGCTTCATGAGCATGCTGTTTACAGTTCGGACTAAAACGCACCTGTTCATTATAATCCATAGTAAATAATTCATGGTGCGATTATCAAACAGTAACTGCTATTTATACACCTTTACACACTGTAACATGGCTATTAAGAACTGCCGGGTCGGTTCAAACAACAAGAAAAAACATTAAAACGGTATTTGGGCAGAGGGATGAAATTACAGGACGGAAAGGGTGAAGCCAAGAGGGTGTGTAGATTGAACTGCTTCTATAATGCTGCATACTATGAATCTGTTCAATATTTGCTCACAAGATCACAACCTTCTAAGAAAATAAAACTGAAAAGTATTGACAATCTAATCAATCATTTCACTTTGTTTTAACTTTTTGAAATACAAAAAATTCCAATAGATGCAATAGAACTTTTAATTACAAAAAAATGAAATTATATACGTTGAAGTGTAGAAACCATCGTATAATATAATGTCTACTAAAACTCTGCATTCAATTTTATAAATGCAAAGTATTTTACGTAATGGGTATGTTTAGATTCACAGGTATACTAGAAATTCGTAATAGCGACTGAATGGTTTTAGTTTTTAGTAGAATAAAAGTTCAATTGTTGGTATAGAGATTCGTCGGTTTATGTCATTTAAATTAAATTTAAGTGCAATTACTGATTTGTGTGCATCAATACGAATAACTAAAAAAAACACTACAATTATTAATAATAAAATAATATTAATTCTTTCGCAAAATGTCAATGAAACTTATAACTTCAACGTGACTGATATCAGCTACAGTTAATATATACTGTATTTTCGTACTTAAAACGGTATTATTTATCGATCTAAAAAAATTGTAAGACAGGTTTATTGTACAATTTTTTATTTACTATATTTTATCATTACATTTTTGGAATTTACTGTCTCAGTAAATTTAATATTCAATCAGATTCATTGTCTACATTTTATAAAAGCTTTTGCACCATTTATTTTTTTATTTAAACACGTTTGTAATTTTTGAATATTACACCGTCCAGCTTCAATACAAATTATCTCCGTTCCGCCTCACGTACCCCGAAGAAGAGTTGAAGAGTTGAAATAGCCCGTGATCCCGGTACTGCAGTCCACATATTAAATTTCCAACGACCAGCTCTGGGTGTTGTTGATTCCGCCGGTGCTCCTCGCGGAATGATTGTTTAATTTAGACTCGGAGTCGGCTGCAGCGAGGAGTGCGATTTGATATCGGTAATTCAGGACCCCTTGTTTTGCAAAACCCTTGTTCTTTATAGCTTTTACGGCCAGTATACACGATGTTCATCAGAAAGCAGAGGTTTGCTGAGAAGGCTCGAGTAAACGCGCAGGAGTATATTCAATACTAACAATTATTTTAAAAATACGTTAATTAAAAAAATGTTTATCACACACACTTAAAAACTAACTTATGTTAAGAAGATGTATATTTTGATAACTTATTATATTTTGATTATGTATTAGTCGCAGTGTTTTGTGTAATACCAATTAGAAGGTGGTCAACGTTTAACGTTTTATGACATGTATTTAAAGGCATTCTTTTATTTTTGGGTTTTAGTGAAGAACACGTATAAAAATAGATCCAGCAAAAGGCATGACAGTGGAAAGTGAAAAAAAATATTCGTCCTACAATTTTACTATATTGTAAAAATAAATTAGAGTTATTTTAATAAATAAAATTAGAAAAAAAAATGTTGTTGATATTTTGAGGCATTTTGATGTATAATATATATAAAATAATAATAAAGAATGTTATTTAATTTGTGACGGCGTCTATCATCTTTGTGAAGTTTATAAAATAAATTTTGTGGAGTTGCTTTTTCAAAAAATATAAAGCTATTTCTTAATTTATGCAGCACTGAAAAATTATACTAAAATTGATATTAACTGATTTTTTAAAACTATTAAGCTGCTCTTGGTTGATATCGCGAGCTAAAGCATTAGTCTAACACAAGCACACCGCACTCCACGTGACGTCACAGGGTGCAAGGGAGTGTGCGATAGGTGCGAAAGAGTCACCGGACTTCTTCCGGCTGAAGTCTGCAGTTCCGTGCAGGGCAAGAACCAACGACCATATGGAGGTCTGCACCTATGAAGGTGGCTGTATAGACCTGTGTGACATCGCCGTAGTCAAAGAGGAACTCAATACACACAGAGAGAAGCCTAGCGGCTTTATACACACATTCAAAGTTGAGAATGGTTGAGACATCCTCATATTATTGGATTTCAATTTAACTACCGTGAGTTTTCGTGACTCTTTGCTTGAGTAGATATATAACATTTGAGTGACAAACTACAATATATTACTTTCGAAAGTCAGAAATTAATTCAAGTCGAATCGTTATTATATTTATGAAACACTTAGCGTTATAAGCACGGATTGATAAATTCGCCTTTAAATATTTCAAAAGCACAGGTCTCGTTAAAATAGAAACCTTTGTACCTCAAAGGACTTCTCTGCTAAGCTCTTTGTAATTTTTGCATTTGAACGAGTTTATTTGCGAAAAAGTAAGATATTCGTTTGAGTCTCAAATTGAGAGAACAAGTGTTAAAGGCTCAACGTTATCAAGATAAAAAATTAAACTCCGGCTAAAATTTAATACACTCTCAAACATATCGGAAAGAAGAAAAATTAAACAAAAAATACAAAGAAAAAGCAGCTTCTGTGGGTAAAGAAAATTCTCACATGATTTTTATCCTGAGTACATTCTCTTCAGTTACCTAAAACAATCACTCGAACGAAACCATCCTTGCAAAAATCTATCACCTACCCGAATTATAAAGCATCCATGATACTATCCAGATCCAATGGGGTAAAAAGATCCCTCCCCTCTGGTACCCCCCTACACACACACACACACACACACACCCGAGGCACTCCAAGCAAGAAGCACCCTTTCCGAATGGTCTCATATTTTGTCCGGTATTTCCTTTTGTAGTCTTTTTGTTTTACTCATTTCACAATCTGCTCATACTGAGAGGAAATACTAACACGAAAAACACAAATAAAAAAATGCTAACTACTGAATATTAAGAGTGATAGTAATAGACAATAGCTACGGATTTATTTTTTGGAAATTTATTGAAAATATTATTATTCACCGATTGGTGATTTTTAATGTTTATATGTTTACTGTTTTTTTTTTGTATAGAATCCAAGTGTGCAAAGTTCGCATTCAACTCGATAATTAGCTCCTCTCTAGATAGGCTGTTCGCCCACTCGTCTACCTCGTATCATCGGCGCTTCTCCGGGGCGCTTCACCCCCGCGCCGATATCATCCGCCGCCCCCTTCGCCGCCCAAAACATCCGAGGCACAAAGGCCTAATTAGCCATAAACCCGCTGATTTATAACGGAGGGCGGGGGACCTCGAGATGAAAGAGAGAAAGAGACGAGGCCTTTGCATGTATCGCTCTGAAATCGAATATATTTTTAAAAGATAAATTTTGCGTCACTTTCTTTAGTTTAAAAAATTTGGTCCTTGAATAGTATTGATGTAATCTCAAAGCTCTCTTAGAGCTTGTCATACAGTAAAAAAATAAAAAACAAACATTTTCAGGACCTAGAACAATAAAGAAACGAGTGTAATTGTACTAATGACAATATCACAAAAGCTAAATATTTGAATCCTTAAAATGTCGTTTCAATAATATTGATTTATTGTATTTGCCTTGAAAAAGGCATTATTAATGTGTGATTGCCAAATTAAGGAAAACGCTTTATGTAAAGTAATTCGTGTTATTTCTTTGTAAACGGCTTGGATTAAAATTATAAGAAAACTAACACAAAGCATAAGCGTAAATGTAACGGTTTAAAAATACAGTAATGCCTTTAATCATTCCGAGTAATAAAAATAAGAGTAACCAACCTATTATGAATGATATACGAGAGATTTCAGAGATTTCACGTTTAAAATTCCCTCCGAGTTAACAAACATAAAAAAATAATTGCGATCGGGAATCGGAAGCGACGGCCCGGCATCAGCCACCGCGAAGTCTGCAGCGGGGGAGGGCGGCAGTGGGAGTCAGAGAAAATGCAAATATGAAATATGAAAATGAAGATGGTGTGTAATAAAAGTGATATAGTGGGCTCCGCAGGCCCATTCCAGCCCGAGTCAACTCGTCAGTTTTATGCGAAGCCGTCCATCACGGGGCTGACGGGCCCGCCGCCCCCCCGAGCAGTTATCTTGCCCCCCGCCCCCGGCAGTTATTTGCCCCCACCTCCTGCCCCCGACGGGGCTCTACGTCACGGGGGCCGAGGAGGGTGTATTTAAAAATGGGGCGGCCACCCCCCGTATCGAGTGTTTTTTTGTTAAGGTGCTACTGCTTCGAAGTATTAGAATACTACAGTGTTGGAAGGTCAATTGAATATTGATGAAATAGTAATTTCTTGTTTACTGCAGTTGTCGCATCGGTGTTACAGCTGGAAAGCATCCATATATAGAATCGTGTATTTTCGATAAAATTATGATTATCATCGCTTTTGCTTTTATTGGGCACTAAAACCTTATAAATCAGATTTTTTAGCATGAATACAGGTTATGGAAAATATTATACTGAGGAAACTTGCAATAAAATCATTCTGGGATAAAAATAATTGTCCGAGAGAATCCTTTGAGAAATTAATAATGATGCAATTAAGTATTAAAAAAAGCAGTTTTTAGGCTATTATAAACAATTTCATATATCAATTAATTGCACCAAAAATACATACTTTTAAACGGTTTGAAAACCATTGAGATCGGCGCTATTTTAAGAGCAGAGAAAAAATGTATTTAACATTGTAAAGTAAGAATATTATAAATAAATTTTTGATTATTTATAAAATAATCAATTCATTCGAAGAATGCCAAACAAGACGTTGTCTGAACAGCGGTAAAGATATTTCCGCTCAATATTATAATATTTAAATGCACATCGGGAAGCGAATGAATTTACATCCGATTCATAAGAAAGACTGGATACTCTGAAGAACGTAATAAAGGGGTGATTCGCAAATGAAGTAATTTATTTACAGCAGAGCGTGCATAGCTTCCTTCAAAGTGGGCTAGAAATTGGAATGTAAAGCACTCTGTCCATGGGCATCAAGTACCTTCGCAGGGTTCGGGATAATCCGGCACTCCGGGGCCCGTCCCGGGTATATATTGTTTTGTTTTTAATTTAGGAAAGCGCGCAGCCGACAATAATTTCATTTTTAAGAGCAATAAAAGCCCGTCGGCTGCGGGGGAGCCTGGGCGAGATGCCTCGAGGAATATTGTTATATTTTGATCGAATTGTGAAGGTTTTTTGAGCTCCCCCGTGTTGAATAATACAGTAATTCTATCTTGCATGCCCGAGAACGCTTTTAAAACTCACTAAAAGTATAACATATGCCACAATACATGTATAATAGTTTCTTAAATTTTAAGCATATTTTTAATCTCTTACATCAAACTGATTCTTATTTTTTTATAAATATACTAACGTTTTTTGCTTGTATATTGATAAACATTTCGATTGATAGTGATGCAATCACTAGTGACTTTTTTTTAAATTCAAAGTTTCTGAAGGAAGCCTCAACATCAATAACGTAACCTTACAATGTTATGATGATATTTTTCTGAGAGTTTCTTTGAAATCATTTTCAATATGTGAAAGAATGTGTCTATCCATATTAGTAAGTAATATAAGCCTGTAAAGGTAATTAAAGCGCACTTGATTGGCGTTCAATCCACAAAATAGACATATACTTACAATGTAAAAAAAACAGCTATAAAATTTACCTGCTTCGATATTCTTTAAAACTAACTTACTTTTGAAAATGAATAATTCTATATTTTGTATTAAATTATAAAACTACATGATGTTGGCCGAAACTAGCGACGTAAACATTGTTCATTAAATTTTGGAAAGTAACGAAAATCATTATGGCTGTACTATTTTTTAATGAAAATAAATGAGCTCATCTAAAATATATTGAATCAATGAACTCATTTTAGTACCCAAGATAATGAATACATTCATAATAATAACTTTAGCCTAAGAACTGATATTGAATTTGAACGATATGATATTAATATACTTTATTTTATTATTACTAATATACCCAGGCCCACTGGTTCATATGTAGAGTATGATTGTTAAAAATTCTCGATTAATGGATGTGGTTCGTTAGTACAATAGTCAGTACACCGGCCATATAAGCCTCTGGATGTGGGATCAAATCCTACACAAATCACAATTATATTTTTCTGAGAATTTCTTAAATCATCCTCTATGTGTGAACTAATGTGCCTAATCATATTAGTAATAACATCATTATACCCGCTCTCCCCATTATGTCGCTCGTGCATGGCTGCCATTCTGTACCCTGAGCGTGTGTAAAGGATCGGCAATGGAGTAGTGGACTTGGAATGATCGTGGAGAGATTTGTAGCTTGCTGCAGAAGCAGTATCAGATCTTAGCGTTGGAGCTTTGTAAGGAAATGACTATATAATAATGCTATTAGGCAGCAGCAATACGCAGAATTTTCTTTCTAATATAAAACTGCGGTGTAGACTTACTACACTATTTTCCCCTTAAAAAAACCATGAACACTTATTCAACATAAATTTATGCTTAGCGCCAACCTCCTCTGAGGAGAGGCACCCGAATTCATTATTTTTTTAGGACTACAGTTTTAATGTCAATAATTTATGTTCTTCTTTCGAGCTGCATTTTAATTGTAGACAAAATGATTAATGAGTAATTTCATAAGGTTTTATTAGTAGTGTTAACCATGTCTCTCTCTGGGGTAGGTATTGGTTCAGAGCTCACCCTTTAGTAGTATTAGGCAATCGGTCTCTACTCTATGATGCGATATTTTCATAACTTTATCATTGGTAATTGTGCCAGTAATTTTGTGCAATTGATGCCATTTTCCGTTACTGTAAAAGTGGTTTTCGAACATATTAAATATCACAATATTATCACTGATGAATAGCAAGCTTAGTATTTATAGAAATAACTGAAATCTTTTTAATGTTTTCATAAAATAAATAATAATATACAAATACTAAGCTGATAAGATTGTATGCATAGGGTGGAATTGTTATGGACCGCACGCATATGTATTATGTATAATTCCAAGTATTTGCTATGCGTGAGAAACTAACTATTGCTGCGATCTCATCGGACCCCGATGAGAAGATAACAGCAAAAGATGAGCACCATTGTTTTCATATCCTGTGCGATATTTTATGATTTAAGTAAACCATGCAATTTGTTTATTACTCTGTCCGCCGCCCAATTTTTATATGTATTGTAAAACCCGACGCCTCTACCTGAGCTCCAGAGAGCTCCGGAGAGCGCCAGAACACGATAGACAACGAACAGGAGCGGTAGTCTCCCTATCATATTAAAATACTTTAACACTGTAATTATTATAATATACCAAGTAAACAATAAAAGTGTCTTAACCAGTAACCAACAGCTTCTTCTTACTTCCCCGACACATAACAGAATTGTGAAGTTTTCATATTGCAACGTAGCTTTGAAAATCTTGGAGGAAACCACCCCCGCCCCCGCCCATCGCAAGCCGGACGCTGTTGCACCGAGCGCACTGTCCTTGTCCTCCGCCCCGCCCCTCCCTCCGTGGTATCGATTGGACCGGGCGGCTGTCACTCGGCGCGTCTCGTCTTGTCTCGTGTGTCGCTGTCGAGGGACGCTAGCCACCCGCCCACCTAGCCACCCACCCGCCTTTACGGTTCCCAGGCCGCCCAGCGCCGATCATGTCCAGAAATCTACTACCCCACAAAAAAAATCACCATTGAAAACTAGTATGCCTTTCAAATGCAACTCATATTCCCCAGAACAGAAAAAAACGTTCTCGCTCAACGCCATTCAATGGCTTAGTGACATGTGTCACCAAGCTGGCATTCAAACGCAAAAAATATAAAATTATTCAAATATGATTTCTAGCATATCACGAAGCGCAAGTTTTCGCTAGAAAATATATATTTAAAAAAACGTGAATTTTTATAGAAAAGATAACACACCAAACAACGAAAGTATTAAAAATATAGCTTAAGGATTTACTATCACAAATAAGACGTTTCTCTTATACTTATTACAAAACGTATTTTACATATATTATTGATTTTTGTGAAGACCGTCTCACAGGAAGTACGCTTTTGCCTATACAGGTTTGATTGATTGATAATGATTAAGTACATTTTTTCAAATATTGAAAAAATATATATTTAAATAAGTACGTTGTTTCATAATAATGCACCGGCCATGTAAGCTTGGAGATGTGGGTTCAATTCCCACACAAATCACGATGATATTTTTGTAAGAGTTTCTTTAATCAATTTTCAGTATTTTTCGTATTGAGTATACAACGCTTTCATGAATTTATCGATAAAGTAAAATAATAAAATAAAATATATAAAACACTGTAGTTTGTAATTTCGGCGCAGGTGTCCTAATGCAGAGAGTCACCATTCTTACCCCCGAGTGGCCAGGCGTGCACTTTTCCGAGGGGGTGGAGGACAGGGGGTGGGTGGAGGGGGGAGGGAGAAGGGGAGGCACCCCCTGCTGCAGTCCGGTATCGACTGAGTCCGTGTCAGGACGGGGCCTTCACCGCTCTGAGAACATGTCGACTGCTCTCATTTTAAAGAGAATCAAAGTATTTTCCCAGGTTGTCTAGGTGACGCATTCAACGAAAGAATAGACTACGTAACCATATTATTTTCGTATACAATCAGACTGTTAACACTAGTTATATAAATAGTTTTCAGAAAAGTGTGTTACTTATTGAATAAATATATATACGATACGCGATATTTAAATTCATACCAAGGAAAGTTTTTCCCTGAAGTTTAAATGAGTTGACCATAGTTTTATACGATAATGATTAACATCATATATTTGTTTCAATTAATAATGTTTTAATTGTACTTTCATAAAAATCTTTTTACTATCAAGTATGTGCATATTTAATATATATATCTATATGTGAAACATATTTTATTAATTTACTTCATGTAATTTTAAATGTAGTCAACTAAACATATTAATAACAAGGCAAATAAAACAAATATGAAAATGTGGTCGCTATAGTCGATATAGAAATTTATACACTTATATGTATATCCTTTTATATAAATAAAATCAATAATGCTTTTTTAAAATAATTTATCGAAGTAGTTACTGAATATTAATTTCATCACAGTGTATTTAGATATATTTTATAAAATGAATCAAAGAAAAAACTAAACAAAATTGACTTTTTTACATTTTTGATTGGTTTTTTTATTATTAGCAGAACGAGTTTTTAACTGAACTCTGCTTCCTCATGCAAGCAGCAGTCAAAGAGTTCGCTAAAATTTCACATGAATTACTCGGGTTTCTCAAAAACCAGCAAATAAGCCAGCTGTCAGATGCATTAGTGTGGCTGATAGAAAAACCGGCGGAGATAAAGCAAATGTCTGAAACTGTGATTTGTTGATACTGAACAAACTTGCTTGCAGCTCAGCCGGCTTTATATGCAATTATAATAACATATTCCATTCGTGTTTATACAATTTTCAACGTTAAATTTTGAATAAAACGTACGAGAAGATAATCTCATACCCGAGACGTGTTGCATCACAAAAACTGAACACGATATTGAACATCCAGACATATTGACCGGTTCGTTATTAATCTATGTTATAAGTGTAAGTATTAAATTATTGCAATGCAATAATAAATTTATTAGATAAATTAGATGATTATCGTTTGAATGTTAAACACGGTCTTACATAATAAATTCAATCGTTCATGTTATGTCATATTGAAGTTAGTGTATTATTAATACTTTAGCACGTTGATTGATTTAATGTTGTCTGGATAGTTTTTTTTTTCATTTGAAAGTTCACGCAAACTGTTTGTAACTTTTTGCTGCAATTAGAGAATTGTAATTTAAAGTTGTATTCATATTTTGGCGAACGATTTAAAAGTTGCCAGTAAAAACAATATTTTTTGTTTACAAAGTGTGATAACGAGGAGGCCGCACGACCGAACTTTGGTCTTTGGTGAAAATGCTTGTATTCGCATGCTTATTAAGTTATCAAATGTCTTTATTACAAAAAGTGTTATTAAAACTGGAATTGTGCATAAGCAATTACCTTAAAAAAGAATTACCAGAAGTATATTTAACAACACGGTGATGGTTATGTAATTTATTTACAAAATTACACTATTAACCTAAAAATAAACGTAATACGAGTTTGATATGAGTTTTAGTCACGTACACACTAAATTGTTATAATAACTTTATTTTTAAGTAATTATGTTAATTGCCATGTAGATTTCGCAGTATATTTTATATTTATCTTTACGATTTTAAAGGTAAAGTAGATTTTATTAATGTTTCCTTAAAAAACAATAAATTTAGTTAAAGTAATTGACTTATAGTTTGCATGTATTCAAATGGTATATACAAAAAAAAATACTTAGAACTTACATGTTTTTTTGTGTACAATAATTGATATTTACTGTTTTTTCAGATGTTTTTATTATTTTATAATGAATTCAGCATACTAGGTGTAGATGTTGTTAATAATAATTTTTACCAGTATAATCCCAATTTTTTGTACAATCATTTTAATTTATTTAAATTTAGATTTTTCGCGTAGGTCACAAATAAATGTGAATGTCAAAGTTCACGTCATGGTGAAATTTTACATGTCTGAAGGGACGGTCCACATTTCGATCTCGTCCCTGGTTATGTAAGCATTGATCAAGAACATACGTCTACACACGAACATACGTTTTGTTTAATATATATATGAAAATAGCTTACTTATATTTTTATAATGAATGGGTGTTAATAAAAACCTCATTTGCAACGTATGCATATATTTTTTTAAAGTGCTCAGCTATTTAATAAATATGTACCTTTGAAATTATAGGGTGTCCAAAAAGAGTATTGGGTGAATGTGAATAGTTACTGTATTGCGATATGTTGCGAAAATTTTTGGTCCCAGAGTTTCAAGCATGGAGTTGCAGGAGTTTCAAGGTATCAACTCAAGAACTTGATTCCAACAAGACGGGGCTTGTTGCCATACATCCAATCAATCAATAGAAGCTGTTAACGAATTATTTCCGAATAAGGTCATTTCACGAAGAGGTAACATCAACTGGCCTCCCAGAAACCCCGACCTTAGCCCTCTTGACAAACCTAACGGAATTGAAACAAAACATCATGTCAGAAATGGCAGCAATATCAAGGGCTATGTGTCAGCGTGTTATCAGCAATCTTCGTTCTAGATTAGAAGAGTGCCAGAAGCGCGTAACGGTCACCACTTGGATAACATCATTTTTTTTAAAATAATTTTTCAATTTTGTATTCTTATAATCATCAATAAAAAAATACTTGATTACTAGTAGTTTTTGTTTTATTGAACTAATAAATTCCCGATATTCTCTTTGGACACCCAAATGGAATATATTTGTAGTAAATACTTAAGTGGATATTTAAACAGCCTTGTGTAAGTGTATAATAAAGATTAGTTTGCTTGACAAATGAGTCAATATCTCTTCTGCAAACGAGGACTTCCCGATGGGGCCGGTGTACGTGCACTGACCATGGCACAATACCCATCACACCTGGCGGCATCCTCCCTCGCGCGGGCAGGGCGCAGGCCCCGATAGTGTGACGCGGCTTCCGAGTGACGTCACGCCGCGCCCACAGGAGATGCACTTCCTGGCGGCTTCCTGCGAGTGTCAGTAAATATTGCATTGCATTTTCTGGGCTGCATAATGCAGCGTGTGACCGTTGCCGCGAATGTCCGGTCGGATTACGCTGTCGGCCACTGAGGCCATGTCCGGGTGAGCACACTCATCTTTCAGCGTGGGCTCTATTAGTATATTCACATTGTACTGTAAACATTTATAGCTTTATTATTAATTCAACACTTTATATAAATTAGGCAATTGGTGAAATGAAAAAATGAAAAATTAAAGTGAGAATTGAGACAGCACGCAGTACGTTTAATATCTTGAGAAAAATACCTATGCTCAAGTCTCGCTGGAGATTCACTATTATTATGTTGTTTCAGTTCTCCTTTATCGAGCTGAAGATTGGACACTCAAGACAGCTATTATGCGAAGAATTGAAGCGTTTGAAATGTGGCTATATATGAGAATCCTTAAAATACCACGGGTTGACCGCGTCACAAATGAGAGCGTCTTGCACAGAATGCGCAAAAAAAGCTCTCGACCTTGTTTATGAATTGCATTTGAAAAAAATCAGATTGAAGCTAAATATACTAAATGTTACATATGAACAGTAAATATATATGTATATATATATACATATGCGATACAAAACTACTTATTTTTATCTATCAATAAAGTATCGTCTAGTGAAAGACTAAGTTAATTTAAAGCTAAGACATTTTCTCACTTAAGCTTCTTCTGAGTGAATAAAGCCTATTTATAACAGCCGTGTGTTCTTTAAGAAATACATAAAAACACTATAGAAACGTTTTATTTATCATGTAAATATATATCAGTATTATTATTTGCGAGACCGGCCAGCCGCCCAGGGTCCCTCCCCACACATCCGCGCCATCACTCAGCTGATATTGACGCGAAGTGAGATTCAATAAATCTGAAGGGCGCCGGCCGAGCCGGGGAGGGAAAGGGGGATGATGGGGTTCCCCTGTCCGAGGGGACAACCCTTTCAAGATCACGTGAGGATTCAGTCAGATAAAAAATGTTATAGTACCTTTGACGGTGGAGTAACACGTCAAAACGTAACATATAGTAATAAAACTTCCCACTTTATATTTTACAATGTAGTCTTATTCATACATTGTTTAATCTTGACAATCATGAAAATATTTACATATATTTTTATTATGAATTAATATTTAATCTTTTTAGATATAGATGCAACAAAAAAAATATTTATTAAAAATGGGGATATATCGCATAAGAATGTTCGTTTAAAAATATTAGAAGAGACTTTAATAAATCATTGTATGGTCTGCATTTCATTTATGTAAACCATTTTCCTTTCTTGCATAACAATTTATAATATTTTTCGAATAAACTAAAATTATACAAATAGTGACGTTATAATAATTTTGGAAATGTTTTAACAAGCAAACACCATATTATATTTTTTAATAATAATGCATACTATGATCCTTCATAATGTTTATGTCTTAGAATTGATGATTTTATTTACCTTAATAGCACATAATAAAAGATAGATTATATAATTTTATAACGGTACAAAAAACACTTATAATTTTTAGGTTTAATTTAATTTCCTTAGATCTATTTATTGCTTTTTAATTGTTAATTAATATTAGATACGCACTTTACAACATTTTGTTTTCATCTTATAACCTATCTCTTCGTAATCTAAAATGCAAACTCTGAAATGAAAACCTTTACTATCACAGAATCAACAAAATAAAACTGGACTCGTAAATAATAAAAAAAATCACGAACAATCCCTGTTTACATCCAATCGCAGGCGAGTGCATACATCGTTCGGCTTACCAGTGACGTGCAAAAAAATGAAATGATCAAAAAGCGGCGTTTAATGTCGGGGTCGGAGTGCACGCAGTTACACTGCATTTTTATCGTTTCAATAAATTCGCATTAGTCGCCCCCGCCCGCGGGCCGCCACTGGTTTCCGATATTTGTCCCCGCGAGTTATTTTGATTGCCGGTTTTTTGCCGTTGAGTTATTTTCCCGGCGACTCCGTTTGCGGGCCGCTGCGTCCGCGATAAATTACCGCTCTCGAATTGAAACTAATGGATTCGTAGTTAAAAATTGTGAAAGATTGATTTTTGTTGATCTGTGTTTTGTTATTTATGAATTTGCCGCACATGCGATTCATCAGTAAATGAAACAATGATAGCATTCAGTGGAGAGATGCGCGTTACACATCTCGAATGTCCAACGGACGACACACCAACTTACCTAAATAGATTATTACCTATATAATACATTTTGTTACATATTGACACACACAATGATTAACAAAAAAATGAAGGTAGAAGGTAAAAATTTTAAGCATTTGTTGCATTCACAGTTTTAACAAAATGCCAAGATCTACAAAAATTCAATATGTTTATAACTAAAACTAAGCTACGGTCTTGTCTTTATTTTCAAATCATAATTAGTATTGGAATCTCCACTACAGCCGCTAACTACGCTAGGGTTCAAATCCCATCAAAATTGTACACATTATTTTAATTACAATAATATTTTTCGATAATAAATCGATAAGCTTTGTAAGGGGTGAATTATATAATAATGCTATTGAGCAGCAGCAATACGCAAACTGCGGTGTAAAACGACAAGGAGACTTACTACACTATTTTTCTTTTGGAAAACTATGAATACTGGCTCAGCAGGTTCCACTTGACGAGCGACGACACATGCTTTTGTGATGATATTACTCCACAAACAGTGATCCACCTTGTGGGTTCATGCCGCATCTTTGACCTTCAGAGACACCAACTGGATGACCGATGTCTCAGCGGCGAGACACCCACAGTTGATGAAGTCACTGAATGGCTTCTTGAAGCGTGTCATCGGAACCATAAAAAAGATAAACCTAGTTTACTAGTTTGGAAAGCTTCCCTAAATTGTGATGACAAACCTTGTACATAACAAGCAAGGTTCCATACCTAAAAAATAAAATTAAAAAAAACTGGCTCAGCATGAGTATATGCTCACTGAAATAGTCGTCAACCTCCTGTGATGAGAAGCACTCGATAGATTTTCAACTTTAGCATTAATGTGTGGGTTGTTTTAAAAAAGTTTCCGTTGTTTCGATGATGCAGTGTGCTTGGGGCCCCGAAGGTCCAGGTGCGCGGCCAGGTCGGCCCGGTGGGTGCGATTCCGTGTTTTATTCGGCAGTTCGAGTCCCGGACGCGGAGTAACGGACGCGGCACGTGCGGCGTAATGATAATGCATTCGGGCGCGGCTCAAATCCCACTTTACAGGCAAATTGCACTTTATTGTTATCACTCGCACTTGCGCCCGCGCCGGCCCGCCGCGCTGAATTATCATCGCGCCGCGCGACGGGAAACTAACTGGCCGGAGTTTTTCATAAATTGCTGCTGAAATAAAAACCCCACTGAAAATACGGATTTCCAACAAAACGGCCGATATTTTTGAAAATAATTTTTTATAAACAGTTTGGCAGATATTGTATCGAAAATCAGAGCTATTTTATTTTAATCGGTGATTTTATATTGCGCTACTTATGATGGCGATAAAAATTTCAATGTAAGTTTGAATTTGAGTGCTTCAATGCAGTTTTTAGCAAACAGCATGACGTGATACTTAAAAGTACAGTAAAACCTCGATATAGTGAATCAATTGAAGGGGGGAAAGTCCGTTGTATAAAAAAAGGTTTAAAATAAACCAAAAAAACTTTTTTTTTGAAACTTCATTTAGATTTAAATAAAAAATACTTTCTTCGGACACTCGTCGTGAAATAACGTTGCTGTTTGATATCGTCGCGCTTGTTTTTGGTAATCCTACTAAAAAGGTATCCAGTTTTGTTTGCACTTTTGAAGTTTGCTGCTTTTTTTTATAATCAACCCTCGAAAATGACGAAAAAAAACTATATTTTCGCATTTAAAACGTTTTTATTTTTTATAAATTTGACCGGATTATTTGTCCGTTATATCCGAAGTCCGTTATATCGAGGTTTTACTGTACTTAAAAATGTATTATTCGAGTGCAATTAATACGGATTTTTAATGAAAAATAAGTTAGGATAGTATCTTAGAATGTATAGATCTTGTGACTACAAATATACACAAAGAGTTATTTGGTGTTTTCTATACTTGAGTATAGAAAACACCATTTATTTATTTAATCATTTATTTTAATCCTTGAGGATTAAAGTAAATGATTTTAAGCATATCAATTTAAATAAATTGGCAAAATAAACATTCAATAAAAAATATTTAAACTGAGCAAATGTAAAAAAACATTTTAATTGGACAATTATGATGTGCTTCGTTGCATATCTTTAAATTAGTCAACATTCCAGGCAATGAAAGTATGCTTTATTTAAATTTTATTTAATTGTGTGATTTCCAATAAACATTTAATTGTTGTTAATTTTTTAATTGTACACAAATGAAAATTTCTAAATGTAACAAAATTATTATGAAATACTTAACGCAGATTTTATTATGCATGGGATCCCATGCATAATAAAATCTGCGTTAAATATTTCATAATAATTTTGTTACATTTAGAAATTTTCATTTCGGTGTTACTTCTAAATAAATGATATTAGATCTATTTCAGATTAATCGCTAAAAATAACCATATATGCTTTTACATAATGTTTGAATTATTTGAATTATATAATTTAATATAATGCAAAAATGTTTTTTCAAGAAACCTGTGGTATTCGGACCTAAGCTCCACGGCTAAAACTTCGAAACTTTTTGATTATTTTATTATACACAAGTGGTTCGAATACTTAAACATTGAATTCACAATTAACTTAATTTGATACATTTTAGTTTTAATTAAAAAAAATGTACGAATATTATTTAACAATGTATGCAATAGCTTCTTTACTTAAAACAATCTATATTTCAGTAAGCTAATTCCGTTGTTTTGTAAGATATCATCTGGGTCACGATATAATATAAAAAGCAATCTAGAATCCGCGGACTGCACTCGTACCTGAGATAGTTAAATAAAATAATTTTCTAATCTGGGACGCGGAGCGAAAGGACCGCCAGGCAGCCAATGCTTAGCATGTACTCTGTAAATGTTTTCCATTTAGCAGCCAGAGGCGAAACTTTCCTCCGGCGCCGCTGGTGGGAGAATCTACGATATTCTTTATTAAAGAATTTCATCGAAGTGTTTGGAGAGCGCAATCACATTTGGCAGCGAAAAATTTAATAAAGTGCCGCAGTATAAACATTACGCTTCAAAATTTCATTCGATATCATGGCTAAGTCGTTTAGGATTGCGCGGCTGCTTCGGGAAACTTTGCGCCGAGATTTTCTGCTGTGACGTCAGAGTTCTGAACTTCCTTCGGAGATTAACATGAATCAGGAGCGCACAGTGCAAGTCGTGTGCGTGAGCAACCGGATATATTGAATAAAGCTTCTGCAGGCACGGGCTTTGAAATCAATACCGATGGAGATTTTTTATTTAAAAGAATTTCGCAAAGTCACTGATACTTTTTAAACATTTGTACTTTATGAGAACCACATGAATGAGTTGATTCAACAATTTTTTTGAATTATTATAACAAGCAATTAAAAGCATTTAATTAGCTGGAATATAACGAACATTTATACCAATGAATGCTTTTTCCCTGAAGAGGTTTTTCAAACTGTAAAATCTCTTGAATGGCGTAAATTCTCACAAATAAAAAGAACCGTAATTTAATTTGTCAATTGGTCGTACATATTTTTATCATTTAAAGTTTTCTGTCTCAAATGATCATTTTTCGATCACTTGTAAGGTTTACTAATGAAAAATGTAACCGTTTGTGTCAGGCAAAAAAACAATAATACATTATATGAGAAAATAAGAATAAATAATTAAATTATAAAGGAAGAGAGTTATTTTATCGAAAAATTCTTTGATCGTATTTATTTTCTCAGTTGATTGGTTTTTCCAGATAATAATTATATAGTAAAAACAAAATAATCACGCACCGATACATTTCATTTGCAACGTAATAAGCTCATTCCATTTCAGAACGGGGTGGAAACTCCCTCGGTGGTTTCTTTTAATTTAACAAATTGACAGTGTCCTTCGTTTCAGTCTCTTAGTTGATTAGCTCACAACTGTAACGGAGGTCGGTCACTGCGACCGGACCGACTCTCAAAGGCACTATGCATTCGACTTTTTGATGAAGACTCCGTCGATCGAGAAGCAGTCTGGATAGCGTCAAGGGTTAATTAATATTTCATTTAATAGGTTTTTATTTCAATGCTGTAGTAATTACATAGATTTTAAAATAAAAAAAACCTTTTGTTATATTTATAATAACAATCGGCAGAAAAGTCTAAGAGACATTACTCATTTAATTTTTTTAAACTGTACAGTTACTTGTTATGATACTGTATGATAAATTTATGTTTTACAGAAAAAAAAACCTGATATTAAACTAAAACACTATAAAAGTTTGAAGTTTTATTTCATGTAAAAATATGAAATAATTCTGACATTGATTGAATTTAAAAAAGTAAATAAATCTAAGCTTAAAATTTTTGATCACAATTCTGCTTGTTTTAATGTTCGGAGTTTGTTTTTTTTAAATAAATTTTATTTGAATTTACTGTTTAATTACTACAAACTATTTAATTACTTGTGAGGTCCTTTTTAGTAGTTGTTTCGTTGATTGCAGTGTATTTTAAAATTGAACTACAGTTAACTATTGAGTCAAATTTTTATATACATATTAGCTACGCCAATCAAACAATTATTAAGTTACGAAACCTTTGAATGGTAAAAACTATTACTTTGAAAATTTAACTTCATGTACAGAGTAATTTAATAAAACATGATTCAATGACAACGCCATTCAATCTAGCCAGAATTATGATATAATAGATTTTGCTTATAAATATTTTAAAACAAGTAATGATATAAAATGCAACAATTTAATAATTTAACAACTTATCTAATAATTTTAATTTGTTAAAACAGTGAAATAAATTCGACGAAACAAAAATGATTGTTTATGTTGAATGAGTATATCAATGTTGGTTTATGAAACATGCTGTTTTTTTATGAATTGTGTTGACTGTTCTAGGGAGCATAAGAATTCGCGTTTTTTGCCGCAGTAAGACAGAAAACTCCCCCTTTCAGTACACGGCACTGTATTGCCAATATGTATTAAACAGATCGATACGTCTGAGCTCGTTTTAAGAATGCGGGACTTGCTTAGTAAACATTTAAAAATATATATATCTATCAGAACTACTGTAACGTTAAGACTGCCACAACTCAAGGTTTTAGAGGTGTCTTAGATTCACGTATACTGTAAGATAATGGTATAGGACTATACACTCTTATGTTTAAAAATTTACTAAAAGTTTAAGATGTGACCAAAGCAGTACTCGCATAAACGAATGTATTTATTCATCACAGGGGATACTGTTTCCAGTTATTTTTACTTATAAAATAAATATAAACTACAATGAAATAGAGCACACATGAAAAGGCCCTGGACAAGGCGGGGCGAGCAGCTTTGATTGACTGACTGACAGCGACCTGGCGCAAGGGCGGCGCGTGGAACGCGTAGAGGATCAGATTATTTTTATATAATTTTATTATCTCCAACTAAGAAATAAAAATAAATATTGTTATTAGTGATGATTATTTTTTATTAAATGTGTAATTTGTATCGATTAAAACAATATAACATAACTCAATCGTGGATTGCAGCATTATCTAAGAACCATGTGAAAAAAAAAAACTTAAAAATATACAAAAAAATTGAGGACAAGAGTTGATGCATGATTACCCATTTTTGCTTTTATAAGCTTTTGTCCAGCTCGTGTACATTTGATTTCAAATGATTTACCAAAATATAGACTCACTGATCAAAAGTATAAAAAAAAAAATATATATTATTGAATATATTTATTTTAGAAAATATTAATTGTACTGATTTTACCGGCTTAGATGATATTCGATGTTGTTTACTATAAGTTATTTCTATTTCAAAAATATGTATTGAATTTAATCAAATAAATTTAATAAAATATGTTTTCGTTTTAAATATTGTGTTTTCTGTCATCACGAGCCCTCATTAGATTTCAAGTGGGAGGGGAGGAGGCGATCGATGGTGTTATGGTCGCCGGCAGTCTCTCCTCCCCCGGCCCCAGTGATTCTTCCTTCCCTTGCAAAAACCACCCTTACCTGAGTTGGAACATAACCTCTGAACGGTACACAACTATGCAACATCTAAATAATATACCCATTTAAATACAAAATACTGATGTGTATTTTACTTACGGCAAGCCTGTGTATTTTAAGTAAAATTGAGCCTTCGACAATGTTTCAAGTATATGAATATAAATCTTGTAAGGCTATATACAATCACGGTACTTGTATAAAGAAATTCTTTGCCATAAAAGTTCTATAAAAATTGTACCAATTATATTTGTGAAAAACGGATGCCAAAAATGCTTGTTTTGATTTTTATACTATCAAACGTAGGTTTGAGTGATGTAATCGAGTTCAATTTTATTTTGCTACATATATTATAATCAAGGTTTATTGTGCGTGCGCTCCATTATTTTCTCCTTAGAAAAACACGAACACTGGCTCAGAATGAGTATATGCTCAGTGAAATGGTCGCCAACCTCCGCTGAGGAGAGGCACTTGACGCAGAAAGTTCTTGTGTATTTTGCTGCGTTTTTATCGTCTGACCTTTCTGTAACGTCAACTTAGAATGTATTGTAAGCGAAGAACATATGTAGTATTTTTAATAACAACGACTGCCAAAAACCACGAACACGTTTAATGTATCAATAAATACGGGGAAAAAAACCTAACAGCGTCAACCTCTCGTTCTACATCTCGTGCGGCATCTTCTCGCCGCCCTGCCGGTCCAGCGGCGGCCACCACCCCCACCCTGGTGGTGAGTGACACGTGACGTGCATGCTCATCGCGGGTGATCAGGGTGGGTGGCTGAAAGGGCGGGTTGCAGCTGCCAGGAGGACTGCGCCGTTTTACTCTGTATCTACCTGAGAGTTTGTTCTGTTTGTTCTGCCCGCTCTTGCCGTTTGCGCGGAAGAGTTTTATTTTTATGGGTACGACTGTCTGGACAAGAATACACTCGACGTTCATATGAAAACTTTATACTAATATCAAAAAAAAAATATTTGAAAACACTTCAGTACGTTAATCATCTCGATGGATGTTAGTGTTTGCATTTTCCAATGTAAATGCTTGTGCTTCAAATAAATTATTCAAAAAAACTGGTAGCATCTCATTTCTCATTTGACAATGAAAGTTAATATTATACACAAACCTTATCATTAAATTTATTTCTCAAGCAATGCAGTCTAATAATCTGTATAAACTGAACCGAAACAGGTGTGAACCCAATTACGTCAGCTTGGGGTGGAGATCGAATTGGTTCTGGGCTAACAAATCAGAAAAAAAATAAATATTTTTACCTGTTTATAATACATGACTTTACACAAGGTAAAGATCGACTAATTAAAAAATACGTGACTTTTTTAAACATGTGTAATAATGTAGTTATTAATTTAAATAGTGATAAATCGTAAATAAATATTTGAAAATATACAATCATCATTCTCGTAATCAAATATTATTTAATACTTGACAAACTCGAAGAAACGACGAAAAATAAAAAAAAATCGTTTCCAAGATTTGTTTTCGCTATGTCCGGATGGGTTAAGATAAAATAAAATGTATTTACTCAGCTACAATTTTTTAATAAAATATTTCCTAAAATAAATAGTAGAGCACTTTGCCCCGCTCCCGCCAGCGTCCTCTACAGGCAGGACACGTCTGGAGGCCATCATTATAAGACATTTCTGAAATATTGCAATATCATATTGGACGATATGAAGGCATGCCCGAGGACGTATCGCGATAAAATTTAATAGGCCAGGCAGCTAACATCGCCTTTCTATTGGTCCATTAATGTTATGGCCCGTCACATAAGTCGTGGGTTTGTTTCTACGACTATAAAGGTTATGTCTGGTCGGGTCTGGGGGCGCGATTTGTTCCTCGGGGTGGCTCACCGTGACAGGGCGTGCATTGTAATGGAAGGTATTTATTTTGGGACGTGCGTCGCGGTTTATTGCCGCACGGGAGATACACTTGTTGTGTATTTGTTTTCTGGTGACGAGAAAGCTGAAATTATACCAAATGACGCCAATAAAGATGAACACTTAGAGAATAAATTGCTGATAGATTATTCTGTTATATATTTTTGGTTTATGGGTGATAGTTTTATTGAACAAATAGTTAGCCCTGTGATTTTCAAAATCTTTTTATTTAAAACCTATAACTGCATTTAAAATAAATACTTTAACCTCACATCTATAAAATGGGAGCTATAAAAATTAATTACTTTATTTTGTGACGTTGCAATGTAATTATGTTTTGTTGATAGAATAATAAAACGACCTTGTGATTAAAAATTATACACGAATAGCAACAATAATAATACTAGTTATAATATAATTTATACATATATTTTATCTAATTTATACTAGATCGCATTAATAAATGTTCAAAATCGAACTGTCGTAATTAAACCATTGTATCAATAGCAAACGTGTACAACAGAAGAATAACACAAACGTTGAATAATGTATCGAGTGTTCATAAATAATTTTATTAAATGAACATTAGTTTTTATGCATATTTAAAATTTACGTGCTTTTATAATTATTTATGCACTCAAAATTTAACAAATCATTGAATTTAAATTGTTTTGTTGAAGAGTCTAATATTTCATAAATAATTTCAAAGATATATCGTAATTAAAAAAAAAAAAAAAATTCGGTTAGTATATAAATTTAATTAAAATAAATTAGAGGTAATAGAAAAACATCTTCACTAAAATTCAGTTGCAAGTATCCATATACCTTGCAGGAGCTCCGGGACGAAAATAAAAATAAGCCCGTGTTATTTCTGTATTGCTCAAAAGATATTTTTGCACCCTACAGTTGACAAATCGTTCAATTAAAATTATGTTTTATTGAATAGTCTGGTGTTTCATTTCATAACACAGAAAGGGTAAAAAATATCAGTAATTCATAAATTGAAATAAAATAAACAATTTCGCGGTAGTGCAAAAACATCTTCACTAGGATTCAGTCGCAAGTATCCGTAGCTCCGTAGCTGTAGCTCCGGGACGAAAATAAAAATAAGTCCGAGTTATTCTTTCAGTAGTTGCGAGCGATAAAAATATTTTGACTAGGACGGCGAGGACGCTGCGTTGCCGGCTGTTGTTTTACTTTTGTTCGAGTGAAATGTACGCCCGTTGACTGCTACATAAAGAGGACGGCGCGGCCTCCAGACACTTCATTAGGCGCGCCTGTCCGAAAAAATATTAGCCACCTCCTCCGCTCCTCCACTGTGCTGGGCTACCGTGTTTTCTGCTGTTTCTACGATGTTACTATGACAAATAAAAAAATTCTAAAAAAAAAATTGAGCTATGGGTATGAGTGTTGTAACGTGTTGCATAAAACATAAAATCGTGTGGTTGATACTGCCTTAACCAATTTGCAATTGCCTTACAATGTAAAGAATCAAATCAGACTATAATTTTTTTTTAATGTATGAAAAATAATCAAATTCAATATTTATAAAGAAAGCATCCAATTCAATTGAATTCCTAAAAAATATATATGATCTAAACGCAGCATTGACAAATGCAAAAATTAGAAAATATTCATTATTTAAGTAAATCTGTAATATGAAGCAATACTCATTTATCTCTAACGTAATTAGTTTTCATGAACTGTGATTAAAATTAACATTAAAATATCAAATTTATAAAGCGTAATTATGTCAAAATAAACTGTTCCGGTATTATGTCTGAAAATTAAATGACCGTTCTAGCCTTGTTATAAACTACAATACATTAACTTTACCCAAATGACTTCTAAAAATACTAAGGTTGGCTACTTGAAATATGCCCAACTACTAAGGTATATGACACGGTACGTACAGCAAACAACAAAAAGAATATAAAACTTCACATGGTGCTCTCAACAAAGATTTTTTATATCAGAGAGACGCTAGGAAGTAAATGCCAACCAGTGGCGCAGTCTCCATTATTTCCCCTTTTCGCTGCACGCCTTTGTTTTGGTTTTAATTTTACTTGTCTTGTGTTATTTTTTTCTTGCGTGCTTTTGTGAGTGCCTTCTCCTAGAAAATCTCAATTGCAGAGTTTCACGTCAGTGAATTGGATAATTTTCTCATATATGGTAGCATGTATTCATTATAAAGTTTTTGAGAAACTTATTTAATAACAAACTGAATGAATTAAACAATGTATTCTCTTGCCTTGTTTTTGTAGCGTCTAATAACGTATACAAGAATTAGTCAAATATCATTGACTCCAAATCTGTGAAGTGAAAAGCTTGTTTGTTTATAGTTTGCAGGAAATTTGCAGTTTTTTTAAATCATAAATAGCTCATCTACGACTAAGATGTATGGATTATAACAAACTCAGATGACGGGTTTTTGACTAGAATCTATGTTTTAACAATGAAACATTATATATAAATGTTTTTGGTTGCATACAGGAGAAGCTCCCGGCTAACCACGACCCCGTCGCATCTGAAAGCTTTTCACCCCCCAGTGATTAGCAAGTTGTCCGGCGTGGGTGTGGGGGATATTTTGTGATCATTGATTCCGAAGGACGGGGCGCTCTCAAAGGAGACCGCAGCCCCAGGCTCCCGAGACGGGATTCAGGTGATGAATTTTGGTATGCTCAATAGAGGTACTAAATCTGAATACACCAGGTAGATCTACTTGTTATTTATGACCGTAAAAAAATGTAAATTTTTACTATTATATTAAATTGAAAATATTTACCTTAAGATAATCTAATTAAATTTAAAGCATTTTTTTAGTAGCGTCCAAATGAAATATTAAGACATATCTCAATATTGAGCACTATCTATTAAACTATAATAAATTCAGGATTTTTAAATGCGCTCAAAAGAATTTTAAATTTAAGGGATGTTTTATTAAAAATACGTGTCACAAGTCTATCATATATTAACCGTTCCGTGTCGATGCAAGGCTCCGGTGTCGTAGCGTGGCTGCTGGCTTCGCTCGTAGCAGCTCGTAGCCACCGCTACGCTTTGAATACAGAGCACACGTCGTTCATATTTAACACCCAACAAGAGCCACCGTAGCAAACTGAAGCAACACTCAACTTTGAAGCTATGTATATATTATAGACAGCCTAAAACTTATACTCTGAGCTTCGCACGTTTTAGTTAGTCCACCGTAGTATCCAATTTATAGGAGTGAAGATAATGTGTGCGGAGTTTTCTGGTTGCTCTCAAGCTGAATAGTTTAAAACGTTATTGTTCAGTTGAATTTTATTTTATATTTGTGAATTCTAATCCAAATATTATTTCAGTTTATAATTGTTAAGTTTGAATTTATATAACATGCTATTATACAATTCTTGAATTATGTTTGATTCTAAATTTTCTTGTTAGTTTTATGATAAATACTAAAGTTTAGTTATGTATCTGATGATGACCTAGTCTATTAGCTCGAAACTAGTCATGCAAAAAATATAATGAACTCAAAGTGAAGACAGAATACAAAGTTACTTTTTTCATTATAATAATAATGGATCTTCACCAATCAAATGCCTAACAAGATTTCTTGTTAGTATTGTTATTTTTTACAGATATATGTTTTAATTTTCATCAGTACTATTGGGCACAAATAAATAAGATCTAACAGTTTCGACCAATGAAAATATTAAGTAAAATTGAATGGATTAATTTAAAAATGCAAATTTTCTGTTGTTAAAACTTATGTGTTCTTATTGAGGGACAAAGCATTTGAATGGTGAAGATCCATTATTATAATTATAAAAAGTAACTTGGTATTTTTTGTCTTAACTTTTGAGTTTATTGAAATTATTTGCATAACTAGTTTCTACCCAATGACCGGGTCATCATCAGATGCATGACTAAACATGACTGTTTTGTTTCTACCCAATGACATGCATCTGATGATGACCCGGTCATTGGGTAGAAACTAGTTATGGAAATAATTTCAATAAACTCAAATTTATAATTTATAATTATAATTGTATTTAAAACTTACTCTACTTCATATACAAAAATATTTTTTTGTCTCTAAGAAAAAATGCATTTAATTAAAAAAAAAAAAAAAACACCCAGTAAGTTTCTAGATTAAATAGTGGGTGCGAAGTAACTTTTAACAGAGGGCCGTATAGCACGTCACAGCGCAGCAATACGTACGAAATAAGACAAAAAAGTCCTGAAAACTCCGCAAGAGCGCCCCCGCCTCAAGCCGCGGCCGGTATTTTTGTTCGGCCGCTATAAATCTCGGTCTACTGATTGATACATGGCGCTCTGTTGACGCCCATGGCTGATTTAGGGCGCCGGGGTGGGCGGGCGCGGCGGGAGGCGAGCAGGGCGGGGGCGGTGGAACGGATATTTCGCTAACTACTTGTTAATCTTGGATCGGGATTATTGTGCTGAGTGCTGGGATCGGGCTGGTTTTTGCTCAGCTGAAAAAATCTACGGATTTTTTCATTTCGATATTGCGTAACGCTAGGAGATGTAAAATCTCACGGATGGCAGTTTTCTGGTAATCCGGAGAGCGTAGTAAATTTCGCGGCATACGAAATGTTTAATTTAAATTATTACAGAAATCAATATTTTTGACAGAGAGTACTCTGTTTGATAATGCCAACGTGAAGGCACTCGTGTATTTTATTCAAAAAAATATTAAATGGAATTCCACACTGTCAAAAATATCAAATTTCTAGAGAGTACTTGGCGGAATTCCTTGAAAGGTTGGCGATAAAAATTAACACATAGAAAGATCACTCATACTTATTGTAAATGTAAACACTACCATTTAAGCAATATACCTGAGGAAAACATACTGTATAAACTATCGCCAACATTTGTGTTTTAATGATCGCGTCATTTGAATGAATGAAAAAAGGCTGTAGGCTGGCTAAATGTTGCATGAGCCTCTAAGCTTCAACATGTATCTAAATGCATAACTGCAGTGAGCGTTTAGTGATTCAAAAATTCAGTACAGATTCTCTAACCGCATGACAAAGAAAACTATTTCGGGGTTGCGCAACGAAAAAAATCCGGTGCGATATCTCCGAGGTATAATAATTTCAGCAAGTAAAATTTAATGAGATAAGAATGGTCTCCGCAGGACGGCGCAGTCCCTCATCAGAAAGTAAGGCGCAAGAAGATAGCGGCGGAATAAAAGCAAAGAGTGATGTATCACCCATCCAGGGCGGGGGCGGGGCGGGGCGGCGCGACATCGCATCGGCTTTGATCAGCAACAAATTACTCGCGGGCCGACAGCTCGCTTGTTTCCCGATTCGGAGCCGCCCGCCCTCGTCTGCCCGCCCTAAGTCTGCGAGATCCGCCGCCCAGATACATTTCAGGAAGTGGAGATTCTTTGAATTCGACTGAATACATTTTTCACGATTGTACGTGCCCCGAAGTCCATTACTGCCCCAGAGGGGGGGGGGGGGGGATTGTAAAATTATTTTTTCATGATGTTGCTCTAATGAATAATAATTATTTGGATACAAATGATCCGTTCGGTTCACCAGTAAAAATTGGTGAAAATGTTTACGCATTGAACTCCCATTTTCATGTGAGTCATATTTTATACCATTACTATAAATATACAACATTTTTTATAAATAATCTTGTTGAGGGACAAGCAAGGCATTTGATTGGTGAAGATCCATTTTTTATTGATATTGATTAAGTACATTTTTTCAAATATTGAAAATTGATTGATGAAACTCTTAGAAAAATATCATCGCGATTTGTGTGGGATTCGAACCCACATCCCCAAGCTAACATGGCCGATGCATTACCAATTATGCCAACGAATCACTAGTACTAGGCAAGAATTTTTAACAATAATATCCTATAAATGAAACAACGTATTTATTATGCCAATTAAATATTGTTTATCAAGTATTTAATTAGTACGTTGTTTCATTTATAAAATATGATTGTTAAAAATTCTTGCTTAGTACCAGTGATTCGTTGGTATAATTGGTAATGCACCGGCCATGTTAGCTTGGGGATGTGGGTTCAAATTCCACACAAATCACGATTATATTAAGAGTTTCTTTAATCAATTTTCAATATTTGAAATAATGTACTTAATCATTATCAATATATAATCTTGTTGAGGGACAAGGCATTTGATTGGTGAAGATCCATTTTTCATTAATGAAAAGGGTAACTTTGTATTCTCTCTTCACTTTGAGTTTATTATAGTTTTTGCATGACTAGTTTCGACCTACAGACTTGGTCATCATCAGATACAGAACAAAACTGTTCTGCATCTGATGATTACCAAGTCTGTTGGTCGAAACTAGTCATGCAAAAACTATAATTAACTCAAAGTGAAGAAATAATATAAAGTCATCCTAATCATTAATAAATATATATAAATATTTTTTATTGTATCATAAAACTTATGTTAAGTAATATTTTATAGAAAGATACTATGCAGTTAAATTAATAGTATTTATATAAGTAAAAAATATATTTGTATATTTCTACGAAAACTCTAATTAAAGTTACTTTTATTGAATTGGACACGAGGTACAATTATAAATTATAGATTTTTTGAATATCAATAATAAAATTTAGGTTATCTGAAAAGAAGTAATCAATACATGAAGTAAGATAAATTATAAAACTCAAAGCCTGAAGAATTTAAATATATATATGTAGTATATGCGTAAACGCGACCGCTTAAATTAAACGCATCTTAAGTAGAAACATATAAAATATTAAAATAGAATCACGTTGATTTATTCAAAATTATATTCGCTTTTAAATGTGTGAGTTTTATAAATAAAATATTCATAAATATTCAGAGAGCGAAATTTCTGAGCTGCATGGAATTCGGTGAATTAAAAGCAGGTTATATGAATCACCGATGACTCATACTTAATAGTATCCATTCTCGTATAGTTAAAAAATCTGACCTTAATCTTTTCTTCTACGAACCACCTGAAACAAGTAAATAAAAATTATTAACATCATGAAAATATTTAATAAAATAAATAAAAAATGGTTCATTTAGTTGCGGTGGGAATAAGCGTTACAATTAATCGAATCAAAATCATATAAAAACGGAGAGCACGTCTCTGTAACCCTGAGCTTATTTATATATATATATATATATATATATATATATATATATATATATATATATATATATATATATACATCTTGTTGGGGGACAAGGCATTTGATTGGTGAAGATCCATTATTATAATGATAAAAGTAACTTTGTATTCTGTCTAAACATTTGGTCGAAACTAGTCATCCAAAAAATTTAATAAACTCAAAGCGAAGACAGAATACAAAGTTACTTTTATAATTATACAAATATACAGTTTAATTTATTTTAATCGAAATATTTACGACGCAATCTACCGCTAAATTTATCGCCAGCAGTCAGTAAATCCCGAACGGCGTCACGCGCTGCAAACGCGAGCACTGACAAACAAATGACCCCCAGGACTGACGCGCGTCAGCTGACGCCCGACAGCCGACAGCTGACGCCTGACAGCCGACAGCTGACGGCTGACAGATAGTTCCCGCATGCGTGGGGAGCATCGCCGCCGCTGCGCTCCGTGACAGGTTCATCCGATGCGAAACGGTGCATTTATTTATTGCGAGGAGTATTACAATTCTGCGCTGAAAAGGCGAGGACTCACGTTTCTAATTTGCAGAATGATTGGCACGTTGTACTCCTGTACCCTTTGATTCAAATCCACGTGGTGTGAAAACCCAAATTAGATATTATACTCGTGTAATATTGCTTGTTGGGTCTATTCCTTGGAAACCGGAATTTTGAGCGTTTATTTAAGAAAAATTTGTACAATTCTGTTAGTCAAAGTATTCTCCAATGGAAGTTTTAATGTTTCCTCATCTTTCTGACAATTTGTGAATGCCATGTTTTGAGCCAAAGAACGAATCGAGACAATTTTTGATGCCTTGGACTGATGTGAAGCTTTGGTTGTCTTAATGAATCCAGTAACAATTCGATGCAAAAACTACTTCTTTTTACGACGCTCGAGTAGCATTTCTGTCTCTCCGGTTCCCCAATTTCCTTGCTTCTGGATGAATCTTAATGCTTTTAGGTGCTTAGAAATGGCTGCTTGAGTCAGGTCCAATGATTTCGAAAGTTCTTTCTGTGTTTGACACGAGTCTTGATTGAGTAACGCTTCCAATTCTTCATCTTCAAACTTTTTCGGCTGTCCAGGCCGTTTTTGTCTTTGATGTCAATATCGCCACTTTTAAAGCGTTGAAACCTATCAAAATACTATGTTTTCGCAAGAACATGTTTGCCATGAGCAAACGATGACTTTCGGCTGCAGTTTTCTTAGCAAAAAAGTGACCCAGCAAAACTTCCCGCAAATGCTGTTTTTTTTTTGCCATATTTCAAAATTTTGCATGATTGAAAAAAATATGATGCGCACAAGCAAATCAAACATTGTTGACTGATTTTGAGAGCTCATGAATATAGTTTTGATTGATAAATCAATGATTTGCTACAGCGCAAACAAAAGTGTTGGCATTTAGTGTCAAATTCCGGTTTTTAAGGAATACACCTATTATAAAAACATAACGCTAATATTTTAAGCACATTTTTTGTTCAAAGTTTACAGTGGAGGAATATGTTTAGAATTCAAACAAATTACTCTAACAGCTTCAGGAGGAGTGAAGGTTTTTGTTATCTAAATAAATGTGCAAATGATAACGAAGCGAACAATACAGAAACACTGTTGATGTTTCGTAATGATGGTTATATAGAAAATTGAGTAGTATCAATTTCTGATATGGAGACTTGTGTTTTATTATTTTCATCAGAATCAGATGAATTACGATGTGCGTGGGTGCAGGTCTGAGGACGATGCGCTTCGGTGCATTCCGCCGGGACGTCTCTCGCCGCGGCTTGCGTATAATTATGCATTTTAAATAATCCTTTGGGCTGTCCGTGCATCAGGACGGACTGCAGTGCGAGTGGCAGCAGAACTAGTTGCATGCTTTCCAACTGCAGACAGTATCCTGTTCAGGATGGAACTGGATACTGTTTTATCATTATCAAATTTCAATTTCAAACATTTGACATAACCAATGTGAATAAAACATTAACTATAAATTTGAAAGATATGCTGATCTTCAGTTTCTTGCATCAAATCGTTAATCGATCAACACATTAAACGAGGTGTAAAATCTTCTAAATATTTTGCCGAAACGCAGACGTATAAGTTTTATACTTTTTTCACGTTGAGGTTATTTAACATTTATCAAAGTTATTTCATATCATTATTAAGAAAATGGATCTTCACCAAACAAATGCCATGTCCTTCAACAAGAATAATACAATTAATTTCTAAAAAAAAAAACAACTTTTTTTAAAATAATAGGTGCATCAGTTTAACACATTCTTGTAACAATAATAATTCACGCTTAGTTAAAGAGTTACTGTGGTTGAATTGAATACAATACTCGGTCGTGGGAATTGTTGTGTGTGGGTGAATTCGAATTTTTCCAGGGCCTCTTATGTTAATATAAAATGCAGATTTTTCAGGCAGAGGATGCCAACTTAGCATGCTAGCAAAACTATTAGCTTCTTATAAAAACAAGTTAGGATATAACTATTATATATTACATATAATGCCGGTGATGTGCAATAATATTTGACTATGTGCCTGGTTCGAGCCTGACTGTGTTCACGCTAATATGGACTCGTCAGCTAGCGGCCCGTCAGTGGATGCTGAGCGACAGGACCAGTTTCATGAGTCGCATCTCAGAGATATCTTGCTTGAGAGGTGTGAAGATAAATGGCGGGTTTATTTATACGACCCAGCAATTCAGATGCTGTGCCTTTAATTAATACCGTTACATTTAATTATATTTAATATAAGATACAAATAATAAGCATATCATATATTTATATGATATAGAAATTCGAGTGTATTAATAAATATTATTTATAAAACTATGTACACATTCATATATTTTCAAGCATATGTTGGTTAATTGCCATCTTGGTGTAATTGTAACTTTTTTGTTATTCATGCAATACTGCTTGACAAGTATTGAATATGAAACATCGTCACCACTTCAAATTTTGCATCCATGTAATCTTCATTCTGAAGATATACTTTTGATACTCAGATACTTGATTATTAATCCTTTAACTTTTAAGGATTCATAAGGATATATATTCCGGCAGCGAGAGACATTCAAGGCCACATAATCTGAGGACGAACAGTTTATAGCACATTAATCTTTAACGGAAGGTAAACAGCAAAAAGGGTTTAGAGATAATTGCGGTTTTGTTAGAAATGCTTATTTAGGAACGCTACGTGTTCAGCAGAAAAATATATCACAAATCAATTAAGTTTTTCTCAAAAGGTTTAATATAACTCAAATCTTATGATTAAAAAAAAACTGAAAGAAACTTATCAATCTACTTGGATTCAAACTTTTGATAATTATTATACTAATGAGCCATTAAAGATATTTAAATATTATGCAAGCTATACTTGTATTTACGTTTCACAATCAATAAACGAAAAAAAACATTTTTGTAAGTTAATAACGGTTCTCGTAAAAAGTAAATAATTATTTTAAAATAATATTGCAGTTAACGGTTACAAAAACAGGTTGTTAATGTTATCCATCGGTTAAATATTCACCCTTGCAGGACTTCCTGACAGCCCGCGACGCAGTGGCGCGCAAAACGTCACTCGTCATCTATGACGTCACATCCTTAAGACAAGGAATATTATATAACTGTTGACAAAACCTATCCCATAGAATTAGATTATCAACATTTTGACATTAATAAATAAAGAGACCGGGCGAAACATAGAAAATTGAGATTTGAAAATAAATAATTTATTAGGCGTTGAGAATGATCCTTAAATTATTTATGCATAGGCATAAATGCATTTATGTCTGCATATGTTGAAATTATTTCTGACTAACAGAACAACGTTGGTCGAATTTGATACGGTACCAGGCCGCAATATCGGGCAGGTGTGGGTTCGAGTGATGACGTGTCAACACATATTTACGCTTTCTTATACATCGCTGATGACGTAATATTTTTTAAGCATTACATAATAATATTTTATAAAAATTATCATAATTTTAAGAATTATACCATTCACAACCCACTTGACTTAAATGAACCAGTATTTTTTCTCTGCCAATCAGCAACCGCTTCAACTGTGTTTTTATTGCCTCAGTTGCTGCTTGGCAGCCATCAAAAGTATACATTTTTATTTATAATTCCACATAGTTTATGCTTATTGGAATAATAAAGGAATTCGTTTTTATTGGTGGTTGAATTTTTTACTAGCTATTGTACGATAAAATAATATTTGTTTATTTTGAAACGTATTTACTAATGAAATATTTCTGTAAATATACATGAATTGGATCAAACATGAAAATGTTTCCTTAGGTATTTTTTTGATAAATCATGTCTAAAAAACCAGTAAAAATGAGAGAAAGTTGTAAAATTTATTTAAACTCAATGACGTAACATATCGTCTAGTCAAAATTATTCAAATAAAAGCTTTTAAATGATGTTTTGTATTCAAGATTTTTCTGATAGCTATTAGTCCATTCATATGTCATATTATTAATTGATATACATGAATCGTTCCACAAGAAAGCCATAAGTATTGAAAATTATAAACTATATGCCATCACGACGTTTCCAATACAAACGCTGAATCAATATCCGTTATTATTGACCTGACTATCATTTAAATTCCAGATGACAGACTCACGGTATAAAAGAAAGTGTGTAATTTAACGTATTGTATTAATTGCGTCACAATTGATATCCGTTTTCAAACAACATAATCTAAATTTCCGATTGTAGTTAATGTATTTTGACACGAATCGCTGACGAAAGAGATAAGCGTAAAAAAAAATTAATTACACAGGATACCAATTAATTATATAGTAATTTAAATACTATAATGGAATTTTGTTTTTATTAAGTGTTCATTAATAGCGTTCGGATCGAATAAAAATCAGATAAAGATTTTATCGAGTTTTTTACAACAAAGTCCATGACAGGAAGTATTTAAGATTAAGTATTCAATAAAATCTGTTTGCATGGATTTCTGATTTAAATCTTTATTATTATGTTACATGTCCTATGAGATAATATATTTACGATGGTATCCCAATAAATCAACAATAGAAGCTGCAGTTTTTGTATATTATAAAAAGTTAATTATATAAATTAACGACAAAAAAAACCTGCTTGTTTTAAAGATTGATTGTTATTTGGTTCATAAACTCAGTTTTACGAACGCATCTTCAAACTGTTGAATAGAAGCCTGCAATTATTTAATATTATTTTTATATTACAAATTGTGTTAGACCAAATTAAAATAGACTTGTTTATAATTAAATCAATATTACATTCACTTGACAGGACGGCGATTGAATCCAAAACCTCTTGACGAAGACGATGGTTTGACCTTTTGAGCCGACAATTTCAATATAACAATTAATTATTATATTGAATATATTTAGTATCATAATAGTTCCAAATCTAATATTACAAAAGAAGTGGATTCATTTCATCCACAAAAGCAGCAAAAACTGGGTAGTTTGAAAATTTCTAATATTCAGTATAAGTTCATAGCATGTCGTGATCTTCAATAATAAAACACCGCGTAGAAAAAACGTTATTTACGTTTCAAATTTCAGAGAAGTGTTTTTTTTTTTTGCATTACGATTTCTTAAGTATTTCTCTTATGTCGTTTTTTTAAAACAGACAAAACAATTGTTTTTACATGTGCAATGTCAATACAAATTACCTTCAACCAAACTGACAAAAGCGTTAGCCCAATAACATCAGTTTTAGATTCAGCACCTGTCAGCACGGTCATTGAACCGGTTACCTCTCGACTAAAAGTGTTCAGTTGGACCACTAGGCCAATAGCCTACCTAATTATTATGCTTAAAAAAAAAACAAATGATTACTTAATGTCTATTATGTGCAACTACTAACGAGTATCACATCTTAATTAGAATACATTTTTTTTAAATGTAAAAATAAGTTAGGTGTTGGTATAATTTCGATACAAAAAAAACTTTTATTATTTCATTTGCATTATAGATAAACTAGTACACAATAAAAAAAATATTTATAATTTATATCAAATGAAATCCAAAGTAGTATATAACGAGTTTGTTATTGCATTATGTATGTTCTATTGATAACCGCAAACCCATCTCGGATCAGTCATTTCCGTCAATACGAAACGTCAGATAAATAAATCAGCGAACCGGCAAAAGAATCAATTCCGTTGTTCAGTGACAAGTTTATGAACGCGTTGAGGGATTCACAATGATGTGGGATCGGTTCGGACGGTTCACGATAAGCGGTTTTCTGGACTGTTCTCGGCAGGAGAGCCGGAGTGGAGTGATGATTGCTTCATAGAGTAAACTGTGAAACACACGCGTAACCAGTGATGGGCCGTTTTAAATATAGCTTCAGTCGTCCTGTGTTGCCGTAAATCCGTTAGAGCGTTGCGTATTAAGCTTTTGTAAACCGAAAAATGAAATTAAAAATATTGGGTAAATTTACTAATTTACGCTTCAATAAAAATAAAATTAGATTTGAAATTAAAAACGAGTTATTGAACTAACTTTATAATGCACTGGTAATTGGCAATTTGCGAAATAAACCGATTTAATTAATTTGCAAAATATATAAATAATTTTATTGGACGATAAAGCAACGCATGTAAAAAAATATTGATACGTTTTCAAAAGTATTATCACTTAAATATTTATGATAGTTTGGATGACTAGCTTTGTAAATGCTCCCTCTATTTGTTTGTTTTCTGAAGTGGTCGACATCATCAACAGCCGTCATGTTCAAGAACTGAATTCTGAACGTAATAGTTCTGAAAATATTTCAGGCATTTTAGAGGCAATAATAACACGCAAATAATAAGAAAACATACTAATGACTTCAAAAAAGCATTTCGCAAACCACTATGATGGACTTTAATTGCATGGACTTTAATTAGATTGTATGTAGCATCTTATATAAAAATTAAAAAAGAATATTAAACATTGAGTATGGTTCAGTCACAAATACATAAAGTTAGTTTATGCTCATGTGAAATTATTATAAGCGTTGATTTACGATATTTATTTCGCATTTATACTATAAAAACGCTTAACATTTTTTTTAAATTAGGCATGTGATAATATCCTGCCCAATTAAAAGTAAAGAAACATGGCAATAATTTTGACATTTGATGGTCGTATAAATTTTGATCGCATAGTTGACTGCAGTCTCGTTTTTTTTATAGTTTTCTAAAAGTGAATGTGTATTTTATATACAGCAGGTCAGGTTGGACGCCTCGTACTAAACATTAAGTTCAACTGAATGACACGGGAAGCGACTTTACTTTCAAAATTTATTTTGAAACGTGACACCGAGTAGAATTTAAGTTTCACTTAAAAAAACAGTTGATAATTTTGTACTGATATTTTAAGAAAGTACATACGAGTTTTAATCTTGGATTATTTTTATTGTGTAAATGGTATAATTTAATTGATATAAAAAAACTTCTCTAATATTAATATTACAAATAAATTGTTGATATATATTTTTTAATATTTTAAAGATATTTTTTAGTCTTTACAAACCGTGTCAACCTTCAGATTTAAGGCAGATAAATACCGAAAAGTAGATAAGTTAAAAATATTGACATAAAAACGTAAAAAAAAATATCGAAATGACAGCGCCCAGGCGGTGTTTCACAGGGCGTTTCAAACGGAAAAGAAACAAACAAAAAGACATTTTTCGAATTGCCAAAATGGAAGGTGAAAGAGTGATCTTTATTTCCTATCGTTATTTTTATTTTCTCGTCTCGAAAAGAAATTGGTACATAAATAAACACAAAAATATACCGTTCATTTCCTATGAGAGATTACAAGTCCCATGGCGACAGGTCATCGATAATTTTTGTAAAATATGGCGGAGATTCCTCCCCTTCAAGCGAAAATTGCAACTGAATAAATATCACACACAACTACGGCAATGAAGACTGATACATGGTCCATTTTATTACCTGTGGTGCAATTCATACAATACAGAAATACTTCGCGTATTCCGAGTTCGATCAGTCCGACCTTGCTATGGTTCAAATGAAAACTTCCAATAAATAACTAAATTTTAATTAACGACAAAACAATTTTTTTTTAACTATGCATTTTCAGCTTTTTGATGACAGTTTTTTTTTATCTAGTGCTTTGATTATTTCATTAAAATATCAATACTTTTAAAAACATACTTTTACTCATTTTTTTTAACATGCTAAAAAAATATTTTTATAAAAACAGGCAACACGTTAATTTTTATTTGACTTTAATAATAATTTATAGACGTTATTGGATATTTTTTGTTTATCTTGAAATAATTTAAGACATTGGTACAATTGATTACCGCGAGTACGAAATGTAACCTAACATTAAAACAGATTTATACTTGTGATTAATAATGATTGTTTGGGTATGACGTTAGCCTTCGCTTAACGATGTGAAATTAAAACTTTCAGTTAAGATTACAAGATCTATACTCTGATCGATGGGAAAATCCACATTTAATTAACAAGTTTTATTTATGTAATTCTGAACATTATCCTTCGCAAAGTACATTTTATGAAGCCAATAAATTCAATGTTTTTGAGATAGTGCAGATAATATGCCAGATTCAATGTAAAGATACTCAAAAGCATTTTGTTTATAAGTATTATTTAACAATACACCGTTCTCTCATAATATTGTATCTATCGCTGTTTGTAAATTTGTATTATTGACGAAGTGTGGCAATATATGTATTGTTATTGAGATTAAAAAGTTATTTAAAAAAAAAAATGTTATATCAAAAACAATATTTCTGCCAATAACTAAATATACTAAAATGACGTGAAATATTTTGTAAAGTGCATTTTAATTTTTAAGAGTGAGAAGTGATTGTAAATAATTAATTGATGTTTTTTTGTGAATTGCAAGGTGGAGTGGTCGCTAAAGTGAAGTGGTGGCTGTTAGTCAGCCGGTTAGACCTGGTCGGTGGTCAGCAGACTGAATAATTATAAGGTCAGTAAATTAACTTGCGATGGACGAGTGAGCAAGGATACCTACTCGAATTGTATCTATTAGCCAACTTTAATTAGTATTTTAAAAAATATATATATCGATTATTATTTTACTAGTTGTATTATTATTAATAAACCAATATCACTATAATAACAAGTAAAAAAAACTACATCAACAATAAATTGTGTTCTGAGTGTTTAAACAAATAAACATTTACTTTCTAAAAATCACTTTAACGTACATTAAAAAAAGTAGTTCACAAAAATCACTTTCAAAGCGCATCACAAACGTGATAAATGGCGTTTTTAAGTCTCGGTGAGTTTGATTCTGTTGGCATGACAGTGAATGCAATCGAGGGTAGCGGAGTGCATTTGTTCCCCCAGTGGACGTAATTGATAGACAGGCCTTTTTTCAACCCTTTTATTTTTAGCCCACAGGTTGTCGCGCCGTGCTTTATTGCCCGTTTTTTCGGTAAAAATGTCCGTATTTTTTCCAGTGATTATTGAAATTTGCTCTTTCCCTTTTTGTAACAGACAGCTGATATTTTTATCGAAATTTTTCACTTCGCTGTAATAATGCGATTTGATGTATTTTTAAAAGCCATCAAAGATAACTGAATTTCAAAGTCTATTGATAATTTTTTGAATCGTGAATTTAATACCTTGTTTTGTGACGAAGTATTTAATATTATCAGTGCTACTTTTTTAGTTGATATTTTTATTTGCTTTAAATTCTTTTGTTACAAAAATAACAAATAAGCAGTTCAGTAATGTATGAAATATGACTAGCCGTTTTATTATAAAATAACTACAACTTATATTTATTATATAAGATTTGCTAAACAAACATTAAGTAAGTATATTTGATAATAGTTTGTTATATTGCCGATATTAAATGTATACCTAGTCATACTGCCGGGAGTCAATTTGACCCCTCGAGATAATATAGTATTCATTCTTCTAAACCTAATTTTATTATTAGTACAAATTAAAGTATTCAGGGGTGAATATTAACCCAAAAATGTCATAGCGTTACAAAAATACGACATTATTTTTAGAATATAGACGAAAAATTTTCGATTATTGATAAACGAAATGCCTTTATAGAGCTTTGGAGTAAATAAGACTAAGTAGGAACTTAATATAACAAAACTAGATGCATACATTACTCTGCTATATAAAACTTTGATCACTCATATTTACGGAATAATTAATGTGGTTCTGCATTTTTTTCAATACCATGACCAGAAATGTATTTACTGAAATTAAAAGCGAAATCGGTTTTTCAAACAAATACATTTGCTATGATATCTGAAACACGGGACCGATTTATTGAGAGCAGCCAAAATATTTGATGTTGAAAATATAATTCATCGTGAATTCAGTTGAATTCATCAGTTTATTTACGGTCACTAAAGGTGGTGATATCCAGGAATCCTGATGTTTTATCGTTGGGAATGATTGTTGTAAGAGTGGTGTTTGTGTTGGCTGAGGCCGCAGGTTTGTCCATCTCGGAGCCATTTTGTAACTATTTGGATTAACGCATTGTGAAATATGTATTATTAGTATTCATAGACGATCTGGTGTAATTTTTTCGTATATTATTTAAGCAATGTTCAGCTGTGATGGATGTTTCATTCTGTTTATTATGGAAATCTGACTGAATGTTGAGAGATGTGTATCGTATGTGTATACAAATGTATTGATGGACAGGATTCTTATTTTCATTTCGTGAGAGAGCGCTCGACGCTGATATTGTAATATTTTTGAGTGTTAATTTTTGAAACATTAATACTCATGACTTATTTATATACATTAATAATAGTACTTAAATTAAATAAAAACAAACATCACTCGCAAGTTTTAAAATAGTAAGTAATAGCCTTTTTAATAGTAAGTGTAATGGCACAGAGTTATTATTCTTTTCAGAATAAAAAATATATACAGTAGATTCTGGAAGCTTTTATAATATCTGAAGACGATGACACACACAATAATTTTTTGTTGTGACTTGTAAATAAGCATTAATATTTTAGATTTAATTAATATTTAAATAACTTTTTTGGGCAGTTGCACCTAATTCAAAAAGACGGCATTTAAAAATAAGTTTAAAATTTAAGCATTTTTGTCTTTTTACAAATTTGAGATAATATCGAATAGATGTAAATGCATACTTTTAATGAAACTAAAACGCTTGAAATGTTATGTTTCTTATTTATATATAATGACATGGCGTCACAAAATGATTAAAAATATTCAATATTTTTGACAAGAGAGTACTTGGTGGAATTCCATTTTAATATTTTTTTGAATACTTTGCTTGATTGTGAAACCGGTCACAAATAAAAAACGAACATGTGGAAAATCACACAAGTATTTTATTAAAAAAAATATTCTATGTATGTTGCGATTCACGTATTTATAAACAACCCCAGTAAGTTGAAATATATTTCACTGTAAATATCGCGTAGATGGGAATGTAAATATTTTAATAAAGCCTGCGTTTATATTAAATATCGCCACCTTGATTGCAAAGTTAAAGCGCAAACATCGCCAGGAGTCGCAAGATGTCTCTGCTCACGTAAAAGCGGGATTACCAACCTAACGGCCGAATAACGCTCGAGGAGTCCCCGGGCGGCGCCTGCGCCATAAACAACCCCGACAAGGACCAGAGACGCACAACAATACAACTGGAGACGTGCTGATGACACCCGAGCACCGGATTGACACCACCAAGCGGTCTCCCGTCCCCGTCTGACACCCGAAGCCTCCGCGCCGCTTCTCTGTCTCGGGAAACTTTACTCCTCGGGCTCGCGTCACCCGGGCGATAAGAAAAAAGTTATCTTTATTGTGTCGAAGTTGGAGCACAGGCGCCTGAAACAACGCGTGACGGTTTTAGTATAAAAATTTGCATACTGGATATTGCGGAGGTGGCACTGTGACCTCTGCTGCGAAATTGTATAATTTCTATGCCAAAATGGTAATGGGTGATAATTTTTTTTTTCTATGGACTCGTTGGTAACCGTGTTTGTTTACTAAGAGTCTGTAAAAATAGAAACAATAGAATACAAAGAAACTAGGTTTAAGAATTTCTAGATTTTTACAAACGTTCAGATCACAATTGGTTGAGGTTTTACCGATGTGAATCATCAAACGAGCTCAAGGGAATTCTTTGGAGAAATTTGTACAATTCGCAATGTTTTATAAACATAAATATAAACGCATGTCTTTCACATAAGACTATAATATGCTCTCGAATGTATTTTTCAAAATAAAATAAAACCTGTGCTATACGCAAAGTACGTACAAAGTAGTCATAAGTAAGTTAGTATTTAATTTACTAGCCACTAGGAATAGTTATTTTTAAAGAAATAAGTATGTAGAGTATGATATAAGAAAAACGTTTCTTTCCGAATATATTTGTTTTATACGTACGTAAACAAGAGCTTAGTCGCAAAATCTAGAGGGCAAGTTACTGCGACTATTCCAACGTCTAGACTTGCCACCCGACATCATTCTTGTATCAAATACCAGATCAGCTGGCCCATCGCGACGTGAGAACCTTCCGAGCGAATTTCATTCGGATTTGCATTGTTTTCTTTTTGTTTCGAACTAAAAAACGCAGCATCTGTAGAATTATAACCTTTTCACAATTTTATTTATAAAATATTTGTAAAAAAATTGGGTAAACCACACTATTTTTTTCCATTTCATTTGAAAGTCTACTCATGTACGAAACATTGAACGTATCTTTAATTAAATATTGTAATTATATATATAGATTTGCTTGATGTAATATTTGTTTATAAAACTAGGCTTCCTAACTATTGGTAAGGTTCTTTTGGTGGCCTAGTGGTTATTATTATATAGTGAATGAAGGTTTAACAGTTCGATCTTTCTCTTGATGGGAAGATCTCAGACTGATGCAATTGGGCCCTAGCATGGTTTGGTTTTGAAGATGGTGGTTTGAATCAGTACAAAGTATTGGACAACAAATATATGTGACTGAAATACATATATGAAGCTCATGTAAAAATTATGCAGCTACTTTTAAGAACAACAACCATGGACCAGCTATAAGTATAAATTTACACAAATTTTGAATTTTGTGTTTTATATGCTGAACTACAAAAATTAGTTGCTATACAAGTTTTCAAAAAAAATTACTAACTCGCGACTACTACTAGATGTTTTTTTTATTAGGCTTATTTAGGAGAAAATGGCTTTTTAAATTTTATTATTCATCGAGTCTATTATATTAATTCGCAACATTGAAAAAATATTACTTACTTCGGTTGAAATTTAAATTTATTAAGAAAGTGGGCCTAGGAAATTAATGTTAGTTATTTACCAAGTCTAGGATATTTAGTTAATAATTCGATCAAAATACAACACATGCATCCGCCAAATCCCAAAGATTAGCCATCGAGTCTGAACGGGAAGCTACAATATGTCAATTCTACGCATTTATTAGAAATTGTATCATTTTAATCAGCCAGCAGAGGGAGAGGAATATTCGTTTTCGGTATCACAACACTGGCAATTCCCCGCATAATGACCACACTGGGACGCATTACAGACCGGTGATATGAAAGACCGCGAAAACAAACGAACGCCGGCCGCCATTTTGTCCCGTGAATGTCTGCTTTTAATTATGACAAACGGACGTTGTTATTCCATAATGAATACGTCATCAAACCCTGATATATGTGCGCGATTGTGCCGTGTAATGGGCTTTTGTATACGACAAATATATTATTTATTCGCAGAAGCACCGCATTTTTATAAATGAGATCTCTATATATCCTTATATTTAATATATATATAATGTATATATTTGGTATTCATCTTACATTACCACATTTTGCATCAACTTTGTGTTGTGAGTAGTTTGAATCTGCTCTGCATTTTTGTCAATAATACTATGACTTTTGTTACGTCATAACACCTTAAGTAAATTAACGCAATTACTTTGTTAATTATCGGTTGTACGTTGTGTAGACTGTTTAAAAATGTCACTAACGTTTTCTTTTGCGCAAAATCATAAATATTAAAAAAATTTGTTAAATTGGTCAATTACTAATCAGTCGTCAGTTGTGTGGCTAGGTGTGTAGGCAGCTAGGGGTCGCAGCACGCTTGCCCTCCCGCCCGGCGAGAGGAGAGCTGGTTCTCCTCTTCGGTGCAAACTTGCCTAATTTATGGCGATTCATGCCGTTCGGAGCAGTTAGTGATGGCTCGCGGTGGCGTCCGCAAGGAGGGACAATACAATAAGGTCCGCGGCGAGCGGTAACGTCCTGCATGCTTTACGGATTTATGCTAATTTATAGGGAGGCAGATATGGTGGCAACTGCTGCCGAGCAGCGGCGCCTCGGGCATTTTTAAACAAAAACAATTTAAAAAATGATCTTTAAATATTTCTAGAAATCAAAATAGTATTATTGTGATACCTGACTAAACCTATTGTTTTGGCAATACGTATTAAAATAAACGGTTCAGATATGACGCGATAATAAAAGTTATGACCTCACCTCACCTAATCTAACAGTTTTATATGAAACATTTATTTTATTATTTATTTATTACTAATATGATTAGGCACATTAGTTCACACATAGAAAGTGATTAAAGAAATTTTCAGAAAAATATAATTGTGATTTGTGTGGGATTTGAACCCACATCCCCAGGCTTACATAGCCGGTATATTGATCCTTGTACTAATGAATCACATCCATTAATCGAGAATTTCTGACAATCATACTCTATATATGAACCAATGTGCACAAGCCAACCAATATTTAGTGATTTGCAAGCACTTGATTTTTTAAACAAAGTAACAAGTAAAGCGATTTTAATCCCATCTTTATTTGATAAAGATTCTTACCTGTTCAGTTAAATAGTTAAAAAAAAACAAAAAATAAACTCAACTCAAGATTCCATTCGATATGTTGAGTTCCTGAAAATATCAAAGCCTACGCTCGTGAAGCACCATTGTCCAGGCGCATTCTATGGACCTTACGCTTTGGCTGCGATGGTACGATAACACATCTGGAGTGATACTCTTTTTTTCAGGCCGCCTCGCGAGTCCTCGGGCCCGCCGGATTTATGGCCCGGCCGGAGATGCCCCGAGCCGATAGCGGAGCGTCATCAAGACGTTCGGGAGCCGCTCATCCGGCCAACACCATCTGTCCTCGTTTGCTGCCGCCCAACTATGTCGTCCTCTGCACCGACTGACGGACATTGTGAAACGGCAATTTTCAGCAGTCTTGTTTGAAATCATGTGCGAATTGTTTGGAAATGCTGTCCTTATTTGGCACCGCGTTGCGTACTCGATGTTCAACAGCAGGTGATTTTTTTTTGTTATTTAAATATTAGGTGTTCATTACGATACGATTCAATAATTGATGACAGGTTTAAACGCAATTATAAGCCTAATGATTTTTTTTAAATATGACAGTAATGTATTGGTGAAATCATAAACGAAAAAAAAATTTTTAAAAATAAAACCATGAACCAGAAATCATTACAAACTATATAAAATAGGTATTAAATTATACATTTATATTTGGTTTTAAAATTTATATATATTTTTTGTACCCCGATGTTTTAAACTGAAGATGAAATCTAATGTAAATAAATCTATTACATGGCTGTCTGCCTCGTATCCGGTGACGACGTAACATCCACTTTCAGGTCACATATGACTTCCTCCATCCTTTGTTCCTTCAAAATAGCCGACTTGCACAATCTTCAAACCGTAGTCGCTCTACCCAGCAACGGCCACAAAGACAATGATCGCAATCTACTACCTTAATAATTGTATTCTTTAATCGAATAACACTCGCAAGGAAGGACCTCACGTGGAGAGTTACGTGTGTATCTCTTCGGCAACTCGATTAAAAATCAAATCACGGCCCGCCCTGGGCAGGGGGCGTGGGCGGGGTGGTGGGCGGCCGGTTGCAGCTTCGTCTATAAATTAATAAATGTTTTCTCATCCACGACCGCCAATTTCTCGCTGACCTTTCACAAAAGCTCGTCGGTGCAAAATGTTTAGACACCACCCAGCGTCCCCCCTCCCCTGCCCCAGCCGCCCAGCCCGCCGAACTCGCCGGATGGTATATCTTAGATAATGCAGCGCATGTAGCTCGGTGCAACCATTTTTTGTTACTAAAGCATATTATAAATAACACATAATCAAATCGAAATATGTTTGAAACATATTTGTATTAGATAAGCGAATCGATAAACCTATATTAAATACAAAGAAAATATATGCGATGAGTGCACTCACTGTGCATTTCTTATAAATCTCGGTTAAACCCCAGCAATTTTAATATCTTTTTTAAGTAGCAATATTGTAAATTCAATTGTTGTCTGTCAAATACATCACATACAATATTTCAATGTTTAAAAAAACACTGGGCACTTTGACTAACATTAAAAAAAAAATTAAACACAAAAATGCGTTTCACATCGATACAGAACAATTTTATGATATCATGCCGTAAAATTGGGTAATAATGTGAATATTTTGTTTACAAAATTACTCTTTGATGTGGAAATAGAGTCGGAGTTTTCTTTGCAGGTATAGAAAGTAAACAGCATAACATCCATTCAAATCCAGTCCGGCCGGCGAGCCGCTCAATTAGAGCCGAAACACATTTGAGGCTACACCCGAAGCGCCCTGAGAACAGCAGTTAAAACAATGCTTCCGCGGCATCATCGGGAGAGACCGGGCGCTGCAGCAATCAAACCGCGCAATTAAAACAAAAACATCTTCACAATGGACCAGCCCGGCCGGCGTGGGGGCGGCACGTATGCGAGACGCCGGGGATAATTCAATTTTGCCGGCAGGCCAGCGCCGCCCTGTTTAATTACGAGCAGGACATTAAATTAAGGTGACCCGGCTGACCTGGCGATTCTTGTAGGAGCCCCTCCCTCTCTGGCCCGCACCCCCGGCCGGCGTCAGAAAGAGATGAGCGGGCAGAATCTCCTTGGATAAAGACCCCAAATGACGCGGTCCATTGTCGGGGCTTGCGGGTTTTTTTGCGGGTGCCCCGTGAAGATAAAGGTGATTTTTGAGTTTGTCGAGTGAAAATGTGCTGCCGTCGAGAGTTTCCGCCTCGTTATGAGGGTTTGTAATGCTGAATAATTAACCGGTACATGCTTACGTGCCGACTTGAAATTGTGGCCGTATCTCTGCTGAAATGGACCGCGCGTTACATAAAAAGTTGGATGTCTTACACTATCTACATACGCTCTCTTTAAATTCACTCGCCGTTTTTATATTATCGGACGCGGAGTACCTACTCTTAACTTGGGTCAAAAGTAATGTGACTTTGTGTCATGGTGAAACCTGATTTATGTAAGTGTACTCTTATTTCAACTTATATAAAAATGAAATTCTATAAATAGGAGCTCTTTTTTTCAAATTAAATTTGACTGGAATTTATATCAATATGACTCAAAATGAAAAAAGAATATTTATACTATATATATATTATAGTGTAAACGTACTTTCTACGTGAAATTTTCTTTAAACATTGTCGCAAAGAGATGGACTGCCACGTATTTTCCCCAAGAGACGGGGAGAGCTGGGAATATCAATACATAAATATAACAGCTGATGTTAGACGGGTGGTCTGTCTGTAGCGCTTTCAGGAGACGATAAAGACGTAAATGACCCAGGACGAGAAAGCTTTAGAAATGTTTAGGAAATAATTTTGAATTTTATGGATGAAACTACTTAACACTTTATAAGATAGTGGCTTTCTTTTATTTTTGTTCAAATCGATAATTTTATATGTAAATTATCAAAAAGTGTCGTAACGGCACCATATTGGAAAAAACACATTTATTTATTTATAGAAATTTTAGATGCTGTTTAAATGTATTTTATAATTGTAATACGATACGTAAAGTTCCTGATTTTCTTAAACCGACAACTAAAATAACGGTTTATAAAATTTACTAATAAATTAACTAATAAATAAATTAAAAATAAACATTAAATATTCTAAAATGTTATTTCTTTATATTTTTTTCGATGAGAAAGTAATCGAAGTTTATTTTGCGACTCCAGTATGTTTCAAATATACACTTATTAATTTATTTGGATTATTTGCTAAAAAAAATAAAATTATATATATATATATAAATCAGACTATAAGTTCAGAACTTACGAGTATTCACAAATCTTCATTTAAATTAAATACTATGAAATATACACTTACGTATATTATGAAATATATTTGTGAATTATTTTAACATTTAACCGTAAACATTAAAGTTTTAATGTTATTTTATATTTTGATTGCTCAATTTAAATCGCAATTAAATATTTGCATAGTTTTTTTAATATTCTTTTTTATATTCCACATAACGGTGTTTTATAATAACCACTTTTCTTACAAATACAAATTATTAAAAAAACCTAAAACATATAAGCAACCATGATTTAAAAATAAATGGTAAAAATAAGCTTGAATAAACAAACATTTCAGATTTTTTTGATAATCTCTCGTTTATTGCTTGACAACTAATAATCGATAAATTAGCTAAAATGAAAATCGTGAAAATATGTCTCACTCTATAAATAAATGCATAAGAGTTTAAAATAACGTAAATATAACAATAAAAATGACCATATCGATAAAATAAACATTTTATGTAGGCAGTTAGATATTATTTGATATCCAAAAATAGGAATTTCAAATATTTACATACAAAATGAAGTGGTTATTTGGCTTCGGTCACAATATTAACTGGATAATTCCTATTATCGATAAATTTCCTATTGTGTTTTTGTCACATTTGTAAAAGTATTATATAAATAAATGACCGTTATCTGAACACGGCACATCCGCTTTGCAACACATTGTGTTTCTAGAGTTATTTCGGTTTCTCTTTCTTTTTAGGTTATTTTATCAGTTGAATCTTTGAAATTGAATCTCGCAATAGTTAACAAAACATTGGCAAACGGAACGTGAGTTGTAAATACACAACAATCATCCCAAAAAGGAAACGATGTTCTAAAAACGGTGGTAAAATCTATTGATATTATCATTTCAATAAATTATTGATTAATGGTTTTATAATCAACTTAATATGTTGTACGTTCTCCATTTTAAAATGTTTTACCTTTTCAATCCCAAGGTTACACCACGAAAACAATATTGGCACAATGCAAATGAGTAATTTTCCGTAGACTCGATCATGCAAACATGTTTTGTTAAAATATCATTGCAACTTTTTGTTTAAATAATTAATTATATATATACTAACAATAAACAAATTCTAACTATATTTATTTGCTTGTATGGTGTCATTTATAACGTTTAAAATATATTGATTAAAATTGTGAGTGTGAGGTTACTTTTAACTTGTCTTTTTCTCTGTAAAAACAGGTTTTTTAGATTTAAAGTACACTGCACGGTACTTATTATTATTATTAAAATGTAGAGAATGTATTTAATGAAAAATTTCACTTTTACTTTTTAATTATTACTAATATGATTAGGCACATTAGTTCATACATAGAAGATGATTTAAAGAAACTCTCAGAAAAATATCATCGTGATTTGTGTGGGATTTGAACCCATATCCCCTGGATTACATGGCCAGTGTACTAACCCTTGTACTAACGAATCACTTCCGTTTATCGAGAATTTTTAACAATCATACTCTACATATGAACCAATGTGCCCAGGTCAACCAATATTGTAATTTAACTTTTAATTGTAAAAAAAACAGTAAGTTAAATTGTGATCAGCCGTTTACTCGACTGAAACCAAAATTTTACTTTGTAAAAATATTTGATATAAAATATTATATATTTTTTTTTATTGAATATACGTAAAATACACGTGTAGAATGCTGAGTAATTTATAGGTATACATTTTGATACACGAGGAGATTCTATCATAAAACACTCAATAGGAGAGAACACATCAACAAATAGCGAGCGAGGATCGTTCACGCGGACGGATCTCTTCCCTCACCCTCGGGCGCTCTTAGCCGGGGAGACAACGGAAATATGACCGCTCTGCTGCGAATGGATGCGCACCCCGCCGGCCGTTTTTCAGCCATCTCCCACGCGGTCACCGCTCCTGAAACACTGGCTGCCTCATCGCGATTCAATACTAATCATTACACTTCTAAAATATAACCTGTTATAAAAACTATTTATACGCGCAGTCTAATATAAAATGTCTCTTGTGTCAAGCTGCGTTTTAATTTGAAGTTTCTCCCTCGCGGTCAGCGCTCCTGAAACTTTGGCTGCCTCAACGCGATTCAAGCCTAATCACTTCACTCTAAACATAACCCGCTATAATAACTATTTATATGCGCAGTCTAATATAAAATGTCTTTTGTGTCAAGCTGCGTTTTAATTTGAAGCTTCTCCCTCGCAGTCACCGCTCCTGAAATTTTGGCTGCCTCAATGCGATTCAATACTAATCATTACACTTCTAAAATATAACCTGTTATAAAACTATTTATACGTGCACTCTAATATAAAATGTCTCTTGTGTCAAGCTGCGTTTTGATTTGAAGCTTCTCCTTCGCGGTCACCGCTCCTGAAACTTTGGTACCTTAACGCGATTCAAACCTAATCACTTCACTCTAAACATAACGTGTTATAAAAACTATTTATATGCGCAGTCTAATATAAAATGTCTATTGTGTCAAGCTGCGTTTTAATTTGAAGCTTCTCCTTCGCGGTCAGCGCTCCTGAAAATTTGGCTGCCTCAACGCGATTCAAACCTAATCACTTCACTCTAAACATAACCTGTTATAAGAACTATTTATATGCGCAGTCTAATATAAAATGTCTCTTGTGTCAAGCTGCGTTTTAATTTGAAGCTTCTCCCTCGCGGTCACCGCTCCTGAAACTTTGGTACTTTAACGCGATTCGAACCTAATCACTTCACTCAATATATAATCTGTTATAAATACTATTTATACGTGCACTCTAATATAAAATGTCTCTTGTGTCAAGCTGCGTTTTAATTTGAAGCTTCTCCTTGCGGTTACCGCTCCTTAGACTTTGGTGCTTCAACGCGATTCAATACTAATCATTACACTTCAAAAATATAACCTGTTGTAAAAACTATTTTTATAATATAAAATTTTTTTTTGTTCTTGTGTATTAAGCTATGTTTTAATTTGAAGCTCCTCGAACTTGGGCTGCCTCAACGTGTCTAAAACTTATAATTTTTGCTTCTTAAATATAACCTGTTGTAAGAACTATTGATAAATTCAGTCTTATATAAAATTTACTTTGCTCTTGCGTGTTGAGCTGCGTTTTAATTTGATGCTTCTTCCTCACGGTCACCGCTCCTGGAACATCGGCTGCTTCAATGCGCTTCAAAACTTATCATTATGATAAATGCAATCTAATATTTTATTAACTTTGTTCTTGCGTGTTGCTTGCTTATTTTGCACATTACATTGCTTATAATGATATATACATTTTTTATTGTTGTCTATGAGAAAAAAGCAGTCTATGATATGTAACTGTCGAGCAGAAACCTGATAGAGATTAAGTAAATCTTGTCCACAAGAGCAGCAGAAGGAGAAGATGTTATGTTTTTTTAATATTTGAGGTCACGATTCTCTGCAATTTGAGCATTCTAAAATACGTAGTTATACAACAACGCAACGGAAATAAGATTTTTTTACACTCGACTTAAGAGGTGAGTGGAAGATGAAATACTTTTATCGATTAGCACATATATAATACGTCAATTTCTTTAAAATGGATTAAAAGTATTTATATGGGTATTTAAATTGACGAAGTGCATGTAAATTTTGATAAAATAGATGCAATTACACGCTTTAACCATCAACGATCCATAGGAAATTTTACTTAGTTAAGGATATCCGGTTGTGTTGAATTAATTTCACATTAGCTATGGATGGTTATAGTCGCAGCCACAAACGGATATGACCTTCCGTTAGTCGATATGCATTTTCTCTGTACTTCCTGAAGCATTTATATCGATAAGAGAATTTATAAGTCTCGTCATGTATAGCAGTTTAATCGAGTAATGTAAACATTTAAAAAAAATTGACTCAAATTCCATGAAAATCGGTATTGAGAATGGCAAAAGAATATATAAATTTACATTTTTTAGCTGAAAAAAATTAAATAATAATTTACACATTAATTTAAAAATATTTTAGTATGTTACATTATAAAAAATGACATATTAAAATCACAACAAGTTTTCCTTGCTTTTTGTAGTTCAATTAAATCTTTCATTATTATATTATTTACATCATATACAGGTATTGTAATGTAAATTTTTGAAAAATTGTCAGTATCAAACTATTCGAATAGAAATAAGCAATCGAAGCAGCATTTGCAAGGTCAGCAGCATGTAAGCAGTGCTTGTAGGACGAGTCTATTCGTCACGTGTGGATTGAGAGTCAGAGAAGGATCAGCTGTCAAGATATAACCAGATTCAGTTTCACCAGTGTCTTTAAACCATAAGACAGATATTTTTTACTCTACAGCGTAAAGCAAAACACATAAAACAAAAATTTACTTTAACGCAAAAAAAAATCCTTGTTTAATATAAGTGATTTTTGTGTATTAAGTGCTTTTGTAACATCCGGAGAAAAGACATTCAAGATGTGAGCAAGTGTCAAAAACGTGACAGCGTACTTTATAAAATTGTACGAATGGAATAAATTACGCGTCTTTTCATACTTGTTCAAAGCAGTTTTTGATACAAAATCTTTCACTATAAAAAAATTAAACGATGTATGATTTAATCAAATGAGTTTTCATATTTGAGTACAACTACTATAACTGAAGCGATTTTGATCGATTCTATAACTTATTATATTTATATAACTATAAGGCTTCAAAGTTGCGTATGTGTTAGACGGCTAACAGTACATGCTGAAGAAGTTTTCTAAATCAAGTTAGATTTAAGCCAGCTCCATGCAAACCCGACGGCAACGTTGATTGATTCCATTATGCCCTATCATTGCAGAGCGCATCCGCAGCACAGCCTCGGCGCTCGTACGTGTCGGGGGAGCAGATGAGCCGCCGTCCTGCAGTGCAATTTTTCACCACAACTCACTGCGGTTCGGCTACCACATCGATAAACACAGATAAGTATTTTGAACTCCGCGTTGTTTATGCCTGTCTTTGGAGAGGCTCCCTTACGTGATGCTTCACGCCTGAAACTGAAGGCGCGGCGCAAGACAGGCCGTGAATCTTTGGCTGCCTGGTTTGTAGATCCTGCTGAATTTAAATTCGATTCTGATTCATAATGCATGACAGGACACCCAAAACATTGTATACAAATATAAATATATTTGAATTAATGGAACTGGTATTTATTTTGTAATACTCCATTTTATTACAATAAAATAAAACCAAATGGTTTTGGAGACTACGTTAATTTCACTATTAGCGAGAGCTCTTTCGCCGAACACGGCATCTTTAAGTCTTGAAGATGCCGTGTTCGGCGAAAGAGCTCTCGCTAATAGTGAAATTAACGTAGTCTCCAAAACCATTTGGTTTTATTTTATTGTAATATACGAGTATTTGAAGACTTTCCAATGATTTTTTTTTCAAAACATCAAATTTAATAATTAATTCGTGAAATATTCTATAAAAAAATATATTAAATTTATAATAGCTGTATGTGTTTTAATTTAGCATTATATTTATATCCCTAAAATTAAAAAAAAAAACTCTAATTTCCACATGTATAGGGTGTCCAAAGAGAGTATCGGGTATTTGTTAGTTCAGTAAAACAAAAACTACTAGTAATCAAGTATTTTTTTATGATTGATTATAAGAACACAAAATGGAAAATCATTTTAAAAAGATGATGTTATCCAAATAACATCATCTTTTTGATGCTGCTGGCACTCTTCTAATCTAGAACGAAGATTGCTGATAACACGCTGACACATAGCCCTCGATATTGCTGCCATTTCTGACCTGATGTTTTGTTTCAATTCCGTTAGGTTCGTTGGATTATTCTCATAAACCCTACTTTTAAGGTATCCCCATACAAAATAGTCAAGAAGGCTTCTGTGAGGCCAGTTGATGTTACCTATACGTGAAATGACCTTATTAGGGAATAATTCGTTAACAGCTTCAATTGATTTATTGGATGTATGGGCCCAAAAATTTTCGCAGCATATCGCAATAACGGTCACTATTCATATTCACCCGATACTCTTTATGGACACCCTATATTATGTATATTCCATATGTATTTTGATGATGGTGATTATAATAAGATTTATTAGAATTTAGAAGTCGGAGATCAGCGGTAATAAAGCGATGATAATGATATAGCAAATTACATATCACGTTATTCATTGAGTACCCTGTTACATTGTGATATTTCAATTAACAATAAAGAGCTTGCTTTCTCACAGCCGGAATATAAAAAAAGAAACAAAATTAACCTGACATTATAAGTTGAAGAGATATTGTTGGGTTTTTGTACAAATTAAGCAAAGCATTAATGTGCATCTATTTGTTCGTAAAGCCGTGTTGTGTTTATCGTGTGAATATTTTGGAATTTGTTTCGAACCTGAGAGAATTCACAAGGCAGTTGTGATTATTGGAAGCCTAATCCTATTGTGAATGTTCAATTTCTACATGAACATAGCATTAATCGTGTGCACTTACATGTGAAATACAAGTCTCATTGTATCAATATGTTTTTGTATCTTTTACATATAGAGCAAAATTGAAAAAACTTACTTGCACATATTATGTATGCACGATAACCAAATCGTATGTATGCGAACACCATCATCTTTTATTTTAATCCACGTCCTTGACCGGTGAGTCTCAGATAGTTTTAGTTTGGAAGTATTCGCATATATATATAAAATGTGTTAATACAAATTAATTATCATTTACTTTAATTTGATAGGATTAATAGGTATATTATATAATTCGTTTTTAGAATTTAAAGGTTGAATTTGGTAGCAGTATTGAATTTAACATATTTTAATTACAAATCAAATATTATTTACAAAAAGAAAATTTAGCTTTCCTTTCAACTTATCGTAACAGAAAATTACAAAGCGGGGTACATTTTTCTTTTGATGTCTAATCTAATTTCTCAGACATGACATCCAACATACCTTGCAAGTTATTATATAAATTTTCACAAAGTATCTATCACGGGTGCTTCCTCCCAGATGCCCGCCCCGGGCCGGCACATCAATGAACTCTTTGAGAGTACTCTGGGCTGATTGTATTTGATCCCCCACTCTTAGCCAATCTGTATCAATGCCACGCCGGCTTCCAACAACAAAATCACTTATCAAAGGTTTTAAATTATCTCGTTAAATACCCTTATATTATATAAACCCATTTAGGAAATGTCAACAAAAAAAAAGTTCTAAGATTACAAGATAAATATTTAATAAATAAAGCTGTATTTGCAAAAAGAATATTCATAAAGCTTGAATTGGAAATATGTTTGATAATTCCATATAATGACAAAGAGTACTGTGCGTAATTGATACATGTTAACATTTGCGTTAAAATTAAATTTTACGAGTACATTATAAACACATTAAAATTATTTAAAATATTTTCATTGTTGTAGAGTGAAAGCTTAAACCTCTTAACTATGCGATGACAGTAAAATATTGAATTGTATAAAGACTCATTGACTATTTCCATAGAAATACACTGAAAAAAAAATCACCCCTAACAGTTAATCACCACATATAAAGTAGAATAAAACATTCACAAGCTGCGTATACTTTGAGTACAGCTTTTCCAAGCGATTGATCCGACCAGTCTGCAAAATGAAAATATCTGATCATATAATTCAAGGCATTAAATTATATTCAAAGAAAAAAGCTTTTTTCCATGATCCAGCGCCGCACTAGACGTCATAAATTAGCCATTCCGCTCCACCCTCCCTCCGTCATTCTGACTTTAAATTAAGAAACATATTTTCTTTTGTTCGTCCATTTGTTTCTCGGGGGCGGGGCTGAAAAAAATCTCAAAAAAAAAACACCAACAAGAGGAGATAAATAATATCCCAAACAGAGAGCAGTAAAACATTGTTCTCTTGCGAGCGGCACATGGGAGAGATACTTGAAAACAATTAAGAAACTCAAACAAAACGAGTAGCGATTTTGCATATAATTGGCCATAAATTAGATTTTTTTTCAAGATTGACGTTGTACTTAACTCAGCCTGACCTGGACAAATAATTAAACTGTATAATCACCTACGCCGAAGAGATTTTTTACAAAACAAATACAAGACTTTACCGCACTTGTATTTAATTATTTTTAAAAGCTGTTATGTACTTTGGTGAAAAGTATACTTCTGTATTGTGTTTAAAATGAGGGTATTTAAATAAATATTTTATGCAGATTTTTTAATTTCCTCTAAAGAAAAGTTTTACCCAGAGTGGGTTCAAATGAAATTAAACAAAAAATAATAATAGTAGAAACTATCCCAGTGAAGACATTGTTATAAATTAAACCATTTTTTTTTTGAAGATTAATTTTGATTTGAAAACGAAATGACGCAGAAAGTCTCATTGATTTTTATCAATTGTCTGTATACTAATAGGTAATAGTATAATTTAGCTTCGTGGTTTTAACTGGCGACTCAAAGCACTGGTTTTATGCCCGTTATGGCAGGATAATCCTGAAAATGTAAATATGATTGAAGATAATTTCTTTTGAAATTGGTTGCAAGGTTAATTTTGTAATAGAAATAAACATTTGGAAAAAAATATAATGATTTGCGTGTTTGAAAAAAAAAACATTGAGTACGGCTTTTATTATTGTATAAAAAACGTATTTTTATATTCAATAAAAAACGGGCTAAAAATATTAAAAGCCCATACTTCTTAAATACCAATTGTGGTGATTCCACCCCCTGCCTAAGCTAAAAAATATAAATACAAAAACCTTAATTAAATTAGACGCGAACGTTATAAAATTCCTAGTAATAATTTTCCTGAAAACTTTTAAAACAAGAATTAACTTAAAACTAGTGGTTCAGAATTGTTTGATTGAGGTAAATCTTTTTTCGCGATATTGGCCACCTTTGAGAACTGCAGCTCTCATTCCATCCCCAAGTTCAGGTATCTTAAGTGCTTCGTATTGTGTACAACACGTACAAGCAACCAAGACAGTGACTGCCAACCCAACGCTCCCTAATTTTTTTCGACAATCTAATTCCGCGTACTCTTTATGACACGGGCGAGTCCTCTGTCCAACATTTAACGGTATAAACGAACACGAATCTACTCTGAATTCAACCAATCAAATCTGAACGAGAGCCAAAGAAACGAAATCCGTCAATACAAAAAACATTTTCTGCTGCAATTTTGTTAGGACTTGCAATCCGTCTCGAACTGAAGAGAACTCCTTGTGTTTATGTTTAAAGTTGCGGGCCGCCAAAGGCAGGACACCGGATGATCGGGAACGTTGGACGACGGTGTCGCCGAGTAATTTATATGTTCTGGAACAAGGGAAATTAACCCTTTCTGCGTAGTTAGAGATATGACGAGATTGTTTCTGTATTGTAGACTCAATTCCTCAGCCCTCAATGCAACTAATTTACTCTCTACAGTTAGTACAAAATTTGGTACGGTCGACTCGGACGCTCCCGTTTTCTCCGAAGATCAATTATTGTTCCACAACGGCCGTTAGAACCCTATACACCCTAATCTGAACTGGAGGCTTTCACTCCGATTGTCGCCTGATATCAGGTTCACTCAGTGATTGTGAGTTTCAGATCAGCGTTACAGGATGACGGCCGTTCCAGTAGAACGCGATCTAGCGGCTTAATTCGAATTCGGCGGAACCCGCGAGTGTCCAAATTGTGGTAATATTATGTGTCAGGAGATTATTTGAGCGGCTACGCTCTAATACATACAGGGTACTAAATTTAATACTAAACACGGTAGAAAATTCCCCTTCGGCAATCCTAGCATCGAAGACTTATTAACTAATTTCTTAAAATTATTACATATAAAAATATCATTGATAATACACGCTCCCTAACTTGGCCAATCTAAAATAAACCGCACGCTCTCTTCCGTTCAACGCGCGAACAGACGCTAACGTTAATGTCGGTAAGTACCGCCCCAACCTTCCCGGCAATGCAACCGCAGACGCTCACAAAATGGCGTCCCAACCCCGCCGTAACGCAACAAGCCCGCGGAAAAATATATATACTACCCGAATACTCAAAATAAAATACGCCTAAATATCTAACATATAAAATATTCCTTAATACCAATAGACGCCGTTAGTAATCCGAAATACAAGCTAATTTGAATACAAATATTCCTCCAGCTATCCGAACTCCCAGCGGCGGAAATTCCTACGAGCACGCGACTCCGATATTTATTTTTAATACGACTATTTACTGAGTTTGTTAACGTATCCGGGAAAAAGAAATGGATTCAGCGGAAAGCAAAACGATGCCACCTCCAAACGCAAATTAAGCCTGACTGAAACGCGTGCGGCGTCCCAAAGAACCGTAAGCCGCTCGGCTACAAGATCGCGTATTTCTCCAGGTAAAATACAGAGCATATAAAATAATATAAGGGTAATTGAATGATCTCAGGTGGTCCGTGAATAGCGATCGAAAGCCCCTAATGAGATTTGCTGTAAGAAAAGTACACCCAAACATTTAAAATTAACATAAACCCAAATTAAATATACCATAGAAATACACAATACGATCTAATTTAGACGCCTATCATATGACCGTAGAGTTAAATAATAATAACGTAAATTATAAATCTACCCTGGATTAAGACGCCGCGGACGAACTCAATACAATTAAAATTAACCTATAACCTTACTTAACAATACTACATTAATCGAATATCGAAGCTGGAAGAAATAACACATAATAACACGCACGTCGGCCCCTTCGCGTTCATAATAATCAGCGTATAAAATAAATTGAAACTCATCCGTCTGCTTCGATGTTCCAGCTCTCCGATCGGCAGCATCCCTTGACCACTGAATCTACATTTAATTAAAGATTCGAAATAATATCTAATTATTTGGTATTTAAAAGAGACGCGTTCATCCGGGACGTGACTGCTCGCCTTTGTCTTCTACACCAGAAGGACCCGTCTGCTCCGGCGATGACGATTGAATGCCCATTTTTGCGCGTCGGACGCTCTCGAGCCGCTGACTTTCTACCTGCGAAGGGACCCTACATTCCAGAAATAATGTCAACCATGTGTGGCGCACTTGACATGGCCTCTCTCCTGCGAAAGACTCCAGCCCCTAAAGCCCCTCGGTTTTTTTTTTGCCCGCGAGGTTTGAAATAGCGCCCCGCAAGATAACTTCGAATAATCTCATAGTTCATTATTTGCGACGCTTCGAATTTACGAATCGTCACACAATGAAAAGGTAATTTCCGTCATTTTAAGCTTTTAATTTGATAACAACTAAATATTAGTTATGATAATTAATTTAAAGTACAAATAGATTTAAGGAGTTGCTTTCAAATATACTAATCTTTATCACTGGCTGAGTATTCAGAATTCGCAGAAATCGCGACTCGGGGGGGAGTCGTACCCAAGATATGGGGAGTAAGTAGGTAGTCTTCTAATGAGATTAACATTCTTGGTGACGCGGCTAGGGGGTAGTGCTGAAATGTAAAAGCACCCTAAGCGCCCCCGGCGGTTCTTTTGCTCACTGTCACGCAAAATAAGGGTGGTTTTATGTTCTTGTCGTTAATGTGTCAATGATATTTATACTGCGTTGAAATAGTCATTTTGCGAAAGTACTTTTTAAATGTCAACATAATTGTATTCGTAAAAAATAAATGCTAGACCTTTACACACGAATAAAGTTAAAAGTTAATGATGTTTATTTAAAAATATTAATGTATATTCAATAAATTTATTTATTTACCTACCTACAAAAATGCAGGTTGATTTGATATGTTAATGAAATTATTAATAATTGCTATGTGGAAATATCATATTTTTTAGCACCTATAGTTAGAAATTGATTTTTTTATGCGGACTGACTATTTCTACAGTTAATTTTATTTATATGCTTTTAAATTTTCTTTAAATTTGAGTGCGACAAATAAGTACCACATGGAAAACGAGGACGTGTTATAATTGTTGCATAGAAACGCACCGTTGAAATATCATCCCTTAATCACGCCAAAAGTAAATTAAAGCAAAATCCAGGTAGTAGCACCAATATTTACTATTAAACAAGCCACTAAAATTCACCCCTAGACTATCCGCTAACTAAGGGACGCGGCGGATGGGGTGGGCGGCCCGTCTGCCGCAGAACACGCGTGAGGGACCTTTGATCAGGTCCGCCTGGGAGCGCCTAATGATTTTACCTTCCCGATTCTTTGTACATTCTTTCAGCCAAAGGTTTCTGTAACAAAAGGCCCTGATCATGACGCGGCTTGATATGAAATCTTCAAAGTGGGGATTTAATTTTTTGCCGACCGCTGATGGGAGCGCCTGAGGCGGCGAAGCAACTTGCCAAGGAAGCTACCCGCTGCGGGAACACAGATTCCGAATATTTTTAATTTAATTTAAAAAAAAAACTGCTGATTGGAATGAATATATTTAAATAATATTTTTTAAGTACTGAGGAAGCTTAAAAAAGATTACCCACAATACTTAAGTAGTGGAGATTATTAACCATTACTTTAATTAAATGCACATACGGCTTATAATTTTTCTAAACCACGTATCAAGGATTTTCGATGATTGATATTAAGTTGAATTATATTAACAAGAAAAGTGTAAAACACAAACCTTCTTAACTGAACTTGATTAAAATGAATATTTTTATCCAAATATTATATTTTATATTTATCAGAAGTTACTAAGCTAGTTTTAACATTTGCAAAGTATGAAATAATCCCAATTAAGTTAGGTACAATTTTAAAATAAAAAAAAGACAAATGTGTAAAACATTATTTCTACATGTATAAATTAATACAAAGAGTTTCTGCAGAGGTGATTTAGCACGAAATAGTTTTTAATGTAAATGAAAGGTTAATCTCTGTTACATATAATTATCATTAACATTTATATAATTGTATAATTTTTTTATGGATTTATCTGGGTCAAGATTAATAATTTATTCGGTGTGATGAAACATTGCTTCGATTTTGACATCTAAATATTATTGATGAAATATTAACAAATTTAATTGATGAGATGACAGCGGAAACTGCTTTGAATTGAAATATGTTATACACGGGGAAAACACGTATGAGATTAATTAAAATAAAAGTGCGTAATTTTTCACATTCTATAATTATTGATAAATTTACTAATACTGACTAGTATTTTGTTAGAATTGGTTTTGTAGATAAGCGAAACTTGGTTTATACAGTATAAATTAACATAATAATGTTTTGGAGATTATTTAAAAAAAAAATAATATATATATATATATATGGTCTTTTATTTTCATTTTATAATACGCTCCTTGCATTCGTAAACATTTATAATCGGAATAATTGTTGAACACTTCAACTTGTCAAGATGTATTACATTTGAAATATTTTGATAGATTGGTAATTGGATGTATAAGAATAGCGGACCCTCCTTTAAGAAGCGCTGCTGTGATGTATCAAAGCACATCACAGACAAGAAGAATTATTTTTTCTTTGCAGGTATTAAGGAGACTGTTTTTGAGCAATAATTGGCCGTCGTACAGTGTTTAACCTATCAAGTAGCTTTGTTCATAGTTAACAAATTTATCTGACATTTTTGTGGATTTAATTTGCGTAGGATCAAATAATTTAAAAAATAAAATTCTTTTATGATTTTTTTTTCTTAAATTGTTAATATTATTTCTTAAAATAACAAATATCGGGTTTGATTGTTCATAATCTTGTGAGTAAAATTATTATAAACGCGATATTACAGGCAATAATTATAAAAATTCATTATAATAATATCAGCTGCCAAAAAATACAAATACATGTATTATATGTAGAATATCAATTCAAATATAAACAACAAAAAAAAAAATCTTTTTCGAGTCAAGAAGGAATCGAACCCAAACTTCATAGGGTATTAAAGCCTTTTGACCACTGTTGCTCAGTGGAAGAACAACGATACTTGATTTGATATTACGCTGGGCCGTAATAGCTAGATAAAAGGAGTATAATCAAAGCCCACCTGTGTCTCGAAAAAAAATTCGACGATTTTTCTTGTTGTTTCTTCGTATTAATCGACATTACACCTGTAGAGATAAAAAAATGTGGATTTATTTATAATAAACCTCATCGGTAATTCACTGAAATGTATTGAATCTATCGTTGTAAGTTTATAAAAAAATTAAAGCAATAAAATAATAGTTACATTTACATTCTTTTAGGAAAGAGGCGGCGGTGTACTTAGTCTTTAAGATTTATTTATATACCTAATTAATGTGATATCAAGATATTAAGTCGTTATAACCGAGCATTGTAAATATTAAAAAATATATATGTTAATTTGAAGTAACCAATCCTCGTTTTTCAAATAAATGACAGTCAAATATCATCTCAATTCAATTAAATTTGTGAAATGTTATAAGTGTTGAAAAAAGAAAAATTATTAAAAAATATATTTTTATGCTTTGAAATTATTACCGGCGTTAGTGAAAAATCCCCCAAAATTACTTTTACTGAAAAAAAAAAAATACATAAGACTATTAAAAAAAAAAAAACAAGATTTTTCGTTAAATTTTGCTAAAAAAATTATAAACTTAATCATAACAGAAGTTTCTAATTCTAATAAATAAATTTAAAAAAGCAGCGGAGGGAGGGGGCAGCAATCTGCATTACCGACACCCTCCCCAAGCCACGAGGGCAGATATCGTCAAACTGCGGGCCGCGCAATCGGCTGGGGGGCCGTAACTTGCGGGTAACGGCTGACGCTAATGCCCGCCCGCCCATTCGTCGTGCGGACCCCCCGTTGGGGGGCGCTGGGCGGGGCGGGGCTCGCCGTCGCACCAGCAGCAGGTGAAGTTTTTAATATTCATTTTTGCAGGCATGCTTTGTGATTCAAGGACGCCGGATATTGCATTAATTCTGATCAATTGATTTGCGTGGGAATTGGTGCCACGACTTGTTTTTTTTTTGTTTGGATGTTATTTAATCACAGCCCAATTATATTTATTACAGATTTTCCTAATAGCATTGTATATACATTAAGCATAAAGTATTTATTCACGATTTGTATTATAAGAAGAAAAAAAAACTCATTGATCGCGGCTTAATTGAGTAATCCACTGCACGAAGCATATTCCATACAGATTAATGCAAAAAGTTTCGACTGATTAAATACTATATAGCACATTTGATAAAACCGTAATAAATAAATTATTATCTTTATTTCAAGGTTTTGCATTATTTCCGTAAATAACATTTAAAAATTGCTAATATCAGAAGAGATATTATAGCAATTTGATTATATCACAAAAAATATGAGAATCTTGCTCCTGAAATTTTGAATGGCTCCAATTAGATTTTTTGATTGTGTCATAGCTTGACAGAAACTGAACGGTTTAACCTGTTAAGTGTTTTAAGATTGGGTAGATTTTGAAGCAGGTGATACATAAAAATTTTCAGTAGGTTAATAATTTGAATTGAAAAATAGCCGAAAGCGAATTTTTGAGGTTTGATTTCATCAGTTTGTTCTGCTGATAGAAATCCAAGTATCTACTAAAAGCAATTTAAGAGTTTATGTTTATGTATGTTTAAATTTTTTACACACAGCAAATATTAAAAAAGAAATGTATTTTTTTAATAAGAAAAAATCAGAGCTGATAATGAAAACTGAAGTCTCAATTAGATCGGTTTTGGTCTATGTTAAAATTATGTTATTAAAGGTATCTTAAGCCAGGTATCTACTAGAAACGGTCTCTAAGGGTGATGATGACTTACATTGATTAGAATCTTGCAGAATCCAGAGGAATTATTGATGTTTGTGACGTGCGCTGTATTTGCCTCGTGATACAAGCAACTCAATACAAGAGACAGTAGCTTTAACTCATGGTTAAAATTAAATATTAGCTTTACATTGAAAAAAAAAACCAAATTCGTCTAAAAAACAAATTAAAAATTTGAATAGCCATCAATACATTATTAATATTAAGGATAATGATACGATGTAAAATAATAGATTTCAATTTAAAGCTTCAAACATGTTTCAATCTTGCTATATTAAAAAAACCACAACATTGATTGTATTAGCCAGTTTCCGGTCGTTTGAAAAAGTGTTTTTAGCCTGAGGCCGGATACTCTATGGTGGCATCGGAAATAACTGGCGGTGCAAAAATTAACACGCATCTCATTAGTATAAATTATTCAATTTGTCTTCCTGATTAATTCAATTGTCTAATCCAAACACTTCTTAATTAAGCACCGAATCTCAAACATTTAAATACAAATAGTTAGTAATATTTATGCATGTTCAGAAAAATATTAATATCGTCTTATAAAAACACGTTTGCACACGAATCTATGCGAATAACTAAGAAATTACAACAATGCACCAGTAAAGCTGAGTACACATTAAAAAAATAATTTAAAAGGTGTAATAATAACAAAAAAAAAAAAAGTATTGTGCAGTCTCATCACAACTCCCTTTAATTACATTAGATTCGTACATCTTTACATATTTTCAAGACTCGTATTTGGTTATGGGAACTACCTCTGACATTATCAAGGTCATCTGCGATTGTCTTATTCGCGGGGGCTCTTGAGCTTATTTCGCTAATAAATTTGCAAAATTCCGCGTCTGTCAAGATAAAAGAAATCTCACGCTTCGCATACATTTATAAAATACTGGATAACCCACTTTTCTCACAACCAGCACTAAAATTTGTCTGCTAAAATATGCTAAGTGTGCATTCTTTGGAGATTAATGTCTCTAAAATGACAAATAGATAGAATTTAAAATCTTTTTAAGATCTATTGAAAAAACACAAGTGCGCGTCTCCAGTGGCTGATTATTTAAATGATTTCGAGAAAAAACTTTCTCTCTCTGTTGTATTGACAGATAATGTCTAAATTAAAAAAAAAATCCGAAATTATTGCTCACTATCATAATTGCCCGTCATAAAATGATGAATAGGTAATTTATTTGCAATTAATGTAAAACGAGTTTATTTTTCTCGTCTCCATCAATCACAGCTGATACTAAGTAAATACTTATCAATAATTTGCTATAATAATACGTGAAGCCCTGGGCATACCGAGCGGCTTGCAGTGAGTACAAAATACGATGTCTAAGTAAATATAATAAATTATTTATATATACATTTAAGGTTAAAAATATCTTTCATATAACTTTAAAAATTTTAAATAATAATTTGGTTGTCAGATGATTTTTTTTGGCCTCTGTTAAAGTTTTCAAGACAATCTACAGTTATCTCCCTAATTATAGAACCTCTTTGTACACAAATCGGATTTTAAAAAAATATATAAAACTGCCACTAGTCTTGTAAGATTTGAGGATATTTCAGGTACTGAAACAAAGCTTCATTAAAAAAAAAAAAATGAGGTTACAATAGGGATAATAAATGTACTACACGAAAATAAATATTTTCTTTATGATTTATTTATTATAAAAATGTTTTCTAGATTTTAAATACTACTGACATTTTTTCAGGTTAATTTAGATTGTTCATTTTCCAATTATTCTAAAAAGAAACCATAATAGATTATTATTAGATACGTTCGGAACGAATCAATCATTTGCTGTGTGGGTGGGTATTGTATCAACACGAGTTAGAGAATGTTTATTTGAAAGTAAGTGATTGTGTGGCAGCAACTTCTCATAGATTTTGAAGCAAGAATAAAATTTAATTTCCAAAAAAAACAACATTAAGTTTAAATAGAAAAAAACTTTGAATTAGGTGGCTGATTATAATGTATTACATTTTATTTTGTATAAATTTTAAAGTAAGATGCAATATCAAAAATAATTTTATAATGATATAAAATGCAAAAATGTAATTTTTTTTTTTAAATTTGAGTTTAATTAATTCAGAAGCGTCTTCAATAGTATCGATATGTTATAAAACAAATGTTATGGTGAAAATAAATAACTGCAAAATAAAACGCAAGCGTTCTCTGCCTATTTTGAATATTTTATGAACGAGTTTCATTAATGATAAAATTTATTTAAAATATGATTATTTAAATTCATATTTATTAAATTTGAAGTATAACTGTTTATGTAAAAAAATGTCCCTGCCCTGCGAGTGTTTCGCGAGCCAGCCGGTCAGGGTGGATCGCCGCGAGCTAGAAGCAGCTGATATGAAAGAATTAGGACATTTTCAGCTTTAAACCACGTGTGTCGTATTATCCAGTGGATAAATAACCAGCGCTGTAGCGTCACCAGTAAAAACTATAAGGCCCCGACTAACATACTGCCGGTATTCACAAACAGTGCGATACCATCGCCGTATCTGGCTCACAAGCAGAAGTAAACTTGGAATTTATTGAATCAAATGTAACCTGCTCTCTGTATTATATTTGAAAACAACATATTGATGCACCTATTCTTCCAAAAATTGTTACTAATGGTGAGTGGTATTTTTCTCTCTCAACTATTTCATCCACTAAGTAGTTGTCATTTACAATCGGTGGTAAAATTTAGTGAGAGTTTGTCTATTCGATCTTTGCCCAGACAGGTAAATTTCAAAATGATGAATGTGACTCACATACGTCAATTTATATTGGCACAAATTGATTCAGCTTAGCAAATAACAAAAAAAAAGTTGCACGACATTCAGACTAATTTAATTTCTATTTTTATAAATACCAGTTAACTTACTATAAACGCAGTTGCCATGGCATGTCAGACTTGATAAAGTCAGACAACTTACGTAAAGTCAGCAGTCTAATATATGACGGAAGCAGATTCGAGAGTTAGGTTAGGTTAGGTCTATGTCTGATTGATTACGATAAACATTTAAACTGGCCTATTATCGTCTCGATAAAAGCTACCTGCAATTATTCATTGACACATTATTATAGTTATTTTTCGCAAGTGATTCGATCTGAAGTCTGTTTTCCTAACTATGTATATTATATATTCTTTTACTTCTCGAAACACGCCGTGATTCAGAAGGCTGACTATTGACTCTCTTTTCGCAATGTATTCAATGAACTAGAGTACCCGTATTAGACAGGTCGTGGAGTCTCTCTCTTTTAAAAAAAACATGCAGAATTACACGATTGTCTTGCCTACCACATTACTTGGACTGTTCGCAACCCACGCCATTTATTGCAGAAATCTATTTAATTCCATTACTTAGCTTTTTTATTGGCAATATGTTTGAATTCCGCGTGTACACGATAATCCATCTTAATTATTGTTATGCAGCGGTTCTTTAAATACATCGTCTCTGAAAGACTGATCGGCGAAAACAATACTTGATGAGCTTCAATTGGGTTTCGTAAGAGTGCTGTTCGTTCGCGTTTTGCTAATTTTATTTTAATTTGTACAATTTTTTTGAGTTGTTTTCTTTTTTTATAAAATTTACTCCCCGCCCCAAATAAGCAATGCAGCGACATAACGTGCAACTGATTTACAATTAGCCAATAGGTACTATTTTGCTTATTACAAATCGGTTGCAAGCGTTGTCGGCGTTACGCTGTACGTACATGTATAATATACGACGGTTTAAATGATGCGCCCAGTCGTAGACGGCCCCATACGTGGAAGATAATTTTCACAACATTTGAGAAGTCCGCATGTGTAATGGGGAACACCAATTAGCGTGATCATCTTCGGTCGCAAAAAAAAAACTGATTTGGATTCGTAACGCGCGCTTCCTGCTCGGCGTTTGGGCATTGGAAAGTGCGCTTCAGGATTATTTATTTTGCCTTGTAAAAAAGTGATCCGATTTCTTGGCCGCGCAGGGGCGTCGGGAGCCGCGGACCGTTGCGTCACCAGAGCCGGACTTTCTCCACTGGGCCGGTCACGTGGTCGGACATCATTACCGGCTGGCACTCGCGCCGGAGACTTTTTTGCGCGCAGCGTTAGTCACTTCGCTCTTCGTGGCTGCAGATGCATATTTATTACTAATATAATCAGTTCACACATAGAAGATGATTTAAAGAAATTCTCAGAAAAATATCATCGTGATTTGTGTGGGATTTGAACCCACATCCCCAGGCTTACATGGCCGGTGTACTGACCGTTGTACTAACGAACCATATCCATTAATCGAGAATTTTTAACAATCATACTCTACATATGAACCAATGTGTTCAGTTCAACCAATATTTAGTGATTTTCAATTGGTTCATGTGGTTCGTTAGCACAATGTTCAGTACACCGGCCATGTAAGCCTGGGGATGTGGGTTCAAATCCCACACAAATCACGATGATATTTTTCTGAGAATTTCGTTAAATCATCTTCTATGTGTGAACTAATGTGGAGAAATTCAATATTTTTGACAGAGAGTACTTGGTGGAATTCCATTTTAATATTTTTGAATAAAATACTTGCGTGATTTTCCACATTTTCGTTTTTTTATTCACATTTAGACTCTGTTTGATAATGCCAACGTGAAAGGTTGGCGAAACCGGTCACTAATAAAAACGAAAATGTGGAAAATCACTCAAGTATTTTATTCAAAAATATTGAACTAATGTGCCTAATTATATTAGTAAAGAATATAAACCTGTATTAGGTGATAAATACGCATTTGATTGACGTTCAATCCAAAAATATGCATGCATATTTATTAATTGCTAAATGGCTATCTGCTTTTGAAGACAGATTAAAATAAATCTTTTAAAAAAATTGAATACTTCATGAAACCACTGAGAGAGTGATAGTTATTTTGCTCTCTCAATGCATCGTACTTTTTTTTATTAGACGATGCCTAAGAAGAGGTCTAACCCAAATGTTTCTATAATAAACGATAACTTTTAATAAAATAGGCAGTAAAAATCATTTTCGATTATCAAAAATATAAATTTTATTTATATTTTAAACACCCCTAGACTTAATGTATACAAGTTTTTTTACGCGCTGTGTTACGAGCAGTCACTGTTTATGACCGCAGATGCATATTTATTAACTAATAAAATTGTTTTTATAGATAGATTTGCGACTTTTTTATATAAGCATAGCGTTAGATAATCTTGCACCGTGAATAAGTTTTTTTTTTTTGAATTCGTTATTTATTGTTACACTTGTCGGTTGCCAAGAATGCGTCTGTGTCAGCGTGAGGAGAGAGATTCCTTTTGCGACATGTTGGTATTGCCATGCTGGTGTTGACATGGACTGTATAAATGTACGCTCACGGTCTATGTTGCCATAAAGTAATTATAAATGAAACATATTTTTTCTTAGTATTTATTATCTATATTAGATAACTAATTGGTGGTAAAGTGCCCACTTGTATGTATCAAAAAGCCTTAAACGTTGTCATGAATATAAAATATTATTATCTGTGATTGTATGAATTTTATTCAAAAATATTTTTTATTGAGATAATAAGACAATAGACTGTGATAAAATTTTCAGTGAAGGTTTTTGCAGTGAATATTTTTTAAATTAAATTAAAAACGTGTCTTTATTTCAAATTTTGCAAAATTACGACATGTTTACTACCCACATATTACGAGAGAACCGACATCAGTTTTTAGTATGCATGTTTTATAATTTAGCATATGAACAATAATAAAAAAATGCTGAGAATAATTCAAGTCTCAAGGCTATCATAAATAATGTTTAAATTTGAAATTTTTTTAACGCCATTTATTATAAATTTCTTGCTCATGTTTTTAAAGATGATGTTTTTAAGTTTATTTCAGTTTAATCAAAAAGCAATTTTATTTATTTTGAAACAACTATAAGCATGGACTATTTTTTTAAGCCGTGTTTATTTACAGTATCAGAGAGAAAATATGCATATTTAATGCAAGCATAGAAAGTAGCTCTAGTGCAACTTCGAAAGATGTAATAAATAACTATGAACATAACAAGGATCCATTTTGTACCAACTTAATTTCTTAAAAGTTGATAATTTGATTTTTTTTGCTAATAATTCTATTTAATAAGATTTGAATCATATGGTATTGGATTAGAAAAAAGCCCTGTTGGTTCGAGATGTGTTCGGCCCATTCAATATCATGTATTGTCTAATTTTGGTTCCATTCGAAATACATTAAATGAACTCGCCCAGGTCACGAGTGGCGAGGAAACTGTTAAACAATGGACGACACTGAATAGACAAGATAGCGATTATATCCAGTATTAAAGATAACACACTAATAGAATATTAGCCAGCTTCGTGTAGATGAACATAATTTGTATTGTTAACTTTTTTAGTGTCATGTCGCGTCATTAATACAATTGCGTAAATATTAGCTATGAAAATGTTTGAATATGGTTGAGAAATTTATAATCACTGGCCTAATGCCTTTCTTTTTAATTAATGAAACGAAAGATATCATTGATTAAGATATTCGGAATCATTCATTCATTCAACTTGGAGTATTTAAAAATAAAACTTAAGCAAGATCTATCCAGATAACCAAATCAATACTGTAAGTGAAATTATTGTGTAGAAAAATTAACAAAAATGATATTTGTGCATTCGAAAATTACACATGTCTGATTGAAACCAGAACACACGCGTCAAAACGGCGACTAATATAAAATTAAAAATGATTATTGTAATCAATAATTAACTATTTAGTCATAATAAATTTAAAATAAAACATATACTAGTGCCAATTTACTAGGAATATTATTGCAAGCGAATCACTTCATGAGATACTTTAAGATTTTTGAATGTAATGCGATATAAAGTAATGGCGTTGGACTGACTTGTTTTTTAGCCATACGCACTTAAGTCCTTGTAATTAAGTAATTGAATATATTAATTATATAGGCCGCCGTTAGATCAGGTAAATTGTAATCAAAATATTAAGAAGAGTTTTCAAAAGTGCAACAAATATAATACTATCTAATTTTTTGAAATCTTTTTATCTGAATTTTCATCTAACAGGCTAAGATGCAAATATTTTCTCTGCCGCACGAAACAAACCGCAAAAAAAAATGAGTAGCGCCAACGCATTAATTATTGTAATGATATTTTTTCATGTTGTCAATTTGTGGTTATGATTAATTAATCTTAAGCTGGTTGAATTACGAAGACGCGTCATACTAAGCTGTTTGATAGGTGCTAATGACCGTGTGTGAGTATATAGAAACTTGACTCGGAATATTGTAATTAAATGGGTCGATTTCAAAAGTTGACACCGCATACTTGTCAACTCGATACTGCCAAATGATAATTCACATACATAGATTATATATGTTTGATGAACTGTAAAAAATATAATATATTGTATTTAAGTACATAATTGTCAAATCTTATAATCACAAAGGGTAATCCAAAGTTAACTGTCTTATCTATAAAGTGTTTCATAGTTATATAAATCTGTTTATTTAGTGGGTTTTGGGGTGAATTTATAATGTTATAATTGAAATAATAACGGTTTATTCTGTTTAATATTTTTGACAAAGAATACGAGATAAAATAAAAAGTACGACCGGTCCTTCCAATAAGATACATACCAGCATCTTCGGAGAAGAGCTCACTACGTTGCGAATTGTTGTCCAAACCGGTCGCTACAGCAAACGAAAAAGTACAGTACCAACAACGTTTCTTGATGACAGTGAAATCATTTTTAAATATCTGTACCACGATTGATATCACTTTAAAAAAAATATATTTATGGAACATAAAGTAATTTGTTACATTTGGAAGTCTTAAATAAGAAATATCTTATAATTACTGAAGGATATTAAAAATATGTTATTTTTATTCTATAAATGATGAAATATATCGTCTATAGGCTGTCATTAGAGGAAAACTTAAATGGAACTAGAACAATCGAAGAGGTTTTGTATTATTAAAAAGTACATAAGATGCTGCTTAAAGAAATTCTTTTTATATTGAAATCGCAAATCTCTTTCATCATAAAATGAATATGAAAAGCAAAAAGATTTGAACACATTTACTGTGCAAGTGTTACAACACTTGCACAGTGAATGTGTTTTGCAATGTATATTTAATAAAACGTTTATTGTTGGGTATAACATTATTCTTTATGGATACAGGTTAAGACTCAAATAATCAGTCATCGAAGTGTAAATTGTAATTTCACTAAAATTGTAAATTCTGAATGCAAATAATTTGAGGAGTCACCGCGTAGGAGGGAGGATGGCCGGAGGGTGTGCGGTTAATAGGCAGACCGTGTCTCATAAATATCCTTTCACTCCACGGGCCGGGCACACCTGAGCATCACTCTCGGCAAGTTTACTTTAAAGTGTGTTAAGGTGCTTTAAGAGCCAGTAATGGGCGAGGGCCGGGCGGCGCGCGGAGAAGCCTCCTCCACCCACATGCTGTGTGATTGCATTAAAATTATGTTCTATTACAGAAGGGGTAGAATTTTCACGGTAGGATTGGGATGGTCTCTGGACCTTTTTGCGATTGGATTCACCTCGTGATGAACTTTTTATCCAGTTCTCCACTAATGTTTAATTTATGTTCGTCCAGAAGCACGGAACCTATTGATAGCCCTAGTGTCCTTAGATACCGATTATCATGTTAATAAACATGCTCATTAACACATTTTCATTCTTAATTTTGCTTTTACCCAATTTATATGACGGGTTTTTAGTTAGTAAATTTCAAGGGAAAATCTGGTCCAATTATAATAAAAAATCCAACAATTGGCGCTTTTCAAATGGGCGATGACTTCACGTTTTTTTAAAAATAATATCAAACAAGTGACTCTTATCCATATTTCTATGTTCCCTACCCATAAAAATGACATAATTCTTCACACTTCTTTTAACCACCAGGTGAAATCCACTTTGTAGTCTGGTTTATAGAGTTGTTACGCGAGGAGCTATTTCAAATGGACGTTGTTTCGGCCCACCTTATTATTAGCCGACATTTAAAAATTTGCAAAAAGACACGATATTACCAATCCCACATATTTTTCGAAAGTATTAAGTGACAGTCACCTACTTAATCTCATAGTAATCCATGATTGAATTATCGGTATCATTTTGATGCTTTCATCCAGATGGGCTGTATTTATTGAGCAGTTCAGCTGTTGTCAACAAGATTAAAAAGCTCCAAGAAGAATAAACGGAGAGAGGATTCGATATAATATATATTTTTTAATTAAATACATATTATATAAATAAAATATATAACAATTAATAGTAACGAACAGTAACAAATGTATGTATATATATTTAAGTGTAAATGCATTTATCAGTCGGAAGTTGCTCCATAAAAATAAATTCAAATTTACCTTTGCATTTCTATTATATAATTTTGTTGTAATTTTAGTATTTGTTGTTTTTGTTTAAATTGCATAGGTGCTTCACTGGACTTTGTTTTGGCGTTAAAACATTGTAAGGGTAGGGGGTGTTAAATAACCTCCTCCACCCCGTCAAGTGCCACCCTTCCACCCTCTTCTCCCTACTCCTGGAACAGCACGGAGCGGACCAGCGCTTCAGTAACTGTTGGCGTATCTGATACTAAATTATTTTTACTCCCATTTTTAAAATCTTCAGTCTTTAATAACAAACAACGAAAGAATAACTAAAACTAAAATTAAATGCATTAAATGTATACCTATGTTTTTATTTTAAAGCCCGTACAAGTCAACATATTCGTTGAGAAGAAAACAAAAAAAATCGATTAAACACCTGATAGAATAAAAAGTTAATTAAGTTGAAAATAAATCATCAGCACGGAATAAAGTAACATTTTAAAAATCAGCATTACCAACTGCATATAATAGAAGTACTTTTTAGTATGGATTAAGACTCACCTTAGGTTATAACATCATTAATGCATGAATTTTAATCGGCTGTTTAAAAAAAGGTTCGGCACTAATTTTCTACATAAGAAAAATAAAGACCTAAGGCTGAATAGTTGCTGAAATTGTTGATGCATACATTAACTGTGTTCATAGTTACAATGTCAAACCACAAACTTCAAATATCAGTCGGCAGGATGCCATTTTAATTCTCAGTATGGGCAACATAACGATTAAAAAGAAAGATTACAAAATTACACAATAGTGATTATACTACTCAATGTCTCTTGTAATCTGTCATATAAAAATTTACATTGTTAGACATGTTTAGTGTGATGTAAAAAAATGTACCACGAGCCTATCTGAGATGTTAATGTGTACTATTATCTGATAATTATATAAGAATATTTACAATAGATGACAGGTTGAGACGACATGTTGAATTCATCGAAATGGTATGGTATATATTAAAATAACAATTAAACGAGTGTGTCTAAGCACTGTGCTAATTTTACTTGACACGAAATCATGCCTTGACAGGTGACAAGTCGAAAAGTATATCAGGTTTTTTTTAAGTATCAAAAATAAAAATAAAATATTTTAACTGCGGATTAATATTTTTTGTTCGGGCAACTACTTAATATAAATTATAATAACATATAAAATTTGCTATTGAAGAAGTACGATTTGTTATATTCGTTTTATGATTTCGATATTTTTGGCTGTCATTTGTTAATAAATTGTTTTATGTATGGTATAAACTAAATGTATTTTTAATACGCAATCTTGCAACTGTCATTTTAAAAAATTTAAATAATTATTTGGCTTAGGGGTTGTTTAAACAAATATACTGTAAATACAAATTAAAATGTAATGTATTAAATAAAATATTATATTTTATGGAACAAACCATAACATAAACCAATTCACTATTTACATGAATAATTGTTCAACATCCAATGTTTTGGATTTGTGTTGAAACATTATAATTACATTTTTGACATCAAAATATCATAATTCATCTTTTTTTCTCATTTTCTCTTTGCTTCTTCGTCAATAACGTTCACATTGATATCGTAAGTCCGGTGTGTTGTGCAGAAGTAGCACATATCCATTATATGTAAATTGAAAAAAAAACTACGCTTTATAATAATAATTATTATAAATTTCATAACAATGGAGTACATATAGAAAGCGCTATTTCACTAAATAGTAATGTTGAACGTCCAATGTTATAAATATGATTCAAGCCAATAGTGATTTGCTAAAAAAGAATCTCTGTTAGGTAATTTATTTCTCTATAAAATCAAGATTCTATTGCAACTCGCCTGATTGTTTTCTAATGTCAATACATTTTTGAGTTGAATAATATCCGTTACTGGTCATTACTACAAATAGAGAGCTAATACCAGTTATTTATTTCAGTTATAACTTATTTTTGATTATTTAGTTTCTATAAAATCACCCGCAAAACGTAGTTGTCTACTAAGTGGATTGCGTGAGATACAAGAGATCTTATTTATGATTTGTACAGTCATTATTATTATGTTAAAAATCAATGAGATATTAATGGACGATAAAATTACACGAAAGAAAAATATATTAAGTAATAGTAACCTTATCATTTATTGACGTTATTTTATACTAAATTTGATTTTTCTTTTTGATTTCAGTTTGGACAAAATTTTTGATTTATATATAATAAATAAATAAATAAATATATGAATACATATACATATGTTTTTGTGTTTGAGTAGTGAATAATGAAAGGCCTTCATCAATAAAAAAAAAGCAACTAATTGACAAGATAATTATGGCGACGAAGTGATAAATGAAAGTAAATATCAAAATAAAATTTGACGTCTCATAAGTGTATAATTTTAATCATACTGTATTTTAGGAATTGAGACATCTCTTTTCTGACCACGAACCCTTAAAAAGTTCTCTATTCAATAATACATTTGCGAAATCAGCTCACCCTAATGCTTCAGCTCTTCAAGCCCTTGAATATCTACTGCGATTGTGTCCGTTGTATTTTTTTATGTGACATGCTATTTAACATAGATAAGACAGCCAAAGAATATCTATTTTAAATTTAATATTTGTATTTTATTATCACACTGTATAAGAAATCAATAATTTAATTTCACGCGCACCCACAGCCCTAACTACTGTCTTTCTTCCAGATAAGCTTGATTACTTACTTAGATGCTCTTATAGGTTTTTACTATATTTAGGGTGTGGTCGGAAGAATTTCATACATTTTAAAAGATAATTGTAATAATATTTATTTATATGAAATATATACATGTTAGGAAATTGAATAAACGTACTGTATTTTGAAATTCGCTCGAATGTGCATAGCTTTAATTAAATTATGAGGATATACAGTTGAAGTATCACAGGTAGAAGTCACCTATTTCAAAGCGTGTTAGTTCACCTCTGAAACAAGAGTATCTCCCCGCATATGCCTCTCATCATGGTAACTCATTTTGTCAGGACATTAGCCGGGTAGGTTGCCCCTACCCCGCCTCCCTGGCGCAGAAGCCTTTTCAACCCCAGGTTAGTTAATGTGAGTTTAGTTGCGACTCTATTATGATGCGAATCAAACAATCAGGCGTGCTCGGCCATGTCATATTAACGTCAAGGGATGAATGACTTCAACTGAAATAATATTTTGAGTTTATTAAGGGTAATTAATGAATAATCTGATAAATATACTAAAATAATAATTTCAAATAAATTTCTAATTTATAAAAGACCGATACATCTTTTTTGATCGAATGAATGGTATTTGTGCTTCAATTACTTTAAGAGACAATTTTTTTATTCGTCTATAATATTTGTGATTTGGATATCTTAAAACACCTTTAAAACATATTGTAAAATTTAGCAAAGCATAAAAAATGAACATTTATTTAAATAAATTGAGAATTTGGAAAAATTACTTGGAATCACCCTCTATCTTTGCAGACACTAGAAAAACTCTGCATTGGAAGAAAGAGAGAGAATAGCTTAATAGACGCACTGAATATTAATTTGTTTTTATTTTAAATAGTGGCGGTATTCTTCTGTTAATTTTACCAAGAAAATAAAATTGAACCTTTTTTATCCAAAAAATATATAATATGTCGAATATATTGTTTTTGGTATCAGTACAAGACGTACTATCAATGATAATCTGAAATAATGAATAAATTTGCATTTTTTTACTAATACAGGGTTTTATGTTTGATTCGAGTATCTAAAATAATGTAAGCACGGGTGTTGTTTAATGGATCAGATATGAACTATTATTCTTACTGAGGCGTCGGGAATATTTGGAATATTTATATTGTTTATTATTTACGAATGCCAGCATACATTAGGCAAGCATTTGTCATGTTGTGTAAAAATAAATAAATGAAGCTGTCATTGTCGTCCGATCTGGCATTTATTTAATCGCGCTTTCGACCATCGTCCATCGCCGCGAAGGCTGTCTCGTCACGATCTAGATCTGTTTAAAGAAAGGTCAGTATTCTTAACTCGTGAATAGAAAACTGTGGCAAATAAGTGCATGGTTTTTATATGGGACTGTAAATCAAAAGAATAGAAAACATGCACTTAAAGTATGACTCGAGCATTTTACGAGCTTCTGAGAAAGAAAGGAAGTCTATGCTTTTTTAGACAAAGTAAAAGGATAATGACTGTCGAATTAATATATAAACTTTTAGTCATTCTAGAGACAAATAAAATTTGAAGATAATTATATTTATCAGTTGCATTGTTTTATAATGTGCTATTATATATTATGAAACCATTGCTCTGAAAAATAAAACAAACCAATAATCAAGTTGAAATGAATTTAAAAACTGGATTACTTATCCTGTTGTGACAACATGTTAATTTCCAAAATAAATATATGAATAAGATAAAAACGTGTTTGACACATACGGTATACACATGAAACGACGAGGAAAAAAAATCTGTTGCGGTGTCAGACAAGTGTGAGTAGACAATGATGTTTTATACAAGAGTTAAATAATCGTCGTACTAAATATTGTTAAGGCAACAGCACTTAATTCTATACAGAAATCATAAAAATAGAAAATAACATGTAACTGTGTAATTTTATACAAATAAAAAAAAAATTTAGATGTTGTAAAGACAATTAAATCCATTCAAGTCTTATACGTAGTGTGAAGATTTCTTATATCTAAAATGCGTCATTTTGCTAGAAACAATATAATCATTAGCGTTTCACAGCGGTCACTTTTGAGAGAGATATGTTTAAACGCCATAATAATGGTTGAAACGTTTAGTTATTAATATTTTTTTCTAATTTTATAGTCCATTGTGCTTGGCTGCACACACTTAGTGTTTTGAATTCCTGGTCGCAAAACATTTTACTGCCGTCTAATGAAGTCGCAAAAAAGAGCAAAAACTTTTACTTTGAATCTTTTATTGCGTGCCGTATAGAAAGAAAACTCTCCGGAGATAATTGACCCACAATTTTTGACCTTTCACCACTTCAATGGCGGTGTGCTTCGGAGGAGCAGGTGCTGCTAGGGCTGCCAATGTTCAAGCAATTATAATTTCTGTTTTGATAAAGGTATGCTTTTAAACCTAAAGCGTAAAAGTTACAAATGTTTCTCATACTTATAACGTTATTTGTTGCAAACAATTTTTTTAAAACAAAAAAAAAACTGCGAAAAAAATACTGTTTAAGTTTTGGCTTTCATAACTGATATTTGCAATAAAATGACACCCTTTGGAAGTGTCGTGAATATATGTATTTATAAAATAGGAAAAAAATTCATAATTAATAAAAATAATATAAAAAACGGAGGACCTCAAAAAGCAGTGAAAATGTACTTATTTATTTTTTATTAATATACACAGTTTTTTTTTCAATTTTATTAATTTAAATACTGCTGTGAAAAATTGTTTTAGTAATGTAAACAATATTAAGACGCTATTGCCAACCTTTGCTAAATTATTAATGTGAGATTTCCAATCCAATACTTCAGATAATTAAATGATATTTCATATTTTTTTATTCACTATTAAATTGACAATTCCTTTTAGGAACACGTTATAATGATACGCCGTACTTTAAAATATTTCATTAGTATATTTGTAAAATAAAAAGTGAGAGTTGTAATTAATACGTTTACATTATATTTTCGACCCAAGTACCAATGCCGGAGCCACCAATCACCGCCTCGCAGCATTAGTTTAGGAATCTTTAAACTAAAATTCTAAATATTAACGCTTGGGTCCGCGCAGATTGAATGTCTATACACAAAAATAAAAAAATATATAATTACGACTTCTTAATCAATCAAATAATTTCTTCCAGTCCGGCGAAGCGCACGTAGCTCTGACCATCTCCCATACGCCGAGGCAATTTAATTTTGAATGTTACTCAACCAGTTTCTTACGCAGAGCGGCCGAGTCGGTTTTGTGCTGCAATGCGTTATTTTATTGCCCGAATACATCTGTTACATATAGCGCTAAATGCTGGGAACGGCTCGCGGAGAAAGCGCCGACCTAAGGACTCGGGCGAGGTGAAAGGAACGCCTCGGCCGGCGATCGCGTATTTTCCAAAAAAATGCCACAAACCGAGCGTTAATGGTTGCACTAAGTAGCTGGATGGACCGTCCGGCAAGAGCCACACGAAAGCTGAAACTCGCCGTGGCCTCAATGCGCCGATCTGAAATCGATCAATCGACTTTTACATATCCGAATTTTAAAAATACACTCGCGCTTTTGCGAGCTGCACGCCGAAAATAGAATTCAACCGAACTAAATCGAAATTTAAAAAAAAAAATTCACCATTTTAATTATACCCATATGCTCGATTGGTTTGTGAAAAAATAGAAAATGAATGCACTGCAATTAATATTTTAAATAAATCAAACACTGTTTGATGATGCCAGCGTGAAAGGTTTGGCGAAACCGGTCACCAATAAAAAATAACGTCTTTCAAGATTTGATTCTATCTTACATAAAGCACCAATTCGATTTAATTTATTTTCTAAATGCCTTTACACCTAACTTTAATCATCATTATTTTGATTGGTTTTTAGAGTGTTTTTTTAAATTTTCAAAACTTTGTAAAAGTCAAGACGGAAACTTTTTATTAGACTGACTAGAATTATAAAATTTATAGAAATCTTGCGAATCGCTTAGTAACATTACGCAACTAAGGGAGTGTGCATATTTCCCGATCAAAGTGAAACTACCAGCATATCTTTCACATATACACCAGATACTTCCTCATTATACACCAAGGAGGTTAAATGGTAGGCGGGTCACTATGATACTTAAGCGCAGGCTTAAAATTATAAAGTTTCTTCAATAACACCGCTTTAACAAAATTAAGTTTATATTTTAAAATTAATTCTTATAATTATTCCCCGAAGCACATGAAGGCTGCCCTGTTTTCCAGTGGATTGCACACTTGCTTGTCGATTATACAGGCAGAACAATAAGTCTTTAAAATCTGTCATATTACATATGTATTTAGTATTAAACGTTTGTAAATTTCTTCAAAGAAAAGTTAAATATTTACCGTGGTTACTTATATACAACAAAGTCGGACACAGCCAAATTATATATGCATACCTGTGTCTTTTTCTATTAAGAGCAATACAAGGAGTGCTGGTAGACTTTTATGCTAAAGCAATATGATCTTGAAGAAGGCAGCACCAAAAATATACCACTGGTGCATATTTGGCGAATGATGCAAAGATTAAATATTTTTTTAAGCGTGAATATCTCACGCTCTTAGATACACATTAAATTACAAGCATGACCCAATTTTTGAAAAATTTCCGAAAATTTTAATCACACTTCTAAAAAACAAACGAGAGCTAGTCAGTCCAGTTGTAAATGATATGTCTATAAATTATTATTTGTTCATAAATTGTTGAACGCTTAGAGAATCTGCGGGATAAAAAATAGAAGCCAAGTGTTCATTTTTGTTGAACCGCATTAGATCCAGCGTGCAAGATTGATTATTATTACCTCTTGTCGAAAAAACACACACACACTCAGCCTGCACATACTTGAAAGAGAATAAATCGTTTTGTATGATTTCACATTCCCTGCTCCCAACAATCACTCATATATTATATTTTTGATACATTTATATCACCGCGGAGGCGGAAATGAGCAACAATCGCGGCAAAGAAAACAAAAGTGTTTTTAGAAATCACACTTGGTCATTTAAAATATAGCTTATTATAAACATCGTCTGCAACGACGCAGGACTTTCATTTCTAGCGGATGATGCAACTTGCAGGATACCCAAAACACTTAAAAACATTTTTATTTAATTATATATACAGCCAAATGGCTAGGACACCTCGATATATTTTATGATAGAAATTAAATTAGAAAAGCGTAAGCACTCGTATTATTGTAATGTTTTAGCTATTTTTCTGTTTATATTATTTTGATACTAGTCCTTTATAAATATTTTTAAAATATCTAAAATAAAATGAGAACGAGTAATTGATAGCAAAAATTTTCTGTAAATTAGTAGAAATTCGATTTTTTTTACAGACATAAATTTTAGAAAACCTGCACCAAATACGGATATTTAACAATATTTTTTTCTTTCATTTCAAGTTTCATATAACTTAAACAGCATATAAAAAATAAATCTATGGTGTCACTTGGGTTCGAAAACTTTTATAATCTAATAAATATGTATGCGAAATATCAATTATTTAAAATTAAAATTTAAAAAGGGTTAAAATTGTTTTATTCTTTTAATACAAGCGTTACGTCGCTTTCAATTAAATTGCAGTCGTCTGTTTAAAAAGTTGTACAAACCATTTTGCAATAACCTTAAGGTGACATTATTTACCCTTTATCATTAAAATACTCAAAATGTTTTCGTAACTCATGTAATTTATTTCACTGAAGATACTGCGAGTCAAAAGACGAAGCATTAAGATTATCACAGGGCTCTGTGCAAAAACCTGGAGGTCAAGTCACAGGAAGATGGATGACCATGTGAGGAGGTTCGCGGAAACCAATATTTATTTAATCTTAAAACCACCTGATGGTCGAATGGTCATCGTACTTGCTTTCTGAACCCGAGGTCGTTGATTTTTGTTTGGACGAAGTATTAAGTTATCGTAATAATAAAAATTATAAACATACATGATAAACACCTTACTGATGTTTCCATGATATTCATCTTGTAAAGCAAATGCATTAAACGTATCAATTTATCATTTTTTATAAACGTTTAAACCGTTGTAATAAGTCAGTAAAATTAAAAAAAAAAAAAAAAAGATTATATATTCAATGTTTATTCAAATCAAGCCTTTTATTTGATGTCTTGTAACCTGTAAATGATTACGTAAATAAATCATTTACGATGATGCCAAATTGTGAAACGAAGTATAAAAATTTATATTTTATTTAATAAATAAACAATACACGCCTTATTGTTTTGAAATGGTTACGCTGGCGTTGCAAATATGTTATAATTCGATTAAGCTTTGCAATAAATCTGTTAATTTCTGACGTTTTTGTAGTTCACATATTCAAATTTATTGCTGGACGTTTCTTGCACAATCTATCGAAAAATGAAAACAGAGGTAATATATTCGATCACTTAGCCGTGGACCGGACCGGTTTGACCCACAAATTGTATCCAACTGAGAAATAGTGTGAGAATTTGAACTAACTCAGAGCTTGAGAAAAAGGTGGACACCAATGATTTAATTGATGCAGAGAACTGTGGAAGTTATACTTTTCATGGCGTGTAAAATTAACAGTCTTTTAAACAAAGATTGCAACACTTTCTGTTCATTTAATATTTTATTATAATTGTTGATTTGATTCAAACGTTTATCTTGAATTACTACAAATTATTTTCGATTTCAATATACATTTTTGAATTTCGTACTTTGATGATCATGTTAAGAAAATTACATGGTTGATTAAATACGTTTTTGAATGTGATAAGAAAAAAATAGTGGCAAGCTATAGTTTTCCGTATTTATATAGCAACGATGCTTAAAGTATATAATATTTCACTATGATTTATTTATGGTTTTTTCAAATAATCTATTTAAAAATAATGGTTACTTTAAAAAACAGCTTAAATTTTATGAGTGATTTTCAATTATTGATAAAACTGGCAGCGCATACTATAAAAATATTTATTTAGCTATTTTTGGTAGTGAAGTATTAAAGTTCTTATACAAGATTGATTGTTTTATTTAGGTATTTGTATGGGAAATTATATTTTTATCTAAACACATACCTAAACCATGCTTCTTTGCTGAGTGGCTAATAATTTAAAATATTCTTTCAGATGATTTATAACAAATTGCTACATTATGCCCAAGATTTTGTGTATAGTAGTATTTTGGAAGAGAATAATTATCACAGGAAGATGAAAAAAAAACTTAAGCAAATCATACTGTTTTAAATGTAAAAGTTGTATTACTGTCTATTTATTTTAATGCGTATACCTTAATTGTGATTATTAGTGTAAACGTTGTTCAAATTCAGCAGAGCATTATAATTTATAAAGTAGGCACTGAAATTTGTAAATAATATTGTAATAAAATACCTAAAAATAAAGACATTCCAGCCCTTATTGCCATAATTTGTGATATATGCTATTTTTTTAAAGAAGACCTTGAGGCTAATTGATTGCAAAAAAAAAAAAAGAAAGAATCTCATGATCTTTTGAACGAAGACTGAGTGGCATGGGAAGGCTGAGGGATCCGCTTTGGCTAATATGAGGCAGGTGCTCAATTTATGAAATGGATTTTACTAGGCCTAATGAGATAATGAACGTTTTTATACAAAAATATGTCGTGCGAGTCAATATAAAATTTTATTTGACGTCAAATTAATATTACTGACGTTCCGCGACATTTTGTTAACGTAAAAATATTGCTTTCGACGTGCATAAAACAAACACTTTATGAAATATTTGATAATGTTTTTCAGAATATATATATAAATGGATATAGTAAGGATAAATATTTATTAAAATGGTTGGCAAGCTAGGATGGTGGTCTCTAATAATTAAGCTTAGTATCAAGAATGTAGTTACGGCGTCATCGCACGCAACAAAGTTGTAAAACTTGTTGCTGTTTATTATTTTGATGTATTTTCTTATATAGCTCAGTGGCAATAGTAGCGAAGCATTTATTTAAAAAAACTGGGTGCAAAACCGACACGTTGCATGGTTTTTTTTAAATTCTTTTCTATGTACGTCGATGCATATAGTTTGAAGATATCCAAGCAATTTATAATTTAAAAAAAAAATAAATCAAACGACTTTAACGAAAATAAGTACTATAAAAAAGAATTATAACAACATAAAGGTTAATTTTATTTCTAATATATTTTTATATTCATTTACACATGTTTGAAACGATTATTTTTTTCGTCCTTTTATGTATGAAAGAAATATTGTAATATAATATCAAAATAGGTAAACCAAAACTGACTTGGTTCATAAACCATCTTTGATTTTCAGTAATAAAAAATAGTAATTTAATACATATGAAAAAGTATATATATATATACGTAATAATTGCAAATGTGCAAATTTATTGTTAGTTTCACAAACGTCTTATTAATGCATTAAAGCATAAAATTACTCTAGCATTGCATAAGTATTTTAAATAAAATTTGTTACAAATTTCCAATCGTATAAATCTATGTCCGGGGCCTTCTTTGCTCGAGGTCTATTGAGATAATAAGAAAAACATGTTACATCTTACGGTTACATCAATTGTCATATTACGCTTGTATATTTTATTTTGCATGTTTGTCCAAGAATAAATTATACAGCAATAAAAATGACCGGATGAGAATTAAGAATAGTCACGACTTTTATCACGTTTTAGGAAATTACCAAAAAAATACATACTAAGTCATCAAATAAGTCTTTATATGGAACAGACGCATTAAGGCCTAGACTGATTGTTTTAGATTGCGTAAGGTTCTTTGTAGAGTGATAAACAGAAGTATGTATTGCTTTCAGAATGTGTCCATTCATCTGTGATGGGAACTTTCATCGCGCTCGAGGTTGCCGCCTAATATGTCTTTTGTATGCATTCAGTGTTGTAATGTGTAATGAACATTTTTTGTAATGAATTTTCTTTGTTTTGGTGGCAAAACTCTTTTGTGGTTAAAAGTAATGCGTTTTATTGTTTTGATTTCATGGGGTAATTTGCATAGCGCATATACGGTAAAAAATTGTGATGTTTAAATATCTATGATGTGTGTAATTATTTTTAGATATATACTGTAAGTTGAACCGTTTTTTGATTATCACTTGTTATCATAGACCATCAAAAGATACTATAAGATAAATTGTGCAAAATCTATATATTTTTAATTAACAAAAAAAAAAAATACAAATGAATTAATATTTTATACTCAACTGTCGATTTGTGTACAGTAATTAAAATCTTTTTTTTTTTACGAATATTTAAATGCACATAAACAAATCTAACATGCGTTTTTTGTTTGATTTAAAATCACGGGTTACTCGGTACCCGCATTTGATCATCGATTAATCGTCAGTCATTAAATACAACCAGAATACCGCATTTATGATGACTGAACTAAAAACAAACAGTAAACTTGGCCAATTATTATTATATACCAGACCACATGGTCCGGGTGGTCAGTCTTGTATAGATCCTCGATCAGAAAAACCGGTCGATGTTGCAGATAGTTGAGAGATTAATTAAATCAACCATGTTAAGCAAGTACAAATAATATACGGTGTGCATTTTATCTTTTTTGCATGTATTGTAAACATTACTTAGATTCGTCACGATAAAATAATATCTTTAATGGTTACACAGTAGTATCATTTACATACTTTGTTAAATATATACTGTCCTTGCATATGAAAACGAGGGTAAAAGGGCGATTTGCCTTATATGAAGATTGTTTTGTTTAATCACAATAAGTAATAAACTGATATCTTATCAAGTTTTATTTTCAATTAGTTAATAATTCGATAAAACTAACTTTCCAAAAAATTTAATAACTATTCGGGTTGGATAATTGAAATTAAAGATTGTACAAAAATAAAAAAACGCCTTGAAAATGTGTCATAGTTTTTATGTGGTTTTATATGGATATCATTTATTTAAAACGTGAAATAAATTATGAAGCTTTTACTTTTCTGATTATTTATTAGCATCCGACAAGTAAATTAATAGGACGGATGATCTCGACATGACAAAAATTAAAAGTCATCGAGACCACTAAAAAAAAAAATTATTCTGCAAGAGTAATGAAGAGATGTAGCGACCTTTATATTTCCTCGAATAATTGAATACGACGAATATTCAAACCTTTAGCAAGTTTGGTTTGCAAGTCAGTGTCGACTGAAATAATTATAGGTAGTCAATGTTTCAGATTCAACCTTAAGCAAAAACTTGCCCCACGGAAATTCAAGGTAAGATTTGCCACTTGTTTTATTATAGGTTGTTTATGGTGAGTATTGTTTAAGTCGTATAGATACAAATCTTTGCCTACAAACTATTGTGACCGCAAAACAAGTGGCAACAAATCATACAGTAATCAATGCGATCAACACGACTGGCACGCGTTGGTTACCATTTGCTCTCGGTGAAGCTGCTTACTGGCTGCGGTATGCAAGATGGACCCAAAGATGATTCCGGTAATCGCTACTTTGTATCCAACGAAGAAATTTACGGCTAATACACACGCAGCGACACAACTTGCAACTTATTAGCCAATAGCGTTTCTTTGTTTTTTTGTTGTAAAAGTTGTGTTTCTTAAAAAGATACATTCTTTTTTGAGAACGCATATAACTAGAGTGTAAATATATGACAAATAATTTACGTATTCAGTAAGTCAGATACACGAAAAATCGAGCGTTTCAACATGACATAAATAGCAAAGCGTCTCCATTTAATCAGAAATAACGATTACCTTCACACAATTCTATACAGCTTATAATTCATCGGATCTCCTATTTGGTCGGAACCAGTCTGTCTTGCGAAAATATAAATCGAAGCATGGAGGCTGCGATGTGGACCAGCACTCTGATGTCATACCCGCCTTGCGCCTCTGCAGATGGGCGCACCTCCGACGCTTCGTTACTTTCGCCTATCTTGCTTTTTTATTACTTGGACTTACCCGCCATCGCGTGAAGGTACTGTGAAATGTAATTTTATAGACTGAGCAATTGTTGAGAGGTATAACCAGTTTACATAAACACGTTGCATAGCGATTTGCTAGGCGATTTTGCATTTAAAGCACAATGGTATCTTAAATACTTAGCATTGTGATTTTACTACAGTAGAATATTTTCGATTGATTCTGAGAATGACATACAAAACATATTCGTTTAAATTCAAATAATAACCACATTAACCAATATACTTAAATATTTTTGTGTTAAAATTCGATCAGAGTATTTAACTCTAAATTTAATGGAAATGAAAACCTTCAAAACAAAACCCTCTCGGATTCATATTGATATTGTGATTAAACACAAAAATGAGAGACGTAACAAATTAAGACACAACAGCAGTTTCTTCTTATTACATCAAAACCACTTGCTACTTGCCTCTTCCATAGATTTTTTCTACTTCTAGAGTCAACATAAAAAAAATTGAGGCCCGCAAGCAGAAGATAAATAAGCGAGCATGCGGTTTTAATAAAAAAACAAAATTACAATAAATGTGTGATTATTGTAAACGATAAAATCACAAAATATCTGAATCAGATATGAAGGGTATTTATTTTTTCAAATATCATTTTTAAGTTGCATTTCTAGAATTTGAAACTGAGGCTCCTAGAGTTGGTTTTTAATAATTTTACCTCAAAGGCTTTGAGATCGTTGAACTTTATACACAAATAAAACAAAATAAAAAATTAGGAATAGTCTTTTTGCATCTAAAAAAAGTTATAAAAATAATTTCACTAATTATTGATCATCTGCATACAATTTAACTTACCTGACATGGTGAAATATTATTTTTTTGCAATAGATACGTCAAATATTTTACAAATAATTGCCTTAACGACCCACGTCCACACGGTTTTATCAAATTTATAATGCTCAGTTATTATCTTATAGTGAAACACTCCCATTAAAACGTGCTGAGAAAATTTTCTCCGCGAATTCAAAATTCACATTCAACGAGGAAGCGATCGCTTCTGTTGACTTACCGGTGAGGAGCAACATTTTTAAATAGCCATATATTACCGAAGCCAAGCTAGGAGTACCTATGCAGACATTGCGTAAAGCCTCTTCAATATTTAAATAAAGTACATAACTCAAATTTCTAATTTCTATACGCATTTAAGAATTTATGCTTATCTGCTTTGTTTATTTCTTATACCTTTTCATCATGAGCGAGTCCCATCAAAAGCACAAAGCTCCACACATGCTGTGATATAACTGAAAACCCTTTTCTGTGTTATTTATTTTCATTAAACCATAAAACACACTTTAAAAAACGGGACGCTGTTGGGTTGTTGTAAGTTGTGTTGCTGCGTGTGTAGCCGGCTTTAAGTTATATAAAATTGCAAGTATAGAAATACAAACAAATTTGCTGCTTATAGCTACCTGAAGCTAATACGGCGATTTTATTTGATTTACAAAACCACAATTAACTGTGCTGGAGAAAGTTTTGTTAAGGCGAGAGATAATATTTGAAATATATTTTACTGAAAAAGATTTTTGCTTATCTCTGATATGAACTTGTAACCCCGTAGTCAGAAAACAAACGCACTTACCAATACAAGAACAATATACAATAGTCTGTGGTTTTTTTAAACCTAAAGATACCTTTGAGATATTTAAAAAATGCATGTTTTTTAAGCTCACATATGCAATCAATATTTAAAAAATGGCAAATATTCATATGTTAAAATATTGTTTCTATAAGAGTTACACTCTATTGCTTTTTTAAATTAAGCCAAAGAGCTTCTGTTTAACTACACAAACGAGCAAACATACAGTATGTTCTCTTTTTCAACTCAAACAAAGCCATTTTTTTATCAAGACATTGGTCATATATGTTGGTAAAAAATAGTTTCAGCAAGTCAAAAACATGAATCATCGCTGTTGCTTTGGCTTTCAAGTCTTTAGTGTTCCATTCCACACAAAGAAGAATATTCAGACCTAAAGTAGTCTATTTTTAAGTTCTAATCACAGACAAAAAACAATATTTTATTGCTATACGCAAAGATACAATTAATCAGCTATCCGTACTTTCAATCGAAAACTTGTTATTAAAAAGTATCAATAATCGCATTGAATTTACGAGGCATGACGGATTGATGTTAGTTTTATTTTCTTCGCTTGTTACTTATTGAAAAGCTGCGTGAGAATTTTCGTTATCAATCATACGCAGGATGTAAGCTTCCTTTTTTCTGGATTAAATCTTGAACCAATAATAGGCCATTACTCGTGTATTATTGCCGCTAAAGCTTTGATATAAGAGAAGAGAAAAAGGCTTGTCGCAATTAATTTCTTCAGCGGATATCCGAAAGATCGTCAATCTCCGACAAACGCCTACAAATGTGGGAATAAACATCGAAATTGATCTCCCTTGTCTCCCAATATTTGTCAAGTAGGAATATAAACGTGCCATAAATATATCGAAGAACAGGCGATTGTGGCATTAATCCATACATGATGTAGCTTTATTTTTGTCATTGTTTTTGTGTCCTTATATTACGTGTCAATAAATTACTTTTAAAAATAAAGATAAAAATATTTATAGCCAATGAAAAACTATTTTAAAATAAACAAACAGTTTTTGAAAATATACGGCTATCGTAATGCTGATCACAAGAAAAAGCTTAGTTTACTTTGTGGTAATTTTTTTAAAATTTAATAAAGTAGATACAAAAAAAAATAGTCAAAGAACAATAAGACATTACGCTGTTAAAGCGGTCGTAAATGTCTAAAGTTTTAAAATCAGATTTCTATGAATTTTTCTGTTTTAATGATGGCCAAAAAGCACGCTATTTAACTGCACTAAAACACGATATTGAAAAAAAATCTGCGGTGAATGTTATTTGTATTTAAGAACATGTATTTCATAAATAATTTTAAACTAAAATATTTTTATTTTAAAATTGTGTTAAATTAAAAAGAGTTAAAACTAAATTAATCTAACCACCGAGGTCAAAGCTCAATTATGATAATTGAATTTCATTCAAATAATTTACTTAGAAAATCGTTGCCAGCTTTAAATTATATCTTAGCTTATATTTTCACAATTTTAATACATTTGTTGGTATAATCCGCGGTCCCTGCGCATTTCACCATTAATAACGTAAAAGAGTAATGGCTAACCTCAGTCAAAGAAAAAATATAGAAAACCAGTTCCGTAAGCTGTCGCCTCCTTTTTGCGTTATCTTTCACATTGGATTACAATTACGTACAAGCTGAGGTTTCACCGGCATTTATAAATGTGCTGTTTGTAATGAACACCGATGAGAAAATTGCATATCATTATGTCAGCGAGTCTTCCGGAGCTCTTCTGCATTGCGACTCGTTGCTCGGTTCGAACAAAAAGACTCAATATTTTATGATAAACACTTAAGATGTGCAGTTGCAACGATACATTGTATTATTCGTCACATTCAAGCTTGTTGCTTGGCCTACTCATTGGACTTTATGTAATAGATCATCAACTGAGTATCGATTTGTCCTGTCTAACCTTTGAGTAAATATCATATTATAAAGCCGTTGGACATGTCCCTTTCTATGAAATATAAAATTTTATTGTTTCATTGATGTAGAGGTTTATGCTTTCGTTTTTTATAATAATGTGTACAGAATTTATTATTTTATTTTTAGGATCTTGTAACACCCGACTTAAAAAAAATTATATTTAGCTATCACTGTCGATTGACTAATGTTTGATATAACCTTGAAAACTGAACACAACTATGCACTCTTTTTTATTTATTGTAAATACGGTTATGAGCTCCATCTTATTATAAATAGATTTTTAACATATATTCCGAAAATAGTACTTTATAGGTATCTCTAAAATCTCTAAAAATATAAGATAGGAAGACGCACATCACTGTCGCACAATCACAAATATCAATTCAAATTGTCACCTCATCATCTTCGCTTCGTGTCAATAACAATTCTGACATCAATAAGAAAGTTAGGAATATCCAAAGTCAAAAAGTAATTAGCATAAATCGAGCAAAAATAAAATATAGCGTATAGATTTAACCTATATCAGTTAAATTATTTTACTTGTGGAAGTTATAGTACATCATTACATAATGATTTTTAAATAATCATAAAGTCCGAACTTTAAGTTTTAAGTAGCATTTGTAAAGGGCGTCTTACTTTCAAAAAGTAATATTTGCTATTAAGCAAACTTTATTGTAAAAGTAGTTGCATCGCCATTTCACGTGTTATTAATATTCCTCGAACTTCAATATCTAATAAAGTGGACGTGCAGATTTCTTATATGTTTATATGAGACTGCGTTATATAAATAAATCGTTGAGGTTATGGCATAAGTAGATAATATTTATTATCTGTCGGTAAACGCTCCATCTTCTGATAAATTGGCATTAAATTGATGATGTACTGAAGAAATATTTTTGCGATGAAATTGCTCAAACATATCACACTTACTACTATGATTATTTAAATTATTTTACATGCTTTAATATTAACACAATATTACTTTGAATTTTATATTTAAAACTTTCATTTCTATTGTTTTTAAATAGTAAGGAAAACAATTACTTTAATAAATAATAAATATTATAATAATATTAAGAGTTGAAAAATAATTTACACGTATAAAGCATTTAATTGTATATTTTATTAACATTTAATAAATTTGTCAATCACTTGTATGCATCTTAATGCAATCCAAAATGAATCTTGTTTTCTGTAGTAGTAGGTCAAAGAAGCAGTACCGGATAAAAAATCGTTTCAACATTCAAGCTATAAAAAATAAAGCTGTTTCTTTTCAGCAAAAAAGCTAGTTCTTTTTATATTATATATACAAGTAAAAAAATAGGTCACTGATAATGAAATAAATACTTCAGATTGAAAGTTTGGATAATACAATAGCTACATTTAAAATTTCTTACGTGTTCGGATAATTAAGCACAGTCGCACTGAATTATAAACCGATTTATAATTTGTTTATATAAAACAATTAGTTTTGGGTAACACAGGTGAAATTCAGACCCACACCTGCGTGAGTCTTGCGGCTAGGTACTATATGCGAATTGAGTTACTGTACCACTGTAATTCAGTAAAATAATAATTTGTATAAACTCAGATCGTAAAGATGTCATACGCAGGTTTATTAATGCTATACGAATTTTTAACTAGCTTTTCAGCAGGGATGGCTGAGGATGTTTTGGATTGTTTCGAATCGCCCATCACTGCCATTCGGTTGAATCGGGTTTACAGCAGCGAATTACTGTTCGTATGTAATCATTAACACTTGCCATTAAATGCAATTTACGTACATTTGGAAAGTCCGAGTGGGCACTGGCATGTTTCATCTGAACGGATCCGTTCGCGGCTAGCGGCACATCCGCCCGGAGTCCTTATGTAAGGCGCAGGGGTCGTTATGCAACAGCAGCACACATCTCTTCAGTAAAAGTGCGCTCCTATCGCCGCGCGGTCACAATTAACCGAAGAATCGTTACATATTAGAAAGCGGACCGATACAAAAGGTTGATTCGGTTGAATTGCATGTTCCACATTGTGCGCAGTTGAACACTTGTATGCTCGACCAGCAGGTAGATCAGGCAAAATCATTAGTCTATAATAAATTACCAATGGTTATTTATTAATAAATACGTATTTTTCAGTTCGACATGTATACATTATTTAATGGTACGAACACATATAAAAAATACTATGAAAAGATTGACATGTACATATATTATATATTTGACAAAAACTATTAAATAAAAATTAAGAAAAGTAATGTTTATTGCCGCGCCTAGTTTTTCTCAGCTTGAATATGCCAAAAAACACCTAATAGTTTATAATGAAAGATAATTTAATATTTAGAAACATGACTTTACATATTTTTTTTAATAACTGTAGTTATAATTTTAATAAACGTTAAAATGGTTTGATGCGTTTTATTTTAAGCTATCAACAAATGAGCGTAATATCAAGGCACACGTAATTATCTTATATAAAATAATTAAATTTATAGTGTTTCGAGTATTTAATTTTTATCAATTTACTAATATTTTGCTAGCTATAGTAATCTTTAAAAAAAACAATTAACGAGCACATGGCGTGAGTGTTGAGATTGCGTTTACAACTTGATTTAGTTCAGTTAGATATAAATCATTCGTTTGCGCGGAGTCAGAACTCTTCACATAGAAATAACAAAAGACTTTAAGTATTTTTCACACCTATCTTTTTGGTCAAGGTCATGTTAGGCTGTAAAAGTGATATTGATATTTTTTAGATTATTTTTTACATGCAGCTTTTAAACTGGTGTCGCTCATGTGGGTTACATATTTGTAACGGCTTTATATAAAAAGAGGCTGGCAGTCTAGAGTACACCTGAATCAATGAGACGAGACTTATGCAATGACGCAGCGCAGCGGTCGGAAATGCGGTTTTGTCTATATCGGTGTTGGGTTAGTAAAAAAACTCGATCTAAGTTCATTCCATGTGGGATTTATTGATTACTCGATTTAACAGAATCTTCACTCTAAAAAGGATCCCTCGTACTAATATTGTTACGCGTAGTTTACTTACACTTAAGGTAGCTGGTCTGATAGGTAGAACATTTGAATGCGAATGAAGTTGAGTGCATCGAGTGTATTTAAACTATATTTAAGTAAAATTTATGTGATAGGATGTGTATGTACTTAAAACATGAACATCCGGATACATTAAGTGATGGGAAAAACCCACCATTCTATTTGAGTCTTTGAATCTTAAAACAAGATTAAATACATAATATGTTGTACCAATTTAAACTTGTTCGAAAATATGTATATTTTATATCTTTATAACAAATAAAAATTTTATTTCATGCAAAATAACTAACAGCTTCATGAACAAACTTTTTATTTTTCTATTGATGTGTAATGAAATATGATATCAAGTAATGGATCCATCTGCTGTTGTCTAAAAAATAATTTTTTTTCAATCATTTTTCATATTGTGAACTTCTGAATTTTTTTGTCATTTTAACGAAGAGCGGGGAAATTATTTTTAAATCAAAATATTATTTAATTAAAATATAATATAATTTAAGTGAATGGAGTGGTATTTCCACGAATACAAGAAGATAATAAAACTATCTTTTTAATAGACAATTTATTTTATCTTTTTTTGTTGGAATTTACCTTAGACAATAGATTATACTGGTCTTGCAGATATACATCTCACAATGGACGAGTGCAGTTTCACCTTCACAGCATAAATTAATGAAAAGTGTTTATTATTGTTATTATCATGTTTACACATTTGAATGGTTTTATGAAAAATCTCTTCCGTTATGGATTATAAAAGAATCTATAGCACTACACTTCTCTCTCTTAACGTCTGCACGATCTCACGAGTTAATTCACTATCCCCGTGGTACCTGCACTCTCAAAACTTCATTAAAAGCAGCTGCTGATTGCAGCTATCTCAATTTTAAAAATACAGTAGCCTTTATTAATCTTGAATATTTATATAAGTACTTATCACATACTTTTATATATTTAAAAATACTTTTTCTTTATAGATGTAAAATAACAACATCAAATTAAATTATATTAATACATATATGATACCATTTTTTAATTCATTAAAATAGTCGCGATCATAACGGCATAAAAAATACTACGCAGTGAATTTTATCTCGAACGTTTTGTGTGCATTAAAAACATCTTATTTTTAAAAAAGTTTAATGTGCAGCCGTTACCGAAGAGCGCGCCGCTCCGGTCCGAAGTGACCAAAACCGCTCCCAAGGACGTGAGTCCGAGCCGGTCACTTTCAAGTCGTCGTTCACTTTCTTTGCGCGAACAAACGGAATGTTCGGAGCCACTTTTTACCTCTTCCACCTCGGAAGCATCGTTAATTATTATTAATCTGCGGCAAGGAGAGCGGAGCCGCGCCGCACTGGCCTCGAGATGGGGCGAAACGGGGCGTCACTGCAATAACACTGAAATTCTTGAACGCGTGAATTCTGTAAAGCGGCAAACCCACTGACGTTGACATGTTTTTGAGATAAAAAAAATATTCTATTGTTTGATTAAAATGTAAACAGGATATGAATTTTGCTTAACTATTTTGTTGAATTAAATTTGTTACTTTGTAATTGTAATAAAATAATAAATAAAAACAGTTTAAAATATTCATTAGTGCAACTACACAATCTTTTTATTGCATGGTAAAGTTGAATTGTCTATAAATTAAATTTATGTTTTAAGGATACGTTTTTATGAGAGCTCTTTTTACGATGCTGTTGTATAATTTAACAGCATTATCCATTATTTGTTTTTTTTATGTCTGGATCTTAATTTGAAGTTTTGGCAAATTATCGACCGTAAGGGCTTAGAGCATATGAAAAATTATGAATTAAAGATATTAAATTTGCTATATTAAGTTTTTTTTTAAGAATTGCCTTAAAAATTTGGTAGCGACAAAATAATGTAGAAATGTGTTTGAATATGAAAAAAAAAAACAACTAAAACAGCCTTAAAATGCTGCTGTAGCTTCACAGGCATCCGTCGGTCTAGTCTCGACTGAGAGTAGACCGACTTGACACGTCATAAAGAGAGCGGTGGTCGAGCAGGTCGTGAGTTATTTATTTGGGCAGATGGTTTTGGGTTCAAATCCCGCGTGACGACTTTGTATATAACACGGAGTGTCGAGAGTTGACGATACACACGAACATTATTATTAGCGGGCATCTGGAGAGCAGAAAGTGAAATACAAAGTAGACAAGGCGCCTGTCAAAATTCATAACAAACCATTACGAATACATTTTTTTATGACCGTGTTACTTGATGATGATTTGCTTTTTGGCTCGGCTTATATAAGATAACAACCTCAAGGACGTTATACAAAATCTATACTGTTTCATTTTTTTTTCATTTGTAATATTTGTTTGAGGGTTTACTTGGTAATTTCAATGAAATTTGTAAATTTATAATTTTTTTAAAAAAGCGGAATAAATAGCACTTAACAACTCTTTCTAAAATCATGACATCAATTTTAAATAATTTGTGAAACCTTTTCCTTTCAAAGATTTTTAAGACGGGGAAAACATAAAGATGGTATAAGAGACAAAAAGGAAACTTGGCAAAGATATGTGAATGGCTTTAATATAATTAATTTTAAAGTAACATTATGAAACATAACATTCATTCTATTGCATCACAAAATGTATTTGTTATATGAAAAAAGTGTTACAGATAAACATTTTTAACAGCTGATATTTATCACTTGTTTTGTAATTACCTTAATTATCATTTAGTTTGCAAATCGTTCGTTTTCAGCATAAATTTTAAATGAAACAATGATTTGATATTTTGCGGAAGAAGTATTAAATCATATTAATGAAATAATTTGATGATGGCCATTTCAGACATACGTCTCGAGCGCTTCAGCCCCCATTATAAATCGGAGATTCCATTACTTAATGACGATCGTATGGAGTTCCGTATATTCCTTTTAATTAAAGGTGCACTAGAAAGCATAAAGGGTCACGAAATTGCATGTAGTAAATAAATTGACCGTCTCCATCTGGACATCCAATTAACTATGACTTCAATAATATTGTGATTGGATATATAACAAAATTGTAACTTGAAGAACAGTAGTAATATAGTTTAATTTATTATCATTTGTATTTTAATTTTTACATAGTTTTATCAGTGAAAGTAAATTATGTATCTCAATATAAAAAAAATCTGTTATTTCGCTTTTAATGTATCTTATATAGTAAATGATTGAAAATTATCAAATATTTTTTTCAATCATAATTTACCTACGTAAAACATTAAAACTTTTTATTTTTACATGCAATTCATATTTTTAACATTTTTTTATCTGTAATAAATAAAGTACTCTTCTTCAAGTTATTCGAATCGTTTTTTTATAATTCACGTATTTTGTGTATATAACACTTAGTAAATCAGACAATAACAGAAAATATATAACTATAGAAGTAAAAATATGCATAACTTATTTAGGTGATGACATGGCAAAAGTAAGAAAAATTAAGCGTTAATTGATAGTATACACACAATAGGTGCATGTTTTAAGACTGAGCTTATATGTAATCGCAAATAAAAAAATCTGCCGCTATGGTGGCAGACGGGCCACCATAGAAAAACAAACTGCAAAACGACCAACAATCCACAGCCACGAAGAAAAACTTTCAACATTAAAGTAAGATTTTTTCTTAATTTTATTATAGAGAGAGTTGACACCTCTTTAGAGTTACCATTCTATAAGAAAATATTACGACTCCGCTAATAGTTTTCATTGTTATAGTATACTATAGTCTAAAAGCAAATATTTTGGTGTTGAAGTATTAATTCTTGTTTTGATTTTACGTATGTGTTATCTTATCGTTACATAAATATCAATAAATAATTGTATTCATCAGAACTGACCTGTCCAATATGAAAACGATGTTGCAAGCCCGACGACTTTCTCAAATTCCCAAGATATTAAATTTCAAAATACTTTTGCACTTTATAAGTGAACCGAGATATCAGTTTATCTTTAGTTATAAAAAGACAAAAACGAATGAGTTTAAAATAAATATTTATATCCTCAAATAGTATTGAGGTAACCAAAGAAAAACGAAATATGAATAACGCAATATTAAACACGACTAAATCGACTTCGTGTAATCTTTGTTGATAATCGATCATTGAATATCACCTACTGGAATCTGCAGTAAACTATCCAAGTCTTTGTATAAAGTATCTATGGATGTAATAGATAGCTATCAAGTAGTAATGTTTTTTTTTAATTTCTCAATAATCTTATTCAGTAAAAAAAAATAGATATCAAATTACAATTATTTTAATATTGATAAAATCCAGTTTGGAAACTCAACCTGAATTTTACTATAAAAAATACATAAGAGCACTAAAGCAATGTGCAAAAAAAAATGTTGTTCGTACTCTCGAGTAGCAGACCTGCCCACATTCCGATACAAGTTCTTATAAATTTGATATTTTATACTAATTTAGTACAACGCGACCTCATGGTATATTTAATCTATCTCTGGTAAAATAAAAAATATATATTTGAGGTATATAAAACACGTTAATTAAAAAAAAACATAACTTTCAACAGGACACAGCCTACAACTTTACGCTTCATTGGCCTGTTCAGATAGTCCTTCTATGCTTCACAATTTTCACAACAATTATGTACTGAGTGATTTGACTATATGAAAAAAAAAAATTAATGTCAAATGAATATCATTATACTTAATATTTGATGACATCTGATTTTAACTAGTTTATAAAAATAGAACCTGATGTTATATATAGCTTACATATAAAACAAATCCAACTGTTATTATTTTATGTATTGATATTCAAAACATCAGTATATTGTTTATTTAGTTTCAATCCAATTAATTTAAAATTATATTCAGTTTAGTACATTTGAATATAAATCTCAATAACCTAGAATTTTCTTTTAAAAAATATTTCGTTATTCCATATAATCTTTTATTGTAAGATTTAAACGAAATTGTTTGGCAAAGAAATATGATTGATGGGCAGGTGGTCGTATTATAACTAATTTATCTCCGTATATCAAAATGCGTAATGAAACGCATTTCAAACGCATAAAAAAATTGAGAGCTACATTGACCAATAAATATTTGCTTACAAGTTTGCTTACACCTTGTACAATATAATCTTCAACTCTCTTTGAATACATTGAGTATATTTAACGAGACTGAGAGAGCATTAAATCCACGTGTACATGCAAAAATAGCATATACACAAATTGTTTCCTATATATTTGTTAATTTAGCATTAGGTTTAATAAATTTATTATTATACATTTATAAGGTTATTTCTACGACTCTATGAATTGAACAGAAAAACTTTAGCGTAGAAGATTCTTGCAGAGTACTGAAGAGTAGAGAATGTTGCTATTTACTAATGCGGAAACGTTAAACTGTTATTAATAAGACCTAGTAAGCTATCTCAAATATCGACATTAACTATTGATCTAGTATTCATATCTATAATACAATCACATTGATGATTTATTCTTGTATATTTGTCATAATGATATGTATATGTCATAAGTAATATTATTTTTTTACATATTGAATTAACCACTTAAGCAAAGTATCTATTAACATAGTTGAATAATTTGTGACATGTTGGAAGCCACATTATTTTGTTACGTATATTCATAGATATTCTTTCTCTCAAATATATGCTGTGATATTTTTTATCTTAAGCGTAATCATTCGTTGAACAAGTATGAAAAGCCAAATGATTACGAAAGCAAACGAAATATAATAATAAAATTTATAAAATAAATGTAGAAACGCGTTGCATACTTGTTGAACTTCTTTCTTATATTGGGTTGGGCCGTCTTTTTACGCAGAATATTACTGATTTCGTTATTTATATTTTTTCACAGAAATTTTATATTATATTTGTTCTGTTACGTAATTTTTTTTGGAATAATTTATTATTAGCATGACTATATTAAAAAAAATAATTGTTGAAGCAGTGATATTTCGCCGGAATTGTTATTTTTTTAAATTTGATTAGATGGTTATGTTAAGTCAAATTACCGATAACAGTGTATGTACCAGTTAAGGAAATTTTTTTCAGGAGATTTTAGCAACCATTGGGGTTTCTTAGCTTGAAGCTGTCAGTCCTCCGAGGTTTCAGCACGGAGACTGAAAGCTTCAAACAACTCAAAACAAGAAATCAAATCATCTGACACGATTATTAAATTTGTCTCCTGTCTCGTTGTTTAGACTGGCGATTATGGATGTGCGCTATTTTTGCACGCATGTATTTGATTCTCAATTAGATTCACGTGATTGCTCTCATATGTGGAGTACAGTGATGATTCAAATGTAATAATCGATCGGTCATTCTCCGAAGCCGCGGTCGCCGTTGCATAATGTAACGCCAGTGATTGAATGGCGAGGAGCAGGCGCACCCGTCAATTTGCACTTATGCAACAGATTTGATAGTATTAAAAATGAGTCGAATTAATTAATAAATATGTACACTGTTTGGGCTTCCATGAAATATTACTCTCGGGTGTGCAATATTAATTGAACGAATAAAGGCAAAAACTCCCATTCAAGTGTAGCGCGAAAATGGTATAATTAAAAATAATTATACGGGTAATCTGAAAAGACCGCTCTGATATTGTGTCGTAATTCATCATAAACCGAGTTGTAAAAAAAAATATTAAAAGATATTTTACTTGTTTTCATATAAAAACAATTAAGAGTACTAAAAAGTAATAGAAATTTAAAAATTCATTTATCTGTAAAAAATTACATATTTTACTTTTCTGTTTTTCTTTTTAAAATATTTTACACACGTGGGATTTGAATCCATGCCCATGGTTTATACGTCCTTTGTACTATGGCGGCTCTGTGGCTGAGCAAAAATCACCTATTTTTCATTTTAATGTTTTGCGTAGAAAGTTGTTGGTCAATAATTGTGACGGCAATATTAAGCATACTTTATAAAAATTTATACTGAAAACGTACCTCTATAGTTAATTTTGTGCATATAACTAATGGTCACTGCAGGATATTGTGGAGAAATTTGAAAATAAAATATTTGCCTAGAGGCGTTTCTTTGCGTCTACTAGGTTTTTGATAAAATTTATGAATTTATTATTAAGACTCTTAAGGATAAAGTCAATAAATAATAGGAAACTATTAATATTATTTCTTTTAATTCTAAGCATATAATATTATTAATTTCATACAATCGATCATTTGAACGATAAAATGTCATGTTTGTGTGGGAAAATGTGTTTTTAACAATAATAATTTCTCTTAAAAAAATAACTGTTATTTATGGGTTTCGGTAGCAAATCGGCATGATTAACAATATTATTTTTTTTTAAATTGCTACATGAGTAGATTTCAAATTTTCGTACATGTTACTAATGATATTAATATAATCCGACCATTCTTAACATACACAACCAAGGCTAGCTTTACCCTCTGAATTTATATATTAGTAGAGTTAAGATTGCATTTTTTATCGTGATGTATTTTTTAGACTCATAATGCTGACTATATAGAAAATATATCGTATCACATACATACATATAATACCCGAAAAATTCATAATCATAGCTATTTGCTTGTTAATCACCATGGATTGTGACTATTTTGAGTGACAATTAAAACAATTGTTCATGTTTTTGTACTTACAGATATTAACTATTTTTGTTTAATTAAAAAAAAAAAAAACAAAGATCTCAGAATAATTAAAAGTCATTAAACACATTTCTTATTTGACTGTTTATAATACAATACGACGTGTTTAGAAATACGGCTTCAAACTAGCACTTAAATACAGAAGAGGTGTTTACAAAAGGCAATAAAACATCACAGAGAAAGTAAGCATTATTTCAATATTAAACATAGATTATACATTATAAACAGTCATAAAATCCAACGAGTACTCCTCCTTTCATGTGATATTTTCAAAGATCGACTACCATATAATTCATCAGAATATTGTGCAGGCTAATATGACGCAACAACTATTTACCAAATCTGCTAAAATTCAGAATTGCCTGCAAGTATAAAGACAAAATAATTATGTTTTGATTCAGGTTTCACCCTGCTTTTTTTAAAGACATTATAATAAAATTATATATATAAACGAAACGTCATAACATTCAAGGGTTACCCAGTTTCTGTGATCCTTTTCACATAACTTACCGGAATACTGTGCAGTCTGGGATGGTGGCAGAATGGGAACTCGAGAAAAAAGCTTGCGAACCGTACTTATGCAATCAAAAGTGTAATATAATCGAAACAGAGTTGTAAAAAGCCAGAGTCGGCCGGCGGTACTGGGCCCTAGTTATGGCCGGCTTACACGGGTCGGATTATCCCATGATTCAAACTCGAACACGTAATATTGCACGCGGCCATCCCATCAAATATTTGATCGCGTAAAGAATAGATCGTTTTTTTTTTAAGTAAGCTTTATTGAAACGGGACCGTTAAATCTCGTGATTATCTCCAAAAGTGTGCCTTAAATTAGGTGCGTAGATTTTTTTAATAATTGTGAAGTAAACAAAACACTACTAGCTACATATTTTGTGAAAAAAATAAATGAATATTTTACTGTAAATTTATTAAAGAATGTGTGACGATAGTATTTTCTAGAATTGATATAAGAGTATATAATATCTAGCACGTTCCATATAAAGCGGCTGTGAGCAGCTGCAAGTTTCTCGGGGACGATCACATAAGAAGTAGCCGCAGACCAGAGGCTAAGGAGTCATAACTGGTCCATCATCAACCTCCACTCGGCCGCCAATCTGGAGCAGGTTTGGGCAGTGCAATACCGATTGATACCATTATGAGAACTAGACGTGACGTAATGGCGGAGCGCCCGCCGAGCGGAGGAAAAAAGCAGCCGAAAAAAACTACAATAAATTTTAATTTGTAATTAATCGAGATAATCAGAGATAACGTCTTGAGGTGTACGTGAAGTTTTAGGCTTAATTTGTGGCGCTGTAAAATGAATAGCCTCAATATATTTTGATACCATCTAAATAATACTTGAAATATAGGGTGATTCGAAATTTAGTAAGATTATTTTAACCTTGTGATTTATTAAAGGATAGAAAAAAAATATTTAAAAAAAGGATATCACTATAGTGTATAGCTTTAACACTCACTGCTAGTCACCAGAAAGTACTTTGAAAGATCGTGACATCATGTATTGATGTATCGAACTATGACAGGGTGAAGCACAGAAGCTATGTATAGTTTTAATGACCACAATTTATGTAATTTTGAGAAGAAGCTTTTCTATATAAAAAAACTTTTTTTTATTCTTTTTATTTGAAGCTTATAAAATGACAAGTTGATAGGTCTGGGAACAAGCTTGGAATCATCCTGTTTATTTATATTTCAATTGTATAATGATACCTTTTATGTTATTAATAATAAAATATGGTTCAGTTCATTGATTCTTTTACAATTTTCTCTTGTTATAAACCAGTAGAATTTTTTTTATAGAAATATACTTAATCAATCAACCTGCCATAATAAAGCATAGTTAGTCTGTATTTGATTAAGAGAAAGAAAAATAGATACATTATTAATAATAATTTATAAGCAATTCATATCAGATAACTTGTGTTGGCGTTAAGTGTAAACCATAAAAATATTTTAAAACCATTGTCATTATAAGCTGATTATAATAAATTTTAAAACTATTTAAATTATTGTGAATAGTAAAGGTAGTGATTTATTTACATTATATTGTATTTAAATATAATTATTTTATGATCGTATGAGAGAACACATAATTTATTATTTAATGAGGTAAAAAAGACTTCAAAAAGTATGAAGGTAATATATTTTTTTAATGAAGATTTTTTTATTAATATTTTGAATAACTTGCAAAGTTGCTCTTAACATATGATACTTGACAGCAGTTAAAGTAATCGAGTTCCTTGAAATGATAAATATCATCCAATTTACTTGTTTTTTCCTCGGATTGCTGTACTCGGTACTTCTCGCAACAAGCAGCCAACAACGCATTATCCAAGGTTAATATATGTAATTCAGCATGCAGGCACTGACTCCACTTACAATAGAGCTGCTGGCCACTTCCCTTTCTCCTGAAGAATCAGATACCACCCACCGACGTCCATCTGGCCCGGTGAACGGGACCTGCGAGACTCAGGCTGTATGCAATCCTCTACAAAATGGCAAAGGCTATCTTATACTCATCCCTGACATCCTTGGAGTTGTACTTTCACTGCTCTCTTTTACGATCAACATTATGTAATACTTTTTATACGTTACAATTCATTAAGTATAAAGAGGCTGTGCATATTACTTATAAAAAAAAAACCATCTGCTTGTCGCAAAAAAACAACATCCTTTTGAAAGATTTTAACGAATGATTAATCTAGATTTCAACGAGGTGTAATAATAATATGGAAATCAGTTGATGGTTATTTGCATTTATGTTTGTAAACATAATGAGATTGCATACTCTTTGGTAAATTATTTTTGCAGTTGGTAATTAAACATGCTGAAAATTTAACAGCAGCTTATATTTTAATTGGTATTGAAAGACAATGTAGCTTTCACGTTTATTGTGATAAGAGAATAATCAGATTATGACTTCAGATGCTTAATATCTATCATGAACTAGAAAATTTCTCTGAAAAAAATGAAGCAGACAAATAATACGCAAGTATACTAACAATAAAGAAAGGTTTATTCAATTACACGCTTTTCTATTTTTGTTTCATTTTATATGATTTACCCTTATTTCAGTTTAAAAAATAGTCGTTCTATTGATATATATATATATATATATATATATATATATATATATATATATATATATATATATATTCTATATAAAGCAGCTAATTAAAAAAATATATATTTATTATAAGTTATTTTTTAATACATAATTATAAAACGTATTCTTTAATCTCCTCGTTTATAATATGTCTTCGGGCGATTCTCATTGTAATAGATTATGTCGCATTAGAAAGAATAATAGAATGTTTATTTAACATTCACACACGTTACTTCTATTATGAAATTAGCAACTCTATTTAGAAGAACCACATATGAATATATAATTAAAATTATACTTTTAAAGGAAGATGAATCATTCGGTTTTAAAATATTAGCGTATAGCTCTTACTCATCGTATATCGAATACTGAAATAAATTGGAAATAATTATTTCTAAATATATTTTGTTTGCGTCACAAAAGTATGAGAGCAAAGTTGGCGGGCATTTCGACAAACGGAATGATAATTTCTTATAAACGGATGTGAATGATTTCATATTGCAGAGATTTTCCATGAGAAACAGAATTAAGTAAAGCAAAAATTAAAACGATATGCAGATTTATTTACTTAAGTGAAGTAGAGACTATTGGATTAAAGACTACATAACCGTTTATCTAGAAAACCACAAATTAATAACAATGAGCTTGGATTGTGTTACGGGAACATCTAGATTTAATTAGGAAAATGAGTATACGTTTAGAATTTTGTGTACGGCTTGCAAATTTGTACCAGTTTTAAAAAAGTGAATAATTCATATGAATTAATGAAAAATAACTTATTGTTATTAATCAGTGTTGCGGATGAAATCCATTGTTTGGGAGCAACCGTGCGGAATGCCAAAACATATATGCAGGATAAAAATAAATATAAAACTTTGTTCATTAATGCACTTCGTTTTAATCTATCATTTAATTACTTTTCATAATAATATGTGTTATATTCAGTTATGTATGATTTCGAATATAAAAATGTCATCCTAAAAATAAGTTATGCTGATCATTATAATTAAATTAAGTGAATTCATTTTATTTTTACTCACACAAGTTTGTTCAGGTGATTCACAATATATAATATATCCGTGTATGCATGTTGCCGTTAAAATATTTTCTCAGGTTTAGTGTCATAGTGGTTCAATAGGCCAATATTTTTTTTAATCAAGTCTCACTAATAATTAAAAAAATATTATTGAAAACTTTTCACGTCGTTGTGCTAATGGGTACCTCATAACATATTGAATGTATAAGTGCTCTAAATTAATCTAATAAAGATTTTCCTAAGGATATACAGCGTCAATTAAAGTAAACAGATCAAACAAGTGGTTGCATTTTTCTCGTCGTTTCATTCGTGAATCGATACCTTAAAACATACGGTACAATGTCTGTTGTGCTATCATACAAAACATAAAGCAAAATTTTCCTCTGTGTCCTACAATGTCCAGGTAAGGTTGGGTTAACAAAATGCAATTTATTGCTTTAATTGGAGTACTTTATCAAGCGAAGTGAATACACGCAGAACGCATGATGCAAAAAAAACGACCAAACATGCTGACCATCTCTCGTTCGGCGTCAAGGGGCCTCATCTGATGCTGCGAAGAAGTAAAAGTTGCAGAGCATCTCCCCTCCTCGCGGGCGCCGGCCGCTATATATGCAGGGGGAGAGTTTCAGCAGGCACATTGCCAACTAGTCTTCGGTGCAACTATCATCACAAACATGGCTAAACTGACGATTGTAAGTTGCATCAATCTATGGAGCCTCCTGGCGAGAAGTGAACTTGTTCTGTGACTGTTTTTTTTGTTGTGAAGTGGTTTTTTTGTTGATGTGAAATAATTTATTTTAAATTAATCGATGTACCTTCTTGTACTCGTTTTTTCGAAAATCAACGATATTGTGAATAATTATATTGTTTTCTTATAAGGAGCACTAAACATTCATTCCACTGAATTAAAAATATTAAAGTTTTGTTTATATAAAAATTATTCAAATTTATCTCAATTTTAAATAGTATTTTTGAGGATTTTAAAAAAAGTTTTCGTATTTAATGGAATTGTCTGTTTTCTAGTTGGCGCTCTCCGCCCTGGTGGCGTGCGTGGTGGCAGAGCCCCCCGTGGGTTACTCGTACTCGCAGCCCGCCCCCCTGCTATTCTTGGGTGGGGGCGGGGGCGGAGGCCACTCCCTGGGCGGCTACAGTCTGGGCGGCGGAGGCGGCTACAGCCACGGAGGCGGTGGCGGCGGCGGCGGCGGCTACCGCGCCGTTCACTCCGGCTATCAGACCTCCGAGGGCCAGTACGTAGACCCTCACCTCCTCGAAGAGATCAAGCACATCCTGCTCAAGGACGAGATCCAGAACCAACACTTCCAGTCTTCTAACTCTCTTGGCCACGGACACGGAGGACACGGAATCTCTGGATCATACGGACCTCCATCCCCCGTATACGGAGCGCCTCACTACCAAGAGCGCGTGGTCGGAATCGAGCTGGGACATGTCAAGCAAGGCATTCAGGTCGCTCAGTACGAGCAGGACGGAGGTCACTCCGGCGGAGGCTACTCCGGTGGAGGCGGATACTCTAGCGGGTTCTCGTCAGGCGGACACGGGGGACTGTCCTTCGGAGGTGGCTACTCGTCCGGCGGCCACGGAGGTGGAATCTCTCTCGGAGGATTCTCTAGCCATGGACCTTCCATCTCCCTCTCCAGCGGATACTCCGCGCCTTCCGGCGGCGGCTACAACACCATCGCCATTCCCGCCGGCTCCTATGGAGTCCCCGTCCCCTCCATCCGCTATGGATCTCCCCATCATTAAGTACTTTCATCAATCGTATTTTACGATATCACCCGAGCGCGCCGTTTCGACCGCTCCAGTCATCGCAACGTTTATCATTTCTTCCATCGTCATACGTTTGTCATCATCCTCCATCGTCCCAGCTGAAATCTCTTGTATTATAATTTGCTTTCTGTAAATAAAACTCTTTATGTTTCATGTTAAACCGGCGTTTGTTTTTATCACCTCGCCCTTCACTCGGGCGCGCCGTCACACGACCGACCGGCGGATTTCCCGATGCGAGCGAACAATGCGTGCGTTTGTACAGCATCACCTAAAAAATACATTTAGCACTCATTACGTATCGCGAGGGAGCTGCGAAACGGAAGTGCCTCGTTCTGAATGTGCGAAGCGCGGTGGATTGTCAAATCGGGAACAATGAGGCCGTTATGCGCCAGAGTGCGGCGTTTCCAGGCGGCCGGGCGGGTCTCAAAAATGAAAGGCGGCAGTCGGTCACTTTTACTCGAGATTCCGACCGGGTGTATAAATAATTATAACATCTGCAATTTATTCGGTCGAGAGAGTTGCTCGGAACAGGTTGCGGACGTCTCGCGGCCGGCGATCGGTCACGATGAAAGCGGGCGACTCGCGGCCGGAAGGAAGTGGAGCCACCGACACCGTCCGGCGGGGCTCGCACGTGCGACAAACACTTTGCCTCTATGTGCTAATAGCTGCTATCAAGCAGAACATATCCAAAATATCAGATTTCGAAGCAAAAAAATTAAAGCTCTCATTGCAGCGCAATCTAGCTTTTATTCGGCGTAGAATGTTGCAAAAAAAAAACACGACGCGCGCTTTGTGCAAAGAAGCGTAGGAAGTCGCAAATGAGAGAACTTTTTCTCGCGAAGGCGGTCGCAGGTCCGCAAAGCACGGGAGTAAGATTTACTTTTAAGCGATGGAATAACCAGTCGTGATAAATAAACGCCTTTTACATTCGCTACGTTTATGAAAGTATCTAGATTGTTTAATGTGTTACTGAGTCATTCTGTATATTGTTTATAGCATCCCGCGCAAGTCGTTGCTTTGAAATTTGAGGCTTATATTGCTCAGAGCCACGAGAGAAAGATTTCTTTTAATGGTTATTATTTTTTTAATAATGCAACTGCGCAGGCGTTTTTTAGGCAAAATGATTCAGTGATCGTTATTTTCGCTGCCGGTAACCGGCGCACTGTAAATGTTGTAAAATATAAAACGGTAACAAAGAGCTGTAAATTATATAGTATTACGCTTGTTCGTGTGTATATTTACTGAGTTGGTTAGATAATTTTTTTAACACATATAAGTGCCAGTATGTATTAAATAATTTTAAAAGATACTAAGAATATTATTACATATTTACGTAACAAAAGAGTATTTAATAAGAAGTTTTAAATTGCTCTTTTTCTCGAGACGCCAATTTTGAAAGTAAATGTTCCAATTTAATTATATATACTTCTTTCTTTGTTGATGAATTGGTGTAAAAATGCTGCGGATTCGAATAGTCATCGGTCAAAAAAATTAAATTGTATTTTATTCATATTTAATAATTTAAAAATTAAAATGAATGATTTAGACAAACTTTCTTACTTTTTATGATCCTATTACAATTACACTATTTTTTTAAAACATAAACGGGTTTTAAAATTACGCAACGAATATTAAAAAAAGCTTTTAACTTTTTCTCATTTAAACATTAAAATTCAATATAAAAGGAAATTTTTTAGACATTATAATAAGATCAGCAACAGTTTCTTCTTGATTTCATCGAAAATATGTAATCGTGTTTTGCTCTTATAAAAAAGAAATATTGTGTGGACAGAGGATTCCGAAAATAAAAGATATGACAATTTAAAAATAATCGAGGTTATTGTAATAATTTTTAGAAACTTTGCTAAAGACAAAATAATTCATGAAGAAGGTCCCAGCACGGATATTAAAACTTACGAGTAAGTAGCTCAATACTGAAGATACCTGCCAAGCAACGACTGCCAAATCCTACAATCATAATGCTATTATATATAGATAACACATATAAGGTTGTATGTCTGTTGTTGTGTAAATACGCAATTAAATACTATAGTCACACCAGCAGTGGCAGAGGCGGTGATAACCGCTTTCGGCATGTCGTCTGTTTGTATGACCGATCATTGAGGTTTCACTTTTCGTTGATGGCCCGCAAAGCCCGGCGTCTGGTCCCGCACCGGTTAGTCTGTGCGTCACATGGCCGTGGCTGTGGTTACCTCTTTAATTCATTTATATATATAGTCCGTTCAAAGCCAACACACAAAACACTTAACAGACGCAACATAACGCGAATTCTTTTCAACCACAGCTTTTACACTACCTACCTTAGGATTTTCACGTTATCAAAGATATCATATATTTCCACCGCAAAATTGCAAATTTTTAGTTCTATACAATAAGTGCGGTTATACACTAATAAAAAAATATATTAATCACTTAATAGTTTGTTTAAATAACAACAGGTAGCCGTAAATAGATGTATTATAATTGTAAACATCCTTAATTTGTTTTCAAAAACTGACTAATCATTTTATAGGAAAATCACTGTTAAAGTAAACATTTTTATTTATTTAATTTCAGGTAACTGTACACAGAATGGTTGTAGAATATAAGACACACTCTACAGGTCAAGAGACTATACCGGACGCAAAACAGGTAAGAATTCTTATACTTAAACAGTCGACCACAAAAGTGCATTTATTTATTACAATATGAATAAAAAAGTACAAACAATTTATCCACGATTTGTTGACTTGTATATTGTGTATAATAAACAAGTGTTTTTTTGTCGATTGAACAAAATTATACTGAAAAAAAAACACAAAATCATACTTTTGTAAGTGATTAAAATATGTTTTTTGTAACGGTACTAAAATAAAAATACAATGAATGTAATGCAGTAGATACTACAAACTTAACGTAAAATAATTTCAATCAAATATTTTATAAATCTGCATTTTCACCCAAATAGGTTTGTTGTCTACTCATCAGGTTTTTTTAAGTGTGCGATTTACGCATGCAATTTTCGTTTAGTCACAGTGGCACATTAGATCAAATGGCAAGAACATTGGGCCGCGATACACCTGGAGGTGTGGGTTCTAATCCAACTTGTATCGACCAAAAAAATAATCTAAAATAGATTTCGTCGTTTCACGTTTCAGAATATCAATTTTTTTAATGTTCAATCAGAACTGGAAGCAATCAACGTATTTCCGTAAAGAAACACGCATTCGCGCAAGCATGATGCTCGGTTCCGATGAAGATAATTATAAAACTAATTAATCAATAATTTGTCTATGTCATTCTACACATTCTCTGTTCTGTAGTCGATATAAGCGCGATTTATCTCCGGGGCATGCAGTATGAGAGAAGTGGACAGTTCACCAAGGGAAGTATAGAACACTAACCGGCTGTGACCGGATGACGCAGCGCCGGAGATCATAACACATTGTAGGCCGGCGGGGTCTTTATATACTAGATTATTCCAGTTATCATCGGCACTAAAACTAATTTAAAATTGCCACAAAATTAAGCATGAAGATTTTCAAGAGTACTTTTTAAAAATTTAAATGAGATTTGAGAATGAAATTTGAATTCTACTAATGCGTTATTGATAACAATATATTTTATTAATCATAGCCTAATATTTTTACGTATAAAAATATTTGCAATATTTTAAAATAATTGGAGAGCTCAGTAAAATCGCTTTCAGTATGTTTGTTCAGACTACGCTTTTAGGCCATTGGGCATCGTCTGAACTGCAGTCTTTTTAGCATGTCGATTGATACACGTTGTGTAGGAGAGGTTACAGTTCTATAATTTATCTGCATCTAACCCGATTACTACAATTTGTCGTATGAATCAAAGTAAATAAATGTAAAAAAATATTTGTCGTCTGTTTTACAAGGCCTGCGTTAGCCTCAAAGATGTTTTAGAAATGCCGAGTTAACGCGGGAGGGTTCAGAGTAACTCTCCTCCGTTACTCATGTTTTATGTCTTATTTCTATTAAGCGTAACGCATTACCGGGATGATGGAAACATACGGCTCAGGTAAAATAACTCCGATAATAACTTGTTAATTTATGAAGCATCAGTCACTTTGGGGTTGGGAGCACTTACGGTGCACAGGTGTGTCGGGAGCGAGCCCGGGAGGGAGGGGGCGCTGCTTTATTAGCAGCGGGCTGGACTGGGAATAAATATTACTTTTTACCTGTCGAGAGAGGAACTCTGGCCTTACCAACATAACCCATATTGCAAAGCCTGAGACCTAACATGTGACGTCATTGTAACGTGATTATGCAGCGTAAGGTTTTATGACGTCATGGTGTGCTTTTTATAACGATGATAATGTATAAAAATGCGAAATATTTTAGAAGCAATTTTTTTTACATAAATCTTCTCCGTCTGTGCTTTATTCAAATCCATTTTTTTAAACTTTTAACTATATGAAAAAATAACGCCGGCCAAACCAATACCGTCTACAATATAAAGCCTAAAACCTTACTTATGATGCCACTGTAACTAAGTTTTTGCTGTGTTATAAGTCATTTTTTCGTCATTGTGAGTTTTTTATTTTTTACTATGATATTCAAACATTCACATAGCCATAATTTTAAAGTGTTTTTAAACTTATATTTTTATTATCTAGGTTTGTAAAATGAACGTCGGGTAATTCTTTCGGTAAGAAACTTTATACCTAGCAATAAAAATTTGCTTGCCCTGAAATAATTTTAAGTCTAATTTTTTGTCTCAACGATATTTTAATATATTTTTATTATTTGGGTATATTTTATATTAAATCAATAGAACTACTTTGTTTGATTGTAAGCTTGCTGCATGCAGCTAATATAATATCACGTATATGCTATCGGAATTTGGCCGTACTTGGAGAGTGAAGAACCTGATCAATTATTGGAGTAGAAGAACTCTATTTCGTATGTGATTAGTATGGTGTAATAAAATTTATATGCAGTAGTGTTAAATACGCGGAGTGAAATTCGTCGTAAAAAATATTTTATCTCGATTTGTAACGATCAATCGTTTTGGTGTCTGACAATTTTAGCCAGTTGGAATCACACTGTATGATTAAGTTTATTTATTACGATATACACTAAGTAACTTCATTGAATAGGATATAAAAGTGAATGTGTAAGATAGATAAAAGAATACACAATTATTTTGTCGCTTAATTCATAATCGTATTTATTATAGTTACTATATATTTTGATTACGTATTTAATTTATAAAGTATATACTTTGGATTTACTTCCATTGTTTAGTGCATATAAGTTAAGATGAGATTTTTTAGACTTTCTGAAAAGATATATATTATATTTAAGAAAAAATATAGTGTATATGATATTTTAAATTTTTAAATATTTCACTAAGTATTTTTTGATACTTTAAGAATTACATATAACCAGCTTGCGATTGTAAATGATAACAGGAAAAAAACCATGACGCACATTCGCGAAATCTAAGATCCGCAAGTAGGCGTGATCGTTCACCGATGATTAATCCAAATACAAGTGAGGCAGTTGCTTTGGATTTTTATTGACCAGGTGAAGGTGAAACCGCTTGGAGACATACGCTGATGATGCCACGGTGGCTCTCCAGCGGCGGTGGGCAGAGCCGCCTCAATAGACTCGGAAAGAAGAAAGTTGAATCTTTTGTTGGAGGCTTCGATTGAAGCTGCCTTGTATGAAAATAATTTGCAAATTTAATTACTCAAGCAGCGTGCAGATTGAAATACTCTAGCGGAGTTGTTAAAATAGTTTTTTTTCTCAAGATTTTTTTACAAGCTTAACACCCAAGCACAGTAAATCTGATGAATGGGTTTATGACCGCACTCCCTAATATAAAAGGAGTCCGCAAGAAAAGCAAGTAAGCGTGCGTGCCACAAAACCACGAGAAGGCTTTAATGATATTCAACCAACTTAAATTCTCAATTAATAAAAACCGTTGATAAGGTGGGGTTTACGAGAAGATAATTACAATCATCAAAATAAATTAAATGTTTATATGCTTAGACAAATAAATCTGATAAAAACCATCACTGACTTAATGGAAATAGGCGTTAACGCAATAAAACAAATTTATATTTTAGTAGTATTAAGATAGGCTCTAAGCCTCTGAACTTCGGGTCAAAAGTTGATGACCCCAACTTAAGTGAACATTTTTTTATGCTTACAAATTTCAACTATACAGTGTGTTTTTTGTCGTAATGATTGGTGTTAAAAAATGATAAATCATAATAGTGGGTTTCGATTGTTGGAACGAAGAGCGAGTCGCTAGAAACTGGTACAATGTTACATTTACCATGGAAAAATGGAGCAAAAAACGATCATGCGGGAACAAGATCAAGTTTGAGGTAGGCGCATTCAATTGTTTCGGATTCGTTTCCCGTTTGTGTTTTCACAAGGCAGATTTGTATCGGCCGTGTTCATTAGGAGTTTCACAAAATCATGAGATTGCATAAATTTATGAATTGAAAAAAAGGCGTATCATTGTTTCGCTTTTTTTTGTTGCAACATTGTACACTTTTAACAGCTAACTGCAGCGAGAGACTGCTTAATCGCGATTATATTGAGGCACATCACGCTCCGTCTGTATATTGTGCAAAAAAAGTGGTAAAAAATTAAACACTCTTCTCTCGCAGATGGTGTATCTAATGTTAAAAAAATATTGTATTCTTGTTTAACAAAATATCAGGTGCATGTTCTTGTTTTTACGAACACAAGATGAAAGATATAAAAAAAGATATTAGAGTTTTATTTCAAATCACTTTTACTAAAAAGATAAATATACAATATTAACGCAAGTGTTTTTTCAGCTTATAATTATCTTTTAAATATTGTGAAGTGTTTAAATTAATTTAAGATGTTTACTGGCAGGGTTTATATTTAAATAACAAATTTATTTTTAGTTTAGGTTTTGATGTTTGGTATGTAAGGCTATCAAAAACAATATCAGTTTAGGTTTTCATATTTGTTTAATTTAAATTGTTAAATTATTAAAACCACACCTTATCTTTTTATATTATAAAACAGATGGTAGGTAGAGTCACGCCAATTCAATATTTTCAGTATCATAGACGTTGTCAGTTTCACTTGCCGATATAAACTTGAATATCATAATATTAGCTGATCGTTAAGAGCGATAGAAAAAACTCTAAAGCCTCTGTTAGGCCCGCGGCGAAGCCTTACATTCATCTTTACGGTGTATTGTAGTTATCGTAGATTAAACGCTCAGGTGTTTATTGTATAACTTTTCACAAACTGGAACGGTTCTTCAGAGTCCGTGAAGCAATATTGATTTATATATTGTAGTAAAAAAAGGTGTGTACCCACCCGAGGTAACTCTACAGCAGTATAATTGCTAATCGAATCGTGATATTCATTCATTATATATATTTTTGATCTATGGTATTTCGAATGGGCACATTGAGTTTTCTATTCCTGTATACCGCTAACTTTATGTTTAACTAGATCAGAAAATATCAGATCATAATTTGGATGGATATCGTACAGCCACCGCTCTTGTATAGAATCGAAACTAAACAATAGCTTAAAAAACATTTTTTTTTTCGTAAGTGCTAGACACTCACTTTATAATTTTTGATATATTGATTCATGGTGAAAACCTATGTGTAATTTTGAGCGTTTGTAGGCTAATGCCAGATAATGAGATATAGAAACCAGTGTTAATGACCACGAAGTCATACTATGATGCAATCTTCTTTCGGTTTTGAAATTGAATATTACATCAATTGTTTGTAATTCAGAATTAGACGTTGAAGCTACCTTACCAGCAATCTTGTATCAACGAATTTAATTTTGTTTAATCAATTTGTATGGTTGACCTGTATAGACGTGTTGTACTTTCTTATGAAGAGTGCCTGAAATTCAGAAATTTTATCAAATAAACGTTTGTAGGTAATTGAGGTGTTAATGATAGCAATTTTAAAATGCATTTTATTAAGCTTGGAATGGTTAAGAGTGAATATTTCCATGCAAAAAACATTACTGATTTCATGTGAAAACTCGGCATTAGATTGTAAAATGTCTTTTATGTTTAAGAAATTTTTTAAACAAATTGCATATTTTACACGAAATAAATGCCTCACGATATATGGCAGTATTTATTAGAATTATTTTCTTGATGTCTTTCTAATGATTCATATTTTTGAATCTAGTTGCTTAAATATAGTAAGTCTAAATCCAGCACTGCGACTACAAGAATGTTGCCAATTGCAAATATACGCACGGTCAAAGTTATGAATATTGAAAGGTAATTATGATAAAAAATAATAGGGATAATAAATCTACTTTATTCAGCAAAAAAAAAACTATGATTACTTGTAGTCAAACACGTGGCAACATTTTCATAAAATCACGTGCACCATAAGTCGTTTTTTTTTATAATACGTCAAGTTAATGTACAGCTTTTATCAAAATAGTATTTCTTTACTCTTGAGCAGGCCCCATCACTCATGAAAGAGTCGTGAGAATGTGGCTATGGGGAAACATTGTCACCTTGGCAGTCGCCGCGCCACCATTTACAATGAAGTTTGAAGTCGTTACACGTAATCTGAAGAATTCATACAAAATAAACGCTTGCGTCTAAACGTTGAACGTGCGTAATTTGTCACAGTCTTTATTTACCCACACTCCGTGACGTAAATTGTGACACTTTATACTAGGGAAATAATGAAGCTGGAATATATGGTGACATATTTTATAAATAATAGAGACGGTGAAAAGCTCGCTATATGTTTTCATTTAAACAGGACCTTGACAGCTCAATGGGATTTGTCGTCAGTGTGCATTTGGTAATTTGATTTGGTTTAACGGTTTGGTTAACTTGCCGTTATGTAAGGCTGCTCAAATTATCTTTGGTTAGTCGTCATGATAACGAGGTAGTAATCATCGCTTAGATGGCTTTCGGTTGGAATTTATAACACAACTTATACTTGCAATAACTTATTGTTTATTTAATAAATGCATAATTGATTTAATTTCAAAATATGATTTATTCAATATCTTTGAAATAATTTACTATGCAAAAAGTGATTTTAATGCTTAAAATATTAAATGAATTACTAAGACGGATAGTTGAATTTGACGATAAATAAATATGTAAAAATATAACCTTATATATACTAAAAAGGTTCGAAAAATGCATTTAAAAGAAATAATTAATATTAAGTAATTAACCATTCATCTATTCGTAAGTGTACATTAATTAAGGTAGGTGTATTGCGTTTTTAAAATAATTGAATACTTAGTAAATAAATAAAAACTACGTCAAAATTACTCAAAAATTTTAATGTCACAGTTTCCTTATATTTATTAACGTGTCCATAAAGTGAAAAACGAAAATTTAAGAGAAATTTGAGTGATATCGTTGTCTCTGAAGAAAAAAGTAACATTAATCCATCTCCAGTGAACTGTCACGGATCTCTTGAGAAATTGCTCAGAAATATGCATGCTGCATCTCGTTAGTAAGGAGGAGAAATTCATGAATCACAAGACGTGATCGGAGGAGTCACACTCGCGACATGTCTGCGGGCTCGCCTCATCGGCTATCGTCACACCAGGAACCCATGGTGAACCCATGACGTCATTGTCTTCTTGTATGGAAGTTGGTGACCATTTCATTTAACAAACGTTTGTCAATATGCATTACACCAACTCACCTGATGCTTTGAAAACATGTACTTCATGAGCCTATGAGTGCCATGTTCGTTAAGGCTTGGAACCGAGAAAACTTGAAATCCAACATAAACAATTCAAATTTCAAACGGCGAGATTTTTTTATTCACACAAGTATTTTCATATTAAAATATCAGTTCAGTACATTAGAAAATCTCTATAGTAAATGCAGCAGTTTTATTATTATTTATTAATTACGAAAACAAGTACTACAAAGAAAAGTATGAATATAAAATTATATAGTATTTATATTTAAACAAAAGGTTTGAATTTCTATCGCTGATTCATAGTACACGTTTTACAAATCTACTTTCTAAGCGTGGAGTGTGGATGATCATTAAATATATATAATTTTATTATAAGTAAATGAAAATACGTCAGCCAGAAACTGATTCTCCTTTGTATCTCGAGCGTGGCAAAAAAGTGCGTACTGTATTGTGGCTAATTAAATAATATATTATAAGATTAAAATCGTGGGAGACTTTTGATTGTAAGATGAATATTTTAAGGTTTGAAATTCTTCCAAAATATTTTCCGGTGGTAACGCCGTGAGGGCCAAAGCCCTGAGGTTTATCATTAACAAAACCGTAAACTAGTGATGAGAATAAACTATTCACTTAAATGATCGAATTGATTCGAATAATTCAGGAAAGTTTTCGAATTTGAATTTTTTAAATATTTATAAATACAATAATACATTAGATCTGAATATTTTTAATTACGCTACTTAAATATTATTGTTGTGCAAAAAATTGCTTATTTGAAGAATCGTAAATAATAAAAATAATTGGGTTACTTAGAAGCAGTTACTTCTTAAACATTTTTTTCATACGAATACTTAATCATTATTATACTATGAAAATTCAATAATGAGTCCATCACTGCGTAAAAAGCACGTCGGGTTTTTTAAAGTCAACTTTATTAAATAGTAGAGCATTGTGTGTCTTCCGATTCTTCGTGACTTCATAGCCCTTCGAAAGAAACTTTCTTTCAGTCATAGATCACGAAATCTCAAAGTAAAAGGTCCGGTCGTAATAATTTGATGAAGAATGGACTTTAAACTTTACCACGTGTTTTGAAGACGACTTGTATCAACTATCTGCATGACTTGACTTTTTTGATGCTCACAAGTGAGTCAAAGGTATTTTATTTTAAAAAAAATGGTGGTAAGGTCAATGGAGAAATGTATGATAAACTTGAGATAGCTAACAGATGTGTTCATTAATTGAATGTTAATATAAAACGTGTACATAGCTATATTTATAATTTTAATGCAATATAGCCATATATTACATTTTTATGATAATTAATGGTGAGTTTTTACAATTTATTTTTTTGCATACACTCTCTATTTTGTGTTTATTTTTTTTTTTAATTTTAATAAGGCTGTACTCACAAATAATTGTCTTATTTATTATTTAATATTTTTTTTACTACACCTTTACTATCCATTTTTATCGAATCAAAACCAGCTTCGGATCATTCCTGTCGCTTCAGGATTCCCCAATCCCAAAACGCTGTAAACTTCACAGTGAAAGCAATTAAACTGTAGTATTTGATTGGTTTATATTTTGAACGTTTCAGAACCGGAAAGTTATCAGGATCAATCACAAATGAATATAATTTTAAGCTATTGTTAGGGTTCACCAATCACAAGTGCTCTGAATTTCACGGTTAATAACAGCACAGTAGTAGCGATTTAATTGAAATGTTTCAATTGTTATATTTTGTACGGTTTAAGTAATGTAATGAGTTGTCAGGCTTGAAGGGCAGGATAATTTCCCAAACGAGGTTGTTTGCGGCGAGACGAGGCGCCGCGGACGAGAGCGTTCTGCTCGGCGTTGATGGCAGTGATCAAACACGGTTAGTGTGTTATTTGTTTACGAGCGGCCCGGGGCGGTGGAGGGGGCGGCAGGGGCGGCGGGGGCGGCGGGGGGCGCAACAGGTCGGTACGACACCGCCGCAGGGGCGTGCGTGGAAAACGTGCCGAAAAATAATTTTTAATATTTCAAAAAAAAAAAAAAAATTATTGTCTCAGCATATAAAAAAAATTACCGAAATATTTTTTGATGTATAAAACTTTAATACACACACAAACATCATATAAACAAGAAAATGTTTTATTGGAGTTGTAATGTAAAAAAATTCATATGCATTAAATCATAAAGGAAAACATTATATGTAAGAAAATTTTTAATAATTTTTTCTAAATACTAATATTTTATATCATTCTAAAAAAACAACAATTTTTTTACATTTAGACGCAATAATATTATAACAAATACGAGAGCACAAAAAAAAATAGATTAATTTTTTTATATAATAAAAAAATTTAAAAACACTGTTTCACCCTGCTCGGTAAAAGCAAGTATATACCTACAAGTATTTTTATAATAATTACTAGAAATTAGTTAAAAAATTACTATGTCTCTATCACGTGGAAAAGAAATGAGCACAGTTCTGTATTTAGCGTTCTGTCACTTTGATGTCCAATTCCCGACTCGTTAGCAATGCTAACTGAAAGCGTGACTAACCTTAAAAAGAAAAAAAAACTGAGCATTATCAAAGCCTAATGAAGTCCGTATTATATAAACAAGATATTTTCTTAAGTACTCAAAGTTTTTTATTTTATTTAACAGAGGCATTCTGATTCGGTATTTCCTGCTGACGCAATTTGATTATTTTAACACCTTGTCACTACAAATTGTAAGTGCTAAATCATCTGTACGTTAGTCAGATAAGCGCAGGTTTCTCTTCAGGTGCCATAGAAGACCACCGAACACACCAGGTGCTATGAATTTTAAGATACATTTGATTTATACGGTGAACAATCAATTATAAATCTGTTGATTTATAATTTAATATAGTGAACGCGCGTCTTTGTAATTAAATTGTAGAAAATTTTATTTATCGTAATTATACGCTTACAATTTGAAAACTTATGAATGCGGATTATAGTTATAAGATACAGGAAACGTGAATAAATTCAGTGTATCGTTGCATGAGAATAAACAATTATTTAAGGGTTTAGGTCCCATAATCGAATTTTTTTGATAATTTTCTAGTCCGTTTTGCGAAAAATCGACTGCACCAATCAAAAAAATTTAAATGCAAAAAGTTTGATACATCCCTTCTTCCGAATAAAATATATTTTTATTTCTTATAAATTTACTATTAATATGATAAATATGTGTTTTTACGATTGAAGCGTAGGAATTTGGAGATTCGTCATGTCCCTTTTCCGAGAGTCCTAAACATTTAAAAGTCTTTTTTTCAATTGGAGTTAAAAGATTAAATATAAACCCTGTGCGATATATTATTTTAAAAATTAAAAAAAAAAAAATCTTTAACAAACTTTGGTTTTGAAAAGTCGTCATTTTATCCAATTTTTCAACATCTTCAAGATTTTGTTAGATAGTTTTCTCAATACTCTGTAAAAAAATCAACTTTCGACATAGAAAAATTAAGTGACAAATGGACTGCCTCTGGTGTCCGGTTGCACACCAGAGGCAATTAAAAGGCTGGAAGCAACTGCCATAACAATGATGTTTAAAATTTAAATATTGTATTAATAAAGTATATTTGTTTAATCGCCGGCACTGCGCAGTTCAGTCTCACCACCCCGATTCGCAAGGGGCGGAATTCACAGGGCGGCTGATTGTTACACAATCCATCAGCCGCCCAGCCGTGACAGCCGCCCCCGCCCACCGCAGGTGAAGGCTCTGCCGCCCCCGCCCCCGCCCCCGCCCCCGCCCCCGCCCCCGCCGCGTGTCACCCGCGATGTTTTAATTCGCTGTCGATGAGACAATTAGGGCGGATTTCTGGGCGGATTTTTGGGCGGATTTTTTTCCGATCCTCGGTGATTAATAAGCGGTTGATTAAGCGCCGTGTTTGACCTGACGATGGGCGTGATTTATGGCTGTTTTTGTGCTTCACACTGGATTAGCGTCGAATAAGTGCGAGGTTTATGAATTTTGAATAAATTTTGACGAGGGCGTGCTTATGCTGTCAGCGCTGGTATCTTTATTGGCTGAAAGAATATTCTGTGAAAGTCAATCAAGTGGGCGGTTTCGACTTTATTATATATTGTATACGTCAAATCAAGATTAATATATTTCAGTAATACTATTAAAAAAAATTGTATGCGTATTAGATGCATACTTAATTTTTTTTGTGATTTTAAAATTATTGGATGAAACTTCAACTAAAATTTATTATATTGTTGTAATAGGAAGCATTATGTACCCGTTTCACAAACTTATTCTTTTTTCTTGATTTTATATTAAATATTTGGGTTTTGTCACATTACTATTAGCAGCCTATGTTCGCTCAAAACGTCGTCAATCATGACGACATCATGACACTAAAACTTCTGTTTGTAACATTTGTAAAAAAATATAATACACACAAACATCATATAAACTAGACAATGTTTTTTTTGGAGTAATAATTTAAAAAAATACATATGCATTAAATCATAAAGGAAAACATTATATGTAACAAATATAAATAAACATAGCGCTTTAAGTCCCCGTGAATTTTGTTTCTCATAACTAAAACGGAGAAGTTAAGTTATTACTTGAAACTAAACCTAATACGCATAACACTCTAAAAGAATACAATTAAAATGACTCTCGTGTCTCGTTATGGCGCACGGCGAGCTTTTATCACAATTAGAGTGAAACTCCGGGGTATTGCCGAGACAATCGCTTCATCCGGCTCGTCACCGGCCCGGGTAGGCCAGGCCGGGCGGGCCAGGTTTTATTGCCTCCTCGCAGGTTATTACCTTAGCTGAGATAACAAAAGCGCCATTGAGATCGCAAATCTCCAAAAACACTTCCAAATTCATATCGAAGCGTAAAGCTTTCGTCCCGAATCGCTTCCAAGGCGTCCCCAAATCTTAGACAGGCGAGCCCGACCCCAATAAATTTGCCTAATCATTACAATTGCCTCGCCTAATACCAGCGACATCTCGAGCCATTTGCCCGGAGATATACGGCTGTTATTCCACGTACTCTTGGTGATTTGAGACGCTGAAGAAGACGCCGGGAATTAAGAAGATCGAGATGTGCGGATCCCGGCCGAGAGAAGGATTTGCCGAGACGGAGGATCGCTTTTGATTAGGGTGTATGAATATTATCGACTCGTAATTACTTTGAAACTTGCGTTTGAATTTGTAATATCGAAACACGAGTTGGCACTACAGGATGTCCGTGATATTGCTCAATTTTCGAAAGTCGCCTCGAATTAAAAATACACGTAGCATCATTCGATTGGAATCATCGGCTGTGGAAAGTAACTGGCCTGAGACTTGAGACTTCATTGAAGATCTGACAGGTGTGAAAGCTGCCTTACACGTTGTCAATACTACAGTAATTGAAGATGTTTATATATAGTAATACTCAATCATGAATAAGCATTACACGCAGTAAGTACTTGAAATAAAGACAAACAATATAATGTTTTAATTGGGAAATAAAATTACTCCCACCGGGACGCTGATTACGATTATATTTTTAATGTGTATTTTATAACAAAAAAAAAATATTTTTGAGCTATTTGAAATATTCGTAGAAATCCCTGAAAATGGTACCAGCATGGTGATTGAAACACCAAAAGATCATCAAAACACGTATCCAAGAAGTGAATATTTTCAATTCGTGTATTTATTGCAAAAAATATCGATTTTGAAATAAAACCAAGCGTGTAATTTTATTTATATGATCGTTTATACGGTACGTTATTACTTACATTTATATTTATGATAACCGAGAAATCATATATTACCAGTTATTTTTGGTAACTTATTTGTAGGAGCCCAGCCAATTAAACAAGTCAACAGAAATTTAACTAAATCAGATGTTTAAATTGAAGAAAAAGAGATTTTAAAATTGATTTAGACTAAAACTAAGGTTTTCGCAATCGTAATGTTTTTTTTCGTTACATTAACTATTTTATAATAGAAACCATATAAATTAAAATATTAATGTCACAAGTTAATTATTGTTCTATTCTCATATTCATTGTATGCAAATATCATTATAAAATGTTGTAATTTTTTTTAATTTCAGCGCGGTTGCTTTTTTTTATTAATAAAAGTACCTTTGTCCTATTAGCACAAAAGTGGTTATATGTAGTACTCGATTTGTCTGTAGTAACAACATATGTTAAAAATTAAGTTTAAAATTAAATAACGGGTAAAAAAATCAATATGATTAGCCGTAAAACAGTATCGCACATCTATATGTGCGGCGCTAGAAAGCACGGCACACTCGAGAACGGTGTTATCGCAAGTTTTCGGCTATTTAGGCCATAACTCGAGCCGGGGTATCAGGGCGACATAATAATTCAGGATACGCCGACGCGACAAGTGAATGGCTGTGCACAAGTTATCAAAAAGATTTATAGGGCCGACTGTCGATAGGTCTGCCCGCACCGCCGCCGGAGGAGCCGTTCTCCTTATATCTGCAGCCTCTCTGGTACTCCAAGCCGCGGCAGTTAGTTAAAACGGTAAATCTAGCTGACACACTAACGGTCGGGGGCCACCTCCGTGATAATCCTGAGCTCCTGAGGAGCCTCGTCTCGGGACGCCGGAGGACTCAGCTTATTGTCGGCCTGATGGAAGATTATTGGAGACGCGAAAAATCGATCGTTCGAAAAAAGTGTATAAATATCGCGTGAAATATTTCAGTATGGCTTTTTTATTGAGAGCTTTAGCGACTAGGATATAAGCGTTCAATATTGATAGTAGATAAGCGACAGATTTATAAATAATATGTTGATTTAAAATAAAAAATATATTTAAGGTTGTACTTTATTATTACTAATATGATTAGGCACATTAGTTCATACATAGAAGATGATTTTGAAGAAACTCTCAGAAAAATATAATCGTGATTTGTGTGGGATTTCTGAGAGTTTCTTAAAAATCATCTTCTATGTATGAACTAATGTGCCTAATCATATTAGTAATAACATAATAAACCAGTAATGGGTAATAAATACACATCTGATTGACGTCCAATCCAAAAAATAGACGTTGTATTTTATAATAATTTGGTTGCTTTGAGTACTCGGGGCGGTCTATTGAACTTTGAATGTATCTATATATAAATCCGCTTGTAATTATAATAATCACAGACAAACAAGGTGATTAAAAATTATTATGTTACATTTATGCAACACAGACTTTCTGGCAGCCGACCAAAGAAATATGTATAATGATTTCTATAATATGGTTTGTGATGCATTTATAAGTTTTTGAAGTGTTTGTAGATTGAGAGGAAGCATATTGGTCGATGTATTTTGATTAATAGTTGAATCATTAATGTTCGAATACCAACATGTCCGTGGCCGTCAGGAGTACATAAACCATTCTGCAAATACAAAACTAGCGACAAATATATTTCATCCGAACTAAGAGCTCTCCGAGCCCGCAAAATAATATCTCGCCATAAATAATAGGATTTGGCCCTCAGTGTTGGTGTTCTGCAGCCTTAATCCTTATAACTGCCGGCTGTAACGGCGATTACTTTAATTGGCTCAATCTCAATTCAAAACCGCCCCCGCCCTCCGCCCCCGCCCTCCGCCCCCGCCTAAGCCGCCCTCGCGACGTATTCTGCGCTGGAAGACGCTGTCTCCCATTTCAACTGATTATTCAAGTTTTTCGAGTTAATTTTGAGGACAGAGTGTAATTGATATTTTTTAGAGCATTTTTGTCGCAATTTTGTATCATTTTTAAAAACATACTTTACACATAAGTACTTTTATGATATTTATACAAAAAAAATATTTACGAAATATGTGAATTATTTTGAAGTTATATTTTAATATTAAGAAATGAGTTTTTTATGACTTAATCGTTAAAATAAACACAAAAAATACAAAATTCAATATTACATTGAATGTCGGTTTCAAAATTGAAAAATTACGTTTCTCCATTTAAGACCTAGATAGTAGACATTTCAAAACTGTTAAGTACCTTCTAAGTTTTGAAACAAATAAAAAGAACTGCTTAAACAATAAAAATAATACTATGTATAAGTAACGTAAATGTAATAAATAACATTTTATACATAATGCCAAAATCGCTTACCCCGATCAAATCTCTGTCTTGCAGCTCCGTGGGCTGTAAAATAAAAAAAAAAGTTCATAATAAATTGAAAGAATAAACATTCGTTATTTAACAGACATCATAAATTTTCTTTAGTGATTCGCCATGCTTCTCAGTAGAGTGAGTTCCTATAAAATCCGATTAGTCACAAGTATAAATTTAGAATCCGAAGGAAATCACATGAAAATATTTAATTATCATATATTAACATCTGTTCGTTGAATTGACTGCCAAACGAGTCATCACAGCCATTAAAAAAATCCTATATAATAAAACTGCATAAATAATTAATTATAATGATAGCAAAAATCCGGAGCTTGCTGAATTAGCGACAGAAAATAACCAATAAATTACCATAACTCATATTTTTATTTGAATTGAATTATTTAATTGAATAATTTATTTGTTTATTAAAAAAAAGGCTTTGTTTAACTGAAATGGAGCTCAATAAGTAGTAAGCGGCCATGTCGCTAGATGGCAGCGAATTACTTGCTGCTCTCCTAAAAATGCTTGAATTTTTCTGTATGATTATATTAAACAATAATAATTTTTATAATAACAACAAAAATAATTCTAAAGTAAAGTAAGTTCTTCAAATATTTTTAAAAAATATATGTAGAATGTAACAAGTAATCTATTGCGATCGTAATGAGTACAAGTTTTAGCAGAATGAAGATATTTGTGATAATACGGAGTATTAGCCTGAACATGCGTTGCCAATTAAAATATGTAAATGCTTTTGTATTAGGGCTTAAATAAAAATAATTTAAACTTGTAGAATTTATAAAAAAAAAAAAATTGGTAAGTCAAATCAATCGTAAAAAAATATCAAAATTATTCTATGTATCATTTATATATGTTAACATGTACAAATAGGTTTAGTATTTTTTAAATGAATGTTTTAAAGCCCTAATTTACGATTAAAAAAAACATGGGTACTATTTCTATGGAAGTAATTAGCAATATCAGATGCTACAATTTCTACAAGAGAATTATAATTGTTATAATAAAATGTAAAAGAATGTGTGTGATCGATAGTTTTGATAGTAAAAAGAGATTTATATGTATAAATAAAAATAAATGAATTGTTTTATCAACGCCAAATTTAAAAAAAAGTCTATTGTGGTTATAGCTAGAAATGGCGAATGCAACTAAAATATTTGTGTACCTTCACATCACACTAAAACTTCACATCATTTCACTTCACCATAACACCACGTTCACTTCACTTCACCACATTCACTACATTAAGTATTATTTCATTTAAATTGTCATTTAAATCGAACCGAATTACATTTGTTCTAGTTAAAGTCCCTTCCCGACGCATTGCCCGCATTTGACTGACGATGACGTGCCAAGCCAACAGACCCGTTTTTTCTGAATTACCCGACAAAAGGTAACAATTTTATTTTACTTACAAAACTATAAACATGCTGATGAATCACCTATTTCAAAATATGTTGCAATCGTATGTACTTCCACGATTACCATGTCTTGTATTAACTTGTTATACATTTATTTAAAATTTAACAATGGTAACAATTTTAAATACTGCAGTATAATTGGTCGCATATATGTTTTAATACAAACGATTTATATTTTTTTGTGTTATACAGACAATGTCTTGAATACAGTGGAATCAAAAAAAGACACTGTTCATTATTATTCAATAATTAAATAATGGTTCACCGTGTATACGTCACATTTCTCTATGTTGTGTCTGTATGCAAGATTAGTCGTTCACATGATGAGATAAATAATTGCAATCCCAACACGGCTTGAGGGCTGCTAGGCAGATGCATCATCACAGTCGACCACGGCAGCGTGGCGCGAGGGGGTTGTTTTATAGGGAGAATATATATGTCACCGGGGGGTGGGGTGAATTCATGATAAGTATGTTAAATCACTTAGTTTAGTGTTAAAATAAAACTGAGTCTTGGAGGTGATATTGTCTAATTTCAGTGTTTGTACTATGTATATTTTTTTATATATCTGATCCCGCAAATGTATCGTAAATGAAAAAGCATTCATTTATTTAAAAAATATTGACTTATGAATTGCTTCGCTGTCAAAATAAATTTGATAAATTTCGCAAATGCCTTCCCAATCGAGATAGTCTGACGCTAGACACATCTATGCCATATTTCAATACTCTCCATAACATTCGATCTTCATCACCATTAAAAATGATCTTCGCCCCGCCCGCCCTCGTCGCCTTAGTCTCCTAAACGATGATCGATGTTAATGCTTGTATTACAAGTCCGGACACTAATCCTTCACATTTACATATTCATTGTATCAGTCGAGGGCGGCGGCGGGGGTGGCGGGGGTGGGGGCAGTCGCCCCGTCTGAGATTACAGTACCAACTCATGGAGATTAGCTCTGGATGACGTTGCGTATAAACGAGTCTGTTAACGTCCTAAGTAAGCGGATATGCCTGCTTTTTGATCTTGCAGGTGCGGAGACTGCAGATCAGCTCTTTATCTCAAAAGCAAATGAAGATAAATATTTATTAAGCAGAACTGTAAATGCAAAAGTTCTGAATACATGTACTATAAAATGTATTGATGGAGAACTAGACGTATTTAGAGGCGAATATTTTCTAAAGGAATGATTTACTGAGTGGGAAAGTCGAAACGTATTACAGACACATAAAAAAACACATATAATTCACATTTTTCAATCGTAATGTATAATAAAACTGAGATATCAGTTTATATATTTCACTATTTTATTCCTTTATGTTGATTAAATTTAACGTACTTTTTATTAAACTATTTATTTTATAAATCAAAAGTTTCGGAATCATAGGAAAAATACAAGTCACCTCACCACACACATAATTTTCCGATTCGCGACCCCTAATTACACCGCAGCGTTTATGACGGTAGAAATCTTCCCATCACCATTCCGCAAATCCTCCCTAAAGCCTTTCTGATGAGGTTCCGCGCCACCCCCTGTCACTCACCCCGTTATTAATAATCATTTGTCCCAATAAAGCAACACATTTCATCATCCCCTATCGGTCCATCCTCGGCCGTCCAGCGAGAGTGCCTAATCGGCGTGACAAGTTGCCGGATTTGCAATAAAAATGTTTGATTTAGATAGCACACGAGTCAGTTTTCAGAGGTATTACTCTAATTTGAAGTGATTTTGATTTAAACATGATACATAATATAAAACATTTTTTCTTTTATAAATAGATCAATTGAAGTTGAGCATTTGAGTGGCATTTTATTTAATTCAATTCGTATACGTAATAATATGTGGAAAAAGCATATTTTATTGTATATAATTGTATGTTTCTGCAATATAACAAATTTGAATTAAACACATTTACATAAAACAACGTATTTGTTTAATGAAAAACTATTGATTTATTCTTAAAACCTAATGAAGCGCAACATTTAAATTTATAAATTATTTCGCATAGTCGACTTGAAATCCGTCAGTAAAAGTTAATCGCCAGGAATTGCATTCAGGTAGGAAAAGTTGAAAAAATAAAAGAGTCAATAAAGCTTACTTATCCGAACCGATTACAATTATGCCTGAGACCTTTGGTTTCAATTCAGAACCACATGGTTGATTTATATCCTTGACTCCATGGTTATAAAGATATGGTTTAGTACCTATTAAATATGAGAGTGTCATTCAATAGATTTAAGAAGCTTCATTAATAAATGAAGCTTCTAAAATAAACTATACAAAAACGCCAGTTTCTAGTAAATACTGAAAACCTCAGTTTTCAGGTATGCTATTTTTTGATATTTAAGAGTTTTTTTTCTAAAAAGTGTTTCAGGAATGTGTAAGTAAAGAAGAGCGGAGGTTAAAACATTTTACGAATGTTTTTCCTGGTTTATACTGTAGTAAACCTCAGTTGTAGCATTATAAATAATATTATAATTACTCAAGTACGCATCACGGCGCAAAAACCACGGAAGCCTTACACGAGGGGGTTGGTGTGGGGCAAAAATAATGTGGCCTAATAAAGCGTGGCAGTTGTTGGGGGTAGCCGGGGGGCGGGGGTCTAAATCTTCATTTTTGAGCGGCCGGACAATATGCATGGGTCCCGCGGGGCGAGTCCATCTTACGGGCTAATGTCCCCACGTCCGTCAGCCGGCCCGGGGAGAGAGGGGTGATTGAACGGGGTTTTTGTATATATTTTTGTTTAGATTGTATTTTGTAATTTGCTTGTTATGTTTTATTATATTTGAAGAGGTAAGAAACCGATGAAATTCGGAAATTTATTTTTTTAGTTATAAACCATACAGAATACATGAAAAAGTATGAACTGAATATTTACAATAATTATGATTTATTATAATGCGATTTTTCTATTAGGCTTCCACTTTTCAAATTAAATAAAACATTTTGATTAAAAAATATACTATATATTCACATTAAATTAAAGGTTTGCTACGAATCCTTTCATTTATTGAATTATACAATTTTGAAGTGCGCTTTGATATACAAAGAGGTCATGCAATGCCCAGACGACTGACTCGTATTATACAATAAGAAGATACAATAAAATGAAGGTCATCAGTACTCCTCTCAATTCCAAAGTTCCAAAATGTTATTGGTATGTTAAGTTGAGACATCATACAACAAGATTTAATGTTAAAATCCACAAAACAATATTGACATCGATCAAAAAACTCCAAGCAGTTTTCGGAATAAGATATTTTTCACATTATGACAGTTTATGCAAATGGTTAAGAGCACAGCCTTCTTAATTTACGACGTGTTTTTAGCAAGAACCTCGCACTCAATAAAGCGCGATTTTCCATCCAATATTTCGCACCATTAAAATATTAAACAGGTATCATTAACGCGCCGTTTCGCACCCCTGGCGTCGCGGAGGGGGACTCTTTTAAAGGGTACTTATGAGGGGCGCTGGGGGAGCCGGGGCCGGGGGTGACCACCCCTGCCCGGGTCCTGTGGTTGTTTTGGCTGTACAAAAACTTACCAGCCACTGTATGTACTCGTGCAGGTTTCTTTAAAATATGCATTTGATACTACAGTAGAATAGAGTGTACCTTATTTGATTAAAAATGACTACGTGATGAAAATCGACGAAAGTTATTAATCACAAAAAAAACAATAATAAATATATATATGACCCAACAAACATTTAACAATACTTGATACTAAAAGAATTCTCCTAGGTAAAAAATAGGTAAACTATTTTACAAAAAAATATTTAAAAAATGTCATGTCTGATGATTCAAATTTATTGAAAGTGGGATACTTAGTATTTGCAAATATATATTATTTTATTTTACGGTGACTTTAGTTTATCAAGAGTAAATAATTCAAAATTATAGAATAAAATCACATATCTTATTACAATTGAATTCAATTTTGGCTTATAAATATCTTCAGACTCTTTTTCTAATACTATAATATTGTAATGTATAATATAGTTGTTGTTTAAAAATGAAAAATTTATGAAGAAACTGAAATTCGTAAAAATTCAAATACTGCTTATGATAACCATACCATACAATGTTACGTCTTCAGGCGTGAGCCCACCCTCTTGAAGGGCCGGAAGGGTGGCTTTTGGTTACTTATGAGCGGAGGTGGCGTGCGCCCTTCGGACGGATGACCAGCTTACTTGGGGATTCCGGCAGATGATGTGCCGGCCGAGACGTATGTATTAATGAAAAGGGTAAAAGGCCGCAAAGTGAGATTGATGCGCGGGTTTGATTCCGGCCTAATCAAAACGAGATTTTAGTGGGTGAGACTGACAGGAGGGGTAAGCATGGGAGATCCTTAACTTTAAATATAGTTTGATAAATTATTTTCAGTAACAAAACTTGTGCAAATTCAATGTGATAAATCCTGATGTAACATACGCTACACAAAAAAAATACATAATGAAATTACTCGTCTTTTCTTTATATAATTACCTACCAAAATAATACGTAAAAAATCCACAAAAAACTTGTGTTATGCGCCCTATTTACTTCAGAAGATCAATCAATCAATTACCATACAGCAAGTTAAGTACACTTGAGGAGGCTGAATTATAAATCGATACAAAAACGAGTATATTGCAAGTCTGGCCGGCCAGTGCCGGGCCGTCCCCGGGGAGGACCCGGCACGGCCGCCCGCCGCCCCCCGACATTTCCATCTCAATTTGGGATGCTGGAAGGGCGGCTGACACGAGGCGGAGGAGCCGGTCAGGTCCTAATGTCTTTTTTGTAGTTTTTTCAGTGTGACTATGTGTGCACACTATATAAATATATATATTTACTCGTTGTTATATATGTATGGATGCAGACATAAGATTTCAGTGATACATGAAAAAGTTTAATATGATTAAAAATGTTATGCCAAATAGTCTTTTTTTTATGCATCTAAGATACTAAAATGAAATAATGCACGCTAGAAAATTGACTTATTGTTTAATGATATTGAATTCACGATACTCAGTCTTCCCCGTGCACACACACAAGCCTCCGGGATGGAGTTACATAATTTGCCCATAAAAGAAACATGAGCGAGACAGTGCTCCGCGTACAGCTCCGACATTATATCAGTCTGCCATTAGGAGCGCAGTAAAATGACGCAGAGACTCGAAGGCGTCGAGGGCCAAAGAACTGATAATGGTCGAGCTGAATTATTGTTATAATTCAAACCGCTAAGTTTGGGATTTATCGTCCTCAGAAGCTCCGTCCGCGCCGCACGACGTCCGCGACGCTCCGCCCTGACTGATTTATGCCCGCTTGGCAGCGTGATTTTAAAGTCATAACTGCGGGGCGCTGGCGATCAACGATTATTCGAATTTAACTTGGAATTGGGAATTCAGCATTTGTTTGTGGATTTGCGATGAGTTGTAGTGATAATTTGGACATAAATATCGGAGATTAGATCACGCAAAGTTCGGAACTATCAAACCATCACACTCAGTTACCGATGTCGATTTGATGATCGTGGTTCATTGAATTAATTTTTACATTTATTTTAACATGGTTTATTACTTTCTTATACCTATTTTATCATTTATTTTTAAAAATGAAAAAGTCTGAATTGAAATAATTTAGAGAAGTAATTAAAAATCAATAAAAAAGGGACTCTACAAGAGGAACGGTTATTGTGGATCTATCAAGAAAATAACTTTTTCACAATTTTCCATGCAATACAAAAACTACCGGTCATCAATAAAGGTTTTTTTTATTGGAAACTGAATACGAATTTATTTTTTATTTTCCCAATAAAATACTCAATCTAAAATCTTGTTTAAAAAAATACTACAGGTAATACAATACTTAACATGTAGGTTACAATATTTAATTATAACGTTTCTGTGTATATTTGGAATGTGATTGCTTTTCAAGAGTTGAACACAAAAATAATATGAATTTATTACTGAAAACGGTGATTTTGACAAGCTCGTTTAATTGAAAACGAGAAGCAAATAATGCAACAAACTGTTCATAATAAGTTTAATTTTGTTTATTGTCAAAATAACCAATAACAAAACGTAAAATTAACTTTTGAACTACTTGTGCACAGGTACACAGTATTTCACATGAAATCCGACATTATGTTAAATATACAATGACTCACTAGTGTTATGTTAATTTATATTTTTATAATAACACAAAATATTTTTCATACAGCGTTTTGAAATTTAAATAGTATTATGATAAAATTATTTATTTGTTTAAAATTTTATTTTAATTCCGTTGATTTTTTAGAGAAAATAAAATATGAAATGGAAAAATGTAATCAAGTTGAATTAATTGTTTAAACCACTCACACTTTAGCGTTAGTCATGGGATTTGTTAGGTGGATAATTGAGATGAAAAGGTGATTTATTTGTGGTTTCGCTTTATTGTAAAATTATAATCTAAATCCTAGAAATATCATTATCGTTGAAATATATGATTTTTTATCTGTATTAGCGGGTACTTATATTCTTAACTATTGAACAAAACTTTTTTCAATCTTTAATTTTTTTAAATTAAAATATAAATAAACATGTTTTAAATAATTGTTTCACGTATAAGACATGATCAAATATGTAGTGATAGGTTTGAAATTGACTATTTTTGTGTATCATGTGAACCTCATTTTTTCCAGATAATAAAAATACAAGCAGGTTATCTTTCCTTACATACGCTCACAGTCTACATTGTCCTCAGCAGTGGTAAGGAACCTACCCCATTCAACGGTATCGTGTGTCAAAGCGCATACGATCGCTGGTTTCATTAGGTGCTCTGTCCCACGCAGAATATCGGCGCCGATAACCCCTTGGCGATCTCTGCACAACTCTAGGGGGGAAAGGCTCCCCACCTCTACAGATTTCACAGGGCTACAGTCATCCCTGTAAATATGGGCTTATGGTTTCCAAACAAAAATTAAAATCTTTTTTTTGTGTGTTTTTACAACTGTGGAGAAAATAAGTACTTAAAACTATTGAATAAGATGTGCAGACCTATGTTAATAAAATGTATATTCAAAATATTTGAACTGTAGTTTTGATAACGTAATGTATAAATTTAAACCTGGTACAATGTTTAAAAAAAAAAATGTTATTATATTTGTAACTGCCGATTTGTACCTTCCACCACCAATACTGAATGAAACAAGAAATACAAAAAATAAAATAATATTAGAATATAACTGAATTCTCACCTCCTCATAGTAATAACCGAGAGTGGATATTACAATTCTAAACGGACTACTCCATAACAGATCGAATTGGGCAAATATGATAACATCATCAATTGTCAAAAAACTACAGGAGAGCAAAGGTGTATTTATACGATCAATCGACTACGATTGTTCTGAAATAATTCAAATAGAAATAATATCACTTGAAGTTTAACTTTTTTTTGACAAATTTATGTTTTTTTTGTCTTGATTGATATATCAAACAAAGTTTGGAAATTGTTTACATGTGATGTGCATAATTTTTTTTCTTCCTTTCTACCGTACAGGAATCGAGTATAAGAGATCACGGTCTATTCAAGGCTTTGAGTAGTCAATATAAACACATTTAATATAGGTGTAAGAGAATCATCGACCGCTTATCCCGATAATTCGAAAAGCATGGGTAGCCTGGCTGCCGGCGTAGGACCTTCTGCAGCCGTTAATACCCGCGACCTCTGACCCCAGCTACATAAAGTGGGCTCTTGGTCTTATCGGATACCCGGAGGGGTGGGCGGGGGCGGGCTTCCTGTAAGGCATCGACGCGGGCGACTCAGGCCTCACTTCAGGTGATATATCAATTCGGTTTTATATCATATCTTATCGCCATTGTTTATTGTGTAATGGCCAAGGGTGGCTTTCGGGTAACAGGTAGAAATGAGGGGCAAGTTTGGTAATCATAATAAATTAATCGTTATGTTTTGTGCTTAATGAAGGTAGCAACTGCTGTATTTATCGCCATCGATAAGTACAGACTAATGCGTTTGTGAATTGGTATTTGCTTTATTTGAGTATTTTAGAAAATTCGGAATGTTGTACGCAGCGTGAATCTCAAACAGAAATGTGATTGGAAGTATGGTCTGGTTAATACGCAGTAGGAAAAAAAGAGCTCGGAGACTAATAAAAGAAAACAAAAATACAAGAGAACTAATAAAATGAATAACAGTAAAAGTTATAGATATATATATTATATGTAGAACCAACATAATAGAGTAAATAAATTATAACGACTTGCAGTTTGGCCTACAATAGATTACCAAAATAAATGTGTCATTAATATTATTTATCACAAAACTATTTTTTTTATATAAACATAATAAATCTGGCAGTGAATTTATTTATCGGTTGAGATATTTTTATTTGCACATTTCAGTATCCACGCACGGTAATAAGGTTACCGGGCGATAAATCTCGACTTCAACCCTCTTCATACAGCCATCAGCTATTTTTAATTCCAGAGCCCTGTGGGCAATAGACACACAGCCTTCAGCCTCGCATCTCGCCGAGGCATATATCTTACCTCAATAGGCAAAATAATCCTCACGTGAAGGGGAGGCGCGGGAGGCGGGCGGGGCGGATGTCGGGGGATGATTTAAAGCCTTTGATTGTGCTTTCGGTTCGAAACTTCGATAAGGGGTGGGGGGGCGCACCCTCAAACGAAGTGTGATAAAATATTTGCGATGCGGTGGTCTCGGAATTTCACTGGATTTGCTGTCGGTGTACGGTGTCTATACAATTTCGCCCGCTTTGCAGACGCTCCCTGCGAGAGATCTGACCCGAGAGGTATCGCTTCATACAAGGGATGATTAGTTTGAACAAATTTATACTAATAATTATATTATATTGATTAAAATCCAAGTAAAAAATTAAAACATTTTGTTTCTACAGGACCATAATATTTAAAGCTGGAATACAGTAAAACTAATTTCTATTTTTTAGTGAGAGATTTGTTAAACTGTTATTTACCAAGAAAAGAGTCAAGGATAAAAAAATACAAAGCATATAAGCTAAAACACAAAGAGAAATTTATTTTAGTTTTCAGTACCAAAAGAAAGCACAGTAATTATATTGTCGATATTATGAATATTTTAGCTGCATCAACACTACTGATTAGAATAGCTCTGGTATGAGCATTTGTATTTAGGTTAAATGCACTTATTCAAGCATGGTGATCTATAAAAAAGTGTATTGTGTATGTGTAACTTTTCTAAAAACCCGTAAAAAAAGTACATTGAAGATAAAATTCTAGTTGGAATTCGCCAATGCTGAACACTAAACGCTGACTGTACTTTAAACGTTTACTTTAAACGTTTAAAAATGATAATGAAGTTTTTGTGTAAATTTGAAATATTCAATATTGCTATAAAAAGTATTTATAGTAAACAATTGTAATATTTTTAATTACCTTCTACTTATTGATGCATCGCATGGCTATTAACGAATAAAATTTCTCCACAAAATATAATCATCTGTTATTTTTATTATGATTAAAAATGTTTAATAGCGTATATATTGGAGTTTTGGTTTGCATACTGTATCTTCTAGTATGCATGTACCTGAATTGATAGTAATATTTTTTTTATGATTAAAGCCTTAAATATAATTAAAAATAAAAACATTGCCTTTGCCTACATGCATCGTAGTACATCCGTCGCTCGGAGCAAGGCTTTGTTTAGTTGTACTTGAACGCGAGCATGATTATGCTGTGAAATTTTAAGTGGGTAGGTTGGTAGCTCTGCTCAGAGCTGTACGGCGTAATTTTATATATCAGGTGTGAGAAGCCGTTCTAGGATAACTTGGCTCTTCACGGCGAGCGTCCTTAAGAAACCATCAAGTAAGAGTGCATGATTAATTTATTTTTTTTACTTTTGAGGGTGTTTATCATACCCTTATCGGTTTTTTGTATTGATTTGACAACAAAAACGTTTTGACCTTTCAATAGTTTTGTTAGATTTGTTTAGATTATTATATATTTTTTATATGAATTTTTCAAAAAAATATATACAGTTTCAATACAAATTGGCTCCGACTAAACATAAACGGACGGAAGTCCAATAACATCAGTTTGGGACTCAGCTATCAGGACGGGAATTGAAGGAGTGCTTTTCGATTAAGTGTCAACGGTCTAAGTACTGAATCGACAAGCTGATGAAATAAGGCAAAAAAATTCCAAACATTGTTTGGGCAGTAAAACAAATTTTATGCATTGAAAATTGCCACATTACTATATTTTATTTTACTAGTTCTAATATTATTAACTTTGAGTTGAATTTAATATTATGTTACTGTTTTAACATTACATGAAAACAATATGTTTGTACGAGAAATCAAATAAAACTATTTTATAGTCATCGATATCACAGAGAAGTATGATGAAATGATAATATTTTCTGTAGTTTTCGCAAGATACTAACACCAAATTAATGACATCAATCTTTACAGGTAATTTATTATTTTAGTATGTATATTAGAATACATTTTATCTTGAAATAATGCGAAGTGGGATCGCTTGCTTTAATTGTCACTGTCTACGTGAATTATTTATGCAGAGGGAAAAGGGTTTACTTAGATAGTCATTATCTCATAACCGGGATATTGGGTTAAGTTATCAAGATTGCGATAATTAACAAATGGTCAAATAAACTACACCATTTTCTACTGACACAGCTCTGTTCACTCATTAAGAATACAAATTTTGTTAGAATTAAAATAAAAATAATACGGATGAAATCTAGATTCAAGAATTTTTTATTGATTTGATGAAAAATGTTGAGTGCACGGTGGGTTCGCGGATTGCCTGCAAGTTCGAATCCCGTTCGGGTCATTAAAGCAAAATTCACTTTAGAACTTTAGAACCAATTGTTTTAAGGCGATTCAGATTAGATCATCACTTTAATAAAAACAGGCATTGAGAACTAAAAACGGATTTATTTAGGTGTAGATGGCGAGTGCGGATAAGAGCGGGGTTGTTTATAGGTTCGAGTCCGCGCGGGCGCCAGGCGAGCAGGGCGGTGGGCACGAATGCGAGAAAATGGCCAGAACCGCCCTTGCAAATCAGATTCCGCGCTCGGACTTTATTTATTTTTTGACAGGAGCGTACAGGGCGGGCGGGCCGGCCGGCTGATTTGTGTTTTGAGGTGGGGCGATTTACGGCCCATCGGACGCCGTGTTTATTGTACGGGAATTAGCGCCGTTTTATTTGATAATATTTTGATAATTTCGCCCGCGGATTGATATTAAAATCGCAGCATTGCTTTGATTTTGCCGCTGGATGTAAACGATATTGGGTTCTAGATGTTCTCTTATGCCATCGGGTTGTGTGTTTGGTGGATTCGTAAAACTTTTTTTGAGTATTTGTTATGATGGCAGCACGCAGTGTTTTGTAGGTGATTCCAATCTCGTTACAGACAATACAATCTGGTCTTTATTTTATACCGTGTTAATAATTTTGGCACCAGATTATATTAAAATCGCAGCATTGCTTTGATTTTGCTGCTAGATGTAAACGATATTGGGTTCTAGACGTTTTTATATGCCATCGGGTTGTGTGTTTGGTGGATTCGTAAAACTTTTTTTGATTATTTGTTATGATGGCAGCACGCAGTGTTTGCAGGTGATTCCAATCTCGTTACAGACAATACAATGAAATTACAAATTGAAGAATGGCACGTTTGAAATAACCTGTAAATTATTCAATTTCAAAATAAGCAATATGAATAACTGAATTTTAGAAATCGGATAAAGAGGATAATAACTGTACATATTTGAAAATAATTATTGTTTTAAAAAATTCGCACTTATTACGTCAACAAGTTCATTGCGTAGAATATATAAAAAAATTCTTAAATATGTTTTTTCACAGCCCCGGTATAATTAAAACTCACCCTTTACGACTATCGCATGCCAACACTCAAACTGATCATTTTTAAATTGATAATGATTATGTACATTTTTAAAAATATTGAAAATTAATTAAAGAAACTCTCAGAAAAATATCATCGTGGTTTGTGTGGGATTTGAACCCACATCCCCAAGCTTACATGGCCGGTGCATTACTAATTATACCAACGCACTGAGGTACGGTGGTACTCAGGAAGAATTTTTAACTATCATATCCTATAAATGAAACAACGTACTTATTACGCCAATTAAATATTGTGTGACTTGCAATACTAGACTTTTAACACAAAGTACTGAGTGAAGCATATTTATAAGTATATTTAATTAAGCCAATAAGCTTGGAGATGTGGGTTCAAATCCCACACAAATCACGATGATATTTTTCTGAGAGTTTCTTTAATCAATTTTCAATATTTGAAAAAATGTACTTAACCATTATCAATCAATAAAACATGTATTGGCAAAATCGTACTTCCTGTGAGACGGTCTTCATAGAAATCGATAATATGATCATTTTTAAATTCTCGTGGTTTCGTGTATAAACACTGTGTATATGCAGTTTTAAATAGACAGTCGTCTGCTCAGGCGGTCAGTAGACAAGGAGCTCCTCAACTGGCAGATCTTGGGCGGATAGCGGTGGGCGGTCTGAAGGAGCAGGAGAACCCGAGAAAGGCAGGGCGGCCAGTTTATAGGCGGCCGTTAGCGAAGAATCGAGCTGGTCAGCCGCCGGCTGGGGTTGGACTGATTCTGATGGCTCGGGGGCGGGTTGCTGCATTTAACATCGAGAGGGTGTGTCCGCGGCGCCCGCACTCCTAGCTCGCCGGTGATGGGACCGGAGAATAAAAATATGAACCTGCTACGTTTGATTTTGTTCCGCTGTTACTTTTGCGACAAAAAAATCATTGTGATGCTTCATGAAATCATTCGATTTTCATTTTTTTTTTAATTAAGTAATATCCAAATTTTCGTGCTAGAAAAAATAACTATATGATTGTTTGAGTAGATTTCCGTTCTTTAGTCATAATTTAAAGAAGAATTAAATTCATTGTAAAAAAGTTGTGAAAAGAGATTTTTTGAGAGCAAATTCAATAATGATAACAAATATTACGTCAAAGTAATTCTGCGAAAATAGTGAATATAATTTAGAATTTACTGAAATTTGGTCTACACCAACACACAAAAGCAAGTACATTTATTTGAAAAAAAAAAAAAAACTCTTTAAGTTTGTTGTAACGAAAACAAATACATAGAGTATATTTTTTAAACATTGTTATAATTGGGATGACTTCAAAACGTTAGTTATTTTAAGACATTGTGATAAAATTTTACTGGAGTACTTATAAGTCGTCTTTTTAGTTTTTAATAAATTTTCCTGCATATAATTAAAAAAAGACTTGTTTTAGCACTTTTTTTAGTTTAAGATTTCAATATCTTAGGAGAGGCAATATTCTCAGTCTGGAACATTCCGCTCCTGCGCAGATGTAAGTGTAAATTTAAAAAAAAGTAACACAAAATTATGTTTTCAATTATCCGGGCGTACCAACATAACATTCCTTCTCCTTTGTAGCAGTCGTGCCAACATATCCCGGGCGCTATGAGAAGCAGACGTACCAATAACTAAGCCGTGCCGTATTTACACACGCAACGAATTTATAATAATAATATCTAGTGATATAATGCAAAACGAATCTGCCTCGTACAAACAAGAAGGAAAGGCGCCGGTCGGGGTGCAGTAAACAAAAGAAACAGCGCCATTTTGTTTCTGCTTTTCCAGATCTGCGAGATTTAAGATGGCGACCAATGTGACAGCCGGGGAGGGGGCGGGGGCTGATAACACCCCCTCAGCAACACTGCTAGTGCGTTCCTGTGTTTATTTCCTTGTTAATAGCGCTATTTGAATGGATGGAGTCGTTTGTATATGAGATGTCGGGCTTGTGCCGCTACGACATTAGTTGCGTTATATATTTTACTTATTAAATATATCTCAACAGCGGCGCCTCTTACGCATCACGTTAATGCATGATTATTAATGAATGCTGTTTAATTACATTGTTTTATAAATGTATATTCGCCAGTTATTTAGCCGGGCTCGCGGATGTAATGCTCGGTTATTTTATTTTTCTTTTAGTCCGTTATCATGTCGGTAAATATATTTAATAACTCTGCTTTTATGAGGACGTAGATATTTCCGATGTATTTATATGAAAGTCCTTACAAGTTTCTTTTGTTCGCGGCCTGGAAAAATAAATCACGGGCCATCCGGTAAATCCTGATAGACGGTCCGGTCGACAAACATCCGCAGTTAGCTGCCATAACAAGAAATGAACTATGTACAGTTATGTCCGACCATTAACAATTAGACAAAGAGCAATAACAATAAATCAGTTCGACCTTAATCAGGACGACGAAAGAAAAACGCTAAATGGCACGCATTAACGGGAGAGGGACGGCGCGATGGCGGGCCGCGGGGGGAGCGTCTCTCGAGAACAACACCCACAAATCATTTCATCCCGTTTCGCAGCGGAAAGCCTGATGCTCGTAAATAAGTTGACGGAAAAAAACGGTCGCCGAAAGTTGTTCATAACGCGCGGCTTAATTTGTGGCCGAGAGGAAGAAGCCGCCGGGAAGGAGCCGCGACGGAAGTCTCCCCCGCGGCGGTTTATTTTTCGCGGCAAATTTGAAAACGGAAACGGTCAATTCTGGATAATACTGGCTGTATTGTTCGGTTTGCTGCAGCCTGCACCCCCGCCCTCCTCACCACCGCCTTAATGCTTGAGATAATGCGGGCTGGTGGTGTTCGTGAATTATATGGCGTTAAGATTTTATGTTGAGATTTGTTTTGCTCGCTGCGCTATTTAGAACGTACCGTATGCAACACAATACTTAAATAAAAATACAATTGCATGTATTGTGCAACAAATTCATTAAATATATATATCGTATTAGCGGTATAACTAGTTCTTTAATAAGAAGCGCCCGAGCGACCCTCGCGAGTAAATACATAAAAATATCGAGAGAACTCAAAACTTCCAAGATAAGATTACCAGCGGGACATTATTTGTGTCCAAAACAAAGCAAAAGCACTAAACACGGTCCGGGGAAATCCGACATATTTTTTTATGGGATGATTTGTGTTAAAGTTTGTCGCGGGGAAAATTATTGTTAAAGTCTATTTCAATTTGGCACTGGCCGGTAATATTTCGCGGGCCGCTGGATTTATGTCCTGCGATGACCGCCGCGTGTAATGGGGAATCATGCCTGGAATCGTAAGGTGCATTTCGGGACTTTGTCGCGCGACGCCGCGAAAGCCTCCTGCGGTGATGCATGCACAGGGAGTAAAACATTGAAACAGCTCGCCGGCTAACAAAGGCATTTGAATAATTGCACTTTTTATTAATATTTGCACTGTATTCATTATTTATTTATATTTCGCCTTTTCAATATTTTCTTGTGAGGCATTCATTAATTTTGACTGACAAATTTTCGAAACGCTCATTTGGAAGTCGGATAGTATTCAACAAAGAGAAATACCCAATAAAAATAGTAATAAAGTACGTAAATAATTTTTTTTTTGGGGCTTCTAAAAAGAAGCGATAGCAGTTTTTGAGTTTTCTTTATGTTAGTGAGTTATAATAATAAAACGTTGTTTCATTTGTGTAGTCAAAGAAAAAATAGCATCGGATAATATAAATAGTTCTGTGTAAGTTTTATACATGGCAAAAAAGCAAGATTTATGAAGAAAACTAATATTGATTATTTGTAGTTATTTAGTATTTTTAAAAAGTGCACTTTTATTTTTCAATCAAAATTTTTGAGTTTGTAAATCTGAATAAAAGTGAATTGAATGCTTTAACGATGTTAAGCTTTGATAATATATTTTTAGCAGTGTTTAAATATAACATTCAAATGGCGCAGCCTCGAGTTGTGTGAAAGTTGTCCCATTCCGTCAAAGCTAGTGCCTGTCGCTTCACCCCCATTCATCATACCCCGAAAAATCTCCATGGCTCCTAAAAACATTACAAAATGGCGCTTGTTATTTATATTTACTTAAGAAACGGCGTCGGCAGTCGCGTAATGGATATAGATGAGCCCTCGCCATAACTGGCCGGCAGCGTCTCTCTCCGAAGCAAATAACAAAGGCACTAGCTCATTTCGCAGACAGTTTTATGATCCCAAGAGTTTTTGTAATTTCGGATACATCCTGGGGTGGGTCCTCCCCCTGGGCCCTCCCCCCGTGACACTGCTACCAGCCGTCCAGATTCCGCGAGTTCAGTTTCATTATGCTCAAGAGCTTCGTAAATATCGATGGATTCATTATATTTATTTATTATACTACAGTTGAAACAATACAATTAATGTAGATTTTATATTATTTGCATAGTTTTCTACATCTCGCTTTTCATCTAAAATAAAAGTAATATACACTTAATGGGGATAGATTATTACACACTCCTATGTTACTTTGTTATAATTGGATAGTGTATTGAAAAAAAAAAAAAATTATGTATCACAAAAATTATAAATTATGCACAAAAGCTTCGTACATATCGATATATTTATTTTACCATAGTTAAAAAAATATTATTTATGTTTAAAATTAAACAATGTGTTTTTTAAATCAAATTATGTATAAGTGATTAAGTTTTATAGTATATTTGTAAATAGGTTTTATGTAACTTTGATTATTTTGAAGATGACGATATTCTTTCAATATTTATAGTAAGTTTTTATATAGTTGATGAAACACCGTCTCGAGGTGCAGTGGACAACATGTATAGTTGCCGAGCGTTGGGTCAGCCATAACGGAATATTCTGATGTGGTTGATTTTATATTATTATTGTGTAGATTTATTTTTATAATATTGCACAAATACTCATTGAATACAGTTCCTAAGTGTCCCATGTCGTCCCGCCGGAGTAGGGTGACCGCGCGGCGATGTGTCGCGGTCTCCGCAGCCCGGGACGGCCGCGTCTGCCCTGCGAGGTTTTTTTGTTAGTTGAATTATTGCGGCTTGGTGGTAATTTATCTGCCGGCGTTTAAATTATAATTCTCCAAAAATATGTTTGAGTTTCGCAAAATGGATGCTAAATTTGGAAGTTATTCTATTCGATTAATTAATCATGTTTTTTTTGTTTGCGACGAGCTAAAAAAATATTGTGCGATATCACCACTGTAAAAATATTTTTAAATCTTGAAGTTTCTACGTTTAAAATATTAATAATGTTTATTTGCATATGCATAGTAAATTGAATCGGCAATACAACACAATGAATAAACGTTTATGAGGGACCGCAAAGGAAAAGGATGGTTGTACGAGTATATAAATTAAACTCATCCAAAAATGTTCGGTGAGAACTTACACTTTACATTAAATCCAAATACTTATATAGTTAAATTTTAATATTCATTGAATTTTGATATTTATGTTGACGATTAAAAAAATGGTAACCTGTCTTTTAATACCAGACGTAAACTGTATTATTATACAGTCACCGCACGCCACTGCAGAAGACTCCGTTTTCAATTAAATTTATACTACTAATGCATACAAATAAAACCTATAATACTTCTAGAAAACTAAGCACCTCTAAGGTATAGTCAAACTTGCAATGGACTCACAATATAAAATAAACACATTCACAGTTATTCACAATTTAATAGACTAGGATTTTGGTTGAACAACACCCAGAAATTCTTATAAAATCGGCTGCCAAAACCTTCAAATACATTAATCGTACATAGTTTCTTACCAAGTTGGCTTTTTAATTCTCATTTAAAATAAGTGCTAAAAAATAGACCTGGTGCTCTTTAAAATAGAAGTCAAGTTTCAGAGTAACTACACGATAAGATCAGTACCAACCAGTGAAAGAGGACTTAAATATTCATAAATTGCCTTTTTTGAAATACTAATAATTATTAGCCAAGAATTGTATCCACTTTAAAAATTAGCTAAATTATGCCTTTAATGAAAAAAAATGTTTAAGTCATGAACTGATTTTACGTATAAAATAGATTAGATTATTTTAATTTGTTTTTAGTCACGTATCGGTTTTATGTATTTGCTTTACCTATAAATTTATGTCACAAATTGGCTTTTTATTAAAAATTGGCATTGTTTTATCTACTAATCAATTTTTAAAAGCATTTTGTAAAGGTCACCTAAAAACACTTGTGATAAACGCAAAAAAAAATGTACATGAAATTAGAAACTGGTTGCCACCCCTGAGAGGTGAGTTAAATATATATTATGTCTACACCGTGAGTAAAATATGTGTTCAATTTAAAAACAATCATAATTGTATATAAGCTCTTATTTTTAACATTGAAGATATTTGAGTATAATTACTAAAATATGTATGTTATTAAATATTAAACTTAATAATTTTATCTACTCTATTTGTAATTGCTTTTATATATTATTGATGCAAACTCTCGACCGGGTCGACTGATAAATAATATGATAAAAATAAAACATAATTACTCGGACGAGTATAATTGCGAGGCGACACGTTGGTTTGATTTATATTATAATTCCGCCTTGACACTGCGTGAGGATTCCATCCCCGAACACGGCGAGGAAGCCCAGGGGGAGGATAAATATTAAAATACTCTAGTATTTTCATAATGTCAGTACGTCGGTGTTTATTAAACGTAAATAATTTGTGATCCTCTGGGGGCGGGCCGGGCCGGGGGGTTGACATTCTACCTCCTTATTTTTAACTTTGGTGTTATTTATGCCCCGTTTTGTCCCTTACGTTACACATTTACTTAGCGTTACGTTCTGAGCTTTCCTGAAATGTTTTTGAAGTCTTTGGTAGATCTGAATGCGCTTTTTGTTTTTATTTGTGAATATTCCACCCTACTGAGTGCTAGTTCAGATTTAAATGTTGTTTATTAAAATATAAGCAGCTTTATTTTTTTTTATTCAAGTATTTATATTTATATAAATATTATTTATATAAATAAATATTTATATATTTTTGTTAAAACAAAATTGTATCCAAATTAAATTAAAAACTGATTATATATCGATTGGAGAGCATAAAATACTATGATTGACTTATTCGGTTTAGACTGTGAAATTAAGATTTTATGTATATTATTGGAAATTAAAAAAAATCAATTTAATCTTTAGAACCGAACAAAATTTGTACAAACAAATAAACGTTAAGTTCAGTGTTGGTTTTTTTAATTGTTTTCAGATTTAAAAATAGTAATGGTTATTTAATTATACTGCATTTAATTTATTTTGATATTTTTTTTAAGAATCTTAAGAGGTTATGAATGTAAAAATATATTTTTTTTAAATTAAATACACTTATTTATAAGTACACTCATGGATAAATTTAATTAATTTTTTTTTTTAAATTTGTATAGAAGTTTAAATTTGAAAATAATCAATTTCGTTAAATTTTCAGTGCACCTCATAAAACATAAAACACTCTCCAAGAATCTACGAAAATGTGAAATAATTCTGCCAGTGGCGCGCTTCTGGTACAAGTCGATAAATCACAGCCGCTTAAAATTAATAACCGAATCATACACACCCCCATACTTCCGGCAAGTTACTTTATCCTTCTTCGTTCCTCCTCATCATGAGGCACCAACTTTCCATCTCCAACTCCAAAGAGCCGTTTATTAAACATCCACAGCTCCAGATCGACATATCTGGCGCGCTTCTGATTAAAGTAATTAAAATACTTTCTTTGTCCTTTGATTTATACTGGAAATTATGAGAAATACAAACTGGGTTTGCCCGCACTGAGTGTACGTGTGTGTGTATGTGTGTGTGTGTGTGTGTGTGATGCAGTGGCGTCGCAAATAAATGATTGAGGTAGTCGTAAAAAGTTTAACAGTGGATAGCGTTAAAAATAAAGTTCCAAATAACAATTACGTTCTTGTAAAAACGTAATATGTCTAGAGTTATAAATTTGTGCCTATTAATAAAAATTACAATAATTAAGAAAAAAAATTTTTTTCAATAATTATTATAAATTTATAATTAACAAGTTTAACTACCCTTAGTTTTCTGAGGTTTTAATTCATAATTAATATTAAATAATATATGTACCCAAAAAAAACATGAGTTTAAAATACCTACAAATGGAAAACAATGGATTTTCAATATTTGCAAAACTGTTTATATTACTTGTGTATTTTAAAATTTTGTTTATTTTGTACATAAAAATAAATAAAGAATTTTTTTTTTGTACAATTGTCTATTATTAGCGATTAAAAATTCAGTTAAAATTAGTTTCGAATAATACGTACGTAAGACACACTTAGATGTTGACTTCTACAGCTTCACAAATAAAATTACAATTACATGACAGTCATGCTTAAAAAACGCAATACACCGTTATCGAGCGTGTCCATCAAGCAGATATTGCAGCACGCCACTGCAGCCAGCGGCACACAGTCGCGGGCGAGGAGATGCATCGCATGTAAAACTAGCGCCGCGTCATATCACTTGATTGCTTCTAAATGTTGGCGCTCGGCGGCGGGCGGAATCGTAAATTACCATTATCTGTAGACATTTGGTGCTGTTTATTATTTATGGGCGGATCGGGGGGCGGGGGAAGATACGAGGGCGGCGGGTGGCGGCGGGGGCGGCCAAATGAGAAAAGGATCATTTTCTGCCATGCAAACCTCGCTCCGTGAGGGCGGCGATTTGCAGCTCCTCGTGTCGATGTTTGCTGCACGGATTTCAAATTATTCTTAAACAAAGTTCTACTGGATAAATTTATGTGTTTCCTTCCGCACGTGCAATTAATTTAACGAAAAATCAATTGTGAATACGAACAAGTTTAAAAATAATTTTTTCAAATACAACCGTCAAATTTTCAAAATTTCTTTTGTTTAATGTCACCTAATACATCAATTTGTTTTTTTTTATTATTATTTTCAATAATAAAAACAGAAACATTGAGGTTAATCATGACTAAACTACAGTTGATTTCTAAAACTATTTCATAAAAAATATTTCATACGACCTTATGAACGATTATGGATTAAAACGCTCTTATTGTATTATTTTTTTCATATTAAATTATTTATTTCGAATAAAACAGTTTTTTAATATTTTTTTCTTTTGCGCATAGTATGCTTACCACTATAGAAATAATATTATTAAAATTTCTGGTTACAAGTCATTATAACAATTGCTGAGATGATAATATACTATTCAAATAAACTAAGGATTCCGAATTGTAGATTTAAGAGTCCAGATTGTTCTGAGTCTTAACGAGCTATTTTTTTTCATTTAAATATTAATTTGACAATTTCTCTAGTCTGTGCATTATATGCATAAATCTCTTAATATCATTTGCCTGTTAAAATTCAATGGTTTAAATTTTATTGAATGAAATTTAACGTGCTTAAGCGGTGGATTCAAGGTAATCTTGTGATATGGGAAAGCGGTAGCATATTATGCATCTGAGCGAATAACCCCAAGATTTTGCTCGTACGGATCTCTTACACATACAGTCTACCAATGTTGTTATTGTGTTGCGAGTCAGAATTTTTCAACAAAATTTTTTCATCAAATTCCACAAATCATTATTAAACTTCCCTTTTATCCGAGTGAGATTAATTAAACAGAAAAATAGTTTTTTCTCGAGTTATGCTCAGCCGAATTCTCCGAGGTCGGGTCGGCAATATCATTCAAGTCATTAACTCGAAAATCGGGATAAATATTTTTACGACTATGAAGCAAGTGTTCATATAATGAGTCGCAACTCGGTGGGGATGAATGAGACAAAATCGTAAATCAAAAGTATACCCTCTCTCCCTCTATGTGATCAGCGTTTCTTCGGGCCGCCCCCACACGCCCCCGCCCCCACCCCCGCCCGCCCATAAATTATGACAGTGTTTGCCAATATGTGAGATTTTATAAGTAACGCTGTATTGGTGTAATTTAACGCTGGACTGTTTTATCGCGTATTTTAATGTGGACCTATGATTTAATGCCCTCTTTGTGATTAAGTATTAATGAATATTCAACGGCGGTGTTATTTTTTGGTGATTATTTATCATGACTGCTTATCGTTACAAAAATATTGATAAAAGCAATTGGCTAAGCGAGATTTATATTTTATTTAATTGAAGTATAGAGCAGTTTCAGTTTCATGAAAAATGCATTAACGTACTTAAAATATTACAAAAATTATCCTTAACAAAGGCCAGCAATCGGTATTTCTTTCATTCACAAAAGCGCACAAGTTGACATTTGTTTTTATAGGATTCCAATGATTATGGTTATTCTATTAATGATTATTCTATTCCTAAAAGTTTGCTTACGTAGACAAATAAACGCAGAAGAAGCCATCATTCAATAAGTTAGTGTGAGATAAGACACTTACTAGAGCCTACTTTGTAAACCAATAATTTTATGGCCATGGGTGGACCTGTCAAGATTTTCCTGTAATTTATGAATTAAATCAACAAACTCAAAAACTGCTGTTGATATCCAAGCAGCGTGCAAGAGATAAACCATATTCCGTTGTCATGTCATCAAGAAGATTCCTTACGGGGCGATCTAATTGATATTTAACGTATCTCGCCATTGATCGTACCGTTCAGCAACACTGATCTCATCTAATTCCTTGGAAAATATTCTTCCCTCTGCAATTTCAGATAAAATACATCTCTTTAAAATTATAAATTCTATTTTAGCTCGATCATTTAGTTTTTGAACGATCCTTAAACCAAAAAAAGCTATTTGGATTGTATTCACGTGCGGTCAATAAATCCCTCTCATTCAAATTTGTATAAACGTATTTCTCAAATGTGTGATATTTCTAACATTTCGATTCCTTCACTGACGTCATCTTCGGTTAAATGAATTAAAATTCTTAAAATGCCTCTAATATTAAGTCCTTAACGCCAGAAACAATAAATATATTTTCAAAAACACGATGTCTCGTTTACGTGTATTCGTGGTATAGCGTGTTTTTTTCAATAAGGGTGGGTAGTTTTGAAAATCAAACAGCTTTAGGGCAGCTTAAAACCAAGCAAAAAGTTTGCAGTTAAAATTAGATCACGACAGAGACATTATTCAAAATCATGTATATTTAAAGGTATTTATTATTTACAGCATAACGACCTACGCACAGAAGCCCGCGCCCCCGGCTATCGCGTAACAAATCACAAACATTATTACGAGAGATCGACTCCGGCATTAGCGGCGATGCTGCGCACAAAGCCACGTAGCCCGGAATGAGTCTGCTCCCCTGGCCGGGTACAAAATGGAAGCGAAAATATTTAATGTTGTCGTCTGATGATTTAAGAGACCAACTCTTAATGGTCCAATAAATTGTGGCAGGGCCGCCTCGCCGCTCGCGGGGCCCGGGGAGCGGCGAAAGAATGGCCCCCGCGATGTGTCGCCAAAATGTTGATGGGAATTATATTTGGATTATCCTGCACTTGGGATATTTTAAATATATTTTTGCTTATTGTTATTTTTTAATTTCAACTTTGTAACCTACTCCACGGAATCACATAAAAATGGCACAACAAAATAAGACAAAAACTACTTGTGGTGTGATTTATTAGTCGGTAATTAGTTGTGCCGCGACGTGATAAAAATAAAATTTTAATTGAATATTACCTATCAAAATATTTAAATTTAATTATTCTTCTTCGTGTGTCTTTCCTCGGAGAAGGTTGGTAGCCATTTCACTGAAAATATATCTTATTCCAGTCTTATTTATTCGGCTACACTCCCTACTTCCAGCCACTGACGCCAATCCTCATCCACGTTTTTCTCTTTTCAATGCCTCTTTTTCTTTAATTTTTTCCCTGGACTGTCCTCAACTTTATATTTGTTATTATGAAAAATATGGCCAAAAATGACTACTTACACTTTTTATCATCGTTAGGAGTTCGCTTTCTTTTAATTAATTATGCTCGTTAAATATTACATTTTAATAAACACAAACACTTAACGCACTATATATATATATATTCTGTTTTGCTTTACGAAAAAACCCAATGTTTAAAATAGTATTTTTTATACAAACAAACATTTAAATAAATTATTTATGGATACCGTTCAGCCCTGGAGTAAGTAAAGGAAACCGAAAAAAATGAAAGGAAAAGTTGAAAGGTGGTCCCGAGACTTATCGCATAACAGACTCCGTTCAAATCCATTAGTCTCTCTCAGCCAGCATTATTGAATTTGCTATATTTTCTGTCACCAACTCTAAATATTCCAGGAGCCCAGGCGACATAAATATTGGGAAATTAAATAACTCGAGCAAGTGTTCCAATTCGTGTACTTTGTATTAAGTATAATTTAAGTAATATATTTACATTAAAAATAACCGTTTTAAAACTAAGATTAAGATGTAAGCAAGTTAAAATAAAGACGGGATGGCGTATCCATCGTATACAATGGGAATACACACTATATAAATTTTAAACGGATAGGTAAATAGCCTTTGTAAGTATTAATGAAAGCCTGACCTTCGTCGGTGCTTCTCCATAACAAAATTTCATCGATACTATCTTGTCTCCACAATATTATATTCATAATGTACGCATAGCAGATTATTCAATGTAGACAATGCCTTCCATAAATATGGGCACACGATAAAGCAATAACTAATAACACTCCACATAAGTCCCGAATTCAGGTGAGGGGCGCGAGGGGCATCGAGGAGGGCGGGGGTCAGAGGTCAGGGGATGCCCTGTAAATCTGCCCGAGAGCCGCAGATACGATCCCGGCAGATAAAGGCGCGGGTCAATACATAATGCCAAAATATTGCCGTTACTCGCGACAGCCTGTTTTATCGGCCTCCCCCGGCTGCAGCGGCTTCTGGAGGCTCCCTTGGCCGCTTGTGTATGACTACCTATTATTTTTCAGCACATATATATACATAAATATATATTTGAATGAATTATACAAATTCTTGTACATGAATCAAACAAACGAATATTTTCTATTAAATTTTCGGTGTTGGGTCAACACAATGTTTGTAAATAAATAATTTTCAATTGAATCTATGTTCATCACGGGTTCAGTGCTTTTTACATATAACTTGAAATTTTCGGCAAACATCGTGTATTTTCATATTAGATTTCATTGATTCAATAAATGTGAGACTCTAACGTCAAAGAACAGATTACTTTATTGGCCTCCCCAATGTGCTTCTGAAGTTTTTTTTGGATGCCTGTTTACAAGTGCAATTATTTAAATGAATATAAGCTTTAAAAAAAACAATTTAAACAATAATGGTTTTCATATTTTAGCTTTAGGATATTCTCAGGTCTATTTTAGCAAAAGGAATAAACATTAAAAGAAGATTTTGTAGATTCGTTCATTGTGACGCTTGAATAACATAATGATTTTTTTGTAAACCAATTACTTTGCAAAAATAATAAACCACAAGTGAAAAAGACAAATGAGACCGTGTTCGGCTTTTTATATATCCGGCATTTTTCATGTTGAAACTACATATATTGAATGTTAACATATTTGAATTTATACCATATTTAATAATAGATAAAAATCATAGCCAACAGTTAGCGTGTATAAGATATTTGACTAAATAATCACAGTATTGTGATATAATGTAAAATAATAAACCAATAATATAGACACAAATAAAACACCAGAGTATCTATTTAAACCTGTTAAGCTTCTCTCTTATAAAAATTCAGCACCTTAAAATTTTAACAGGTATCTCAAAGCGATACAAAATACCGCGCTTAAATTTGGATAATTTTCTTTCTACATTAATTTGCCTGGAGAAGAGGCCTTGGCGGGGGTGGGGGTGGAGGCCGAGGGCACGTAATGAAATAGTGATAAACGACTCGACGTAATAAAGCCGACTCCGCGTCGATCGGCGGGCGCGGCGCCCAAGCCAGGCGTTGGGCGCCGCGCCGAAACTCAGGAAGGCTTATTCAGGAGTTATCGCCGGAGCTAATCGCGAAATTATCGACTCGAGGTGAAAACATCCGAGACAAACGGCTGCTGTGTACCTGGAAATGGAAGATGTTTCACGCAGAATTGGTAAAACGAAAAATATAATTTATGATTTAAGGGATGAAGATAATTTAAATATAAAATACTTTTATGTGTGCTTGTGTATTTGTGCAAGATATTGCCAATATACTCAGCTGTGCAACTTCATTGCATAAAAAATTGAATATTTTTTTCAGGTTTCCACAGTAGAAAATTTTTGTCTTGGCTATCTGTATAATTGATGCGTGTGATACGATAGAAAGTCTAAAAATTTATTTTAAAATTTACAGAAAAATTCCTTTTTTATTTATATCGTTTGTCCCATATTGAAGAATCCGTAATACATTAAATATTGCTTAGGATTTCATTCAAATTAAATAAATTGTGCTTTTACCAAATGCTAGAAAATCGAGACTTTTTTCTAATCATATTTATATGTTATGAAATAAAATAATTTATCAACTCAAGATAGCAATATTTGCGAAACATGTGATAAATGTAGACCACAAAAAACATAAATTCAATTTACTGTTAAATAGTTTACTTTACATAGAGATTACATACAAATATTATTCCTTCGTCGATACAAAAATAAACAGCACGCCAATAAACTAAAGAGCCATCTTGGAACGGCGCCGTAAATCAAAATCAACAATACAGTTGCGTATTCCACTTTAAAAATTCACTCCTATGATACAAGCAGGGGCGGACTCGGCGCGGCGCGGAGTAAATAACACTCACCTCTACACCGCGCGGCCAGTATATCAAATTCCCTAGCTCCTGCCATCGAAGGTATTTTTCTATGGAATGTGAGATTCGCCGGGGTATGACACCGTGTGTATGGTATCGATAAAATTAATGGCTCCACTTTTCTTCTATTTCTTTTCTATCTTTCTATGCCAAATGTCTGCGCGCCCACCCCCCCCCCCCACCACCTTCCTCGAGCCGAGAATCGAAAAGGTGATTCGTTTCGTCATAGCGGGCCATAGCTTTAAAATATCTGCTCGGGAATAGGCGGCAGAGGAGAATTCCAGAATTATTCGTAATAATTTTAATTTGTAAGAATTAAGACGCACTCGATCAAAAACTACAAAAAAAAAAACAATTATTGTGTGCTTGGTGATTTTAAACGCTTTATATAGTAAGTCGAGCTAATATTTTTTATGTTAATCTTACTGTTAACGTATATGTATGGTACATGAATGTCATGAGTATTTTTTATAAAATATATTAGCAGATTGATCTATTTGACTAAATTATTTACTTAAACTTTGGTTCTGATAACCTAATTTAAAACTCTTGTTGAGGGACAAGGCATTTGATTGGTGAAGATCCATTATTGTAATAATAAAAAGTAACTTTGTATTTTTGTCTTCACTTTGAGTTTATTAGAATTATTTGCATACCTTATTTAAAACTGATAAACAAAAGTTTACGGTCATATGTAAACTAATTTTTATTATTATATTCCACAGTGGAAAGCATGTTGTATTGAAAATTAATTGTATTGAATTTTATGCAAGTATTAGAAAAACAACAATTAACAAGGACCGTACGTTATTACCGTACATAATTGGTAAAAAAAATGCAAAAATAAAAAATTGGTAAATTCATTTTTGTAATTACACGCGAAAAGTGTATTCAAACCGGAAATTAAAGCATAAAATTTATTTGGGTTAGGTTAAGGAGTTTTTGGGTTTTTGTAGCTCCAGTCCGGGCCCGCGAATGGCCGCCATATATTGCTCGTGCCGATTGTGTGTCTCTTCGATGGAGCGCTGAATGAAAATGAATAAGTCTCTCTCGCCTTGAGCGGATTCATTCAGCTACTGCCACCTAGCGACCGCGCGCACCACCTTCTGCATGCGCGTGGATCCGCGCACTCCTCGCCTGCGCAGACCACCACTCGTCCAAATCAACCGAGACAAACCCGAAATCAATGCCCTGCCCATGCTCAACAACCAATAGAAGAAGAAATCGATGAAATCCATGCACTCGACCGCCTAAGCCGAGTGTTGTGAGCCCCACGACTTGCGCGCAGGAGCAGGCGACAGCCACACACCGCATTATAAGTATAACCCTAACAACTATTATAAGCTAACATAAAATATAGCAACTATTCTTTTGTGATAAATAACATGTTTTCATTGCATGATAAATAAATTGCACTAAATAAATTTCATTAAATACACTCAGTTTACTCTCTTGTTTTGTTTTGTTCTATCTCAAGATACGTATCAATCAGAACAGAGCACCATTTTTTTATAATTGCTATGAGCTACCTGCTTTTAAGCTGCTTTTATTTACGTTAATTTTTATTAGTATTATCACACTGGCACTATCAAGCTCAGTTTGATAATACCAACGTGAAAGGTCACCAATCAAATTTAACATGTGGAAAAATCACTCAAGTATTTTATTATATTTAAAATATTAAACTGGAATTCCACAAAGTACTCTCTTTCAAAAATATTGAATATTTATATTTGTTAAACGTACAATAAATATTGAAATATAAAGAGTACTACTTAAAAATGTTTTTACTATATTTTTTCAAAACAAATACAGTAAAACTTTCAGTGCAAAAAAAGTGCGACCAAAATCAAGCACCTACAAAAATCGGTTTTCTACATTCACACTTATGTACGATCAAAACACCAGCGAGGTATTCAATACATCCCCGGCTCCGCACCCGGGGGTGGGGGTGAGAGGTGGAAGAACGTTATCAGAAGGGCTGTAAATAATAAAATGTTTAAATTACCTTACATTGCGGCTGACATATGTATAAAGTACCCCAGTCGACGACCTACCTGTTCGTCTGTACGCGTGGAACCTTTTTTTGTGTGAAGTAACGCGAGATCTCATTGATTTATGGCCGCGTAAATTCTGCTTCATATTCCGATACTGTGAAGGAACGACTGGAGGAAAACGGCGTGAATTGATAAGGACGTCCTGCGATATGCTCTGCTTACTTTTAATATTGAAATCAATACTTTTTGAACTAATAGCGATATTTTTGTTGTTGTTTAAACAACTAGCAATGTATCACGAAAGTAACGTATTTAAAAAGAAAATATTACAATATAATAAAAACAGCTTAAATATTTTAAGGGTTTTGGCTGCTGACATAGATGCACCCATTTTATTGAATTATCTTAATTTCACGAAAACATTGACTAAACACCCGTGAATATATGTAATTACAATTTTGATGACTGCCAGTTTAATTGCCATTTTCCCATTCCCATTATTGTAAATATTAGTTTTACAATTGCATTTTTATATAAATAAGAAGATAAAAATCATACTAAAATATTTATGATTCAATTTTTTTGTTGTTGAAGTATTTAACTGTTTATAAACATATTTTAAAAGTGAATTCGTTGTCATAAATGAAAAAACTAACAGTTAATCGTACGTTTTATCTCACATTTATGATTCATTTCTTGCTGGTGAGTAGTAAAAAGATGCTTCCATAAGAGTTCGTCCGCAGCACTCCTAGTTACTCCCCAGAGGAGTACGTCCATGATATACTGCTAACTGCAGCGAGTGCTCTCATCCACTCGAATTAGAAGGATGTTAAATAAATCAGCGGAGTCATGCAGCCGTCGGGCCATGATTTGTGGTCATCCTCTCGGGCCGACCACACCCCCCCTGAAGATCCTCCCATCAACTTCAGCCCCGGCCGGGAACGGAGCCTCCGGCGAAACGCAGCTCAGAGACTTGTGTTTCGTTAATCGCACGGTGGTACGGTTTTAATTACCGTGCTTCCACTTAATATCTTATTGGAAGAAGAGAAACGATCGATTGTAAACCCATCATTTGAGATGTTTCCGCTTATTTATGAGGGTGCATTTTTTTTAGAGTGAGGGTTGCTGAGGAATGGGAGCAGATCGAATTTACGTAATTTATTGAAATGTTTTGCTAATTGTAGATTGCATAACCCGTGAGGTGAGAGTTAATTATTATTCTTTAACTGCGATTATTAACCACCCTAATAACAACTTTAAACAATATGCACAATAAATCACACCTGAGATATTTATTACTTGTTTTATGTAGTCAGTTATCGGATTCAGTTTCAAAAACAAGAGTTAAATAACATCTATGATTCCGTATGCCCTGTAACTTTCCAGTAACGTGAACTATTACGTACAAGCGGGAGATTAAATTCAAAATTGAATTTATCCGTGATAGTTTAGTTTGCCGGCGCGACTGCCTCCGTCTCAATTTCAAACAAGTACAACACAATCGTATCTAGCTCGCTCGCGAGCTGAAAGCGCGTCTCACATCAAAATACGTAAGGCTTAACTTATTCCCAATTAATTGCTACCTTTAAATGATGTATTCGATATCATTAAGGACGGGCTCGCATGGGCCGGCCGGCTGGACGGCGAGAGGTCCGCCCACTCCTCCCCGGCATCCATCTATCATGAGCATCTCTATATTTCATCTCCGACAATTAAAAACGAGAAAAACTCAACCAGAGTTATAAATTTTACTGTCAATATTACCTTTATGCAGTGGACTGAGGCATGTTGCGTTTTGTTTTTTTCGGCACATCTAGGGTTACTGACTTTGTATTCTTGCTCTAATTGGTTTTATGTACACACACAAATATATATATATATATATATATATATATATATATATATATATATATATATATATATATATATATATATATATATATATATATATATATATATATATATATATATATATATATATATGTATATATATGTGCCTACGAATATATATTTTTTAAAAATGGCTTTCAAAGTAGACTAACAAAATGTGTCTTTGAAACTGTAAGTAAGACTTTTTACGTCAATTAGGGTAAAGTTTACTCATTTAAATATTTTTTAAATACCCGAATCACAAATGAAACAATGACCAAAATTATTGTTTAAAAAAAAATTTAAGACAATAAGTACATCAAATAATTATTACGGATAAACTTTTTGATTATCACACGAACTTCGTTATCGTTTTTTTTTTAACTATCCAGTTCACCTCTGCCGCACCTTTTCTAATGATACAGGTATCGATTCGAATCTGAAACTCCGGGATTGACTTTGATTTAGAGGCTGTACTGCCTATTGTCTACGCATTGACGAGCCATCCCCTCCCACGTTAGCGAGCAGCCTGTGATTAGACGCGTATTTATTATAATATTATAAACAATCCTTTAGCTATTAATTAATGCGCATCTTCTAATTAACGAGCAGATGCCTTTTCGGGGGCCGCATTAAATTCTTCGATTGGGAAATGTTAAAGATTCCGATGCAACGGCGGGCTATGTTATTACTGCGTATTAATTTTTAAGAATTTTTGTAAATCTGATTATAAAATTGGGTGAAATAATTCATAACGTTGGGATTTGAATTTTGTGTTATAAAATAAAGTATTTAGTTAGTAAGTAAATTATAAGTATTTAGATTACGTTTTTGAAAGTGTTCATTGCGATGTTAGACTTTCGTTTAAATTTAACCATTATTTAAATATTTAATGAATCACATTTTTTTTGCTTAAAAATAACACAAAAATAATATTATTTGTTGTGTCTCACAGTTATAGGCTTTTCTTAAAGGTTTTTTAATACACAATGTCTAGTTTTATTGAAATTAACCAAATAAATGAAAAATCAAAATTATGGTTCATTTAATATTTTACAAATTTCAAAATAAAAAATATATATAATTCCCAAATATCTGTGAAAAATAACATGTGATATGATGTTCAAATATCATTGACATATTTAAAACATGACTATTTTTTTTTACCAGAAATGATTAGAAAAATATTGTTTACTCTTAGACGCATTAAAATAATTTATTATATTGTAAAAATGATGTTGAATATATTTTTTGTTTCCAAAATCAATATACATGATTTATAAGCTTTTTATTAAGAATGAATTTATCTGAAATTTCTGTACCTCTCTATTAAATTTCTCCAATTGAACTTCTGATAGTTTTTAAAAAAAATTGTATGAAATTTATAACCACAAAACAAATATTCACTCAACAATCACTTTAAAGCTGATCAACTTATAGTAAATAGCCAAAAGCATCCTTCGCCCAACGCAAAAATATATCGGTGAATATTGTATGTAACAGGGGTTTTAAAAAATACAGAGCATAGTGTTTGTGATTGGGAGTGTGGTATTGATGATCTTAGTTCTCATTGCACAACACGTAAGTTAAATCTAGCAACATCGAACGATGATGTAATACAAAATGCAAATAATTGTACAAGTATTGTAACTCGTTGTATTGTGAATCAATACTTGCAATCGGAGTTGGCTGATTATACAAATTGCAGTAACAGCGCTGCAGTGATAGGGCGGCGAGGCAGCCGGGCAATAAATCGCATACATTAAAATTAAAGTTGCGCTCTCGGCGATCCCGATAATGTTAAAATAATGCTGTGCGAAATCTCAATAACGAATTTGATTGCATTATTTATCCCCCCCGACTGCAGTGGCGTGCGCTCTGCTTGTGGATGCACTCCAAATGTAAGATGGCCGATTCAAGTTGAGAGATTAATCGGGGATTCGATATCGCAGCTAGATTTTTTTCCTTTTGATATTTGTGTGTATTTATCAAAACTTCGTTAGAATAACAACCGTCACATTTATATTTATTTACAATAAGCGCGTGTCATATTTCAACATGCTACCCTTGCTTTATAATATTATCGGTTAGATGACATTTACAATTATTTAAAAATAATATTACTGAGAGTACTGTTTGCATCATAGATTCGATTATATTATTCTGTAACTATATGTGAAATAATCATTAAAATAAAAATATATTCGTATTTTAATGTGTGAATTTGTATGAATATCGCATCCAATGGTTTAGTTTTTTTCATTTTGCTGTTGAAGCATCACATTGTAGATTGAAAGAGACAATATTGATGACAGTAATAAAACTGAATATATCACCGAAAATAATGGACTCCCTATTCACATCTTGTGTGCGACAACAGTTTAAGAATGTTACAAGTGTGATCAGATAAATGACGTCATTAAGTTTTAATGTATTTCAACTAATTATGATAAATAAAGTTTCGATAACTGTGTTAATTATTATTATATTGCAGTCAAGCCGGTTTGGCGGATGGTGTAAAGATTACCTTAGCTTGGCAGACAAATGAGTACGTCGCGATAATATATCGACTTTTTGGAAATAATTGAAATATTTATCATTGTGACTGAAATAAATGGTTGAAGACTGAAAATAATTAAAGCATAATAATGCAAATAATTTATTTTGTGTCTGTGAGAGGATGAGTACAATTTTTATGTCAGCTTTTTGGTCTTACGGAATACGCATGTTAGTATCACCAAAACTATGACTTATAAACAAAAACTATAGATATTTTTAGACGAAAAATTTATACAAGTTCATTTTATTAAAATAATTTTCGTTTGATTAAAAAAAATTGTGAGTTAAAACGTGATTTTGTTCTAGACACTGGAGAATACATCATTTTAAAACACATTTTATATGTTTTTTTATGATAAATACTACTAAAATACGTAAAACTGAAATGAAATGTGTATTTTGCAAGAGGTGTTTCTCTTTTTGAGTATTTTTTTTCATATTAAAGCAAAAATAGTAGACTGACTCATAAATTCTTTACAAAAGTTTTAGTATCCAACATTTTATTATGAAAATACTTTTTAATTTCAATAATAATAATTGGTTGTAAAAGCACTGCGTTTTGAAAATATTATTATTGAATATATACTTTTTGCAAACTTCTTTTTTTTATGATTTTTGATATAAATTTAATCTGTCCATAAACACTTATGAAATTAATATGATAAAAAGAAAAAAATGAAGCATAAATTCCTCTGGTTCTATTGAACCCCAATCAGTAGATGTTAATCAAATGGGTTGTTTTTATAAATAAATAAATAACACATAGAACGATGATAATGTCATTATTCCGACACCGAGATCGATGGAGCGACATCTATAATCATCCATTGTACCGAAGCTGAGCAAGTTCGTGGGCACGTCTGAAGCCCCCGAGGCCGCCATCTTGTCCAAGATGGACGTCATTAAAGCGCTGAAATAAATTATCGTGCAAGATTGTTGCGAGACAAACGGCGCATTGGCGTGTCATTGTAGCTGAAATATTTCAGCCGGCGACCGGTATTAATGGTCAACGGTCAAACCGATGACTTTAATCGAACGCACAAAGTCCTTAATTAAAAAAAAAACTAACAATTCTTATAATAATTTATGACAAATTGAGTTAGATTTATACAAAGATTAAAAAATATAGGTTGCATTTTTTGCGAACGTGAATGCGTTAAAACTTATTCGTTTATTCTCACACTTAACACACTGTAAGAGTTTTAAAAGTCAGCAGCTACTTAAGTAGAATGAATGTTCAATTCTAAATCATTACTGTATTCGACAAACTTATATATATTTTCATTACATTCTAAATATCTATTGTAATATAAATAATAAGTAACTTATATGTGGTAGAAAAATTGCAATGGCTTTTATAGCAAAATCTCACTTTTCATGTAATTTTTTTTAATCTATTTAAAAACCACATTACTCATAAATGATTAATTTCAAAGATTTTATGCATAACAGATGTTTTTTTAAAATAACGTTATATTTGAAATCATTGAAAATGCAAGGAAGACTTTACAAATTTTTATTTGTTCCATTTCATCACAGTGTGAACATTCTAACAGTTACCGGACTGAACAAACTCGAGTTTTCAAAGGGGTGCGCTGAAACAGGACTATTAAGCGGCTTAAATAATTTACAAAGCACTTATCGTCCTACATGTACCTTCTGCCTAATCAGCGTCTATCTAAAACCAAAGCCTGAATATTGAAAAAAAATCTTGTATGAAGGGTTAAAGGTGTGAATAATTTATCGCAAACGCGAGGGCTTCACACTTCAGACTAATTTAAATCTTAAAGGCAGGGAGTCGAGTGGCGTTCGCGGCTCGAGACTTGATGCAGTGTGAGGCACTTGACGATGGCAGACCAGACCTGTGCCAGGATCCTCCCGCGTCCGGGGCCGGGGAGAGTTATTATCGGTACGCACGAACAGCACTCCAGTGGTTTATGCTCGCCCTGAGGTAGTACCGGACGCAATGATCGGGCTTTTAAACGGTTGTGGGGAGCATCTCTAGGCACTGTGAGTCCGTACCGCGTGCAGGTTCTCAATCAATCAGCACACCTGCGTGGCTGATGTGTGCGTGGGATTCGCTGTTTGCTTGTGTGTTTCGTTGTTATTGATACTCAATTAGTACTAAAACACCTCTTTGTAACATCATACTAAACGCACAGTTTCACCCCTAGCTTGAGGGCGGCGTTTCTTTACGAGAACTTGTTCAAATCTGGATTTAGCTAAGGTTACGTTCTAGTTTTATTTGCTGTAATTCGTTGTAATAATCCAGCAGTTAAAATATTTAAAAAAAAAACAAACGTGTTTACATAATTATGGCGTGATATAGCATTAGATCTCGCTTTGATTCTCGATCCACGAGACGGAGGAGGCCACGCACGAGATTTATTAACATCCGAGCTGGAGAATTCCACATTTTATTCCGGCCGCATCACCTGCCACAATCGGAACGGACTCGCCGGACAGGGGGCAGGCTCCGCCGGTTATTTATGGAAATATTATAAATTATGGCATTATTGTAATCAAAGAAGGCTGGCACTGAGGCCGTCTGACGTCAGATGATAAACGCAGCGCGGCGCGGGGCTGGAGTGCCGAGCCAACCGCTCTTTTGAACTGTTTGATTTTTAATCGACGCTGAGAAGTGATGGGTTTTCGAAACGAGCTAGGCTGAAAGATACCCGATAGTAATAATTTAAAAAAATATCAAGGATCAAAGCCGAGAAATAAATATTTTAAGAAACTATGTTGAATTAGTTTTATTTTATTTGGCACTCATTGACAAATGAAATTATTGAGAATCAAACTTAAATTTAAGTGATTGTCATATTCCGTTGATGTGGTTAATTTAGTTTACGTAGCCTCATAACTGAACGAAAATTTTAATGGTCATATACAAGAGTAGAATTGATAATTATTAAATATAAAATTAATGATTTTTATACATAAATCTGTCAATAGATTACATTAAATCATAATGTATACAAAATAATCAGCATGAGGAAACAATAAAATATTAGTTTAAAATTAAAATAGTTGATAAAATAATGTAATTTTTTAAAAGTAAGGCTGAATGTTATTTAGGCATTGTATGATGATTAAAATTTGTTAATTTAATAAAAAATCGCACGCATCGATTCTAATTTTATTTAAACAAATAAAATATTTAATTATAATTTTAAAATAATGGAAATGTACACAGATATACTAAGCCTCTTCTGTTAATGAAGAAGTAGCGTTTGATTATATACTGACGACGCACTTTTTCATTTATGGCAGTTGGCATGTTTATTTGTAATGTCGACCGCATTAAAACTATAAATAACCTGTATAAATACTAGCTTTACAAGCAAATCGACTTTCTAATAAAATAAAAATTTTAAATGACCTAATTTGAATACATGAATAGTTTTTAAAAAATTCTTTCAATATTAAAAATTTCTATCAATCGTAGATTAGCACAGTGATTGACGTGACATACCTTTATTGTACCCGCAGTAATAATTATTCAAAAAGCTACAGCGTCACAAGCGTATTCAAATTTACATAGAAATGGACGCGACTCTTACGGGGAGAATAAATAATACAAAATTTGACAAGCCCCCAATAAATACACGTCACGAGAGCCGCACAAAAAACGCGTCACATAAAACATCGCGAATCTTGTTTCGCGTGAATACATTAGCGGCTCAAGAGTTGGCCACCCCTGGCCCCCAAAGGTCAGGCCAATCATAAGCGGTCCCTTTGTTTTATGATTGATTTATGAACTATGACCGCCGAATTTACAGCGGAGGACGTACCGAACTGGATTAAGGGTACAGTCGTAATAAATTTTTGTTCGCCGCGGATCGGGGGGCCTTAAAAATATATTAAAAAATACATACGGGCTCCGAAACAGAAGGGGCGCTTTTGAACTCGTTTTTTTCATTATTATTACTATATGAATTTATGTGTCTTCTCTCGCTCGCTCTCCGTTTCTTGATTTAATCAACGAGATTTATGGCTTTTCGCACTGTGGGAAAAAGGTGAGATAAGGATTTCGTTACTTTGTTTTTTGAGGGATGGTTCGTATTTTGGCGATGTGTTTTAATTGGAGGGTCGTCTTTGAGGGGCTGTAATTATTGTGATTCATTCTTCAAAACGGTATTTTTATAATTATATATTATATTTAATAAATATTCTAGTTCACAGTTATTTGTTATGATAAAATAAATTTTAACATTGAAAAAAGATTATCTGTAACAAAAAACAAGCCTTGAAAATACCTAATACCGTATATAGAAAAATATTACATTAATACAATATCACAATTGATACATAATTTACAGAACCGTATTTTTGATCTATACAATTTTACTGTGTTAAAATGTTTTGTTTTAATAATTTACTCGTGAAATGACGAGAATTTTATTTAGATGTTTTCATCAATTGTGTCTAAAAATGTATTTTTGCGTATATGACACTTAAAACTTTACAAGCTATTACATTTTGAACACCAAATACTCCTTAAGGATTACACAGGAGATGGCCATGTGATGGAAGAATCCGGGGGCAGTTTTTCCTCCTTGAGATCATCCCCTGAGAAGGGGGGTGGGAAGTGATTTCCGGTAGGCTATCCCGCTCAATCAGCTGCTCGGTGCCGGACTTTGAGATTTTTATGCTTTCCGGTGAGGCCCTCGCCGCGTAAAAGGTTCGATAATGGACTGGGTTGTAAAGGTTTCTCCCGATTTGATCGCGGTCTGCTGAAAAATCAAGGCTTGTGAAAATAAACGCAATTTTAGGAAACTGTTATTTTGAGACGTATTAAATACGCATTAAACCCACATAGAGCACGCATCATTGACAAGATAATATTTTCAGTTTAGAATTTAAATTACATTTAACATAAACAATACAACTTGATTAAATATGAATACTATAACCAGCCTTTAGACTTCATAAACAATGGGGGTAGAATAGTCTTTCAAATCATATGAAATCTTTCAGTCAATGTATCTATAACTGTAATTTAAAAAAATAAGTTAAGTAAGCATTGTGAGAAGGGAATTATACAAGCTAGTGTATATAAAAGCCATGTTGCATTTTATAAATCACAAACATGTGGAATTATTATGAGCGAAAATAATATTAAAATTTACGAAATGCATATTATTTCCACAAAATAAAATAATATCTTTTATAATATTTATTTAGTTTGTTGATTATGATTACCGATTAAAAAGCGAAAAAAAATAATTTATATTTACCAACAAAATTTCTGCAAAATCAATTTAAATATATTTCAGTTGAGAAAATATTTTTCATTTACAGACGCATAAAAATAATTTACAGAAAGAGTCAGCTGTAAGCCAAATACAGCTTAATAAGGTTATCGTTATCAAGTTGGAAGCCAAATTTTTTTTTCTGGTTTGTAAATGTATTTATCTTTTAGAATAAAAACAATTATTTCCAAACCAAGTCCTTGGGATTTAAGAGATAGTGTTCCAACTAATACAACAAATAATAAAGAAAGGAATGCCATGCTCCCTGGCTCACATTCTTCAGCAGAAGGACTGCGAGCCGCTCTCAGCATCTTTCAGGAGGCGCGACGCCGACGTGGCAATTTACTGCGGCGTCGCATGCTTAGGGTGTTCATAGGACAAGTCCTGATCACGCTAGATATATATATATATATATATATATATATATATATATATATATATATATATATATATATATATATATAATACATATATTACTATTCAGTTTGCATTAAAGTGGTTTAAAGCGATAAAAGCGTGATCCTCGATTTGAATTATTGAAGTGTAATTAAAGGCGCATAGAAGAGATCGGGAGTTCGCAGAATAACCTGCATAGATAAAAAATATTTAATAATTTAACTTATGTGGACGTCTAAGACACATAAATAAAATTCAGTATAGTTGGAGGCATGCTGTTCTGCCATAAAAAATATTACTATAAATACACTATAAACTCGTGAAAATTTCTTTATTTTGAAAACATTACGAAATTCAAAGAAAGCGCTATTACCGATAGTGTTTATCAAAATTATTTTCAGATCCACGTCGCTCCACAGGCTTCGTTTTTTTTTCAGGGATATTATTTTCTAAGTAAAATTATAAATAAAAAACAACAAACAAACGACAGGCCATAAGCCGCGCGCGAGAGATTTATTCCTTAATACAAACGTGACAGTTCCGAAAAACTTCCAAAAGCGTCCACTTCCAATTTTATGAATGACCCCCCGGTTATATATTGTGTATTAAACCCCCCGCCCCCGCCCCCCGCACGCACGATTTTTTTTTGTTATTTATTGTTGCCCTCCCTAGAACTCATGTTCCTGTAATATCCATGCCGGGCATTCGCAACCTCAGAGGTACGATAAGCTATGGAAGAATTTTTCAATTACAGAAGACCGATATACGCTCAACCATCACTACGAAATTATTGTTAATTTATGTACACATTTAATTTTGCGCTTTCATAAAGTTTATATATATACTAAGTTTTTGGATCTCGAAAAATACGAAATGCTTGACATTTAGACTTTAGAACTAAGATTGAAAAGTTGAAGTTCAAAACAGAAGAAACGCTTTGTACCACACTTATTTTTTTTGTGAAACAAAAGCTTCGTATATGAAATATGAAATCGTAAATAATCACTTTGACAAAGGTTAGAATTAAATATTTAAAAAATAATTCTGGTAATTTATTAATCATCAGATTGGCTTCCGTGGCAGACACCCCCTCAGTGCACATTCGTGCCTCCTTGTACGCGACTATGTCCGAAGCTTACTTACGTCAAAACTTTGGCTAGTAAATCAAGGGACGCGCGGGAGATGGCGCTATCTGAAGCCTGCAGACCCCGGGGAGGGTTAGGGGGGGAGGGAGGGGGGAGGGAGGGGGCGCGGGCAGTGGACCCCAAACGCTGAAAAACAACACTACTTACACAACTACACCACTGCGGCTTCCTGCGAGAAGTAACGGACGACAACCCTCGAAACGCTGCACTGTGAGCACTAGTCATTTTTATTGGTAGGCAAACAGAGCAACAGGTGAAATTTTAATATAACCTGTTTAAGGTTCATACTTTAGGTATACGTAAGGATCGAATTTGGTTCATACGTGAGGTTCAACTTTGGCCACTGCGCTGCTAGTGCCGCCCGCTACAGTACCTGTCGATTGCGCGAAATATTAATACACACCGAAAAATAGTTCAATACCACACTGAACATGTGTGGCTTATCTACTATTGATATCGTTTTGTATACATATGGTATATGTTAGTATAATAAAAAAAAACAACAAAAATATTTTTTCAATTCCAGCATGTTTCAATGAAAAGTAAGAAACATGGATAGCAACACTATACTTGAAAATTTTCAACAACTCGACATGTGATCTAATATATATAAAAACGTATTATTTACCGTAATTTCCTTAGTGTTTCTATCATGGTGCTCTATATAGTAGCTGTCGACTGCGAATAAAATAATATATATATTGCCATCGTGCAGACGTTTTCCAAAATAAACAGCTTTACAAACCGTGGTATTGAAAAATCCCATAAAATATCTCGCGCGAATCCCATCCATATTAAAGCTACCCCGTGTGATTTTTGTACTGACCTCGTGACACGTGAATTCCGACACATCACGCGTACTAAAAGCCACAAAAAAAAGCGACACACATTCGCAAATACCTTCTTATCCCACATCCAAAAAACACGACACCCTATACATAATCCCTAAGCCTTAAAAACAATCTGTCGCTCACGGTGGCGGGGGGAGGAGGGGGCGGGATCATGACGTCACCGTGCGGAGGCAGGGCCGGCAGGACACATCCCATTAAAGCAGATGTCGAGCCGCGAAGATTTAGTGCCGGACCCGGGGCCCCGCATTCCGCCCCCGCCCCCCTGCTTGCGATTTACTTTATATCTCTACTTTGCCCGCACCCCGTCCGGCTGATGGACGGCCTGGGCTGCGACGCCGTGACGCGGCGCTGAAGGCTGCCTCCGCTGCCTGCCAGCGAACTTCCCCGAGATGCTGCTGTAAGGGGGCTGATCTAGGATTGCCGGAAATATGCCTTTTCGATTCAAGCATTTTGTCAAAGCCCGCCAAATTCATTCATTGCACAGTGTATATAAACTCTAATGTTATTCATCAAACCAATAAGAGCTCTTCTACTCTGCAGATATACGACTGAATTGTCCTTTAAAAAAATCAGGGTGTTGTTTCCTAAGAGCCGAGTTAAGAAACATGCACAAACAATAATTTAAACATATGATGATGATATTGTGGATTCATGAGTATTGAGCTACATAAAGCTCTCTGTCCTTCTACTGTACTGAGACCAAACTCCATGAAGAACTGAAACGTCGGAGTACAGAAAAATTCAAGCTGCTCAACACTCAAGAAACTACGAAATCTACGGAAATATATGCTAAAGTGAATTCCAGCATATCAAGGAAAGTTTTCGTTTCGATTATCTGATATTGAAAATCTTGAAATAAGAGTTATAGAAAATTCAATGTGTAGTACTATTTTTTAAATAATTAATTGCGTTTCTAATTAGAGAGCGCAGGACTTGCAAAGCATGCAACGCGGCTTTCTGGTACTGGTGGACTGGACTGCACCCGTATCTCCGGCTGATGCACTTCCGCGTGCATATTATTAATAACGAGACACGAGCCCAGAGGAGTCCCGTACATCATCAGCGGATGATGCATCTGAGCCGACTGCGGGACGTCAGAATGCACTTCCATAGACTGCACCCTCATAATAATGCGTCACTTTCTTACTTCGCCGTGATTAACTATTTAAAGTGGGTAGTCATGAAATGCACGCGCCGTTTGAGATTGCGTTTATTTTGCTGGTGATTTTACAGAAAGGCATATACGTTATATTAACTTTCTGACCTACTGGTCATATTATGTCTTTGGAATTAATAATTTATCTCTACGCAATAAATAAATATATCTTCGTACTTGAAAGGTCGCGTTTTGCTCTAATAATTGTTAATCCATAAGTTTGATAAAGATTATGAACAAAGTATTTTTTATTAATTATAGTAAGGTTTTCTTGTATACATATACTATGTATATATGTAAACGTAAAATTTTATAAATTAAGATTATGATGAAAATATAAACTTCAAAAATTGTTTTTTTTTGTGTTCAAGTATTAAAAACCTTATTTAAGTTTTAGTGTTTATTTTGTAACTAATATTAAATTAAAATAAAAAATATCAAAAATGTTTTTACTGTGCTTTTAAGGTTAGTATTAAATTACTGGTTTCAAAGCACTACTTCATCTTCAGACATACTTGTTATACTAAACTTAAAGCTATCGAGATAGTTTAAGACGAGGGGTTGAATGACAAAGACGAAGAAATAGTAGAGGGGAAGAGGGGAAGAGGGTGAGGCAAAACACGCTTAATTGAGAATATGCATTTCAATTTTATTGTTTAATTACAGATAAAAAAATATATATTTCATATATAATAACTGCGTGCGTATATTATACTTTCGAATATGATTATTTTGTCGTTCAAATAAAAGTGAAATCTGACGTTGCTTTTAATAAAACACAGCTTAGATCTATGGCATTTTTATTGTGGGTAAAGCAAAAGTGGCCAGCAAATCGATCGTGATGTTATAGAAAAGATAAACAGAGCACCAATTAAAAATATATTGATTCTTGTTTCGGATCTACATACTTGTGTGAATTGATATTTTCAATCTAAAAGTTAAAAAAATTTTTTGGGCCGTTGAATAATTATGTTGTCTTTCACGTATCTAGGTAGATTTTTGAACATATATTTTGCTTATCTACCTATAGCTCGTGCTGAAACACAGTGCATAGACATAGTATGCATTTCATACCTCCCTCTCTCACTTATCTATAAGTCGATCGCGAAATATTTTCACATATTAAGCCACACCTTGTAAGCCCTACAACCTGCACGCAGGGCTAGAAGATAGCCAGTCACACACTGTATTGTATGCATAAACGCCTATTGAATCTTTAAAAAAAATCTAATATATAATATTCTAAAAAAACGGTAGTCACAACATGATACCTGCTTCTGTACACGGTAACAAAAAAAATCACGAAAGCCCAGCGACTCAGTCCAGGCCCGGGGCTGCTTATAATTCAGCTCCATCTCTGGACTAAAAATCAAATGAAGACAAGTTATCACAATCAGCGGTAGATGTCACCTTGAATAATTAACCTGCACGGAGGACGCGAGGGAGGAGCACCTGTCGCGGCTCTCCACTCGCCTTCAGGGCCTTCCCTACAGCCCGAGTCCGCCTCCTCCGTAGCAAGTATATACGCATCACCACCGAGCTTCAAAACTATAGAGCAGTCATTTAAAAAAATATATTAAATTTATTATATACGGTATATGGCTTTCTTTGATCCCGCGCGCTGGTTGTGGGGCTTACTATCGCGTGGCTTGACGTTCAGCTTGAGCATTCACGGATTTCTCTATTTTCGTTTTTAACCCTTATTTTGTATGATAAGTAATATTTTTGAATAAAATACTTGAGTGATTTTCCACTTGTTCGTTTTTATTTGTGACCGGTTTCGCCAACCTTTCACGTTGGCACTATCAAACAGAGTGAGATTTTATATAATAATAAGCAATTAGGTAAACATTTGTTAGAGGGAGAGGTTGTTGTAAAGAGAGAAAGTGTTGTCAGGTGGTAAGGGCTAGTGTGATTTTAATGTACCTGACAAGTGGAGGATTCTATATTTTGAGTTGGCGAAACTGGTCACAAATAAAAATGAACATGTGGAAAATCACTCAAGTACTCTCTGTCAAAAATATTGAATTTCTTAGTTGGTTAGTATTTAAATAAATATTTAAGGACTAAATAACAAGAATACATATAAACATAACAAGTGGGTAAACTGAGTGAATTTACTAATTAATTCGTACATCCTATTATTATAAAGGAACATAGCTACCATATGTATACTTATTCTTCAGCTCATAAATATAAAATTCACATTAATTTCAATGTAAGTAAACCTACCTTTGACGCTTGTCAATTTACGACAGTTTTAACATTAAGAGGCTCTTGTTTTACCATAATATAAAAGTATATATGTAAACTTAAAACAGCCTTGTAGATACGAGTAGTCTCTGAAATATATAAAAAACTTTGACACAATATAATAATTTTATCTACAGTGAAATAGTGAAAAAAAATCCAATGACAACTTATTATTAACACGGGATAAAAAAGTGTCATATATCACATTACAGCGTGTTGGAATTTGTGTACGAGTTCATAGGTGTAAATAAATAACACAAACAGACATTCACATGTAGCACGGAAGCCTGTCGCCTGATTAAATTATTACAATAGACTAAAAAACGATGGAAAATGATAACATCTCACTTTATAAGGCTGTCGGGAGATTTTTTAAACTCAACTTGCACGACGTGGCCCATAACTCTGGTGTTTCCCCAAGACAGAGTGCGCATGCGGCCGTGATGTATAGCGTGTCCCCGTACTGCCATCCCTCACTCTCGTATAAAGAGATTATGTTAACTTATTGATTCCACCCGTTGCGTAAAGAAAGAATAATTTCTGGAGATATCATTTCTACACACCTACGTAGAACGCCACAACACTGTACAGAACAACTTAAATTTTTAATTATATTTTTTTTAATAATTAACTTAGATAACTTTTGTGAAGCAACTATACATTATAGATAAATTGAAAAATAATTTATCAAACATGTCAACCAATAAACAATAAAATAAACTATTTTTATTGACAATTAAATTGTAAAAATGTTATTGCGTCAAATTGTATCTTTTAAATATTCACTACTTATTTAGGAATAAAACTTTCTTGATAAATTTGATGCATTGCAGAGAAGCATGGATAGGACTTGTAATGATGGAATGGAAGAAATATTAACTAACAATGCTTGTATTGTTTTTTGCAGCCTTTTTTGCAAATCGTGCAATAAAAAATTTTACAAACACCGTACGTCAAATTAAAATGACAACTAATACGAAAAACATTTTTTAAGTTACCTGCTTTATTTAGGCTTTCTTTAAACGCGGAGCAAAGTAAAAAAAGCTAGGCAGGTATAAATGAACACTCGATTTCCACTCATTTTACTTGCCTAACACATCATTTTAACTTAATAAATTCATGTATACTACCACCTAAGTCACACATCACAAGCCCTGAAACCTGCACGCAGGACGGGGATATCCACTCACCTCAACACAACACTAGTTCTAAGACCTATTGTAAATCTACCAAATGAAAATAAAATAATATTGTAATATAATTTAATTTTTTTATGAACGTTCGGTCGCATAGAGTCCCCTGCTGGTGGGCTACATCTGCCGTTTTGTATATGCAAATGAGTTGACTTTATCGCTGAATCGCTGATAAATGAGCGCACTCGATGTACAAATAAGACCTGACGCCGGCGTGACACCTCCGGGGGTAAAAAACCGCAGCCTGAAGAAGGGAACATCACTAATCCCGAGTCGCCGCAGGTGGCGTGCGCGCCTGATGACTTATTCGCCATGGGCAGCCGGCGATTCCTCACTCTCATGGCATCCCGACTGCTGCATTTGTACCGATCACAAGGCCATACGTTATGGCGAGATTACCGCCGGAAGTCGCTGACGTCTTTTCACGCCGGGCATTTCGCTATCGTGGTTCTTGTTGCTGCAAACACTGTATTTAACAATGACGAATTGTTAAATATACAGTTTGATTTAATATTTTCAAAGCAGTCTAGACACATTGGGTGGTGACCGAACGATTACTGCCCGTTAGGTTGCTCTTGTGCGTTGCTACCCAAAATAAGAGTGCGTAATTCTCTAAATGTCTATTCGAAATATCAGATATCATACACTGGTGCAATAGGCGCCTGTCTATTAACTATTTTTTTTCATGTTTTACTCATATTTACTACATTTAAAATCTATATTTTCAGAGAAAAGTTTTTGCGATCGCACCTTTGAATTTTTTTTACTTTAGTTTTAAATTCATCTATCACTACTGGATACTTTCATAATTGATTTAGTACATTATTAACTTAGTTTCAATGTTGATTTGCGTGTTTTTTTTATTGTAATATTTCAAAAATAAAAAATAAATAAATTAAAAAATATATATATATATATATATTTAGGTATTTTGATTTGTATTATTCCATAGTTTCTTGCATCATTTTGAGATACTACTGAAGAGTTGATATATAACAACAATATGTTATATAAAAATAGTTAGTATTAGTACAATTTAAATACTCGAAAAGGATGACACCACAAAAATTTAAAAAGAAGACATAATATCATTATTAAGCAGAATTTTTAAAATAAATTATCGCGATTTAAATTTTAACGCGCAGCGCACACTACAAAAAATATCAGCAGCCAGGGGGGAACTCGCGCGAGTAAATCAACGTGATTTACAAATCTGTTCAGGCAATACAGATTACACTTTACGAGTGTATCAACGAGACCAGCCTCCCTCGGTTCCCGAAGGTTCAACCAAATTATTTATCTGACAGAAGGACCAACAAAAAGACGGTCACTTTGATTTGACTTTTTTATCTCCGCGGCGCTGCCATCGTATAAAATGTTTTTTTCAGAGGATTAATATATTAAACTTTTTCTCAGAGTCCGGCACTCATAGGATGCCTTTAGAGTCATAATTTTACTTTTTTTTTATTACGGAACGCAATATTTCAAATATTTTATGGACGCTAAGGCTTGTCTTTCCGACGTATCGTTTGGTTTTTTTATTACGATATCGCTGTATGCTTATTATTCAGATATTTTATGTACTTTTCATAAGTTACTGTCCTTTTGGAATTAATTCCATAAATAATGACGAAACTCAGCGGTGTTCGTGAATTAAGATTCCAATTATTACGATATTACTTCTTTACCTTTGTGCACTGATTGAGTTCAACATTGACGATATACTTTAATAAAAAAATCGAATAGTTAAAGAGTTACAAGATTACATTCATTTTGAAAGGATAAGGCACCCAAAATCAAAAATATTTTTGATTGACGTATTCGTTGTTAATGTCATATTTTTTTGTATTGGAAGTATATATGTATACGATGTGAATATCAAATAAAAAAAAATCTGAAAATATATTTATGTCTGGATGAAAAGACGCGTCGTTTCATGCCAGACATCGATTCAGCAGTAGAAATGAATTCTCCTGAAGATTCGGCCACCCCTCCGCTGCAGACATCAGCCCATCCATAAGTAATGCGCGATGGGCGATATCCGCGATGTACGGCCTGCGCATGTCTGCTCGCCAGCGTCACTGCGGCATGCAGTTCATGTCAACTAATGCATTGCAGATGTCTCTAAGCGTACCGAGTCCGACGGATGAATTTTACACGATCTGATCATCCAAAGTCTGTGTAAATATCCACGTTGAGAAAGGATTTTACAACATTTGCACTTATATCATTACAACATATGTTCTTAAAATATAAACAATGAAACATGGTATGCCGCAAATAACCTATTCTAACCGCAAATAAAATAATTTAGATAAAATTCACTGTACTTATTTATTAAGTTAGTTATATAAATGCATTTTCATCAGAAACGACCAAACCGCTGAGTTGTTAAGATCTAATCTGACGATGGGAATCATAATTACTACGGGTAACAATTTCAAAATCATAATTTTTAAACATGATTTAAGATAATTAAGTAATCTTGAGTACGTTTATACAAAATAAAAGATTCAATCGTAATACTTATAATTTTGTGAAATAACCTCGAAGAGCACAAATCCTGAGCAGAAACAGCGAAAGACAAATAGCAGAAACTTTTCCTAATACAGCAACTTTACAAATAACCTATCTCAGTCCAATCATTTAACATCTGTTTCCCTCACATCTCCAATAATCCAGACATCTCCATCTTGCGGGTCCTTCGAAGCCTCCGCCTCTTGAGCCGTGCCAACTGTCACCACCCCCGCGCCCGTTAGCCGTTATCCGCAATCCGTTATCCGTTAGTCCGCTACGGCCGGAGGCTATCTTCCCGCTGGAGAGAGACATCAAAATAGTTTGACATCGTTGCAAGTGCGGCTTTTACTTCGCCTGTCGGTTTTGTGAGATGACCGAAAAGAATTTCATTTTAGGGGCTTTTTTTACTGTTAATAAACATTTGATAAGAAAATAACAGAAATATTAGTTTGGATTATTCTCTATGCGAGATTTGTTGGGCTCATTTTTACTCAGTGAACAACACTGCATGACTTGATTTTGAGCTCATCGCAAACCACTGTAATAAGGCAAGTGAATTAGATAATTATATAATTACGGCTTATATTTTCATATTATTTTTTTTTCAAGTATTTTGAATCAGGGGTCACGCCTGCGGCACCATGGGGACGTCTGTTGTCTGTACGGCGGGGATACCGCGGGTGGGATACTCGCCCCTGTGGTGAGGGGCCGAGGGGCGAGATCCGCAGGCACGGCTGCGAGAAGCAAACTGTCGTTCATTTCAGCTGCGATCGTGCCAAGTTTGGGGCGGACGGATACTGGACGTTCGGACACAGTGGCGTACGCAAAAATTACAAACCATAAAAAATCATAAAAATATTGTATGTGAGTTTACTTACAATTATTCAATTATCATAACATAAGAAGAAATAATATTTTTAGTTTCATTGCAAATTATATAGTTACTCTAGGACTAGGACACTCAAGACCGCTACTAAGCGAAGAATTGAAGCGTTTGAAATGTGGCTGTATAGGAGATATCATCATCTTAAGATACCATATGTTGACCGCGTCACAAACGAAAGAGTCTTGCACAGAATGCGTAAATAAAGAGAAGAAGCGAAAGGTCTCTTATTTTGGCCACATTTTTCACAATAATAAGTATGGCATCCTTCAGCTGATTATCCAAGGAAAAAGGGGCATTGGAAGATGAATGTTCAAGTGGATGCGGAATTGTAGCTGGAGATCGGAAGTGTAGCCGGACTGGTGAGACAAGTTCAATGAAATGGTCACCAACCTCCTATGAGGAGAGGCAACGAAAGAAGAATATTATACCACAAGCACTAATAGATTCCAAATATAATATAATAAAGAGTATTTAGACTTTGATTAAATGGTGTAGAAAAAATATTTGTCAAGGCGTTCATCACGAACAGCCGCTGGTGCAGTAGCGACAACATGTTTCAATAAGAAACGTCTCCCGCGATCCGCAGCCTTCATATTACCCCGCGCCGCCCCTGGACTTTCTTTATTAGCGCGGAACCTGCTGTTTGAATTATTTGTTTTAGTTTAGCGGAAACAGAAATAACGTACTTTGGGAATGTCGCGTCGTCTAATTTGTGGCGTTTTCGAATTCGCCTCTGCGTGGTGCGCTGCGGTCGGATCTGGGTCAGGAATTTTCAAATTTATGATTGCTGCTTCCAAGATTTTAAATTTTAAATTGGCGAAGCAAATACCCACCCACTAATACTTAATTTATTAATTGATGATGAATTCAAACACATCCCATTAAATTTAAAAGCCCTTTTCTAAATTGCACGCGTAGCCGTGTCACGAAATAATTTTTTTTTCAAACCAAAAGCTTGATCTGTGTTTAAAAAAATACAGCGAGCATATAATGAAAATGTGGTAAATCTCAATGAGGTTTTACCATTAGAGATACGAGTACTTGAAAAGCTTTTTACTTTGATGTACATCACTTCTTAACACTACTGCATGCAAATACGCTTGAATAACACGAATTTTATGGTTCTAGATTAAAAAAAAGTTGTTTTCATATAATAAAAATAATTGAGAGAACATCAAAATGTTTTATATATTTTTTCAAAATAAAGAAATCAATATGATGTTACATGAAATTATGTTTTTATACATTTGAGCTGCGTTGAGCAATAAGAGATTTTTTTTTTTAATTTAATACCCAATATTTTATAAAAGATAAATCCGCAATATTAAAACAAAAGAGTTATATTTTAACGCTATGATACTTTTATTATACAAATTACCGGTATTGAAAATACGACTTTAAAGATATATTATGCGACTTTTGTCCCAATGCAGTTGAGTGTATATTTAGCACGGCACGTGATTGCAGTAAATTCGAGACACATTAACTAAATTTATTTCATTTCGGCGACAAAATTCTTACCCTTCGAAAACTTGCCAAAAAATTTAAACCGATAGTATATTTGGGGCATTTTTGTCTCCAGGTTCAAATATTTATCTGCGCCCGGCGCGCATTCTCCGCCTTGCTAGAGCACACACGAGGACCGGGAAGTATTTCAAATAAAATTCCCGTATTGACAGCGACCGCGACCGAGTTCGGTCCTTCAAATTCCAATATTTATGTGTTGTCCAGCGCAGCACCGCCGTGACGCGCTCGAGGGCCGCCACTGACCGGAACCGAGAGCCAAGCACTGCACGGACCTCTTGGCCTCGAGATAACCTTATTTCTCGGGGATTCATTATGAAGAAGCCTTTAAATCTTTTAAAAAAATTCAGAATACTCACGCAATACATAAATAACTTATCGAGCTGATGTGGTAGAAAGAGAACTCCCGAAAACGGTAAAAATGCGTAAGGTATCATATTTTTTCAAAATACCAAATAAAACTCACCGCAGCTGATTGAGCGGATGCGGAATTTTCTGCAAAAGACAAGAGTGCAACCGAATTAGTAAAAATGACTCAGCGTGATGTTCACCAACCTACCGGTGAAGCCTACTATAAGAACTAATTGAACTGACCTAGGATAGAGATATATTCTGTGAGCTGGCCGCCAATCTCTAAGGAGAAGCACGATGATTGGGTTTATTGGGTGTTGAGCTGCTTCAAATTTTCATCTTTGAGGTTTGGAGTGTTCAAAAATAATGGCAAAGCTATGTATATTCTTCAAAAGAAAATAATTTCTACGAAATTAATTTTGAAAAGCGTGATTAAGACAATTTTAGGAGAACAATGACTATCGGGCACCGATGGCAGAACCAGAGGGCAGACAGATAAGGCCCGCTGCGCTACGCCACGGCGAGCCATCATCTCCAGTACGTCACGAGTGCAGCCGCGAGGGGAGGGGGCGGGGGGGGAGCTGGCTCGCCTTGAAGTCAAGTAGCCGTAGAATTTGAAAAACTTTGATCGCACATTTATACAAATTTTACAGCATGTATATAAAAAATAAAACATTTAAACAATTTGATTATATTTAACTTACATCTGCACATAAACAGACAAAAAAAATTGATAGTGCAGCGCAAAAAAAATATTTTTAAAGACTTCGAATGCGAACTTTCAGTTTGCAGCTCGACTGCTCACATATAAGCTGACTTTTTTACGATATTAATTTTGTTCTCGAAAACTTCACCGGCCATTTTTGAGCAGCATACACCAGAAGCTATCGCAAGTCCGCCAGACGAAGCAGCATCAGGACAGAGCGACACAAGTGGCGTTAATTGGCGAGCGGCGGACAGTCCCGGAGAGCCTCCCGAGACTCCTGTTTCTAATTTGGCGTAATTATGCGCCAGTTTTTCGCGACTGTTTGCTTATGAAATTAAAGCGCCGCCGCTGTCTTACAGCGTTTTTTTTTTAATCAGCGTCTCCGAAACTTTATTAAGTTTCAACACTTAAATAAATTTAAAATCTTTTTCCATTTTTCACAATTTTTTTACAAAATTGAGAACTGTCAATTTGGTAACAGAGAATATTTGGTGGAATTGCGAATACATGACCGGTAGCATCAAATAAAAATATGTTGAAATACAAATAATGATCTGAAAAGACATATCGCGGAATAACTGTTCCTTTCAACAGTTACTGATATGTCTGCATGGTATGTGCACCTTTGATAAAATGTACAAAGGTTCAATTTAATATTTATATTAAGCGATTAAAATATTTACAGCACTACATGTACATGAAAAACTAACACTCTAGCAAATCGGAATATTGTTGAAATATAATTATACCTTTATTGTCAGGGTTGAACTAGCAACAAAAATTAAGATCATTGTTAGCGTATAGAAAATAAAGAACTCAAAGAAAAATTTCTGTTACATTTCTACACAAATCAAAATGCCTAAGATTATATATTTATTATATTACCTATAACACCATTATGCTTATTTCAAGGTCACTTAAAAAAATAATTGAACTGCGGTTTCACGTTAAAATGCCTCGCACTACGCAAATTTCTTATTTAAGAATGTGTATGAACATAATGTAGTCATTGACTTTTCTTAACAATTAAAAACAGCGTTGTGTGTTATGAACGTATTTTACAAGAACGTAAAAGAAACGCTACCCAAAAAACAATAGATGTATTTTTCAGTCAAAATAACATGTAATACTGCATAAAGTGTTCTTAGAATTAAAGTGATTGATTCAAATGATTCATATTTTTTTGTATTGAGTTTTGACTATGCATGTATGTTTAATCGTTAACCTCGATATACGCGAATATCACTTAACGCGATTTTTTCCGGAACGTATCCCTCGCGTAAAGTTATAGCAACGCGATTAACGATTTTGATTAGGGATGATTCAAATACGTCACTTCAAGCCACCTTAAAACGCCAGCCAATTCAAGTGAAAACGAATGATTCGTTCAAGTCTTCCGAGGATTGGAGAGTTGCAGAAGGGGTCCGGCCCCCGCGAGCCGCAGTTTGGTGTCCGCTGGGGGATCTTCCCCGGCTAGTTTGCGTCCCGGCCGTAAGTCTAAGTTGCGGCGGTAATTTGGTTCGATTGTGAGGCCCTCGCGGCCCCGGGCTCTGGGGATTTTCCACGCTTTTCTTTGCGGAATTAGTCCATTTGTTTTCGCAGAGTTTTGTTGAATATTCGGAAAGAGTTTGTAGCGAGTGCATGAAGTATTTTTGTGTATGATCGTTATGCGAATTTTTAGTTTTTGAGGACGCTTCTAGCTGAAAACGAAAACAAGCTGAAAATAAAATGTTTGCTACAGAGTTTCAAATATTCAAAGTTCTGATAATATTTATTTGATATTAATAGTAAAAGATAATACTCCCTTCTTTTACGCTTAAAATTGGGTAAAGTATGAATGTTTTTAAAAGTTAAAACACAGAGAAACAGCTTGTGACTTTTTTCAAGTAAATTCACAAATTCACACATTAAACCACAGTACGTTCACCTTTGTACGCTGATGAGAAATTATTTAATTAACATGAGGAACAAATTATACATGTGAAAGAATCACTTAAATATTTCATTTAAAAATTTTATTTTCAAATACCTGCTAAACTACTTTATTGTATGTTTTGACATTTATAGTTAATAACTGGCGTAACATCCCTTCTTATTTCCAGAAACGCTATTATAATTAGTTTATTTTTAGCACAACGCAAAAGTCACAGAAAATCTCACTCTTATACAAGCGCTAATAAAACAATAAAAATTCCGCTTATTACATTGTAAAAAAAAGCTAATAAACACGTATTTATCGCACACAAACCTGAAGCAATTAAATTACGTTTGCCCGAACTTAATCCATTTATATACGGCTTTCGATCCCGGCTAAGCTCTGATTGAAGTCATAATTTAAGTAGGCAGTTCTTGCACACGAGATAGTTTGATACACAAAGCGCTGCGCTTATTCCTGAAGGGGTGGAGGAATCAGTTAAATCAGGCTCCGCGGCTTGAACACGCCTCTTTCACTTCCTCATAATTTATGCTTCTGCAGCATGCTCTCTTTGATAAAACCGACACCGAGCGCAGTCTAGTGTCGGACTATCGGAAGGCCGCGGTGGAATAAATCACTACTTGTGATAGTGCTTGAAAAAATACCGCCGGCGTAAAGTATTTTGAAAGCGTATCTTGATAAGAAGTTTCAGTTGTATTTACTTACGTAAGTGGTTTTGCGACACCAGCGTAATGCAATATGCAGAAAATTTAAGAAGGTTGATTCAGATTTCAATAATTGTCTAGTTAGTGTGAAGCGGCTGTAGCCTACAAGAAAATATTTCATTTGCTAGATATGGATATTTTAAGAATATAAATGAAATGTTTTTACATATCAAATTTATGAATGTACTGGAATTCCAATGCTGTACTCGTGTTATGTGATTCCAAGTTAGAAATGATATAAAGCTGAATTAATATGCCATTATATTTTACTAAACAATATATTTGCCTCACAATATAAGGGCACATGAATACACGCATAATGAATTCCTGCTACGCAACCCTGTTATCTCTACCCTCCACCCCCTTCAGTAGTCACTACTGCAGGTTTTAATCTGCCAAAAAAGGGCTCGCGCAGGCATCAAAGCGACTGCCTCAAGAGGCGAGCTGGACCCGGGGGGTGCAAGTCCTCTAAATCAAGCAGCCTCCTCCTCCAACGCCCGAATTTATGTCCCCATAAAATTACAATGCCAAGCAAGGGTGGCTCGGGGGTTGGATTCTTACCCCGTGGTCCGTAGCGCCTGAGGGATGATGTTTGAAGTTATCTATTTCATGAAATGTAATACCAAATTGGTGCGTTAAAAAAATCTCCTACATTAAGATATTCATGGTCGAAATGTATGCGTCTCAAGTGTGATGGTTTATGAGATGTGTAACGTATAGATAAAATATTTTTTTGACTAACGAAATCTCATTGAATAAACGTCTACAAATTATTTTTTTATAAATGTATGCAATATTATTTATTTGGCGGTTGAAGAGCGTCATTAAGAAGGGGTAACTGCCCTGAAAGGTTCAGAGCCTCCCTGGACGGATCCATCTACGGCGGACATTCGGGCTGAAGATAAGGCGGCCGGCTCGTCCCGCTGCACGCAGTAATGAAAGTCCAGGCTCCAATTTATAGCGTCATAGTAAAATTAATCTAGGATTTATGCCTGTTTGAGACTTGTACGGGTGTTCTGCTGGGGCGGACGGGGAGGGGGTCTTTGTCTTTTTTGCGCTCGCCTATGCAATATGTTTTAAATTTAAAAATTTAATGGCTTTTTGTGTTTTGGGAGATTCGCCGCGGAGCCGCGATGCTTTATTTATTAGAATAAATCACATTTATCGTTCTCTATTATGTACTCACCAGAGTTTTTTCGTGTAGACTGTAAAATGTGCATATATTTTAAATGAGTCACTTGAGGTTGAATTGAATACTATTTTTAAAAAATATTGCAATCGACTACTCGCAAATATATTTAAAAAATCATTTCATATGGAAGTTTATTGAATTAAATTGTACTTTGATTAATTAAATACGTTTTACAAATATTAACAAACAATGTTAATCAAGAAATTCAATATTTTTGACAGAGAGTACTTGAGTGATTTTCCACATGTTCGTTTTTATTTGTGACCGTTTTCGCCAACCTTTCTTGATTGATTGACCTAATTGATTATTATTATATAAAATCTCACTTTGATAATGCCAACGTGAAAGGTTGGCGAAACCGATCACAAATAAAAACGAACATGTGGAAAATCACTCAAGTATTTTACTCAAAAATATCAATATTAATCAGTTAAATTATTATAAAAAAACAATTCACCAGAGACTAGCACAAAAATAAAAACAAAATGTTATTGTTATTTAAATTATCATTATGTAATAAACGTTGTGAATTGAAGACATAAATAAAATATTAATACTTTAGATTTTATCAATATTTTCAGTGTTGTTGGTTAGAATATTCATACAATTTTTAATTTGTTAAAAAATTAAGAGATATTAAAACATTTGTACACCAAAAACTGGACTGGTTTATAATTTAAAGCAAAGCGTTCAAAATTATATAGATAAACTGAAATATTTTTTTTGAGTTGTCATACAATATTCCACCGAAGGCAACCTTTGTGTTATTAAAAAAAATACCAATCGAGTGCAAAACTTTTAATAAAGATGCGTGTAGTTCAAGCTATAGGATTAAATATTTTATAGGCGATAATTCATTATAAATGTTGAGACTTTATCTGTAGTCGTAGATGTTGGAAAACCAAATGGCTTGGAAGACAATTTTAAAATTACGCAAAAAAACTGGCGACTGACACTCCCATCTCCGCGGAGCTGATAGAGCCGAGAGCGCCGGCGATAATACATTTCGCCAATTAAAAAGAGGACGGCGAAAAAAGGGCATAAGAACAAATATAATTTACCATAATTCTAAATTGTGACTGCCTGTGGTGTGCATAAATCTTGGGTATGATAACAAAAAAAGGCCATTTCACCGGCGCCCCTCCCCAAAGTGCCCCCCTCCGCCCCTGGACTCCGCCATCTTTGGCTGGCTGGCAATAATAAACACTCCTTTATTATCCCAGGGGCGGCAGGTGAGGGCCGATGGAAGGCTTCATTGTTGGAAAAGTAAGTTTTATGCAGATGACTTATTGCTTTATTTCGCTGTTTTTTTTTTTTTTTTTACCTTTTTTTTGAGATATTTAAAAACGTACTAAGCTCTCATGCAATAAATAATTTAGGCTGTGCTTAAAATTTAAATTTTCTAGCTATAATAAGATTTTTTTAAATTGATGCTTGTATTTTTTCAGTCAATATTTTTAACTAGCAAAATAAAACATTCGAAATGTTTGGAACAAAATTTAATAATTTAAGAACTTCTGATTATTTTTGGTTTTAAAAAACTTTGTGCTATATGATGATGTGATAAGAGATGAGACAATGAGTAAGCTTTAGCTCTTCATACTACATTGGTGCAGTTTGATTCAAATCAACCATCTTATTTAATTAGATCTAAGATCTGAACTAAATATGTCATAAACATATAAATGTCTGCTTTTTATCTTTATACGCTCTCCTTACTGTTTATTTTGAGCTTAGTACATAATGTTTTTTTTGATACTGTCTGATACTTTTTGAATTCAAAAGCAGGTAAATAAAATTAATTAGGCCGCATTCGTGGCAGTAATTGAAGCATGACTCCATGGTTGCAGTTTCAAGTGACGTCATTGTTCCGCTAAAAATCTGCGCCCCCCGGGAGAAGCCGCGCCCCGCCACTGGGCGGGCGAGTGTGTAATTGAAAAGTGATTTACGCGGTCCAAGCTGTCAGAGTTTTATGTGAATATTCTTTTGAAAAAGTAATCATTTTCTATACTTCATGCTCATTTATTTAAATACTATAAAGTGTCGTATTGATTTCATCCCTGCCAGCGACTTTCCGATGATTTTTAAACCACGCTGATAATATAAAGCTTTTTATTAAATTCATATTTTTTTTCAATACTTTTATGGTATATTTTAATAGCAAAGTGAAAAATTTGCTCAGCATATTGATGAACCCCGTTTTTATTAATTTCAAAATCCTTAAATCAATAAGTGAATATGTATTATGAAAATTATTTTGAGTTATTATATTAAGAATAAATAAAAATAACAGCCTGTGCGATAAAAATTCTTATTCATTAAAGTATTTTTATATCTTTGAAAGGTATTTTCAAGCTGACGCGTCAGTGACCTTGAAAAATTTAAAGATAAAAATAGAATTGAATGTAAAAAATTAGGACCTTTTATTGAAATTTGGCCGCATAGTCATGAAAGTTTGTTTTAATTTATAGTAATCGTGTCATTGACGGGCGAAATTAGGTTTTATTTTATCGTAATAAATAATGTTCTATTTTTATATTAAAAAAATAAAAGTCTTATTTTATCAACAACAAAAAAATAATATACTATCGTTTTCATTATAGTAAAAATATATTTTTTTAATCTAGTATAAAACGAAAATCACAATATATTTTTTTATTGAATCTTACAATGTTTTACAAAAACTGTTATTCAAAGAAAAAAAAATGCACAAATTATCCTTATTTTGTAAAATAGATCAAAAGTTAACAATGAATAAAAAAGCTGTTTTAAAATGTTTATATTTTTATGGATACCTTTCTTACCAAATATATACATGACTCAATGTACGTAGTTGCGAATGAGAAGCGTTATAAATAAGATTTAAAATCATTATCAGAGCCCAGATCTAAATCAATGATGAAGAGGCCATTTTCGTTTTATTTTAAATATAAAACCGTCAAAACAAAGCAATTATTTTATTCAAATCGCGGATAAACGATAATTTAACGGGAAAGTTCGGCTACACCCCTGGCATAACAAACGACATCAGCAGATCCCGGCCATTAATGTCTCCCTCAAATTATAATCATAATTTGTAGCCCATCTTTTTAATATCAAACATTGTACCATTATTATTAGTAAGGTAGCTCATACTATGTACTCAAAAGTAAATCATTTCGTTTCGTGCCACCCTGTTTACCAACACAGCCGCAAAAAACGCACACTGATAGGCCGCCGTCCCTTTCTGGCCTCGAATGTACTGCGGAGTCGCTTCGGTGCTCTCTTTCCCGCGGCCAGTGGCGGCGGTCGGTTGATTGGAATTAGGGACTCACTAGTGATGGGACAGACGCTGATTATTTAATCAATCGATTTTAAATATAGATCGATAAAATTTTCTCATTCACTCGATTGCAATGGATAAAGTTTATATCTGAACCTTAACATTATTTGTTATCTGATAAGTATTTTTGTGTAAAATACTTGAGTGATTTTCGTTTTTATTTGTGACCGGTTTCGCCAACCTTTCACGTTGGCATTATCAAACAGAGGTTGGCGAAACCGGTCACAAATAAATACGAACACGTGGAAGATCGTGGAAGATACTCAAAAATATTAAAATGGAATTCCACCAAGTACTCTCTGTCAAAAATATTGAATTTCTTATCTGGTTAGCATGATTTTTTATATAATATTTTTATTCGGTTATCCGAATTATGTTCCTATATTTTACCGACCAGTATGCGAAAAGTTAGTAATTTGTTTAAAACATTGAAAGATTCCGCCATAAGAATTAGTATAAAAATAGTATAAAAAACGGATTGGCGAAATATTCTGATGTTGTAAAAAGTACGATATCGGCTAAAAAATACGTAATAAAATATAAATCTTATGTTATATTAAGTATGGAAGAATATATTTGCACCCCGACTATAAACAATTTGTATCAATGTAATAATGACTCTTAGACAGTGTCGATAGTTTTAGTTCCCTTCACTAGTATTTACGCAATTACAAATTATTTTGCGTTTGCAGCGTATTTAACAGTATTGTCAGATTGTATTCAGACATTTATTATTGGAATAATTAGAAGTTCTGATTATATAATCGGAAATGCATTTGCTTGTATTATTTGGCGCGGGATCTTTTTGCCCTCGCAACTGTAACTAGGCTTAAAAATATTTATGTTTTAGAGTATAAATTTAAATATTTAAAGATTATTAGAAAACAGATTTTTTATACTATGTATATATGTTCCATAATTTATTTTTATGTTGATTTCAACTATCGCATATAGTGAAAAAAAAATATTTCTAAAATTTTTTAATTTATTTTGTTATGTATATGATAAACAATTTGTTGTTATTAAAACATTATTTAAAAAAATTATAAATAAAAATATTATTTATATTTTATAGCTGAACACTTAATATCAATAATAATTAGAGTAAAAATTAATTGCTCATTTTTTTATCACTCAACGAGGCGCCTCTGCTTAAGAGTACGGCGTTTGATACGAATCTGCATGCCGTTCAAAGAGAGCACTGAAAGAGACCTTTTAGGAATAACTTTCTATGCATGGGAGACAATAAATCATTACTTACGTAATATCATATTTCGGAGCGTTTTGTGGGGTGGAGTGGCTGGCGCAGGATCCGCGATACCTTTTGCCATTTGCCTTTTTCCAACCGATCGTATTGATTATTGTAAACAACGCTAGGATGGAGTTAATCAAGAGATACATATAAATTTAAAACAAAATTGGCTAATTTTTTGATTTACAATTTAACTTTAACTTTGGATGGAAGGGTGATTCAGAATCAAATGCTACCGATATTTATTCAACGACTTGTACATTTAAGCTTTATTTTGTGTTGTAATATATTGCTGTCAATACGTTTACTCATAATGCTTAAGAGCTATTTTGCTCGCTCAAATGTTATGCTATTGCGTCCATCTGCAAAACACAGTGTTAGCTGACATCAAAGATAGCCCGTTGAAATTATTTATCACTTCAGCGTGCACCTCGCGCGTATGTTATTCATATTTCAATTCATATCTCAACATGTTCAATAAAGCGACCGGCAGCAGGCATGGGAAAAGAAAACAAGTCGGCATCACCGCGGCGTCACATCGGACGGACAAAAACGAGATAATATTCACATAACTTACTAAAAAAGACCGCGCCGGCTGACGAGAGCACGGGACACGTGGGGCCGCTCCAAACATCAAATGCGTTTCAAGACCACACCACCACGTATAAATAACATAAATATCCTCGGTACAAAAGCCACACAATGTTACTTAGTTAGGAGGCATGAGTTATGGACTCGGTGAGAGATATATGGCGCACTCCTGGGCGAGGAGTGAGCGACCGTCTCCGGCGCAGGCTCAGGTAACGCGGTTAGTGGTTGGAGCAGAAGTATTCAGCCACCCCCGAGCCCCTTTGATGACGTTTATTTGATGGAAACAATGCAGTGGTGTGGTTTTTATTTCGAACTATGGTGTGTGCGAGCAACACGCTTCTGCTTTCGCAAAAATGAAAGGATGAAATAATATGTTTCAAATAAAAATACGACTCACAATCTCAGTTGATTTACACTGAGAATATTTTTATTTGGGCACTAGAGATGCAAAGAAATTTTTGCAAAAATATTAAAATCTATTGTTGTATTGAATCTAAGCATATTTGAAACACAAAATAATTTACCTTGGGCAGGATAAATATATTCAATATTATAAAAAATATTTTATAACTGTGTACAAATGTTTTAAAATGAGTACGTTTTTAGTTACGTAAAGATGTATACTTTAAATTATGATTAAAATATATGCGGTATGAAAAATAGTTATATAAAGACTGGAGCTTAAGAAATAAGTAATAAATCATATCTACAATATACTTTCTAATATTTTCAATAATATAAAATAAATAATGCATGAAAGAATATTTTTATCTAACCTATTCAAATTAGTATGACGCCTTGAATATATTGAAAACGGTAACAATACATATAAATAATTTCACGTTGAAAATATAATACATCTGCTAGCTGACGACTCTCAATACTGCGTTTGTTGTTGTATCTATTGTCTTGCGAATGCAGCATGGCGGCATGGTATTATTGTATTTAAGTAAAAACATTTTAGTTTTACAGCTCGTTACGTACATTATAGAAGCACTCAAAGACGTAATCATAAGCAAACTGCCGAGTGGGTCACTTACCGAAGACAGCAGGCCCATAAATCTCGGCAAATCCATCTGCTTCGAGTTCTGTCAGAATCTTCATAATTCACCACACTTGCACAACACGTTCCCACAGTCCGGGCCCTGCGCGAGAGCCATTCTCCGGTCACGTGGGCGAGGGACCCAAAAGCAGACGGCGCAGGGTTGATGTCCTGATTTATTACTTCCTTTCACAATAATTCGCCAAAGTTTACACGATTCTTTTGACTTTTGACGGCTCGAGAGACGGCCGACGGCGCGCGTACTCCCCGGCCAAGCGGATCCCTAGTATGGAATTTCTACACTCGATGCCGATTGGTCGACCTTGGATTCGCAGGCGTTATTTTATTGTTACACATTTGAAGCATTTTTATTTTTAATAGAGCGATTATTATTTACACAAAAAAAAATTAAAGTATAGACAATATTCGATGGTAGTATCGCCGTTGCATTATCGGCCAGTCTGTTGAGTGACAGCGACGAATGTCAACCATCTGAAGTACATGTGCGGTTGCTTAAATTTGTTAAAAATGTGTCGAGTGTTTAAGTGATTCAAGAGGAGCAAGATGTTTCCTGTGGATTGCACGAGGTATGTGTGAATTGTTTGAACTAATTAACATTTGAAACAATATGAAATTGACAAATGGCCAACACAAAGATAGTGAAAATAATATGTTATACGTTTTATTAGTTTTCAAGTATAACATCAGACAAGTACAGCTATCAAGCTACAAGTACAGTATCACACGAAGCGTATTTTAAGTATTTTAACATATTTTTTCCAAGTTCCTAAAATGATAAGCCGGTTTGTTAATTATTGCATCTAATTTACGCCATGTAGCTTTCGGCTTTTAAATGTTTTCAAAGACATGTTCAGGATAAAGAAGTAGCGTTAGTCAAACCAGTCGCCGTGTTGGCAGAGCTAACAGCGGCTGATCTTCACATGCTGCATGCAATCGTCTCCATCATCAGAGGCGCCGACTCTCAGGTGCGCCTCCTCCACTTGACTTCTGAGCAGAAGCTACAAGTGAAAGATAACAGAAACGGCTTATGCGTCACGCTGACGCCATACTGAAATTTTAAAAATGAAGAATTTTTAACGCATTTAGCAGAAATAAATATTGACATTTTTAGTTTTAATAGCTTTTTTGAATAACGTGATTTTTTTATTTATCCGCTTTAATCAAAGATTTTTCAAATAAAATAGTATGTCAATTGCTGTAATAAAAGACAAACCTCTATGTGACATTTAGATAGTTATTTGATAATAATGATCGAATAAGCATATTACTTAATATTTTGTGAGGGTGGTATAAAATTGCACATACACATTATAGTGTTTAACATATTTGTATAGCTTTATAATTTTAACGTATGATATACAATAGGGACATAGAATATCATAGTATCTCTCATATTTGTATTGTATGTTGATCATTCTTAAAAAAAGTTTTTGACTTCGCTATAATTATATTATATATTGCAGCATCCGGGTGCGTATTTGTAAAAGCTATGTGCTTACCGACGTATTCAAATACAAATGCTGACTTTTTGTTTGTCCCCATAAAAGACGCTTATCTTCCACTTTAGTTTTGCTCAGTGTTTACTCAGCGATAAGATTTAACACCCGGCAATGTTTACTGAAGGCTCTATCGCCCGTAATCCATTGCAGTCGCATCCGATTGTTTGCAGGTTTTGCCGTTAATTATGATTGGAATTATCTCAAGCAAATTTACTTAGTATTGTAAGGACTATAAAAATAACTTTATCGTCTCTTCTTATCGATCTGCGTCACCAAATAGAGTAAACAGTCTTGAAATAATCGACTCAAGTTTTAATAAAAAAAATATACGATTTGAGAATAATATTATATAGCTATAAATCAGAAACAAAATCTCCAATTTTATTTTTAATATAAATCAGTTTTGGTGTCATTTGATTTTTTTAATAGGAGACGTGTAGTATTTTTACGTTTCAATAAAATTACATTTTTAGCACTGAAAAAAACCCCTCACCTCTTTTCAATAAGTGCTCTATTTATCACGTATTCTAATCGATTTTCTGAGTTACGACATCGCGAGCGATCGACCGGTAATCTTTGATGCAACAATATACTTGTATGAAAAAAAGTCGAAATACACGGAATTCAAATTATTAAATCTTTACTTTTGTAACAAAACGGCGGGTCGAAACAATCCAAGGAAGTAAAGTAAAGTTTCGGTCGGGCGAGTGGCGTCCGCTTTTACTTTCGGGCGACAGATGTCGGTAGGCGTGTCGCCGGCCGTGCGGTTCGCGTCTCGGCTGGCGCGGGGCGGGGCGGGGGCGGGGGAGGGGGGTGGGGGGGGGGGGCGGCCGTCCGTCTTGGCACTGACACTTCCTTTTGCTGATCGCAAAACTCACGCTAAAAATTACGGCCCATGGGCGAAGCGGCGACAGCCGACTGTTTCTTTCGGCATTAGAACCGTTTTTTTTTTATTTTCATTTATTTTATTTACGCCGATAATATATTTTTTCCAAACCCCGACACTCAGAACGTTACTGCGATAATGGGGAAAAACTGGGTGCCAGTAAATAAATATTCAGCAATAAAATGGTTACTTCTTCTGTTCTGACGATGAAACAGGTGTTATGTTATACGTTACGAGGTTTATTTACGGTCTTGGCAGATTTAATAAGTTTAAAACCTTAGTTTGTGCACATAATAACGTTTTGAGATATTTCAAATATGTACTCTTTTGTCTAGCAAGTTTTATTAAAAAAAACTGCCGGAGTTTTCTAGCGCCCGCTAGACGTAGAAAGACGAGATAAATAAATATAACCTGAAGAAGATATTAAGACATTAATGATGAATATTTTTTTTGATCATCACATTGGATTCAAACTTTTGATCTCATGGTAATCACATAATCCAATTTTTTTTGGACGAGCTATTCTTTGGTAATTTATTTATATCTCAGTCATTATTTGGTCTAAATGTTGAATACGAAGTTATCGGTGTTTACGTATACTATCGACTCTTATACAGAATGAGTGAGACATCGATATCGTTAGTGAGACCCCACGTGGCTGAGAAGCCCCATCGCCGAGCCCCTTACATGGTCACAGGTGGGACGGCACACCTGCTTGGTAGTGCAGTCCTTAACCACAAATTATACGCCTTCCTTATCATCATTAATCCAGAACAGGGATTATGCATATTCACGCACTAGCAATTTTTCATATTTTCAAACACGGAGTATTGACTTAAATTACTAGATTCATATGTAAGAAGAAGGACAGTAGGATTTCTCATCGAGTGGTTTACAAAATGGTATCGCGAAACCAGCAGTATTAATTATGAATGGAATGATAGTATCGAGAAACTGGTTTTAATGAACTTATTAAGCAAGGCTTTGGTATGGGTGGTTGATGGTTTGTGTAGCCCTTAGCCCGAGTCCATCACCTGAGCGATCAGACTGCGCCACTGGGCATCGACCACTCCGCCCCCGCGCCGCCCCCGCCCTCGCCAGACGGGCATAACTCAGGGCGTTATCCTGGCCGCCCTGGGACATTTTCTTCGTGGAAATTACTGCCGATTGGGATTTCAGATTAGCAGCCTCCGCGCTAAGTTATGGGCTGCTGAGGAGGAGCTTCTGGACAAAGAGGCCTCTGCTGCGCCGATGGACGTGGCGGTGGGCGGCGCGAGGGCGGGCCCGCCGCCTCCGAGTACAGTCGCAACTCATTGTACTCCACCGAGTGTGACTTCTTTATAGACATATCAGCGTGGCTGTTAACTCACACAACTAAAGTTTCAATTCAACAATTGAAGCCTTTTCAACGTTATATTAAAATTAAACGATCAATTGTCTATAACTGTCATTTGTGACTTGTTTATTTTGAATTTCTCAACCCATAACTATTACGCGTTTACTATCCACTTATAGAGCTGTGTCCTGTTTTAACTAATACATTGGGAGTACATACTGAAAAAAATGTGAATCCTAGATGTATTATTCTTCTAAGAACAACGGTTGGTTCACACTTAACTTATCATTTTTACAAATATTTATTGTCTTATTAGAGGTATATCTGCCAATCAAGAATATCACTCCTTGGCTTTTTATCAGTGCACAATGTCTGCGACGTATAATCTTCAATTAATCCGTACATAATTAGTCTTAGATTTCTTATTGCTAGTTATCAATGAGGCAACTAACAATTAAGAAGTCACCTGCATTACTAGTGTTGGACACATACATTTTTCATTTGATTTCATGTTGGTTCTCACTCCGTTGTTTCATCGTTCAGTAGACTCTGCATCTTATTCGAAAAATATCAGACAATGAGGCATATAACAATTCGCTTTAATGTCAGTTCCAAGTGTCCGCGACGCGTTATTCTCCATTGGTTGTCGCCACGTGGCCTTTCTGCGAATGCTAATTGTCTTATTTGGGTTTAATGTAAGGGAGTGGGTCGCAATAAATCTCGCAGAGAGATAAAAATGCCCGCCGCTCGGGGACCTTTTATCGACTGATATAGGAATATAAAGTGAGAATTTTATAGTGGTTTTTCTGCGTTATCTGTTTTATAATGTTAGTTTTACTTGGGTGTTAAAAGACAAAACACTGCTGAAAATAGGGTAGTTTGGATAAAGAAGTGCCTGTCTAAAAATTTATGTTCTAAAAACCTTCATAAACTGTTGAGATATATTCGATTATAAATATATCATTCGCCTATCACCAATGTAATGTAATTAGTTCATATGACTTGGTCTAAAGTGGGCTTACAGTAATACCCCACTTTACGCGAGGGATACGTTCCGGAAAAAATCGTGTTAAGTGAAATTCGCGTATATCGGGGTTTACGATTAAACATACATACATAGTCAAAACTTAATCCAAAAAATACGAATCATTTAAATCAATCACTTTAATTCTAAAAACACTTTATGCAGTATTACATGTTATTTTTACTGAAAAATACATCCATTGTCTTTTGAGTACGTTCTTGTAAAATACGTTCATAACACTCAACGCTGTTTTTAATTGTAAAGAGAAGTCAATGACTACATTACTACAAGGGGCGTATTACTGTATTTAATATTTACATGTTTTGGTTTAGATAGCACGGAAAAAGTGATATTTTGAATGTTGTTTAAAAAACGATAGATCTGTGTGTCACGTGAACGATTGCGTTTTATTTTATAGTTGTTATATAGAGTCATATTCAATTTTCGTGCATTGTTCTCTTAAATAATACGTTTATAATGACACGGAGTCAAACAAGCGAAAATCTTTGTACTCCGCCGTCTCCAATACGAACAAAAGAAAATCACCGATGCAACACAATCAAACCCGCTGAAAACCAACAGAGAGCCTTCTCGGCCCCTTGATTGCGGGGGGCCGGGGGGTGGGCGGGGGGGTGGGAGCCGGGGGCACCCCCAGCCACCCCCATCCCCCGCCTGGCAGACGTGCACTTTATGACAGAATTCACTCAAGTTCAGCGTCGTTGAATTGGTCGTTCCCGGGCGTGTAATGTGCCTGCTTTATAGTTATTGCACGCCCCGGTGGGTGCTGCGCCCCGGCCCGGCGGGGGGTTCCGCGCCCGAGCCGCCTCGGCGGACGAGTCGATCCGAAAATGAAACAATAATGACCTTGAAGTTACACTTGGAGTTTTGATTGAATTCGGGATCTGCATTATATATATATGGCGGCGCGGGAAGTCCGACATTGGCTCTGGGAAAGCGCGGAGAGCCCCGCCAATAACTACATTATACACGAAGCCCTGACGGGCTCGCGCAAATTATTGAAAAAATTTAATGCGCGAGTTTTGGCGAACACGGAAAAAAAGGTACAAATATGTTTGTAGATTTTTCCATCGTTTCAGTCCCGGTACGAAGGATATTAAAATGTTTATAAAGTCAATCATTTTGCATATCATGCATGAATATCAGGTCATATTGTAACTGTTTAAGTGATTATTTATAAATTATAAAAGTCTCTGAATATCTGTAGAAGAAAATGGTCTTGTTGCTATATAAATTGACTGCTTAAACCTGAGAACCGTATATTCTAAATAAATCGTTATTATACATTATATTGGAAAAGTCATTTAGAACGAGATAGAACAAGGAGAAATTGATATTGAAGTTCTCTATTGTTTCAATTCATATCTTATTTGCTTAGGGCGCATTTCATTTTACATTTATAAACTGAAGCATGGTTTCGTGGACTGATGTCTCCATCGGCTTCGTAGCAAAGCACATAAAATGAGCTTTTACGTCTGCCCAGTTTAAATTTCTACAATAACATTTCTATAATAATATAAATAAAATTCTTACGTGCTTTTCAATTTAGGCATTGAAAAAAAAATGTTGCAGTTACTCAATGACAATTTAACTAACTGTATATGTAAAAGTGTGACGCTTAAATATTTTATTTATTAAATTGCTGGTTATTCATTTTTGGTATTTATTTATCGATTTAAATGGAGCAAAAAATATATTTTATTTAATGTTGAACATGTGACTTTAATATTTTACATTACTCTATTAAGTTTAAGAATGTTCATTTTCTTGACATAATAATCTACATGGAAAGAAATTTAAAAATAATTCGACCCGTATAAAAAAAAACAATACACCTTAAAAAACGAACGGTTGTAGGAAACTCCAAAGTGCTCCTCGGCAGGGGCGCCCCTCCTCGGGCCGCGTCTCGTCGGCGGGCCCATAAATCGCGAGCTTTAAAACCTATCAAGATAAATCATTTTGATGTATTGGAGTACATACGAAAGTTTGTAAATTAAAAATAATAATTGTGAAGGAGCCCGGCCGGGGGTGGTCGACGCCTGGCCACGTGATCGGGACAGATGAGAAGGGCGAAGGGGATGGGGAGTTGCGTTTTGTTTTCGAGAGGCTTGTTTGTCTTTTGTTTTCAGGATTTTTCGCCGCTGTAACGGCCAGATAAGAACTTTGATCAGATGAAAATGACTGCGGAGTAAAAGGGTTTCTTTTTAAGGGAAAGTGCATAAGACTTTAATTAATAATCACGTTTCTTTTTACCATGGCAGAAAGGAGCCGAAAAAATCTGATAGTTACTACTTCAAGTTCTCTGTTATAAAGTCTATTGTTAACACCCACACTGCTAGACTGATTGTATAAAAAATTTTAAAACATAATTTTTAGACATGGCAGATGAAATATTTTTATTAATGTGTGTCAATATAACATGACATTTTCAAGGATCGATCCCTGTAGTTCTGAATCCGATTTACTGTATACACTTAAAATAAACCATATCTGTATTTGCTATCCTTTATGGCATTATAAAAAAAAATAGCCTTTATAAACTACATTAATTTACTTTATTTACAATTGTGAACTAAGTACTTCATAATCCGTGACTACGTAAGCCGTGAACTATATAGTTCAGGTGTAAAGATAGATAAAAAATAAAACAAAAAATGATCAAAAGTTTTGGTAAATTATAGCGTTTACTAAATACAAAATTATCGATATTTACCAATAAATATTATACATTGTGAAAGTATCCGCTTTTAGCTTGTTGATAAGGCATTGTTACGCGATATGGATTTGTATGAAATAATACAAATACTGAGTTACTTTCATATCGGCCTATTCGTGTGATTACTTCTGCGTGCAATAAATTACAATTTCACCAATTGATAAATAGCGTTCAGTCGGAAAAGTAAAAAAAAACATCGTTACAAAACGGTGGAATTGTTATTTTTTGTATATTTTTAATATTTAATATCATATGGCCGCGTAAAAAGCGCATTCTGTCAATAAAGCTCCCTTGAACGACGCATCACCCCTATTTGCCACTTGCTGGCCAGGCATCTCAAACTTTTATGGTCGCTGGACCGGATGCGAAGTTTGTTAATAAACAAGATTTAATGTGATATAATTTAGTCTTATTTTACGGAATTAAATGTATTATACCAGATAATATGCCTATGCATTTTTTTATCTTTAACTACCCTTAGGACTCAAGGTTAAACTTGTGTGATTTTTTTTCGATTGTTTAAATCAAAAAGTCTACCATGGTAGATCCAAAAAAACTAACCTGACATTCCTTTCCGGTCTTTGACTTTGATTGACTTTATAACATTGATTGTAGGCTACACGTATAAATTAGCTGCGCTTGAATGTCTTGAAGTAAATATAAAATATTTCTAATTTCGTTAAAAGTGACACAGCACAGATGTAATTAGTCTTATATCACGTAACACGTTATTTACGCCAGAAAATATACAAAAATGCTGTAATATATAATTCAATTTCAGAGAACTTAAGATATATATGAATAACAGGTTTGAAGATCAATTATCAAATAATTTAATAATTGAATAACAATTTACAGGTATCTTTAATCTAAAATTACAATCAGTTTTTTTTTTCGGATATTTTTAAGATTTTTTAGACATCGTGTGTTAAGCTTATTTTCAAACTGTTTTAATTTGTAGGTTATCTTATATTACGTTTATAATATAACTGATTGTTGTGATGTGTTTTTATTTTTAAAATGTTTATTTTAAAAAATATATTGCACGCATATGCAATACGCATATATCATATAGGTTCAGTTGATGGCAAAAACATTATAGAATTACATAATTTTTTTTTTTAGTTTTTGGATAGTCTTGAAAATATTTACTATGGTGAGAAAAAAAAGTTTATTTGTAGAATCGTAAATAATAATTTTTAAATATGTACTGTTGTATTCATGCAGGATTCTTTGACGCTGAAACCTGAAGTGCACTACCCTTACAACTACAAAATTATAAAGGGCGTATTATTAGTATAATTTGCAATAATTTACGACATGATGCAACTCCTTACAGATCGGGGTGGCCAAGGGGCGAGAGGGGAGCGAGACGCACGCGGGGTGACCGCGCGGCCCGTCCGTTGAGCTCCCCTGCCGATATAGGAATAGTGTTATAATGCTAGGCGTCAGGCATAAATCAATTTTATGGGCAGCCCTAAATCAAGCGAGTTTTAATGGCTGGGCCGCGTCACATCACCGGTCGTATGTATGATAATTTACTGCCTACATGTGACGAATGTTAGAAATATTATTTGGGGCCTGCCCGTGTGTGCGTGAGCCTAAAAACTGACACAGCTTGCGGACGGACTGGATTGTTGGCGCCATCTTGGATCATTGAGGAATTATTATCTAACTTTGCGTGTTTTCATTCAGCTCATCGCGAGTGACTCTGGCGCCAAGTATACATATCACACTAAACATTATATTTTGGATTACGATGCACATTTACCGGAAGCGTGCGGTCCATAATTAGAAAATTTATTTAATTAGTATTTTTTTTGAAGAAGGATTTGGGTTCTTTGCCGCAAGTAGATTTTATTGAAATTCACGCGTCATAACACATAATAACGTTATATAATTAATAGCCGCCAAAATCAGCAATTTTTAATATTTCTTTATACAGTAAATACCCCGCTTTACGCGAGGAATACGTTCCGGAAAAAATCGCGTTAAGTGAAATTCGCGTATATCGGGGTTTACAATTAAACATACACACAAAGTCAACACTTAATACAAAAAAATACGAATCATTTGAATCAATCACTTTAATTCTTAGAACACTGTATGCAGTATTACATGTTATTTTTACTGAAAAATACATCTACTGTCTTTTGGGTAGCGTTTCTTTTACGTTCTTCTAAAATACGTTCATAACACCCAACGCTGTTTTTGATTGTTAAGAGAAGCCAATGACTGCATTATGTTCATACATATTCTTAAAATAAGAAATTCGCGTAATGCGAGTCATTTTAACGAGAAATTTTAAATTTGCGTTGTAGTGAAACCGCTCATAACGGGGTCGCGTAAAGCGGGGTATTACTGTACATATCAAATATTTTTTAATCAAACGGTATAATATATTATTACGTGGTTGAAAAATATTCACAATAAATTTATAGTTTATATCAATATCCAACTTCATAAATGTTTTTTTTTCTTACGAAGAACAAAAAAAATACATGCCCATGAAAAAAATACCCATATATTTTTAATAATATTCACAAGTAAAAGCAGTAAAACGTGATAAAATAATTTAGTTAAAAATCGCTATTTCGCTCGGTGAATATTGTCATATTGTTGAAATTCTTTGGTGAAAGCTTTAAGGGCTGGTTTCATGGTGCTACGGTCCTGTCTATCCCCATAACTCACGCGCCACTACAATACGCCCGTGTGTGTGCGAGCAGGGCGCCTCAGTGTGCGTGGATGCACCGCGAATGCACCGCCGATTGAAAATCTGATCAGCCCAATAAATCATTTCTTTTGATGCAACGCGCAATCATTGTCGAGGATCTTGATTCCGAATGCGCGCCGTTTGTATGTCGATTGTTAGTTTTACGCCAAAAATCGATATCTGCGTACAGTGCCACTGCAAGCGCAACTTTATAGTACAATGTTGCAAAGTATGCAACTGACTTATTTACGGCTTAACATTTGTGTAACACAGAACTATCGTTAAATTTTATTAAAGTATAAATTGTCTTTAACCACAATTGACAACGCGATTTAATACGTCCTTCTCAGATTTCACTTGTAAATGCGGAGTAAAATCAAATAAATTCGTGTTTTGGTTTTTGCATGGTATTGCGTTGTACTATTTTATATTGTGGTATTTATATATATATATATATATATATATATATATATATATATATATATATATATATATTCTGCTCCTGCGCGCAGGTTATGCGTCTTACAAAAAGTGGATAAGGTGGTAGTGTACATTAATTTCTGATTGTTGAAAAATATGTGTATAAAATATTTTATAAGTAAAATCACTTTTTTTCGTATTTCATCATCTCTAAGCGGGTTTTACGTCGCATTGCTCATTATCTCTCTTTGTTAGTCGTATATTTATTTTTAGTATAAATATTCGATAATAATATATATGAATAACAGTTGCAATTATAATCGTCATCAAATCAGCAAGCATTTGCAGAGGTGGCCCCGGAGGTGATTTAAGAACAACTGCGGTCCACCATTGCGGCAGATTTATGGCGCACATTGACAGTAGTGCATTCTTCCATTACCGCAGCTTTTGACGTCATTATTAATGATGACGATTAATTTGGCTCGCAGTGACGCGCCGCGGCGGGGGCGCTTTTAACGCGGAATGCCACACTCGGTGATGTGATTATCGGCCGCGAGCCTGCGTGCCTCGGGGCGACCCGGCGCGAGCCCTGCGATACATAAATATCCTCTAATACCTTTTGAGAGGAATCGATACTATTTAGCAGGCCGCATTTGGAGTCGAGCATAAATCGCATCAATAGTAATGCTTAAATTTCGAAATGATTTCTAATATAAATATTTCTAAAATGTTCGTTTTGATTATCACGATAATTTTCGGATAGTATAGGTGTCCAAAAAGAATATCGAGTGAATGTGAATAGTTACAGTTATTACGATATGCTGCGAAAATTTTTGGGCCCAGAGTTGCAAGAGTTTCAAGGTTTCAACTCACGGGGCCACTTGCCATACATTCAATCAATCAATTGAAGCTGTAAACGAATTAATCCCTAATAAGGTCATTTCACGTAGAGGTAACATCAACTGGCCTCCCAGAAGCCTTGACCTTAACCCTCTTGACTATTTCTTATGGAGATACCTCAAACCTAACGCAATTGAAACAAAACATCAGGTCAGAAATGGCAGCAATATCGAGGGCTAAGTGTCAGCAATCTTCGTTTCAGATTAGAAGAGTGCCAACAGCGTAACGGTCACCATTTGGATAACATCTTATCAAAATAATTTTCCGTTTTGTATTCTAATAATCAATAATAATAAAAAAATACTTGACTACTAGTAGTAGTTTTTGTTTTAGTGAACTATCAAATACCTGATGCTCTCTTTGGACACCCTGTATATTCGAGTGCTACACGCACAGGCACAAAATTAAAAATCAAATAATCTAGAAGAAAAAAGACTTCTCAAAAGTCATATGTGGAAGAGAAAAGATAAAAGGATACGTATTAAAAAAAATCAATTTCTAAAAATTCACATGTATATTTGAAGTTAAGATATGATTGATGGTTTTAAGTGCTTTTTATATGCTATGAGCATTAACTGGACTTGTATTGAGAGTGGCGCAATTGCATTTTGCTTCACTTAACGATTCCTCTTCAAGTGTTGTTCTTCACCGGCCGCCTCGTAGTTCCCATAAAACATGGCCATTAAGTGTGGCGTGGTCCCGCTGATAGCCATAATAGCCGCTTTGCCTTCTTATGGGGTATCGATTATTCTGCAAAATAAGTATTTTACAGATGGCGATTCGATTAAATATACTAAGACTAAAGCCAGCTTAATATAAATATTTTCTGCATACTAGTTCAGTTATTATAGTTTATCCAATAAAGGTTGCTTTTGAAAACCTTTGTTTCCGAATTAATATAAATATTGAAGTAATACTTGACATAATTTAATAAGTCGACATATAACATAAATTATTTAAAAAATATATTTGACTAGAATGTTTGCTTGATACTCGCATTTATAATTTAAAAAAAGACGAACATAATTTCAGAAACATAATTTCACAAACAATCGAAAATATAGAAAACATCGTCTAGGACACCTATTGTTTCGACTATAGAAAATAATACTTTTTTTTAGTACATATATATTTATATGTATAAATAAGTAATATTATTGGTACAAAAAAACTTTGCATCTTAGGAAGTGAAATTGATTATGATTTCAGCAATTTTAAATTAAAATAATATTCTGTACTTGTTATAATGATTATTTTATTTTAATTTTCTTCTCCGACATATTGATTTTATTAGTAGAATTCTTCTAGAGGCTTAGTAAAATTGCTATTTTTCGTCATTATATCAATCTATTGAATACCCTCCCCCCATAATTGCCTTTCCAAGTTAAGGCTGCGTTATATTGTTGAATATCACAAAAAATAAGTGCTTTTTTTCATATATTATTGGAGCGTAGACTTTAACTGTTATAGTTCCCGTCTTGAAGGTGGTGTATGAATTATGTTCGCAATATTCACAGCTGTAGCTTGATACGTCCAGCGGACTTCTCCCCCAGATAGGCAGGGATGACGTTGATTCATAATCAATAAATCAATTCTGCAATAATGGCAGACTGGGGGCGGCTTGTAATAATTATGTTTATTTTTGCGCTGCTGCACGTAATGGTTCGGATAAATCACCTTCCGGGAATTTCTAATATGAGAATGCTCTATTGCCAGGGCCATGTGGGGATTCTGGTATGATTTGTACGCCAGCATTTGGCTGCAATAGAAATGCACCAGGTTTCTATTCTAGTTAGGAAATTCAATAATAATAAAAAAAACTAAATAAAATTATTTTTCTATGCGAAGGCTCGAAGACAAGTCTGACAATATCTCTATAGTGTGCTAATCGCTATAATCAGCGGTCTAAACTTGTATCGTAATTTTTTCCTATGAATAATCTTTAAATTAATAATATATACCAGAATACATATAATCATATAAAATAATGAAATATTTTTAATTGTAATTTGTTAGTAGCGTTTTACATACGGTGCTCGAATTTACAAGTGTATATTTACATTAAACACCACCGCCACTGGTACAGCTTAATAGTTCACGGGAGACCTTGCTAAGGATTCCCAAGCTCGATCCTTCTCGACAGTTTCCTATCACTTGATTACCCGGCACGCCGACAGACAAATGGATCAGTGAGTGATTTAAAACGCTACTCGGATATTTTAACTGCTTTGCTACGTACTGTGTATATTATTATGGACAGTCATTACGTGTAAATATTTAAAAAACATGACTTATTAATAGAAAAGGAACGAAATAATCGCCAGCATGCTAGTTTTACAAAATCTAGCTTAAATATTTTTCGATTACTCTTGAATTATAATTATTTTTAATCAAAACAATTAAACAATAGTTCTAGAACAATTCGTCTGTAATGTAGCTCGTAAAATAATAAAAACACAATGAAAAAATATATTTTATATTTGAAGATTGTATTTAAAGCATGGGTGAGGCTGCCCACCTGTGCATTGCGACCGTTCGATGGCTCGATACATCACCCCCGCCCACCGGCCATCATAAGCAAGCAAATAAATAAACGGCGAGGGGACGCGAGAATGACCCTTATCGTCGCCGGGCAAGCGTCACAAAATCGCCCGAAATTTATGGAAGAGATTGAGAAATAGCCGTCATCTCGGAGACGTGCGCTCGCAGCCTCGGCTATAGCTCACGGGGGCTGGGGGTGGGAGCAGGGGACAGCCGTGTGTCCCGCTCGTCCATCAGCCGCGACAGCTGGCCGGCCGTCACTATGCCGCGCCAGGATCCCGACGCCATTTGCATGTGTGAATCACTCTGATTTCCATACGTGGATACTCTACCAAATATTGTAATATAATAAAAAAAATGATAACTTTGCATATATATATTTACTACATACAGGGTGTCTAAAGAGAGTATCGGGTGAATGTGAATAGTGACCGTTATTGTGATATGCTGCGAAAATTTTTGGGCCCAGAGTTGCAGGAGTTTCAAGGTTTTGCCATACATCAAATCAATCAATTGAAGCTGTTAACGAATTATTTCCTAATAAGGTCATTTCACGTAGAGGTAACCTCACAGAAGCCCCGACCTTAGCCCTCTTGACTATTTCGTATGGGGATACCTTAAAAGTAGGGTTTATGAGAATAATCCGACGAACCTAACGGAATTGTAACAAAACATCAGGTCAGAAATGGCAGCAATATCGAGGGCTATGTGTCAGCGTGTTATCAGCAATCTTGGTTCCAGATTAGAAGAGTGCCAGCAGCGTAACGGTCACCATTTGGATAACATCATCTTTTAGAAAAAAAATCATATTTCGTATTCTTATAATCAACAATAAAAATAAAAAATACTTGATTAGTAGTAGTTTTTGTTTAACTGAACAAATACACGATACTCTCTTTGGATACCCTGTACAAATAAAATTATAAATATTAGTTTTACCAATTGTATTATACAGTTGATAATATAATCATTTAATACATTACATCATATCTCCAAAGTGCATATATTACTCACGATTTATTTTCGTCATTGCGCATATAATATAAAAATTATGCGCTCTGAATATGCGCTTTTAACATTTCAATATTTGAGGATGAGTCTAAAAATATTTTTTTTTACCGCACACCCAACATGTGTGCAAAAACTACAACAAAATATGTAAATAACTAGAAACTGTACACAACCTGTGAATTTGAGGTGTGGCATAAAACAGTTTGCAATATCAGACTACTGGGGAAGAAAAGAGAAATGATTAGAACGAGATGGTTCTCTTTGTTTTCATAAATATAGTTATATGAAAAAAGCCCCGGAGTTTTTCATTTACGCCGTAAAAGACATATTCCTTCATCTTATTTTTACTTATGGCCATCACGTATTCTTTAAAATTACACTTCAGCCGTCACTCATAGCGCCTTCTCTCTCGTCACGTGCCTGGCAGCGTCAGAATGTTCTCATTTTCCGTCGCAGCCTCCGCACCCCTGTTCCCCAAACAACCCCTATGCCATAATAAATAAACTGTGGTGCGCAAACTATCCCTGGTATACCAATTCGCCTACCAAAAATATACGCTTATATTAAATATTAAATCTACAGTAAATTATTACTACACATTACAGGTAAAGACTACACGCAAAAACACGTGTTAATTTCAAATATGATAAGTGTGTAATATTTTCGTCTTTATTGGGCTAATCATGATCAGATATATTATATTAATCTATATGTATGTAATTTTTATTTCTATGGATTGATTGCATGAGTAAGTCCTGTAAATAAATAATACGAAACTTCAGAAGTTAGACTTCACTGGGGCGCGCCCCGCCCGCCCATCAGGCGCGTCATTCGTGCGCTCCCTTAACAAATGACACCCCCGACGGAACGCATAAATCCTCTTATTATAGTTTACAAGCCAAATTATTTACCCGCGAGATGTAGTGGACGCGCGGCTACCTCCGCCATGTGGGGTTGACTGATGCCGCCGAATCAAAGGCATTTTCTTCGTGGGTGGATTTCCCGGATTCGATGCGACGGAAACGGGCCGCCGGCGAGGAGAGCCTTGTCCATTTGGGTTTTATTTGTTTTTTTCAGCCGGTTATGGGTGTCGATAAATTGTGGTTTTGTTTTGCTTTTAGTCCGCTGTGATTTGTATGACGGATCGCGTTTTGGAATTGAATTACTTCTGGGTCTTCGGCTCTCAGTATGTCATAAAATATGTATTATCATAGCGATTTGTTTGTGACAAGAAAGAACGCCCAACATATTACGAACCGTTTAAAGTAAAGATGCGATTGTACTGTGTTCCATTAGTGATTTTGTAATTCATGTGATTTTTATTATTATTTGTTTTTAACAACGTACGCTATATATCCAGGAATTACGCTTTATATCCATAGAGATGTATTCAACGCTCTGCACCTTTCTATGTCGATGGACTGCAAGCGATTCACTCCTAATCGGCCCCATTAAACTCAACACTCGGCATTTTCGTCGGATCTGCCGTCATTTATCACAAATCACTCGCCGCCCATCAGCCGGGCGGCCGCCGATCCGGGCGTATTGAAAACGACAAGTGATCCGCCGCCCCCGCCCCCGCCCTCGCCCCCGCCCCTGCCCTCGCCCTCGCCTCCGCCCCCGCCCCCGACTCCAACAAGTGGGCGGCCGCCCTCCCTGTGAGCTGTGAGCAAGTCATCTGACGCTCGGCCGCTTAATCAACCGAGAAATTTTGAGAACTCGCTTACATCACATCCTCGCTTGTAAATACGCAAGCGTGCTGTGTGTTAAAAATCTGAATAAACAGAACACGTTACTCAAATATAAAAAAAAATTAGAATACCTATGAGAATATTGAAAATCAGTGAAATGGATTTTGTTAATACGAACAACTTATTATTTCCATTGAATTCAAATACTTGTATAAATAAATTCATATATTCTCCTTATAAATTTATCCTCATTAATGTTTGTAGAATATATTAAAATACTCGGGCAAGCAAAGCTGACTTTCTATAACGGTAAAAAATTGCTAATTTTTTCAAAATATTAGAGTTTTCCACTTATGCCATTGAATGTCAACATTTAATCAAATTTAATGATCTAGTGTCATTAAATAAATCATTTGAAGATATTTATGATTTATTTATATTTTTGAAGATACTTGAGCATTATCATGCTAATTATTAATTTTTGAAAAGCTAATTTTTAGCACCGATAAAAATATTTATATCATAGCGCATGCTAAGGAACCCATTTAAAGTTTGATAAAAACATAAATCAATAGAAGAGCGTTATCTCAAAGCTGAAATTCAATCCTCCCCGTATAAAATCAATAGGCAAGCCACCCCGGGGAGAGGCGGCTATCGATCAAGAAAAACCGAAAATCTGAGAACCACCCCTCAGGAAGTGGACGGCATGCGTCAAAGTCACGCCGGGGTCCGACAAGTGATATTTTGAAAAATCACTAGAAATTTGAATTGCAAAAATGTGTTTTTGGTCGATGGAGTCGCCGGCTGGATTTATGGTAAAGTATTTATGGTGACAGTGATGCATGCGGGTCGTCTCTCGGATGGAGATTTGACATTTTGACTGAAGTGCCCGACTCGCCGGCTATTCTCGGCGGCGACGCGGCTGACGGCTCTTACCGCTCACTACCAGACATTATTCCATTTATTTTATTTTAAATAAATATGTCTACATATATGTCTTAAAATATATATGTTTGTATATACATACTATGAGTGGTATTTACACGTAGTCACTTGCGTTTTTTTTTTTACATGAATAATTATTTTCCGATGTCCTCGAATTGTCCCGTTAAATTTTTTTTTCTTTTTTCTCCCCGTTACATTGAACAAGTAGAGTCTCTCCGGGGTAGTTAGAGGCTTGCGGTCGGTTGCCGGGTGAGTTATTTTCATCTCCTTGAAGACAGCTCTCCAGGTCAAATCAGTTCAACCCGTCAGGGATGATTATCGTCAGGGCGGCGTCAGCTGTGACGTGGGCGGTTGATGCTAACCCGCTGCGACGGGCTGGACGCGACCCACCCCTCGCGTCTTGGGGGTGATCGCCTGGCAACAGAGCTTTTTTTTATCTTAAGGCTGTAGCTTTGAAGGCTACCTTGAAGTACATTACACTGTTTACCACTGAGCAAATTTAAAAATGAAAATTCAGTGATATATCTGAAAGTGTCTTAATCCAATTTGTTTTGTTTTGCGTCGCTTTGCGTATAGCTTAACTTTAATGTAACATATACAGTATTAATAAAATATGTACGCATATTAAATATATAAATTATGTCGACAGGAATAAATTAAATCTCTAAGTATTATAATATAGGAGATGAATTAAAAAGTTTTTGACAAGAACTGTCCTGATGTAGAATTATTTAATGTGTGTTTTATTTTATACCCAATACATAAAGTACACAAACAGTATTTGTTAACATTGATCATTTTAAACAATATTTTATAAATATGCTGTTGATCATGAGAATTAGGTTCTTGCGTGATGATAATGATTTTACTATCAATATCTTACATGAGTTTTAGTAACACTTTTTCATAATTTACTGTGCTAGCGAATTTTTTTATAAGTAAAGTATATTTATAGTGTTTTAATCATAGCATACTGGATCTTAAATATATATTCATAGGCTTCGACACTAAAAAAATCACGTTTGATCGGACATATTATGTCAGAAAAGAAAGCCTCATTCAGTTTTTTGCATGCACAGAGACTATAGTCCTCCCCCTTCTTCTAAATAACCTCTAGAGTTCATTCAGACGTAAGATAAACAGGCGACCTGGTCTCCCGGACTTTTATTGTGTTCTCTATAGCTTCCATGCTAGCAGTTTCGTCTACTTTCTTTCACCCAGCCCACTGCAAAGAAGTCCGCCCAAGCATGCAGACAATGGCCGTCTCGCTTCCTTTTTATATAACACGAGAGACCGATTTAATATGTGATACTCCATTTTAAACCAATAAATGTCAATAGCTAATTTATAAAGATATTACGAACATTTTTGTTCGTTAGCGCTTTTGCCTTTTCCCTTAAAGGCGAAAGCCATTTTTTCATATTGCGCGTATTGGTTTTTTTTTTATATTTAATACTTTATCTAAGATTCTCAAGTTCTTATTATGGAAAAAGTATTTCAAATATAGATAAAGCCAAATTTTTAATTTTTATTTGAAAAAGTTTATAATTTATAACACTTCTTTGAAAATGATAATACCATGGTGACAATATCTCTCATAATTATTATGGTTTTTTTATATCAAAAATTTTTATTCAATCCTTTAACACTATTTCACATAAGCTTTTTTTTCTCTTATTTTTTCCTGTTTAAACTCAATAACGAAATCCATGTACTCCACCACCTATGCCACACCTTGTAAGCCTCACAACCTTCGCGCAGGACCAAAGGATAGCCACAAACCGAACTATTGTAAATTTACTAAATGAAAAATAACGAATTATGTAATAGTATTTTTTAACACTGGTTCACTTTTAATATGTATATCATATGCGCCGTATCATGTAAAACATGTGCGCTGGTGAGATCAGGCAGATGATATGATTTGTTATCTAAAAAAAATATTTCTAAGGAAAGGATTATATAATAATACTATTGGGCAGTAGCAATACGCAGTTTGTCCTTCATATATAAAACTGCAGTGTAGAAGTACCCGGGGACCTACTACTACACCATTCTTCCTAGCACTGGCACAGCAAGAGTATATGCTCAGTGAAATGATCACTAACCTTCTCTGAGAAGAGGCACTTGATGAAGATCTTAAAAACTCTTTTATATCAATTTGCAATAGTTGTTAGGGCTATGCTTACAGTATGGTATGTAGTTATCCCCTGATCCTAAGCGCAGTGGGGCTTACAACAAGTGCCTTAGGCACTGGTTTTATACATTAGCTGAATCGATTCAATGCTTAGCGTCATCTATCGATCATTATTGACATCCATAAAAATACCAAGTCCGATCAAACCGAGGACCGAGAGATAGACGAGTCCATCACCGTCGGAGACGTCAGCGTCAGGCAGTCGTCTCGCAGCCAGCAATAGATGTCTCTGGGCTGCGATGGAATGGAGACAGGTGCAAAGGAAACGAACAATAATGATTGAGACCGACCGGGCGTTCTTACGAAGAGTTGTCTCCCTGCCAAGTCGCTGGATCTTGTTAGTTCTCGGTGTCCGCCGGTCATTATGAGAAATGCGACGTTTTAAATCATCCTAGAATCATGCGCGCCGGCCAAGTGTACCGAGAAGCCCCGGTTTTGTTTTGTTTTCGCGAGTGACTTATGCAATTTTAATTTCACTAATGGGCTGTGGAGATGTGGATGTTTTGAATATCTTATATCACAGAGAAACCACTGGCGACGTGTCGGACGCCCTAACGACGCCCATAATATTTACGCTGATTCGATTTCGATTTTTTTTTGTTAAGAAATTACAACAATACACATGCGTTATTGCTGTGGCTGTTTGATGAATACGGATAAATCGTTAGATCGAGTTACCAAAATGCTTAGTTATGCAAATTCGTCATCAGTTTCTTTGGACTTTTTTTGTTTAAAATTGTACGTATTTATTATACATTTAATACAAATATAAAATTCATATAAATGGTTATTTTAAAAATGAACATCGATAGTCTTTGCGTCTATTTCAACGTACTTGATTATTTCAAAAGAGCGAAACATTACAAATCTTCTTATACTAAACTGATATTCTTAAATAAAAGTATGAAATAATATGAATTTTGGAGAGCTTCCTTTGTCAAATTTAATATTTAAAAATTATGTTAATTTTAATGAATTAGTCAGATTGTTATAGAAATCACAATTTCTACGTGTTTAGTGCAGTGTATTGTTTACGTGTAAATACTTCTTTATATGATAGAATAAACTGTCGTTCTACTTTCGCTAAAAGTAATAATTACGCTTATTAATTTTATGAATACTTGCCTTTTCTTACGAATACTTGCCTTCTTTGTGATCGGAGTCACTCACCATTCCTTCATGGGAACCAACTCTTGGGTCGTGTCGGTGTTTTGCTAGGCATGGGGGTGTGTGTTAGTGAGTTATGATTTCTTGTGGATATTCAAGAGCCTCTTATCGGCTTGATTAACTGGGGTAGTCGTGTGTAGCACATTATTGAGAAACAATGGAAGGTGAGATAATAAAAAGGCAGGTTTATAGTTTGTAACATACATATTCTTTTGAGCTTTTAATTGCATTTTTAATATACAACAAAATATTAAATAAGATAATTTGGTAAAATCAATAATTAATATAATAATTATCAAGAATGAGCAAAATCGTCTTGATCAGGGCTAGCGTATACATGATGTTTGTCAATTTATTGTTGTTTTTGTGTTTTTTTTATTTATCGTTTAATTAGATATTTATAGGATAATAATATTATTGTTATTCTCAGATAAAATACAATATTTTCAATTAAAAATCCTTTTGGAAGAATCGTACATTACGAGGGGATACGTATACGAGTTTGTGTAACTTTCATTATGTCGTTCTATGTTCAGTAGTTTAACGCTTACTGCGGTATACAGAGTACTTTACTTCAATAAATATCATGTTATAAGGAAATAAGTATACTCGAGCAAACTTATCCATACTAAGTATTTACAAATAAATTTCATTCGATGTCCGCCGCGCGCGGGAGAACTCCTCTGAAGCATCGAGTCTTGTAAAGGTATATCAATTGACTAAATACTGCCTAACATATGAAATTATATCACTACGTACGGAGTCGGTAAATTTAAAACTATACGCGCGAGGGAACGAACTCGGTCCGTCCGCGTCCCGGCGAGCCCGGCCGGTCGACGCCCGAGGCGCCCGCCGCCGGGCACGGCCGAATGGTACATTTCCAAAATCTTAATTTAAACTTTTGATTATTTATATAGAACCAGAATAATAATTTTGACTATTAATTTAACACGTATACTCGCTAAGTATAATCCAGGCCTCGGCTCCTGGGAGCCGCGCTACTCTACGGGGACGCGGGGCGCGGGACGAGCGGCGACCTCCTCCCCCGCCCCGGTGCAGCGTCCGGGCCGCCGTCCCGCCTGCCCCTCCGTTAATCTTAGCTAATGACATTATAAATTAGCTCATAAATAAAAAATGCCGTTCAGCTTACACTACTACTATATTAGATCTCTGAACATTCACAGGGGAGTAAAATGTCAATCGTTATACATAGGTTGCATGCGCCTTAAGCTTAAATACTACGGCGCACTCGGATACAAGTTGTCTAGCGAGATATGGTAGCATCACATGCGGCGGCCCTCGGCCCCGCCCGGCTGTCTACGGCTGCACTATGTACACCCGCACCGGCCGGGACGCGCGCCGGCCGGTGCGTCGCTAACGACCGTATACTTCGTATATTCACACGTACTTGCTCGACAACTGCTTCGCGAGCTCGGTATACTTGAGAAATTTGGAGTGAGGGCTCTCCTCGAAGTTCGGCGGCTGCGGCGGGCTCCGCGAGCCGTGAGGGGGCGCCCCTTGCGCCGCCGAGGAGTGCCCCGCCCCGCCCCCGCCTCCGCCGCTTCCGCCCCCGCCGTTCTTGCCGGGCGGGGAGGGCACCGAGCCGCCGCCCTGCTGGCCGCTCTTCATGGCCACCGGGTCCGGGATCACGCCGTCCTTCACGAAATGCATCTTGGACAGGTGGTGGCGGTAGGCCCCTTTGGATATGAAGGGAGTGTCGCAGAAAGCGCACTTCATTATGGAGTCGGCCGTCATGACCGCGTCGTTGCAAGCCCAGCTGAAGGCGAGGATGGCTCCGGGCGCAGGGCCCTGCTGGGAGGCCGGGGACGGCGCGGAGCTGCCGCCTGCGCCTCCGCTGGAGCCCTGGCCGCTTCGGTGATTGGGGTGATGGTTTTCAGTCTTATCGCAGAGTTTCTGCAGAGCGGCGAGGGGATGGCTGCTGCCTCGTTTTCCGGAACCGGATCCGCCGTCGTTGCCCCCGCCTCCGCCGGAAAGGCTGTCGAACATGGAAGACAGGGCGCCGAGGCTGCCCGAAGGCTTTCTGTCGGCTCCCGGAGTGCTGCGAGGAGTTGCGGAGCGATCGCTGGCGGGACTCGCGCTGTTGCGAGAGGGGCTGTGCCCTGCGTGGGGGCTTGGCCGCGGTCTAGGGCTCGCGCTGCTGTCGCGCCTCTTGATTAAGTTTGTGGGCAAGTGTCCGTCTTCCGCGTCGGTCTGCCTACTCTGAGGGCGCCGTTGATCCTCGTCGTCCTCTATTTCTTTCTTGATGTGGATGGAACCCTTAGTGAGATTCATGCCCTCGTCCCTTTCCTCGTCGTCGGGAATTTCTTTCTTGATTCTCACTTCCATGCTGGGAGGCGGTTCGTCGTGATTCATCCTATCCGAGAGGGGAGTCTGTCCCCGTTTGGTATCCGGCGTCGTTCTCGGAGTCATGTGATACGACGGGGGATCCATTTTGCGATCCGGCGTCAGGGACTCGACTCTACTGCTACCTCTCTCTGACATGGAACTGGATTCGCTGCCACTTCGCTCGCGTCTAGCAAAATTCTGAACTTGAACTTGTTGGTGATGATGATAGTTTCTTAGTAAATTCATGGTCTGGGCGTCGACAAGAGGCTTCGTGTAATCTACACTCTCGTCAATTCCCAGTCTTTTCAGTATGCTCGACCCTATCGGCGCATGCGACGGAGCCCCAGGCATTCCAGGCAAGGAGCCGTGTCTAGAACGCGAGTCGAAACTCTTTTCTATCAGTTGTTCTATGGCGTTAAGTACTGAAGGCGATGAACTCTTCTCTGCACCTCCTCCACTATCCTTAGGGTTGGGCGAGAGGTCAGTGACAGATGACGGTGACCTGTGATGCCTGGAGCCAGGGGACGGCATGTCATCGTTGATGCTCTTCCTGCCCTCCCTGTTGGGAGTGAGGTGACCGACCATCATGGGGTTGTCCGGCGCTATGATGTTATTGGACATTAGTGCATTTTTTAGTAAGTTCCTTTGGCTATTGGTGATGGGTCCGCCGACACATTGTCTGATGTGCTCCACGAACACGGCCGTTTCAATTTTCTCTCCGCACTTTTCACAAGTGATGCGGCTGCTGGCGCTCATGTCTCTGATGGGCTTAGCGGACCCGGCGTTGGGACCGTCTCCATTTTTAAACTCGTGCTGCGCCCTCTCGAGCTCCAGTAGCTTTCTGACCGGAAGTGACTTTTTCCTCTTTTCTCTCGTCTGCCTCCGTCGTCCTCCACTCTCTGTGATGGATCGCATGATGTGCTCCTTGTAGTGCGAGTTCTTTACCATATGGTTGCTCAGCTCCTTGAGTGAGCTGAATGCCTGGTCGCACACCTTGCACGTGAGCACGGCGCTGACGTGGCTGCTCGTTCCCGTTGCGGCGGCGCCCGGGGGCGTGGTGCCGGGGGGCGCTCCGGGAGCACCGCCCTTACTTTCATCGGAAGATTTCCAAGAGATGATCTGCTCCTGCGATATAATGTTTGTGTAATGCTGAGTTTGCTGCATGTGGCTGGTCATCTCCGCTAGAGACCTGAAGCTCTGGCCGCACCACATGCACTTGAGGATCTGCCTCGTCTGCTCCGCGCCCTTGCCGAGCCACACGTCCTGGCCGCGCACGAGCTTGCGCGGCAGGGGCATGGTCTCCTTGATCAGCAAGTTGAGATCGTTTTGACTAGGTTTCCCAGATCCACCAGAGATGGGTGCGTTGTTAGAGGCGGACGGAGAGGAAGTGGGCGGATGGTGCTGAGGCGGGGGCAGGTTGGGCGTCTGCGCGGGCGGAACCGGAACATTGACACCGCAATGCTTAGCCTCCTTCATGTGCACGGTCATGTCTGCCAGCGTAGGGAAGCTCTTTTTGCACCAGACGCACTTCAGTACGTCCTTGGCCTGCTCAGCACCCTTGTTCAACCAGTGCGACTGCCAGGCGCTGTGTCTGCCCGCGGCGGTTCCCGGCAGGTTGGTGCCGAGAGCCGCGCTCTGGGCGACGGTGCGGAAGAGTTCTTCCCCCCCGAGACGACTGAGCTCGCTCATTTTTTCAAGAGCCTTGGTGGCGTCACCGGGGGTGGGACCGGCGTGCTTCATCTTTCCATTCCAGTCGGAGGAGTTATTATTCTTAGGCGAAAGGCTCGCGGCGGCGACGGCCGCGGCGAAGTACGGTAAGTGAGATGCCACGGGGGACGTCCAGGGAGAGACGACCGGCTTGTATTCCTGGGACCTCGAGCTCTTGCGGGCGGGAGGCGGGGTGGGGGAGTCTTCGGGGCCGCGCTTTCTGCTGGTGACGGAGAGATCCAGGGGACTGTTCTCGAAGGGCTTGCTGAGGTTGACGGCGTCGATCTCCATATCGAGCTGCTTGACGTTGATGACGGCGCGCTTAGTGCTGAAGTCGAGCGCGTCGTCGTCGTCCGGCGGCGGGGAGACGGAAGGCAGGCGGCCGAGCAGGGGGTGGCCGGGCGGCGAGTCACGGCCCATGAGGCGCTGGTGCGCTTGGGCGGCGGCGGCGGCGGCGGCTCCCAGGTAGGCGGCCACGGCGGCGGGCGGCGGCAAGGCCCCGGGCAGCAGGGCGGCCAGCGCGCGCCCCGAGTACGCCGACTCGCTGGACGGGCAACGGGGCGCGCCGGACGAATCCCGCGACAGGCATCGCGGACTTAGTTCCCTGGGAAAAAATAATTTTACTGTTAACAAAAACACTAATTAACAAAATCTACAAATATCAACAAATTAATACAATGAATTCGTAAGTAAATTACTTCTATCCGCGTTGGTAAAAAAAGTTTTAGATACGTTTCAAGTTTTTTAGTGTCGCGTGACGTTCACAGATGGCGTTGGCCGTCAGTCCCGGACAAGTTTTCTTTCGTTGCCGACTTTTCATAAGAAAAGTTATGTTTATGAAATTACTTATGACATACAAAAATATCACTGCACTTCTTTTGTTGAAATATTTGTATCGCATTAGAATTAGGAACTTTTTAGAAAAAAAAACAAGTCTTTGTGAGTATTTTTGGTAACCAATGATTTTCAATTCTAAATTATTACATAAAAAATATAAATATACTGATTGAATAATATTATTGTGTGGTAAAATATTTTTTATTGATAGATGATAAAGGTTACAGAATTATGTTTAATTTATATACGTTTAAGATTTGAATGATCGGTAGGTATTTACTTAAAAGACATAAATTTAAAAAGTACAAAATATTTTGTGTTATAAATTGTTTATATATTATCACTTAACGTTGTTTTGAAAAATTTGGGAACTTTGAATACTGCCTAAAAATAACTTTATAATGTAGTCTTTTGATAAAAACAAAAAAAAATAGATATGAGCACGTCAGATAGTGAACTTTATTGTTCAGTCTTTAAAAAAGATCATTAAACGTATAAAACGTCACATAAAGTAAAAACAAACACTGTACGCTTCACGTCTTATCATTTTAATGCCTAGTTTAAAGGATTTATATGAAACGGAGGGGGCCCAGGACACATAAATCTAATACTGACAGGACAATAAACTAATCGGTAATGTGGGCGTCCGCGGCTCCGTCAGGCAACAAAACAAACAGCTGTCAAAGCCGGAACGCAAAGAAGAACCGAATGCATATTCACCTATTTTTCACGTTTACACTTTTAAGCCGCCGATCGCACTCGACAATCATCTTTAAGAAATCAATTTTCGTTTTTTGTATTTCCCGTTTACAGTCAATAAATATATCACGCGCTCGACTGCGAGCCACACGGGGACGGGGACAGCGACACGCACGGACGTCCTACCACGGCGGCCGTCGCGCGCGGAGTGAGGAGCGTGGCGCGGAGACCTCGTGTAATTTACGAGTAGCGGCTCTGCTCCCCTGCGAGAGCGAGACGGCGAGCGCGCGGCCCGCGGGGGCGAGCGGGACAGCGGCCGGGTCCCGCGCCGGGGGGGGTGCGCGCGCAGCGGACCCGCTCCCGGGGGTGCGCCCCCCGCCCCCGCGCCCCGCGCCGCCCCGCCGCCCCCGCCTCCCCCGCCACCCTCGCCGCCCGATGTTTATTTATGTCGCGACCGCCTCGCGGGCCGCATGGCTCCTCGGGACGGCGCTTCAGAGGTGGGGTTACGCAATGTGGACACGAATGCATTTCGGGGAAACTTAGACGCTGCGATAAATCACGGGCTAATCCATTTGGAAGGAATTTTTATGCGCGCGGAGGGGACGGCGCAAGTTTTTGTTTGATTAGTGATACGGCGTTCTCGAGATTCAGAGATTACAATGAAAATATGAAACAAGCCCCAAAAACAATCTTTTGTATTTTATATGGACATTTTGTAAGTTTGTCTTAAATATATAGTCTTTTATAGCATGTAAAGTATAGTCACCCTACTACTCAAAAAAAAAATTTTTAAAACTGTCCATCTCTCACCTTGTCTATGACATAATATTCTTACCAAAACATAAATACTGTAGTGTCGATAATATATTACATATGCAAAGGCGAGACGGGATGGTATGTTTGTGTGATTAGCGAGGTCGCCTCACCTGTCTGCGTTGGGGTCCTGGATGAGCGTGGCGGGGATGCTGTGCTCCACGTCGTGCTGGTCGTCGTGCTCGTGGTCGCGCGCGTCCAGCGAGTGGCGCGCCTCGTGCCCGCCGTGCTCCTCCCCCTCCGCGCCTCCCTCCTGCGGGCTGCCCTCCGACGGACTGCCTTCCTCTTCTGCAAAATAAATAAATTTGTTTTTGCACAGATAAAAAAAACGTTATCTTGGACTGAATACGGGGTATCGTGAGACACTTAGTTGCGATGAAAAAGTTTAAACTAGGCGATTTTCAATATTTACTACGGGTACGAAGCGAAGAAAATCGCCGCGCGCCTTGCATAACGCGCTGCGCCTTGCATAACGCGCTGCGCCGGCGCATTGCGCAAAGCGCGGCCGAGCCGCAAACAAAGGTGGCGATTCGAGTCCCCGCCTCCTGTAAACAGCGTCTATCATAAAAACCAGAGGCCTTCAGATAAAAGAGATACAATCCCGCGCAGGGGAGGGCAGAGACGCACATTAGAGACAGGCTCGCGAGCCGTGGCCTGCTTCACGGATACGCGGGCTTCAAAACAAACACCCGTTAATCTGAGATCTTAAAGGCTTTCCATGACCATATTGACTGGCTGAGAACAAACAGAAGCGCCGGGAATCATAAATTAATTACCACTGTAAATGAACGCGCTCTGCATCTTTACAGGTATAATCTTGTTTGTCTATTAGCAGAACAAAGGCGGTCCGACTGTGATAACGGCAGGCACTCGCCGTATTTGCTCTCTTTATTAATAATCTGTTTCAACATCGATTCGAAGGCGCGATTAAACGTCGTCTTCCAAGTGGCGTCTTGCGTATTACGTGAAATTGGATGAAAGGCTTAACTCGAGCGGGGGACGAGTATATAAAATTTAAACATAACGATTGAAATTCACTGATAAAATTTATTACATAATAAATATATATTACAAGAAGTCCCAATATAAAATATTCGTAATATAAACTAGGCTAAGTGAAATTGAGATAAAGTTCTATTCCAGAACGATTTAGAAAAATAATTATTCAGCTATTTTAATATATATATATTTTTGGTGCTTATATTAACTATATTTATGATTATGTTCTGCCTTTATAAAATTTAAGCTTTCTATTATGTATTTTTTATCAGTGATTTGAATAGTTAATGAATAATCATTTCATTTCAATCCTGCGCAGTTATAGGTCTACTCAGCCATATTCATGGAAACATAATAGACAAAGCGTACTTTTGTGACGTGCTTCTGAGTTCTAATATCCGACAAGTTCTGCAAACTTGGTCGTCCTTTCTTTGCAATTGAAGCATCTCGTTCCCTTATTTCCTGCAGCAGACACCTGGTATTCTCAGAGCATGATCAAACATGTGTGAACACGTAAGACTTCTCAAAGAGGAGAAAACCTCGTTTTAATTAGCGACGGGGGTAAGAATTCAATTAACATCTCTGCATCATCCCTGGGGCGTTTTTCATCTCCGTCAATTGACGCATGTAAATTAGTCAGCGAAAAACACCTGCCAATATGGAGGTAATTATACCGTCAGGTATAAACGAGAGAGGAAAACTTAAGCCGCTATCAAAGGATCAAAGAACTGAGAGCTACTCCACTGATTTCTGGCGTAGGAGTTTTCAAAGCGCGACGTACAAGTAACTGATTTTGTAGGATATATTTTGCAGATGTTCGCTAAAAACAAAAATGATTAAGTAAATATCAACCTCTTTATTAATTTTCTCATGCAAAGAGTATTAATATGAAATTTGGTCGCATATAGTAGCAGAGTATGTAAATCTTGTAAAGTAAAACTGTCCACACTTCATTAATCAAAACTCTTTGATTTTTATTACATGCACATTTTTATCGCCCAATAAAAAGCGTTTTGAAATATTTATTTAATAAAATGTATTTTTCACGTAAAAATAGCAACGCCATCATCATCACGTCACCTTCAAGATGAATCAAGGCGCAAGACGCTTATCGCTGTAATATATGTAGCATCAAGTTATTTATGTATAGATCGCAGAGTGTCGGCTACCTGAGAGGCAGCCAGCGGCTCGACGCCATCTCCAATCCTGCCAATTCGTCCGGATGTCGTGTGATTCAAACGTTTCCGGCAAAATAACCGAGCGCCATTACCCCGGTACGCGGAGTTTCAGCGCAGACGTTATTAAAATATGATTTACACAGCCGCAAACGCTCAGTCGCGCCACCCACGACCGAAAAACACGGCAACAAGAAATGGAAGCACTTCCTTTGGAATCGCAGACCCGGCGAAGTTATCTGATCTGTGATGGTTTCATTAGTAAGTTGTTTCATAGACTCGGGCCGATACGGGCTGGGGTACCCCCTCCGATGTTGCCGCTAGGAACAGGTATAATAAGTAAAATATCAAACTGTTCGAATCAAACACCACTATAGTGATGGGAAAAGGCGACTGGTTTATTGATCGATTCAACTCGAATTAAAAAAAAAACACTCAAAATGCTATTTTTGATTCGGCATCGATTTTGTCGCCTGCAAAGCAAGGTTGTAAAACTATTTATTTGTAACGTTAAAAATTAAGCTAACTTTGATTTAATTTAACCAAAACAATTTTTTAAATTGCTTATGCAAATCATTCTATCATTATATTTAATTAATTATTCGATTTTGCCTATGTTTAATAATTATAAAAAATACAAGCATGAAACTCGTGGAAATTATATCATATTTATGAATAATATTTTGGTGCAGTAACTTTCAGCATAGACTAATGCAACAGCTGGCAATATTGCATATAAATGAAGTAACAAATAATATACAAGAAATAATAACGCATGTACATATTTTTTCAATGATCTTAAATAATATATTCGCTTGATTTAAATTAGATTATTTTCGTGTTTTCAATTGTTAAATACAAAACAAATTAATAATCTGGTTGCAAACCATATTTCTGCATGAGACATAAAAATGATGGTGATGAAATGATGATTACGATTATCAAAGGGTTGATAGTTGCCTTGACCAAATGAAGTAGTGTATAGCTAAAATAAAATGATGTCACTTATATAGGTCTCAGCTATATAAGAGCTACCTTTTAAATATCCATGTATTGTTTTTTTTTCTTAAAAGCAAGTGAATATTCGTTATATAAATCGAGAAAACCTTGAAATTCGACCAAATCTTGAGTCTCATCAGATTGAAAGTATCCCCTAGTAGTTTACTCCTGCCCGGGTGTACTTCGATCAGTTGAAGCTAATCACAAGTAAAATAATACTTGGTTCAGCTCTATCGGCTGGCATCTTCGAGCTTCCGTATCGCGGCTTAGGTGCCAAGTGACAAGAGGAAATTATAGTGAAAAGTTTATTTGGGAATACACCCCCGCTGCTGCAAATCGAAGGGAGAAGCCAGCTTCTTAAACCAGTTTACAATAAGATTAAATATATGCGCAAAGGTATACAACACAGTCACTGCAGGTAAGTTCACATTTTAAAAACATTATTTTTTATTTGTTATATTATTTTCATGAGTGGAAAAAAAAAAGTGCTCAACGTGTTGACTGTAGGTGACTTTATCCCCTAACTAGTATTAAAATATTTTTTCAACTGAAATTTTAATATAAATATAAACAAAATAATTTAATGACAATATAAAATAATTATCTAGGTTAATAAGATTCTAAAAATCCAACTTATATATTAAAAAAGTCTTTAATTTATAATACTGTATTTTAATATTTTATTTAGTATTGACACGGGTATCTCGGAATATTGTAGGTATTATTTCTAATTGCATTTAGTTTTATTTTAAAATACTGCGTTCAAAAATGTTATATTTTAGTTTAGTTAATCGAGACTTCATGAAAATTTTTTAACGGATGCGGAATCAAAAGTAAATTACAAAAACTTGTGTTTATAAAAAAAAAAAAGCGTGAGTGCTATAAATATCCTTTAGGTGTTAAAATTACAATGTCATGTATTCTTATTCAATCGGCAAGAATAGCAACCGCGTACAGTAATACCCCGCTTTACGCGACCCCGTTATGCGCGGTTTCACTATAACGCGAAATTCAAATTTCGCACTACGCTAATTTCTTATTTTAAGAATGTGTATAAACATAATGTAGTTATTGACTTCTCTTAACAATTAAAAACAGCGTTGGGTGTTATGAACGTATTTTACAAGAACGTAAAAGAAACGCTACCCAGAAGACAATAGATGTATTTTTCAGTAAAAATAATATGTATTACTGCATAAAGTGTTCTTAGTATTAAAGTGATTGATTCATATGATTCGTATTTTTTTGTATTAAGTTTTGACTATGTGTGTATGTTTAACCGTAAACCCCGATATACGCGAATTTCACTTAACGCGATTTTTACCGGAACGTATCCCTCGCGTATTACTGTATTTTTTTTATTTCGAATCAGCGTGATGTATTTAGATATATTAACCCCAATGCGCATTGTTTTTCCCAATCACAGGTCACCCCTTGACCCGAAAAGAACGGACTACCCCCGGAATCCCAATTATAAATCAAACCTCTCCTCGGCGGCCGCTAATTAGGAGGGACCGGCTGAAGAAAGATGGTCGACATAAGCGTGTGTGATCGGGGGCGGGCGGGGCGGGGGCGGGGGCGACTAATGGTCCCGCCGCCCCCGGGGACCCTAACGGATGAGGCCATCGCGGCCTGCCAGCCTCACGGGGGCCCTAATCTAGCGCGCTAACAAACAAACAAACTGAGCCCCATCGAGGACGCTAGATTGGTATTAATGGTGAGGTAAGACGATTGTGATCGTCCATGTGTCTATTTTAATATGGCACATCAAAATGTTCTTCACTAGATAGGTCGAAATCACATGTGTGAACTCTAATGAGATTTGATTTTATTGTCTGCGATATAAGTGTTACAATTTTTTAACGGATATATTCAAACGCATAACAGCTTCATATAGCGTCGATTATTTATTATAATTTTTTTAAATATACTTTATCATTACATATAATCTTTACAAATTAATTTTGAATAACGTTAAGCGTGCATCAGCTGGTACCATGGGTAGGTTTTGATTCGACTCGGACATAATCTAGCGCGTTAAAAAACAAACAAACTGAGCCCCATCGAGGACGCTAGATTGGTATTAATGGTGAGGTTAGACGATTGTGATCGTCCATGTGTCTATTTTAATATGGCAAATCAAAATGTTCTTCACTAGATAGGTCGAAATTACATGTGTGAACTCTTATGAGATTTGATTTTATTGTATGCGATATAACTTTCATTGTGTGTTACAATTTTTTAACGAATTTATTCAAACGCATAACAGCATCATAGACCGTCGATTATTAATTATAAATTACATATAATCATTACAATATTTTAATATGGCGCATCAAAATGTTCTTCACTAGATAGGTCGAAATTACACGTGTGAACTCTAATAAGATTTGATTTTATTGTTTGCGATATAGCTTTCATTGTGTGTAACGCATAACAGCTTCATGGATGGTCGATTATTAAGTATAATTTTTTTAAATATACTTTATCATAGTATGTTTATTTTGTTGATTGAACGTCAATCAAGTGCGTTTTAATTACCTTTATAGGCTTATATTACATACTAATATGATAAGGCATATTTTTTCACACATTGAAAATGATTCAAAGAAACTCTCAGACAAATATCCTCCACAAGTCACGATGATATTTTTCTGAGAGTTTCTTTGAATCATTTTCAATATGTGAAAAAATATGCTTAATCATATTATCATAGTATCTTGAATAAACTATAATAATTAAAAATTTTCTTTAAATTAATTTTGAATAACGTTAAGCGAACATCAGCTGGTTCCATGGGTAGGTTTTGATACGACTCGGATTTACCTGCGTAGAGAATGGGGGATTTTTTCAGTGCATACTTAATCGAAGATGAATGCGGTGAGTACGCACGGTCTACGCAATACTCGGCAACAAGGGCGCAAGGCTGCCTTTTGTTCTGCAGGGGTGGGTGAGTGAGGGTGGAAAACAATGGCCTCTTTAAATTAGCACGTTTTTTAGGGGCGCTTGAAAAATTGTCGGATCTTCCTGATGAATGGACTCCGTTTTTCTTACATTCGACACTATTAGTTTCAACAACACTTAACACACACGCAATGTATTTATCTTATCTGAGGCTAATTCTTCTTCGGAAAAAAGGTTCGAGTTAAACAGACAGACTTTTAATTAGCATAATTTGTAAATATAAAAGTGAAGTCACCAAGCTTTACGATCTGAGATTTATACGGTTTTAAATTTTTTTTTTTCAAAATTAAACTTTTATTCTCTAAATGATTATCAATATCAACAAAAATAAATTAAACGAATGTTCCACAAAGTACATGAGTCAAATAAAATTTGCATATTATTAATCGTTCTAAAAGTAAAAATAAATATTAATTATTAGATGTTATATTTTAAAATACATTTGTATTATTAAATATGCAGGGTAGATCAAATTGGGAATACTAGTAATATCTAACTACGCTTTCTACCCAGTCTTATGTAATAACTGTTTTAATGTTTGCTATAAAATATGCTGACTAGAAAGTAAAATATACGTAAACATGGCGTGAACTGTCTTCGGAACAATGAGTCTTTACGAAATCATAAAATTTACAACATCTCGTACACCGCACTCTAAATACCGCGCTAATATCCCCCGTTAATCATTTTTAAGCACTTATCAAGAGCGGCTGTATTTTATTCCAAAAAACAATAAATAAACAATAACAGGTAATAAATAAATAACGCCGCGACGGCGATGGGGCTTGGCGCGTGATCTTTGCGTTCCTTGTTTACAGCCACACCTCGTGTAGAGGCAGAGTTGCGGAATGATCTGATGGAATCAACACAGCCCCGCCGTACCGAGGGCCGCGATGATAAAACACTCGGCTGGCATTTAGACGAATGTGCTTCACGATTGATATCGCGTGCTGAGCCCGGCGGAGTACAGCCGAGTCGGCCAGCATGCAGCCTAGAAAATGTGGCCACGAGTGGAGGCAGTGAGTTTCATTCGGGCGAAACCGAATCGACACAAGAGCAGGTAAATGATTTTGCTACCATTTGCTTAATGAAGTATAGATAAATATAATCAGTATTCGAGAGCACTGCAGAAAGGGATTGTTGGCTGGCATTAAGCACGCCGTACTGTGTATGAAATATACACGTAACGGATACTACACATTGAGAGTGTTTTATATATTATTACTAATATGATTAGGTATATCGAGAATTTGAAGTGATTTGTTAGTACAAGAGTTAGTACACCGGCCATGTAAGCCAGAGGATGTGGGTTCAAATCCCACACAAATCACGATGATATTTTTCTGAGAGTTTCATTAAATCATCTTCTATGTATGAACTAATGTGCCTAATCATATAAGTAATAATATAATAAACTCGTGATGGGTAATAAATACGCATCTGATTGACGTCCCATCCAAAAAATAAGACACATGTTTTATATATGTTAAATGCACACACAGCAGTGATATATGACGAATAAAATTATTCTTTGTGTCTGCGTCAAATTTTGCACAGCGGCACAGTTGATGTGTGGTAAAAATGGTCAAATGAATTTCCGCAAATTTTAATTAGCATTCAAAGCTAATTTGTAACTCACAAAAGTGCCGGACGCATCAGCCCCGGCGACTACGCAGTAAAGTATCCGGCCCGAGCGCGTGATTTATCCGGCCGCGGAATATTATTAATGCCGTGTAATGCGCGAAAATCATCTGTCCGAAACAAATCAGTTTCATCAAAGTCGGGGAGATTTATACCCCCCCCGGGGGCGCCGGCTGTCCCAGCATCCCTCCCCGCCGCCCCTAATGTCGCGATGACGCGTAAATCAACCCGCGAAAAGAATGTCCTGCAAAGAGGCTGTTTTGTTATTTACCGTCGGGCAGATAAATCTCCGCGGCGGCAGGTGGGGACGTAAATGTTAAGAAAATAAGTTATTATTGCACGCGGCGCTCGCTTTAGAAACCTCATCCGAAGCGTGAATTATCTCCGTGCAGATAAATGCAGTTTGTATTCACTAGTGATGGGTGTTTTCGGATAAAGTCGAAAACATGCGGCTTTTGACTCAAAAATAATACTAATGTTGGAAGACAGATTTTGATGTCATAATACTTTTGTTTATCCAATAACGATTTCCGGATCGAGTGCGAATTTGTATATTGTTTAACAGTCATTATTGTTTTTATATCAAATAAGAATGGCTAGTTTTTAGAGTTCATTTTATTGTAGTTAGTTTACTAAAAAAAACTTTGATTTTAGGCCAGTAACGTGAAACTATCCTAGTCTAATCCTTGTTTTTATAATGCGAAGATCTGTAAGATAAAATTATTGTATCGACAACCTAATGTTTGGTCGAAGGCGGTTTATTAGGAAAAAATTTTTTTTTGTAGTCTGATGTAATTCAAATATTTTTTCGTTAAATAAACGGGACCTTAAATAACAAACCACAATAGAATATGTTACGTAAATCCCAGAAAATTTTATGAACATCAGCTTCAAGTTGTATCATTAATAACATTTTCAATGACAGTCACCGTATCTTGATAACTATTAACAAATGCAGTTATGACACATCACTTATTAAATATTACAATAATCCATACGTTGGCAATCACGAGCCATGATAAATTATGAATTATTATTTATTAACACAAGTGAACACACTCCGTGTTTTTAAACCATTCCAATAAACCGCACAATATTGTTGCACTGCCATTTGGATATCTGTTTGAAATACGTAAAGGTCTGGGAGGCTGTGAGCGGGTCGTGTTGCCTCCTGAATTTACGATCTATCCAAGGCTGCGTCTCGCTCACGAGCTCACCTGGCGAATACTTCTAATTTACTACAAGCAACAATGCCATTTGCTGATGTACGGTAGTGTTTTGTAGTCAACATCGCCGAGCTCAATCTCGCCGGAGAAAACGGAACGGCGACTTAGAAACTATACGGGTGTCTGAGGAGGAAAATAAATCGTGCACTCGATGCTATATACCTTCTTGCACACTCAACGTTAGTACTGACTCGTTCACGTACTGTAATAATTGTTATAAATTGCTTTATATTTAATGGCTATGGATATTGATATACAAAAAAAAAAATTGTGTAAAAAAATTTCTTAAATAAATTTTTGAATACATCTTTGTCATATAAAAAAAAATTAAGCAACTTTCAAGTACCATATACAATATTTTTTGTGGTAATATTTAACTAGAAAAATAACTAATTAACATGATTTCGTACTTCAAGAAACATGGTAGTTGCGTTTCAAATTGATACAGTAGTAACGCAATTGTCTTACAAAAAATGTGAATATATTTGCAGTACCCAATTAATTTTACTGTATTTAATACTTAGATATAACTTTTTTAAATTATCTATAGTCATATTTATGTTGCATATCTAGCTGTTGTTAACGTCTGTAATGTTGGCTCGCTTGATGGGACCAAAGAAACATAAACAACCAATAATATCTCCGCAATTCTGACACCTTCGCTCGTGGCTCGCTCCTCTGTCGAACAATGAGAGTCATGGATGAAGACTCACTCAATAAAATGAAGAAAGGCAATAATGGTCCGGGGGAAAGAGATAGGTCGGCCGCAGAAGGAGACGGAGAGTATTGTCTTGGATTCTTCCGAGAGTACTTTTTGAAAAAAAGTTTGCTCTGTATTTTGTATACATAGGCCAAGTTGTATTAAAAAGACTAATTTTTTAATATAAAAGTGTTTACTTAAAATCAGCAATGTTTTCTAGATGAATGCATAAAAGTAACTTAAGACTGCACGCAGTATTTCAGTGCGTACAATTTTAAGTCTTAATCTTTGTATATCTATTTTATGGATCGTTCAATCAGATGCGTATTTATTACCCATTACGGGTTTATTATATTATTACTAATATGATTAGGCACATTAGTTCATATATAGAAGATGATTTAAAGAAACTCTCAGAAAAATATCATCCTACACAAATCACGATGATATTTTTCTGAGAGTTTCTTTAAATCATCTTCATGAACTAATGTGCCTAATCATATTAGTCTTAATATTTGATTGACAGCCTAAAATTAAGACACATACAGTTTCTTTAATATTCAATATTACGTTTTTAGTTGTTTGATTTCTTGATACAATGCTGTATAAGAGTTGCAATATGGAATGAGAAGAACCCTATTATAATCAACATCTGAAATCACATATACGTATTTAGAAAATATCGTCGTATGCAGGCATATATTAGAGCAAATGTTAGGGTACTGAATAACGTTTATTTGTTGGTTGTGTAGCAACTTATGTAAGCTATACTAAAATTTTAAACTTTTTTTATCGTACAGTTTTACACTTTTTCTAATGGATGAAAAAACTAAGAGTTTCATTCGTACAAGATTTTGCCCACTTATATAGCCGTACACCAATGATACAAGCACTTCCTGTGCCGTTTGTACTAATTCAATCGAAATATATTTCATTAACCCGTTATTGAAATATTTACAGCAGGACGCGGAGCTATTTCCAGCTGATCAATTATAAATAATTTCGCGATAAATTTCGCATCGATCTACTCTAAATTGAAAATTGGAAAGATTTGGAGGCTTGCGCGCGGCGCGGCGGGTGATTACATTCCCGGGGCCGCCGCACGTCCCGCGGGATCGGGGCTTCATTAAGATTGGGTTCTATAAATTATTCTTATCGCATTCTTTGTGAAACAAAAGACAGCGCCTTTCAACTTTCCTTCAGGAGACTCGAGAGCTCAGGCCCCGGCCGTGCTATCTCGCCGCGAGACGCAGCGGCACTGTGCCGGCGCTCTCGCCGATCGCTCTTTTACTTTTTATTTGAAGCGAAAAAAAAAAAGAAACGGTCTCCACTTGGATGTAATTAGTTAATTTCAACTTGTGCATAAATCACAGTTTGAAAGGAATTTTTGATCTGATATACATACGAATAGTTTCATAAATCAAGCACAATCGATGCTTTTGAGATTAATCGGAGTTTTGCGGTTAGTAATTAAGCTTTAAATCAAAAGTGAATTATTTACAGATGCAGTTTCGACATTTATTTTAAATTTATCGATTTATTATTGACAGAAAGTTTTTATAAAACATTATTCTTACATTCGCAAGGTCTCACGTATCAATTTCCGCTGCAGGTATCTTTAATTTTTTTGTTAAAATATATATTTTTTTAGAAGTTGTTAATTTAAATTTAATTTTTTTTAAGAAGTCCTAAATGCCCGATCGTGGGAAATTTCTAGATAAAGCTTAACAATTCTAAGGGAGAACAATGCTTTGGGTGATCTTCTCGGGAAATCTCTCAACTAATCCTAGTGTAGCCTCGCAGACATCCTTCGGTCATACTATCGTCGGCGGTTTCTCTTCATCTCTTTCGCAGGATAAGGTTTTAGAGCTGAAAACTCTTATACTCGGAGACACTGAAAGTTATATCAGAAGTACTAAAGAACAGAAATATAAAAATAACTGGAAGTTAAACGCAATTACCAGCAGCCTCAATTTAATACAGACAGACTTTGGAGTTTCTGAAAATATATTAATTGCTTCAGTTGAATTGTTTGTCTGTTTAACGATATATATATAAGGAAGACTTGAACCCTAATTTCAAATCAAGTTTTTAAGGTTCTAGATTAAACTTCAATATATACCAAATTAATAAAATTATTACTCTCGTTTTGAAAGTGTTGCTAACTAAATTTTAACGACGAAGGGGTGTAATCACTAGACAGCAAACTATTCATGTACGGCTTAAGATGAAAATTTATATAATAGCCAGGTTTACTTAAGGGAAAAAGCTACCGTTTTTTAGAGGCTTTCATTAAAATTTCATATTAAAAGCACTTAAAATAGTTACCAAAACCAAATTTCTTTACGTTTTTTTAAGATATAAATAATATCAAGTAAGTAAACTTGACATGCAAAATGAATTTATTAATTATATTTTAAGTTTTATTATGTGTATTTTCTTATTGCTCTTAGCAATCATCGCTGCATAAAATTTCAATAAAAATTGTACACTTCAGAAAAAAAAAAAGAAAGAAAACACCTTTCGTTGCGTAATTCAAGCAGTGGCGCATTCTTTCTCGCGAAATTCCAAAAAAAAAAAAACAGCTCGAAAGCCTCCGGAGCGACCGCGAACCACGGGCGGGAGACATACCCGCGCGGCTATATGCCCACACGAGTGCAGCGCCTCCTCGAAAAGAGGCGGAGTAAAACTTTACATTTTGACCAATGATTTTGCCCGTAGAGCAAACTAATTATACTGATTTATGTGACCATTGTTCATTGTTATGCTCCCCGGGCCGGCCGCGCCGCCCGCCCGTCCCTCTGCGACGGGCGCCCGCCTCGGCCCGGACTCGCCTCATGCGCTGCGTGCGCGGACGTGTCACTCCGACTTGGGATGTAGTATTTCACATTAACACGTATTAGAGTAATCTCTTATGCTGGTAAGGTTGTTTTATTGTGACTGCTACTTTTTTGATAAATAAAATGTGTTTTTTTCCTGAATTGCCAAAATGGGTATGTGGTTCTGCGCGGACGTGTCACTCCGACTTGGGATGTAGTATTTCACATTAACACGTATTAGAGTAATCTCTTATGCTGGTAAGGTTGTTTTATTGTGACTGCTACTTTTTTGATAAATAAAATGTGTTCAAAGGTCCGTTTTTTTCCTGAATTGCCAAAATGGGTATGTGGTTCTGCGCGGACGTGTCACTCCGACTTGGGATGTAGTATTTCACATTAACACGTATTAGAGTAATCTCTTATGCTGGTAAGGTTGTTTTATTGTGACTGCTACTTTTTTGATAAATAAAATGTGTTCAAAGGTCCGGTTTTTTTCCTGAATTGCCAAAATGGGTATCGCGGACGTATCACTCCGACTTCGGATGTAGTATTTCACATTAACACGTATTAGAGTAATCTCTAATGCTGCTAAGGTTGTTTTATTGTAACTGCTACTTTTTTGATAAATTTATCACTAAATGTGTTCAACGGTTCGTTTTTTCCCTGAATTGCCAAAATGGGTATCGCGGACGTGTCACTCCGACTTCGGATGTAGTGTTTCACATTAACACGTATTAGAGTAATCTCTTATGGTGGTAAGTTTGTTTGATTGTAACTGCTACTTTTTTGATAAATTTATCAGTAAATGTGTTCAAAGGTCTGTTTTTTCCCTGAATTGTCAGAATGGGTCTGTGGATGTGCGCGGACGAGTCACTCCGACTTCGGGTGTAGTATTTCACATTAACACGTATGACAGTAAATGTATTCGCAAGTTTATTATTATTATTTCACTCACTGTGATTGTTAATTTCAAAGATTTTATTCTAAAACAACGCTTTATTCTATACTTTTCATCAGAGTATTAAATATATATTTAAAAGTGTGACATATGTTACGAATTGTAATTGATTTTAATACTCCGAATATCTTACAATAGAAATTCTAGATAAATGAGTACCTTAATACCAGTTAACATTTTTCGAACTATTTTCATCTTAGCATGAGAAAAAATCAGTTAACATGGATCTTAATGGTTTTGACTGTAAAAAAAATATATTATCACATTGTTTAAGCTGGAGTACTTTAAAGTATGTATTTAAGCATTTAAAAAAATATTCAATAAAACCCCATATGTATTTATTTATATGACGCTTTCTTATAAAAGTATTCACGTTTTGTCTCTGCAGTATTAGGTTCACTGTACCAAATATTGCAATACGAAACGATAAATAAAAATAAAACCTGGTTTATTGTGACACATTTTAGAGCCTTTCGATCGATTCAGTTTTTTTACTGCCGAGATTAAAATATGATTTTTTATCGTAAGACTTTTACGATTCAAGATCTGGAGACGTGACCTAAGACACCTGTGAATATTAAGCAGTACTAAAAAAATGTTTGTTATACGATAATTCATCATATTATGTATTCAAACTCTTAAAAAAAACATATTTTAAAATTATCAACACATAGTTAGATTTTTTATTTTGCGGTTTAACAAAACAATGCAAGAAATAGTTTTGATTATATTTAATTATAGGTTTGTGCGGGAATATGAGGTTAGGTGTTTTTATTTACACAGCATTTTTGGTGTTAAAAATCTGATGATCAAAAGAAGTAGCGATAGTAATTTATATGCGCAGTCCAGGTAAATAAATCCGCGATAAAAGACGAGGAAGCCATGTTAAATTTAAGGGGGCATATTGCACGCTCCCAGCCCGGACAGGTCCTGCGCGGCGGACGGGTTTCCTTATAAAGGCAAAACAATGCGCACGATCTGCACGCATAAAGAGCGACGACTGACGCGCGGGCCACGGCGCATGAGTGCGCGGAGCATTCAACTGTCAGGCTACCTGAATCCGCACACGAGCAAAAAAAACCCGCAAGCGAAACTGCTCCTTACTGCGCACCGAGTCCTATGCGAGGTGAGGCTAGTTCGGCGCGCAGGCCCGGCGGGGAGTTGGGCCGTATTGACGAGGGTGGTGTCTGTCAGGACGCGGACGGCGCGGGGCGGTCCGATGCGCACTGCATATGGTCACATGCGCGGCCCATGATTTGTATTGCAATGATCTCGGATGCGTTCGGTGGGACGGCGCTGCGTATAAACTTCTGCGCATTATGGATGCTAAGTAATGCTGGAACGCGCAGGTGCCAGGCCTCGCCAAGCGCGGCCCGCGAGCTTCGGTGCGGTCCGCGCTGTTAAAATACTTTTACTGGCTAAAATATTCGGTAATTCGAGTGTTAGTGATGTGCTTTGGTAGTTTTGAAGTAGCCTGAGCGTGTTTAAAGGATCGGCAATGATTGTGGTGGAATGTGGTTCCACCACGATCCTGCTAATCAGATCTAAACACCAGAGCTTTGTAAGGGTAATGATTATAAAATAATGATATTGGGCAACAGCAATACGCAGACTTTTCCTTACAATGAGGTGTAGAAAAATTTTTCCAATTAGAAAACCATGAACACTGGCTCAGCATTAGTATATGCTCAGTGAAATGTGAGGAGGAGGCACTTGATGAAAAATACTTTTTTTTTTCAATTTTGTTCAAAATTTCATTCAATAAATGAACACATTTGAGATTTTATCTCACAGGAATCACAAAATGAATATCACCGGAACGAGAAGGCGGCGGCACTTCATAGATACATTTTTTTCCGATAAATTCGCGCGTTTTACTTCGCCGGTCCGAGAGGCGCAATAAAACTATTCCGAAGTTATTGTCCGTAAAAGAGTATCGGCGGATAAAACCGAGCAAGTAACGACTCGCCCGGGCGCGAGTACAGTCCGTCCGGCAATAATTGCGGTCCCCTGTAGGAGCGGGCCGGGATTAGCATAAATGGCAGCCGTCACATAAACCACGCATGACATCCTCAGCTGAGGGAAGTACAGGAGACCTGCCCGGCGCCCATTCACGTGCAGGCGATATGTTAATTCAGCCGGCTCAGTTGCCATCGATAATTTCTTACCATCACGAATTGTGAATCTTTTATTTGCAGCAGTATACCCGCGGGCGCCTCGCTCTGGTAAGTATCGAAAATTATACGAAAATTTGCGTACCCATGCGTATGTATGTAAAATATTTTTTACGGATGATAGTTGCAGATTCTATAGATTCGCATTTAACACTCACTTGTACTCTTTATACTCATAATAACCTATATTCGATTGTATAATTTTATTATAGCAAAGAATCTTCTATCATCGAGGAGTATAATGTTTGAATATTTGTTGCATCGTTGATATACTCGTAAATGTATAATTGGAAATTTATCACAAAATATTTAACGTAGGCATCTATTTTACAAAAAGCGCACAGCAGCGCAACCTGCACTGTCTTCTCTTTAATATTTCATTTCAAGCTGATTAGTTTCTTCTTTGCCTACGATCTCTCAAATGTAAACGTGAACTTTCATGTCGACTTAATTTATAATCTTTGAGTATGAATATCCCCTGCTCGTTTAATGAACGCAAATAAAAATAATAAACATGTAATATGTTTTGCACAAGGACACGCAGGTTTTAATTAAAGTAAATAGTGAAAATTAATTTTATCTAAAACTGAAAACTGAAGCGTAAATATTATATACAATATGATTGATATGATGTTAATTACCTGGTACACAGAATTTTACATGTAATTAAGTTATAATTATTACTTTATATTTAATCATACCTATTTAGTTAATTTTTAAATGAGACCAATAGTTATACAAATAACGAACATTACAAGTATCACCAAAAGCAAATAATAATCACTCACACTCTAAAAATACGAATAAAATAAACCTGATATTTTTACGTTTTGTACAAGTGTTGCGAATTCCGTGTCGTTAATTTTTAAAAATATTGCTACTTTACCAAGTAGTCTTAACCTTTAATACGGTGTGAATCAATATTCAAATCCCTCTGATTAAAATAATAAAAATTATACGCAAGATCTTTTTATGTTGAAGAATGAATATGTATTTGTGGCGAGCGACCCATACAAACGCATTGATAACTGAATTGGTTTGTCTTGTTATTCAATGAATAATACCACTTGTCTAGATTTAGAACTCACTGTAAGCTATAGAAAAGTACAAAGATAGTCCAGGTTTCTAGATTGCATTAAAAGTCAGAAGATACGTATAAAAAAACGGGTGCGTCCTTGCTCGTCTGGTCTCCGAAGGTGCGTGCTCAAGCGCCCTCGGAGGTGAGGAGTGGACCCGGCCGGACTCGATCACCCGTCCTGGTACTCGCGGCAGGCTCGGCCGGAGCCAGGAGGGGGAGGGGACCTCAGACTCCTCCCAGTGACGTGATCAGTGTAGAAATTCAAAATGTCGGACAGAGCCGCCGCGACTTGCGAATGCTGTTTGCGTTCGCCGTCTCGCAAGAAAATGACCGCGTGCTCGGCATTGTTCCTGTCGGAGCGAGTATCGGCGGAGATGGCATACACAAGGAAGAACATTTCTTTGTTTTAAACTGATGATTCAATACTTAGATAAACTTAAGCCAAATAGTTAAAAGCTCGAGACTACTATTTACAAAATTACAAAGCTCGCTTTATCATTCGAGAAACTTTTTGATTTACAATCAAATACAAACATTTTTACTTTCAAATATTATGTATGGAAAAGCAATGATATATATGCAATAATATATATATTTACCTGATTTCTTTTTGTCAATCATGTATATATACATTACATGTTTGAAAAAATATATTTAGTACCAGAAACGTGTTCACTGCTTTCAAATGCACTATTAATTTAGATACTGTACTTTTCAGCATCATATCAAATTTTATTATGTAACAATCGAACTCTGTTGGGTAACTTTTTGTAGAAATATCTATTATCTAGTTAAATGCTCTATATAAGCAAAATTAAATATTCAGTTAAAAGCCTACAGTTAAGACACAGCTTAGAAAGCCATTTATAAGGTGGCCACCAGGACAAAGAGTCGTAAGTGCGCCGGTACACCGCCACGGCATCTGGACACAAGTTGTCGCACAATCGCGCCCAAGAAGCGAGCCCTGCCTAGATCGGATAATAGTTCCCCGTATGTTCCGACTCTAAATGGAGCGGACATTGCCTCGGAAGCAGAAGAAAACATGTCCTCGTCACGACAAGCCCGTGGACTGCGCTGGCGGACTCGAGCCGCACTGGGAGCAATCGATGACCACTCTGGATAAGCTTCATCTGATGACGAAGTAGCAACAGCTGAAAGTATTTGTATATTCCTAAGTATATATTTTTTCAGAAGTTTTTGGTTCTGTGTAAATATACAAATTTTCATCACCAAATTCTAATCACTCTAATCAAAGTGTTTTATAGAGGCTATCGAAATTTTCCAAATCTAGTTATAACACGAAAACAAACTTCTAAAGTCTCCTTTGTGGAACTACTTGCTAATAGAAGTAATTTTTAAGTACGCATTTGAAATTATTCATTGACATTTTTTGTAGAGTTCTTTATCGAGTTTCTATACACGATTATTTCTATTGCTGTGCTCGAAACAAGGTTATCTCGTCGTCAATCAACAATCCATCAAGCCGGCCTGCACCCGGGCTGAATGGGAGCAGCCCCTGACGGGATCCGCCGTCCGATTCATTCACACAACAGACCGGCGATGGAGAGACGCGACGGTCCGACGGGGTGGGAGCACTTCCTCGTCATACTCTTTATTTTGTCAAACGACAAACAAACTGCCTGGGCCTATCGGACCCGACGATCTGCTCTGAGCGGCGAGTCGTGGGCCGCCATGTTGGAAGCCGTTGATTGTGCGGATTGCCTGGAAGCGGCAACTGGATTCGAACAAAGACCGCTTTAAAAAAATGATAAATACAATTTAATGGATTGATACTTCTAGCGCTTTAAGCTTTTACGACAGTATAATCAATATAATTTCTATATATATATTATACGGATTTAGAAACATAACCGAGGAACTCTGATATCTTGCATGTTTCCTGAACTTATTTGTGAATTTAATATTCAGTTAAAACATGTTAATTTTTTAAACTCTACATTTAAATACCCTGCTTGATAATGATGGTATAACGTATCCATAGTTCAAAACAGTAAAAAAGTATCAAATAAATGTCGAGTACAGAAAGAAAAAAATATATGTAACGCATAAATCACAGGTGGGTTTTTAAATTTATTTACAAAAGAACTGCTTTTAAATAAATAATTATCCTCATAGAACCATTCCTATAGAACCCCAGCAATATCTTTTATAATTAACGTTCAAAAATTACACATCCGTGAAAGTCGAACTATTTGTAGAATGCATAATTAGAAAAAAATACTACCAAGCATATCCGAATTTATTGTATCTGTCCTTAAGTAAAATTATTATTTAAATTATACGCAATCAGAAGTCCAGAGTCGAATAATTTACAAGGTGTCGCGAGCTCTGAATTTATGAAGCCGCGTATTATTAATAAGAGTATCGGGATCGGCTTTTCATTATTTAAAATGCACCGAGCCGGCTGCAGGCACTCCGGTCAATCATGCATTTTATTGGTGTCGTCATACTGTAAGAAAACTGCACTACTTGCAAAATACCTGTGGGACGAATCGAGTCATATTTTATGTCTCAATACTTCGTAAAAATAACTTGATGTACTATATTAAAATATACGTTATTTCAATTATCAAACAATGTACATAAATAAATAACTGAAAAAATTTCTTAGAAAAAACATGCGATTGCAGAAATGTTTGTAATCTAGTTAAAATATGTCAAGTAAATCAATTAGTAAATGTATTTTCTTGGGTTCAATTACAAAAAAATATTTTAACGAAAAGAAGTGTATGGAGGTGCTATTCTAGTATATCTACGACCAACCCTTGCATTATTTGACAATAAAGTACAAATTCATCAAATAATGTAGCTATCACTTTTTGGAAAACTATTACTTATTTGCTGAGTTAAATAAACTATAGTTATTTTTTTATATATACTCAAACGATTAAGATATTGATATCAATATTACTGATAATGCTTGTCTAAATGTTAAACGTAGCAATAAGTCGCGCCACTAACTTGCGGCTAGTCAATAGCGTCCCTTTATTTTGGGAAATTTTTACAGGACGCTATTGGCTAGCTGCAAGTCGGTGACGCGATTTGTTGCTACGTGTGTAAAGGGCTTTCAATGAATTGGTATTTTAACAATGAGGAATCGATGTAAATGTAAATTGTCTCAAAATGGATAGATGTGTACTCTAAATCCATCTTGTGGAAACAAGGTGTGGTATGTTGAGATTTTTGGTCAGGTGTGTTCCGCGGCTGCCTCCCATGCATCTCGACGGTCCAGTCCTGTCCGCGGCTATCGTCACTCGCATCTCCCAGCACGTGGGAGTCCTTATCCTCTGCCGGGTCCGGCGATATCTGTCACCGGCCGCCGTCTCGCGGAGGAATTAATATGAAGCCTGAACATCGAGCCTCGCTCTCCCACCTCTGCCATTAGCTGCATAAGTGACGGTATTGAAGATGGCGTCTCAGCGGGAATTGCAGATCAAGTTATATATTTTATGCATTTTGTTTTCATACTAAACCTAATCTTTAAAATAATAAAATGAAATGTTGTACATCGATTTAGTTGTTACGTCGTTTTATTTTTATGCCGCAATGCTTAACTGTGATAAATCCTTGTTTATTGACATTTTTATTATTATTAGAAGAATAACAGAGCACGATTTATTTTCGGACTTTTCTGTTTATTTGTAATCTTACTTTTAAATTCAATTAAGTCAAATGCAGTCTACCGCTATTTCATGTTTACCAATTCAAATTTATTAAAAAATATATAATATCTATGCCTCTCTGTTGGTCGTTATATCGAGTCATTTTGTGTGCATGCATAACTCATGTTCAAGATGTATTCAACATTTCATAATCCGTTTTATGTACGATTCCTCTAAATATTTATATCCCCAGTAACAGATTCATTGCAGTGTTGTCTTCCTCACAACCAGAAGTGAACTTTTAAAACGACATTATAATATCTAATACGAAATGCTAAGCGCAGCAGGGCCGGAGTCGCCGCACAGCAACAGGACACGCGGCGTGTGCAGGTATACGACTGTTTAATGCTCGCTGCGGGCACAGGTGGCGGAGGGGCCGCCGTTCGTGACGAGAGATAGCCCCGCCGCCCCGCCGCCCCGCCGCCCCGCCGCCCCGCCGCCCCGCCGCTCGCGAGCCCTCACGAATCCGCGATACCGCCCTCTCGTCTTTACTTAGCATAATCGCAGCGCTAATGCTCGCTCTGTGGGCAGAGCCGTCGATCCCCGATACTGGGCGGCCGCAAGCATGCCGCCGGGTAGCTTCTACGCTACCGTCCCTGCATCTATTAGAAGCCTAATGAATAAAAGACATTTGACAAAAGGTTGTTTTAGAAGGTTGAAAATTTAACGGTCTCCGACGGCTCCCGGGGTACTTTGTACAAGAAGGAGCGCAAAGTAGCCAAGACCAGAAATGTTGGGATGATTATTGTACCCCATCCCTAGCCCTATAATATTTAAAATCTAAATACAATATGTGTTGTTAGTCATATAAGCCAGTTACTGTTCCTTTATAATAACTAGGATGTCTTGAATTTATATAAACTCAGTCAAATCACTAAGTTACCACCCGCCCACCATCCCAATCCCCCCCCCCCCCCCCACACTGTTATACTGTTATATTGTTATGTTACCTAATTTTAATATTTAATATTTATTTCAACTCATACTACAAAAGGGTTTTTAACACATATTTTCCCTTCCATCAACTTGAAACATAAACTTAAGAACCACATAAGACATATAATTGTAAGCCCCTGAAACTGCGCACAGTACCCGGGGCAGGAAATACCGTATTATAAGACATAGCCCTAAGAAGTATTGTAACCTATTATATTTAACTAAATAAAGAATCTTGATTAAAAAAAACAACTTTTTAGACCAGAGGTGTCAAACTCAATTTTGCAGAGGGCCAATTATTAAATTTAGAATGTGTAGGCGGGCCAGATTCAAATAAAAAAAATGTACTGAATTATTATAACATTTTATTTATTTAATTGTTAAAAATCATATCAAAGTTATAAAAGAGGGTAATTATTTTGAGTTCGAGGATCCAGATACCTGACTTCTCTTGTTTTTGACAAGCTCAGGTATCATATTCGTTGTAATTATTTTAAGAATTGATTGGAGTTGTTCATTCGAAAGTCTTGTGCGATGTTTGTTCTTATTTATTTTCATGACGGAAAACATCTGCTCACATAAATAGGTACTACCAAACATGCACAGAATGCGTGCTGCATGCTTTTATAATTCCGGGTAGTTATCCAAACTCTTGAAATATTGTGTATAAAATATAAGAGCGTTAATCTCTTTAAATTTTTCTTTCATAATACTGTCTGATTGAAGATCTATCAACTCCATTTGCAAATGAACTGGTGTCTGTGAAGCTTTAAAATTGAATGGATTGTTGAAAATTGGGAATTTCATTTCATTCATTTTGTAGAAATCTTCAAAACGATTGTTGAATTCCGAGATCAGATTTTGCAGAAGTTGAGAATATTGATCCATTTTTTTTTGGTTCACTGTGCCAAATGATTTTAAATGAGGGAAATGATCCGAAGTTTGATTTTTTACCTGATTTTCCCACAGCCTCAACTTTGTTTCAAAGGCTTGAATACATGAATACATTTGAGTGACAATCAATTCAACTTATTACCAACTAAGAGAAATACATGTACACTATCATCTAAAAGCGCGATGCTGCATTTTTCAATTCATGCAAAAAATGAGTTTTTTTACACATATTTTCATAAAGAGGAATCCGTATGCTACCACCTAAGCCACACCTTGTGAGCCTCACAACCTGCTCAAATGATCATGGAATAGTTACACACCGTATTGGAAGCATAGCCTCAACAAGAAAATAAATCATCTTGAAATTTAATTCCCCCCTCCCCTATAACCTACACCCAGAAGCAGTGAAAAGTTTTTTTTTCAAAACTTTTAAATACACTTTATTTTATTTATTTAAAAAAACGTTTCAAGAAATTAATCAAGTTAAAAAATACACATAAAACTGATTTATCAGTAAAATTATATAAATATATCAAGATGGTGGTTTTCATTTTTTGATGCTATGCCTACTTACACTTTTTCTTGGTGGCTAAAATGATATACTCAGAGCACCCGGGTCAGCGTTTCGAACAAATATTCAAAGATTTTACTCTTCACCCTCATTGCATATTGCAAACAAGCGAGGGTTGTCGTCTTCAGTAGTTCTTGGAAACGTATACGCAGCCCCCCGCAGGATCACTCATCCGAATGCATATCTACTTAATTACGTTACGAATTGCTCGGCTCTCTGCGGTTTTTTTTCCATGAAACGAAGATATCAACATCTATACTGTAGTCAATTTTGGAGAGTGTTGGTGGGGTACAGAAAATATTCCTTATAGGAGATTACGAAGATTTTTGACAAAAAACTTGCTTTTTTATTTCTAGCACGGGTACTTATTGATCCACCCTCGTAAATTTGAGAAGTTGACGAGTGGTGCGGCGCGCCGGCTCGGCAGGTCGTATATCTCGGTCGCGCCTCCCAGGCCTCGTAAAAGTTCTGTCGGCGATATGTTAGCCACTCAAAATCTTGTCCTGCGTTTGTACGAACCTTTACGTTGTGAATTTTATGACGTGAATTATGGGCATACACTATATACTGTTATATTATCGAGAAAGGATCAAAGTAATTCAAAATATATGAAAATAAAAATCTGATGAGTATGTGGAAAACTCCCAAGCGTTCACTTTTCTTAGAAAGTGGAATTTTTTTTATTAAAAAAAATAGCAATAATATTCATTATAATATTTTTTCTACTGACTGACATGTTTGTTCATAGCTGGTTAGCAATTATATATGTATATGCAAACACTTTTTTGCCTTTATATTCGGAATGTTTTCTTTATAATTATTTATAGTAAGCCTCTAAGGAAAAAGAGGTCTTGTACTTCAAAATATAGTACATATTTGATACTCCCGAATTTAAAACGTATTACAATAAATATTGAGAAAAAATCTCAGGTGTGTTAGAAAAACATGTCTGAAATACATGACAGGTTAAAGTGTTATTTCGAACAATTTAAAAAATATACAAAAAAAACAACTATTGCAAGAGCATAATATTATAATATAATAAATCAACCTACGCCAAAGTGACATATACTGAAGACAAATAATTAATTAATCAGAAAAAAACACACCCAAGCAACAATAGATCTAGACTTTGGACGCGTATTTGTACTGCCATCGGCTGATGATGGATGGAATGAGGAGCAACGATGGCGTGGTCTGTAAGTGGAGACCCAAGGAGACAGACCACACCCTGGCTGCCCATGGTGAGATGATTGATTGGTGTGATTGATTCAGATCCAGAGCTGTCAGTTGTCATCCACATAATTGATAAGCAATTTGATTCGCTCGGGCGTACGCTGTATTTTAAATCCTACTATTAAATTATTGATATACAATTATAACCGCATTATATGTATTATGCTAATTTACCTTTCGAGTTTACACATGATTATAAAATATTTTAAGAATTAGTCAAAAATGTAAATTAATGGTATGTTGTATGACAGTGTTGGTTTCATATAACTATAATTTTTTTTTGTCTTCGTATACAGCTGATTTGGATTCCTAAGTGTTGAACTGCTTCGTGTTTTTGGAACTTTGACGTTTTAGTCCCCGTGCTGGGACCATCTTCAGGGATTTTTTTCCTAAATCAAAAAATTCCCGGAGACGGAATTTGATGCAGCTCAAAAACCCATGAGCCCAAATCAACTCAACAACGGCTCCCAAAACCTACTATCATATCTATCTTCTTTTACAATTTATTAAGGTATTATACTAATAATTGATAAGAAAACAAACTGCAGGTATAAAATACATTCCACGATTCTTCGGGAATGGATCATTTGTCATTAGATCGTCAAAGAAGCTGCCATCTTAATATATTTATGAGATTGTGATCATTAATGTTAGCTTTTAGTTTAGCGGGAGAAGCAGCTGGTATTTCAGGGCAGACTGGATCGAAATGAGTTGTGCTTTATCCAACAGTGGATATATTTGTGTATAGCTTAGTTTATATGCTATAGGGGGCATTATATATTTTTATACCTACTATGTCCGCCGTATTAATTAGGAGTAATTTATTTTTTATCTTAATTTCAAATTAATATGTATGTATGCGAACAAAACGTTTCTCGTAATTATGGAGCCCATGAAGTCGATAAGAAAATAGAAAAGGGTCTTCCATATTTTGTTAACTTTAAAAAACATCCCACCGTTAAAACTTAAAATATTTACTTTATACCCGGGAATTATCTGTTCCTTTGAGTAACGTAGAAGCCGGGCTTTTAATTGGGCGATTCACAGACAACCATCACCATCACGATAGAGTAACGTCCTCTTCGTCTGCGATAGCGCCACCATTTTGATAGGCTAACGTCACGGAAGAATCCGTCACATGTCCTGTCCCAAATTATCTACCGTCTGCTGCATTTGGAAGTCAATTATTTCACCCATTTTAGTGCCTGCGATACAAACTGGAAGTCATAAACAAATCACCCTGAATTTACCTCCTTAAAAACAGTTTAAAACGTGCACTCTATATATAATATACCTACTATTGACGAATACAATATGCAATATAATACAATAGTGGATGTATGTAAACAATATGTAAACTACAGAAGTGATCTGTTTTGAAAATATTGGCTTTTAGTTGGCTTCCTTCACAAATGTAAAAATGCATCGAATAAAATATTTCTTGGTATTTATTAAATAATAAAATGAATGCAGATTCCAAGTTGTTGACTGAAAATTATAACTAGAATTTTCCTATGTATTTTATCCAAAACTTCGGGACGTGCTATTTGATAGAGAGAATTGCAGATTTTAAAGTTTTTGATATAAATATTAAAATAAGAAAGTCCGAAATCTTAACACGTTAGTTGGTTTACTACATTTAAAATGACCTTAATTAAAATATTTCTTGGTTTTTAATAAATAATAGAATGAATGCAGATTCCAAGTTGTTGACTGAAAATTAAAACTAGAATTTTCCTGTGTATTTTATCCAAAACTTCAGGACGTGTTATTTGATAGAGAGAATTGCAGATTTTAAAGTTTTTGATAAAAAAATTATAACAAGAAAGTCCGAAATCTTAACACGTTAGTTGGTTTACTACATTTAAAATGACCTTAATTAAAATATTTCTTGGTATTTATTAAATAATATAATGAATGCAGATTCCAAGTTGTTGACTGAAAATTAAAACTAGAATTTTTCTATGTATTTTATCCAAAGCTTCAGGATGTGTTATTTGATAGAGAGAATTGCAGATTTTAAAGTTTTGGATAAAAAATTATAACAAGAAAATCCGAAATCTTAACACGTTAGTTTGCTTAATACATTTAAAATGTATCAATTTACGGATTGGTCAATCAGATGCGTATTTATTACCCATTACGGGATTAGTTCATATATAGAAGATGACTTAAAGAAACTCTCAGAAAAATATCATCGTGATTTGTGTGGGATGATATTTTTCTGAGAGTTTCTTTAAGTCATCTTCTATATATGAACTAATGTGCCTAATCATATTAGTAATACATTTAAAATGTTAATTAAAAAAGGAGCGCGTGAGTAGGTCATCTTTATTCAATATATAATAGTTGATAGAAATATTAAATAATGAAAGAAATACGTGCGTGTTTTGATAAAAAGCGTCGTGATCCGAAATTTCAGGACGTTTACGACGGGTCTTAAAACAAATAAAACTAAGAAGTTATTTCGTCTCCGACAGCAGGTTTACGTCTGCTCCCCGAGCCGCCTTTACAATCCTACACCGGCGCCGTCAGACTCCCTGAGTTGTGATTAGGCGGAATAAAATATCCGTGACACCGAACACCTCCACCCGCGGTCGTAAACTGCCCCGACGCGGGGACACGCCATTATTGATGGACGCACCGCGGAGCCCATTTAGATAGGCGATGGCATTGACGCATCGGGACAGATGGTCACCTGAGTGTGCTGGAAGGGTCGGGGTCGCCAATTTCAGGGCTTATCTGCGACGGACGCGATAAATAATAATGTGGCCGACAGTTCATAAATATAGATCTGCGCTATGATTTGGGACTTATCGAGGTATTTTTGCCGGCCACTGACTCGTGAGGGGTGTGTTGGCTTTTCCGCAAGATTTTTAAGGTAAGTTTACTTTGAAAAAAAACGTATCCGAAAAGTCGTAAATTATAATGATGAATGTACAGATAACAGAAGTAGAGTTTATTTAATTTTCATAAATATTGTTTTTTTTTTTATAAATCTAAAAAAATTTCAAATGAAAAAGAAATTTTAATGAATATTCATATTAAAATACTGGCTCTCATATAGACTTTCGAATACCAAAATTAATAGATAATAAAATAATATTTATAAAAATATTAATTGGAAGTATTAACTTTAACTTTATTATTGTCTTTTAAAAATTTCAATGTAATTATTACTGACAACGTCATTTAAAATTGATTTCAATTTAACTTTAACGTAAATGTTTATATGTATGCCTTTTTTATCTAGAGAATGTACCAATGCGTTTTTAAAAATCTGTAGCACCTTTATCGGCACGTCGTAATCCTTTACAGAACTAATGCCATCCTACTTCTCCTGAGCCGGTTCCTTTACAGCATCACAAGAGCTGTTCCTATCGCCACTCCATCTGTATTATTGCCTTCGAGGACTGTGTGAAGACTTCGGTAATGTCCCGAAACACTCAGCGGGCGGACGGACTCACCATGAGAAAAGTCCACACTGTATGCCGTATACCACTAAGTCAGAGGCAACATGTATACACAAAGGTATAGACCATATACATTTTAAATATGTACATTACATATACGACAAAATTTAACGTTTATTAGAGGCTTCGAAACACACAGTGAAAGCAGTTTTACTTTGTAAGGCTCCGCCAAGCTAACAGTAATATAATGGCTTCACGGAATTATTAACGATATTAGAGATGAAATAATAAAAATGAATGGGACTTTATAATTAAAACTTAAGTAATCAAAAGTGTACTTTTTATTGCGTCTCATAAAATAATCAGTTAATAAATTAAGTATAGTTGCTATTTATGTATTTTCAAGTATTTCTTAAAGCGTCTTTAAATTTTTACGTAATCTGTATTCGTTATCGATACAGTATGGCTTCGACTTTATACGCCCTTTGGTGGGACAGAGTTATGGCTGGTCTGATGGAAAGTCAACTCGGAAGAATTCGTTGCTTATCAGCTTGTAATGGAGACCACGCCAGGCGAGCAATCGAGAGGATCTCGATTTGTTAGTATACTGTGATGTAAAAATGAAAGAGTCGCTAAAAGGTTTGAGTTTTGGCTGATCGTTGAGGTACTGCAGATGATAACTTATCATTTTTATTTTATAAAAGCGCTATTTTTTTCAAAGAATGGAAGAAACCTTTACTTAAATGTTTCATATAAAATATCAACAATAATGTTTTCATATTCAGGGATATAGAGCGTCTCGTTTGATGGTATCAAATATTGCACACATATATATAAAAAGGAATAAATATTTATGTACGTAAAGTGGTTAAGTATATTGCCTATGTGTCCACCCCCTGCGGGGCCGGCGCAATCTCCGTTTTTTTGTTTATGTGACATCAATTTTCGAGATTTTCCTAAGCGAGTCAAAATAAACCGCGGCGAAACAAAATCGGCCGATAGAGGAGTGTCGCCGCCCGGCGGGTTCCTTCAATAACTCGCTTTCTAAATGACAACGCACTTTGCGGGGGACGGGTTGTATATCACGGGTATCTGCCCGCGTCCAATAAAGTCCTCCGATTTATTCACCGGATTATATTCGCAAAACGATACGCGACAACCGCAATACCGAGCCGACACTTCGCGCTCCTCGGGTACTAATAAAAACGAGCTCGCGTGATAAGCCCGCGCCGCGGTCATCCGCCGCAGCCTTCCTTTTTAAAATAGTCAAAACGAAAAAGACAAATGGAAAACCGCGACGCGTCGAGAGGTATCGCGCGCCGTCCGAGCCGCGGAACCGTCGACACTTTACAATAGGCGATTATTTTTTTCGTGCAATTGCGGGCTGTGTTTCTGTCCCTTTTCACTGTCAAGGAGGCTGCGGGGCCAAAGCGAGAGGCCGGCGGGCCCCCGCGTCACTCGGGCGCGGGATAGAGCGCGAAGGGACGCTCTCGCTCGAGATTTGTTCGGTGTTATTGCCGCATATATTTAGCATAAATGGAAAACATATATCGGACTGCCTCCCGGCAGACGCTCTTATTGAGGAGAAGGAATTTCAATATGGCTCGCAACCGCCGGCATGGTCACTTTAGCATTCGGGGAGAGTGAGAGGCGAAGCTGCAGGAAGTGATTTGACGGGAGTCTCGTGTTGTTCTAGTTAATATCCGCGACATCCAAACGCGAGGAATTTTAATACGATTTAAACCGCAGTTCGGTTTCTCAAACTGCGAGAGGCTCGCACGGGAGATTCGAGCGGGCGCCGCCAAAGGTTATCACGCGCGCTCGGTAAATTTAGCGTATCGACCTGAAAAAATGCCCGAAAAAAAAATTAATTCAAGACAGCCTCTCTCATTCGGCACACACAACTCACGTTTAATTTGCTAGGGGCCGTCTCCCGGAGATTGCTCTCTGTCGTTAAGATATGAGAGGAGAGCCAATTAAAAAAAGCTGCAGCGACCGACATGCGCGGCGGTCGGCGGGCTAGCCTCAGAGAGCCTTATTGGTCATAGAGCGCGCACGACCGACAGCCTTAATTTAAAGCGCCCCACCGCAGATTACACGGGAGATAGGGGGTTGGAAGGCAGCGCCGGTGTAACGACAGGTAAATTCAGGTACGTTAATGCTGCGCACATGTTGTTAAGGTGTTCTACAGGGGATGCGTTGAGTTATTTATTGACCCAACATAAAATCTTTACCGCTTGAATTTAATTAAGTAAAGGTATAATTTCTTTGCGATCGCCGCTCTCAATATTGAGATTTTGAGTTTGGATTGTAAAAAAAGGACGACCCCGAGGCCGTTGACTTTGGACGACGATGTTTGCATGCCCCAGCGGTCGGTATTGTTTCTCGATCTGCTCACGCACACATAAACTAGGCTGCTTCCAAATTCAGTTGGGAAGCCGAGAAGCCACAAGCGGCGAAGATCAGAATTTAACATTCCTTAAACATCGGTAAGTTTTGAATATAAACTTATGATTCAAAATGCATTTAAATATATATAAAGGATGCGTTAAAAGCGTGTTTGTGAATTGCCATATATTTAAAAAATAAAACCCTGTTTCTTTACGCAGTAGAGAAACGTCTAAAGACAATTTTGATCACGAATCGCATTAACTTAAAGTGTACCCATACATATAAGGAAACAATGCTTCTATCCATAGTTTCTCTTTAGCGGTATTCCTATCAGTAATACGAGCGCAAAAGCAACCTTCCGTATACGGGGAAACGAAAACAAAAAGCAAAAAAAAAAAAACCCCCGGCGAGTTACGCCACTGCGTAAATTAGAATGCGTTCCAAATAAAGAGAGTCCGGGGCTCTGCTCGGGAGACGCGGGAGCAAAGGTGAGCGGGGAGCCGCGGTCACGAGTCCGGCTCCGCGATCGCATCATGGTAATGCGGCCGGTGCGTCGCGGTAATCTATACTGGCTGCTGGATGCTGCCGCTGGCCGCGGGGTATCAGCTCGGAGCATCGGACGGTAGCTCACCAGCCCGGCCGCGGCCAATAACGAAGCGGATTCCTTTTGCAGAGGGTCAGGACGGGGCTCGAACGTAATTTTAATCATTGTCCTGAATATCACTAAATCCTTTAAAAAAAAAAAACAGCTTCATTCAAAACAGCACAACGACTAATCGTACAAGAAAAAAGCAGCGTTTTATTTAATACAAGAAATGTTGCCCGTCACAGAATGACGTATTCGATGAACGATGCAATAGTATTTGGCTGAATACTCGAATAGCTGGGTACTCGAATTTTAAGAAGACGCTGTTCACGTTTTCCTTCCAATTCATTGCTTGACATTTGTGTCACATTTCGTGTCACAAACAACGCATCACTGTTCTTTATTTGAAAAATTCTAAATTTGTAATTCTCGCGGTGAACAACAGAATCCTATAATTCGTACATATTGAAACTCGCTAAAGCATATTTTATAGTTTATGATTGAAAATATTATCCTAATACATGCAAAAAATCAGCGTTGAATCTTTTAAGATATTCCATAGAGAACCAAAAAATGAAACATACATACACACAGTGGATATTATTATTATAGATATCACAGAATAATTCATTATACGTTTTGGATGTAGAGATAAATTTTGTCATCATATAAAAACAGTTTTAATTTTTTTTTACAAAAAACGATCTTTTGATGCTCTATGAATATTTTGAACATAACTATTACTTATGGTTGATAAAATATTTTGAATAATATAAATATTAATAATAAATTCAGAAATATATTTAAACACTGATTGCAATCGGGTTGTGCAGGGCTGGCGCAGGGCGGCCCGCGGCCGGAGCACTGAGGTGATTGAAATTCACTGCGAGTAAGGTGTAAGGCAGTTGCGCGCTAATTTCTGGCGTGACAATCAAAGAAGTTGGACGGAACAAAGCGAAGCCGGCGGCCGCCCGCGACCCCTAATTGGAACCCCTGCCCCCGTGGCTCAATCAAAGCACTGCAAAAAGATAACCCCACCCTCTCCAATCTCCGCTCCGTCCGAGTAGTGGCCTTCTTTGAAATATTAAAGAGCCCACTGAATACCGAAAGATTGTTAGTTTTTAATAATACTATGACATAATTGAACTAGCATAATTATAACAAAAATTTGGTGAGTGGTAAACTACTGTTAGTCAAAAAAAATTAATTTAAAATAAAAATAATTTGCGACAGTACGCATATCAATTGAGACGTCTGCATTCAAAATTAGCATTCACTGCGCTGTGGGCTCATTCCAAATAAGCACACTTTTCAGTTTTTAATTTACTTTGCGGAACTAAGAACATAATAAAACTTAAAATTGACGCGGAGGCACGACAAGGAACGCCGCGGCGTGTCATGTCGCGGGAATGATTAGCCTCTCTGTGGCCCGTGCATTCCGGCAGCGACACAAAACTATCTCAATTATAGCGTCAAATGGATGCGATGTCTGGTCCCGCCTGTTTGTTCAAAAATTACATTTCTCTACTTGCGGTTCAGCAATTCGGTAAAGGAGTTGCGAAAAGTTTTTTTGCAGGCTTTGGAGATTTTTTCAGTCGTTGGTGTTCTGACGTGCCAGGCACCGGCGCTGCTGCCCGATCGTAGACTCGCTTGACATTCGGAAGTACTTGGCACATTCGTCAAATTATTTAAAATATTAAACCTATCGTTTTGACTATAAATTTGTCATATATAATAATATACTTCTAGTGCTTTCAGTTGAAATAAGTTGCTATCAAACCTTTTGAAACAATAACATTTTCGATGGGAGTAATTTTATCAGTAAACCAACACATGAAAAATAGTATTCATAAGTTTTGAAATAATCGCTGGATTCAAGTATAGTTAGCAGGTATTCCTAATAAGCCTTCGTAGTGCCTGAAAGAGGTCTGGTCAGAGCGGTTGCAGGGCGTCCTCGGGTCCCTGATTAGAGCCAATTGCGATGCGACAGGCGTCTGCCCCCGCCGCCCCGGCGCCCCACCGCCCCGGTCGTCCTGATTTTTCATTTTGCCCAAGTTTGTTAGGCTGCAGTGGCTCTGTACTGCTATTTTAATTTCACAAAGGGAAAAAGTCCCCTGAAAGGGTCCTTCGTGGGGTCTCTGTGATTTTTGGATCGTTTGTAAACCTTTGCTGATTTGTTGTATAGAGCCTTCATCCTTGTAAACTTAATTTAGTTTGTTTGAAGTTTTTGTTAATTTACCTCACGAATATGCATAAATTATTATTTAGTTTTTTTTTTATTAATTTTCTATTTTAAACTCAAATTTAAAAAATCTGTAGTATTCCTTGATGGTTGAAAACACCTTACAATCCAAGATCAACATTTAACGATGTAGGTAATGCGACTTTTAATTTAATAATCTATCCATGTCGATATTTATAAAAATGTAACAAAGATGCTGATGTCAAATTAAAATTGAAAAACTCCACAGTATAAAAGGCATCCTCGTGCTTATATTAATCAAATATGTTTAGTTTTTATAATCATTAAAAATGAATTCATTCTTCCATATTGCATTTGGATCATGTATTTGGAGCTTTATTAGTGAAGTCGCGTACAAAGTCAGATATTATTTAGTATTCAGATGACTGCAACAATGCACAAACGTTTCGCAAAATATCCAGCGGGGAGACTGCAAAGGGAGTACGTGGTGGTCGTCGTCAGTAAACTGTAAGGCGCCAACAAAGCCTGGACACTGGCCACTCAGAGCGCGACGGCTCAGCATTTGCATATCTGTACATTAGCGCAGAGAGCTTCTTGGGGGACCTGAGGAAGTTGAGTAGAATGACAATGCATCTCTAATGATGAAAACCATCTCATGACAATTACTTCAACCGCACTTTTCACCATAATTACTCTAATGACATATTATATAGAAAAATGAACTCACGTTCGTTAGTCTTAAAATTTATTGTTAACCGGTAGTTTTGAGTATGCGGTGATATAAAAAACACGATTAGTGAAATGTAGTTTTGTTTTACGACCGAATTCTGTCTGATCACAGATCTAATTTTCTCGGTACGCGAGTGTCTGTAGGGAGGTTTGGGGTGGGGTGAAGGGATGAAGGGTCGGAGGACTACCCCCGGTGGGGTCAGATGACGCAGGAAGAGCTGACCGTCCGGCATACAGATTATCAATTAGCCGGGGGCCCTCGGGCGGCTGCGCCCCCGCCCGAGACGTCTGCTGCACTGCGGTTTGTCTTGAGACACCGTCCTTGATGTGTGGCAACTAATTATGGAGGTACCTGCTTACGGTTATCATTGTGTTGGACACGTCTTGGACAACCCACTGTCTCTGCAGGTGTATCAAAAGGTATTGTATTGGTTTTACGTAACCACAGCATCTGTTTTAAAACACACATGTTGTTTTTGCAACGAGAAAGACGTTTGAATAGCTGAGATCTGAAATAAATCTCGCGTATTTGCAAAAGGCATATTTTATTAAAATCTGAATAAAACGAATGGAAAAGGTTTTATTTTGTATTTTTATATTTAATATTATGTCTTAATTCGAATGAATTGAGGTTTTATATAATTTAAAATTACTTTATTGAAATTTGGCAGAAAAAATTAAAATTCTATTAAATCAACATATCCTGATTTTTAAAACTTAAAAAAATATATTAAAAGTACATCAATTCAATTATAAAAAGTTGTTGTCAAGATAAATAATAAGCTTCTAGATATAATAATATAAGAACTTTACTCGTCTAAAGGATATTTTGATGTTAATTTATATTGCGTGTTAGAACATCTATATGCATAGCCAAACATTTTAATGAAATAATATATATTTATGTCGATAAATTACCTAAAAATATATTGTTATTTATCACATAAAACTTTGATTTATAAATGACATTTACCTATTAATAATTAAAACATTAGTGCAGAAAATTTTGTCACGGATATAAATAAAGCCCCTTCTAGGTTTATGCATATTTTATCGGATTTATTGCCAATTTTATCGAGAAATTCAAAGCAGGTACGAATGCATCAAGTAGTGTTTGCATAAATTGTTTTTCTCGTATTAAATAATCACAAGAACAGAAATGTTCGCAAGAAACATCTGTCACCAAGCAAATAAAAAATTCAAAATGAATTGAAAGATTGAATAAAAAATTACGAGTGATTAATTGACGTTTAACGCATACCTCAGTCTGAATATATGGATACTTAATCACATATATTATGTGCAGACGTCAAATATCTTTTATCATTTGTATTGTGTACTTTCTCCACGTCTGTTTTTCAACAATCATTATGTATCATCGGTAAATTTAGCAAATATATGTAAACAGAAAAATCACGTAGGAAAAACAGGTTTCGTTATTAATAAAATAATTCCATGATGTCAGGAAATTAAAAAAAAATATATAGTTTAAAACAAATAAAGTAAAACAAAAAGGAAAATAATCACGTCTGAATTCTTTCTACACTGATAAAGTCAGCAAAAGTAACCGCAAGACGCAGGTAGGGAGGAGAGCGGAAGACAAACGAAAACCAAAATGGCTTCCCCATAATCAGCAGCCATCTCGTCCAAGTCGCGCACGTATCATTAAAAACACGTAACCGAATCCCCTAATTACCGCCGGAGCCTTCGGACAATGCAGCTCTGGGGGCAGATGCGCCGGGAGATGCGCGGAAGCCTTCGCGTTTAATTAAGTTACCCTCGACTGTAATTTACATGGATCTACGGTCACCACATTCTGGGGACGAGCTTTCGTCGATTTACGCGACTCTTGCCTGCTGCTGGAAGCTTTGCAGTTAGAAATACACATCTACGAAAACTAGAACCGTACCTAATATTTAAAGTGTACACGATAAAAAGGACAGTAATTTTTAAGTTTTTCCAAAGGATAAAATAAATTAATAACTATTTTGCAATGAAATGATTTTTATCTTGTTGTATGAAAAGTAAAAAGACACATTTAAATAAACGAGTTCACGGCCATAAAATATTAAATAAAATCAATTGTATCCCATCTGAATTATGCATTGCTTAATACACCACAAAAAATGGCATTCATTTTTTTTGCACGCGCAAGTGCACACCTGCACAGCGAATGGCATTGCCGTGTTATCCGAGCGTAATAGTGCACGTAGTGATTGCAATTGTTGGATGCGTCTATGGCTGAAGACCCCTGTCCAAATATGGCGGCCAGCTCGGGCCTGCTGATGGGACTGACAACACCGAAACGTCACAACAATTCTCAACACCCGGCCGGAGTCGAACCGGAGAGGACCGATTGTCTATTCCCGCCCGGTCACGTATCCGAGGCGGCGGCCGGTAATGCAGGAGAGCAGAAATTTTCAAAGGGTTTGCCTGAAACTGGTTTATGCTATTCCGATAACTACATTTACTCTGATAAATCGCATGAACCTCGCTGCAGCTTTTATAACATTAGTATTCTTAGTGATTTCGTTCTTAATTGAAGATTTGATGTTTCCTCAAATTATCAATCGCGACACAACGACTGAAATAATTTTACCTTATAGAGTACAATTCAAAATGCCTACTCATATACACTAAGTACGTTTACAACGGTGAAAAAAATTTCAAATGCACAAATATAAGTTTGTTTCTGGTAAAAACAAAAAAACTTATTTATCACATTTTAATGAAATCCTAATTAAGGCCGTTTGACAAGTATGCATTTTTAATACCTACAAGCAATTGGATATGTCGCCGTATAAGGATTGAAGCTGCATCGAATTTAATATTTGCAAAATGCATGGTGTGTCATTGAAACATTGATGATGCAATAGGATTGATTGACTTTCATTGTGTTTTTACATACCCAGTTGGTGATAAGAAAATATTACAGGTGCAATTATCTATTTAGATGTCATATAACAATACTATTCATAAATGAATAACAAAGAAAACATGCCGTGACACCATTTTTGTTACAATTGAGAGAATATTATAAATTGTCATTTTAAATTGCACAACTAACTATATTAGATAAAGGATGAATATTGGATATTCAATACATCCACTACTTATGAAAGCTTGCTCTATCAATATTTTTTTAAATGTAAACGATTCAAGCGTTGTTATTCTCCATATTCGACCATAATTATTAATAACCAAAGGATTTCGCCTTCTTTATATAGTTTGAAGAAATTTCAGCACAGTGCCGGTCAAATCTAAAAATTCCAAGCCGCGATATTTTTACTAAGTATATTCAATAGCAGATATATTTTTTTGAATTACGTGAAAACGATTAGCATGGTGGAATCAATACGTATATTTTTGCACATGAAGGTGACTTGTTGAAAAAATTAGAAGGTCGTTTCTGGGGTGCTGTGTGTCACATCCATGAAAGACTGGAGCTAAATATCCGGCCGTCAAGAGCAGAGGGCAGAGCCTCGGGCGCAAGCGCTGCGCCCCTGTTAGCCCTTTGAGGCAGCCGCTCATGAAGGGCTCATAAGACTCCCCTATGATCTATGAGTTGATTGAATGTCTATTTCAAAATTTTACTCTCACTTCATTTTGCAGCATACATCAAATCATTTTTGTCTGAAAATCAGTTAAAACTAATAAAATTGTATGTTAAAATTGTTTTAATTAAATTTTAAGCAAAAAAGTTAAATCTCAATTAAAGAAGTTCCAAAGAGATGAGATATTTTATTCAAACACACCCTTTGTTGCTTTTTGTGTCACTGTACTTGCAAACTAACTATTTCCAATTAGTAAACGAATTTAAAAGTTTTGTAAAATAGTAGTTGAAACTAACAGAGCTAACGATAGTTAAAAAACAATATATTTTTAAGGGTATCTTTAACACTGTTCCCTAAATCTGGACCATCTCTCGTAAAGCAACCAGAGGATCCCTTAATGCACTCAGTCGCACTGTTAATTACCGATTCTGGGCTCACAAAATGCATAAACAAGCCTTGGCGCACAATGGCGAGCGGCGACATACATTCTGTCCTCCTCGTAAACAGTCTGGGGTGTAATCTCTTAGAGGGGGATGGTTGCCCTGCTCTCCTACCCCTACGATGGAGCCAAACTAAAAATTGTATTTTTAAACGAATTCATTATTTATTTTTTTATCTTAACAATACTTTGTGATATCTTTTTAATATTTACGCGTCTAATTTTTATGTATAGGAATCTTATTAATGTATAATACTTTTGATCATTGAGTTCAATTTTGCATGTTTTTGCACCTCAGTTTCAAATTAAAAAAATATTATAATAGAAGTCCACCAAGTGCTCAGTAAGTAAGTACGTAAAGGCTCTGTGGGCATGGGTCATTTTTATTTAAAAAATGGTAAGCTTAGTGAATTAATTAATGAGGGCGCACTATCTGATACAATTATTGTTATCATGCAGCTGGGGTTCCCTCGCAAGTACCAGAGTTTTCATGCAGTACACCCTGGAGTGAGGGTGGCAGGGGTCGCGGGGGAGGGGTGCCGATAGTCCGGCGATACATTCCCGGGAAATCCACCTCCTTCCTACCATTATCGCCGTCCCTCTCTCTCGCCGGACTATTTCAAAGCCCATTATCATAATTTTCGTCGGCCGTCCCGCTCGCACCCGCGCGCCGATAAGGAGGGTGCAGGCGTTTCACTCCGTAAAAATCCACCGTGATAAAATTTAAGATGCCACATTTCTGAGGTGAATGTTTTGTATTACACACATGAGCGATCCGCTAAGAGATTGATTGTAGAGGGCTTCCAACACTAAACTTTGATGACTCGGATTGTATGCACAAGAAACAAAGCAATCAACTCCAAATCCAACGATGCCTATCACACTATACATAAAAAAAAACTCTTTTTCAATTTGATTGAAAAGCATTATTAACAATGGTGTACAATTTAATTAGGTTTGAGCATTAAAATTTGATCTGCTACTTTAGAAACGATAAAATAATTTATAAAATAAAAATTAACAGCTCTTGATCAAGCTCGGTTCCTTTTCTCACGTGGCTCATATCGCACTTAGGCATTTCGAAATCTTTGTTATTATTTTCGGATACATCACAGATAGTTTAGTGATCCTTAAACGGAACGGGCACCTCTGGACTCCGTACAAATTGACGCGGCTCGAAACAGATTCTTGCAATATCGGCCATCTGAGGAAACCGAGTATCTTAATGCGCCCGGCCGAGATACTCCGATAGGGCGCTGAAGTATGTAAATATATCGCATTCCGCCTTATCCGTACGCGGCTTTTGGTTTATTTTCTCGGTAATTGACCACTTTTTGGAGCAATAATCGTTAATCTCGATAAGAGTGTCCCTCGGCGCGGGGCGGTCTTGATTTTCCCGCTGACGGACGTTCGTTACGCCATTTTGAAAACCCAATAAAGGTGATTGGTCGGCGTGATTAAGTTTTACAGCTCGGGCCGGTCCAATTACGTATAGTGCAATTTGCACTTTGATTCTGATTTGTACTTTTTGCTTTATTCCGGCTTAACGGAGTCCTGTATAGGTAAACAGCGCCCGTAAGCGTTTATCGATTGACTTTAATGCTAAACACCCGACTAGATCGATTATCATATTTTATTTTATTCAAAACAACATCTTAAATTTTGACTAACATAATATTCTTATAAATCATATAAACGACTTCATTTTTGAGATGTAAAGCTATCCCAAGTTGCAATAATAATAACTACTTTTCGGCTAAACAACTATGCGCTAAAACAAGAGTAACTATTAAGTCTCTAATAGTTTTAAAATGATAACGTTTGTGTCTTAATATGTAAGGTACAAATACGCCATATTTTAAAATATAAAAACACCGAGCAAGAATTAAAAAAAACGTAAAAGTATATTTCACCGTTCAATTAAGTAAGTTAATTTAACGATGCACACAGTCTGTCTACCTGGCGCTGTGTTTATCGAAAGCCATTTCAATAATGCACCATCTTGTTTTGTGCGACTGAATTTCCTGAAAAAAGTGCGCAAAAACGGGACGCCGCCGGAAGCCGGGAGCTCTTCCCGCCGCAAGTAATGTAAAACAATAAAACCGGACGAGTGCACGGACAAAAGGTTAAGAATTTTTATTGCAACAATTACAGAATGTAAAAAGCTCCATGTACTGATACCGGAGCCTGGAGCGCGGCTCCGTGCGCGGCTGATGGCCGATTAGCGAGGGGCTCTTCGATAACTTCGGCTAATCGGTCATTTGACCTGCCAGACAACGGGAACTATGCGATGTAATTGTCCGTTTTTAAATCGAGACTTACTCCTATTATTATTTATAAGGTCGCTCCTTAGAGGGTGCAGTCGGGTTGAGTGAACTCGGGACATACCTGAAACAACGGAAAATGTGTGATTAGTTGTGATATATAGTGAGATTGTTTGATGGAAAATTATAATACAAACATTTTATTTTTAATGAACTGTTTAGTGTTGTGACAGCTGAACTTAAAAACACCTGCGGGTCTGATCTCAAAGATCTCATTATCAGCCACTGTTTTTTTAGTACATATTAAAGAAGAAAAATTGCTGTTGGCTCGAAGAACCAGGGATTTCTATAACTTAGATATATACAATATATCCTATATTAAAAATGTTGTTTTTATTCATTTAAAAGTATTTTTACGGTGTGCAAATGTTGAATTTAAATTTATTATTATTGTCATAAAATTATTACTACCGATATTGTTTAAGTTTTGACTTTACAAAAACCTAAGCGCCTAGCTATCTATATGAAATTTAATTTAAAAAAGCAGCTAGCTAAGATATAAAAAATCACCTTTTTAATTTTCTTTATAAATAATTAAACTGTGATATAAATATTGTAAACATTCAGATTATTTAATAGCGAGATGTAGATATATTATTTTAGAATGATATCACTCGGCGGATTGATTTCGTCAAATAAATACCAAGCAATAAATGTTACTAATATTTGAAAATAAAGAGTAATTATGTAGTTTTGTTAAATTAAAAAAATTAATTATCTTTTGAAAATTTAAAAATATTTACACTAGAAAATTTCGCAATATCGAACGTATTAAATTAATATAAGACTACGGGAGCCCGTACGAAGGTGTGCATTATCCGAAACAAAAATAATTTACATTCAAATTTCAACAAATAATTTTGCATACACAAAGCGCACCCTCCCCGGGAGGGGGTGGCGGGGCCTCCCTCCATTGTCCGCCGCACACAGATGCAAATGCGACCCCTACATGCACGGGGCGACCGTCGCAAGGAGCCGGGGGGCGGGGGCGGGGGCGCCGGACACTTTGAACGAATTATGACGGTCATTATTAGAACGTGGACGGAATTAAATTGCCGTGTATTCTGGCCGGGCTCTCTTATGGCCGGGCCCCCGGAGACAGGGGGCGAGCGCCCCGCCGCCCCGCCGCCCCGCCGCCCCGTCGCCCCGTCGCCTACCCCCTGCGATCGGTACAAGGATAGACGGCTATCGAGATGTGCAGTCTTGTTTGTCCGGATTTGATGAGAAAATAATGGGATTTTGCTTTTTGGAAATTAAGCGCTTTTGTGCTGCTGCAGTCCGACTTCATCTGCACAAATTGAGAATAGGTATGTACTCTATTTTAATTGAATTCATACATTTTCTATTTTAATAAAAAAAATACGTTTTTACTCAGATTTGTTTAATTCTTAATAATAAAAAAATAGTTTTTATAAAAAGTATTAAGTAAGTCTCCGCAACACCTTCGTTAAAAAAATGTGGCGTTTTTCGTCACAGGTAGGCGTTAGAAGCAATTCTCGTCACAAGGAAGTCCAAACTCGTCACGAGTAAGGCTCCACGGCTGAGCATTACAATTCTAAAACCACTAAGCTCCCCCAGCCACCGGAACTGAGTGGATGAGCAGCCTCCGGGGATTGCCGCGGACTGAAAGCTTTGCAGTCAAGCCCCATGAACCAAGAACCGATGACAATACTCGCGATCGTCTTCCACTCGCCATCGCGGAGACGGGGATGTAAAATAATCGCATCAAAACAAATACCCCACTACCTTGAAATGTATTTTTTCTAAATCTATCATTTAAATATTGTCCTTAGTTTTGTTCTTTTTTTGGTTGGCATATGATAGTTTTTTTTTACTCAAATAACAAAGCAATTCATTCGTGGAGGTGTATAATACAACATTATATGAACGAGATAATAAAAATACCTTGTTTAAAAAAATATATGACTGTGTGGTTGAAACAACACTGTTACCTATCATTTCAATGATTTTTAATGAGTTAAGAATGTTTTTTTATAATATTTAAGAATACCTTTTGAAATTTTTTTAAACTTTAAAAGTGACACATCCAAATATATCAAAAAGACACCACGTAGGTTTGAAAACGCAAAATATGTTGAAATAATTATTATTATAGCTGCCTCTGAAGCTTAATAAATCCTGAAAAATATGTAATGCTTGTTGCAGCTTTGTAAAATGAGTAATAGTGTATAATTTAATTTTATTGAATATGTGTTAAACATAAGTTTTACCCAATAAAGTGATATTTAATGTCCAATAATATCCCGTACAGTCAACAAATGCAAAGATACCATAAAAACTTAAGCACATAATATTTTAAAAAAATCGTACTTGGTTGATTTTTGTACACATTCAAATTATCTGGATATTTTAGACGATGAGAAATCAAAAGGAGCGTCCGCAAAGATAAAATTATATTGGTGTTTTAGGATTAAAATATTGCTTTTATAGGCAAACGTTGTCAGCCGATAATTCGTGGCGCACCTAACAGCGATGGGACTCTGTCGGAAATTAAAATTTCTAACGCCCAATGTAGCAAATCCAACGAAATTAGAGAAACAATTAGGAAACTCGCAGTACAAAGGCTGATGATAAATATAACATTTTATTCAAAAATAATTAGAGCCGTTAGGAATTCTGCTCCATCGTCCATATTTACGACAGTCCATAACGCCAAAGAAACGAAGGCGAGTCGGCCATCCGAAACAAAAGCAAGCAAAGTTATCGTTTTATTTGCCGGAGAGTTGGTAGTATCGTTATTTTTAAGTGTCCATCCGGCAGCTGCGCGTATAAATACAAGTGAATTAACATTAAGGTTTTAATGTTGCGAGCGCCGGAGGAGATATCTTCTGCGCTAACGTGACTCCTACGTTGCCGCCATTGCTCCGCTAACGGTTGCACAGCAGAGCCTTATCTGGCGGGGAGGCTGGCTGGGCTGCGAGCCGGAGATCTGCGCAGATTGTGAATAATTGGCGTTTCAGAGAGACTCCGATAAGCCCGAACTTTTACCAACGCCTGAATAGACAACGAAGAGAAATTTCATACATTTGTTATTGGTAAATGTTTTTTTTTATATTAGTATTAAATACATAAAAAAAACGCCATCAACACGATGATCTACTACTTTATGTTCGGTTACTGAAAAATAAATTCAAATGGATAAAATCAAAGAATCATATACTAACTATTTACTATCGTCTTGTTACTGAAAATACTTATTTCTCACTATTTTTTCCAGATGCTTAAAATAATAAAAATATGGGGAAAGTTAAATTGATATTAATTTAAAATTGAGTTACAATGGTATTTGTTTTCTCAGTAGAGCTTAAATTTAAGCTCATATAATATAGTTTTGTTATTTGACATTTAAGGTTTATCAATACATCAAAAGCTAGGAAAGAGTATGACAAGCAATATAAAAATAGAAGGTGTTATCAATATGATTGATGTTAATATATACGATAGTATTTTAACTAAACAATGACTCAAATTTAACAAAAATAGTTTGTTTATGGATTAAGGCATTTTAAAACTCACACAGGTTCTGAAATAATTATAAACTCACACATTATAGTTTGAGCCTAAAGAACTTGTATTTAGATGAATTTTATGAATTAGGGTTATATTTAAAAAAAGGTTTAATGTGAGTAATGTATTTAGCATTTAAAAATATGAAATATATCATTACTAAGAAACAAGACACTCTTGATTTTCTGCCTTTCCAAATCTCGATTTCAAAGTTAAAGGGACGCCTGTAAAAATATACGGCGGATCTAAGCCACCTTTCAGACCGAATCAGCATCACTTAAAGGTGTTTACAGCTCCCGCCTCCACCCCCGCGCGACTCCTACACTAGCAACCCCCGTCAACCTACCCTCCGGCGGGGCCCGAACTTATGGCCATATCTAACACGTTGAATATTCTACAAACAGTTAACATTAAAAAAAAAAATTCAGAAGCATTTAGTTTAAGTAAACATAGAATAATATTTTTTTTCCAAATAAAATGATTATTTAGTAAAAAAAAAAAAATGATTTCGTTTATAAATATCTTTTTTAAAGTATAAAACTAATGTTGGTTCTAGGAATAAAATAAAACAAGGAATCTTAAGTATGTGCGTTACGCATTTCTTTAGTATTTTTTAAATTATATTAATCGTAGTAAATCAAACAAATTTACCAAAAAATCACTATCTGAAAACTATTTCTACCCCAAAAATCACTACAGTACTCCAAAATTCAACCCTTAAAGTTTGCGGAAATTCCGATACTTGAAATCCTCCCCCGCCGACAGACGCGCCCCCTCCCTTCCCTCCTCGGCTAAATTAATTGACGAGATGTCACATTTAATTACGTACATCATTAGGATTAGGCGGGGGATCTCCTTTGATAATGTTGACTCACACAGGGCGGGAAAGGATTGGGCGAGGCGGGGGAGGAGGCGGGGGTGTGTGAAGTTTATGTCTGGCGTCTAATGGTATTTAAAATGTTGTTTAAGTGTGTAACGTAGCCGTGTTTTTGAGAGTCAATTAGCATTAACTGGTTAATTTGTAAATGTATAGTAATTCTACATGATTAAGAGAACTTTGGAACAATGTGTACGCATGATGTTGAAGGCAACACAGAATAAACTTTATATAAGAAAAAAACTTTGACCATATTTACCTGTAAATTGTATTTTATTAATTTAATTAAACTGTAATGTATATTGTGATAAAAGGTGCTTTATTTATTTTAATAATAATAAACTGTTGTTCGTTTATATATATACATATATATAATTTTAAACGTAAGGAATACTGAGATAGAAAGAAAAAAGTTAAAAAAAAAAACTATAAAATCTATTGAAAAATTATATTTTTAAAATAACACAAAAAGCCTGTTTAAAACGAGCAGAATAAAACCCGACAATCTCGACACACCACAACCTCTGGCTGTCGTCCTCCAAATTTCCCTAAACTCACCCTTCCCGGGCGACAGCTGACAATTTGTCACTCAGTCAATCTGTCGGACCGCTTCATCCACTGGCAACCCTCGGGGACTTTATTTTTCTCCACCGCCCCCACATTTTCGGGGCTAATACTGAATTATCAGTGGCTTGAGGACTCTTTGTAAGAAAATTGGTTTTGATTGATTCGGGAGAGGGCGGCTGAGAGACGGATTTATCGAAATTGTTTTTTAGTTAGACTTTTATTGCGTGATCCTACTTGGAATTGTACAAACTGTATTTTGGGAAGTTAACGATACTCGTGAATAAAGTAAATTTGAATTTTAAAATGCCTGATGTGATTTGCAATATTTTATATTTACAATAAACAAATTAAGTTAAATAAATAAATAATATAAGAACATGTAATATATCTGGAGTGACAATTTTTGTAATACTTTATAGTAACATCATTGGACACTGAATAACAAATAAATAAAATCTAACAACTTAAAAAAAACAACAAATTTATTCAACGATACTTATTTTAATATATGTGTATATAGCTTTACGGGGATTTAAGCATTTTAATGATGATAAAAATGATTTACTTCTGTTTTGTAGTGTGGTGATTGGTATTTCTGAATTTCACTTTTGACCGAGTCCGTTTGAGTTCACGATATACCTCAGCTATAAAAAATCCAGAGCACCTCAAAAAGGGTGTCAATCACGCGTTAGGGGCTGCTTTTTTGTTTTCAGAGGTCATCACTCTCGCTCGTTACATTTCATCCCTCCCGAGCAGGGGACAGGCGGCGCCAGAGCCCTCCGCTTTATTTATCTACTACACCTGTACGCCGCGGCGCGAACAGAATCATAAAGCAAAAACAACGTCCACCGAGTCACAATCGACCATAAATATAGTCCAAAATCATCAACCAACCTAAAATAAATTACGACGACCGTAATACCCGGCAGGGGTGGGGGTTGCATGCACTCGTATGATTGTTTTTGCCGAATTATCCATCCAGATGAAAAGAGGCGGTTTCGTTCGTCCAACGGACATTTGCATACATGATGAAATATAATTATGCCTTTGGAATATTTCCCTTTTGATAGCGCATATCATTTAAACGAACTGCGTTGTAATTCATAGTGGCCGAAAAATAATTGGGCTTTATAAATTACATACTTATTAAATTTGCGGCCATGTTTATGATTTATGTCATCGAGAATCACTTTCGGTCGATTGGCTTTCCATTTGAACGACGTTATTATAATTCAAACACAAAAAAATCAATGCGCTGTGCATTTAGTTTCACCAATGATTTAATTTATTGTTAAAATGAAATAAGCGACAATGAAACTGGAGTTGAATTCTATAAAGATGTTAAGTTATACATTTAAAAAATGTGAATTGACAAGGATTCGTATGACAGATATATCAATGAATAATTTGTAGATTTTATATGCATCTGCCTTGAAGTGAGGAGTTAACCTCTGCGATCAAACACCGCAAATAAGTTACATAGCTACTAATGATGCATTATAATTAGCAATCTAATGATTGCCAGCGTCATTACAAATACTTGCGGATTAATTACGTTAATTCGTATGACATAAATATCACTGAATGGGCTCGCAGTCGACCGCCATTCGCAGGCAGGCAGCCGCAGCGACAATAAAACTGGCTTTAAATTTAAATCCTGCGCATTCGTCAGGTACGAGTGGCTCAACTTGACCAGAAACAAGCGGCCGGGGTGGACCACTGTGCGCCGAGCTCGCAGGCATTCCGGAGTCACAAAGCACGGCCACTGACGGGGTTATTTTTGGGAAATCGTGAACAGGCAAATTTTACATTGAGTTTGGTTTATTTGAGTTTATTCATAATATACATCGAGTGATATTTATGCATATATATACACGAATCGGCTGTCTTTGCTCGCAGGCTTGCCAGGCACTACAGAATAATTGTTTTTTTATGTTGTATCAACAGACGCAGCACTTGAAAAAACTGCGATGTTCTGAACACTATGACTTATATAATTATATTATAAAAACAATCAATCAAAATAATCATAATAAAACTGTACATATCTAAGATTTTTAACAACAGGCCACCTTTTAAATCCTTTAATATTAGCTCATGAAGTTATAAAAATAACACCGATAATACTTTTTTTATGAGTTTCTCTTTGAAGAAAGAATTTTAGACAGTAAATATGCTACGATTTCATACGTTTTAATTTATTATATGTCATATAAAACACACTAAAAACTTTAAATAAATTCATAACTTATGCATACTCTTATATAGTCATCCCGTATGATTTTTTACCCATTTAACATCACCAAATTTCCATATAATAGATCTATCAGGTTTAGTTTTTTTTAAGCATATGAGAAATCATTTTCGTCAATACCGTAGTATTAAAAAAATACGATTGTATAATAAAATAATAATTTTTTTTAAATATTAAAGTCTTGTTAATTAAATTATCAAAATAAAATGGGTTTTTATTTTAAATCAAAGCAAATGGAATTAATATTACTAAGTGGTGGTGCAATCGTGAAAAGCTTAAAATAGAATAAATTAATGATTTAAAAGACTACAGGCCACACAGTGCATGATATAGTTATGGAAAGTATGGGTCGCCAGGCACAAAATTCACAAAATAAACATGGAATGACGCGGGCCACCCTGGGGTGTTTTCAGACCACAATTAATTATCATAATTCGCCGGCGGGGGCTTGTTTTTGACGCGGCGGTCCGCGGATAGATGGAGTCGGCCGCACACGTCATCGGCCGGCTAAACCCACCCTCACCCCCCACACCCACCCCCCGCACCCACCCCCGCACCCACCCCCGCACCCACCCCCTCGTGTGATAAGCCGATCACGGGCCACAAAATAATGCAGAGGATTCTGCCACTGCTGAATGAATACCAAAGCTATCGAATCAAAGGTAGAATAGCTTAAATCGAGTGATAACAGCCATGTGCGTTTGATAATTAATTCAAATAATAATTTAAAATAAATAAAAAATATTGCTGTTCATAAAAAAAATTGTAAATTTAAAGTCGATAGCTTTAGATACCTAAAATATGTTGAACACGAATAACGAGCTTAGGAAGTTATACGTTATGAGATAGTAAGTCATTTGTGATATTTAAAAAAATCAGATCGTAATAAATTAAACACTGATCAATTTGGATAATAGAAATGTTTTTGATTACATTTAATCACTAGATTGCTGGATAAACATTTTATTTTAATTTTTATGATGCATTTAAATTTATGAAATAATATATATATATAATGTGATAGTGTAGTCAATCTATCGTTTCAGCGTTGAAATATGTAAGCAACAATAAAAATCAATTGGTGTTTTGTATTTCGTAAATATATTTTTTAGTATTCTCATAGGGTTTTTATTACAGTAACAAGTAGTATAGCAATAAAAAAATAGCGTTGCGTGACTGGTTTAACGTCACGGAGTCGATTGAAACAATCGTCACTCGAGCCGCTAACTGAACTACAAACACTCAACAAAGAACACTTGAACCGTATATTTCATAAATTGTCTATGCTCCACTCTGCAGCGGAAAACCCATTCGCGTCACAAAAAACGAATCACCGCCGCTGCCGACCGACCGCTCGTGAATAAGGGAATCCTAGGCCAGGGACCAGTATTTAAAAAAAAAAATTATTGCCATATAATTCTTGAAAAAATATTAAAATGGTTTCTATAAAATATTGATACAACTTCATCACCAAAAATAATATGAATTTTAAAATCTACCATCTGTAGTAATATTAATTTACATATCATAAAAAACAAATATTATTTGTATTTAATCAAAAGCATAAAAGTTTTTTTTTTTTAGATTGTATCGACTGTACAAAAAAAAACTTCAACTACAGAGTCGGACACAACCAAAATCGAAAAGCATACCTGGCATTTTTCAACTTGCGTACCCTGACACTCATTTAAAAACTAGTTCATTTCCATATATATATGTTTCAGTCTAAATATTAATAGAATCTTAACTAAATATCATGTTATTTACATTTTTTAATACATCACACAATTGAAATCAGTATTCTATTGGTAAAATTGTACTGTTTTTTTACCTCTATGTATAATTAAAAATAAAAAGTTGTATTATATTTTTGAGTTTCTTGGGGTTGAGCTAAAAAAAATGTTCAGCTCGGGGACCGAAATTTCGGAGAAATAATTATATCGGAAATGTTATAGATTGTTCAAAAAATTATATCTTTGTTAAAGTATTACTAAAAAAGTTATGAATGAGCCAGAAACCGGCCCGGCCCGTGTTGCAGTAGGATCCGACCGCGACCGCTACCTGTCCCAATAAACACAGGTGTCATTTTTTGTTCTCTTTCGTGTCCCGGCTGAATAGAACAGATTTGCAGCGCTCGCCGGGCTCTCCGCTGCCACCTTCGGCACCGTGACGTCGATTAGTGGTGGCGAGGCTTTTTGGGATTGCAGAATTGTTGAATGGATCCGCTTTTTATTGGGTTTCGGTTTTTATGCTTGGACTTTTGCTGAAACGGGTTTTATTGTGTGTTTATGCGATTTTCATTTCGCATAAAATTACGTGATTAATTCTGTTTCTTGTATCAATACAAATTGTCATTGAACAGACTGAATAAGGTGGAAGCCAGATTATATCAATCACCTGTCATTGCGATAATAGAACCTAGGAAGTCTCGACGGTTCCAATTAAAAACGATATTTAAGTTCAATCAAGGTTAAATACAATTACAATTTATATCATACGCACTTTAAACAACCTTGAACAACATATTAGTATATGTAAAAAAAAAAGGTATAACTTGTTTTAAATTAGATTCATTTATTGGTTTTCAGATGTGCCTAAAATATATAACTTGGAAGTAAATCTAAAATCAAATAACCTCCATTCAGAGTAACGTGGTATATCCGGCAAAGTGACAGTCAAATCCTCCGTGATATAGGACGCATCAATCCAGAGTTCATAGACACACATCAACGCGAGCCCCGGTCGGGTCGGCCATCTCATTCCGAATTTACTCCATCGCCTCAATCTCGTAAAGCGTCAGATCGGGCATCAAAGCCAAGGGCGGCCACCGCAGGGCGGCGGCTCTTAAGGACCCCGGGCACGCCGCCCCGAACTGATTGACACAAGACATACAGGCGGACGCTCCCGCATGGAGGTCACGTGCTGTCCGCTGATATCATTACTGCCGCCCCCGCCCCCGCCCCCGCCCCAGCCCTAATATTTGCACCCAATCACGGCTGACCGAAAAGATGAAGAAATGGAGAAGGTTCGTGCGCTGAGTTGAAAGAGGGGAAGGTTTGTTTTTTTTTTTTGGTGCGGCGTGATTATTTGTGAGGTGATGGAAAATTGTCTTCCTGGTTTATAACCCAATAACCAATCATTGCTTGATTACTAGAAAGCAATATAATATACCACCAAATATTTTTATTGTAGTCCCGTAATTTAAAGTTAATGTTACTTGATACTATCTAACAAATAGAATTAATAGATTTTAAAAATAATATCCAGATGTGATTAAAATCGCTTCACTTGTTACTTTGTTTAAGAAGTCCAGTGCTTGCAAATCACTAAATATTGGTTGCCCCGGGCACATTGGTTCATATGTACCATATAGTGTGATTATTAAAACTTCTCGATTAATGGATGTGATTCGTTAATACAAAAGCCAGTACACCGGCCATGTAAGCCTAGGGATGTGGGTTCATATCCCAAATTAATTTCTTCGATGTGTGAACTAATGTGCATAATCATATTAGTAATAAATAGAATTAAAATATAAATAAAAAAATCGGTTGACTTTCTAGATAATGTTTTACACCAGGAATTCCCGATCAATTATTTTTGTTTGGAACATAAAGCTAAACCGAAATGTTTGACAGCCGAAGATGAATTCAACCAATTTGAGCTTTTGCACCAAGATTTTACTTGTCATAAACTAAGTCATTATAACAAAATTTACTATTATGTATATCTCTACTGAAGCACCAAAAAATAAACTTATTTAATTTTTTTTCAGATGTTACTACTCAGTTTACTGGGTATGTATCAAGATGTACTGGACATAGTTGGAAATATATATCGTGTGATTAGCAGGTTCATTTTCTTAAGGCACTGATCACCCCGAGAGGAGGCCGATGCTCTCCCGGTCATCATCCCTTAGCGGCGTCACATAGCGCCGCACATAACCGCACACTGGCCACGGAGTTGTCTCCCAGCGGGCGCGTCACAAGCGTGACCTGCCAAAGCCTCGCCAAATATAAAGAAACCACTGTGCAGGTTGAGGCTGCCATAGCTTAAGAGCACAAGACATTTCAAATATCCGTACTAGAAACCAAATACTATAGAATACAAAAATATCTTAAATACAAAAAAATTTACGCAACAACTAAAAAGTAATAAAAAATAAAATTTATATAAATATATTTAAAAATCACAATGAGTAATTTAGTCAATTCTAGTCATGAATATTCTGTTATTCACGATATTTTAATTGAAATGACTTTTTTTTATAATATAAAGTCACATCATTAATATTTAATGAAAGAAAAGAAAAAATGTCTAAGCAAATTAAAAAAAGACTATATTTAAAGCAGTTTGTTGCAGCTGAAATAAAAAAATATTTTCTAGCTTTTTCTGCTGTCTTCAGGTATCACATGACGCCCCTAACCGTGAGGGGTGGGTTTTGCGGCTCGCAATGACAGTGGATGAAACTCACTAGTAAATTTATATTTATAAGACGATCTGGACGGAATCGCCGCCGCTGTTGCGAATGGCCCGGGGGTTGCGTTTTATTGGGTGGTTTGTACGTACCACCCCTCAGGAAATCCTCCCGGCCAGGATTTTGATCAGATTGACTTGATGCTTAATGGTTTGGGATAATTATATGAAAATGTATTCACTGTGAACGTTTAATGAATTTTTTTGCCTTTTTTCTTCACCCAACAATGAAATCTTGATTGTTTTATTATTTTCTTGGTACGTGTGAAAAGCAGTTATAATAAAAACATAATTTTTTTATAAAGAATCACTTTATTTTGCTATTTATCGTTATATTTAATTTCCAAACATGTTTATAACAACTTACTATTAAAAATGCACTAAATATGTAGCGAAATTGTTTGACGATAACATTAAAATTATGCAAAGTATAAAATCAAAATTCGACACAATTAAGTCAGAAAACTTGACGGTCTTACTCAACGCGATGTATTTTTCTTTTTCGATCTTTCCAAGTATTACCTACTTTTCTCGTATTAAAAATATTTTAAAAGTCAGTGTATTCTTTCAGTAGGTCAATATTATTTTTCGCTTCGGTATATTTAAAAAACATGTATAGAGGTAAATGCAAAAAAACCAGTTTGTTTTTTGTGTTAATTTAAATGGACGTTTTAAATATTCTTTGTTGAAAATATAACGATGAAATCCAAAGTGCACAGGTTATATTCTATAAATGTAAGTCAATTTACATATGTACCTAGCACAATTACTGCTATTGCATTGAAGTTAATTTCATGAGATGAAGTTTTAAGCACAACCAAATAAAAGGAAAGCTCCTCTAAGGGTCGCAGAACCCGACAAAGGCTGACAACAGACGAGAGCTGCCAGCAACAAATCGGCTTTTCTAATCAGAAGTTTCCTCACACGATCTCCTCTATCGAAGGTGACAGCCACCCTTGCCGCCCCCACCCATAGGGGTAGTTAGGGCGGCCTGGGGACGGGGACGGCCTGATGATGACCTACAGGGATTCAAACCGGCAAACTTCATTACCTCCGCCGAAGCAACGGCTGGGCAGCGTCCGCCCCCCATGGGCTTGTCACCTTTGTGATAGAAAAGTAAAAACTTCAGAATTACTCAAAAAAACATTTGAATTGTTGGGTTAAACAGAGGACTTGAAAAATAAATTGTAACAATTTATAACATGATTATATATGATTTTTTTTAAACTTCAAAAATAATAATATATCAAATACATCTTTACTTTATTTGATGTATAATTAAATTACAGACATGTGAGTGTTTATAAAAAACAGAGGATTATTCACAGAATAACATTTTTGCTAAAAATACATGAAAGAAAAAATTTGGTTGTGTTTCAAAATATATTAAATGACAAATAATATAACATTTCTGTCTTTTTTTTTTAATTTAAGAATATCTAAGAGTTTTTATAAAAAATCAAGGTAGGCAGCATGTTTCGCGACGCAATCGTTTTTACGTCCAACAATGTGTAGAATAACCTTTAAGCTGCCGAAATAGAAAAAGGCATCTCACAAACCCCAAAATAATCTAATATTTATTTTTAATACAGAGTGTCAACAGAAGAACCGCTGTGCAAAAGCGCTGACCGCGTACGCCCTGTTTACAAGGGGAATCATCCCCTATGTTACTGTAGCCAAGGGGTTGCGCCAAGCCTCCCTGAAAGGTGATTTGCGACCCCCGATCTCGATTACCTATTTGTTTTATTAGATTTCGCCTGCACAGAGAGCAAAGAAGAAATAGTTTGATTTTTTTTAGTAAACCCACTGTATTTAAACTAACAAAAATCGAATAATAAACAACGTTGTTTTATATCCCAATATATAGTCGCAAACGTCACATGATTTATAAAATGAATATTTAGCATATATTAACATAGCAAGAACTAAACTGAAATTATATTTAACACAATTAAGGCTTAGAGAGAAACATTAATATCTATATTTTTAAGTTGTTATCTTATTATATACAATGTACTGATAAATTGTCTTAAAGAATTGTTATATTTTATATGTGATAAGTAAGTTTATCCGGAGTTTTCTAAGGTACCAGAGGCGGCATGAGTCAAATCACACTTAAGCTGTGCCCCACGTGCCGGTGTACCTCAATGGAGGTGGGGGTGCCCTGGACTTCTAAGGACCTCGGGGCCTCGGTGACCCGGACGGCAATCTCTACCTGATTCGGATCTGTTGCCTCTATTTAAAAATAGTGTTAGTAAAAACAACAAAAATAGCACACGAAATGCAACTAAAACCGAGAAGTGAGAATTTATTAGAAAGCATCTTGAATGGATTCTAAAATATTTAATTTGAATTTAGCAATAGTCATTAATAAATACTAACTTTCGATTTTTAATTTATTTTTATTGTTCATATAAAATCATAATCATTTCATAATTTATTATATATTTTATTAAAAGACAGTTTGATGGCTTCTGCGGTTTAGCAATACTCAGCTAATCAGGTAACAAATCAATTGATTTCACTTTATTTTCTATTCCTGAATGTTTGAATCGGAGTATCGTCTCGGACTCATCCAGTAGTAAATATGCTCACTCGATAAGTTCAAACAGAGTCAATATATAGAAAAATATTGTCAATATTCCCGAGTAGAACCGTAACACGCCGAACAACCCACTCACTGCCTGCTGTACGCTTATGGTTTTTTTCTCCCAATTGAAATGTGTGGTAATAGACTCTTTACAGATTATCTGTGCTCGAATGTCTCCCGCTCGCGGAGCCATGATAAAAAATGCGTGCACGAAAAGCCAACGTCGAGTAAGTACGAGGAAAGATTTTTTATCAGCAAGCAAGAGAACTGAGACCATCAGCATTTCCACTGAAATGACGGAACCTGAATAATGAAAAGGGTTCGGGCCGCCCGATGCGGGGCTGCGATCACGGCCACCATGGGGCATACCGAATGAGTGTTGCGGAATACCATATGTAGTTTGCAGGATAATCGCCAACCCTGGAAATGAGATTTTGGCAGCCATTTTATTCTCTCCCGCTGTTTGTGTCTTTCTCCCCGAAAAAAAGGGCCGGGGGAGCCATCTTGTAAATTAAGCAAAACTACCCTTAAGATTTCTATAAAGAGTTGATTGGAATTCGTTAAATATATTATTCACAAATCGTGTACGAAGTTATAGTTGAATATTCAATTTATCATCATCACTTCATTTGATTGTTGTATTATCAATACGCTTTAGGCGCATTGTGCACATAACACGAAATATTTGACAAACATACGTATATTATCTGCACACATGTAGCATATAAATAATATTTTCGCTACGTTGCTGCTAGAAGGTACAGGTTTAAACTCTATTTGATATCATAAAAGTATTAAAGGGTTTTTTGTATATCAATTTTAATACTTTATAAAACCAATAAAACTCTATCTAAAAAATCTTTATACTTTCTCTATAGCCACGAAGTTTAATGTTCCTTTAAATGTGGCATATTTAAATTTATTTCCAGTAAATAATATTATTATATTTTTATTGTACAGTATTGTTGGTTAGTACAAAAATATTCCAGAAGAGAAGCATTCATAAAACAAATCAAATATTTGTGTTGTGGTTTAAGCGTACATTTTCAAAGCAAAGTCTTTTTTATTTTATGGTAAATTGTTATTCAATAACTTTTCAATAAATGTTAGTAAAATCCCGCTTTTTTGTTCAATATACTTAAGTGCTTTTGAATGCCAACACCGCATGTCAAGCATGTACACATTTAATAAATAATAATCCACAGTATAATATGATTGATGATCGATGGCCAAGTGTCACCGGTGCGCACATACCTGATGCATTAAAATAGATAATGATATAAAAAAAAACTAAGAGTTCGTATACAGGCGTATCGCTCGAGTGACAACATTCGGAGCTAAGCGACTCGATCATGTCACTGTCAACTCAAAACGCGGATGCCAAAAAAACAAACATAATTAACGGACATTGTTTTTTCGTGCGATCCCTCTGCGCTCAAAAATAACCTGTCAAGTCCGGAGACAGTCTTTGTGAAGACGATAAACCGTCTGCCTGATTTATGTACATCAGATTCCCCAGGAGTTTGACGGACGGAGCCGCGGCCGTGACGGGCGGAATACGCGAGCGGTCCCAAAGGTCGGAGCTGGCGATTGCACCGCCTTCGAAATAACAGCAGTTGTCAACGGTGATGTAAGCGAGCGTGTAAGAAGTGTCATTTTTCATCGGAGGGCAAAAAGTGTATTATCCATTTATCCCGGGTGACGCGGAGCCGGCCGTAAAAAAACATGTCAACTGTCAAGCAAGGAGTAAAAAATAATATAGCCGGGACGAGAGTGGAAACGGTGGAAGCGAGAGCGCTTGCAAAAAACCAGTGCGAAGGTCAGCCGATGAAAAGCGCGACGCACGATCATTGTATCGGCCATTGTAGGCGATCAGGCACGATTATGAAGCTACGCTGAATATATACTATATCTTCAACATAGGAATACACCCTGACTTATGGTGTTATTCAACATTGTAAAATTATTCAGATATTAGTACGAGATCTCTTAATTAATTATTTGAGTAAAATACTTTTGCTTGACTCAAAATAAAAACAACGCGGCTCAATATGCACGAAGATAGTGCTCGATGAAGAAAAAAATATATAAATAATCTAAGGGCCAAAAATATGGAATGCCGTGTAAGAAAAACATCATATTTATCGTTATCATTTTCGCTCGATCCGCCAATTCTTCAACGAAAACAACCCAGCGCGGGTCTAATTTTCCGTTTCACGGAGCTCCCGCCAGCCCCCGCCCCTCGGGTCACGAGGCGGCCCTGACGTCTCAATCACTCACTCATTCACCAAGTTAACCCAACCCGTATTATATTGATGCAGTCGTCTGCCGGCCCAGTCGCCCGAAGACGCTAAGCGCCCGCCGTCTCCGCGCGCGGCCGAGGGACTGTGGCCCTTGCGGCGCCGGCTCCAGGGCGCACTCTCGCCCGGGGGAGGCGCCGCGCCTGGGCCGTTCCGCCCGGGGACGGATGCTTTATCACGCGTCTTCTTAATAATACACGCCATGCTGAGATGAAATATGCACTGTTGATTCAATTACTCCGAGACAGACGTGAGGCAGGCCCTCTCCGTGGCGCCTGCCGAGTGTGTGGATCCCTGTTTTGGTGAAGCCGAGTGTCGTGAATGAGGAAATGGATCACGACGGCGACACGACACCGTTCAATCTAAATACGTATCTAGAGCACTAAAAATATAAGATTTATTTCAACCAATTGTTTAGTTAAGACATATTTATTTGACTAAGACAGTAAAAGTACCTTCGCTTCATAATAAAAAAAATCAAAATATGTTTGAGTCTAAGAATACTTCTATGGAACAGAAGAGTTTGTACTATCTTGGAAATTTATCACAGCATCCTATTTTATTACATGGATTTTTTAACTAAATTCAACAGTTGTGGAAGGTCTTAGTGTCTTATTTTGATTTTTAAGATAACAACTACTGGCTGTTTCTGTGTAGTAATAACTAGAAAAATAAAGACAACATTACTATTTAAATATTAATATACATGAAAGAATATTTATGTTTTGGGTTTTTGAGAGAAAACGGTATATTTGACAGTAAAAACGCATTTATTTTTTGTAAGTAAAAATAAACGTCGCAGCCAAACCAAACAGCCCACCTGAAAAGCAACCCTTGCCCAAACAATCAATAAGAGAAAACATATCAAAGCCAGCAGCCAGTTCACTAAAATTTAAATAAACACTTCTAAACACGCGGCACCTGATCCTCGACCGGCCTGCTGCATTATGTATCGACGCATGCAGCGGACATTTTTAGCTGATGCCAGAGCGAGATAACGAATGCTGAATAATGCACGCCCACGAGGGCGAGCAGGAGGGCGCTAGCCGCTGCATAGGTGGTCCAACGAGGAGCTTTGAATTAACAAGTGGCGGACTCGAGTACCCCGGAGCACTCCTCGTCTTGGTCAGGCCCGCCGAGGAAATACACAAATGACTTTTGGAAGTGGAATGATCCATAGATCATTCAGCGGACTGCAGTCATCGCTCTTTGTGCGCCTGATTGATATGACGAGAGGTGCTCTATCACTCGACTACACGGCGATAATTAAAATACAACCTACATACCGGATTAATTAATAAAAAATCAACACTACTGAAAAAAAACCCAAGTGTTACGTGAGATCCTTCGTTGAGTTTATTTGAGATATTGTGGACGTGGCTTGTTCCAAAACTATCAAACGTCAAATGCCTATTGCGCTATAATTCCTCATTGCAAGGTGCAAGTCACGGTTCTGTCATGGTGGTCTATTATTTTAAGCACTATTAATTTAATGATGCGTCGTGGCAGATAAAACGACGGAGCGGTCCGTTGCAGACTCGGGATTTATTTCGGAGATCATCGACTCTGTATTGGGACGACATTACGCACACTTCCTCCAGTGTAATCACAAAAATGATATTTTAAAATTTGGACGCTAAACGACTAGAAGGCTGAAAAAATATGGTGGAGTGCCCTTATTGCGAAAAATGTTACGTAATTTTGAAGATCAAAATAAGCTATGGAAACATCAAAATAACGCGCAAGCTTCTCGTGTCACTGTAGGATGGTTAAAGCGCCCTACACACGTTCCAACAAGTTGACGTCTCATTCAACAAATTGAACAATGGTGTAGCCATATACCAGTGCATATCGGTTCACAAAAACTACAGGTTATGGCCACACCATTGTTCAATTTGTAGAACAAGACGTCAATTTGGTGCTACGTGTGTGGAGCGCTTAATGAACCCCACCCAGGCTGTTATATGAGCGCCACCTGCGCAAACGCCGCCAGCGTCTTGCCCGCACGCCGCCTGCGAGGCCCACCGCGGCCAAGGCTGGCGCTATGGCGGATCCGGCCGCCATGTTGGCCGTGACGCGGCAGGTCGAGTTTTTGCCTCCCCGACGCGAAGTGATCGCCGCGGCCGCTATGAGCGATGGGCCGTCCGCCGCGAACATCGGCCCGTTTCTGAATCGCTAATGAGCGCCTATCAATTATTGTCACAGGTATCATGCACACCTGATTGTGGTTTTTATCATCGCGTTTTGAGAAATATCAATTAATGTGTTTGTTTAGCACGCATAATGTATTTTTTCCCCCGGCCCGATCGGTTGAGGTGATATAGATGTTGATCAATCTTGAATTTGTAACTCGCTGAGTCTCGACTGCAATTTATTATATTTTTTTGTATGTACGGATGGGAAAAAACCGATCGCATGAAGCCTATAATTTATTTGATTAAATACATTTAGGTACATATATAAAAATCTTTTTACACGATTTGACTAATCAATTTGAGTATTTAAATTATTAGTGTCCATTGACGTCATATCCAGGCATTTATTACTTCTCTGGCTAAAAATCTAAAAATAATCAATTGAAAATGTAAGTCGAGTTAAAATGTATTCAGATCGGTTTTGTTGTACGATTCTGCACAAAGGAAGCTTTACTTTTTTTGATAATTGCTGTCAGTTTAATTATTTGTTTTTCGATGCATTTAGTTACTTCTAACCAAAAATAACGAATCAATATTTTCCAGTTACCTGCAGTTCATACTTACAACTAATGTCAGAAACTTTTAAACATGTGTTAAATTAAACAATTCACTTTAATACTTTCAACGAAATTAAGATTAAAGTCAAACATATAGAACACTATCATAAATAGTAGAAAATAATCAAAATCTCTGGTCTGTTTCAAAATTTACTGCACGCCACTTGTAAATACTAATTATTTATTCCAAGAAGTATCAATATGTCATTTTTATCTATTTTGAAATTCGTGATCATCTGACTTATTATAAAAGTAAATTCTGAAAATGTCAAAATAGGATGTTGCACACGTCACTGACGAGAAGACATGAAAATATGCACAAAAATAATATGTCACCGAGTCCATAAAATTTTACGGCACTATTACCATAAATTTCGATATGTCCATATAAAAAAAACTTGTAAAACATCAATTTCATATTCAATAATATTCAAATATCCACAATCGGCCGCGTGCCCATTAAGTGTTTTGTTTGAATTTTATTTTATTGGCTTCTAATCACTCTTGGATTTTTCGCACAGGCGCCGAGCGTTTCGGGTCCCATCGCGAAGCTGGTGAGTTGTATTGATTTCATAGTTCAAAAATAAATAGTTACGACTTGACATCTGGAAATCCCGCTCGTAAATTTTAATAATTAAAACGACAGATATATGGCAAAAGGTGCAAAACATCGAATCATGATTTTCATAAATTGTCTGTAATAAAATTTAGGAATTATATGAATAGCACGAGGTATTCCGAAAAAGACTTGTAATATAGAAGCATGCGTAAATTTACATTTAAAATACATTTAATATCTGATTATAGACTGTCAATATTATTTTTACTATTGCTCCAAAATATTTGTACAATATTTTATTTTTGAGAATTTTAATAAGTAGATTAACGTAGGTTAGATTTTCGAATACTGAACCTTATTGAAAATATATTCGCATAAGATTTTTTGGATACTCGTAAAAAATTGTAAAATTAATGTATTGCGGAGTAAATATAATAGTTGATAAAATCAGACTTTCTTACTAAAATAATAAACGTTCTATGCTTATAAAGGACAACAAAAAAAATTGTAACTATAGCAAACAAAATTTAAAAAAAGGTTTCACAATTTGATAGACCGGTTAAAAGATTAATATTAAAAATATTTATTGAAAACTGAATAAGATTGGTAAACAAAGATTTTTTTTTGAATAGTTTGACATATTTGAAAGCTTGTTATCTATTTTTAAATAAACCTTTCGTGACTGAATGTTAGCATTAATATTGACTAAAGTGTCGCTACGACTATCTAAATGAAATATAATTGATTGATGTCATATATTTCTTGTATTTAATGAATAAGCTCTTCTTTGAATGTTTAAATAAAAACCACCTCAAGACGTCAGTATTATACGCTTTAGTAAATTACTACATTTAATTGTAGTTGTAATACAGGTTTATAAAATTGATATTATTGTTTTTAAATATAATGTCATACATATTTGATCGAACAAACACGCAATAAATATTATACGACGAATGAGGTAGCCATAAATAAAATCACTCAGTGAAGTGTCTCGAGTCCATGAAAACTAACTCTATCTCCAATAACAGCCAACGGTGCCACAAAAAGCTGCGGAGATAAGCTGTCCTCGAGTGCGGAGGAGTCTCTAGACAAGCATCATCTTCAATAAGGAATCCATTCATCAGGCCTTGACGGACATCGCATCTCGAGGAGGACATGAAATAAAGATGAGGGCTGACAAGACGGATGGGGGCGGGGGCCGGGCGGGGTAGGCACTCCACGGCACCCGCTGGCGAGACGGTATTGTTACGGGACGTGTCTGCAGGATTCAGGGCTCATTAAAGAGAGAGCCTTAAAACGCATACTTACACATACATTGACAGTTTTTTAGCAAAAATAAATCATTTTATTTGTTTGTTGAATTTTCATCTGAGGTTAACTATTTTATTGTACGTTACCGGAATAGTTTAGTAACACGCAATACATTTCAAGTTTCGCAGTTCTATTCAATAAATATAAAGATTCAAAGAATTCAAAGGTTGCATGCACGATACTATGTTTTTTATTTGGAATTCGTAGTTTTTATTTGTACTAAAATATTCGCAAATATATAAAAAAGGAAGGTTCACTTTAAAGGACTTTTATTTCATTATGTTATTATTATTTATATCGAAGTTATTTTATAATAAGTAGATAATTACTTGCAGTTTGTTATAAATCAATGATTGCATCACGAACGTGAGAAGTATTTAAGAATCTTTACTGCCTTCCTGCTAATTGGCATTCACAAGTCGTTTCTAAATATCGTTATATTTCAGTCAATTTATATTTGTATACAGCCTTGTGTACCGAGTAAAAGCCTTCACCGCCATCGTTAGCCTTGGTTGCCGGAGAGCCGTGGCGCAGTGGTTAATAATTGAACTTGATAACGACTCCAGGGTGGGCCGATCAAATCCCAGCTGAGAGCTTTTCAAAGGACAGCTCTTGTCTAAAATAATTAATGAAAATTCAACCTGTACACAAAACAAAAAGAAACTAAACAATTATAATGGTAAATATATTTAAAAAATACAGTATAATCTCAATCAGGAATTGTATATTTTTGAATAAGAAGCAAATATAAATACAATAAAATCTTTTATCATTGCAATAGAATAAACATTTATTAAATTTTATTCCAATACCGATTTCCATACATAAAAATCAACTTAATTGATAATTGATGTATACGGACGTAGAATGCCAAAACAATATCACATTATTAAACCCAAGCAAAAAAAAAATCAGTTCCACTATCGCATTCTTTGTTTCACCAAAAAACTTTGAAAACATCTCAAGGAACGCTACATTCGATATCAAGTTCATTAATTTCCAACTGTCAGAGACATTGTGAGCCGGAGACAATAACGTATATATTTATTTGCTTTTTTTCCATAACAAAGTCTGCGCGAGGTGAGTGTTCTAACAAATCAATCAATCTGTCTGCCGTCGTATCGGGCGACAGGCGCGGAGGGGCTCCACCACTTCCACCGCCGGCCCTGGCCAGGGCGAGACTACACCCGCCATGGCAACAGCCATTATTCCGAAACAAAAACAAATTGATACCACGTACCGTAAATTTGATTTTAAAATAACCAAAGTAGCATTTAATAACACGGAGTATATTCATTGGACACTTCGCACAGCCAGCGCAGGCCAGGGCGAAATTACACCCGGCGGGATAACATGCTTTCAAAGGGATAACAAACCACATTTTACTGCAGTACAATATATTTAAGTCGTCTATTTATTACGATAAATTTGCTAAAAAAAGTTGACGATGTATTTATAGAGCGAGGAACATATTAAAGCTATAACGATAGCCCTGTCAGGTGTGGACGCAGCACACCCGAGAGCGAGCAAAGGTGCGCGTCTGAAACAATACCTGGAGGGAGCAGGTAAAAGCGATTAGATGGGTATGTTAATGTCTTGACTGAATAAACACCAATCAATCAATATTTGATTCCTGAGAGGACGGCGCATCCTGTCCGCTAGTCACGCTGCCGGTGGAAATAATGAATAACGAACAGTATATTATGAAATGACATAGAATATTATTGTAAATGTACGACCATTATTATTTTAAGTGACAATAATAATATATTTTTTGCATATATCATAAGTGATTATTTATATTAAATAAGTCTGCGTTTTTGCTCATACGTACTTATTGCGTTAAAAAAAAACATTAAAATATATGTCATTTTAGGCTAAACCGCCTTAAAATATATTGTTGTTTCAGTTATTATGATCATAATGGTGATAGTTCAATCAAATTAAAAAAAAAATCTTTTATTTTTACGGAATGACGCCAGGCATATTTAAGTTAGTAAAATGTTGTTTTGAAGTTTTAAAACTATTATATTTGTTTTTTTTTCTGTTATAATGTCAACGTGAATTTTCTCAACTAAAACGCATACGGATTCTGATGAGAACATCGATCATAAAATACAAAACTAGACAGAATTTAAAAACAGAGGAGCGCGGTGTACATTACAATATCGAGATTTACTGCATTTATTATACCAAGACACTAGTGATGGAATTAACTAAAGCTGATAGTGACATGTGCATCGAATGAATAATCTGGAAATAAAAGAGTCCTGTATTATTATTTATTGCATCCTGTGTGTGGAAAGGAAACCTGCAGTAGATTCATTGAAATAGTTACAGTTCATAGCGGTTAGTTAACTAAAAGTGTTGATTAGCAGGAATATGTAGGACTTTCAACTGAGAGAAAAAATTAGAACCAATTGCAATCACTGCATTTGTTGCTGTTAAACACAATCAGTAGTAACTCAGTAGAATGTTTCTGAGAATTATAAAGTAAGCTTTACAAAGTTGGGAGTCGTTGAAACAAAAAAATGATCACTTGAATCTCATTCTTTATTTTATTTAGAAACTAAGTTTGATCATAAAATACTCGAAATAATATAAATATCGACTTTATTCTTCCATAAAGTGATGCAAATAGTCTCTATGTTACAGAATCGCTGTGATGGCGGCGATAGCGTCGAAAAAAGTTGAGAATTTTTTGTCGTTATGTATAAAACACAATTAAAATGTATGAGTTAAAAAATATATTTTTTTAAATGTTATAATATTCATGCGGTTATGAACTTTATAGCGGTCTATTCGAAACCAAGTGATACTCCGAGGGCGGTTTTTGCAGCTCAACAATTAACATATTTTTGAATGATTTACAAATATATGTATTGTCAATCAAGACACTTTTAATTCAGAATCATCCAGCGATGAGTTTATTTTTATTGAAGACTACACCGCTCGTAAATAAACATCTCCTCATACTGTAAATATTCGAGTCGTAAATTAGTGTCAATCCTACAAAATAAATAAATTCTTGTTTGCTTAATTATTAATATTGAGAAAACAATGAGGCAGCGCTGCTGTTGCACTCTGCACATGCATCACGAGTGACATCTTGACGGGAGTGCATAATTTATTCACTAATGTGTCTGCGATAATTTTTTTTTTCTCCGTACAAAATGACGCGTTCCTATTTACGAACCTGTTTTTAATCAGAATTAATTTCTAGTGATTATGCAGAAAATGCAGCCTTTGACTGCTTAATGTGATGTTTCACTAATATGCGTATGATAACACATATATTTCCTTTTTTTTAACATGAATAAACATTTTTCTAACAGTAGTATTCCACACGGGCATGCCTTATTAGTTATTCATAGAGTTGTCAGAGCGAAAGTGATTATGAACAAATATTTATAAAGACGACAGATTTCTATTAAGAATTAATTTATATATTTAGAATTAACGCAACCATTACAAGAATATTTTAAAAATATAATAACAATTATACATTGAGTATTAATTTATACCAAATTTTTGAATTGTGTACTTTTATAAAAAAAAATATTTAATACTTTGTTTATTTTAGTACCAATAGCACTACTGATATAATAAATCCCTTTGAATAAAATACAAATATGTATTATGTATCTTTTATATATTCACACTTGTATGACAGGTTATATAATAAAACACTTGCTATACTGCAATCTAAGTCACATAGCCTGCCTTGCTTTCAAGGTATTATTTTTTTCTCTAGTTCTTTATTTAGCATCTAGCTACTTTGCGTTGAATATTTTTAAAATAATATACATACACGTTTAAATCCAGATATTAAATTCATAAAACGTAAAGGTACTTGCGTATATCATGATGCATTATTATGGGGCATTGGTCATATTAAATTCTCAATGATTGAGCGCTGATCGGAAATTTAAATGTGATATTTGTTAGTAAACCACTAGACCGGAACAGTACGTGCAATATCATTTTTCGTAACCGCCTAGATTGAAAGGAGTAGCGACATCGGGCAGAGGCCTTCATCCAACAGTGAGTACAAACGTCTGATTGACTTACAATGAATGACTTATTGATGGACGTTCGATTTTCGCGTCACATTAACGTTTACACATTATAAAAAGGTTGCTTCGTGATTTCAACCCAGAGACCTTCAGTGAAGGCGCATTCTCGCTGATTTCACAGCCTTTGAATGTCATAGACGCCAAAATTGTCGCAGATAAGATCTGTTTGTTCGGCGCTCAACGATGGATGAACTGCTACATTGGACGTTGCATGCTTTGGTAACAGTACAATGATATTTTGTTACATCACACTGTCACAATATATACTAATATGGGTACATCATACAAAAAAGCAAATTATGTAAGATGTTTGTCGATTTCAAGAAAAACGTCCAGTCGTCAGCGGCTTACAAATTTATTGCTGTTGTTTAGTGTATTTTATAGGTTTTTAATTTTTTACTCTCTCAAGGTCTGATACAGTATTTAAAAACAGCTTTACAACGTTTTTTTATTTTTTACCTATAATCGGCAGTTTTTAAATAAAATATGTCATTTCGTGTATTGAATTTAATCATTTCAAAAAATGTAAATTACTGAAGATGACGTGAGCCACGACGTGAGTGGTGAAGTTTTACTCTCACCGTTTTTATTCATGAAAGCTGCTAAAGCTGGTATACAGCTGATTTTAATATATATGCGGCTACATGAATACTTAAGAAAGAGAATAAATTTGTCGTTTTCCTATCAAAACATATTTTTTTAATGATACAAGTATCTTTGTACTCTGTCTTCACTTTGAGTTTATAATATTTTTTGCATGACTAGTTTCGACCAAATAGACCAGGTCATCATCATCATCAAATTAATAATCTCAAAGTGAAGACAGAATACAAAGTTACTTTTATCATTATTATAGAACATATTTTGATGGTTTTTTCAGTATTTTTTTTCAGTATCGTGTAAAACGACCTCGGGCTTGTCACCGTTTGGGTCGGATCCCGGGCACTCCATCAAGCACCCGCTGAATGTGGAGCCGGTCGGCCCCGCAGGGTGACTCCGTGCGGTGCGTCAGTAAATACGACCCTTCAGGGACGGAGACGCGCGCGGCCCGGGAATAGTTGTATTGTTGGACTCGAAGTCGAGTCAACCTGTCATGCCTCGTGATATTTGCCGAGTTCTTCACTAAAAACAACAAAAGATCCCCACCGACTGTGGCATTAATTGAAAGTATAACAGAAAATTGTTCAAACGTACATAAAAAAAATCGACTGTACACGCTTCGTTTTTATGAGGTTTTTTTTTAACTGTTGACATATTCAATGTTAAATCGAAAATAAAATGTGGGTCTATTAATATTAGCTAGCAATTTAGCAGCAACTTTTTTGGTTTAGAGCTAACGATTGAATAACAAAAAATTGTTACCACAAATCACAAGGTATATCGTTTCACGTAGACTAAAAATAAATGTGGAAGTGTAAAATATTGTAAATTAAGGATCTCTACTACAACGTTTATTACGTGGGGTTTGATATAAAATGATTGTCACATAATCATAAAGGTACTGGTAAGTAAGATGTAATAATATTTTTGAATAAAATACTTGAGTGATTTTCCACATTTTTATTTTTATTAGTGACCGGTTTCGCCAACCTTTCACGTTGGCATTATCAAACAGTTTGATAATGCCAACGTGAAAGGTTGGCGAAACCGGTCACTAATAAAAATAAAAATGTGGAAAATCACACAAGTATTTTATTCAAAAATATTAAAATAGAATTCCACCAAGTACTCTCTGTCAAAAATATTGAATTTCTTAAGACGTAATAGTAAATATAAATAATATTTAAATAATAAATATTAAAATGACATCAGAAAAATAAATAAAAAAAACATTATAAACAATTATTCAATCCGTGATAGAATTCAATGTTCCATATTTATACAACACGTTTGAAATGGCTGAAATTTTTTTATGTTGGTAAGGCGAAAATCAAAAAAAGAATGTTTGTGGTCACCTATCCAATTAGCTATTTATATTTTTTGTTTTTGTGAATTCATATTGATTATGAATTCACTGGGGCGTGAAATTGAGAGTGGCGCGACGCCCGCGGCAGTCGGAGGGGGGGAGGGGCGCCAAGGTGCCTATCTGGCCAGGGGCGCACCTTCCTTCCGGCCCTCGTCTGATGGATGGTCGGGGAGACGGAGCCACGTTCGAAACCAACCCGTGAATTGAAAGCACCAACATTACAGTTCATATTATTTAGGTTTAGAAGAGTATTGTTGATTCGAACGTGTGCCTACACACTTATCGCTTTTAAGCGACGCGTGTCAAAATTTTATATTTTATCGTTATCAGTGTGGAAAACATGGTTAATACGATGCTACTAGAATATTTAAATTAAAAATGATTAGTTTCGCTGGCGGTAAGTTCGCGAGCCTCTGAGGGCGGGCCGGTGCCGGTCGGACGCGTGTCCGCCGGCGAGACGGGCGGCCGTGCGACGGCTGACGGACGGCTGACGGGCGGCGGCGGACTCGGGGAGGGGGCGCATCACTCATACCGGGCCCCCAGCGCCCGCCAAACGGTGGGCCGCGGGAATCCACACCAAACCTACCGACATAGCGTGTATACCTATTCCTGCATACGCCTTCTGATGCCTCTCCTCATAGGTGACCATTTCATCGAACATCTGGTGTGTACCAGAGGATCCATGTTTCGTCGACGGTCACGAAACTCAACAGCGTCAAACACTGCTCCGTTGTTGTCCGGAGTGAGCAAACGCGGCACCCATCGCGCCGACAGCTTTCTCATGCCCAAAATTTCATACATGACCAACACGGTCTTTTATCTCGCGCACCTTCAATCGGCGGTCTGCCAATATGTGATCGTGGATTTTTGTCACGTTATCCTCCGTGGTAGCCGCTCACGTGGCACCTCATCAAAAACCGACTACACGATAGTAAATCTATCTTGCGATACTAGCACCATCGAGCGGTGAGGCTAAGTACTTATCGGACCGCCCTCGTATATCTATTCTGAACCAGTCTCATCAATTCGGCTGTAGTTCCGATCTCCAGCCACTGGAGCAAATTTCACATCCACGTAAACTTCCTCCTTCCTTCCTATTCCCTTTGATTTCACCGTCCACATCAGCTGTAGCTTTAAGTGGCCAAAATAGTTGACCTTTCGCTTCTTTACCAACGTCAGGTGTTCTCTTTCATACATTCTTTTGTTCCTACCGCCAAGGGTCAATTTGAGCCTTATACCCATTTATTTTTCTGGATATATTAAAATATTCTGGGGTGAATATGTACCCGTAAATATCACGACGTTAAAAAAATAGACAAAATGTTTCCGTATATTGATGAACAAAAACATAGAATGAAGCGTTTAGAGTGTTTTTGAGTATGTGGAAACTACATTAGATGCATTTATGCTCGCGGTGCATATGAGGCATACAATTAGAGCACTCATAATTATTGAATTTTTAATGTAGTTCTGAATTTATTTCGGCAGCTTTACTGAAAACCTCTACACATGGCACAACACAATAAACGACCGATCGATAAATTTTCTATAGCACTGTGCTCCAATTATTTAAGGCTTCTTTTACAATTTGTCAGAAAAAAAAACATCGATTAAAATTGAACGACAAAGCAGTATACACGACCTAACTAACCTAACCTAACCTGTCGTCAAAACGTGATATGTAAATTGAAAAAAAATTATTCGATATCAGGTTTTTGTTAGCTTATTATATCAAAATTAAATATATTAACTTAAATTAACCCCTAAATGAATTCTGTTGCTTGTATAATTTCATAGTCATACTACAAAATTTTATTACCTAGACTGCATTGCTTAATGCATATATATTTATCAAATACTGATTTTAGTTATGGATTTTTCAAATATATTTGATTATATAGGTAAATTTCTATTGTATTTTTAAGCATTTATTTTTCTACGAATTATATCGTTATAAATAATCGTTGTCAAACTCGAGTCTATCTCGAAACAAAATAGTATAATTTATAAAAGTTTGAGAAACACTTTGTTCTACCTAATAAATTTAGCATCATAAGTAGGTACCTATAGAGTCAGTGTATTCGTTTTTTTCTGTTCCTGATTAAAATTTGCCAAAAAACGTTTCACTGTAAAAAAAAAAAAACACTCACTTTAAGGTAAAAACTACTCTGATTTTACGGTTTTTTTTACAACGTGGCATAAACACGACAAAAAAGCTTCAGAAAATTTACACAAATTCAAATAAAAATTTAGAAACCGCGTGTAAAAATAGCAGCTTTCACATCACAATACCAGTCACTGCTACGCTCCTCAGTCACCGGTCACGGGCTGAGTGATTGATCTAACAATTGATTGATGACTCGGGTGATTGATAGATTGATGTGTACTTTTTCCGAGAGCCGGCCCTGGTCAAGGGCGCTGGGCAGGTACGGACTCGGGCTCATTCCCATTTCGCCGCGTCACTCCGGGTGACGTGCGGCTTGACGGTTGCAGTTGACGTCTGAAGGCGACGGTTCGAGTCCCGGCCTCGCCTCGCCTCGCCTCTGATGCGAAGCGATTTCGCGGTCTGTGATGGAATTCTGCCTCGTGACGCTTTTGACAGGTCATTCGGTTGATTCCTGGCTGTTGCACTAATTCAAGGACATGCGAGATGCGCTTTGCGCTTTGTTAGCTTTTTTTTATCAAATGAATACCTTACGCATACATAATAAAATGAATCTTGTTGAGGGACAAGGCATTTGATTCGTGAAGATCCATTATTATAATGATTAAAGTACCTGTGTATTTTGTCTTCACTTTGAGTTTATTAAAATTATTTGCATTACTAGTTTTGACCCAAAACACTGGGTCATCATCAGATGCATAACTTAACTTGATTAGTGATGATGACCCAGTGTTTTGGGTCGAAACTAGTAATGCAAATAATTTTAATAAATTCAAAGTGAAGACAAAATACAAAGGTACTTTTATCATTATAATAAAATGAAATATTTAATGTAATTTATTTATGGACTTTTTTAAGTAACTATTATACATAAGCATTAGATTAAAAATAAAAAAAACATGTTTAGATGCATTGCTATGACACGTAATATTAGTAGTATTTATTGTATTTTTATATCTCGTAGTGATTATTTAAAAAAAAATTTTTTATAATATTTCAAGTATTATTACAGCAGGTTAATTCTCGAGGGAAAGCCTATCCCTTTTAGTTCCACAAAAAAAAAATTTTTTGTTTATAATTTTTAATAAATTTTTTCCATTGTTTAGTGATTTTAAAAAATCATTCGATGTGTAAAATAAGAACAATCTCAAATGATTATTAACGAAACGTGCTTTGTTCGGTATTTTAGGCAATAGGTTAGTTCACATGTAACCAAGCTGACACGAGTACAAGTATTAGTAGCAAATACAAAAAAGTTGTAATAAACTAAGCAAGTTCATAGTGGGAGTAAAGGGAAATCTGACGTCCTAGTCATTACAACTAGACATTCGTGAGTTATTCAGCGGAATACGAAATCTCACCATAAATAAATGAATATCATTGTTAATTAAACGTCTGATCTTCGGGAACCCTTCCATCCTTTGGTTGTGGTGCTCATCACATCGCACAAGCGAGCGTGGGCACTTGCCGCGGGCGTCGGCGGTGTCAGGGGGGCCCAGCGACGCCCCCCGTCAGGGCCGGCTCGGGCCCGGGGGCGCCCGGAGAGGCTCGTACGTGCTAATTTATGCTTTTTTAATAACATTTCTTACCGCCTACACTGGATAGCACTGGAGATGTTACGAGAGGTGTGATGAGTCATAATATATTAAAAATAAAAATTTAATTAGCTATCTTGGTTATCTTGTTAGTTGAGCGGACCTCTACTAGAAAGAGATATAAGTTTATATCAACAAAAAAAAAATTGCCTAAAAGTTGGTCAAAAAATTCATATTTTCAGGGATTGATTCAATGAATGCATGGTTCAATTATATAAGTATAGAATTGTCTGCCAAGAAGGAAAGAATCCGTTTTAGTTAAGTATTTACGTATGAAAATAATTTATCAACGTTTGTAAATAAATCTGGAAATTTTATTACCGGTGCTTGAGTAAATTTATCTTAACTAAAAATATAAATTATTGGTAGCAGCAAAAATTACCGAGACTTCTTTGTAAGTTATGTGAATTATGTCTTTTGCTAAAAGTTTTCATCTGTTTTATTATAAAATTACTTTTCACTTACATATAAAATATTAAGAGTTCAGCTGATGTGTACGTAGAGAAGTTTCATGTAGAAAACATACCTGAAATGAAAGAAAAAAAAGATATTAGTACTTTGAAAATAATCAATTTTAAGAAACTGTTTTTTTATTTGCCCACCAACAACGCGAGGCAAGGTCAGATACAATCATTATGTCGCCATAATTTCAATATCACACCACACATTAGAACGACCAATCCATCAACCGACAATTACAAACAGGCGACAAGCGCGACAAACAAAAAAAAAAAAAAAAACGGCAGAGCAAAAAAACTAATCAGAAAATAATGCAAAAAAAAGAAAACGAAAAAAAACGCGTGCTTTTCAAACTCGGATCGTAATTATATTCTTGGTTTAACGAACGCAGGGAGGCCTGCTGATGACGCGCGTCACACAACTGTCAGGGTGACAGGTCGGACGAGCTGTCACTTGCCAGCTGTCAGTCACGCGCCAGGGGGCGGGGGAGGGAGCGGGACAGACGCCGGCCTGTCTCAGAGTTATCGACTCTGCGAGGAGGAACGCGGGACGTGACCCCGGAGGGAGACGGACTATTTTTGTCAAGGTTCGTTTGTAATTTTTAAGCACAGCACGCCTTGGGGGCTCACTTTGATATCTACTGTTGTTATTACTAATATGATTAGGCACATAAGTTCACACATAGATGATTAAAGAAATTCACAGAAAAATATCATCGTGATTTGTGTGGGATTTGAACCCACATCCCCAGGCTTACATGGCCGGTACATTACCAACTATACCGGGACGCGGAACGCGGGACGTGACCCCGGAGGGAGACGGACTATTTTTGTCAAGGTTCGTTTGTAATTTTTAAGCACAGCACGCCTTGGGGGCTCACTTTGATATCTACTGTTGTTATTACTAATATGATTAGGCACATAAGTTCACACATAGATGATTAAAGAAATTCACAGAAAAATATCATCGTGATTTGTGTGGGATTTGAACCCACATCCCCAGGCTTACATGGCCGGTACATTACCAACTATACCGGGACGCGGAACGCGGGACGTGACCCCGGAGGGAGACGGACTATTTTTGTCAAGGTTCGTTTGTAATTTTTAAGCACAGCACGCCTTGGGGGCTCACTTTGATATCTACTGTTGTTATTACTAATATGATTAGGCACATAAGTTCACACATAGATGATTAAAGAAATTCACAGAAAAATATCATCGTGATTTGTGTGGGATTTGAACCCACATCCCCAGGCTTACATGGCCGGTGCATTACCAACTATACCGGGACGCGACCCTGGAGGGAGACGGACTATTTTTGTCAAGGTTTGTTTGTAATTTTTAAGCACAGCACGCCTTGGGGGCTCACATTGATATCTACTGTTGTTATTACTAATAGCTGCTTATTTTCATCAGCAGTTTACCAGCAATTAAATTTGTTGGCATGCCAAATTGGAAAAACTAACACAATAAAAACATAACGAAAATAGTATCAAGACGAAATTACACCATGTACTTTCTGTCTAAAAAATATAGACCTAGAGTTGCCGGTCTGATTACAGTGCAATAATTTTTTTTAATTTTAATAACCGTCATTTAATAATAACGCAACTTTGAAAAATATAGAGCGAGCTAGAGATAAAAAAACTAAATATTTTTTTATTTAACTAATATTATTCTTATTGCTAAACCAAATTAATTTATTCATAGAGAAAACACTTGGGAACAATTGGTTCAGAACCATTATGTGTTGTCTGTCTTGAATTGTGACAATCCAGACAAGACTCCGTCTCTGTCAAAGTCTCTACAAAGAAAACAGGGTTGTTTTAGAAACGTGTCGCACAAGTGGAAGTAGATTGATATATGAAGCTATCGCGCCAAGTAGGTTTTAATGAAATTCGAATGAGAAAACGTACCAAAAAAAAACAATTTATTAAAATCGTTTAGTCTTGCCGCGGGGGCTATAATCTCCAATTAATAATCGGCTATAATCTAATATTTTTATTTTTTTACTTATCTGTCCTTATTAATACGTCAAATAAGAGGAATAAACTTAAGGAAAAGGGTTTTTTTAATCCGCCCCTGATTGACGTATCACAGAAGTATACAGTGACGTAGGATGGATTACTTTCTAAATCATATTTTTTTTATTAAAACTAATATGAGTATCAAACTTTATTTGTTAGATAAAAATACCATCATCGTATTCAATAAAAATCAGTTAAAATATATAATCATCAATTTATTTATATTGATTTTTAAACTAAAAAAATTAATATATTATTGTGATGCACTTGTATTGCAATGGTTAAATTTGAAATTTCTAACAAAACGTTAATTTTTGTTTGAAATATTTGAGCATCCTAATATTTTAGACTCCAACAATTAACGGGAATAAAAAGATTGACAAGAATTGAGAATTCTCAAGCCACGCATTGAGATGATAGTATCTGATGTCAACCAGGATATTTTTATGAATGTGACCTTCTTTTTTTTACAATACAATAAAGTGTTAAATCCCATAAGAGAATTCGAACATCAAACCCTATATTGAGCAAACAAGCGTGCATAGCAACTGAACCAATGGGCGGTTTTATAAGTAGAAATACTATATAAATGTAACAGTTTTACATTACTAAATTAAATTTAGTCATTTTATTAAAGACTTTTTAAATCTACTAAGCGCAGAATGATGTTGTATATTTTTTGCGCAATTTATTCAACTCCTCTGTAGACTCTCCCCAGACACCTCCCCGCCCGCCCGCCCTGAACTTCCTCTGTCTGGAATCAATCAGCCCGTCGATTCTGGATCAACCGAGAAGAGGGGTGGTTTTAATATAGGGTAGTTCAGGCATCAAATCCATTTACAACCAAAATTCCCTATATTTTTAAACAAAACATAACGAATTTGTCCGTTTAAGAATTATCCAAGTCAACTATAAAAATTATTGAGCAAAATTGAAATTTTCTAGACTTTTTTGGCATCCTTATTTTATTTTACAATTCAGGTATGGGGGAGAAATATATAACGTATGTTCTTTCATCTTGTCATTAAAAACAACAAAAGAAAATCCCCAAAACATAATTGCTTAAATATAGTATCAATATATACACTATAATAATATCCAAAAATTTTAATTTTGATTAATTAATTAATTAATTTGGAAATAATGCAAAGAATAAAAATATTCAATATGTACAAAAAATATTTGAAAGAATCTCCGCAAAGGTCAGACGAGTGTACAGGCAAGGGTCATATTTGAACCGTTCTCCCCAGACCGAGCAAACGTCCTACAGAGTGATGGATACATCCTCTTAAGACAGGCGTCAATCAACCCTCTGACGTTAAAGAATATCATCCCCATATACCAACAAGACTACTTACTAGGGAAAATATTGCTATCGGTAATATAACTACATCTTCTGTTATATACAACGTGAAAAATTATTTTATTTCTTTAAGAAAAAATAGGAAATACTTAGCATTTAAATAATTCAATTCTGACTGACTCTGATGATTAATATCGATGGGAAAACGAAGATAACTTAAACAGAGATTTTTTGAATAATATTGTATTATTAATTATTTTTACATACTTATTTAAAACTTCTTTATTGTCTATTTGTTATGACGTAGGATTGTCGATTTAAATTTTTATAAAATAATAAAATATTTAGGTGGATAAATGATTGGAATGCGGTATAAAACAAAACTTATATTAGAGTAGTAACAAAATGCCTACTTTCTTCATTGTATCATTCAAACTGCTTTGAACAAAAATCATTTTATGTTCATGCTGTATATTGAGGTATTGTAATGAATCTTTGTAAAATAGACCCATAACTTCTATTTTTAAGTTTTAGTTAAAGCTGTAACATTTCATTTGCGTAGAAAAGAATACTTTAAAAATAATAATTGAATTTTTTCAAATAGCATTTTTTCAGTTTGCTAATTCTGTTAACGACTAGGTGTTGTTTTTTTAGAAGTTATTTGCTATTAGATTTGTAATTCGTAACATGTTAGACAACGGAAGGTTCGCCTCTCCAGACACGCCGCCTCAGCTGTGATGCCTGACGGACGGACGGGGGTGGCTTGGGGGTGGCGGGGAGGATTACAGGACGCCATCAAAGAGAGGGGGGAACTTGGAAATGAGAAAAATTCTATAGGAAAAGTACCCCTCATGCGGTAAACCACCTCAAAGTAACGCGAAGGGAATAATCAATCGCTTTTTCATTTCATCAGTATTAATATTCGAATAAGAGCGATGATGAAAATATAGCATATATATATATATATATATATATATATACCAACAAAATAATTGTTTATACTAATGTGACTATAAACATATATTTTAATCACGAAGTTATGTGAAAACCTTTGAAATTCTTACCCATTACAAACTAAGAGAGACGAGCTAAAAATGTTTAATTTTCGCTATTTTGAATTTGTACGTAGCTTTCTAAATGACTTTTTTAACACTAAAATTTACAATTTAATTATTAATTTTTTTAATGGTGTTTGCCGTAAATTCTTAGAGTTATTTAGTGGTTAAAAGTTTTAATACGTGAATTTAGTTCTAGTGCTGGTTTCGTGGTTCGATTAAGATAATATTGATAATGGGAGCAAAAAAAGAAGCGAGGCGACATCCGCTGAAACCTGTTCGATTTGACGGTCCTGAACACGGAGGCTCCATCACATCGAGTTGCCTGTAAAAAACAGCGCCTCAAATGTGGGAACTAATCCATCTATTTCGGACAGCTTACCTGTCAATTGACCGATCCTCTCTGTTCAACGCACAGTGAAGACGCAGCAGTGCTGTTCAAACCGAAACGCAAAGTCGAGTAATTGCTTAAATAAATTTTGCAGAATATTTCATTTAATAGATAAGAGTGATGTAAAAGGTTATTTTTTTTAAATATTAGTACAGGTTTTAATGCCTGCTGATAATTATTTGCTGCCATTCATGATCATCTGGAGAAACAGCTATATTTAAAAATTTAAATGAACAGCTGTAAATCTATATAAGTATTTAGTTTATCTTATATTCGAGAAAACTGTTATTACATATTGCTTAGTACTATTTATTCAATATTATAAAAATAATAATATAAGACATTTTTGAGTAAAAATATTTTCGAAATTTATACAGCATTTTTCTAAAAAAAAATTATATATATATATATATGTTTTTTTATGATTTGTTAAAATTTTTATTCAAATTATAACAATTTAGCTTCTTTACTAAGATATCTTTACGAGTTTTATAAAAATAGCTTTTTTAAAACAAACAGTATAATTTCTTCCTCAAATCAGAAATTTTTGCTCCTGAAGCTAAATTTTAATTTTAAATTTAAACAAAACAAATGAAATATGATACTAATTTACCGAACTGGAACATATCCACTTGTGCTCACATATAGTCTGAATTCTCCCTGGCTTAATTTAAGAACTCCTGCGGCAGGGGCGTCGCAGGCCAGACGGCGGTCAGCGGAGCCCGGACTGATTGCTGTCGACAGACAATAAAGCCTCCACGGCGAGGGTAGTTCGGCCTTAATTGGACAAATTATGATTCCACCCTTTTTTTGCCGAGAAATTGCCTGCAACGTTAAATTTAACCTCTTTGTTAAAAGAATAACTGGAAACCCGGAGTCAATGCTTGCTCTGGTTGCAAATATTTGCAGTTCACTCTACTGCCTTTGATAATTATGAAAGGTATGCTGCGGAAAGACTATGATATGCATTTATTTGATTTTTTGATTAATTACGTACACGTATAATAATAAATACACCTAAATTAATACTAAAATTCACAAATAGTTGGATCGTACAATATAAAAAAAAAAAAAAAGTAATTAAATTAAATAAACGATTAGTTCGCATTGCTTGTATAACTTTGAGAAGGCACATCGGAAACCGTCCTTCGGACGACCTCTAGTGTTATTTTTTTTGTTGATTTCTCACAAAATCTGCATTAGAGTAAAACCTCGGAGTCTTTAATATAACGACACCAATCACGAGGGATCAAACCTCCTCCCGTCAGAAACCGCCGCTAATTTGGAGTATTAAATTTTTATGGCCTACCCGCATGGCTTTGAATTGGACCTTCTTTAATAAGGTGATTATTTTATCCGAAGTTTACCAAACTATGATAATCCAATCAGTACACATTTTACTAAACCGATTAGAATCATTACTACTTGTAAACAATAAATATAAAACGCTTTTTCAATTGAATACTATATATTTATTAGAAAGATAAGGTATAATTCGAGTTGAGAGGTTATTTACGTGTGTGAAATGAATGTACTTACTCGTATGTTATAATTGTTTCATGTAATAATTGTGTAATTTTAAAGCATTGAAAATAAAAAAGAATAAATTATTTTCGCTTAATATAACACATAAAAAGGTATTTAAACATACTTATGCAAAAAAATTGACACCCGTGAATGATTTACCTATAAATTTTTATTTACAAATTCACTCAGTTTATTTTACACATTGAACCGCCTCGTGTTGCAGAAGTATAAGCACCGTTGCTCGCCGACAGTATGGTTCTGATGCGGGTAGAGCAATAAATTTTTAAAAGATTTTTCAGTAAATATTTCTTAACTGTTCCCAATGATATAGTTAAAATAAAACTTATTGTATAAAAGCATTATATCATACGGATTACTTCATTTTCCCTGTATATAAAAAATAACAAACTTGATTAGACGCAGTTACTACTTGTTTTTTTGCGACTAAAAAATCCATATGAGATTAAGTATCACCCGTTAAATAAGATATTTTTATACAAACAACGAAATTCAGATTTTAAATAACTTTAAGTAATTAAAAGTAAGAAGAACCACACGTAACAAAGTTAAACAATAAAGTTTATATGAAGTATAAAAAATACATACCAAACTATGATAAATTAAATTATATTCATAAATACGTATATTTGCTGCCTCCAACATAAGTTTCTCCTTCTGGTACTTTTCGAAGTTCCTTGCGATAGTCTATATTCATGATACCGTTCCAGAAACTGCGCTCCGCTATCGGACGGTCTCATTCGTACAATAATTTCGCACAAATATTCTTTTCGCCTGCAGCGTTTTCTCGAAGCTTCCATCAGCTCCCGGTCGTAAAAAATACTGCAGATATCGTCAAGCGAGCTGCACTTCAATGCAACTGGAGCGATACGAGTGGTGGGCGATCGGCGGTCCGCGAGCCACCGGCGGCCCCGCCTCGAGGGGAAAGGCCTGCCTCCACCACTTCACCGCATTTTATTACTTCAAAACAAACATACGAAAAATATATTTCTTACTACGCAATATTATAACCCTATTTTGTTTACTTTAGTACAGAAATGATTTTATTTATAATATTGTTTTCGATCAAATAGTACAATGCCACGATATGAAGTTTCAGTGCTTATGAAAAATAAAATATTTTATTTAAATTGAAGCTATGAAGCTCACAATTTTGATTTTTATGTTACGTATATTTTTAATAAGTATTTATAATCGCACATTTGCCACCCCTGTGGTAACAGGAGAGGGGGTCGATTCCACAGCCAGGGGCGGGAGAAGGCGATGCCGGGAGGGTGGAGGTGCAGATACGCGCATATTTACGCGGCCTCCGGGCGATATTTTGCGAATTTCACCCTGCAAAGTGTTCGATTACAATTTAATGTTATGACGTCACGGGGCGGCGCGGGGCAGAAGGTCGCAAGCGCCCCGCCGCCCTGCGCCGCCGGCCCGAGGGGCGAGTTCCGCGCGGCCCGGGGGCGGCTCTGCGGGGCTGCAGCACGTTAGACGCTGCTGTGATTGCAGGAGGATGCGGCGCTGGAGTGTGCCGTTTGTGAGCTTTTAAAAGAAAAACACACCGAGCATGTCCCGTACACACAATACACCTCGGCTTCATTTCCGCACGTATGCGCGAGCTTACGCCATTGTGTATCGGAAAAGAATCGAAGAAAAAAAAAGTTTTAACCTTACCTACAATAACACTAAAAAAATCATATTTTTATTTAGCCAATTTATATTTAACGTTGTTGAGGGACAAGGCATTTGAATGGTGAAGATCCATTAATATAATCAAAATAATAACTTTTTATTTAAATCTTCACAGTGAGTTTATTAGAATATTGTTTTGCATAACTAGTTTCGACCCTATACCGGGTCATCATCAGATGCATGACTAAACTGACTAAAGTTAAGCAAAACAATATTCTAATAGACTCACTGTAAAGATTTAAATAAAAAGTTATTATTTTCATTAGATATAAATTTATATTTAAATAAGCAAAACGAGTAATTTTAGCTTGTATACATATTTTATTATATTTGCAATATTTTTTTGTAATTTAATTTTGGGCATTCAAACATTATCCATGTTTTTAAATAAAATTCATCAAAGCCCTTAAAAAAAATACGTTCAATGAATATTAATCTTTCGATTCCAAAGATAAAGAAAATATAGAATCAGTAAAGAATAATAATTACTTTAGAGTCGTGTTACATGTCACACTTTCTTGAGATTTAGGCACTATAAATCTCAGCCATCAATTTTATTATGGCCCCGCGAAACGGTGTCGAAAGGTTAAAGGCATATTTAATTAGCAGGTAACTATATGTGTTGGACCGAAGCTACTAATTCACATTATGTAAAGACAATTTCCACTGGAGCCTTATGAAAAACGGCGGTCGGGGGACATAAAAAACGATACTTATCTTTGAAATTTATCACCCGACCTTTAAAATCTCTGAGTCGCGTCAAAACTGAGAAATGCGTTTCCTGGCTTTGCAGATTTGAATACAATTTGAATATTTTTCTACCGGCTGTATTTTTTAAATTGTTAAGGTGCCTAATAAAGACATCTCGTTGTTATCTCATCCTGCTGACAACTCTGAAATATTGCAATATCACCTCTACTCCCGCTGGTGACATTATAGCTATTAATATTATTGGCGTTTAAGTAGTCCACTTTTAAATGAAACGACGAGAAAAATCTTCAAAGAGTTTTTTCACGACATCGGTGGCGAATTCAAATCCACATCTCCGTGGTTATCGGGGCTCGGGTGCTGTACCACATTAAATGGGTTCAGATTTTTTCTGTGTACAAAATGAACCCACATTAAAATGCGGTAATTTATTACTGTTTTACTGTATAAAAGAAACAAATATGTCAAAGTGCTGCTTGTGCTTTATTTCTTCAAATATTTTTTTTAAATAGGCTCATTGTTTTTTGATTGGTTGATATCAAAATTCAAGGTCGAACCATAATCGGTTGACACATCATGCTAAATTGTATAGTTATATGGAAATTTTATTTTTGATGTAATGGATTATGTTTATATGTTTTTATACTGTTCTCATTTTTTATGTGGAGATTTTGTTCTAGTTTCACAAATAATAAAGGTTTGTTATTCTTATTTATATTATAAATATGTAAATTGTCACTTATAACAGATCCCAGTTTCTGTAAATAAATATTTCACTACGTTCCTTATTTAGTTGTTTACTGTCAATAAATTCCGAATTCCCCCGCAACAAATAAACAGCGATCCTTTTGTGATGACAACGCTCTTACCAAAAATCATACAAAATCTACATTTTTACCAGACGCCGCCTTTGCCTTTTGCCGTGGAGGCCATTAACGATTTTTAAGTAATTAACTCCATTTTAAACTGTTTCCCCAGACATATTTATATTCGGTCATAAAGATATAACGCATTCCATCTCTTGATTAATAGCACCGCGTGTATGAAGTTATGTGTCGACCTGTCAATAAATATGTCACCAGAGAATCCATCTAATTAGGGCGACCTTTCGTTGCTTCGAACAGATCGCCACAGTCCAGATGCTCTAGCACGGTACAAGAAGATCTATCCCTCAAACTAAGCTGTTACGTAAAATTAATTTATTTATATAATACATAAAATAAATTGACTGAGTTAGAAAATCTCAGAGCTCTGTTTTTTTATTTTAAAATATTAATACAAATTAAACTAACAAGGTAGTTTTACTAAAACAACAAAAATCATTGCACTTTGATTAATTCATTTAATTGAAAGTTCACTCTCGAATTATTTTTGGTTATTCATAATAAAATAAGTATAAAAAACACAGATAAATTCAATTAAAAAAAAATATGAAAAATAAGCTCAAAATATCAGCTATAGAATTAATTAAATAATTACCACATATGGACTTTATTTCCATGATCAATAACACGAATTGACTTATTGTTATACTTAAAAATGAATAGTACTTTATTTTATAAACTCGTCAGTTTAATATTTAATTTCGTTTCGTTCGTTAAGTTATATTTGATATTGAGTTATACTTTATTATTGATATAACTGTGACAAAAAAAGCACAACTTTTGTTATTTTCAGAATTTTAGTCGACCTACAGTCCAAGAAGTGTATTTCTCGTGTTCTCTACTTGCAAACGCACCAATTAAGAGGCCAGCAAACTCGCCCGGGGCAGGTAAGTAAAAAAAACTCCGACCAACCGCAGCCACCAAAAAAGTAAAAATTTACAGTGACACTATTGATTGGTTCGTCCGAAATTAAGATAAGAGAAATTCAATGCCAATAAATCTGACTGCGTTGACAGCGCGACAGCAACACTAAAGGTGCCTGCACACGCTGTGTCACAACCGACAGTCGAACGGTAAACTAACCAAGAGCATCCTCTTTTAGATTAGTCTCATGAGCAAAACATAAAAAACCCAAAGTAAGAGTAGGCTAATGGGTAGTTACCGTTCAATTGTCAGATATTGCAGTATGTGTAGACAGCTTAAATATGCGTACACTTGAGTATTTTTCCGTAAAATACTAATGTTATATAAAAGTAAATCAATTTTAATATAAAATTTTCAAGCAGATTTTCAAAATTGTTATAAACAAACCAATATATAAATGTTTTTATTGATATCTATGAACAACGGTAAATTTTGAAGATTGCGTTCGAACCACTGTGTTCTTAAGTTACAGTAAATTTATGCAAATATAAATATATAAAATACTTTATTAAAAATATGATATATTATGATTCTAAAATTATTTCAACAATACAACTTTCTTAAAAATTATAGCGACTCATTTCAATGAAAATAAACTAATATAATGACATTTTAAAACAATAATAAATGAGTTACATAAATTGACAAAACATGCTATTTTAGATTATTGTAAAATCGTAAGTTATAAAAAAACTTTATTAAAAAATACGTCATTTCAAATATCTCCTTAATATTATGCATAGAATCGTGGCTACTATACAAATAATTTCTAATACACAAAGGGTTACATCATAATACTCTAAACCACTACCAGCCACTAATCATGCAGAAGATATCAGATCGGGAAGGAGGCCCAGATCCGGCTCTGGTGACAGGCCAGTTCTTGTCACCATACATCATCACCTCGCAGGCTCCTCCGGCGACTGGGCCAGTCACTTGTCACACCAGCAGAGGTCATACTTTCAATCATCCCGTTGGCGGTGAGGAGCTGCCGGTCCACCTCCGCGCTACTGTGCGCCGGCCGAGAGCCCCATCCGTCTTCCGTATCTGGAGCTGCTCGCATGCTTGATCGATTCAGTCCAGTTTTTTTTATAATTCCCACCATTATTTATTAGCAACATGGATTATGCGCGCACTTATCACCGCTTTTATCTAATTTGAATAACTGTTTTGTATACGTAAGTATTTGGGTTAAATATATTTATAAGCGTAATTAAACATAAAGACATTTACACGGTGTACACGCAAGGCTTGCAATATTATTTTAATCATATTCGTAAACCATACACCTAAGACATGTAAAAAGAAAGAGTCGAAATCGACTTCTCTGTACGGGGCAACGCATTAATCTTGATTTCCGTCCGAGTTTAAACATTTTGGACATTTCCAATCGGGTTAACGTCTTAAAAAAAACGTACGAACACAACACCTCGAAAACAATGGCCAAAAAGTCGAGGCAAAAAGTCTCCCGGCGCCAGGGGCGTACGGAGGACCGCCTATTCGATTCGGCGGATTAAAATAATTCCCTGCGCCGGGCGGACCGTCCGGCCCTTATCAGATTAGCATCGCGGCCTTCGTTAGCGGCACGCGAGCTGCTCGGGAGCGACACTTCAGAGACTTCTTGGAGAAAGGATTGATGGAGAAAAAAGCGTTTCTTTAAACAACGTTGTAATAATAAATTTAGTCCAGCTTGTTCTGGATATTTATACATGTATAGGGCGTCCAAAAAGAGTATCGGGTGAATGTGAATAGTGACCGTTATTGCGATATGCTGCGAAAATTTTTGGGCGCAGAGTTGCAGGAGTTTCAAGTTTCAAGTTTTCAAGGCCACTTACCATGCATCCAATCAATTAAATTAAGCTGTTAACGAATTATTCCCTAATAAGGTAATTTCACGTAAAGGTTACATCAACTGGCCTCCCAGAAGCCCCGACCGTAGCCCTCTTGACTATTTTGTATGGGGATACTTTAAAAGTAGGGTTTATGAGAATAACGGAATTGAAACAAAACATCAGGTCAGAAATGGCAGCATATTTGAGGGCTATGTGTCAGCGTGTTATCAGCAATCTTCGTTCCAGATTAGAAGAGTGCCAGCAGCGTAACGGTCACCATTTGGATAAAATTATCTTTTTGAAATAATTTCACATTTTGTATTCTTATAATCAACAATAAAAAAAATACTTGATTACTAGTAGTTTTTGTTTTACTGAACTAACAAATACCCGATACTCTCTTTGGACACCCTGTACATTATTCTATTCCAGAATTCACTGCTCTTGCCAACAGTAAGAATATATAGATAAAACATGTCGTGAATAAATAAATAAAGTATATGCATAACAAAACTGCATAATAACGTTAAGCTGTTAACGAATTATTCCCTAATAAGATCATTTCACGTAGAGGTAACATCAACTGACCTTCCAGAAGCCTCGGCCTTAGCCCTCATGGGCGTCATGGCGAAACTGCTCAAAGAAGTTTAAAATTTCATGTAGCGTTAAATAAATTAATATGTTGAAGTGAACCGCGTTATTTTTGTGCCTTGAATTGGTTTGTTTATTTGATCCTTCTCCCCTACAACGCGCCGCCTCTGTGCTGTCTCGCGCGGCGCCACTCGTCAGTCTCTCGTCACCTCGTCAAATGCGTGGCTGGGCTAATATGCAATACTTACTCTCAAATATTCTGACACAACGACAGGAATAGATCTTAATGGCGATGCTTCTCGTCGCCTGCTCTTAGCACTAGACATCCAAGACCAAGCAATTGGGCACCCTAATATAAACAAAGTGTTTTTAATGATATTCCTTAATATATAACATTATGTGAAGTATAATTAGACAGTTGAAGTCGTATGACTTCTATTATGAATAAACACTACATAAACCAGAGTTAGTGTACGATCTATCCAAATTTGATTTTAAGGTTTGGGACATAATCATCTAGTTATTTATATATATATTTTTACAGATATACTAAATAAAAAACTCATGACGTTATTATTGAACAAATTCGATAGAATAAACTATTGATAATCATAATTAATTCTGTATTTTATTCTTTAATTTTTAATATTTATAAATCAATATATAAAATGTTTCTTTTATGAATAATTTATATCCATGAATTTTTTCTCAAGTAACTATTTTTCACATAAAATAGAAAAATTAATTTAACCTATAATATTTTACAGATGATTTAAAATTTTTGTATTCATATTATTCACAAAAATGAATGAAACAAATAAATTGAAAAATTCTGGTTCAGAAGTTTCACGCGACTTGATTTTTGAGGCGCTGTGTATATTTGGACGACACTTTGTTTACGGTTCGGTAAAATTAATGACGCCAGGATTATAAAGATGTCCTACAATGCTTGATATCTCTCGCGACGCCGGCACAGCTCTTCATGAATCAGTCGTTCAGAAAGCGCGATGGAATTAGCCGCGGCGAAACACTCGCGCGACAGGCAATGAAATAGCGCGTGATTTAGAGTCGATCGTGGCAAAACAAGAAAATCGTATCGGGGGGAAAAATTAAAATCCCCACAATAAAACCGCTTAATTGCTCTCTTCCATTCATAAATCACGGACCGCTGCCGAAATACAGCGAAGGAGCCGATAAACTCGCCACAGTCGCGCCCGGAACAAATCTGGCAGCCCCGGGCGGCCGCTTGGTCTCCGTGCTGATCTTTTTTCTATACTACAATACACTGTAAGATACTATCATTTATACTCCTGCAGGTAAGATTTATGCATGCAACAGGCAGTGATTAATCAAAACTTAAAAACATAATAATAAAATATTTTAATTATTTATCAGATATATTAATTGATTGACACAAAAATATTATTTTTTTGGTGGAAATGTGGTTACTATTTATTTGTTTTTTTTTTTATGTTATTGGACTTGGATATTGTTACGATCAGCTTATGAAATATTTGATTTGCTGAAAGTATAGGTTTCCGCTGTTTTTGTTCTAAACGATTACTTTTAAAAGTGATTCTAAAGCATATATATAAGACCTATAAATAAAAACAAATTGGCTCAATTTTTATTTTTTTTTACCCAATGTAATTTTTCGCTAATAAAATTGTCAGCAAGCTTGAAAGATACGCACGTGAGTCTGTAGTGTTAAGAATAAACAATGTTAACACAAATTATTTTTAAATTAAAATAAAGCACAATTCTCATTACTAGGTTTCTAGAATTTTTTTACAATGTTTCTTAAAAAAAAACTAGCTGAATGGGTAAAATACCTCAGAGCACAAATGAAACCAATCTACGTTAACGTGACAAGAGTATTTTCTTTAAATTTTGAAGCCAAAATAAAGATCGTCTATTGATGTTTTAGTTTGAAATATCTAGTATTTCTTGTAAAATTAAAATGTATTTACACACATCGAAATATATGTCTAGTGAAGAGGTTGATCCCGCTGAAAATTCAAATCAGGCTTAATTGTCACTTAAGATGCACAGCGAATCTATTTCGGTCAACATTGCAAGCATGATATTACTATTACTGAATAAATACTAAGCAATTTGGGCACATAATCACGTCGCTCGCGACAGAATCCTCCGTCAGATCGGCCTCATCTCCGGCGCGAGCACTTCGGAGACACATTTCGTGCGGAATTCCTTTGAGTCACATTTAATATTCCCAAAGCCGATCTCGCAAGGCCACACGTCCGCGGCTCAATCAGCGGCCAATGGCAGCTCGTGGCATTTAAAATGGCGGCGATCGCGACAAAATGGAGACACGGAGATCCCTGGCGATTGTGTTTTGTTTGTTGCACTGAAGATCAAAGGCGTGATGGATCGCTGTCTTAGCTAACATGCTCTGCGAAAATTACCAGTGTGCGTTCATATGTTAAGCTTACGTAATATTTTAAAAGTAATCTAGATTAAGAAAATAATTTATAATATTTAAGCATGCTGTAATTATTGTGAGCAAACAGTTAAATTGAAAATAAATAGGAGCTCTAAAAATATTCACATATTCGATAGTTGTGTCACGTATGATTTTCGATGTTCATCGTTTCCGAATCTGTGATCGAGTGAAACTGATAAAATTAGTCCGTATACCATAATAAGTCGAAGTAATGCGCACCAACACTTTTATTGATCTTGAATCAAAAACCGGTGTACATTGAAATTAATAGAAATATATATCTAGTTCTCAAAGCAAAACAAATCGATGGTAAAACTTGCATTTTAACGGAAAGTAAAAACTTGATGTTAAATCTGTATAAAAAGTAGCGAACTCATATTTTTAAATTACATAATGACATCGAAACACAAATACAACGTTTGACGTAGACTGTTTTGTTTTCAATATTCGGATGGGGGATAAATCCGCCGAATTAATGGGAGCGATTTGACGTTTTTATAGAAGCCCGCGCGACACTGCCACTTTATTCCATGTCAAATTAGTATTATAATTATAAATTTCGGAACCATCAGCGGGTGTCGAGACAAAAGGTCAGCGGTTGGACTCCCGCCAGGGGAGCCGCGCTCCGGTGATGCTGCGCATGAATTAGATGAAGAAATAAATAGGATTACGAGAGATTGATGCAGTCTTCGGTGACAGTTATTTACGGTTATTGTTCAATAATCTGCGAAAGCTAGATAAATTTGGATGAAGCTAATTTGGCACGCCGACGTAGCCAGATTTCTAGAAATTTCTATTTAGCCAGTCGCTCACTGCTCGCTCATTTAGCACCGATGATATTATGCTTTTGGTTTTTTTGTCGATTTATAGATATTTTAATACTTTGACTTTGCAACATTTAGCGATAGTCGAAGAGTGTGTTATAATACGGAGATATATCTACGAATTTCAGCACAATTAAAGCCTGCTGCATTGGCTGGTTATGCATAGATTATCAAAAACATATTTTGAATATATTTATTTAACATTGAAGGAATCAAAAGAATAAGCTCTTAAGATAATACAGATCAAAACAGGAAGTTCACTTCTATATAGTACGTAAAAAAATTTAAAAACATTACCAAGTATTTGTAGTATAAAATGACAGTTAAAACTTTAATCACTTTCTTAACTCACGAAGGCATTGATTAAGCATTGTGCGTTGTTAATTTAAATGCAGATAAAGGTATGAATTAACAAAACAAAGTAAACAACACTTTCGGTATTTATTGCGTCCTGGACATGTGGCTCATTAGCGGAACAGAATCCAGGTGGCCAGGATGTGTTAGGCGCACTACCTGTGCTCTGCACCGTGTACGGAGGAGACGCCTGCGCTGTCACCGACCTGATCAGGGCCGGATTACATCTGACTACATTAAGGATATTCTGACCATTTTACAACATTAAGTTAACCAAAAAAAGTGTAAAATCTTCACAAAATCAGTTACAAGGAATCGACAATATTATCATTGTTACCTACAGTCAAAGGTGTTGTTGCAAAATCAGCTAGAGATACTTTGGAAAAAACAGCACCAAATCAATTTTTTTTAATGTAGGTATATATATATATATATATATATATATATATACACATATAAAGTAAATTAAACAATGTAAATCTATCGATCAAATAACTGTCACAAGTAGAAGAAGATTCTCCACGAATAAGCGCCGATGCTAGATCGCGATCAGGACACAAGAAGACGAAGCATTAGACCGTTATCGAATCCAACAAAGTATGAATCGACCCAAATTCCTGTCCGTCAACACTCGGACGAGATAAAAATACACGCCAAGTGCTCCTTTATAATAACGATAAGACGCGACGCAGAGCTCGGCCCCGACGCGAGTTCGGCCAAGATTGGCCTGCAATCGTTTACGATTCAGTTTTATTATCGATTGAGTGACAATTCCTCGGCCCGTCAAACTGCTTTGAAGATCTAGAACAGGTGACAAACGTCTCTAAGCCAGGGCTGCCACAAAAAAAATCACAGAATAATTTTTTTTATAATAAGTATAAAAGCTCTCATTGCACTCGTTCTGATATATATTGCTATGAAACATATGCAAGTCAGGGTTTTTCACAGAAAAAGTTTATTTATAATATTTAGTAATATTATTGTGCATCGCATTATTTATGGCATATATCGCAAAGCTTAAACAATCTTAAAGTTATCGGAATTCAAGATATATTATTCAGTATAATAGCTGTTTTATTGTCTAGAGCTGTTAATTGATTTAGAAAGAATCCAATATGAAATGGGATTGAATAAAAATGTGTCACAAGTCACGTTGTTTATTCGAATCAAAACGCAGAAAGCAGTCTTGTTAAATAGTTTTTAATTTGTTATGTTCAACCCTGCTCACCTATCACGCTCAGTCAGCCACAGTTGAATTAATGATAGCAAAGCCATCCATCGGGATGTGGCATTATCGTCATGACAAAATTAAAAAAACAGACAGTGCAACCATTGTCTGGGTTCTCTCCTCCGACCCGCCGTGACAGACAACGCAAATAATAATAATAAAAGACCGCCAAAAGTGACGTTTGACCGTGACGACGAAATTATGCGCGAAAACAGACACTGCAGCGAAAACGGGAGGCGGTCGCCCGAATTGAACGTGAGACTCTTTTCGAAATGGCAACCGTGAAAAACGAAATGGAAGACGCACACGAGGCGAGACTGGAGGTAATCTATTCGGACGTTTGAAGCTGATTATATCTTTGAATTAATCATTTAATGCAACGCACGTTACATGAGTGTTTTCTTAAGTAGATGTATGCAGGTCGAGAAATCTTACGCTCTGATGAACTGCTGTATTTAGCGTGTTATATAAATTTACAAGCTAGTATTAGTAGTTTAAATAAATACAGCTGTAAAAGCAAAAATATAAATAAACAGCTTATACCATATGTACGATTTTAATGATGGTACCACCATCTATGTTTGGTTGGTAGTATGAGCTATCAAAGTGGTGATAGCTCAGGGAGCTGTTTTGCGAGCCATGTGACATATGAGTCATATGACGGCGAATTTATGGCCTAGAGAGGGGGGGGGGGGCAGTAGCGTATAAAAGGGCGAGCTGGTCTGCAGCTCGTCCTCTATTTCTCTATATTCTCAGTTCTTCCCTATTCTCTTATTATTATGTGATATTTATATTGTAATAAAAACGGAAATCATAAAATCCGAATTTTAATGACGAACGAGACGTGCATCATAACTCAAAGTGAAAATAACGACCATTAATCCCGGTCGAGTAACGAGCCGAAGATCGAACAAGTGTGGGCTGAATTTACAACTCAGCAGGATCCACGCATGCTGCGGATCGGCGCGTCCATGGTCCTTCGAACTCAGATGTTGGAACAGTTTGTAACTGCATCAGGATGTCCCAAAACAAGACATCGTAACCGGAGCAGCGCAGTGCACGCATCATGATCAGACGAGTCATCACCAGGAGCCAGACGAGTGGAAGTCGAACTGAACGTGAGTACCGATCTCCTTGTATCACGTCCTATCATCGGAAATAATGCAATCTCATTATTGTCAGCATCGGACTTCCCGTCATTAGTTTTTTGTAATCAGTAGGTAGGTGATAGTTTTTTGAACAAGTGCACGTCGTTAGTTGAATTTATTGTTTTTAAAAAGTTTTAAGGTTAAAATGTATATGTTCGTCTCTCGTCGATAATTTTAAATGTTACAAAGTAAGTAGGTAGAACACGTGGAGCACGTGTAGATAATTATTTGGATCAATGCTTTGGTTAAAGAAATGTCATAATTAGAACACAGATGACGTTCGCGTAAGCGTGGCAAAATTCAAAAATTTTATTATATTATTTTAAAAAAAAATATTATATTAGTTGGAACATAAATAACTAATATAACGGAAATTAAGTAAAAATAAAGTAAAGGACTCGGTGATTATTAAAATAATAACGGATTCATTTGGCAAGTTTAAAAAAAATGGCGGAATTAAAAGAACTCATAATGAAGCGAAGATGTATTATGGGTCAAATAACGAGTTGTGGTAGTTACTTCGCTTCAGAATCCAGTAGCCTAGCACAAATACCTTTAAGATTGAAAAAAATGGAAGAATGTTACGAGGAGATCTATAAGATACAATCGAAAATAGAGTCAATCTCAGGTGTTGACGATGACGAATGGGAAACAATTGATGCCGCGTACTATGATACAATAGCGTTAGGGAAGAAGAGATTTAAAGGATTAGAGCCACCAGTTAAAGGAATAACCGGTGTGAAGGCGGTCGTCAAGTTAGAGCGACCGCAGCCAGGATTAGTTTCTGGAGTTGAGGAAGGGAACCGCGTCGTCAAGTTAGAGCGACCGCAGCCAGGATTAGTTCCTGGAGTTGAGGAAGGGAACCGAGTCGTCAAGTTAGAGCGACCGCAGCCAGGATTATTTCCTGGAGTTGAGGAAGGGAACCGCGTCGTCAAGTTAGAGCGACCGCAGCCAGGATTATTTCCTGGAGTTGAGGAAGGGAACCGCGTCGTCAGGTTAGAGCGACCGCAGCCAGGATTATTTTCTGGAGTTGAGGAAGGGAACCGAGTCGTCAAGTTAGAGCGACCGCAGCCAGGATTATTTCCTGGAGTTGAGGAAGGGAACCGCGTCGTCAAGTTAGAGCGACCGCCGCCAGGATTATTTCCTGGAGTTGAGGAAGGGAACCGCGTCGTCAGGTTAGAGCGACCGCAGCCAGGATTATTTCCTGGAGTTGAGGAAGGGAACCGAGTCGTCAAGTTAGAGCGACCGCAGCCAGGATTATTTCCTGGAGTTGAGGAAGGGAACCGCGTCGTCAAGTTAGAGCGACCGCCGCCAGGATTATTTCCTGGAGTTGAGGAAGGGAACCGCGTCGTCAAGTTAGAGCGACCGCAGCCAGGATTATTTCCTGGAGTTGAGGAAGGGAACCGCGTCGTCAGGTTAGAGCGACCGCAGCCAGGATTATTTCCTGGAGTTGAGGAAGGGAACCGCGTCGTCAAGTTAGAGCGACCGCAACCAGGATTATTTCCTGGAGTTGAGGAAGGGGACTGCGTCGTCAAGTTAGAACGATCGCAGAACGGCTTTCAAAGGAAGGCCAGAGAGATGGGCCGAGCGCCATCTCAAAAAGACTGCGTCGTCAGGTTAGAACGACCGCAGGAAACGGAAGCGGTGTCAAAACAAGATGACGGTTCATCATGTGTAGTGGCGCCAACAAAGCGACATTTTTCATTAAAGGAAAAAAGTCGAAATTTAAGAGAAACATATCTTGCGGTTAGAAAAAGATTTCTCGACTTAGAACTTCGGACTCAAGATAATAAAAGGAGAGTAGAATATTCAATATTCAGGTTAGGACATTTGCTGGAGTGCGACCCTCCCAGTGAAGATGAGTTCGTATCATCTTTACCTCGTCATGCGGCGTACAAACAGTTAACTGTTTGTACACCGCACGTTGTACGTAAGTACAACTACAAGGTTCAGGTAATTTTAAATTCATTCTACGTAGACAAGTTAATTACGGGAACTGACACCATTGATCAAGCGAAAAAATTTAAATCGGATTTAGTTGAAATTTTAAGTATTATAGAAAAATCATTAGGTAGTTTCCGACCTCCTTTCCTTAACACCAGCCCATTCCTGATCGGTACGTCACTAGTAAGCACGCCGGAAGAAGACGTACGGGAGACATCTTTCAATCGACAAGATCGATACAAAATGTTTACACACATGATTTTTTGTTTTTGGAATCGATGGAAACGGAGTATTTGGGACAACTACAGGAGCGGTCCAAATGGACCAACAAGGGGAGACGAGAGATCCAGCAAGGGGACTTGGTCATCCTGAAGGAAGACAACGTTCAGCCACTACACTGGCCGATGGGGCGTGTCACGAGCCTACATCCAAGAGCAGACGGCTGTGTGCGAGTAGTTGATATTCGCACAGCAAAGGGGAGTACTACACGAGTCCACAGAGTTGTTTTGTTGCCAATGGACGACGTAGAAAACAAGTCAGTGGAAGAAAACTCTAAAGTGAACGTCATCAAAAATGACAAGTGTTTATAAATCAGTGCTGATGCACTCAGTGCAATCCAAGAGGGATTGGAGACTCATAAGTGGAAAGGGGACCACAGTTTTAGATTTATTTTACTTTTGTAATTTATTTCATGTTAGGTTAAGCTTTATGATTACGAAATAACGTAACGAAATAACTTTAAAGTGAAACAAACAGTGAACGTCATCAAAGATGACAAGTGTTTATAAATCAGTGCTGATGCACTCAGTGCAATCCAAGAGGGATTGGAGACTCATAAGTGGAAAGGGGACCACAGTTTTAGATTTATTTTACTTTTGTAATTTATTTCATGTTAGGTTAAGCTTTATGATTACGAAATAACGTAACGAAATAACTTTAAAGTGAAACAAACAGTGAACGTCATCAAAGATGACAAGTGTTTATAAATCAGGTGCTGATGCACTCAGTGAAATTCAGGATGGATTGGAGACCACGGAATGGACTCCTAAGTGGAAAAAGGACCGCGGTTTTAGTGATTATCGTTTTTTGACTTTGTAATTTATTTTCCATGTTAGGTTAAGCTTTATGATTTATGAAATAACGCGGATGTAATGTCGATTAAGGAAGAAAAAACTATGAGATAGTGATTTCTTGGGGGGAAGTATGTACGATTTTAATGATGGTACCACCATCTATGTTTGGTTGGTAGTATGAGCTATCAAAGTGGTGATAGCTCAGGGAGCTGTTTTGCGAGCCATGTGACATATGAGTCATATGACGGCGAATTTATGGCCTAGAGAGGGGGGGGGGCAGTAGCGTATAAAAGGGCGAGCTGGTCTGCAGCTCGTCCTCTATTTCTCTATATTCTCAGTTCTTCCCTATTCTCTTATTATTATGTGATATTTATATTGTAATAAAAACGGAAATCATAAAATCCGAATTTTAATGACGAACGAGACGTGCATCATAACTCAAAGTGAAAATAACGACCATTAATCCCGGTCGAGTAACGAGCCGAAGATCGAACAAGTGTGGGCTGAATTTACAACTCAGCAGGATCCACGCATGCTGCGGATCGGCGCGTCCACCATATATAATATAATGATTTCCATTACTCATTGACTGTAAATTTAAAATAAACTGTCCAAAATAATATCATTACCTAAAAATGTATTTTTTAAATTCAGCCTTACATTTTTTCTTAATTCTATGGAATAAGAATACCATACTGGAATTTATATATAATATGGTACATATAAAGTGAAAAATAAATCTTTCCCTGCTTTCAGACTATTGAAAACATATGCTCCTTATTTAATTATTTCTATTACTTTAGAACGTGTTAAATGAAAAATGGCAATATTCTTAGTAAACACTGTACGTAAACTAGTTATTAAAATGTTTGGACAAGGAAAGTCAAGAAACTGTCTCTTTTCAGTTAAACCTCTTTGAAAGAAAAACACTTCAACAAAAATATCTTATCTTTGATAGTTTTTTAACTCTATGATACAACTATTCAGAGACAGCGATTAAGGCTGACCTCAGTTTTAAGTAAATAAAGAAATTAAAAAGAAGGTTAATCCACCACGTATTTATTATAAAATATATTTATTTACAGCGACCATGCACTGACCTTTGTTTACAGAATAGGACCATTACCATTTAAATAGACGTTTCTATCCGTTGTCCTCAAAAAGCTTGTTTTAGTTTATCCTGTTCTCAGTTAAGGGCCGTACGTTTGCTCAGCTAAGTGGTCCAGTGTAACCCAAATAGCCCAAAGAACGGCTCTCCTGTTGGCTGAGGAATCCGTCACTCTCCGGGCAGCAGTCAGCGGACTCATCTGCCGTGCATTCTTGTCGACAGACACCGTCTTATTTCTGGTGGATGAGTTTATTTTAATACTGACAGGGCTGGCTTCAGAGAAAACTAACGATTCAACCGATTGAAAATTTTTGAATAATCACAAAGGATGAATATACGGGCTTATGTGTCAAGTTATATTGATAGAACCAAATGCATAGCTAGTTTCAATAGGAAAAAAGTTTTTTTCTGATTATCGCTTTTCATTACAATGTATTATAATTTTAATTAAAAAACGGCGGTATATTTTTCCTTAACGTTGTGGTGTATTTTTATTATCAAATTAAAAATTTTATGATGAATTTCAGCGGAAAAATAAAAGTTTTTTTAAAAGTGGTCGGACATAAAATTAGCTTAGAATCACTGTCAGAATTATGACTAAATCACTAATTTATTATGTATCTCTGCTTTGTACCTCGTATCTCATTTACAGGTTATAATTTATTACTTGGCATTCCTAGTAAATAGAGGAATAAATATTATAAATACATAAGATATTACAAACAGTCGATAAACAATGATATAGGTATTCATTGTAGCGAAAAAAACTTGCGGTTATTTTGATATATGAGTATCCGAGCTTCTCCGTAAAGGCAGTTAGTCAATTCAAAAGTAAGCGGAAAAACATTTTTAAACTATCGTTGTATGATTTGTGAATAGTGACCGTTATCGCGATATGCTGCGAAATGCAGGAGTTTCAAGGTTTTGCCATATGTATCAATCAATTGAAGCTGTTAACGAATTATTCCCTAATAAGGTCATTTCACGTAGAGGTAACCTCCCAGAAGCCCCGACCTTAGCCCTCTTGACTATTTCGTATGGGGATACCTTAAAAGTAGGGTTTGTGAGAATAATTCGACGAACCTAACAGAATTGAAACAAAACATCAGGTCAGAAATGGCAGCAATATCGAGGGCTATGTGTCAGCGTGTTATCAGCAATCTTCGTTCCAGGTTAGAAGAGTGCCAACAGCGTAACGGTCACCATTTGGATAACATCGTTTTTTAGAAATAATTGTAACTACATATTTAAACACCGAAGTTTTAATTCAAGAGTTTCATTACTATGCAATTTTAGATACTCGGATGTTTTTAAAAAATTCAAACAAGTGGTACATTGAATATACAGAGTACCAGGTTTAAATCCCCATGGCCAAAGTACGCGGCCGGAGCGTTGGAGCACCATAACGCGGTACAGTACCCATGGACGTAATATTGAAAATAGGGAAGTGAAAGAATGAGCACTGGGGTGATAACGACCCCACTGAGTTCGGCGTGTAGAGTTCGCACGCACTACACGCGGGTATCGGTTCGCGTGATTTGTTCGGCGCCGCCGCCCTCTCGGTGCGGACCCCGTCCCGCCCATGGCGCGGTGTACTTTTTGACCGAGGCGCGGGCGATCAATCTTGGGCCCATAACAATAAATTATTGGGTCGGCGAAGATCCCGAAATAGATAGCGGCGACTTGTTTATGCGGCCCGCGGCCCGGCGCGCTCCCCGTCCGCCACTCCTGGCGTCCTGGATTAACACAAACGTCTAAAAATATGTAACCAATTATATTATATGCTTGGTAAATACGCACTTTTTACACATACCAGTTTATGAAAATGAAACTGAAAGAGCAGCATTTTAATCACACTATTATGTAAAAATATAAAGACACACGCCAATGAGGCATTGAATTAAGCAATTATAGGCGCTTGCTGCTGTTTTCATTACTTCAGAGGATTCGCTTTTTTCACTTTAAATTAGTAAGACAATTTATATAATAAGGTTGAACTATCTATTTTTCTCATACAATTAAGATTGAATAACGACTCTAACCTAACCAAACTAAACCTAACCTCCCCGCACTCCACATTCTGTTGCTTGTGCATGGCTGCCATTCTGTACCCTAAGCGTTTGTAAAGGATCGCTAATAGAGTAGTGGACTTGGAATGATTGTGGAGGGATGTGGTCTGGGGGGCTCCTGTTATTGCTTTTGTAGTTTGCTGCAGACGAAGTATCAGATCTAAACGCTATAGCTTTGTAAGTAAATGATCATATATGCTATTGGGCAGCAGAAATATGCAGACTTTTCCTTTCAATATAACACTGCGGAGTAAAAGGACCCGGGGACCCACTACACTATTTTCCTCTTAGAAAACCATGAACACTGGTTCAGCACGAGTATATTATCAGTGAAATAGGAGAGACATTTGAAGAAGAAGAACGACTCGAAGGCTAATAAGCAATAGTTTCAACCACTAAAGCACCAACGAATCATAATCATATTATTTAGGGTGTACTATTTATTAATCCATCGCTTGCGAGCACGCTTAACATATTAAATACTTAGATTAATATGTTAACATAAGTCTAATGTTTGTTTAAAAATGAACCCAGTCAATGTTTATATCAATTAATCGAACGGCCATAGATCAACATCAAGACAACATGTTTTTGGGGAGATAACCGATTCGCACATACATAAATAACAGCTGTAAATTAATTTTTATTACGGAGTCTAATGAACCGCCCGGACTCCAGGCTCATTATTTTCGATTTCGAATTAATCGAATGCTTAACGGATTAATTTGTTAGCCGAGCGGTCTCTGATTGATGGGACCTCTCGGTCGAGTCGTTTTTTAATCGAGGAATTTAAAACTCGTTGATTTTTGAACTTGGCGTATTCTTCGGGCGGTTGGCTACCAAGGCATTTGAACGGAGCTTGCTTTGTTGATATGCAACATTGCTGACAATCAAAATTGTATCGTTATAAAAGCATTTCAATTATAAAATAATAAAAAATTACTTAAAAACGCATTCATTGCACAAACAAGTATTGTTATTTTATTGCACGGTATTCCATGTTTGAAGAGTGCAAAATTTTTCTTAGAAGTCAAATTAAAAAAATGATGGTTGACTTTCAGTGCCAGATACTTACCATCTACTAATTTTACATGCAAATCTAAGTGTAATTTGCATTTGATTTTTTAATCAAGTTGGTCAATTTGAATAAGCGTTGATGGTGTAGAATTTGTTTTTTATTAATTAAGATAACAGGCACGATCAAAATGATTAGATCAAGAGTCTGCAAAACGGGAAAAATACCGATTATTGCGGCTCTCGGATAATTAATTAATTGTAAATATATTCAAATTAATGTAATGGTGAGTTTCGATTGCCACTGACAACCGTTAAGAGTCGAAAGCTGTGCTGTGTGCATGATTGACAACCGTCGTTACCATGGCAACCGCCTAAATGTCACACCAGGACGCTCTTTCTCACTCTTTCTTTGTACATTAATTATGCTGTCAGCAGTGATATAGCTAATAGACAGTCAATTAAGTCATGTCAATGCTCGAGGTGTGGAATAACGGACAGACCCGAAGTGGACAAAATGTTTTCCCTATTCAATTCAATTAATAAATTTTTCGATTCATTCAGCTCTCAACGAAATACTTTTTTATGTAATGAAAACCATATTTATCTTTTATTTGTTCAAAGTGGTTGTTCTGGTGTTCAAAACCTAAAATCTACAAAATATTTGAAATTCACATCATCTGTTACTAATTTACTACCCCTGACTGATTAATTTAGTGAGATAAGTCTATGTAATGTTTATTCTATATTATATTTATAAATAAAAAATACTGGTAAATAAAGCTATTTTGTTTATTTTGTAAAACATATCTCTGATTTTTATCGTTGAAGATGGTTATCTTTCAATGCTACCTCAGATACATATGAGATATTTTTATTTCATTCTGATATCGCACAGCCAATATTATTGCGCTCGTCTCGAGAAATTAACGACATAAATAAAACAAAAATGTAAATGCAATTAAAAAGATGGGACAGTCGAGGCCTTTCTTATAAATAAAAATAGCATTTCACGTATGCCGGGGCGGGTCAGCGGGCCCCTCGGGCCGGAGATTTACTCGGGCGGTGGGAATCGCGACGACGTCGCTCCACAAATCACTCCGCGAATGACAGGCCAGGTAAGGACGAGTCCTCCTCCTCCCCTGGACCCAGGAGCTGCAAGGCCGCGGTGACCAGGGGTCCTGCTCCAGAGAGGTCTTCTCATAACAACACACTTGTGCTTAAATATCCACTTACATGCTGAAACATAAACCTTGAAGAGGTATCGAAAAAACGTGTAAAATAATGAGTTTCAGTGAAAATACATAAATGTGTCCACATGTTAAAATGTGTGCATTATATTTGTGAGGTTTTTTAAAAACAATTTTTTTTAGTTTTTATAAAAAAAAACCATTTAATTGTAAGCACGCGGATTTTTTGATCTAACAGTGAAAACACTGTCTTTTCTGGTGGTTTTTCATATAATATATATTTTTTATGAATCACATATTAAACCAAGTTTTTGCAGTTAACAACAATATTACTTTTTTTTTTATGTAAAATAATATGGAAAGAGTTTATGTCAGTGATCGAACTTTCATCACTTATGGTGGCTTTGGAGCTGTCCCCGGATGCCTGTGGTCAACGCATGCAAGGTCATCAGATAAAAGCCAAGTCATGCGTGATGGAAATATTTCCGACGTGACGGAAATGCGATGAATTTATTGAGCTGTTCGCGTCGATGAATATTATGTGGGTCCTGTCGATGTGATGCTATCGCCGTTTTGTTTATTGCGATGATTCCACTGACAGTAATCCCTGACGATAAATTTCGCTTCTAAGACGTCGCGCTTACTGATGCGTGAAAGTTCCGCCGAGACTTGAGATTGATAACTGCTTTGGGAATGGATTCAGGTTTTCGTAACTGAGAATAATAACTGATTAAGAAAAGGTTTCAGGTTTTTATAGCTGAGAATAATAAACGCTCTGGGATGGTTTCAGGTTTTTATAACTGAGAATGATAACCGTTTAAATTTTTTATAACTGATTATAAATTATTATATTTATATCAAGGGATCTAATATGAAAAGCTTTAAAATAGCAAATAAAAATACTTAAAATCATATTGAGATAATTTTACCTTTGATTTGCGTATGTATGTGCATAGACCCGCATAATTAAATTATTATACTATTGATATAATGGGTTTTATCATTATTAGACTGTCAATCAAAAAAATCTGATTGACGATTGATTAAATTCTTTCATTTTTTTTAAGTAATAAAAAATATGAATTGCAGTATATATCAATATATAGTTAGTTAGTAGACTAAAATAAACTGTTTTAAAATAATCAACTAATAATTATCAAACGCATAGTTATTTCTAGATGCTCCTTTTTAATTATGTATGCAATTGATGCATGTTTGTCCTAAGTACCTGCGATTCAACTGGTTCGCTCTGATGCGATAAAAAAGAGCGAAAATCATTAATATTCATGCAAGTCAGGACGGAGATCGACTATTGGTCACAAGGATCTCGCCTACACCTAGATGCCATCAGCACATCAAAACTTGGTTGATTGATTTACATAGGCACCCGTTTAATAGAATATACTATAGGGTCATTGATTCATACGCAGAGCAAAAAAATATTTTTTGGAGTTTGTAATGATAGTAATCCAATAGTTTTATTTACCGGACTACGTTTAAATCTTACTGGATAAAAACATTTCTTTTAATTTGTTTAAACTCCTGTTTACTTTATTTATTGTATTAAATAAATGTAAGTAATTAAAAGCCATGTTTTTAATTATAAACTTCAATCCTTGGGATCACGCGTTACAAGTTACGCGGAGTCTTCGTGGAAGGAGTGCGGCGTATCTGCCATCTCCCTCGCTAACGAACAACAGAGCAGATAAGCACTATCGCCTCCCTCCTGCCCCTCACGCGTGATAGGACTTCACCTGGAGGACAGGTAACCGCACTGGGAAGCGCCACTGCGACGGTGAGCGGACAGGTGCTGTGAGATCTATAATTAGTGGAAATATAGCAAATATCCACCGGTTACCTTCTTAAGCTGATAACAAGAGACACTTGACCAAAACGTATATTTTTAATTAAAAACGTTGCTAACACTGTAGTCAATACGATATATTTTTATTTCATAGTAGTATATGGAAATAAGCTTTAATACATCTGATGTAGATAAGAATGATATACAGTAGACTGAATAGTCTGTATGTGCCTTTCCTTAAGTATAGTATTACTATGAGAGAGAATAATGCATATGCAAATAGTCGAAGGAATCTCTTAACATTTATTATAAAATTATGTGCACACATATATACATATTCATAGTTGTGAAGATGTGAAACTTTTAACACAAGAAAGTATAATTAGACAAAAAATGTTTTCAATCATAATTTATATTGTTATTGGTGTCAACTCAACAAATCGAATTTTTACGTTTAACATATAAGTTTTTTAACGCGTATTTATAGTTAAACTTAATACATAGATTGATGCATGGTATTAATTTCTTCATATATATATAATAATCTTTCAACTCAATCAATCTCGCCGACATGACGAGTTACGCGATGACGTCACGCGCGATCGTGCGCAACAAGTATTCACATTCATTTCTTTCATGCAACACCTCTGGAAATTTTACCACTGTCTAATGACCTAAAATGACTAATAGTTTGTTCATATATAGAATCGTATGTCAATGTTTGTCATCTCTAGGATTTATCTGTGAGTCAAGTGGCGTTCAAAATTAAAAAAATCGAGTTACGCGATGACGTCGTATGCAACAAGTTATGCACAGAATTAATCACTGTCCAATGATTTCAAGCTAAAATGACTAATATAATGTTCATATGGTAAAGTGTCTCATCCCGGGGATTTCTCCGCGAGTCATCGTGTCAACTCAATCAATCTCGCGTTTTAAATTCAAAAGTCGCCGACATGGCGAGCTACGCGATGGCGTCACGCGCGATCGCTATCCTCGCGGGGAGGGGCACAAGCGCCGACTCGAAAAAAGGATTCCCGCCTCGCCGACCGAGACATTCTTAAATCTCAGAAAACAAGAAAAGTCAATTAGTCGCGCGCTGATTTGTGAAGCTCCCGCCGGGCGCGACAAACGAAGCACCGAATGGCGCTGAGGGTCGCGCGCATGTGTGGCGGGACTGTGTCCCAGTTTTAATTTGGAGATAAGATCGAAAGCGAACGCGTCGCTAAATAAATGTAATTATTATTCATTTTGGGGCTGGCTGCTTCATTGAAATAAATAAGCACGCCGTGTACGTTTATCTTATGCAGATGTTTGCTATATGAATTGAAGCTTAAATAAATACATTTGAAATTATATTTTTTTTTCTAATAAATTTTCCACGCATATAAATATTATATATATAATATGTAATGTTAGTTAGAAAGAGTACAGTTATGTTTAAACTGTAAAATATATGATAGAATTTACTCACTGACAACTGGATATCGAAGTATGGTGTATGGTTCATCTGATTTATCTATTTTTCTTTATATTTGAATGACAAAAAACGTGAATGACTCACGATGTCCAAAGGATTTACTATTGTGATTTTATAAATGAATATTTTAATAAGATAAATGATGATCAAATGTGTAATGTTAGCAACTTTGTCATTTGTCACAACAATACTTAAGGATTGTTTGCAAGTCATCGTTCCGAGCTGGACGTTTTGTGTTAAAACTTTGAAATGATTATGTACACGAGTTAGCGATTTGAATTTAACATAGCGAATCAACTAAAAAAAAAAACTCTTCTTAGACTAAAGGACTGAACAATGGTGATTTTTGGTAATTTATATGTTTTTCCAAATCGATTTATTTTTGCTATACACGACATAATTCATGTGCATTCTGATATATGAAATAACAACAAACTGGATATTGGATACCTCTCCAGCTGGCGCCAGTAGCACCTCGTCCAGTAGCTGATGATGGGAGAACCCTGTTTTCTTATCAGCCGTGGGCTGAGGCTGCGCAATGATGGATGGAAGTCATCGAAGGCGATAGCCAACTCGGTCCGGCGATTCACCAGATATTAATCATCAGGAGAGTGGATTATTGATGAAGAATTGTCATCGCAATCGCAGAAACAAATTCAATTGCTGACTTCAAAGAATGAAACAGACAAACTAAAATACATTTTTTTATAGTATATCTCACTGAGAAATCATTTTTTATAAGCTCCTCTTTTTGTCTCCTAAGTTTCGATTCAAGATTGGGCTACGTGCACTTTGCTATCATAAACATACGCGTCTATTCAGTAAAACCTGATTCTCTTATTATAAGTATAAAAATAGTATACCAGAAAAAAATGATAGGGCCAATTAAGAAAGACTTCCGGAACGCATTTATTTCATTTTTAATCACTTTTCTATTCATTGCAAAGCTATAAAACGCAGTTGGTGAATATATTGTAGAATATTGTATTGTGGCCAGAATGCAGTGCTGCGGACGGAGCCCCCGGGGGGCGCACGTGCAAGTGTGCAGCCGATGAATTTATTTTAATTCCAGAACGCGAAATAAATCTGTCCCATAATCGCGCCGCCATCGCGCGTCTAGCCCCACGTTTACCCTATAATATTAAAATTTTCGATTATTTATTCGGCAAGGAACAAAGGGTAAGTAAAAAACGACGGGACATTCGGGCGAGCGGGCGCGCTCTCAAAACAAATGAGCACCCTTTAAATAAAAAGCTTGTCAGAACTTTGAACGATAATTAAATGAAATGGAGCAAAAATGTTGAGCGCACTTTCTCATATATAACTCCCATTTATTGTAGATTTCACGCAGAGAAAGCGGGCCGAGCATAAAGCTCCCCCTATATGCATAATTCCGCCGTAAAATATTACGTCTGCCCAGAATTGAACAGATATCCTTCAAAGTAAAAAGGGTGGCGGGGTCCCGGGACATTTCGCCGTGATTTATTGGGCTATAAAGTATTATAATTAAAAGCGGTGCCTTGGCTGCCGCCCTGGCGCGTTCTGGGGAGGGCGGCGCCCATAAATCTGCCCCGCGGACGGCGCCCGCCCGCCCCCGCCCCCGCCCACATACATTCAAATGCCACCGCACGTCGCCCTTTCATCATTCCGCAGTTTTTCCTTCGCCGCCCTGCCCGCGTCTCGCCCGCCCTCGACGCTTCGGTGGCATCGATTCCGTCTTCATCTCTGACCGCCCTTGCGCGTCGTCGACGCCGCCGAACGTCTTCCCCCCCCCTTCCCCCCTCGATGATGGCGATCATCCCTCCCCCCCATGATTTTATTACTTTCGGATAAGGCTCAGCGCGAATGCAGGGGAGGTGTTTTAAAATAAAGAGAAAAGTTAAGCGCTGATAACAAAAGTTATATCTTATTCATACGAGTAGCAGAATTTAGCATAATGTTCATAATTCGGGGTCTCGCGCTGACCGCCCGCCCCGCCAGTCTCCGCGCGTATTTAATACAGAGCGACCAGTATTTGCCTCCGCGACGTTAAAACATAATATAAAACGGGGCTAAGACGTAAATCATCCCTTACGACGGGCGGCCATTGTGTGACCCACCCCCACCTCCCCGGGACATGTATTATCTTTACGGGGTGCTTATAAAAACAATACTGCTATTGTTCGCTTATTTTTTTCGCCATTAGAGTTTTTCGTAATTGAACGTGTAAATGCAGGATTTCTTGCCGGTCCGCGGATCAGTTGAATATAATGGAATATTATTCCGATGCCGGACAAAAAGCGATACCGCTTCTTTATCCCATTGTCCTCCGCGTGGATGGAAATGATATATAATTGAGGTGTGCGCTTTCTGCTGAAATTCTAAGCTTATTGTCACCGCCCGGTGGGTGGAACAAACACTCGGATTTCGCTGTAAAAAAAGAGAGCGCGATTATTTGAAGAAATTTATTCCTCAGTGTTGTAATTTCGCTTGTGAATCTTTCCGTTTATACATTAAGCGGTAATTTACGATGTTTGCGACGTTTTATGTGCATATTTACTTGGCCGGTCTCCATTGTTTTATTTTTTTTTTTATTTTCAATTTATTCCAATTATTTGACATCAATATCATGAATAGAATAGATTATTTCAGGGAGCATGATTAATACTCGGGCTGCGTTCTTTCACAAAGCCTTTCGCCCCGCCGCTCGATCGACGCCGACTTGCTCGCGTCACAAAAAGCGGAGTATTCCAAACAGAACAATCCTCACATTCCAAACTTTAAGGTCTTACTTAACACGTATAATATGGTCTTTTCGGACGGACCCTCCCCCGGCCATTCTCACATTAAACTTCATTCATCCCGTGAACTACCTCCTTTAGATTTATAGGCTGACGTCATTCGGCAATTTCGTAGGCCATAGAAAGTGTAAAGGGGGGCTCACACGGCGTCCCGCGGACATATGACGTGCGATAAATAAACAATCGGGTGAAAAGCAGGCGTCAAGGCAACGTGGCGCTTTACTTATGTTTCTGCGATGTTGCTTAGGGATTTTTGTAGGTGTTTTCCTGAAATTTATTTCTCAAAAAACAGCCTAAGGAAATAAATTTTAAATAAATCCAACGTAATCACGTTAAATGTGTTATTTGTTTATATCGATTTGAAAACTTATATTTATTCAAAAATATATATTACAACATATATAACAAGGCTGATAATATTGTGTTGTAAATTTATCCGAAGACATACTCGTTACAATTGGGAAAACTTCACTAAATTATTTGTGAGATCTCTGTAGTAATTTTAAAAAAATAGCGAAAGATAAAATTACTAAGCATTTCATTGAATTCATTAAAATATCAGTTGTTTTATCTATTAGTTTGCAGAATACACGTAGATGGATCAAATATATGTTGAATTTCTATATAAATATTTTGTTAAAATAAAATCGGTTTTTCTCGGAAGTGTATTTAATAATCAAACATTTGAAAGAAAAATATATAAAAATTTAATTTTACAAGCACATTGGTTATATTTTGAAGATCAAGTCGTGTTAAACAAGGGTTGTCATGATAAGCTTATTTATTAGCAAAATAGCCAGTTTTCTTGGCGCTAAGGGTTTCCACCCTACGTTAGTCACCCCTAAAGCACCGATAGTTTTCAGAAAACTTTCATTTTTACAAGCGCGCCATAAGTCTCGATTGATATTCATTCGGCACTCGTAATGATTCGATAAGATGGACTTTTGTGTTTTATCCTCGGATTTGAAAGGACGGCACGTTCTCGCCAGACAGTCTTGATTTTAAAGTTACTTGCAAGTTCGCCGTGTATATATTTTTTGCTATGAAAAGTTTTTTCTCGAGTTTCGGTTTAGTTTTTCGACGTTAACGAGAGTTGCCTTAATTGCAGCATCCAAATGTGCTCTCTGCTTACATACAACACACAAACGTTTTTATGAGATTTCACGAGACTTTTTGTATGTGAAAATATTTAAGTAAGAGAATATATACCGAATTAATGAATGTTAAATTGTATGTTCAAATATATTAAATTAAGGCTTCAATGAACTGTCTTGTACTATTAGACCATCCGTTTACTTGGCGAATACACAATTTATAATTATTTTATTAAAATGATTATTTTGTAAAAAATATGATAACATCTATAATGAATACTCTTATTATTGAATTGAATAAATACTCTTATAATTGAATTGCTATATATTGACCGTTTATCTTATGTTTTCAGTTTTTTTTTATCTAAGATGCCTTCCACTCGTGGAGTATAAATATTTCGTTAAATAATATGAAAAATTTATAAATATTTGTAATTATGTAATTAAATACAAATTATTTTAGATGTAATTTGATTATTTCTTTTAAAACGTATTTAAAATCTCAAAAACAAACGCGATGTCTTATCGTGCAAAATACATAATTTATCCGTTTACAAGCTGGCTTAATTCGATTTCCACAGCTAACTTTTCACCAACACACGCGCGCTTGTAAGAATCAAACATAAACATCATGTTTCAAAATTCGCTGGCAGGTTTGACAAATATATGTAAGTGTTTTACACCAAAGGTGCTGGGGGCGGGCGGGGTTGGAGGGGTGGACGGGGCGGACGGTGCGGGGGCAGAACTGCGACTTGGCACGGCCAGGAGAACTGAAAAATTAACTGAAAAACACCGGAATGTGATATTTTTCAGAAAAAAATATTTTCCTTACAACAAATTCGTTACAAAAATATCAAATTTAATTAATTTAAAACATCGATGTGAACATATTATACGCACAAAATCATTATGAATTTTATTAAAATTATCGGAAATATATTTATTTAAGTGATGTTTTACTTTTGAAGCTGCATGTTTTTTTGATCACAGGTTAATTTTTCAGGTGAAATATCTTTGTTTGCGATTTCAAAGATGACTGATTTCGATGATCGATTTTCCGAGGCGGCGAACTTGGCACGGCGCTACGTCACGCGGACCCCCCCTTACTTCCCCGCCACTCTCGGCTTTCGAAATACCAATCAATCCCACTTTTAAAATTTGCCACATCTAACGTTTGCAGTTTGTCAGTCGCCGGGCCCCGGGAGGCCCGCCGCCTTGAAGCCAGATTTATGTGTTTACCGTATAAATCAAAGCGAGCGCCCCGCCCGCTAAAGGCTGCAGCGGGATCTCTCACTCCGCGAAATTATGTAATTCCGCATATTTCATATTTTGCATGACAAGTTGTATTCTTTTGTTTTGACAAGATACTTTGTACGCGGCGGGCGGGGGCGGAGGGAGGGGGCGACGCGCGGCCGGGGGTGGGGGTTCAAATAAAAAGTTATGCTTTCAGTGGAAAGCGGAGACGTGTAAGGGTAATTTATGTCCTTTGTAGCGGGACAGCTACAGTGACTCAATTAAGAGGGTATCCTTTTAATGAAAATATTATCACGGCTCGCATTTTAGCGTATTAATTTATGTTTGTTAATAAGTGCCGAGCTACGTGAGGAATGCCCGTCAGGGGAGCCGGGATTAAAATAACAGCCAGTTTTGTCGGAGAAATAAATGAAATCTTTGAGGAAATTAATTAAGGACGAATCTCTTTATTCGCCATTAACGCGACGGCGACGCAAATGTGATACAAGATATTTTTAATGACTCCTTGTGATGTGATATTTTTATAATTACCGGCGTAAATTACTTTTACACACCTAGTTTATGTGCATTCCTGACAAACGAGCTACTTAACGCATGTTCGCAGAATATTATATACAATTTGTCCCCCAACGCATGCATATTAAGATTTTGGAGTTAATAATGCTCGAATATCTCCAAGAAATATAATAGAATTATGACACGAAGTGTCTGTTCTTTACAACATATCAACTTCACTAAAAGAGCTGGAACAACCTTCTCTGGTTACAAATAACCAAATGTATTTGCTTGGTTTACAAAACTTCTGATATTTTAGTCGAACGTTTGACTCAAGATGGCATAAAGGCTCTCACCGCTTTAATGATAATTATTAGTAGACCTATCAAATAAATTGTATAACTTATATATTATTTTATGAAAAAAATAAGCTTTTTTCAGACACGTTATAAAAATATCTATTTCTACCCAGTTAAACATGAATTATTTATTAAATGCATCCTTTCAAAATGTCATAATAATGATCATATATAATAAAAAAACGTCAAATTTGTGCTTCCTTTATTCATTTAAATATCTGATAGATTAATAGCGAGAGAGTAGTGATACTTTTTTTTTAACAAGGGAACATTTAAATAACTCTCATTGTAGTAGCTATGGACTAGCTATAATCTTGAAGATAACTCATCAGAAGCATACAAAACTAAAATACATTTTACAATATATAGTTAAGTTTTTTTGTAAGTATTTTTAGTGACTAAAAATGCAATAATTTATTTCAGTATAAAAAAACCAATGCTGATAAAGTCTTTACCCTCAAATACAAAGAATTTGATAGTATTGTTCGACGACTGAACATGTTTTGATTTTATATTCCCAGTCACATAAGTTCACTATGTTAATGTGTAAATAAATCAAGAACTGTTTCAGTTAAGAAACAATAAAGTTTTAACTACTTCACATGTTGTTTAGTTGATAAAATCTTCACTATTAAAACTAAATCAATGTAAATTATCTATAAACGAATCAAAATGTTTTGTATGGCCTAATCGATTGGGCATTCCCTAGTAAGGCGAAGATTTGATTAAAGTTTTGTAATAAACACCTCGTTGTCCAGTGAATAGCACATTTGTTTACTGATATTGGTATTCTTGGTTTAAGCTCTTGTGCAACGTTTGATGTAAACACATTCAGCGGTGGGGAAATCTTTCCGAACATAATATGTTTTTGATACACAGTTTGTTATTTTCGTAAGTTTTAGCAACCGTTGTCACGATTAGATTTGGTTCCTTTGGTGTTTTTAGACCTACATCGTTTTGGAATTTCTAAAAAGCCTCTCGACACACATAAAATCAAATTTATTCGGTTTATAATTTACCTGTTTTTAATTTTATTTTATTATGCCGCACCGTTTATGGTTGCATTTATTTGAAAACTAACGTCTCACAACAAAGTTTAAATAAAATATTTGAAGCGAAATACAGTAATACCCCGCTTTACGCGACCCCGTTATACGCGGTTTCACTATAACGCGAATTTCAAATTTCGCTTTAAAATGCCTCGCATTACGCGAATTTCTTATTTTAAGAATGTGTATGGACATAATGTAGTCATTGACTTCTCTGATTAAAAACAGCGTTGGGTGTTATGAACGTATTTTACAAGAACGTAAACGAAACGCATACCCAAAAGACAATAGATGTATTTTTCAGTAAAAATAACATGTAATACTGCATAAAGTGTTCTTAGAATTAAAGTGATTGATTCAAATGATTCGTATTTTTTTGGTATTAAGTTTTGACTATGTATGTTTGTTTAATCGTAAACCCCGATATACGCGAATTTCACTTAACGCGATTTTTTCCGGAACGTATTCCTCGCGTAAAGCGGGGTATTTACTGTATAAAAAAATTAATATTAAAAATTGTAGATTTTAGTGGCTATTAATTATATAACGTTATTGGGTGCTATGGCATGATTTTTTCCCGAACGTATTTCTCGCGTAAAGCGGGGTATTACTGTATATAAAATACGGATTTATAAGTGGCGATGCATTATAATTACAGGATTATTTTTAAATTTAAGTATTTTAGACCTAACAAGAGGGGTCACCTGTGATGCGGGCTATAACCACCTTTATCAAGTTATCTGCTATCGGAAAACAAGGTATACCAAGTCAATAATATATATGAAAGCATTCGAGTAAAATTGTGCATCTTCAAAAGTTTTATTCCATTCTTGAGATGTAACCTAATATTTCCACACGGGATGCGTGTCAACATTGATACAAATTCAAACGTTTACGCAACCATCAGGCGGTTGCACCCCCGCGGGCCCGCCGGGGCGGGAACGCAAAGCAAAAGGCTCTTGGGGGTGGGATCTGTAGATTGTCGCAGGCAATTTGCCGTTATATCTATCAGGCGCTTTGTGCGCTCAATCTCGCGCGAAACAATTGTCTTTGATGTCTGCCGAGACCCGCCGCCGAGGGCCGCGTAATACCCCGGTTTAAGTATCGCTTGCAGATTATTTGTTCGCACCTTATGACTGCTTAATGTTTGCGTTATTCGGGTAATTGGCTCGTTCATTATAACGCTACACTCATACTTTTTATGTTCTTTGAAGTGTTAAGTCGTTTTTGAAATTATTTTATACCCAAAATGCTAGCAACAAATGACGTTTTCTTTTGGCCCACGGACCCCTTTTCATGGTCAAAACTTGCCCATGGACCCCCGTTCATAGTCAAAACTTGTCTACGGACCCTGGGTGAAAAACTACATAAATTCATATAATAGACTAGTTGGTGCAAGTATCGACTCTATTGCGTTCCTGTATTAACCTACCTGACTCACCGCGATGCCTGTTATTACTTGTATTTTATGCTCCTGTCTATATTTATATTTTACTTAGGACGTAAAAATCGCTAATAACGTATTCATTGTTATTTATTTTAACTACCATATAATTAAAAATGTGTCACAATTTTTTTATTTTATATTAAACCTTGCGCGGACCCCCTGACGTTGTTCAGGGGGTCCGCGATCGATCCCCCAAATCAATTTTAATTTTCTAAGGACCCCCTGAATGATCCCAGGGACCCTCTGGGGTCCGCTGGGACCACTTTGAGAAGCACTGATTTAGACTCTTAAAAATTTACCCAAAGTTTTAAAAATTGAATAACGTTGATATATATATATCTTTGTTATATCAATAAGTAGAAAATGCAAAGTAATTATTTTCTTTAATCGAAAAACATGTCCGAATTTTTAGTCGAATTTTCCCTGCTGTTGTATCGGAGGAAGGCTCTAGAACAACAAAGATACCGATGTAAGCCTGAATACTTAACTAAGAAGAAAGACCGTTGGTTTTTATGGGTCGTTAAATGTAAGGAGGCTTTAGAAATGACCGAAATCATAAAAGTCGCGCGCCCTGGACCCTCCGTCACCCGATACATACATCAGGGGAGTTACACAGTCTGACTGTACCGTCAATTTATTATAAAATCTAAGAGTTATGGGTGTAATTTTTATTCAATTTATTACCTGTAAAACAATCTATTATATGTTTTTATTGGTATTGGATAAATAATTTATATATTTATCCGAGAGAATGTGAACTTCGGTTCTATTAAATACTACTTTTATAGACTTGAAGCAAATATCGCCATAGTATATTGTATTCTTTATTAGTTTGAAAACAAGTATTAGAATACATATCAGATATATTTATTCTAAACATAACCGTTATTTAAGAAGGCCTTACATAAAATAAAGAACATATAAGACATCTCATTTTAGCAGATTCGTAAAAATATACATAATTGTACATTGGTATAAATTTTCATGAAAATGTGTCTGTGTGTGAGATATCCGTTATTAAACATAAACACTCACAGCGGGCTATATAAACACATGGATAGATCAGTATCTCCGTAGTAGAATGCATTTGGATCACCAACGATGACCGGGAAACTGTGAAAACCGCGCATCCCACTTGGGGAGAGTGTCGTAAGTAAGTCGGCGCTATTGCCGCCAGATCTCTATCTAGTCTATCTCGACCGGGGTGGCGCTAAATTTCCAACATTATCTCGAATAATATTCATAAATTTCATAACATCCCGAACATTCCTCGACGCGGGGGTTTCTCACTCGCGCAGCCAACAGAAAAATAAAACCCCCGGGGAGGATGTATCCAGGGGTGACCAATTATTCCACCCCTATGAAGAGCGTCTCATAATAATTCGGTTGATTGATTCGATGTTGAAAATTATCTGTGCTACAATATCTTAATTTATTTGTGTACAATTCTAGATAATCTTATATGCTTAGTTATTTTAAACACATTAATAAAATAATGTTTAAGATTAATAAATATTGTTTACAGACAAAAACAGAGGAAAAAAGCTTGTATATAATTACAGTCTTATAATTTATAATAACTTCTGTATTATATAACCTTTTATTTATTAAGTAAATCATTTCTTAGTTGCTGAAACTCTTGCTGATACATGCGAGTATTTTTTGCATATGAAAGGGAATTCACATACAATAAATGCTAGAAACATAAAACGTTTCCGGTCATTTCAAAGCGCTTATTTTTATAACGTTTATCATGTATAGAACTTTGATTACATCCTTTAGTAGTGTTAACGTAAAAAAAAATATTTTAATTAATAGTAAGAATGTGATGCGAAACTATAACTCTCACTTCGATCACTTTTAGAGCAGCTTCCGTGCAGCTGAACAGTAGATATAATCATAATCTCCCACTCAAGGCGCTCTGGCTCGAAAGGTTGGCTCCGCCTGCAATAAGTGTATAGGAAAACGACGTCTCGTGTAGCCGTTAGTGCGGCGATTTATTGTGTACTCCGCATCTCAGCCTCGAGGTTCAATTATTATAAATATCAGTGAGATGTGGGTCAGGACGCTCGTTCAAAGCAATGTGCTAGGGCGGGGGCGGGGGTGGTTGGGGGTGGGGGTGACACTTGTCAATCGATTGTCCGCCTAGAGGGGCGGCGGTGAGCGAAAGGCGACTGCTGCTTGCTGAAAATTTTCTCGCCGATAGAAAAGGGGTTTACTATAAAAAAATCTACGAACCTTTCTCTGGAATTTTTGACTTAAAAAAGTCATGGTTTATACATGTATCATTAACTACGCTCGTTTTAAAAATATATTTACCAACAAATTAATAAATCTGTATTTTGGGCAAATGTGTATTTGTCCCGTTAACAAGTCAAAGCTATTTTTTTATGCTCTTTAACTTTCATAAAGATTAATTAAAATATTTTTTATGCATAAATAAAATTGAAAAATTTCCTTAAAATATTATTAGTTTCTAAATTCGAGACTGTCCCCTTGCGTTGGTACAAGCCTGACTGCACCCCTTTGCAATCAATAGCCGATGATTGATATGATTAGCGCTCATGGGGTGGTAGTGGGTGCGGGTAGGAGGGGAAGGTACTTCCACCCCCTCCCTCAGCTGAGTGACGAGCGTCACTCATTCCGTGAGGGGATTAAAGTTTGTTGTTTAAGGGTGGAATTCGTATCGATCATTTGCGGTTAATATTAAAAATAATTAAACATTATTATTATCAATATAGATAGCGGATGTGTGTCGGTTTATATTCAATATGAAGTTATAATAAAGTATGGTCGGATTCAATGTATTAAAATAATTTATATCATAACAAAAATATATAAATTTGGAATTCTGCTGTAGAGTGCACGGTGATAATATAAAACAATGTATGCGCTTGCACCGGTAGAGTTTATTTGGCAGAAGAGTGCACGGGACAGAAAATGTTTATGTCGCATCCGTGTTTGCTAAGAAATACAAATGGGTGTCGCCAGTTCCGTGTCTATTTCCCCACCATCGGTTTTTTGTCAAAAATAATTATCCAGTGGACTTTGGCGAGTTCTGTGCGATATTTCACGCAAAGGCAACACACCGAAAGCGCTATCGCCTGTTCGCAAATTTTCATTTTGCAAAAACGGAAACCGGGAGGAGTAATTGAAACTGATGATAATAATTTATCGATTAAAATAGTGGGAGTTTTGAACTGTCGTTTGAATTTACTAGCGTTTGGTTCAAAACAAAACCGCAAATATTTGATAACCTGTCAGATATATTACAATGAGATCGTTTCGATACTTTTGTCGGTTGTAAACAATGGAGAACGATATTTGGATAGAAGGGTGGAATTATGCAGTTGATTCACCTGTTTGGAGATCTCGCTGCTAGATATACTTGTCATAGCGGTGAGATAATGTCCGGAGGAAGAGAGTATAAGGCAGGGATAGAATCGTTATTTATCGGAGTATACATGTAATTATTTTCAAAAGAACTTTGTAATATACAGGACAAACTAATAAAGCTTGCAATTTAAGCTTCAAATACGGATAGCCAAAATCCTGGGAGGTTCAAGATAAATAATAATAATTTAATCAAATTTCTAATCTGTGTAGATTTGCATATTAAAGCACAATAAACCAGTATGGCTGAAAAATTCAGATTTTTATAAATATTAATAAATTGAATGTAATTGCAGGTTTAAGCGGTCGTTGTTATTATAAATACTTGATTATTGAGAGTTATGCTGTGTTGGAACCCCTAAAATTATCCTAGTTTCAAGACCGAAACGTAGAAACATTGAGAAAATATTAAATAAAATAAAATACTTATAGCACGCTAAAGCTATTTTAAAAAGTTTATTTATAATAGTAGAGTGATAAACACATTGATTGGGGCTAGCTGGTCGACGCGGGGGACAGAGTGCATCGGTGCATCAACGACTGCATCCATTGTCGGTGAGCCTCTCATAAACCTGTCAAGCTGCAGAATTTGACTTTTAAAAGCCGGGATCGATAGAGGCTACAGTGTATTCGGCGTCATTGAAAATACATTAATGCCGTGCAGATAGCTAAATTTGAACCGATTTTCAATGAAATATCGCATCAGTTTTCAAAATGACGCCGGATTTCAATCGCCGAGTGATGCGCGCCCGCCGATATTGGAATCGGCCATGCTTTTTTAAATACCTGTTACGGTTGAGCTGCTCGATTATAAATTGCCGATATTTCTGGCTTACCTGAAAAAAAAATAAAAAATTCACGAATTAGTTTTTTTTATTAAATAATTTAATTATTATTTACAGCATTATTTATAATCAGGCTAAAGCCAGGTAAATTCATTCATACGTAAATAGCTTAATTCGCACAAATATATCAGTCAGTAAAGTGTTTTTTTTTTATTGCTTCCATAATTTTTCCGATGTTGCATCTCATATAGTCTTCTTTTGACTAAATATAATATAAATGTAATAAAAAATATATGGACGTTTCAATAAAAATTCAGAAATATTACAGCTATATAAGTATATCCAGATGCTTAAAATATTTATTTTTATTAGTAAAAGAAATATTTTCAAAAGTTTATATGAATGATTTGTATAAATTTCAACCCTAATAAAGTTTTCAGTGGCGGGTATTTCTCATAAGTTCGAATGTTCTCGGATTGGAATCTGCCAGGACGCCCGCGGCGCCGACGCCGACCGTCTCTGGACATACGTGTCCCTGCAGAATAAACGTCGATCACGTGACCGTCTCTCACCCCCGCCTTGCCCCACCCCCGACCATCCCCCGACACTCGCTCCTCAGAAAAGCGCTCCTAGCCTTTCACGCGCGGATACTGACTTACGGGATGTAATAGGAAAGATTTATATATATATATCAGATTCTTACTTAAGTAGCTTGTATTTAAATATATCAATCATACTAATCGTCTGTAGATCCAATATGCTTGTTGTTTTTACTCTTTATATAAAATGCATGAGAACTAAAATCAATTCTGAAGTTGTTTGATTGCATGCCTGTTCTCTTTCTTCCAGTTCATTCATGTTGGAAACAATTAAAAATAATACGTATTTAAGGCCTGTATAATATTTTCCACAAATAAAACTACCTCTGTTTTTCATATATCCCTTGGGAATTAGTCGTGTGTATGATTTTAAAATACTAAATAACGATAAGCGTTTTATAATTAAAATCCCTGATATAAAAAAAATGTCACTTTGTACTCGCAGTATAATGTCGCGTAGGATTCATTCAAAGTCTTCTCAGCGCTTTTGTGTCTCTTCTCGCTTCAGTGATGGGACGTTTAATTAGTATTTTTAAATAAAAAAAACTATTCCTCGAGGCGTTTTCTTTTTGAACGGCTGTCTTAGCTGAGCGACACCGCTCCCCGGCCCGCGCACCCCCTGCGCCCCGCTGCAGGTGACACCCCCGGGCCGCCCAACCCCTCGCCTGCCCGCATTGATCTGACGCGCGCGCGGACACTGGCCGCTGGGGAGCCTGCACTTGGACTTGTTCTTATTTCCCACAGAATTAAAACATCTCAACTGTTTTCAATTGATAAAAGAATCGGGCTGATATGAACCCATAAGAAAAATATTTACACTCTCTCGTAAAAGGCCCTTTGAGTACGAATATATTTTATTCCAGTGAAAGATATTAACGAATCAATCAATTGATCGGTAGTATTATTATTTAAAATTTTATAATGGTGTGTGTAGCCAAAAATTAGTATGCTAATCGTCACGTATTAATGTATCCCGGAACAAAGTGTCGCCCAAGTGCTGGGCGCAGAAAGTAGACTGCATGCATTTAGATGCTAGAAATGTCAACCGAGCCGGCGGGGGCGGGGGGCCTTGGGGGCGGAGGGGGTAGCTGGACACAAGTTGAAGACTGTCCCGTCTGTTCCCGACAGCTGGGGGGGCGGCGGGGCAAAGCGGCAAGGCGGGGGCGCGAGGGGGCAGAACACCCCGCCGGCTCCCGGAGCTGTGTCACTCAATTTTATTCGAGAGCGACAGAGGCGGCGGGCGCCTCTCCCGCGGCGCGGAGGGAGAGGCAAGACGGCCGGGGGTGGCGCGGGGGCAGTCGTGTCCTGGCAGGGGGATGATTAGACACAATGTCCGCCGCGGGCATGACAGCTTTTTATTACGCGCGCGGACATATATTGTGTGACTTTCGTCAGGAACAGCTGAGATGGTGACAGTGTATTAAAAGGACGTCAGCGATATGAAGACGCCGGGAGACGTGCTACTTTCTACCTCGCTGTGCGATGTGACGACCGGACATATTGTTACTTTTTATGTTGTCTATAAATAACAGAGAACACGCAGCTCAAAAAAATATTATAAATATTCTGTATACATTTTTTTAAAACCATAAATTAACCTATTGAAATAAAGTGTAAATTACTTGTTTTGGCATGTCATTCACGTTATTTTGATAGCTTATATTGCATTTTCAGTCAGTATTACTTCTTAGTGTTACAAAGCCAAATAGTAAATAGACTTTATTTTATTTATTTTTCAATTTAAAAATTGGTTTAACGTTATTGTTTGCTAAATATTTTAGTCATTCATTGTAGTATAATATCTGTTTTTGAGTATCTTGCTGGATCTTTCAATTGTGATGATGGGCAATGTGCCAAGAAAACAGATAGGCAACAATCTACGGTTAAATAGAGAAATCTAATCAAGAACCTGACAAATCATCTGGAAGAGCCGTTATAAAATAGTTTTTAATTTTTAGAAAAACGATATATAAAGAATTAATTATGAATCTACTGATTCCATGAATAAAAAAATATTTCATCAGTTTATATAAATATTTATAAATATTTAAAATAACTTTATAAAATCAGTTTATAAAATCAAGTAAATTTAATCACGTATGCATGACTGATGTTCAGGATCTTTAAGCTGAACTTTTCAGCATAGTCTTAAATATACAGACTTCTTCGTTTGAATAGAGTAATACCTTCCAAAGCAACAGTTTAACAAGCATGTACATGTGCATGTGCAGGACGAGAAGCGGGGCTCATTGCTTATTCAATGATGCATGCAGCCCCCTCGACCGCCGCCCTTCCCCGCCCAAGGACCCCCGCCCTGCATCAGACCTCTCAAGGATCGGAAGACCCGCAATCACTCCGGAATTTGTCATTTAAAGTTTTATTATACTACCTAAGCAAGTACAACTATTTTTTCTTGACTTAATTAAATCATTGAACGCGATTATCATGAATACCGTGTGATGACTTCTCGTGAGATCGCAGCTTGGACATATAAAAAAATGCGCTTAATATTAGAACAATTAACTTATCGCCAGTACAAAGAAGACGCTTCGGACTATTTATTATAAAATCACAAACATGGTATTTCTAAACAATAAATGTGAATAAAATAAAAATCATATTTTTGAAAAACGTGTGTATATTAAATAGCTTTCAGTATATATAGTGAATTTTAAAATAGCAAAAAAAAAAACGTTTACAAAAAAGTCGTTCGAAAACACATCCTGTAAAAGCTTCATTCTAACAATGTACATAAAGCATTCATTTAAACTTTGTATCTCAGTATCGCCCATCAGGCTACCTTACCCTGCCTTCTAGTGCGACAGACAGAAGGATTTGTTACCCTACAAGGCTGGGGGCGGAGGGGTGAGACCTCCCGGTACATTCTTCCCAGAAATAAAAGTCGCAGAACTTGGTCCGAGCCGCTCTGAATAGACGTACAGGACTGCTTTATTGAATAATGAACCCGAGAATAATGCCTACGATTGCTTGTGTTATAGATGGATGTATTCAAGACGTTCAATTGAGGATTTACTTATCGATAATGTATCTTATATTTATTGAGAATATTATATTTAAATATTATAAATTTGTGTTTGAATAAATATTGAAATCTAACAAAAAACACAATAAACTTGATACTTACTGAGAATTACATACTTCATAAAACAGAAAAATACGTTAAGCTCTTAATTAGAAGTTTTGTTAGTTAGAGAAAAACAAGTTTTTTCATTTACAGTGAAATTTATATCCTTCAGTGAACACCCCAAGGATCTGTGATGCACAAAAGGATTCTTACAAATTGAAATTACAGTGATGCAAAACTACTCATTTTGGTCGATGCAAAATATTGTATTGATTATGGAACGAACTGTATTTCTTTAAAAGAATTAACAAAAGTAAACAAATAACAGGCAATTAAAAAAAAGAATCGAAAAAATAAATACTTATAAATGCTTAAAAACTTTCTGTGATCAAATAACTTGCTTTTTTCTAATTATATGAGTTTGGGATTCTCTTGAAAAAAAAGAGATTTTTTAACTACAGCACCACTGAGTGTGAAAAAAATTGTACTATTAAGTTCAGGGATCTCAAGAAAACAACTTAATATTATACTTTTAATCTGTGATTATTGAATACGTAGAAGTGTGTCTGAAAATGAGAAGGTGGGTAAATATTTTACGCTGCAAGTTTTATTCTAAAAAATAAAGGAAAAATATAATTTCACTCAGTATGCGATAGGTAAGAACAAAATAAACTTCGCAGTTTATTAGCGTGTATCCAGAATGCTCATCTCGTCAGCTAAAATTCGGAAAAGGTTTTCTTTTGGCAAGTATCAGAAGTACAGGAGGGAAGGTACGTAGTTTACATTCAAATGATCGAATTCGATTCCGAGGCGGGGGCCTGCGACGAGCCCGGGGGCGGAGGCGGGGGGCTCCGCTCCCGCGGGGGCAATAAGGAGGACTCCGGAAACTAAAATATGCGACCGACTGGATTATATTCCAAATCACGAGCCGATTTTTTGGTACTTCAGAATGTACCGCGACCGAAAATACGGCTCACTCGCATATGTGCCTTGTGTACGCAAGGCGTCCCCCGAAAATGTTATACACATGCTCTGCAACATCGTCCTCCCTATTGCTTCGAGAAACACGTTTATTATTTTACATTTGTTACTGGTACACTGAGGCGTTTGAAATGTGTCTGTATAGGAAAATCCTTAAGATACCATGTGTCACAGAATGCGCGAAGAATGAGTACGAAGCAAATGTTCTCAGCATTCTCCAGCTGATTGTCTATGGAAAATATGAAGGAAAAAAGAGCATTGGCTGAAGATCGAAAGTGCAGCCGAAACGGTGAGAAAATGGTCACGAGGAGAAGACTGGTTTATATATAAGACCTGGTGTATATTTACATGTGTGTGTTGAACCTTTCAAATAGTAATGTAGTCACTTAAACAAAGCGCGAAATTGAAACCCCACGTCAGGCCGCCGCCAGGAATGTCCGGGATCACTCCGGGCGTCCACCGCCGCGGCAACACTTTATTCTTGGGGATTCTTTCTTCGGCCGTTATTAAATCTACTCCGATTCGACGGAATGCGAGAGGATTGCCGGCGGGCCGGGCGGCTCAGACGTGTCGGGGGCGCGGCATTTACATACCTCTGACCTCCCCGGCATTCCGCCGGGCGGCCCCCCGCTTTTTCTGACTCCGTGTCGCCGGATAAGTGTCCGGCGAAAATTTCCCTGTCGTCTATTTATTTTTCAACCCCTCTTTATTATTTATAACAACAGAATTATGCATAAATATACATCATCAGAGTCCAGTTTATGCAGCCTATATTTCTCTGCATTCTTTGAATATACCTATTGATTTTTTATTATTGAGCCTCCCCGCTCTTTTCATTATGTTGCTTGTGCATGGCTGTTATTCTATTGTATATCCTGAGCGTGTGTAAAAGATCGGTAATGGAGTACTTTGTCGAGCTGAGGGGGGGGAGGGGCAATAGCAGGAGCTATTGTTTCTGTAGCTTGCTGCAGAAGGAGTATCAGATTTAAACGCAAGAGCTTTGTAGGGAAAGGATTATATAATCATGCTATTGGGCAGCAGCAATACGCAGACTTTTCCTTCCAATATAAAACTGCGGTGTACTGGTCCCGGAGACTCACTACACTATTTACCCCTTAAAAAACCATGAACACTGACTCAACATGAGTGAAATAGTCGCCAACTTCCTCTAAAGAGAGGTATTTGATAAAAAATATTGATTTTTTATTTTATTTAAAATATTTTTTAAAAAATTTACTAACTATATAGAGAATGCAGAAACCTAACAATCAAAGCATTTTTCTTGATATCTGCAAGTGATGCTGAGTAATAATTTTAGATAAAGATATTTTAAGTATTATTATATTTTTTTTGTGCGCACACAACCGAGTGCCGGGCTGTTTCTGTTTATAAAAAAATATTACGGGGTTTGTATATTTATTTAGATACTCGATGCGGGCGACCCCGCAGAGCTGTAATAACATCATGCGTCGGTTCAATCTCCGGTGCTTGCGTATCAGGAGCCCATAAAGAGATATTGGCAGCGGCGGCCGCGGTAGCAGGTGAGAGGCGAATTGGGCGACAGAGCCGGCGTCTTCAGCCCCGGCACCTCCGAGAGGATTATGAATCGGGGGACGCCCGATGAGAGCACGCCGATATTGGAATCGGCCGAGGCACCGAGCATGATTCGGAATATTTTATTCATGTGACGCAATTTAATTTTTTCCGCCCCGATAACATATGTCGCTTGCTTACGAATGGCGCTTGATAGAATCAGAAACCGTAAAAAAAAAAAAAAACCACAGAGCTCTGATTGAAAAACACAGCAAAGCTTTTTTTCTTTTTTTGTAAATAAAAACGCTTTTTATATACTCAATGGGTACACGCAACATGGCGCATAAACTAATTTTTTTTTATTGTAGTATGCATGACGATGCGGTATGGATTGCGAGACACGATAATTGACGTGCAACCGGAAAACGAACACAAGCGACATTTACTCGTAAGCAACATCTCCCCGGCCCCCTCTGTCATTTCGCAGAGCACAAAATTACGCTGACAAAATGTCGCGTTTCCCGCAATAAGGAGTTGACATTATGGAGGCGAAAAATTCAAAGGAACGAGCGTCAACTTCGCGAGCAATTCATTCGCCGGCCGTCCGCGGTTAATGCATTCACTGCATCGAACATTAAAAGTTGCTCCGTGTTGCCGTTCTGTCGCGAAAGTAAATTTCCCCCGCGCTGATTAATCGGGAAAATTGTACCGTGTAGAGAAAGGCGGACACTTTTTGAAGCGGCGACATGCGACCGAAGTTCGGCCGACGGAGTAACAGACAGGAATGTTGTCATTGTACCCGCCGAAGTCTACAGGAATCACTCGGGGAGGCTTTGCGACGGTCGTGTGCTCAAATCACCTTCTAATTGTAGTTATTTTACAAACACGTACACTTCAAATCAATTTCGTTGAATTTTAATTAAACGTTTATTCGCATTTAAAAATAAAACACGTCAGAACACGAAATGAATAATATCCTAAATACAGCGCAGGCACAGTAGTTGTTTCATATTGAATCTAACTTATGACCCGAAGTAGCACCGCAAACAACGCGCAATAAAAACTCGGCTGAAATTCAAGGAATTACTTCGTCTATCCGTAAACAAATTCACGGTACAAATCTGAAAACTGCGATTCAGAAAGGCGAAACCCCCGGAGCCTCCGCCTCCAGGGGCCTTCGCATGCCCCGTGCCAATAAACCTCAGAAAATTAACATTAGTTTTGTTAAATTGGCAAGAAAAGTAGTCGGCCAACAGCCGACGGGGTGGAGAAATAATAAAACAAAAACTAATTGCATCCCCCGTTTTTCTGAATGCCGGGTAAAGGTGAACTTTCACAGTACACAGTGCAGCGGGGGTGGCTTTTGAGGGAGGCTCTTCTTGTATTGGAAGGCTTTACCGCTGACGATTGCAGGTAATAATGATCCACTTAGTACCTGGCCGCTGTTTCTAGTTTCTTATACGAAATTGGAATTGTATGAAATGGTTATTATTCGGAATGAATGCCTCCCTTTATAAATGAAGCTAAACTTATAGAGTAATTTAAATAAAAAATAAAGTATTCAGTTAAAAGCAACATTTATTTCTTTCAATTTCGAATTGAGTAGTTCAAAGGAAATTCGATATCTATTTAAATTAATCGAAAAGAAGTTGAATTTACCAGGGTAATAAGATAATAGTTATAAATAATAAAAAAGAAAACAATGTAGAGCTACGATGTGACTGAATACTTGAAGATGAGACAAAGGTTAAACCAGAAAGAACCTGGATAAAAGACGTTGAACTAACATGCGCTATATATACAGGTCGCTCTCCTTTTCTTTGGACGGAGGATGTATAAAAATCATACAATGTGCTGAAACGGTAAAGCTTTCGGTTAAGTTAAAATTTGGTAATATATATAAGGCGAAGAAATTGTAGAATAATGTTGTACAGATTTGTCAAATTGTAATGTAGTTGTAAATTCATGTGTAAAATATAAATTATCGAAATGTAAATAAGATAGTTAAACAAAATGTTCAAAACAATCGAAACCACGACGGCTGCGTCTGGCTTGTTAGGTCTTAGTATCTTAAATATTTTTGCTGGTGAATTATTTTTTATAAGATAAGAATAGATATTTTTTTTATACGGGAATGATAATTGGTAATTCTGTGTAGTATTCCTTTCACATAATCTTTTTCGTGCAAATAATAAGTATTGCATAAATATTCAGTCTCACATTATTCAATTCAACCTAAAAGATGAAAATCGTTTGCAGGCGAAAAAAAAATAATAAAACTCAAGAAATCTGCCTCCTTTCAGCGAGAAGAGAGAGATGCCCATTCGATCAGCGCCACCCCCGCCCAGGCTCCCGCCCCCGCCCCCGCCCCCGGTGCATCCGAGGCGGGGGTGGGGGCGGGGGGCCGTGTCACCGGAGTTTTGAGTGAAGCGTGCACCGGCCCCCCGCCGCCCCCGCCGCCCCGCCGTCTCCAGACAAGTACTAATCAATACCAGTCCAGCTCATACAATTCCGATGGGTGAAAAATAGCGGTAGGGGCGGGGGCGCGGGCGACGGGGGGCGGCGGCGCCCCCGCGGGCGTCTTGGCCGCCCCCGGAAGGAGAACAAAGGTTTTTGAGTGTTTTCTATCAGCGCTGAGACTGACGCGGTGACAAGTTGTCTGTGGACTCTTTTTATATCAAGGCATCTAATGCATCTGCAATCAAAGAAACTGGAGCCTCTCCGTCTGTCGTGTACGTCCATTAAAAATTTCAAAGAAACGATATGTAACCTAATCAAATAAAGCATACAATGAGGTGAATAATACAATTTACATCAACTTCATAAAGACAGTTTTAGAAAATAAATGCAGATCTTTGAAATCTAGTTATACATCTTAATAATTATCTCTATAATTATTTTAAGTTTGCTTGTTTAAAACAGTGTTCTTTGAGGGATGAGACATTAATTCCTATGATAGAAAAGAATCGTCATTTTCAACCATTCCATCAAAGTCTGGTACATTCAACCGTCTTATGCAACGTGTGACGGACGTTTCTGTGCCAGTCGCTTCGTCTGCTGTCACGGCTCACAGTGTTTATGTAACATCATATATCATATCTCCTCAGATTAGACAGCTAGCAGCGAACTCTGAAGACTGCACCGAAGAAATAAAATTGACATCGATTTTCTCCGAGTGCATTTGCCGGGTTAGGGATTTTGACAGACGTTGACGGCAGACCTTGGGGGTGGGGCGGGGCGGTCCTCCTCCACCCCCATCCGCCCCTGTCCCTCTCGCTGCCCCCTGCGCCCCCGGGGCAAGGAGGGGCCGCTGCAGACAGGGCAGTGAAGAAAGAAAAATAGAATTTTGTCATCTGCAATGAGAAACTGGGGTGCCAATTATTTTCCGCAATTGGATCACTTATCTTTCTTGATATAGTAATACGAAAATAAACGGGTATTTATATTCAAATAAATTATCTGAAAAACTAAACGATTTAATAATGTTAAAATAACTTTGAACAGCATTGTATTGAAATATTTTTTGTTTGTATGAAAAAATAATTATCATAAACCCATTGCGTGTTAATGTGAATATGTAGTATGTTATTGTACCAAACTAAGAAATACTAATAAAAATTTAAATGTATTTTTTTTTTTAATGAGTTTTTTCCGAGTTTAAATAGGACCTTAAAAATATATCTTTTTTAAAACGAAATCATTTTGTAAGCTTTAAAGGGATTGTACTTTATATTGACAAAATATTGAATATTGTTGAAAAATTTTTTTAAAATATAAAACGGAATAAAATAATTTATACACAGCAAAATAGCTGGCATAGTATTTACTTCTTTACAAACAAAAAGCAAGACATCCATCTACTGCCAATCACCTCGTGACGCTGTCAGCCCTCCATCTCCGCCAGCGCCGGAGACACACCTTATCGACCAGACGTGACAGCGGCATTGAGGAGCATCTCGTCAGCCTCTCCGGAGACAATGACAGCCGACACTTACAGGGCGGGGGCGGGGGGCGACGGGGGGAAAAATGACGGGGCCGGGGGAGAAGGGGACGAACGTCACTCGGAAGCGAGACAGACAGGTGGGCTCTACGGCAGACCACCTGGAGGAACAAGGACTGCACTTACTATCTTGTGTCTGGCACCGCTACCTCGCCGGCATTCCAATTTCGCTGCCTTTATCTATCCGGTATTGATGCGCTGTGTACTTAGTAGAATTGAATACGTCGATGAGAGACGCTGCGAGGCGTCTGCTCGTTTCATAGATTCCGCTCGAAACTAGTTGATTGTTGGAGTGTGTGAAAAATTTGAATTGGAAATGAACGCGGCGCCACATTAAAATTTATCGATTATTTATGGCATTGTTATTTGCATTATCTATCAAACATAATATCTCACTTTCTAAAAAATAACGGAAATGATATATTATAAAATTGTGACATTTTTAAAACGTCGTCTTAAAGGATTTTTTTTAGCATTAGCTTTTTTTTATAATTTACCGATTTAAAGGTTACACCGTGTTTTTTTTCATTAAAGCACAAATCAAACTTTCGATTCTGGAGGGAGGGGGACCAAATCCCTTGCGCAACTTTAAACGAAACTCAAATTGCAGGCACAGTGGGCGCCGCGACGCCAGTTGCTTTAAATAAAGCCGGCGTCGTTTTTTAAAGTTTGACGTCACGTACAAAAGTTACAGCGACAAAGAGGTGATGGCTGAACCAAAGGGAGGCTTCGCCGCCGTGAGGGAGCGCCGCCGGGGTGCGAGGGAGAGGCGCGAGTGTGGTCGGCCGGTCATTTTAGAGTGTTGTGATGAAATTTTGACGATGCCTCTAGTGTGCGAAAGTCACTGTTTGGTAAAATTAATATTTTTCTTCTTCGATAAGCGTTTCAGTGATGTGTGCTCTTGACGGGTGGTTTCTTTTAAATAGAAGCTGAAAATTATTTTCATGCATTAGTCGGTGCGCTATAAAAACGGGTTATCTTTGATAAATTTCAGCTTCGTTCTGCTCGGAGTATAAAATTAAATTCAACGTGGCCGAAAACACGTTGCGATCGCTCCTTCAAAGGGGACACTAAAAAATAATGCATTCGACAGCCGCCTTTCGCCGCTCCCTCCCCTGCCTGCTCGCAGCTTTGACTACACACATCAAAAGCCCCGTTCGACCGGCGCACTGCCCGCCAAGGCGGTCTGCAAGACTGACAGGGTGGGGGCGGGGGAGGGAGCCGGAACGACGGGGGCCCAGGGGGAACGGGTTCGAAAAGTGGGAAAAAGGGGGGGCGGGTGAGAGGAGGACGCCCGGGGGAATCTCTTCAGCGCCTCCACGACCCCCGACCGCCCCCCTGGATCGAGCAGGACGGCTGACTGACGTAAAATCCGGACGAGATGACCGGAGAAAGGTAGTGCGTTGCAGTGAGCTTGCATGCAGCTATCAATTTTTCTCAAGTATTGATAATATCGTACAAGATATGAATATATTTTAAAAAAATATATACAATTTTCTGCACTAATTTAATTAATAAAATTTAAATGTGTTCAAAATCATTGTTCCCGAATGTCAATGCTTTATATCGGGCTAGTAAGATAATTTTAGTTTGAATACATATACACATATCAAAAAAAATGTTTCAATCTTCAAAGATTAGAGAGTTTTTTTTATAAAATTTTGATAATAGTTATCAGTAACTAATTTACTATGCATAAACTCTAAATTATCTAAAAATCAAACACCTCTAAGTTCTATGAGGATTTCACGCTGAAGAGTTGGTCTATCGCTTCTTCAACGAGTATCGACTCATCCTCTAATCAAACGGCTTTGGCTCTTCATACAAATGAACGCAGAGGAGCAGTTAGTTGGCGAGTTTTTTCTCCGGCCGTCCAGACACGTCCGTCGCCGCTCCCCGGGCAGGAGCGCGGGGAAGGGGTTAAAAAATGGAGGCAGGGGGGGTGGAGAAACCGGGCGGGGGTCGGGGCACCTTCGGGTGGGAGTGTATGCAGGTTTTGCGGCGTGGGGTGGCGGGGGGCCATTCTAAAGCAAAAAGCAGGGCAGGGCGGGAGCAGGGGACCGGGGCCGGGGGCCGCCCCACCTGGACGGCGATTCATTAGAGCCCCCGCGTCTCGCAGCCCCGGGGACATGGTCAGCGCTATAAATTGTAAAATTCTAGCTGTCGGACTTTCATCTTGAGTGAATACGCCGGTGGCGCGCGCTTGAAATATGACGCCATTCAGTTTATTAATAATGCGACTTTATTCCAGCGAAGTTTGCAGCTTTGTACATATTTTTAAAGGATTTATACGAATTTAAGTTTAACTCTTCTTACTAATGAGCTCGCTTAACAGAATGCATCAGAAGACAGTACATACTGATAACGGTTAAATGAAAAATAAATATATTATTGATTTTCTGTGAAAACCGTCTCACAGGAAGTACGACTTTGCCTATACAGGTTTTATTGATTGATAATGATTTAGTACTCAAATATTGAAAATTGGTTAAAGAAACTCTGATTTCTACTGATTCGTTGGTATAATTGGTAATGCACCGGCTATGTTAGCTTGGGGATGTGGGTTCAAATCTCACACAAATCACGTTGATATTTTTCTGAGAGTGTCTTTAATCAATTTTCAATATTTGAAAAAATGTACTTAATCATTATCAATCCAACTTTTAAACCTATAAGAAGCATATTGATCTATTATAATATAAGTTAACGTTGCGTTCATGCTTAAGTCTCCGTATACAAGATGTTCTGTTTATTTAAATACTAATTCCCCGCTGACCGGCGCTGGTCCGGACAGGCCCCTGGGCCGCGGCGTGACGTGTTTTTGTGGGGCCGGACTCAAGGAGGGCGGTGTCAGGACCGGCAAAGGGAATTTAAAATACTTCTGACGCCAGGGTGGGGGCGCAGGCGGGGGTGGGGGTGACGTGTGGACGCTGCAGTCGAAGTCCGGCTACCAAATTAAAGCGAGGGACAGCTGATCCCTGCGAATAACGAACACCCCGAATTACCGAGGCTTTGAAAGATTAATTTTACAACACATTTCACGAATGAAATACATGTCTCCAATTTTTAAAAAGAAAACAGAAATATTTCTTTTTAATAAATTCAATGTTTTTGCTACTTGTTTGCAAATAAAATTTACAATGTTTTAGAACATTAATAAATTTAATTATAATCTTAAAATATACATATATTTTTTTTAACAAAATTCGAATTTTTTCTTAATATATTTTTAAAATAGTGCATGTACTTGTGCAATACTTTTTAATAAATACAACATAATAAACATTATAAATACTGTTAAAATTTGGCTTAAAATGCTAACAAATGCTACAAAGATAATCGTCTGGCGGAAAATAATACCAACGATTCTTTGCTTAAAATATATCATCTTTAAAAAACTTTGTGAGATTTATTTATTAATGGTACAAATACAATTCAAAAAATATATTAACTGATATCAGATTAGAAATATAATATACATTATGAATGGTGATGTTTAAAAGAGAAATTCCTTTCTAAATTATGTAGGTAGTCATATTGAAATGTCACATGGCATTAACACAACCCCTTTCCACGCGTGATACAAAGCTTTGCAAATCTTCACCCTGTCAAGTCACTTTTATCATTAGCAACTAACAAGGACCTCAGGTAACCACCCCAACCAAGCCCACCCCTTGAAGGTTGCTTGATAATAAATATCAAGTTAATTTGCACATTTTACAGTTTAATTTATTCTGCTTGCTTACTTTTAAGTAAAAAATCAAGTGATGAAATATATTCATTTAAAAATATTGAGGCAGTACCAATAAGACGGATAGAATCCAAATTAATTTGAAAACTAATTTGTTATCCTTAAAATTTTGTAAAGAAACAGAAAAAAACTGTTGTCAAAAAAAAAAACTAAGATTGTAAGTTATAAACGAATTATCGAAATTCAATGTTAATATTAATGATACCTAAATTGATTTAAGTGTGCTTATATGTTTTTCAGGTACTGATTTTTTAAAACATCTCTAATTTAGTTGTCAAATAAAGCATTAATAGCTTAACTGTCCACTACGCATCAAGATATAATATGGACGTGGGTGCATACAAGTATAGATTTGAAAACCCTTTCATAACCCGGACTCTTTTCCTTAAGATGCAAAAAACCATAACGTCTACGTAGTGTTCTACCATGCTCTTTCTAGATCTTTTCGAAGAATAAAAAATCAAACGTTGCTATTTTAAGCAAACCAGGAAAGTGCATGTAATAAATCAAGTGATTCTTAAATTTAAAGCGTTGACATCAGCATATTTTCAGGGGATATCAATGCAATCGGTGTGGTATAACGGACGGATCAATGGCGGATCGTGTTGAGCAGAGATACAGACCACGCACGCGGAGGGTGTCCGAGGGCTGTGCCCCAGCACTTGTCACTTCCACGCCCCGAGAGGGTGCTCCTCCGGCTTGTCAGCAGACGCCCAGCGGCTCGTGGGATCCGACACAGCAGATTAAAGATCAAAGAACGCACATCCACACGAGCTGATGATTGCTTTACAAACAAACCTGGACTAATTTGTTCAATGAAAATATGTATTTTATAGCACAATATTCCAATCTCTGATATATTTTAGTATCTTAATATTAAGTCGCATTCATTCAGATTTTTAAAATACGGAATGTAGATATTATGTATTTATATAATATTTAATTGCTTAAATTACCGTTTTTGTAAAAAAAAAGAGTTGTTCGATCTTGTTTTGTATTTTATTCATATAATACAAATCATAATAAAATTTTGCATATTTTATAAGTAGTTTTATAATTAAAAATAACACAAGGTAAATAATATGTTTTTGTAATGATTTATGATTTAATTATTTTAAAAAAAAATACTGAACCGAAACATAACAGTTAATAGTAAAACCAGTGACAGTGTAATTTTGAGTGGTCTGAATATCTGAAACACCGTATGCTTAATTCAGTGAACCCAAAAATAAATCATTCATCCATCTCTATTGTTCTGGTACAAAAGATTTTTCGGGTCATCTTTTATGTCGTTAAAATTAGCTGTGACGGAACTTACTGTCTCGCGTAAGATGACACACGGCGATACGACAAAGCGCCCGCGAACAAAGGTCGCAGGTCAGTTGGGCACAATAACTGAGGAGCGGCGGCACCTGACGCGGCCACCAGATTACGGGAGGACAGCTAAAAAGCAGCCAGCTGTCCGGAGCAGGCGGGGATGACGGACAAGGGAGGCAAAGGAGCCGGGGGTGGAAATTTGAAGCCCTCGCGTGACTGAGTGGTCAAGTGCTCCTAGCGCATTCTTATTTTTTTATTAACTTATTCATCAGTATTTTGAGGCTTTATAATAAATACGTGTGCTTTAATTTCAACTCACGATCTTGAGATATTTCTTTTTATATGAAGTTAGAAAAATGTGCACGAAACACTGAGAAAAAATATTATTATCACACACGGACCCTACATCCACAAAACGTACACGTGATTTTAATGTATACGAAGCAAGTTTTTTTATGAAATTTACAGTGCTGTTTCAAATAGATTCATGTTTGATTGAACGCGTCTTTGGGGTATAGCAGATCAAATGCAACTCAAATTACAAAAACTGATATTGCGAATTGTTTTACAGCAATGAATTGTGTCTCGTTGAAAAAAATTTCAGGGTGATACAAAAAATACGCCCTATATACATCCAGTGGAGGTATCGCGTTACCCAAGGTGTGTGTTCGTAGGAGTGGTAAGAGGCAATGAATGGGCGCCGGGGAGGGGAGAGAGGCGGGAGCCTGTCATGTGGCCGAAGGGAAAATGTTAATGTCGCACGGGGAGTATTAGTGGGTTTGTTTTTGTTTCGCGTGAGATGGGTACGTGGGAAATAGCGGCCAAATGACGCGACGTCCTTTTGTGCGCCGCGACGTAACTTGGACTTAACCGTTTTGACATTTGCCGCAGCCAAATGCCAGTTTTGTACTAGAAGAATGGTCGTAGAACTGCGAAGGTTTATTATTCGAGTCATTTGAGAATACCTAATTGCTGAGTGGTGAGTTTGTTGCGCGAATTTATTGTCTTTGTTAAAATTATCTGCCTTGCTATGACGTAATCCTTTCGAAATAATTAATATGGAGAATATATACTATTTTGCAATTAAAATGCTTCTGATTTTAATCTGGTTCTATGGTCTGTGCAGTGAAGATTTACGACACCAAGAAACCGAAGATGCAGTGTTTATTACTACAGTCAAAAACAGGCGTACATTCGATGACAACGAGAGATCAAAGATCTTTAATGTAAACCAAAAATAATTCTGAGGAATAACACCCGTTTCTACTTATCGAAGAAATCTTTTTTATTATTTTTGAATAATATAAAAGATCTCACACTCGACAATTATTTAATAAATCAGTAGATTCGTAATATCATTCAAACTTTTATAATAAAACTTACATGGTAGATCCAAATGTAATACTCAGTAATTGTTGACATTAACATACCTGAAACAAAAGAGAAAAAAAAACCATATTAGACAATTGAAAGCATATCAAAAATTCACGGATGATTAAAATATATATATTAATCATTTAACATACGGTCATTACTTTATTAATGTTGTTATTTTTCCGTTCCATCATCACTCCATTCCTATGGTCCTGTCAATTTGTTTCCCTTCAATTATGATAAATAGGTCTCACCAGCAAAAAAAGTGCTAACTCTCGCTGACGATGGACCACAAAATAAATAACACATTAAAAGAGTGTCGGAGCCTTCAACCCAACAACGGATTGTGTCCCCTGACCTCGCGGGGCGAGGGCGCCCCCAAAACACAAGCCACCCTTAAAACAACTTGTCCTATACAGAAAACTTCCCCCGCGCTTCCCACCCCCGACAAAATGATTAATCATTATAAATCATCGGAATTCGGTCATCAGTTAAAGCTGTCCAACTAATTACGGGTATCTTTACGGAAATCGCCAATGGGGTGATTGTTCTGGAGATGAATTCGTGACGTCAGAGGGCGGTTTCGGGTTTCGGAGTTATGTGACGTGTTGTTTTTTTTATGAAGATGGACCGTTTTTTACTTTTTAATTTATTTTAATAATAACAGAATGACAGTTATTTAGTTACAGGTACAACAACATGCAAAAATATGTTGGATATCTAAATAATTTATATACGAGTTAAGAAATGTTTATTATTAAATGTAAAGTAACTTTAAACGTAAGTAGTTTTCATTAAATAGAAGTGTAGCAGGTAATATCTTAAGACAATTTGTATACACGTTTAAACTTTCATTAAGTTACAGATAAATTGTATTGAAACCCTATTTTCAAAACAATAAAAGCAAAAATCGATCCATAATCGTTATTCAACCCCCATTTCCGGAATCTAATTAGCAACAACCCTCCAATAAAAAAACGCAACAATTAAAAACAATTCCTTTCAAACGCGACACGCACCCGGAATAATCACACTTAAATCCGAACTTAAAGAATCGTCAAATTTATTGGGGCAACTTACAAACTACCCTTAACCTGGGGGCGGAATAGATTGAACTGCGGGGCAAAATAAGCCGCGGGGAGGGGGGCGAGGTTTTTTTTTTTCTTTTATTAACTCGAATTCGCGAAACAGGCTCCTACCTGTCGACGTTGCACGAGCGTCGTGAAAAAAATGTCATTACGGCGGGAAGGGAATCTCCCGTCGCAAAATTGTATTTTTTAAGCAGGTCATTTGGATTCCTGGCGGGAGTTTGAAGCGTCGGAGGACGCCACGGACGATTGTCTACGACGCCGGCGCTCCGAGGCGACGCCCGAAATATATATCGGGGCAATTTTGCATTACTGCAGAATAAAGTGTGCCTCCAAGGCGGAATTTTTTTTATTGGATGCCTCGGCTTCGGCTGGGAGATAATTATATCGTGCGGATTCAGGGAGTGCCCTAATCTGCCGCGCTACGACAAGTTGTAAATAATTATGTTGTTTTCATGATGAGACCGATGTGAACATATTTTTTCTAATAAAAAAAAATATTTTATATTTTAAGCACAGGAAACGTTTGCATAGCGTGATAGTTTGATTTATGTTTATATTAGCACTGTGGCATTAAATAAATGTGTTATTTTTTTATTTTTTTATTTGAGGAGTTATTAGAATATGTAATGGTTTGAGAAGTTTAATACGGACGACGTGACCCTCTCTCGGGGGCGGAGTATCTGCGAGCGTAGGGGTGCGAGCTAGGGTCGCGGGTGTACCGTAAATGATAACACACTCCCCTCCCCCGCCAAGACATTCCGCCAATTTATTCCTTTTAATCTTCAACCGATAGCTGTTTTTTGTTGTTTTTTATTGTTATTGCCCAGGCAGTTTGCATTACTTTGTTCCGAAACATTTAGTCTAATTTGCGAAACTCCGAGTGCTTCCCGTATTGACCTGTTACGTGTTTAGAATGAAATGCGGGAAGGAAAATTGGAGCCGTCGAGGACGCATCTTAATGGACACGAATACGGCTTTACGACGACAAGTCACCAGCCCGGAGAGCCCCGCTCCACACTCGCTTTGTTCAAGCGCTAACCTTTAAAAACTCGTAACTATTATAATGATTTACTATTTGTTTGGCGGATCGTCTTCAATCACACATAAACACTTCAGAGATCATCAACACGTCAATAAATAGCGACCCAAAAACAGTAAAACCCGACTGAGTCTGCTCAATCGAACGTTTCTGCATTCTTCGGCAGACGAATTAGCCGAGCCGGCGTGCAATAAACAACGAAATAAACTGTAATAAAATAGAGAACACTTCAATATTTAGACAGGCGAGCGTTCCAAATAAACGAATAAATTACACCGGGCGGTTATAAAGAAGGAAAACACTTCTATCAATTAGCTAGAAGCATCGCTCTTCTTTATCTCAGCTTGTGCAGACCGACTGATGCCAGTCTGCGAGTACGCGTTCCGAGCCAGGGGGAACCATAAATATTTAGCGTTTATAAAATACACACATAAAGTACAAGCATACTTCAACTACCGTTATTAGATCTGTTAAATATCCACCGAATATCACACAGTATTGAGCAAGGACTCCATGTTTTAGATAAGATCGATCATAAAGAGCCATTATCAATCGGATACACCGCGTTTCTCAGAGTCATTAGAGTATAATATAAAGGTTAATGTCTATTAATGACAAGTAAACGAAAAGACGTTTTGGTGTTTTATTAGATCGTTAAATTAAAAGGTTTAAAACCAGTAGCCGAATAAACCATTTGACGGTCGGTCAGTATCAAAGCATTCCAGCATCTAGAAGGCTCTGTGGAACCGAAGAAGATATTTAACATATTAGCAGCATATTTACGATTTTTGATAAAATAAGATACTCGCTCGGAGCCTATATCTACTAAATCTGCATGTTTTCCGTTTATGTCCGATATAAATCTGTCTCACTGCTGGAATGTATACACATATATGCAAAACTCTCTTACTCTTAGCATAATGTTGAGTTTGTTTAGTATTACTATATGGGATAGCAGAACTCGTGCGCTTTATTAAGTCCGTATTACAAATCATAAAATACATTGGGTTATGTTAATTTATAAACTCCACCGTATAAAAATATTTAACCGCATATATTTCAAGCAAACGTAGTTTTTGATAAAAAATATTTTCAAAGATATATAGGTTTGTTAAAATAATTAAGGTTTTCAAAAAGAACTCTATTGATTCGTAAGTATTATATCTCTCTATAAATATTATTGTGAGACAACAAAGAAAATCACTATATGGTAAAACTAACTATGGCTTGCGAATAATGAAATGAAGATTTACTTATTATCATTGTTGGTTGGCCCGGTTGCACGCCTTTAGAAAAGCGCCGTTGATATGAAAACAGCATATGAATATTGTGCACAAAACAAATTGAATGTATTTAATAATTTATACTCTGAACTAAAACCACCCCGCTGAAATTTGTATGGCGAAACTGGAAAGTTCAGCACATTAAACTGCGAGGAAATCTCCAAGGATTCGTTTGACTGCATCAAAACTTCCCTTCTTTTGTTGTTCAAAGTTAAAAGACTGCCTGCTCCGTCAGGTTCCCTTTTCGCCTATCGATTTCCGATACAAAGCTGTTCAATACCGGGAGATGTGCCGGTGTGTGGGAAGAAGCCGTGCGCGTATAAATCCAGTCTTTACTCAACCGGGACCATAAAATTAGCATCCAAACGACCAGTTCAATCCAGTAATTCACAACGGAGCACAAAGAAGACGCCCGGACCGATACCGCGATGGCCCCACCTGACATGTTTATTACGAATAGTCAAGAGTTTGAACATTAGCTCGTTACCTGTGAAAGCCCGGATTCTCGAGCTATCCGAGGACTCCCGACCGGGACGATAAAGGGCCGGGGCGGAATAAAAACCCGGCCCGGCTGCTCTGCGGCTTCATAACTCCGAGTATTATTCTGAATGACCTGCCGTAAATATAAATTATTGTACTTTGTTTTGATGCCGGGATTCTTACCGTAATGTAATTAATCGCCCGTACAGAATTGTTGGGTAAGTCCCGACGACTGCGTTCGAGAGAGCGACTCGGCGGCCGGTCGAGGCTGCTGTCAAGTAGATATTTGAGATTCCGTTAATTAAATTATTTGCAATGATACATTGCTCACTCCCAGACATTTTCATTAAGAGAAGTTTTGAAAAGCTTGAAAAAGTTCACGCCACATAAACTCTATTAGGAATAACATGAGATATTACTATAACAATTTTGTTTCTGTCATAAGAAGAGGTCTCTTGATAATATCATCTCTTTGCCTAGTATTTCAACACCTCGTTCTTCAATAGTTACTAAATGTATTACTTTGTCAGTGTTTCAAGCTTAAGGAATATATATTGGTAATTTTAAAATATGTTATTCAGATACCCCTAATACTTAAAGTTCTAAATATATAAATACACGCAGCTCATTTACATAGGTGATTTGTATCAAAAGTTACCGTGAGGAATCCAACATATATTCTCCACAACGTGTTGTCTCATTTGGAGTATACTGAATTCCAGAATTCTACAACGTATTTTGTTAATATTATGAAAATGCATTTCTAGAGTGATCTAATCGCAGACAAGATAATCTTATTTCAGTATCATAAATTTGGTTGACCTATAATATTGGGATTGATTTGTTCTTAAGTATTATGTTATCTCTCTCTGAAACAATCTCTGAAAATAGCAATGGTTGACGAAATCTCAAACACATTTTGCTAATCATTTTTTAAAATTAGAGTTCCTATGTTATAATGAGTTCAATGTACAGATATAATAAACATTTCAAATAGAGCACAGTGAACTGTTTAGTATGGCTTTATAAGTTTTATTTATTACACCTGTACTAGAACAAAGCAATTGTTTTATGCATTAATTAAATTAACTACGATTCCACATTGAATCTCACGGCTTATCCGATTTCACTCCAACTTTTATTACGTCAATATTTCACATCCGACGCCACAAATCTATTGCCGCACACCTCTCAGACAATAAAGACGGCCATTAGGGATATGGTCATTTCGCAAACACCGTGCGGGACTCAGACTCAACAATTACTATAACTCATCAGGCGCGACTTTCACAATCATCCGGTGGGCCTATAGGGGCCGGGAGGCTTCCGCGGTCACCCATGGCAGCCGATGGACCTCCTCACTCCTCACTCCTCACTCCTCACTACTTCTCACTCTAACCTTTCGTTAACCGTTTGTCGAGAAGGTGATTCAAATACTATACTATAATAACCAATTTAAATATTAGTGTAATTTATGCAACTGGTGTTGGAAAATATATATTTTTTGAAGATTATAATGATTTGACTTTGTTTGATAATGCCAACGTAGGGTGGCGGAACCGGTCACCAATAAAATTTAACATGTGTAGAAATCACAAAATCACAGAAGTTCAGGGAATAAAAGCTCAATTATTCTTATAATACAAAACATTGAATAAATGGTTATATGGAATATATACTACATACAATACTTTAAATTGTGGAAATATTATTTTTTAAATGAACAAAAACTATATATAATATACTGCAATAAATATAAATCATCGAATTACTTCGCGTAGTACTCATGTACATGTTGCATCAGTACTGTGCAGTATGAAGTGAATAATTTATTATTGTGTGATCTTATGAAGATGCTGAACTACCTTCAGTCAAGGAGAACTGGTATAGAGACTCCTGGTGCAGAACACGACCTGCTGCAGGACTGGATCTCAAGCGCCTTTTGATTGGCAACACTGATTTACAGCATTTGTCACCTGCGGACGTTGATTAACGCTAATGTAGCTTTTGTTTATCCGGCTGGAATCGATGTAAGAACAGTTACTGCTACAACTTACAACAGTTATTTACGTGGAATGTGCCAACTGATAAGAAGCTCATACTTTATATTTGCAACAAACTTACAATGTTCAGTCGATACTCTACTAACATTTTATGCTATACACATTTCATATATTGTATTTATATATTTTTTTAAAATTAAAATATTTTATTTTACATTACTATAGTCAATCTAAAAAAAAGCAATGTTAGGAGAAGTATCGCTATTTATTTGTTTTTATAACCATACGTTGTATATATATATATATATATATATATATATATATATATATATATATATATATATATATATATATATATATATATATATATACTCGTATTTACTTATATATATATATATATTTATTTTAAATTTTAAAATGTTATAACTAAACGTATTTAAAGAATATAAGCGATATAAAATATAATTTATGCGATGGAAATAAATAATTATTTTAAAAAGTCATTAGTGCCAGTGTTTTTTTTATTTCTTATATTTTTTATGAATGCATATATTCAATCAAAAAGTATTAAATATTTTTATATATTTACGGTTAATTTTGGTTATAAAAACGTATTACTTAATTATAATTTATGTGCGCGATAAAATTAGTGAATTTTAAAACATGACTACTTTAGCTTCAGTTGTCATTTAAGGTTCTTGAGTCCATTGCTAGCTCAAATGACAAAGCATCAAAGGCAAGATACATTATTTTAAAATTAGGACATTTAGGTAATGTATAGGCTAAAAATAGTATGTTTTCAATGTTTGACTTGACAATTCCTCATTTCGCGTCGCAGCTCGGAATGACTGACACGCGACGGCCAGCCGCAGGGCCCGGAAAGACGCCGAATGACGTAAACAATGGCTTTCGTCCATAAATCACGGGGCTCCGCGACCCGGCGAGGAAGTCCCAGCGAACATCTCAATTATAATCCCAATGACGGAACGTGTGTGCGCCGCTTTGTTTTTATTTTAATTTAGCCCGGTGAAAATAATGATGTTACCGATAATATTTATGTTCTTTCCGTGACTAGTAAACATCGAAACTTGTACCCCGACAGCTGCCCGGGTATCGACTATACTTTACGTTTATGTAGGCAGGGAATGACAAAAGTGATAGATATATTGGTCATAGCTGCGCGCCCGTTTGAAAAACTCGCGTCCGTCTCGCTCGCGTCCGTAGAGAGCGAGCGGGACGGAGACGTCATAATTCATGCGCCTCGCAGTGCCGGCGCGAGGAAAAATGGCGCCCGGGGAGAAATTACATTTTTATCCCCCCCTCCTCGGCTCCTTCCTCGGTTCTTGGCATTCTTGGGGTCATTATGGGAACGGTGACCATCGTTCCGAGAGCTTGTCCCGAACCGCCACCACAATTTCAATCGATACCCAATTTTAAACGAGTCAATCAAAAATATTTAATTTTATAAATAACTGCTTGTAAAACACGTGATAAATTTACATACATACTTCTCAAATATTATGGGAAGAGCTTACAATATATAATTACAAATGTGTTTGCAGAATCACTGATTAATCGATAATCTTTGTACTTTGATATAATGAATTCATTTTAACATAATAAAATGAAATGTGTAGCAATATTTGTTAAAATTAATTAAATCGATCTCGCTTCGAGTGCGCCCTCGAGTCGCAAAAAAGCAACCGCAACTTTCAAACATTCCTGAAAGAAACTATTCCTAACACGAGATTTATTTGCTTTCACTTAACTTAATCAAATACTTAAACCCTTGCCATGGCCCAGCTCGCCCCGGTGAATATTGCGTGATCGAAATTGTCCCCTCCCCGCGTGTGTAGCTCCATAGTTTGCTCATAATTCTGCGACAGAATTTACATAATATTTATTGGCTAAGACTTGGACGAGAGATATGCCACGTGGTTTACGATTTTTGACGCGTTTTCTGTAAATACGAAAATCTGAATTACGCAATCAGCTGACGTGACATTCGTTGAGGTGACGTTATTGGTTTAATAAAAAATAATATTCAATTAACTTACGCTTGAATTTGGTCTGGAGTTATAAATATTTGCTGTTTATTGTTTTTTTTTAAAGAATAATGTGTTTATGCACGATCAGTAAATAAGTATTATTAATGGATCAAGATTCGTCTAGCAGTACAATATCATGGATAGTGGAGAATATGGCACAAAATGATTTCAACTTTATATATACACAAGTCTAATACTTTATTAAAATAACAAAACTTAAACTTCAACCAAAAAAGTTTTTGCCAGTCTATACAAATCTAAACAAATCAGTGTATTGAGATTTCTTAAAAATTGTGAGAGTTCACTATTTTTTTTACTATGTAATCTCGCTTTAAAGAATTCATATTTATTTGAACGCACAAGATCTCTCTTTTGTATGGGTATTTTTAATAATTTTCTTAGCATTTTATTTTGTCGAACCTTTTATTTGTTCCTTTTTTCTTATGGCGCTAAAACTTACATGTTTATTGCCATTATAATGCGAAACGTCGATGTCCTTGATATTCATACCAGTTGGGAATACTACCGGATGAACAAACTACTAACAACCTCTTAAGTCATGTTTAACAGTGTTGGGAAAAAACTCAAGTAAATAATTCAATTATATTATAACAATTATTAAATTATGCTAAAATAAATTTCATTTTTATCGTTTAGTTATTTCATTTTTTTATGTACTTTTTTAAGCTACAGTATCAATGCATTCAAATATTTGTAGACATTTACTTCTACCTGCTATCTTTAATGCTTCTTTATCACTGTACGGGTGTAATAAATAGAAAAAAATTAAGAAGGTAACTTATTTGTCAAATCCGTGATCGACGGTCACTAATCGTGCGTCATCGTGACCCCTCGGGTCCAGTCGGGAACAGGTGTGAGAGATCGTGAGGAGTAAATGAAAAAGCCTATGGAAGAAGACGACAGCGTATAAATATGGGAAAAGATTTAGTGGTTAAACCGGCACCCGCCAGAGACATGAGAAACACTGTTACATTGTAATAACATATTCAATTTAAAATATTTATATAATTATTTTGCACAATCTGGCTTTCAAGACATTTCAATATCGATAAAATATTTCAATATATTTAAAGATTTTATATTTTATTATATAAATCAAAATACACACAACCCGTTCCTAAGATCTATGATATGGAATATGCATTTACCGATCTAAGTAATTGAAGATGTTAACCCTTTGCGCTCGAGACCGTTTCCGCGCGGACTAATCAGCAACTCGAAGCGTTTCGTATCACTTTCGGTGAATTTTTTACCTCTAACTTAAAATGTTCACACACACAAATTGACACATAATTTTTTTAATTTTAATATTTAATGTATATTTACATCTTTACGAAGATAGGTTCGTAAACATAAAGTCTTTGTAATTTTGCTTTGTATGATATTTCATGTAACAATTGCCGAGATGCATGCCCGGCTTTTCGGGACATGTATCACAAAAATATGTCGTTTGATGTCTTTTGCCGGGTTTATTTTTTTGAGAACAGACTTTGTAATCCTTCCTAACTCCTGTTAGAATGTTATGCAGCCTTCCACTTAGGCGGATTTTCGGAATCGCAGGTTGAAGTGAAGCTCTAGCACGTGTCTGACGAAAATCTCCAGTCAATTGCCGAACTAAGGTTTTCATATACCGCAAGTGATTAAGCGGCTGTTCTCCTCTCAGCTGTTTAGTGAGATACACATTATCATAATATTATTATATATTATAAAGCAAACAAAATAATGGTACGATAAGTGAATGGAAAGGTTATTGATATTGTGAGGGAGAAAAAAATCTATTCTTCAGTGCAATATAAGTTTAAGCAAATAAGGACCCTCAAATGAATGATTACGATAAGAAGTACAAGCAAAAAATATATGGGTTGATTAGGTAGGTACACATCTAGTCATTTTGCCATGGCTGTCAAGATCGAACTGAGACCAAAAATGCAGTTCGCTTTATGGTGCCGCACTAATCTTGGATAAGAAATTCTAGCGTAGTTTGAAAGGGGGATAACATGATCTTTGTAAAATTATATGGGCAGTGCTTAGTAACGAACTTTAAAGAACAAGATCACATAAACATAAACAAGAAATCACCAGATAAAAAACCATAAATAGTTATCACCGCACATCGAATTTCCGCACCAAGCAAATTGGTGCGGAATCCGCACCTCTCGAGTTGCGGCATTACATCGTGTGGTGCGGAATCCGCACCTCTCGAGTGCAAAGGGTTAACACTCATTTGAGGTCAAAGTCTCAAGTATGTATTGCAATTTAATGTTGACGATTGTGTCTCGATGGTTCAGTGGTAAAATGTAAAGTATCAACCCTAATGATCTTTATACGCATATAGTATTATAAGACTTTACATAATATTGATAATGAAGCGTCATATTTAAATACAAACCTTATTTAATATATACTGTAGGAAAATAAAATAAATTATGCGTTTCTCTAAATGTAGACATAGTTCGATACATTCGTGTATTGAAGGAAAATCAACGTTTTTAATATTTAGCTATTATGGAATTCAGATCAAGATCAAGCGACTAATCGATTATTTGTAATAATTGACACATTTTTTTTGCAAAATCAAAAATAAATGTTTACATAAATTATTCGAATTTAATCGATTAGGCTCGTCACTAATTTAAACAGAAAAGTGTAGCGTTTATTTCAATTTTACAGTAGTTTAATGTCTGGATGCCCGAAAGGAGGATCAGTTAGTTTTCTGCAGTAAGAAGGCATTAGTAGTGTCTTCAGCCTCTGTCAGGGCGGGGGTAGGGGGCGGTCGGGGGTGGGCGAGGGTGACAGATTTATGGGCGGCGGGGGGCGGACCCCGGAGAAAAGTATTTTTTATATTTATCGTTATTGTTCGCATAGTCTATTCTGCTGCGTAGAATACTACCCCTAAATTAAATAAATTTTTGAAACAATACAGATCCTAGTAAATCACTGGCTAGGATAACAACTGTCAAATATTTTATTTGATTTTTAAGTTCTTTATTTGAGCCTTTCTCAAGCAAACTTATTCGCCGAGAGGGCTTGATTAATCGATATTTCTAATAAAATAAAGCTACATTAACTAAAAAACGCATTCATTTTTATTCATAATTTATGAAATAACAGATGTTTTATTACAAAAGTTTTATTTAGTTTTACTGCAAATGAAAACCCTAAAATTTTAATCATTTTGTTAAATGAGAGTACGAGCATTTAATATGAAAAAAATAACTTTTATTTAATAATTATTATATGCACAAAAACCCTTTTTGGTGTTTTATAAAAAATTAATAATATTACATAAATCTTAGCTCGTTCAATATTGGAGTGCTATAAATAAAATATTTTTAAATCTTCTACTAAATTGAACATAAATAACAATGTATGCCTTATTCATTAATATTTTAACATACAAAAATATTTTGCGTAAAGAATGAGGTAAATAAAAATTTGGTAATACAAAAAAGATACAGATTTTATAAATATTAAATGACCTGCATTGAATCTTCATAAGAAAAAAAATAAACAAAAACATCAGCTTCATATCATCGCATTTACAATAAGTTACCTGTCCACAGTAATTAAACACACTACACATACATTCAGCTTCACTGTAGAGGACTTTATTACATATGATACGGCAGTACAACCTGTGTTCAGTGCAAGGGTATCTTCCACAAAGAGTGCAAGACGTTGGCATGATTCGCAAACAACATTAATTCTCAAGTTTGACTAATTCTGTATGAAAACCAGTGCGACTAACACGGCCGTCTCCTAATATGAGCTCGCCTGACAACGGCTATAAAGTTTCAAAGCATATTTCCGCGACTCGCTACGACGAACAATGGACTATGCGGGAGCTCGGCTAAAAATGGGAGTCGACAATGTTCATGCGCTTGTGAAACTCCGCTCCTGATGCGGGGACTTATAAATTTGTAAGATTAAATTGAATAATTATTGGACATTGAACGTGTCGTACAGCCACATGGAACCATTGTCTAAATTAGCACAGTCTTTGTAGCATATATAGCTATCTTCTTCTTCGGGTGACTCTCCTCAGAGGATGTTGGCGACCATCTCACTGAGCATATATAGGGTGTCCAAAAAGAGTATCGGGTATTTGTTTTAGTGACTGTTATTGCGATATGCTGCGAAAATTTTGGGCCCAGAGTTGCAGGAGATTCAAGGTTTCGCCATACACCCAATCAATCAATTAACGAATGATTCCCTTATAAGGTAATTTCACGTAGAAGTTACATCAACTGGCCTCCCAGAAGCCCCAACCTTAGCCCTCTTGACTATTTCGTAACGGAATTGAAACAAAACACCAGGTCAGAAATGGCAGCAATATCGAGGGCTATGTGTCAGCGTGTTATCAGCAATCTTCGTTCCAGATTAGAAGAGTGCCAGCAGCGAAACGGTCATCATTTTGATAACATCACCTTTTTGAAATAATTTTCCATTTTGTATTCTTATAATCAACATGATTACTGGTAGTTTTTATTTTACTGAACTAACAAATACCCGATACACTTTTTGAACACACTATATTTATGCTGAACCAGTTTTCATGGTTTTCTTAAGGAAAAGCTATCATGCTATATAGCTATCAAGTTAAATTAAATACGATGCATTTTTTTTGAAATCCTGTACTAAACAGTATCAACGGAAGACTGCTTTGGACACTTGTACCGTACCAAAATCAATATATTTATAAGGTTTATTTTAATAGCTAGAGATTCTGTACTTGCATACTTTACATGCCCTTGCTGCACGCCACTGACATCGATGATTACATATTTATTTAACAAATCGGCTTATTGAATATTTATTTGTTAAAATATATTTACTATCCGTTTTAGTTTTATTATTGTTAGTATTACTATAGAGGTAGCTTTACAATAATTTACTCGTTCGTGAGTAAAAGTTTCGCATGTAGCATTAGAAACCTCATGTTTGTTAGCGAGTGTTGTAAAAGCCTCAATCTCGAATAGAAATTTATATTTCCCAGCTGCACGACTTTGCGATGCTTAAGGTGGTAATCATGAATTACAAGCCCACGCATGACTTCCAGCGCTACCAGCCCGGCGCGGCCGATTTGGACTGGCTGACCTGCACTGACAGGCCAATCCTAAATGGTGATACTATCCTTGTTCAAGCATCGAGAAACCGGCAGAGATCTCCGCCGAAGTACCGTGTTTGCGGGTAAAAGGAGAGATAAATTGATACATTTTTATACCCATTTAATCCACCTACCTGTAACTATGTATGCCGATACGAAGTAGAGTAACAACTGTACTAAATGGAAATAATGCATCATTTGCATGCAGAATATAAAATTAGATTATAAATAAATATTGTTTATTATTCAATGTTAAGCTGATTGTCATTGGAAGGATAAAATCAAGGTGGATGTGGAATATGCTAGCCGAATTTATAAAACTTACTGAGGATAAGTATATTTTCAGTGAGATTGTCATGAACAACCTTTGAGGAGACGCACTTGTTTAACACACGCTTATCACAAGAAATATTGTTTAGATTCAAGCAAAGCATGCAAACATCATTGATTTCAAAGTGGCGAATGTGATCTAGTAAGTGTTGCTATGACGTATTGAGGTTCATGAATTTTAAAACTTTTAAGTATTCGGTTTATTTAAAATGCAGCCAATAAATATCTCTCTTGCTGGGTGCGGTACGAAATATATAACGTTTAGGAGTATTTCAACGTAACGTTTTCAGTTTTTCGACTCGCCACGACTATAAATATGACGAGTCTTGAAATAGGACGTTATGAGTTATGTTTTATATGAAGATATGGCATAACCGCTTCCTGCATTAAAATTTTATGACTGGTAAAGTGACATTGGGAGGTGAATATATCACATAAAAACGCTTCAAAGACGTTGAACGTGGTGATGGATGCTTTAGTCATACTGCGGTTTCGTTCGAAGAACCGATATTTTATCAAATCCAAGGTTTATTTTTGATATGGGACGCCAATGCCATAAATTCTCAATAATTGGACAGGTAAGATTATATTATTTTTATATCATTTTTAATCAATATTATGTAACCGTGTGATACAACCATCGTTTCCGGTATGTTTCGGATGTTAAAAACAGCCTTGGTCACTTATTTTAATGAAGCATTCTTACACGTATCGATAATCAATAACAAAGTTGTGATGTCGCAATAAATCGTGAACGACATATTACTCGCAGCGTCTGCTAATAGCGCCTCGCTCCCCGGGACCAACGCAGGCTCCTCGGCCGATCAGATTAAAGACGGAGAGACTCGCAGCATGTTAATTGGTTTAGTATTGCAGCCTCTCCCTCTGAATCGAAGTGTAGAGTGACGTCACGACGCAGGGAAAAAGCGCAGGGGTAAGTGGCTTTAGAAATGCAGCAGAAAGCTGCGGACTTCCGACTGGCGCGCTTAATGCAATTAGAGACCGGAAGGGGTAAGGGAATTACTGCCCCGCCCGAAGATGCAGATATCTGTCATTTCCTGGAAGAGTCCGTTAATTACAATGCTGTTAAGAGAATAAAAGAGCGCTCCTCTGTGTGTGACGCTTGAGTTATAACGCGACGACGAACGCTCGCTCAGAGCTAACTAGAAATTACATTTAAACTATGAAAAATAGTAGATAATATGTATGTGTACTCGACTAGACGTAACAGTTTAGTTTTTCTACAAAGGAATGTTAGTTATTTCGGGAGGTGGCTCGAAAACCAATTCCTTAAATACATTTTAAGACAAATAAAAATAGGAATTCGAAATGTCGCATTTGTCGCCATTTAGGACATTTCATCACGCAAAGTCTCGAATATCGAAGAAAATAAGCCCAGAGCACGCACGCCGCGGCTCCCATTACCAAACACTCGAGTCGGAGCTCCGAAATAAAAACAACGGTCGTGTAAGTCGGCTGCACCGGGCCGGCGAGCCTGCGGGCTGCTCGGCCGGCGAGATCGTCGCCCATTAATTAATTACAGCCTGACGAACGACAAGAACACGGTCATTATTGCGAGCGCGGTGACACCGCCGCGGACAAGCGAAAAGTAATATCCGCGGAAGACTGGAAACACTCCGGCACCGAAACGCGCAACGCCGTGTAAAGCCGTGCACACCGCAATGTTGCTAAACACTGCTGATTGATTTACAAACGAACGGAATACCTGCTTACAGAGTTATTAACTACAGTAGGCGTTCTAATTGTCAACCCGCTTCGGGCGGTCCCACGGTCGGCGTCCAAAATGAATTCACACGGTGCATTGTTTTGTGTAACTACGCAGCGTTAATCACAGGTGCTCCGGGCAAATGGACAGGTGTGACGCGCTTTGGTTCATTTTGATCTCGCCTGGTGTTTGCCCGTCGAAGAGCAGTGACAAAATCCGTATTTGCTGAAAAGTTAGCAACGCATCCGGCATGACGGGCGATTCGCCAATTGAGATAAAAAAATAAGTTTGTTTTGGATTTATCGTATTGACGACTGTCATTGATGATCTGTATAAAAATTAAAATATTAATAATGACGCGAGTAAAAACATTTTTTTTAAATCAATGTTGCTTTTAGATATTCTGATACGTTATTCAGAGCCTAATAAAGCTTTACTCTATTTTGGGTTATATTTAATCGTTTTCAATGTGTGAAAAAATATGCTTAATCACATAAACATACTAATACCTGCATGGGTAAATAAATACGCATCTGATTAACATTAATCCAATTTAATATATATATTAATACAATTTAAATTTTTCACTCGGTGAACCTCTCATAAACTGCAATGAATCAATGTACAACTCGATTAGAACAAATCTTTGCTCCCTAATATAATACACAGAATTAAAAATAATTTAGTGAATAATTACGATAAAATACTTTCATTCATTGAATATGGGTTTAACTGTCTCAGTTTTATGAAGGGATATTAAAATTTATTATAAATAATTCAGCCATCGAATAAACAATCAAAAAAATACCAGCGGCTCATGTTAATGCACGTAGATCACGATTTGCTCAATAATATATATTTAATAGAATCCGCATTTGACAGGCTAGTGCGCACGCTTCCGGCGACACCGGCGCGGGGTTCATTAGACTACATAAAATAACCGCTAATGAAAATATATAAGGCGCCTTTCAAAGCAAAGGTGATTTAAAAACACAATAATCGTGTGAGTTGACTAATGTATGATTTAGGAAATATAATTCATGGTTTATCGCGGCGTTTATCAGGAATTCTAACGTTCGGAATGAGCGCGATCGTTCGAGTAAATACTCGCGGCAGGGTTTTTAAAATGGCGTTTCTTGTCGACTGCCTTCACTCAGTCTTGCCCCTAATCAGGCCATCAATCAGACTTAGCCTCTGACGTGAAAATTATTTCCAAATAAAAAGTAAATAACTCACATTTATCGCGTATAACCAGGAATGTCAAGAATAGTTACCGAATGCCGCAGCCTTATTTTTAAATCAAACTATCAAAATAAAAATTAGAGCGACATTGAAGAAACCGATCGCCTCCGCGATAGCCGTTAGACCCGCCGGTGCTACGAAACGTTACAATCGATACTGCCGCGTTCAATCCATGGGTAAATCTTTGCTTTAATAGAAATATAGGCGGACCGGGTTACAACAGCGCCTTACTCACCCTGGGAACTTGTGACAGAAGGAAAGCACACAAGAGCTCTCACCAAAAAGATGTCTCGGAATTAACTGCTCCAAAAACAGGACCGAGGAGGATGGGCCGTGGCGCTGTCAGCCGCAATGGATGATGCGCTGTGTGGCTGTGCTCCCATGGCTATATGTCTCGGGTGGCCATAATCGAAAAAAGATTATTATCAATCAATGAAATATACTAGAATAGTTTAAAACATCGAATAATTCACTTCTTAAGAGGATGGTGACTGTCTCACTGAGCACATCTCTATGTAGTTCCCGAGTCCTTCTACATAGCAGTTTAACATTTGAAGGAAAGGTCTGCGTATTGCTGCTGCCTTATTAAAATATTATACAATCTTTTCCTTACAAAACTCAGGCATTTAGATTTGACATTCCTGAATAATGCACAAAAAATGTAGAGTAAGTGTAATGCTTTAAAATTGGTATGCAGACAATTTCATATTGAAATAAAAAATAACTATTAGTTCAGAGACCTATTTATAACTGGATTTATTAATTTTGCGATATTGTTTTAGAAATCGTAGAAATGTAGCTCATTTGATCGGATTAACTAGTTTCGATTATAATTCGAATAAGTCGATTGGGTGTATTTTTCCCTTCACTAGTCTCGGTGCAGGGCTGCAGTGGAAGCCGCGAGTCGCAAGTTGCATCCAAGATCACGCACCACCCCTCTCCTTATAATTCTTGGCAGTTATGTGTCACCACCAGAATGTTTCGTACGTCACTGGATTAAATATGATTTTGAGGAGCGTGGCGCTGGAACGTAGGGCTTAGCACAATGCCTGCAATTATTCAGTGAAAATCTCAACTAATTTATCTTACTAGCAAAAAGCCGCTGTGCTTCTCCTATTCAATGATATTAAAATTACATTAAATATAAACTTTTTATATCTACAGAACATTTAGGTTCCAAAAAAAGTGTTATTTATTAGGTGTTTTTACAGATATGTATTTGATCAATAATATGCACTGAAGATATTGATACATTAAAAACCTAAGAACATTGCTTAATTTTATTGTTTATAATGCTTATAATTATTTGTATTAGAAATAAGTTATTTATTATAATATAATCGAATTGGTTGCTAAGACAATTAATGTATCTTAATTATCATAAATATAGATATTAGTATTATTATAATTTTGTAAATCATATAAATTTTGATAATAATTTATGTAAATCCAATGAAAAGAAATATAAATGAGATAGACCTTGGAAAAATTAAAAAAACACAAATAAAATAACTTGATAAACATCAATGCTTGATCAACCAAAAATGCGAATAATACATTCAATTTTCTGTAAATTAGCGTTTCAAACACATTAATTATTTAAAGAGTGCCTTAAAAATTTACCGCAAAACAAAATACCCAATGCTTACTTGCATAATATATCATATTTATTTTATGTTGAAGAATAAAAAAATACAATCTTTGAATGCACCCAGTACTACATACTCGTGATACATGCAAAATCTCAAGACTGTTCAGGGCAGGGGCGGAGCAGGATGGGGGCGCGGGTTAGGTTATCTTCGAGAATTACCAGCGGCGGACTGGCGCGACACGTTCTAATGACAAAATTTTAATATGGCTGCCAAAATACACTCCGCAATGTCGGCTGCAGTGATTAGTCGCCAGGCCCGGCGCAGCCCGCTGATGGAAGCGGGCGAAGACGGCCCGATAGCGCAGTCCATGAGTTTATGGTTTGTTTGGAAGTTAATTTGTGGCCTTGTATATTGATAGCCATTGTGCCGGCTCACGGACCGCTGATGCTAATTACCTCACGGAAACGCAATAAACAAAATATTCCCAGCCTACTTGTGCGCATTATTAGCCGCTTCAACGACACAAAAAAAAATTGAAAACCATACCTAACTATACTCAGTGATAAGTTAGTTACGCTACACAGAAAACGCTACTTAAAATTATAACTTGAAATTCAAAGTTCTTATTTGAAAGTTTGCTCATGGCGGAGGCGCTCCGTGCTCCTGTAAGCGAGTAGCAGAATGTGATAAACTGTCGGCGACAGCTCCGGCCTCTCCTCAACCGAACCGACTATGACTGCGAGACACAGCCAGGCAAGATGCACCAGATATTCTTCTCGCAAAATATACCATACCGCGATGCGAAGTCTCTGTAATATCATACTGGCGGTGCTAAAATAAATTCTAGAATATAGCTTACACGGACGTGAAAATTTCGGTTGTTTCTCTTTTGGATCCAAATAAGCCCAAATATTTTTGATAAGTTATTAGTCTCCGGCTCAAAATGATATGCGATTTATTCGATTATTCTGTATACCAAATAAAGCTCTCTTGCAAATCGAAATTGATAAAAAAATAACATAAATATCCGTGAAATATGGGGAAAAGTTTTGTTAGCTCATTATGAGCCGCTCGCATTTGAATAAAATACAAATAAAACTTTCAGTTATTCATATTACTTTTTATTGAAACCCGAAGGCCATAAAATTAGCAGTATTAATAAAACGAATACAATTATGTCTTCTAACAGCGACGACAATGAATAAAATATTTAAAATCATCCTCATAAATATCCGAAGAATGGCCTGCCAATCGGTAGAGTTTATTTGTCTTTAACCCGCAACTTCCAGCGACGGGTCTCTGAAATCCATCTCCATTAAATAATAATATTAGTGATTAATAACTTAATAACTCTTACACAAATACGTTTTTGTCATTGTTTAGTATAATCAGTTTCCGAATCAAAATTTTAGAATTCTAGAATAAATATGTCCAGTCTCTTATATACACATGTCGTTAAAAAGGAGTGTGTAGTGTTGGCGGGTTAAATGTATCTTCATTGTGATTTTTATCTGCTCCGATTGATATACTGCGGGTATTTTGAAGGGTTATCTCCGAAAACCGACGAAATTTCCGAGACGCATTTCCCGGTACCGCTTCGGAGCGATCCACGACAAATTCCTGACGTCACATCCGTCCAGAATCGACACCGGAGACACTGCAATATAATTAAGTCGATAAATCTCTCAATACCGAATGTGTAAATTACCATCTATCAGCCATAAAAATACCGGACCTAAAAAAGAAACGAGCGGAGCCGAGGAAGTGAGACAGACCTTAATACATTAAGTAAATACAAATAAAGCATGTGAATATGTAAAAATTCCACCATGTACTACTCATGTTTATAAAATCACCTAAATGTAACCATAAATACTTTTTACTTTTGCAACTTAAACATAAACTTAATGCAAGATTCACAAGTAATATTTTGCAGATATTATGTAAATGAGGTATGAAAATATTGTAAGTGACATTTGTATTAGAATTTATAACTGTATATTAGCAGCTTAAGTTAATATACTGTGCTTTACGTAGCAATGGTAGAATATTACCCGGTATTTGATAAGCTAATTTAAAAAAAAAACTTTATACGCAATACACGAGGTGCTATATCTTTTGTAAGCGGTGATATAAATAAACTATGCGTACAATTGGTTGAATATAGTTATGTACTTCGTACGATAATAGTCCATCCGCTTTGATACACATATACTATGGATTTAGAACATGCCACCGATACGCCTTGTACCAGCTGCACAGTAAAGTTGCAACATCAACTGTTTTTAGGCATTCTCAGGTAAATTACCATGAGGCAGCTATAAAAATTCCCATCTTGAAAAATCCACATACAGGAGGATGAAGCGAGGCGGGCGGACGCGGCACGAGGAATGTCCAAGGCAGAGGGTAGGGACATAAATCGGAGAAACGCGACATTTCGAATCACTTCACGGACGTATTTTATTAATTTTTGGAACACTCCTATACTGAGGAAAAGTTATTCCGTGCGCGCGGGTCGTCATAGGAGAGGCTGGTGTCACAAAGGCAGCCGGGACAGGGACCGTCAGGAGGGTCGGCAATCAGAGAGAAGGGATTGTTTATGGGGCGGTTTGGACGGGGAAGGTTAGTTATGTGCGTTGATTCGTTGCAGTGAATAGTTTATTGGCTGGAGACGGCCGGGTGGACGGTGACCCGCGGTCGGGGTCCATTCCACAGGTAGACGAGGCTCACTCTCGAATACCTGATTTTGCTGTAAATCACCGCTTTATGAGTGATTTACGTTAATTGAATTTTACTGCGGTAAAATAGTATTTTATTGTGTTGTTTGAAATCATCAAACGTTTCTACAACATTGAATATCCATAAATTATTTTTAAATATTTTTTACGATATTTTCAATAATTAAATAATATACATTCGTTAAAATGCAATACCAAGTAAAATATTATAAAAAATTGGTTACATGTTTAAACAATATACAATTGCAGATCATAAATATTACGATATTTAAATCATTACAAGTAAATATATTTCAAGATATAATAGTTGAACTAAAATACCTTTGATATTTGGAACCTAAGATACAAGTGAGCTTAACATAATTGTATATCAAATTTGAAAATTACTATATTAATTGATGTATTTTGGTACAAAATATCACATTGCGCTTGTTTGAGCAAACCATTGATAGTTTTTAAAAATGTTTGTTTGCCATTCAAACATTTGATTCATGAAAAAAATTCACAAGAAGATATTTTATTCTGCTTAGTCTAACAGATACACAATAAAACTGTAATGATAAAAATATAAATTGAAGATATAATTATTTTAGAGTATATTGGATATATATAAAAATACCTGGCATAGAACGACAATTTTCAAATGATAAAGTATGCTTAAGTATGAGGTCATTATTATAAAATCTCATATATTGATATACGTAGGTTATCTTCAGATCAACTGCCAATAATGTTTCAAAATGTAACAGACGATAAATTGCGTTTGCATTTAGATGTTGGCATATCAGTAAAATACAAATACATTTGATGCCAATCAAAACAATTGGCATCAGAATACTTTTAATTGTGTATTCAAAACATTCTAGTTGACTATTATTACAGTAATAATTCCAAATAATAAGGGTTTCTTATGAAGATCGAATGAATGCTCGGTTACTATGCTTGGATTATTGAAAACAACAAGGGTAGTTTAGTTTTCAGTGAGTAGGTGTTGATTTTTTAAAAATATAAAAACAATAATAATTTACATTTAAACTTCTTAATTAGGCAGTAAATTTATTATTTTACGTCAACATCACGTGAAAAGCATACTTTGCAAACGAATTCATAAGGATTTATGAATGATCTTAAAATATTAACGATTTTTATACTGCCAATTTATGGAACTCAGACGTCGTATTTTTCTTTGAATCACTTTGTTCGACGGTGAAAAGGAGTAATATATTTACAGGATAACAAATACATTCACAGAAATCAACAGCTGTAATATGATTCAGATATTTATGGCTTTGGGAAAATGTTTATCCAAAGGATCTTTCAGATTTATTGCCTCAAAACTATAACTCTTTCAAATTCAAAGATATTCACATAAAAAAAAACTTGATTCTGTTAACATCTTTGATCTCAACGCTTCACAAAAAAACTATTGTGGTCTAATGACTAAAATATGCGGTTGTTTTACAAAGTCTAAAAGTAAATATCCCTGAAATACTTTTCCTATAATTTATATCGTTCTTATAAACATTTTTTTGGGTATCTTTAACTTTATGCACTCTATTTTTTTCCAAAAATAAGCAGCTCTTATGTTTTTGATAATATATAGAGCATTATTAAGCAAATAATTAGTAAGTATACATGTGAGGCATGTAATGTTTGATGATGTGAATAGTTCAGATAAAGATTGTGTAAATTGGTTTAAAACATGCAATTTTTTAATTTATTTTTATGTGTTAAATATGTTACTTTCATAAAAAAATATAGTTTCAATACTTCGCTGCGTATTTGCAAATATTTTTATGTTAATATGAGGGCATGCTTTTCAATTGTCAAGTAAATAAGTGGAATTTAAATATTTTTGGAAATACTGCAGGCTTAGTAGCTTTGTTGTCATGTATTACATATTATTCAGATTTAAGATAACGAAAACGATAAATTCAACAAATAAACCATAACAGATAATCTTGAGAAATTCCCGAGGCGCATAATGAAGCGAAGTTCCTTACAATAAAACATAAACCTAATGGCGTGGTTACACAATCCTGCGAGACGAGAAAAACACAGCCGGGACTGCGTGTTGATGCAGCGGGCCGATACACACGACGCAACTAAATTACACGGTCAAATAAATTAAATAGATTAGAGCATGCTAGTTGGCAAGGGAGGCAGGCCGGGACGGTGACAGGCGAGAGATCGGCCAGGGCAGTGCAAGCCTCGGCCCGCAGCCACCGACTGCTCACTCTTATTACTTCCAACTGTGATTTTCATAATATCGAAACCTACGAAGCGATGTTACTGAATTTGAGATCATAATTGATACTTCATTTGATCAAAAACTTAAAATCATTTTCGGTGTATCCAATATAATTATAATCAGAATCAAAGTATTAAAACGTCATAAAATTTTATCAGGAATCCGATAAATCGAACACACCTTAAGACATCTTCATTAAGGAGTACCCAATCAGTAGATAATCACATTTCTTAATGAACCATTAAAAAATAATTAAGTAAAAAATCATTGATTATTTTATATTCCGGAAGACACCTGGAGCACACCTGGCGGATAAAAAGCCGCCAATATGTCGCGGGCCGGAGCTCCGAGCATTGCAGGAGGCTTATCCAGCCATCTGTGGCATGCGAGAAAAGTGTGGAAGGCCTACCTACAGGCACTAGCCGGCTAATACAGGTGTTGCATTTTGTTTAGATTTCCTTCGTTGGATTTAATGCAGTGTACTGCTGGCTCCATTCGAGCACAATATATAATAATTTTTAAGCGTTGAAACGACTAGAGCATGGATTTTGTAATTATCGATACCATAAACAGTAATTTCTTATTAAATAAAAATGTATGACTAGTTTCACCATTAAGATGGATTGGCAACTTTAAGTAGAGTGTACTATGTATGTGTCTTCGTATGAAGATGCCAATGTGGCATGTTAGCAAAAATAGTCGCGTCAAAAAATAAAAAGTGTAAACAATATCATAATATCATAATGGAATTCCACCAAGTTGTTGGGTTTGTTTCTCTAGTAAAAATTATTCACTCACAAAAAGTCAGTACACAGTGAGTAATGGAAGAAGTTCTCGTAAACCCACTTACATTCTCCAAACAAAGTCACGATCCATAATCTCAATTACATCGGCTGGGAAAGAAGGTAGCAATGGTTTATCGTGCAGCTTGTGCATAATTACTCGTTGACGTGTCTTTTAGTATACATTGTATCTTAGGCAGGTCGAGGAAGGTTACCTAGTTTAAAATAGTCCTCCCGAGTCACGTCGTAACCTCAAAAATCAAATCGTAAACTCATAATGATGCCATAAAACAAATGAGTCGCCGATAAAAGCGTGTTTACGCTTTGGTTTTCAATATTTTATTGTGATTTCGGCAACATATTATGAACGAGTGGACATGTGACATTTATCCACTTATTTGCGAATTAAGATTTACGTCCCGAATAAATCAGTCATTTTAGTGCCAGATTAATGTGATTCTGTTCTACCGCTGCACACATCAGTAAAATATTAGTTGATTTTCGTCTCAATGATCTCACTCTTTACATAATGACATCAATCAATAACCCATTAATACTGGTTATAAAAATAACGGAATATATTACAAGGCTTGAATTATAACTCAACATGCCATCGTGATGCAGAAATCAAATGTACTGGCTAGCTTGTGAATTACTTGTTTTTTTATAATTTTTCTAGTTTTTAAATTAGATAGTTGCAGATTTAACACTTCTTTTTAGAATGCATATTGAATACTTATAATTTTCGTCTTTAAAATATTTGAAAATCATATTTTTCAAAATGAGAATTAATAAGTATTAAATAGTTAAGGAACTTCAGTTTCCATAAACAAAGCGGCTCCATGAATCTATGTTATTCGTGATAATGAATGCAAATAATTCAAAAATATGATCGGTACTACTTTTCAGCTGTACAAAACTGAAACCGTTGAAATCGAGTACCACGCATCTTGACTATTAACTTTTTATTCATAATTTGACTACAAATAGTAAACAATCTATAAATATTATAATACATTTAAAAACATATATTTTGAATAGCAAGTTTATCGATCGATAGTAAAACCGTGCCAGGTTACAAATTAAAATACAATAACACGTCAAAGAAATAAATAAATCTTACTTACTCATATATGCTACTTTAGTGTTTTTTGTTAAATACAAAATATATTATTATACTGAAAAGAAACTACTTAATTTTCCATCTTTTAAATATAGCAAATGATGTAACTGTTATTATGCATGTTCCCTGTAAACACAGAATGTTACAAGCAACGAACAACCGTGGAACTCCTGCGACAGTTCATTGTCACAAGTCACAAGTCATATTGCATGTCTCGGAACAAAAAGCTACATGCTTAGTAAACAGACAAGCTGCAGTATCAAGTTAGTTAAGTAAGGCGAGTTCTGTGAGAGATGGCGTTTAATACTTTTGCTTATGAGCTTATCGTGATAAATGCACTTATTTAAATAATATACTACAATTTATTTAATAAGATAATAATATAAATAAATACATCTGTTTATATGAGTTCATGAAAATTTTCCAAGAATTGTTTAAAAATAAAAATCCTAATTTAAAATATTTAAATCTGTATCACTTGATAATTTTATAAAGGATACATATTTTTTGTAACGTTCGTTGAAAGTTGCAAGCCACGATTTTTTGCAATTTTGTTGTTTTTAAAAATGACCATTTTCTCTATACCAAGGTTTTTTGTTTTATTAAATTATCAGCATAATTGCATTTTTTAAATGCTAATCAAAGCATCAGACCCATTCCTCCCATTAAAAGTATTGATGAATGTTACCATATTTGCATGTTTTTATTTGTGTGTTTTTAATGAATAAATGTATAATTAACTTGACATGTATTTTTATTTTTTATTTTTAAATCCACTGTACAGTGAACCCGATGAAAGTGAGTTGTTCTATATCAGATGTCAAAAATATGTTTGATGTTGATGAATTTGTTAACACGACAAGGGGTCGACGGGACAAAATAGTTTGGGAGCCTATGCTCTAGATCAGTGGCTCTCAAACTCTTTTGGCCCACGGACCCCCTTTCATAGTCAAAACTTGCCTACGGACCCTGGTTGAAAAACTACATAAATTCATATTATAGACTAGTTGGTGCAAGTATCGACTCTATTGCATTTCTCATTTGACTCTATTCCTGACTCACCGCGATGCCTGTTATTACTTGTATTTTATGCACCTGTCTATATTTATATTTTACTTAGGACGTAAAATTCTCTAATAACGTATTCATTGTTATTTATTTTAACTTCCATATAATTAAAAATGTGTCACATTTTTTTAATTTTATATTAAACCTTGCGCGGACCCCCTGACGTTGTTCAGTGACCCTCAAATCGATTTTAATTTTCTAAGGACCCCCCGAATGATCCCAGGGACCCCCTGGGGTCCGTAGGGACCACTTTGAGAAGCACTGCTCTAGATCGAACGCACAAACTCTCAATCGAAAACCCATGCTTGGTAATGACAGTGTAATAAACCTTAATTATAATAAGTCTATCAAATATACAAAATTTCAGGTGCCGTGTAGCAGGAATTTTGGTGTATAATACGCTTGTCCCGCCACGGCGTCCATATTTCGCACGGAAACTGCTCTGCAACTTTTAAATTGTACCCAGACTGGCGCAAAGTTCGGGCCATTCTCGTATTTTTGAGCCACTTTACGTCACGGGGGGGAGGAGTTCACGTGGCGGCCCGTGCGCATTTCGTGAATGACTCCAGTGCATCACGTGCAATTGTGGGCATCTGCGTTCATTGGCATTCGTTTTCTCTGTATATTTGACTTGACATTCATATAAAAAATATAAACAGTCGAGATTATAATTCTAATAAAATTAACTCATACAACACTTGTGTTTTTATATGAACGTTTCATACACAGATTAACTAGAAAAATATTTTAACCCTAAACTGCATACAAGGACAGATCGGTAACAAACCATAAAACCTTTTTTTAAACCCCAAAAAAACTTTTCTTTTAGTGACCGTTATGTTGGACCTGTCTAACTAATTTATATCAACTTTTAACCGCCTTAGAAGAGACACAAACCGTATTAGAAGATGGCTGAGAACCGTATTTTGGCGATTGAGCGAAAACGTGATTTAAGTACTATCTATTGAAAAATATAATTGGAGATCTGTTTTCTACTGCAAAAATTTATTTTAAATTTCAAAGCAAGTTATTTTCATAATCAATTAAAATTATTTAGTTTTTTTTTTTACTCAGTTTTTTCCTATAAAACATATGAAAAATATACAAAATATTTTTTTCATTATTTTTCCTTAAATTAACACATAATTTTATAACTCTTCGATTTTTTTCACGGAAAAAAAAAAACATGCAGTTTAGGGTTAATTAAAAAATATATAAAGTAATTATTTTTTTAAAAAATCAGTATATTTCAAATCATTACTACAGATAAAATAATCAGATTGGCTTATTGTTTTAGTGTATGCTTACAATGCTTTGAATAGTATACGTGCCCAGACAGCATAAATTTATACACGTAACAAACAAATGCTATCAAATCACATCAAATAATACTTGATTCCGTAAAGAAAAATCGTTTAAACATTGATTGACTATTGGATTTACGATGAAAAAGTTTAATTGGCTTCGGGCAGTAAAAAAGCAATAAACCGGGAATCCGCGTAAGACAGAAAATTTGGCATAAAACTTTTATGCTTCCATCATTAAGGAGTAATTTACAAACAGCCAAATAAAAATATTATTAGGAACACGAATGTACGCCTCACGTGGCCCGGTGTCTCGACAGCAGGTACTGTCGAGTTTAAAAGACGGATTTGTTTGAAATATGCCATAAATCGACAGTAAAAATTTAATCTAAAACATGAGAAACTCTCATAGGTCACAGATAATGAGACAATTCGTACGCAAATGTGTCCCTTTTGTAACGGAATATATTATCTATAATAAATTGTTATGATATATTTATGAGAAGATTCTTAATAAATTAAGATTTACAAATGGTAACATCCTAAAACAGATAGTTTATAACTATCTGTTTTCAATAATAATAAATAAAAAAAAAACAGATTTTACTATTTCCAATTTGTGTCTCATAGCAAATGTGAATATGATATTTCATGTTCGTTACAATAATAAAAAAAAATGTTAGAAATCTATCATCACATTCAAATTTAAATAAAATTCTTTGCGATATATCTATGGAATAAATTTTATTTATGCAATCTGAGAGTATTCCATACAGTTTCTTTTTCCATAAAGATGCGACAAAAAGGCAAAATAAAAGCGCCTTTCCAACAATTCATTTTATTTTAATAAACAATTCAGTATATTCGCTCTCTCCATCGTTCCAATTCACAGCCACCCCTCACAAACACTTCACGGGAAATTTATTTGGCTTCATAACATTACTACACCTGGCACGCGAATAAATAACCTCTTCTCTTTTATTTGTATGCACAATTCAGTCACCCCGAAGCCCGTGGGTTCTCTGGATATACTCCAGCGAGCGGGAATCAAACCCGGAGACAGCGAGACTTCAAAGGAGTCAATAGCGTCTGCCAAGCGCTGGCCATCTTCTGGGAATACCGTCCGGGAAGTCTTCTGGTGAACTATTACCAGCTTGATGGAAGCTCGCTCTTGCAGTAGACACAGTAATTATCCGATGTTTATGAAAGCTTTTAAAGAGAATAATTTTAATGAACGGCGGAGGAGGCGCTCTCGGCAGAGTGATGGCCGGTTTCATGTTGCCTGATGGAAATTCTAGATGTTTTCGAGCTTTATGGTTAGGGTTATTAAAAAATACATTACAAAGACACGCTTATTCCTTTTTAACGTTGTTCTGTAGGTTTATAAAATAAATACACAAACAAATATTCTTAGTAATTCACTTATGAGGCAAAAACTAAAATTAAATCTACAGTTAAAAAAATACGTAAAATAACTCTACAAAGAGTTTACACGAATTTATTTTTTAAACTGCTGATAATACGGACTTTTTTCAGCACTTATACTGAAGCCATTTTAAAAGAAAGATTTTATATATATCGAAACCAAAGTGTTGCAATAATCATTGACATTTGATGCTACTTTACACTATAACTTCGTATTTATTGTTCGAGTACGGTGGTACTACTTTCAGAACTAGTCACGATTTTTATAATTTATCAGTTCGATTTTATTGATCAATTTAAACTCAAATACAGCTATGAATATAATATTTTTACTGCAGTATGGAGTGTTACAAATAACGAATACAAACAAGCATAACTAAATTAAAAGACAACACAATAAACAAAAAGATGTTCGGATAATGCAAATTACACGTGAAATATACGACGTCCCCGGGGAGGAGCGCTCATAATTTCATTACAAAAACTTGTAAATTCATTTCGGATCCCCCAGCACAAAAAACTTCGATATCTACTTTTTCGTACAAATCCTATCGCCCCCATCAAGGAGGAGATACTTATTGTATCTCTAAAGGAAATTTATTGTTTTTACGACGCACGTAGGAGTTTTATTATTTATATTTGTTGTGAGACGGAGACGCGACCCTTCTGTCTCGCTCCCGCCCCCGGCTGGGGACACTCACGGCCTGACGTTTAATATCAATAACTAAGCATTATGCCGTCATTCCAGACATGAAGGATGGCAAAGCTATAGTGTTGATTTATAAGTTGTCTTGTAAGATATTGACAACAGACATATTTTTCTTTGTGGCGTTTATGATGTTGTGTCAGTGATATTATAACAGTCCGAGAGTAAATGTGACAGGTAAGCAAGTGCCTTCTTACAGAGCTACATCACATTAGGAAACTTAATTCACATTGTACGACTACCCTAATCGTATAGCGATCAGAATACATGTACTTATTTTTATTGTCAAAAAATATATATTGACATTTACAGACAAACGAGGTAAATGGAAAATTATAATGAACTTATTTTTAACTGGAACATATCAGACACGCCATATTACCAGCAGGGAAAACATCGCCGAGAAAATAACTTGATCCTCTACCTGCTATAAACTATTCACTTACAGCACAGCAGTGAAATGTACAAGAAGACAGAGGGGTTTCTAAACAAAGTCACGATCGTCAAACTTGAACATCAAAAACATCATGGCGATAAAATAATTTAAATATTTTGTTTTTGCTTTGCATGGTTAGATTTAAAATGTATTTTGCAAGCAAACGTCCTGTAGGTTTTCCAAGCTTTCAGATCCTGAAAATCAAACTCTCGAGAGTAAAAAAAAATATCTAATTGCATCTGTTTTATTCTGTTGCTTGTGCATGGTTGCCATTCAGTACCTTGACATATGTAAAAGATCGGCAATAGAGTAGTGGACTAGGAATAATTGTGTTTTGGAAGTACCTTGTAGACGTGAGAGGGGGGGGGTTAGGTTATCAGATTTAAATGCATGAGCTGTACAAAGGAAAGGATTGAATAATAATGCTATTTGGCAGCAACAATACGCAGACCTTTCCTTCTAATATAAAACTGCGGTGAAGAAAAACCCAAGGATACACTACAGCACTACCCTTTTCTCCCTAAAACCACCTGGCGAAGAAGATATTCAGTAATATCCTGATATTGTTAAAGTTATAAATTTAACTAGTATGATTGGGCATATTTTTTCACATATTAAAAATGATTTAAAGAAACTCTCAGAAAAATATCATCGTGACTTGTGTAGGATTCAAACCTACATCCCCAAGCTTACACTTACACAACCTGAAATCATTTTCAATGCGTGAAAAAATGTGCCTAATCATATCAGTAAGTAATATAAGTCTGTAAAGGTAATTAAAACGCACTTGATTGACGTTCAATCCACAAAATAGACATACGAGGGCGGTCCGATAAGTACTTAGCCTCACCGCCCGATGGTGCTAGTATCGAAAGAGAGATTTACTATCGTGTAGTATATTCTCGTAGACGGCTACTGTCAAAATTTCAGCCGAATCGGACTCGTAGTTTTGTTTTTGACCGCGCGTGGAAGCGGACGTGTACGCGTATTTTATCGGTCGGTGATTCGATTCTTATTTTTGGAAGGGATATAAAATATTATAAATATTATGTTCAGCATTAAATTTAATTTCATATTGTAGTATGACAAGATATAAAAAAAAAAACGTAACCTGCGCTCTTTGACCTTATAATAAGCACAGAACGAGGCCAAATTTTACTGTTTCAGAAAAAAAAAAAAAAAAGCATTATTATTTCAACCTGAAGTGCATTCATAAAAAGAACACCGCACCAGAGACAATGGGGCGCAGCGGAGATGAGATAATGAAGGGGGTAGCAAGGGGCGGGGCGGGGCGGAGGGGCGGGGGCGGGGGCGGGGGCAGGGGTGGGGGCAGGGGTGGAGGGGGGGATCTTTATAGTTCCGCAGGGTGAAATTACGAGTGCTGCAAGCCGGGGGGCCGTCTTATTACTGTGCGAGAGAACAGACGGAACCGGTACTCGCGCCGGATCCAGATACGCCCGCAAAAATATGCGCGATTTATGTGACGAGCCGCAGATAGCGGATGCAATCGGCTCCGTTGCCAAACTCTCTGCGAGCTTTAAAAGAATATTTAGGAAATTTATCGATCAAATTACACACAAGTCATACTCGTATACATTTAAAATATTTTATTGAATAAATATACACTATATATATGCATATGCAAATCGTAGGTAAACACTTTAATATGTGGACTCTTTTACATTGGATTGATTGAAATCTCGCATAATAACGTTTGTTTCTTTGAGTTAAGTATTTATGAAAGACGAATGATCATTAAAATTGTTGTGCTGCTTACATTCAAACCATCTTCAGGAGTTCAATTTGGAGAGACTTAACATAGCACAGCGTACATAACAACGGCAACCAAAAAAATATTAATTATTATTTTTAATTAAAATATATATTATATTATCTCACTGAACTGTTTTTTACACTCAAAATATTATAAATATGACGATCTTTTTAAAATATGAAATAAATCATATTAAAACGTTTATTAGATTTTTAATTGTTAAAAAAAAAAACATTTACTTACATTACTGCCACTGCGTGTAAACGGAAAGGAACTTTAAATTTGAAGCTTACCTGGAATAAAAGAAAAAATAATTATTAGTTTAGTATATTTAGCAAAAAAAATTACAATATGTTTATTAGTAAAATTTTGCTTCATCTCAAACGATATCAGATTCAAAAAAAAATACTATGCAAGTATTTTTAATTGATTCGCATTTTTTCATTCAAAGTAATTGAAATATACACTAAACGACGCAAAAATCCTGTTTAAGTTTTCTCACGACACTGACGTAATCCTACCGGATAAATTCCCTTGCCTATGTGTGAATTGATTAAACTGCATTATATGGAACTATTTTTATTGATTAAATTAATGGTATTTTTATTTAATAACTTCAAGGGCATGAATAATAGCAGCTATCTTATTCGCCGGTGCTAAGTTGATACCCTCGGCTAATTTACCAGTTTCTGGTGCCGCATGAGGCGGCAGATCAGTTTCACCTGAGTTGCAGGCAAACTTGAAATGGCGAGCGATAACTTCGCATCACTCGTGCATGCGAGGCCGCCGTCTGTGACACCTGACTTGGCGAGCGATAATAATAATTCTGTGCAGGTAATCACGTCATTCACGGAACTGCTCTGAACCACTTGTTCATAATTAGCATTTCTTAAATGCACAAATTTAACTGTATACTAAAATATTTAATTAAAATAAATATAATATTTGATTCAACGTGTTCGTAAATTTAAGCAGCATTAATAGAAATGTTGCTCTTGTTCTTTACCACAATATTCCTGAATACACTAGTATCGAGACAAAAAAAAATTAAAAACACATTTAAGAACACGTTATATATAATTTATCTTTCACTATTGTCTTGTAATTTTTACGCAAGTACATTGTATTTCCGAACAATTTATTGTATTAATATATTTTTTGAATTGAAATATAAATACATGATTTCATAGTACTATGTGATGTCGCGCAAAGAAAAATATACAACAATAAAACAAATAGCCGTTAAAACTGTTTTATAATAATATAAAAGTATAAAACATTTACGATAGTCTAAAACAATTTTCAAGTATATTCAAGAAGTTTCTCTCTGTGATCTTTGTTGGCTGTTGCCAAGTGAGATCTCGTAGCATTCTCTCTAACTCACGCCCACACATTAACAATCACAACCGATAATAACAAGATATTATCCTGTTTAAATGCACTGATCATCATTTCATTATATTTCGTAATAATTCATGTCAAATCCTCTTTTTTTATTTTTGTTAGAGAAAATCGATAAAGCAATGCTGGAGATCTTGAGAATAAGATCCGTGTTTGATGATGAATGCTTCTACTTTCGATATTTTATTAACATTTAAGCAATAATTTTAAACAACTCGTGGCGTAAGTAAAATTATAAAAGCTAGTTAAATTCGCTTCTACATCAAATATATAATAATACAACAAGTTATAATATGAACCCTCAAAGACAACCCTTGTACTAGAATGTGTTAAACCAATATTTCCTGTTTCACTAAAATAGTCAAATAAAAAAAAAGAAAGTAGGTATAATGTACCAAAACTACTCTTAATCATTAAATAAACATTGTTGAAATTTACGCAAAATATATAAGGAACAAATCTAAATATCTACAATATATTATTAATTTATTAACTTATAAATGTTCTCATCGTAAATGCACGGACGCATACTCGAAGGATATTAATAACAAGACGAAATAGGTTATTTATAAATTTTCTGCAGTTATTGCTAATAACCTGAGCCCGTATAAATGCTTTATTAAAAAGGGCCCCTGCGGTATCAGTCCGCGAGCCAGGCAAGCCCCTCACACGTCGGCATTCCTCGGCGTTTACAATAATTAGTGGGGGAGGTCCCTTATTAAATGATGCCTGAGATCGGGAATAATTGATTAGATCCAATCCCACAGCAAATAAAATTCTCCCATGGATGATATTAAAGACGATGGAAAATTATTTATAACCTATGAGCATGGGAGTGTTGAATATTGAATACTTACAGCGTTATGTGTCCCGGACAAATTGAAATAAATACATTTAAAATTTACGCTTGCAGGTAAATTTTTACTATTCAAACATTATTATTTGTTTTGTAAAAAATATATTTTCTGAGTACTTTAAATATTTAAAAAATATATACATATATTCTAACTCAATTCAAAGATGTTATAATGAAATGCACTAATACTAAGACGTCTTAATATTTCAATAACGTTATTAATTATTGCAATTAACAGGTTATCATAACGTAATATAAGTAGATATCTGTGTGAAGTATTGATTAATAATTATTGGAATAATATTATCAATAATCAACATGTATAATAATGAACACACTTAATCATTGCATCTTTCTCCCGAAGGAATAAGCGCAGTTGTAATTAAACCGTAAGTCAATCGTTCTCGCAACATTAAGTGCTATTGGTAACCTATTGAACTCGATTAATTTTATTCCTGAAAATGCATTTATCAAAACTATAACATATTGATTATACTTACTACTTCAGGAGAAGTGAAGAATAAAAATATATTGACTAGCTATCTTTTAAGCCTTACGTATTCAATGTAAATATTTTACAATGAAATCATAAAAAACTGAATTACAGGAAAAATAATTGAAATAGAGCTTTAAGCTCGGCATTCATTCGTGCAATCGAAGAGGTTTTCAGTGAATCGAATGATATATTATAAAATTAAAAAATATGTTTGCATGCTTATTATCGTTTGTGCTGGAATTTTTAGGGTGGTTTTAATAAACCAAAATGTGCAGGTCCGAGATTGGGTCGCCTCGGCTGCGTTATTATGCATCATCAGCCCCCGTCCTAAATTAAGTCAGCGCCGTATTTTCTTCCAACCAATTTGGCGAAATATTCAAATCCGGTCCGATGATTGACAGCCCGCCTTGGGAGGAGTTCGGCAAGTATGCAAAAACTTTGAGGAATATTCCATTTTTATAGCGCCGCATCAAAAATGATGAATATTCAGATTGTCAAACGTCAATTGAATATTCATTGGCGTAATAAACAGGCTTTAATCAAAATGGACTTCCCGACACCAGAAATGCCGCCGCCTTCTCCTCCGCTCCTCCGCTTCTCCAGGCTTAATTTCTTGAAATATTAAAAATACCTGTTTGAATTTATCATTAAGCGTCTTCATTAGCTTTTAATGAAACAAGCTGACGGATACACGGCACAATATTTCATGAAAAAAAATATTACTTGTACTTTTGAATACTGAAACTAAAAAATATATACGTAACTATATCGAAATTTTACTTCGACCAAAATAAAGATAATAAAAACGTTGTCAGCACAAGTAAAATAAAACTGTTTGCTTTAAAATATATTTCTTTCATTAATACAGATTTCATTGCCAGCTTAAAATCTTATACATTTGTAGGTTTTCTCAATATTAAATTAAATTATTTTATATTGGGTTTATTTTAACGCTTTTTGTGTTACCGATTGAGTGAAATATGAAATCTCAGAGGCAACTGAGTACTGCTGCCACTCGAATCACGCTGCAGATACGTCGGGTATTTTAGCTATTCTTCATGATTCTTCACTTGCGCATTATATACTGTTTTTGGATATAGACACCGTTCCATACAAAAGGTGTATAAGCGCCGGATTCCTTAGGTAACCCGATCTCTTCCTCGTACAGCAATCTCATCTCATGCAGGCTGTACCTGCGCTGGCTGATCCAGCAGCGGCCCGTCCGCGTCCCAGGGCGGCGATCAGGAGCATCGTAAGTTAGCGCGGCAGGCAGTTACGTCTGAATACTGAATAAATCCCTGCCTAGGTGACCGGTTTGCTCGCCGATATCATACAGGGGAGCAGATACTCTTCCAATGGGTAGACGTGCCGTGCACGATGTCTCGGTAAATTATGTTTTATCATATTCAAAAAATAATTATTTACAAATTATAAAAGTGCAGTCAAAATGGAAGCGAAGCAGAGTAACATTTCTAAACTGAGTATTTTTAAATGATTTGGTGTGATCTTTAGTCTCTAAGAGTCAAGATTAATTTTTTTTTTTTTAAATAAACACCTTTTTTAAAGGCAAAATCTCTGAAGAGCAAAAGCGTTCGTTGTAAAAAATATAAAGCGACCTAACGTGCATGTGTCTAATCGTGTTTGTATTACAAATAAATCCAGTCCGGATACAAAAAGGCTTCGTTTATTACGTAAGCGTGTCCTCAGTGGTCGGATGGCGTTGGATCCGCTGTGCGGCCATTCCGCCCATCGTGCCCCGAGAGTTACTTTAGCCAGTACAATCAGGGGAGATTGCTCGCATACGCCAGTAACATTATTATGGCGGCTAAGGGACACATAAATAGTTGTTAGGGAGACGTTACTGACTCGAGCGACGCGCGCTGCAACCGAGTTGCCATTTTACGGATCACCCTGTATTCATACCATTCAATCACTGCGTCAAATATTAACTAATTTACTACACCTTTCAACCACTACGGAAAATATTACCTTTTACGTGCATCGTTCAATCTAGACGTCATACTACACCATTCAATCACAAATGTTTACTATTACTTACACTACTTAACTACTCTATAATATTTATTATTATTCACACAATTTAATTTATGATTTACATACTAACTAATGCGTAGAATATTTTCTATGCTTTGCACCATTAAACCACTGTGTTCAATTATTTACACTATTTAGCAATCATACTGCGTCAGATATTAACTATTATCAACAACATTTAACTGATGCTTCCAATAGTTACTATTACTTAAATAACTCAACCACTATATCAGATATTTATAATGATCTTTTAAACAGATAAAGGTAGTTACATTTGAAACATATTACGGTTTTTTTAAACTTATTTTATCTGCTTAACACGATAATCTAAATAAAAAAATACATGTACACTACCAACAATTTGCAAGCCCCAAAACCTGCGCGCAGGATCAAGGGATTGCCACACACCATATTATAACTTTAGCCATAAGAACGTTTGTAAATTAACCTTATGAAAAATAAAATAATCTGGAATTAAATTTTTTTTGACCGATTTCTATTTTAGTAAAAATGAACTTTTACTGAATCCATTACACGACTGTTCACGCAGAAATCAAGTATGAATATTTTATTTTCAAAAATTAAATTAACAGAATTATTAAATGTAAGATAGGTTACCGCAAACAAATTTTATTTTCAAAATTTATATATCATCAATATAAAAATCAAATCTGCATAAATTACAATTCATTTCTGAGCTGCATTGAAAAAAATGGACGTATACTGAATACGTTAAATGACAGTTTCACGCAGAAATCAAGTATGAATATTTGATTTTCAAAACATAAATTAACTGAATTATTAAATCTAAGAAAGTTTACTGCAAACAAACTTTACTATCAAAATTTATAAATCATCAATATAAAAATCAAATCTGCATAAATTAAAATTAATTTCTGAGCTGCATTGATAAAAATGGACTTTTACTGAATACAATAACAGTTTCACGCAGAAATCAATAAAGATATTTTTTTTTTATTAAATTAAATGAATTATCAAATGTTAGAAAGGTTACTGCAAACAAATTTTACTATCAAAATTTATATATCATCAATATAAAAATCAAATCTGCATAAATTAAAATTAATTTCTGAGCTGCATTGATAAAAATGGACTTTTACTGAATACAATGACAGTTTCACGCAGAAATCAATAAAGATATTTTTTTTTTATTAAATTAAATGAATTATCAAATGTTAGAAAGGTTACTGCAAACAAATTTTACTATCAAAATTTATATATCATCAATATAAAAATCAAATCTGCATAAATTAATATTTTTGAGTAAAATACTTGAGTGGTTTTACACATGTTCGTTTACAATTTGTGACCGGTTTCGCCAACCTTTCACGTTGGCATTATCTGTTTGATTAGTATTTTACTCAAAAATATTAAAATGGAATTCCACCAAGTACTCTCTGTCAAAAATATTGAATTTCTCTGCATAAATTACGATTAATTTCTGAGCTGCATTGGTATTCGCAAGCGCCGCGAGAATACCGGGAGTTTCGTGGCGCCGATTGACACCAAAAAACACTTTCAATCACGAGGACTCTAAATCTGTCAGACCCCATGGCCGGATAGCTGGCCGGATAGCCCGCCGCTTCATTAACATGGAGTGCCGCCGCGGCGGTGTCGTCCGACGCGAAATACGACCCGGCGCGGCCGCCGACATCGCGCGGATACTCCCGAGCCGTGCATCTGTCTTGCGGGCTACTTGATTAGACACTCCCCTCACCCATCAATGAGGTATCCACAGTGGATACAGCGAACCTCATCGAACTCAAAAAAAAACTAAATAAAAATGACGTACGTACGCCAATGCCTTACTGTAAGCTTATCGTGGATAATACTTAGTTTTTTTAGGGCACCAGTTATCAGTCATCGTTAGTCACCGGTTACCAGCACCTTCGGTTGCTAGTCACTGGTCGCTTGCAACATATCGCCAGCAACCAGGCACCAGGCACCAGCCAGCAGGCAACCCGTTCCTGGGCCGGTATGCAGGGCCGCTGTCGCCTCTGCCCGGGAATGCCACGAAGTGTGCTGTCGATTTATTCGCGATGGAGATGTGCCTGGAGGAAAGTATTCGCGAGGCAATTGCTCACGACCCGGCCTGGCAAATTACGGGCGCCACTGCGAAAATGGCCCGGCCGTCCTATTGAGGGATTCCACGGACTTTCTTTTTTGGGAAATTCCCAACATTACCGACAAAATAGCTTTGGGCTTGTGTAGGTAATTCACGAATTTTGTTTTTTTTTTTTTTTATCAACAGAATCATTTACTTGAACGTGATATACCTTTATCTGTTTAGAGTATCGTATATTTGAAAATATTATACAAAAAAACCAGGTCAAGAAACGTAAGCTACAAAAGCCAATTATTCAAAAAATATCTACTAAAAACATCATCGTACCGATTTCGAATTGATAGAAAATTGAATTTTTAGTTAGTATTTGCGGCCTCAGCCGTCGATAACTCAGGTGTCGCAATATTCTCAGCACTGCATTGCTACACCTCCTCTAATCCCGTGCTACACTTCGCACTTAACTGCCCGGCAGCGGGGCTCGCTCCGCTAAAATATGGCCACAATTACCGCGGCGCAATTATTTGGTCGCCCGTGTAGCTCGGCCCGTTGATGTGTTCGCAGCCACCGGCCAGTGCATCTAAGTAAATCTGCTACCAGTTTTCAAATCCAAACATACAACGAATTCTCTGTATAAGTTTTCCATACAATACGTACAAATATATATTTAAAAAACTTCGAATATAAAATATATCCTTCACCCTTTTAAAAACCTAACACACAAGATATCAGATATAAGATCAAAAATATCATTATTGTGTATGTATGATGAAAAGTATATTGAAAGAAAGACAAGTGGTCGAAATGTAAATTAACCATTAAGGCAAAATATTTCAGTTTTATTGCAGATTTTATTTCGGGGCGAATAAATCGATTGTTTAACACTCGAGCCGCCACCGTCTAAATTTTATCCCGTCGTCAATTTCGATCTTCTCTAACTTTTTTAATTTATTACCTAGGAACTTGAAACTTTTGACATTCATTAAATTAGTGTAATGTATAAATAAAAATAATCGTAATTAAAGAAAAAACCAATAACAGCTAGGTTGAGCGCATAGATTTTCTATTGCAATTGGGATACGAATTGGGCGAGAAGTATATTGCAAGCGGGAAGATGAACATCCCTGTCGTGATTCCAGAACACATTCCAGAGAGACTAGATAAGCGCACACGTTGTCAAGTTAAGTCCCAGTGCGTAGAAAATAAATCCTCTCTATAGTGCCACACGGGAAAAAAACTGTGCAATAAATATTTTTCCAAAGAATATTATTTATGCATAGTTTTCATGACAAATAATACAGATAGTAAATATATAATTTTGATTTCTCACCACAATAATTGAACTGGGTTAAATTTATCAGTGTCGTACTAGTGATAATGTTAAATTACATGATGAATAAATAATACTGAGAATTATTTCTTACGGCTTGTCCTATATCCAAAGCTGTCCCGATTAACTGGCACCATTGTTAGTCTAGCATGAATTAGAGCACAATCAAGCAGTAATACTAATTTCAAACAATATCCCCGCCGCTGTCCCGGACGTGACGTCACAGCGTCACGTCACGTGACAAGATCGACCTCCGCCGGAAGCGCGGACGCCTCCTCACGAGCGGGCCCCGGAAACAAGATGGCTGCCACTGGAACAATGGCGTCCCTCCGTCTGTCACTTAGCCCTCAAGACGCCAGATGAGACGCAGGGGCGGCGGGCAGCGCCGGCTACTTGCAGGTGATGCAGTTTTTAATTTGATATTTTTTTGACATTTAAAGAATCTACTAAAATTAACAATTAATAGTTCGAAAACAAAATATATAGTTGATAATTTAAACCTTGTATGTCTTACGTAGATTAACTACTTATTATAGGTAATAAAAACGACTAATTTGTGGAAATGCAGTACTATAGTATAAATACATGTAAATTATGAATTACAATAAAAATCTGCCGCATGTGTTCATTATCAAATGTATAATTTTTTGTAAAGAATATCTGGTTTAATTTTGCTAAGATATTTAAAATATACTTTGAGTAATAAATAAAGCAAAACTGTTACTAGAATATGAATAATTTTTTAAACTTTTATGTTTAATAAAGACCCAATTCCATAAGGGTTTTTCACTTCGTTTATGTAAATTATTGTAGTCATTTTTACTGTCTAATTTTAACTAAATAAAAGAACGAAGTTATTTTTAGTATTTCTTCACAGGTATATTTTAAGCATATTTGTTATTTCATATCTAATTTTGTTGCATTTATAACTATCAATGAATCCATACGTGAAAATGAATTTAATTTTTTTATATTTGATAATTACAAAGTTATTAAATGAATAACTACTGAGAGAGAGGATATGACTATTTTATTTAATTAAATTCATCAGTTTTTAAATGCCTTGTCAAAATATCATTTTATGATATCTTTCACTTTTAATTATAAAACATTCGCAAAAATTAATTATCTATATTTTTACAAGGCGGCACTGGAGAATATGAGAAAAATTAAAAAAAGTGTACACACGAAGTGACGGACAGAATGATGGATCAACTCGGCGCCGCCACTGTACACCGCTGAGCACTGAAGACCTCTCCTTTGTATAGAGCGTCCAACGACACATCCCCGCAAAATACAATTCCATCAAAGTGACATCTGCACAGCGTACATCACGGACCACTCCGCAGTGTAAGAACAACTATTTTAGTGTTTATTTATTAATAATCATAAAAAAATATTAATATCATATGTATACTCAAATCAAATATAGGCTTTGATTATTGTAAAATAAATTAAGGGTGAGGTTTTAGTGGTGCATCCAAGCGATATAAAAAAAAAAATTTTTAGACTGTACATAGTATCTTGACATACAGTGGATTTTGCGTGGTATTCGTTATAAATAATAAAACTTTAAAAAATTAATGCTACCAAAATTATATCAAAATTTTGTTCGTAAACTTTATAAATCGCCAATAACCTGTATTTAGATTAAGTGAAAATAATCAAATATGTAAAACAAAGAATTTTGCTAGTATCATTTGAAATAATTTTTTTTTGTACGAATGTTTGGAGTAAATAGCGGTAGCTGTACAGCAACCAGGATGGCCTATTCCAGAGAAATTTTAATTAACCACAATCACTACCATGACGAGATCCAACGAAAATTGCTCGTGTTAAATGTAACGACAAGCGACGAAACGGCCCATCAAAAATCACACATGCAGTGTTTAAAATTCACTAAAAGCAAGCAAAAGTAAACCGCCCTTCACGCGTTACAGTATTAATCACCATAATTTTAAGCACATTTTTAAAACAAGCTCGCTCGCTCTGGAAACCAACCGGCCAATTACACAATTAACCCGGCCGGAGTTGCGCTTTTTCATGATGTACACTTTCATGCCGCAGTATGAAAGCATCCCTTTCAGAGTTGAAGGCCACGGTGCAAAAAATAGGAGGTCTACAGGGTGATTCGGGTAGTATATATATATTATTATATTTAACAATAAATAGATTTGCACCTGTTTCCCATACAGGTTTATAGTATTAAAAAATATATTTTTGTGAATTTTTTTTTGTAAAATACGACAAGAAAATCTAAGAATTGTTTTAAAATATTTTTTATAGATTATTCATTTCGTTTCATGGTGTATTTTTAAAACGTTTAATCTTATGATAAATAATTAATTATACAAACTGAAAGATAAAAAAAATGCATGCATAATACATGCACACGTCTTACAGAAAAAAAGTGAGTGAATATATTCAATTGTTTCATTAAAAAAATTATATGAAATAAACAAAAAAAATTAAGTATGGTATACAAGTATTGATAGTATAATTCTATTAAATTCAGGTAAGTACTACAATTTAATACAAAAGAAAACAGTTTCATCAGGTTTTCATATTATTAAAAAATAAATACTTGGATATTTTTTAATTTGTGGTAACATATAAAATGTCTTAAAGCTGGTGTTAGTCACCCTGTTTACAGCTGCGGGCGTTCGGGGGTTAAGTCTATCGAGCTGAAAATTAGAACATACCCTCGCCACCGGAAATCCTTGTTGGTTACTACAATGCTAACTAGCGGCCATGCAGCCTCCCAGGTGCGCGGTCCGTTTGATTTACGACAGGTGGTTAATGGATTTTTTAAAAGTGTTTGTTTACTTTGCAATTAATTAAACCGCTGTGTGGCCTGCAAATATGTGACCAAATTTTGAGAGCGCTCTCTCGCAAACAAAGAACGCGTGTTTGTGTCATATTGCGGAGTGAAAAATTGTTTAACATTTTGATTTTTGTAAATATTATTTGATGATATCACCACAGCATCGTTCGTACGGCTTAGTTGGCGACCCGCTCGTTTTTTTATGCCGCGAATTTTAATTGCTTATAAATTGAAACAAAAACATTATAATGGCTCTCTAGAAGTTGGATTAAGTGGACAGTCAAGTGTTGGTAGCCGATGAAAATCAACGGAAGAAATTTATCATAACTCCTGACATGAATCTGACTGAACCGGTATTGTATGAGAGAGATGGACTTCTGCTTATGCTGTTCATTGCGACTGAAAATGGTTTCTTTTAATTATTGACTTAGCAAGTATAGCTTAACTAATCACTGACTCTTATTTATATACGTTCACTATAGTAATCAATAGTCATCTATCAAGTTTTGGTTAGACATCTGAACTCACTTGATGCCAATCTTATAGACAAAAGTGTTAACAGAATATAACACAATTGCAGGTAGTAATAAATCTACATGAAAATATTATTTTTTATATAGGAGTTATCAAATATGATTCTTCTCTAGTATATTAATGTGAATTTTAGTGTAGTTACAAAAGGCTCTATTTATTACATTCAATATAATGTGGTATTTTATGGTTTACATATAGGTTTGAGTTTGAAACGCATCACGTGTTTTTCAAAACAAAATGCTTTTATATTTATTAAGTCTTTTAAAGAGCTTGCAAATAATAGGTCCAATTTTAGTTGTCTTAACAAGTATTAAGAATTTTTCGTGTTTAAACCTAAAAATCACATAGGTATAAAAAGAGCGTAACTAATATTTATAATAAATCTCGTGATTAACATTTATATCAGAATTATAAATAGCACACAGATCATATGTTTCGAAGCGGGTAGTACCGCTTACCAATAGGGAAGGGGCTAAGTCATCGAGGGGATAGATGTTATGGGGTGATGTTCAAAATTGCTATACGTATTTACAATACAACTGTTTGGTACAGCAACAGCAGTTTTAAAAATAATACGCAAGCACGTTATCGAACAATGCAGTAGCGTATCTCACGTCAAAAAAATGCTACAATCGTGAGGGAAGACTTAAAAAAATATGCAGAGCGGGCGGTTGTCGCAAAAAGTTTGGGAGCCTTCGGCACAGACAGATCAAAGCGCGTTAAAACGTTCGGTTGACTTCCGTTATAAAGAGGCTCTCGGGGCGTTCGACTGTCGCCGGTGGGACCTCCGCGATTCCGCGAGTCACGGCGGCCTTTGACAGCCGCCACACACGCGCGGCCGGGCTTTCAGTTCGTCTCCTTATTTATGAAGGCTGCTGATGCTCGTCGCCGCCACAATGCAGAATTAATGCTCCGGCATTACCGACTCCGCGGGCCCGCTGCTATTTTTAGAGAACTTTCGAATCGCTGGCGCGCCAGGGCTGCTGCGTCCCGCGGCAACCGGAAGCGGGACTATCAAGTTCTTGGACGCAGCAGTTACAAGCACTAGACGCAATCATTGCAGGCAACTACCGTCTCACCTAACCCTGTTTAAATATTCTGATTCAAAAAATAATATTGTGTGATCTTGCACATCTTGCTGAAATGCAATCAACGGAAAAAATACACCGAAAAACATAGTTTCATTGATCAACATTTTTGTTCGTTTTGTTGCTTATGATACAAAAATATATTATATTTGCAAGCACACGCTGTTTTACAATTAGTACCAAATAAATGTGATAGATAGGTTTAGATTAGAATACGTATATAGCTGTTATTCCACAGCAGTATTTTTTATCGATTTAATTAGTAAGATGCTTGATTATTATATTGATGTTGAAACATCCGCTGTTTATATATTGACACGTATTTACATCTTCAGAAAAAGTCTCAAATACAATAAGTAATAAAATGGCGTTTTAGTAAAGATGGTATGGTGCATTGCTAAGCAAGTACAAACCGCATCGATTTTTTCATGCGGGATTTATGAGGCACGATTATCCGGTGTATTCTCGAGACATTTGCACAGCCCTGTCCCCCACAATCACAGTCAGGTAGGCCACTTGTAACAACACTCCGCCGAGGTGACAATGACGGAGCGGGCTAAGTGCGTGAGTAATGTCGCAGCGGCGGGCGGGCGGGTCACGGCCGCGCCGCTCACGGTCACGGGAGCCGCCGCCCGCCATCGCGGGCGCGAATCTCCGCAAATTAGAACGACTTCTCTAACTGTGCTTCTGCGAGATATAAATAGAGCAAACGTTCATCTTAAAATACTTCTAATAAATTATAAAATCTTATATTTTTTAAATTTTACCCAACACTCCTGACTTGCAATAATTTTGACTACTCAATATTTGCAGCTTCAAAAACTGCTGGTGATACTACCTCCAAGATTTATTTACAATATAACCTAACCTAACTTTAAACTTGTGATATAAGTTACAGTAATACGCGAGGGATACGTTCCGGAAAAAAAAGTGAAATTCGCGCATATCGGGGTTTACGATTAAACATACATACATAGTCAAAACATAATACAAAAAAATACGAACCATTTGAATCAATCACTTTAATTATAGGAACACTTAATGCAGTATTACATGTTATTTTTACTGAAAAATACATGTATTTTTTCTTATAAATAGCGTTTCTTTTACGTTCTTGTAAAATACGTCCATAACACCCAACGCTGTTTTTAATTGTTAAGAGAAGTCAATGACTACATTACGTTTATACACATTATTTAAATAAGAAATTCGCGTAATGCGAGGCATTTTAACGCGAATTTTGAAATTCGTGTAATAGTGAAACGGGGTCGAGTATATTAATCCTGTTAGCAAGTGCATAATATAAATTTAAAAAAATCATTATAATTTTTTTTTAAAGTCATAAAAATTAACGAAAAATTAATTTGCTTTTCACGTTGCACAAATGCGTTGCTTAAAATTTAATAAAGGCAGTGGAGAGTATTTGCATGTTTGATTGCGGAGCGGGTATAACTGCAGTGGCGGGTGATCGCACCCCTGGTCGTGGGTCCGTCAGGCGTGACGGCCGGCGTGAGCGAGGCAGGCGCCGCGCGGCCGTGACCCGCCGGGCGCGCGGCCCATCCCTACGGGGACACTCGCGCGGGTAGTTCCTTGCAATCGCGAAACAACATTATTTTTCATCAACTTGTCGTGATTTTATCAATGTCGCTGCGTGAATGCTTCTTTAGGGCTTCTTTTTTGCGGTTATTTATAAATCCATAGGTTTTGCTTGTAAAATATATTAGATTGAATATATTTATGGTTACTACTCTGACATCAACGAATCAACATTTTTTTGAATTATACACATTTTACTTAGATAGAAACATAAGCTTTTAATGAATAACCAATGATTAGTAAAACATTCAATATACGCGCATTTTCGTAACACTGAGAAATATTCTTAATTTTTTCTTTGACACAGTTGGAATTTAAGCTCACACCTCGATAATTCCAATATATAACTGAGTAAAAGTATAAAACGTTAAATGCAAATTTTTGGGAAGACTATTTATAATAATCTTTATTTGCAGCTTCAATTGTTCAATTTAACAACGATACACTTTTATTTCTATCTAATGAATAAATATTATTTTTTTAGAATATATTGATAGTAAGTGTAGTTTCTAATTTTAGAAATGAGTTAGTAAAATTAATATCATATCAAAATCATCATTAATATACATATGCAGTCATCATATAATATACGATAGATTACAAAATAGATAAGTCGATTACCGGCCGGTTGTCATTACAAAGTAACGCATAAACAAGATTCACTAATATCACGAACTTAAAGATGAAATCCAACCAAGATATACACGATGATGAACTGATGATTACAAAATATTAACGTATAATAAATAAATACACAGCATGACCTCTGGCTGTATATAAAGGGGTATTGCCCGCACCGGTCAAGTGGGGGCTCGTGCACGCCACTGAGTGCGATTTCAACTCCATCGAGGAGTAATCACTCACAGTGATTCTCACTTGATTTCAATTTCCAACATTATACTAAATTATTTCATTCACTAGTGGTTGGCCAACATTTGGCTTTCCGTTTTTTAGACAAGACGCACCATACACCATATATATTTCGATCTACGATTAATTTATATAATTTAAAGCAAAATTACTAAGTGATTCGCAACTTTATAAAAAAACCAATTATTGATTATTTAAAATCAGATAAATTTATTCCATCGAAGATATATAATTCCACCTAGCTTGAAATCAGTCCCCTTAATACAAGCGGTACCGAGCACCATGAGGAAGGAGACGGAAAGGTGACCGAAATGCCGAGCGCTCGGGTGGCACACGTAATAATATTGCATCTATAGAAGATTGGACTCAAGTTATAAGCCCAGTTAAAATAACCGCTATTGAATTTTATGTCCCAACAGACTAGAATGCAATTGATTCGCATGTAACTTTCACTGATAATCTAAATTATGAGTCTGCAAAATGTATATCTTACTTCCTGCTAAACATGAATTTAATTAAATTATTTTTACATCTTCGGCGCTCTAGTTCGCTGTGGGCTATGGTTTTCTTCTTCGGTTCATATCAAATAAGGTTACACCTTATACAAACTAAATTACAAGTATAAACTTCATCTTACCGTAAAATTCATAAAATAGTTGACATGTTGTTTTTATAAATTAAGTGACTGCTTCTTAATTTGTAAAATCGTCAAATAATAACGCTCAATACAAAAAAAAAACGAGTTGGTGTTTTGAAGAAAACATTTGAGAATCGCAAAATGAATTCAAGTAATATTAGCTTTGGTATAAAGTATAATGATGTCTAAGCGTTTTGGCCCTTAACAACAAATTACGCCACCAACATGCAGCTAGCCAATAGCGTCTCGTTATGTTGGGTGTTTTTTTTAAGGTGTTGCCTAAAATGCTAGCTTATTTGTTGTTACGTGTGTAGAGAGCTCAAACATTTTTATGTTTACTTAATTTGGTAAAAAACAATAATATATATATACTGTAGAGCGGTCGATTGTATCGAGACGTATTAATCGTTGAATATTTTTTGAGAGCATTAAAATGAAAGTCTCGGCTCGATTTATAGACGCGCTCGACGCAGCCTGCTAATTTACACCCCGACCCGCCCCTTATCAAGATGTGCGGAGCTCCAGCGCTCCTGATGCTGCAGCTGCTCGTCGTCCGCTCGTGACCGGTCCAGTCGCTTCCTGGTGCTACTCCTCCGAGGGCGTCAGCGCACGCCGTCAGCCGGCACCGGCCCGATTGATGCTCGGTAAGTAATGGAGTAGGAAAACACCCTCGGGCAGCAATTATTGAATTATATTGATACGCAAGATGCGATTCTGTTAGTTGTACCGCCTCTAGGAGCGGCCGCGAGGAGGCACCCGGAGAACTTGATGGTAAAGAAGTTGTAAACGAAGTACTATGCTCAAGCGATATATCACTGAATCTCGCTGGAGATTCACCAAGTATGATGTCGTCTCAGTTCTACTATATGAAGTTGAAGCTTGGATACTCAAGACGGCTACTATGCAAAGAATTGAGACCGATTGATGCTCGGTAAGTAATGAAGTAGGAAAACACGCTCGGGCAGCAATTATTGAATTATATTGATACGCAAGATGCGATTCTGTTAGTTGGACCGCCTAGAGGAGCGGCCGCGAGGAGGTACCAGGAGAACTCGATGGTAAAGAAGTTGTAAACGAAGTACTATGCCCAAGCGATATATTACTGAATCTCGCTGGAGATTCACCAAGTATGATGTCGTCTCAGTTCTACTATATGTAGTTGAAGCTTGGATACTCAAAACAGCTACTATGCAAATAATTGAGGCCGATTGATGCTCAGTAAGTAATGGAGTAGGAAAACACCCTCAGACAGCAATTATTGAATTATATTGATACGCAAGATGCGATTCTGTTAGTTGTACCGCCTAGAGGAGCGGCCGCGAGGAGGTACCAGGAGAACTCGATGGTAAAGAAGTTGTAAACGAAGTACTATGCCCAAGCGATATATTACTGAATCTCGCTGGAGATTCACCAAGTATGATGTCGTCTCAGTTCTACTATATGAAGTTGAAGCTTGGATACTCAAGACGGCTACTATGCAAAGAATTGAGACCGATTGATGCTCGGTAAGTAATGAAGTAGGAAAACACGCTCGGGCAGCAATTATTGAATTATATTGATACGCAAGATGCGATTCTGTTAGTTGGACCGCCTAGAGAAGCGGCCGCGTGGAACTACCCGAAGAACTTGATAGTAAAGAAGTTGTGAATGAGTAATTATTATATATAATAAAAAGTACTATGCTCAAACGATATAACACTGAATCTCGCTGGAGATTCAGTAAGTGACGCTGTAGTTGAAGATTGGACACTCAAGACAGTTACTGTATAAGAAAATCCTTGGGATACCATGGGTTGACCGTGTCACGAATGAGAGTCTTGTACAGAATGCGCAAAGAAAGATAACTCCTGACGTTGGTAAAGAAGCGTAGGGTCTCTATTTTGACCAAATGTTTCGTAACAGTTAGTATAGCATCCTACAGCTGATTGACCAAGGAAAAAAGGGCATTGGAAAGAGGAAGAGTATGTAGCTGAAAGTCGGAAGTACAGCCGAATTAGTGAGACCGGCCCAGGATAGAAATGGTCTCCAACCTCCTATGAGTAGAGGCACAAAAAAAAATTATTATAACGTTAACTTTTTTGATTGTTTATTATTTTTTATCAGGCCCGTAATAGTTTACTTAATCCCCGTTCTAACAGTTTAATATTAAACTAATGTTATTGGGCTCACGCCTGTTTCAGTTTTGACATTTCAAGCAGCAATACAACTTGACTAAAAAAATAAGAGTTAAAACAGCATTGACTATGATCTTATTAAATCTACCATGCTTTGAATATTTAACAGGCCTTGTGTCATTTGATTTATTTATAACAGAAAACGTTCAACGTTTACACGCCGGGTAGAAGAATCGACTTAATCGTTATCTATTTTATATTACTTTGAAAACAGTTTAAGCTTCATTAAAATGAAATCTTCATTATTATGTTTAATTTTACAAAAAAATATTACATTTATTTGATAGAGATACATCTTTCAATATTATCATATTCAAACAAAATAATCTAGTTGCCGGCGAAATTTTAGTGGTTATTTGCCTTGTGCGATGTCTGAGAGTTTAGGAGGTTCTCAGCGTTGCATTTTAAAGTGAAAAATATTTATGATTTATAAAGAAGATATTCGTATATTGATCATTATATAAGTTTAAATAGACAAATAGCTCTCACACTTTATAAAAATGTATAATTTATTATTATTATTTTTTATTAAATGTTATTTATCTTGCTGGAGAGCATAAGGTGGCTGCAAGGTATGTAACGTGCGTGGAAAATCGACTAATACGAAGAATCGCGAGTTCCGATCAATAAAACTAACAACCGAGATAGTAGACCTTTTAATAGCACATGCGAAGGGCTATCTCATGCTCGATCGTTCGCATTACATTTCACCACGGCCCATTGTTATCGGATGCCGTCCATAAGCGCTGTTCCCTTCTAATTGGCCGATAAATACGCCGCCATTAAATCCGCAAAACTATCGACGCGGATCCGCGAGCTCGCGGGGACGAATTATTTAATTAAACACAAACGCCGCCATCGACAAATCACGCTCTAATGCGAGACCCGCAAGCAGCCATAACTCGTAATATTTTTCCATTAAAGTTGCCATCCAGAGAGCCCCTCGCCCCGCGCCTCGCGCCCGCCGCCGCCCCCCTCTATAAATATCCTTTCCTGGCTCTAATTTATATCTCGCAGTGTTATTACACCCTCACTTCATCTCGCTGAAAAGTGCTGTGGCGTTTCGTGATGACATTAATTATTCAAAGATTTATTGTACTCTTCAAATACACACCGGCGGACGGAACGTGATTCGTTAGAAAAGGTGGATGGAAGACCTTTATGTTTGAACAAAGACTGGAAGCACTCTCCTTCGAGTAAATAAAATAATTACTCGGGAGCAAAAACTGTCTGCTTCAATCCATAACAAGTAGTTTGTGGCGTTTCTTCAAGCACTTACTGATGTTCTAAGAAAACTTCATCTGCACTTTGACACAAATATATCCACGAAAAATTGATTCTATTTGTAATATGAATATTCAAATGTTATTCAAAAATAATTTTGAAGCAATGCTCCTAAAATGCTGTCGTGTAACGTTGACTTTACAAAATCGTATAAAGTACTGACTTCCATCCCGGAACCTTCGAGGTTGCTAAATGTCCAGATATTTATAGTAGATTCATTTTAAACATTTTGCTATTTCGTTTAATTGATATACATATTTTATCACAACCTATATAAGTGACAAAATTCGGTAAAACTTATTCACTTTATCATTTTATCTCAATTGATACTGCTGTCGCAAGTTCAAAAATACGGTTAACCACAAGCATTATTAGAATATTATAAATTCAGTAATGTGTATATTTATTTGAAAAAGAAACTAATCTGCTTTTATAAGCCATATTAAAAAATATATATATAAATAAAAGTACCCTTGTTTATGAAGCAAAAGTATTTTGCACGATCCCAATTCACGCGATCACAATAGGATCTGAAATATAAGTGAGGCATTCTAATTAGTGAGGCTGACAATGTCCAGGAATCGTACATTCTCTTGGCACAAAACGACGTTGCTTCAGCCTGGCCATACCCATACTCAATCACACAAGCAGGAGCGCATGCACACTCACCGAAAGTCACGAAATCCTATATTTCGCTCGCACGCTTCGGGCATTCTTCCCGAGGAATCCGCCGCCAAGCAAACTATCATTAGCCGGTCACGCCTATTTTGTGCTCGGAAACCTTTGAGCTTAGCTGAGAATTCGGTCGGTATTAATCTGTGCCCTAAGAGTATCTGCGTTTGCTTGATGGATTTATAGCGACTCGATCCTTGACAAATGATTATTGTTGCAATTATCCGGTGCGTGGATTCAGATTTAACGCAGATCCGTGTTTTGCCACTCAAGTGTCTGTTGCATGTAATAGGTGTAATAACTATGTCAAATAAATCACGCTTAATTGAATTAGGATTAACTTTGGAATATTTAAAGGTGGCTAGAGGTATTTTCAAACCACTTGTATACAAAACCTATAAAATATGACTATCGTGTATCTCCGGCTTACAAAAGTTTACTTCAAGGTTCTCGCTGTTCTTTTAAAGTAAATAGGTATTAAATATACATTGCATGCAATTGACTAAATCGATGATTATTAGTCAGAAACCTATTTTTTCCCCCAAAATACTTAAATTTAAATTGGTACAATTATATTATTTCTACTCTATCTTAGCCAATTATCATTATGCAAATATAATTTAAACTAAAATTCAAAAATAATGCTCAACATTATGTGTGGGTTTGATACAAAGTGTATAATATTATTTCAATTGAAAATAATAAATCATATTTTATTATTTTGATGAATATTGTACAAATTTATATTTAAATATTACTCTTAAAAGAAAATGATACTTTATGGATAAATATTTTCTTATCAAATTAAAGAATAGCATATTTTATACTTTATTTAACTCATCTGCATCATAACTATGCAATACATTATTCCAGAAATGAGACCATTTTTTAGTTCATTTTATAACTATGCATACTACGATGATGTTGCATACACGCTATTTCAAAGATGCTAACTTACTTTTACCCAAAAAATGCATTCGAAGAAGTACGCTAAAAGTTAGAGTCAAAAAAACAAACAAGGTCGCAGCAAAATAGTAAATAATCATCACCAATTTATAATGACTGGCAGAATCTAAGAACATATTTACTTTATTCAACATTTGCAGGTGCTCATTATACGTAATAAACAAGCAAAAAAATAAACCACATAAAAAAAAAAAAATAATAAAACAGCAACAGTAGTATATATTTAACAAATAATACTCCAGTAAATAGTCCGCCTTACTTATTTCCGATTAATCGGTCGGACGATTAGTTCCGACGCGTCAAAGCCGCAGCAGGCGTGACCGCGGCGCCGGTCGTACGACCGAGTCGTAAACGCCGTATTTCCGTATTACCCTTAAGCTTCGACACGGCCCGTCGTGTATTTTGATTGCGGAGATTTAGTGCGGATTAAGTCGAAGTCGCGGCCGTCTCGGGGCTCGGCCCGGAGGTGTCCGGTTACCGGCCCCGCTGCGGAGGAATGCTCTCGGGTGGCTCCCCGCAAAAAATATTAGCCTTCAAACGACAAGTCAGTGTCATTATCCACACCTTTTCCCTTATTTTGTACGCACGCAGTGGGTACAAAGTATGGTACAGTGAACAGTGTACTTGTACAGTGGGTAGATGCCACGCGGTCCACGCTTGCAGTGCTCCTCAAACTGATCGTCTACTTGAAAATGTATAGTAGTTGTAAGTGATTTGTCTTGCGAGGTTTTATAATAATTTTGTTGAACAATGAACTTCGTTATTTCATTTATAAAAAATATATATTTCGTTCAAAAAAATTTATACAAGTCAAAGTTTTTTTTGGACAAAAAACACCCTTAAGTATCTTATAAGATATTTTTCACACATTGAAAATGATTTCAAAGAAACTCTCAGAAAAATATCATCGTGACTTGTGTAGGATTCGAACCTACATCCCCAAGCTTACACTTACACAAGCTGAAATCATTTTCAATGTGTGAAAAAATGTGCCTAATCATATTAGTAAGTAATATAAGCCTGTAAAGGTAATTAAAACGCACTCGATTGACGTTCAATCCACACAATAGACATATCTTATAAGACGTAAATACACGGTCTTAAAACAGTTAGGGGTATTAAAAAAAATAGGTAGGTGTCATAAATGACACTGTCTTGTCAAATTAGTTCCACAACACGATCTTGTCGTTTAAGGGTTAAATGTTGTTTCAATAAACTGGATTCAATGGTATTTACTCCAAATATTCTTAAATATTTTTTAAAGGTTATCGTTTCATATACATAAAACAACAAGAAAAATATTTATGAAGTAATTCTACTTTATATTTGTACACAACGAGTTAAATTCTGATTTAGTTACAGCGACACAGTGGTATGATTGCCGTGTAAGTGTGGGTTCGCATCCCAATCAAGAATAAATATACACAACCAGTCAAAAATATTCAAAAATAAAACTATGTATTAAGGGGTATTTAAATTTGATATAAATTGCGCTATCCCGCGTGGAATTAGATCACGACCAGGAATGTTTTACAGCGTAGCGAAATTTACTTTGAACGATTGTATTGCCGAGGGTGATAATATTTACAATCAATTTATTAGAAATGCAGTTTTTTAGTCATGTTACTCAATAATATTCACGCAATCCAAATGATTTCAAGAGTCCGCAGACCACTGGGATATCTAGTCGCCCCCGTTGCCAAGCGAGCGTCCCGCGACAGTCTCAATTAATCCACACATCTCACCGGGCCGGCCGCTTGGCACGCCGTGCTATTTCGATAATTACTTTATGGGGCGAGATAAATTTGCGATGTAAATAGAGATTTTGTTAATTGCCGGCGCGGATGAACGATGAAGACTCGCGTCGGCCGGCGTCCGTCTTGTAAATCACTCTCTAAAAGTGCTGCAGTCGTGTTAAATAGTGTGCGAGATGCTACCGCCTGATTACGCATCTATTTATTATATTTAATTGCATTATAAATCAAAATAAAACAAAATGAAGCTGTAATAAATTATTTTTATTCAATGTCATATTAAGATTCACCTTACGTATTAGGGACAAACAGTATGCAGTTCCATTACAATTTATAAGAAGGCTTTATGCAATACACAATACTTCATCTTCATTGTAATTGTACATAAATTATTTTACATTTAACTAATGTTTTTTTGCTGTTTAAAGCTAAACTGTAAACAGTTTTATGACGCTTTCATAAGATATGTTACAAATATATCTAATTATTATATTAATATACTTAAGTGAATTTCTACAAATACCACCACGAATAAAGGAATGATTTATAAAAACAAAGAAATATGAATAAAAAAGCAAAGCCACAACGAATGTGTTGATATTAATTTTTATATTTTAATATACTATACATATCTGCTTTTATTAACAGCACAAAGTTTTTCTATTTTGATTGATCATTAAAAAACTACTAATAAATCATTTATAATGCTCAAGTGTAAAATTGAGCTGCAGATCAAAGAACCGATGTTTATCTTTAGTTGCGTTTTACAAACACTATTATCTTAATCAAGCGTATAAATAAGTTTTAAAAATATATTACTTGCACTCTCAATATGATATAAACATTCAATCAACAAATTTTCAAAAGTATAGTAATGAATCTCAGATCTCTAGTTTCACAATCAAAGTTCAAAATTCTAACATGCCAACAAACGACCGAGTATTATATCAGAATTAATATCAAAATATTATAGTGATATGCTTAGGTAGGGCGGTGGAGGCTTACGAATGTTCCTTGAGCCACAATCCACCCTGACTGATGTCCGCCGCCCAGCCTTCATAACTCAGGGTGGGTGCGGGGGGCGCCGCCCATGGAAATGCATCAGTGTCACTCTAGCCCATCTCCATATTAGCTCAAGACGTCCTAATTATCGACTGACTACCTCGGCCACCCTGCATGTACATATACATAGCTAATATAAACCACCCTCTATTAACTTTAACCTTCTACTATGCAATGAAAAATAGCTAATCAAAATTTTAAACTTATATAGTTTTTATCGATTTGATACTCCACTCCATCTAATCCTTTAAATCCCGATGAAAAAATACGTTTATTTCTGTGATATAAAGTACATGAAATTTTCAAAGTATGCGCATTTTCGATATACCACCCTTATGGGTACAGGTTTTTGTATAAATTCACTGTATACCACTATGGAAAAAACGCAATACGTCAAGTAAAACTACAACTGCTTTTGATTTCAACATATTTGCACAGTAAATGGTATTCATTAAAATACTTTTACTTAGAACAACAATGTAATAAAAAAAATTGGCGAAGTTCGTATTTTTCTGAATGGTTATAAGTAAAACAAATAATTTACGTATTTTATCAATAATTTTGATTAAGTTCGCGCACACTTTTTTCACTTTACTTATCTTCGCAATTTCACTTCTTTTATAATTGACTACCATCCCTTTGCAGTCAACCCCTCCCCGTCTATCCTCCTTTCAAACAATTTATTCATTATCTCATCCTCATCAGTCAGCTGTTCTATATCAGCTCCTTTGTTTTCTTTTTTCCATTTTTTGACGTCATCTTTTCACCCCTACTTCTTTATTTTCGGAGCTTCAAAAACACCCTGAAAATTTCACAAACCCAGGTTCTAAAATCAATTGACAAACAAAAAAGATAATGAATACTTGTTAAAGATTATTTAAAAACTAGTAATTATTTTTTATTAAATTTTAACTTCTCTTATCGAGTAAAATGATCACAGAGGTGACCCTAAATGTGATATTATTCTAAGATACGTAAGGGTAGTAATTCAAAGTGACGGGTTTTTTCAATAAATTAATTTGAAATTGTGAACTAGGGGTGGAATTTTTAGCTATTCATAGGGTGGCTGAGTGTAATATACAACTTTGCGTGTTTGTTTTAAATTTAATTTCAGTTACCTTATTCATTCATATAAATATAAAGCTTTATCTGAAATTCCAGGTAATATTCGCAACGTATTATTCGTACCGTTTAGATTGAGATAACTTATAGAATGTTCAATCAAATGGTACCAGTTATTACAAAGTATATTTATGGATTCAAATCTACTGGATATAATATTTTTAATTTAAATAATTTTTAACAATATTTTTTTTAATTGTAGAGAAAACTTACGCTTTTGGAGAGAAGTGGTATAATAGATATATACTTTCTTGTAGCTTTGAAATGAGACTTGGAAGTATTTCACTTACCTGAAAGAAAGAAAAAAACATTTTAATATATTTGTATAGTCAAAATAACCACAACGATGAATTCACTTAAAAAAATTCTTCTAATATTTTTTAAATAATTAATATTTAAATAAAAAGTTGAATAAATTGGTTTTTACAAGGTTTATTTTTGAAAATATTTCTTTGTTATTTAAATTTTCACAGAATTAAAAAAATGTTTTGTCTGGTTAATGAAGAGGAAACGAAAATATAAAATAAATCACGTTAACCGACAAATGTTATATATTTATTTTGAAATGTCAGCCAATAAATCAGCTACATTTGTCGTATGTGACAAATAGTATAGTAAATAAACTAATATTTTTATTTATAAGAAAAGCAATGTTATAAAGTTAACGGTGGTGAAACATTCTTGAAGGGAAATGGAAAATTAATTAAGTTGAATAATATTATAAAATACTAAATAAATACTCTTAAGAACTCCATTTTTAATCGTATATATTTACAAAATAAAGACGAGAGCGTGTATTGTGAAAATATACTAAATTATACTATATCAACATTGAGATACTATTGATACTTTGAGATAATGTTATACCATGCAACGAACAAAAAACAAGAAAATATATTTAATTAGATTAGAATAAAGAACTTCTTGATCAATATTTAACTCTTGGTTTTATGAATTGTTCGTGTTAAAAAAGGGTTTAAAATTCCACACAATAAAGTTTTAGTGAATCTAAAAATATGACTCGTACAATTGATATGTTATCTTGTGGAATCTTTGAATGCGATATGTTTTAATGTAATACATAACTATACATGAAATCTGAACTTTATCGCGGCTTATAAATGCAATGCTTCCAGGGATATACGAATCTTGATATATGTTATAAATATGAAAATAACCAAATTTACTTGTTATCGTCGTTGATTTGAAACGACTCACTTTCATTATTTTTAGTTGTGTCTGCAAACGCGGTAGAAACAAGCAGGTGCATTTCTATACAATTATATCACATCCTCTGATCCACAATGCACACTATTTACTGTACAAAAATTCTATTGTATTATTTTATTTGATCCTGCTGAACAAAGCGCCGAGAGAATATAAACAAACGCGAGGAATCTGTAGCCATCGTCTGAGCAAAATCATAAATTAAAACTCGATACCAATCTGCCACGCGGTACCTCGTCAAATATTTGCGAACACAAAAATAACCTGAATTGATGAATGAATATTATAAATCTCCAGCACATTGCAGCGAAAGACCCAGACGCCATAAATTACGATCGCATGAAAGATGGCCGACACTGTAAAATGCTAGACCGGGAAACTGTTTGTTTCGCATGTACGAAGAGTCATGCTCGCTCCTTCATCCCATCATGGAGACGTTCGGGCTGGTCTGCATCGCATCACCAGACACAAGGCCAGCGAGGTGGACTGGCACTCTATAGACGTCTGCAAGTGTAGAGTTGAAAAACACTCTGGAGTTTATTCTAACTTACAAGCTGTCATTACGTAAGGAATAAAAATTTCACATTGAGGTTAAAACGCAATTTAAAAAAACCATGTTTAAAACAAAATAGTTGAGAGATAAATTCTAGATTTTTTTTAATGATTATTATACAAGTTGTCAAGTAACGAATACACTAATTTATTCCAAATAAAATATTATTCAACTTGGAAATATGGACCTTACTTTCTGAGTATTTGTTGTGTTTGTGAATGTCTTTATTAAATACAGGTTTTATTAAGCACTGTTTTTTTTTTTTTATTTCCGTGTTTTTCCCTTTTATAATTTTGTCATAATTGTAACGACCTAAACATCTGATCTCTGTCTTCCTTAGAACTATCAACTTTGATTTAACAAAATTTACATTGAAAAATATTTTTTTTACATTTAAAGAAAAATATATATAATCGTTAAACTTGTAGCAAACAACGTAAGATAGTAGCTAAATACTTTTGGTAACTAAAATTATTTCTCATCATGTTTGCATCTTACATTGCTGTCTGCTTTTATATTTGGTTTTTAAATGATATAAGTGATTCGATGTATTTTATACTTAAGCGATGCAATCTTTTGAAACCAATTGACATTTTTTTTAACATAATACAAAAAAAAAACAGCAAGCAATCGAGGTGTGACAGAGTGTAAATGCTAAGTCAGTGGGAGGCGAACACGCGACGAATCAATAATACAAGCAGATAAATCAAACTTATAATATTTCTTAGACGTCTCGTTCGCAAAGTCAATTCATAAACAACAATATTGTTATTACAGAAAGAAAAATATGATTGCGTCAGAGCGCTCCCTTCCCACGCGCGTTACATTTATAGATAAAAAGCATTACAAGAAAATTTACGACAGTCGTTCGGACACTCTGTGAGTGTGTACACATCCTTTGTCAGGCGCAGCTCAGATCTAATAAATCAGCTCAGGTAAAAATAATAAATTTTGGGCTCGTTTCAAGCAACGAGACCAATAATTCATAATATCTCACATCCTGCCGCTGCCATTTCGAATGCATAATACTCTGCGGAAGCGGCGCCTCATCTGTGGTGCGCGAGCCCCCGACCTCAAACTTAGTTCTCAACTACTGTTGCCTTTACATGTAGCAATACAACTGACTGCGTATTTGTACTTAACCAATAGGCATTCTCTAATTTTTGACTGTTTTTTTTTATAGTTAGCAACGCAAATGAGGGCGCTTTTAAATACCGTTTAGTTGTTGGTTGTATAGCGACTACTTTAGGCAAGTCACACGGCATATTTCATAGAATAAAGTTGCCTACACAACTGAAAACCAATTTGCAATTAGCCAGTTGCGTCCATATATTTTGGTATTTGTTTATAGTTTTGGCTAAGTAAACAACGCGAAATAGAATGCTTTTGTCCAATTACCGTTATTTTGTCGGTTACGTCGTAAGTAAACCGACTTTGAATAAAATATATAATTAACGTGTTGTTACATTTATTCGTGTACGAGTCAAATACAACGCTATATGGCCTCAAATTGATACGATTTTACAAAACCTGAAATGTTTATTTCACCCCGCGAACATGACGATTACATTTTATGTACTGATTAAATATATAAATTTATCTTTTTTAAAGTTGCAAGAGCACAGGCGGAAGATTACTCATTACAACTCACAAAATGAACCTCGCCCTCTTCAAAGGCAAAGAAACGAAGTAAATCATTGGGGCGCTATCAACAGCGCCATCCGGGGGCTGTCGCGGCGTGTCTCGCCCCGCGAGCCCCATAACTCATGGGGCTACCTGCGAGGGAAGCCATCCACCAGCCTGATGGCCTCGCCGCGGAAAATGACATCTCTCGCATTGTTTTCAGCCTGCATGAATCCTAATGAAGGGGTTGTGTATTTTTTTGATTGAATGATTGATAAGTCTGTGCCACCCCCTAAAAATTTATTCGTGCTTGTCACGTGTAATACGTGAAGTATAAATCTGCAGTCATATGAAAGGATAGCCTTTATTTTCAGTTATTTAATATGCTTGATTTAAAACTTAATATAGTTTAAGGATCTAGGTCTCATAATCGAGTTTTTTTGATCATTTTCTAGTCCGTTTTGCGTAAAATCGACTGCACCAATCAAAAATATTAAATGCAAAAAGTTTGAAACATCCCATCTTCTCAACACAATATATTTTTATTTCTTATAAATTTACTATTAATATGATAAATATGTGTTTTTCCGATTAAAGTCTAGGAATTTGGAGATTCGTCCGGTACGTTTTCCAAGAATCCTAAACATTTAAAAAGTCTTTTTTTCAATTGCAATTGAAAGATTAAATATAAACCATGTGGTTCTTATAAATTTAAAAATTAAAAAAAAAAAAAATCTTTAACAAACTTTGGTTTTGAAAAGTTGTCATTTTATCCAATTTTTCAACATCTTCAAGATTTTATTTTACCCTAAAAATGGACGTAAATTAAATAAGAAAAAATTGTTAAATATAATTTATAGTTTTCTCAATACTTTGTAAAAAAATCGGCATAGAAAAATAAAGTGACAATTAAATTAATTAAATGACACGATTTCGCCAGGTAATGGACTGCCTCTGGTGTCCGGTTGGACACCAGAGGCAATTAAATGGCTAGAAGCAACTGCCTTAAGCCAGTAAGTGGTCTAGTAATTTGCCTCAATAATTAAATAAAATATTTATCAACATTTAACAAACCACATCAAACCTCTCTAAACCAGGTTTTATGTGATTTTTAACATTTAAAATTATTACAGGCATTAACCTTTAACAATACATGTTGATAAACAATTAAAACAAATAAATGATTGACGACCTTGAATATTGTTAAATTTTAGCTACCAAAACCTTTATACTTGTAATGTAAAGAAAATGCGGAAATTACTAAATAAATATTTTTTAAAAGATGCATGTAATATTATAACACACAAATAATAAAAAAGTACCGTTCCGCGCTTAGTATAAAAATAAAGTACCGTGCTTGTATGGAGAGAGAGAGAGAGAAGTGCTCTAAAACAGTCCCCGTAGAAGTATAGTATCAAGAGACGTTCAATATAAAGTACACTTCCAGAGTGTCAGCTGTCAGGATCGACAGTGGCGTGCCTCGACTGGATTGAGCCGCAGAGCCGCGATAATGCGCCGATTGATATATACGCTTGTAAGTAATATGTATTATTGAGAAATGCCTCGCCTCGTATTCATTCACTATCAGCCCCGCTGGGACTCTTGTTTGTTCTCTGACCCCTATGACGTCATTCGGGATTTGAAGGCTGTTAATCACTCATTCAGATTCGCGTGAACGTCCCTCAACCGCAGGGTTTAGACAGGGATTGCATGGGTTTTGGACATACTGATAAAGAATGTTGTACATTTGAGACGGTATTGCATGTTTTGTATTTTAATTTCTTCTATTTCTTAAAAAAAATGTAAGCAATTATTAATGAAATCATAGTATTTAATTCAATGATTTGTTAATCTATAATAGCTTAAAGTTTAAGCAACAAATTCCTAATATTATTAATTTATTATTTAATCATGTAAAATAATGTTATTTAACTTATAAAATACACGCAAAGGCTGAATGTCTAATGGTTAATGTTGCTTATTATCTTTTTATTTTTTTTCTTCCATGTGTGGAGGGAGATAAATGCTCTAAAACAATCCCAGTAGAAGTATAGTATCAAGAGACGTTCATGTTTTTAATAATAATATTTTGAATAATTAAAATCGTAATATAATTAAATACGAGATATGTAAATGAAACGATTATTGGGTTCTGCATATTGTAGGATTATGATCATTCCTGTTATCAAAATTTTGCGCAAATCACGTTTATATTTCCAGTAGATCAGAATGAGTCCTGAAAATTTCGTTTGCAATATGCACACGACTGATTGATAACTGCACTTAAATATTGATATTATTCCTAAAATTATCGACGAGAAGAATTTTTAGATACATGCATGGTTTTATTTTAGAACGATGTCAGACATATTTTTATCCTCTGCAGAGTGCTAGCGAATATCAATACTCGAGTCTGAGCACCAGCTGTTTCAATAATATATTTATATATAAATATATGAACATTTGCAGTATAATAAAAACAAATAGGATGCAGACTAGGCAAGGTGATTGACGTAACAATCCGTTTTTTAAATAGACGTTCATCATCCGCGTCTGGGATGCTTTTGATCTCGCAGACTTTTATAGTAATTTATTGTGATATAAATAATCTCGCTTGACAAGAAAATGCACATTACTTACGAGCTGTGTTCGAGAGCATTCTTAAATCATTTGATATTGAATAACAACTCGTAAAAAGTATTTTCGCTCTGAATGATGGAGACAAACTAGACCTAATGTGACGGTAATTTATTGGCTATGACTGTAAATTTGTTTTTCAGGCATGCAAAAATAGCACAGACCTTCGATAAAGCAAATATCCATTGATATTTCAAATGTAATTATAATAATAGAGAATCGATATATTGAGGACGATACTGGCTATTGAGCCCAAAATAAAAGGACGATATTGGCTAATTGCAAATCAGTTATAAGGTGTCGCTCTATGTTAGTAGCCAAATTCAATTTGTTTGTAAAATAGATACCTCGTGGGTTTAAATCTACTTGAAGGTAAGTTATTGCAACTTTTTTATGAAAATTATTTTTCTCAGAGTCATCCAAATATTTAACACATTAAAGCCAGTCGCATACCTGTGTAATTTTTTTACTATCATACAACATATTTATATCATACAAGTGTATTTATTAATACAATAAACCGTCTTATACTTTAGGGTTGAACAACTTATGTTACCGACGAAGAGAAAGTTTTAGCAATATAATCGTAAATGCATTAATCAAAGACCTCATTCAATCATTTAATGATTCTAGCAAAGCACGATAATATGTTTTTAATGTTAAACACAAAAACCAAACAACTATTTTAATAATTGCTGATATTAATAGCAATAACGTCACTGGAGTGAGCGGATATCCTGTATAATGCTAACTAACCGTATAGGAATCATCCAATTTCAGCGCACGCCCCGCGCCCCCGCCGGCTTCTTCAGGCTTCAGCGACGGTAAGTGCCGCCGATCGACCACCGTTTATCCATTATTGTTACAGCATTTTATGGGGGCTAATAATACTGCTGGCCAGCACACCCGCCGTATGGACGCTCTCCCATACAAACTGCATTACGGGCAGGGCTGTCGCGCCAAAACTGCTCCGGGGTGACCATTTCTGAAGGGCCGCTGACCGAAACTTTGTTTTTCATAATATCAATAATCTTACTATATTTTTTATAAACAAAGGTAATCGTAATGGGGTGGGGGGGGGTTGAAGTCCAAGTATTCTTTTGGAGTGAAAATGCAGTACTTTATTTCTGGTAAGAACTGCATAATCTTGTCGACAATCATCGCAAAAATTGACGGATAAAACAAAGGGTAATATTTAAGAAGAATGATTTTAACACGCTTCAAAAAAAAAACATCGTAAAATAAGCTTAATTAAGAGTTATACATACACAACAGATCTTAAATTTGATTGTCTTGTTTGTTCAGTCTCAAAGACGATCTAAAAAATGGTTACACAGTAATTATTTTTTTACAATCTTAGAAAAACATAAAACAGCTTGTGAGTTTTTTTTTGTAAACGCAAAACGACCAGAAGTGTCTAATTGATTTTTGATTTTTGATGTGGATGAATGATTTTTCTTATGTGTGAATAGTTAACCAAACTAATGATATAAATAAAATGAGAATTTATTAGTAATGTATGCATTACAAACATACAAGATGATAGTTGTGAACCATCACTTGGTAGTGAGAGTTCAGAGTACGTTTCCCCAAGCGCGGCGTTGCGGCAGCCCTGCGCAGAGCACTCCGAGGTGCGCTTTACGTTCCGTTGTATCATAGGCCGTTGTATCATGCCGTAGTATCATACCTTTGTATCACTTGTGATAGTGATAGTTGAAGGGACGCGAGCGGCAGCCCTGGCAGGCGCCCGGAGCACGCCGCGGCGCGCTATACGTGACATTGTTTTATGGGCGCAAGAATGATGAGTTTGCACTTCTTCCCGCTGTGAGATTATAGGCCAGCCTGAAGGAGATTGATCTGAGGGAAGCGACCTGCCTGGTGCATCATTGTGCCCCGCGATTATGGCGGATTGGACGACCGCAAAGTACTTAAGTGAATTTAACAATGCACCGCAAATCGATCGCAATTAGCGATTGGGTTAATAGCGCATTTGCTGTTATATGCAGCGCAGAGGTAAACTTTGAAATAATTATACATTTAAAATATACTTTTTTATGATAATTTTGTTATATTTAAAGCTTAAATATTGAAACAAAAAAAAGTTGCTCAAGCAACTGCATTGCATAAATTATAATAAAAAAAAAATTATATTACAGTCCATGTAAAATACACAGCCGAGAACAAATTATACATCGACTGTAGATAAAAAGTTGTACTGCATGAGACGCGCTGCTGTACTGGTAGCTGACACGCGAATGTAAATGATCACTTCTCATCCATATCAAGATACATCATTCCTAGTCGTTTTTCGATGTTATCTCCAGTATACTACTATATCTTGACCATTCGGCTGGTTTCTGAATATTCAAAAATGATTAATTTCATTGTATAACCAAATTTATATTACTTTGTTTCAGCCTCGACGGTCTCAGCTGATTTGATTTTAAACTCGACTTTAAATGCAAATTATTATTTATTGCTTATTCCAGCATACTGCTAATAAAAATGCACTTAATCACGTTTATAGCAATTTAATACCAAAGTTCGTATACAGGAAAACGCACGTTGAATTTAATTTTTAAGATGGCTATCATATTTGGCTTCGATGTATTAATGAAGCAGCATGGAGTATAGAAAACGACTCATTATTCAAATAGAATACTGTTAGTGTTAATAACTGAGACCAATCGATTGATTGCGTATTTTATTATATTCTGGATACATAAAACTTTTTATTCGGGTGACAATATTTAGTCGAGAGGACGCCGTTTATTACGACCCACGCGGGAGGCTGTGCGCCGAGCACTCCGAGATAACGCGTCTGTCGTTTATCGACGTATTCCCAAAAGTTCAACACAAAATATCAATTTTCATTTAATTGTTCTTCGGCTTATTATAACAATTTATAATCATTTCCGATCAGGTCGTAAAACTTTTTATTACTTTGGAATCTTCCGAAAAAACTGAGAAATTTTACTTAAATGTTTAAATTATATATTATGTTTGTCTGTTAAAACTCCTACACTATTCTTAGATATAAACAAAGAATTGATTATAATATTAATCACGATATAAATCTTTGGTATAAATTCAATGATTTGTGACATTGAAAAGTGATTCCCAGTAATACCATGCATTTTTAATTATAACTAAAAATCAAACGGTTTTCAAAATTACCAAGAGGAATAAATTTTCTATTAATTTATATATATTTTTTAATAGTTAAGCTTGATGCTGCAAACTTGGATACTAGGGCCATATTTATGAATTTTAAAGTCATGTCAAGCTTTGTAGTTATGTATTGTTTTTAGGGATTTTTTCCCTTTTAATTGAATAGTGAAAATTATTCTTGATCACATAGGCGAAAGCCCAAATACATTAGCAAAATATTCGTTTTGCTGCTAGACTCTAGCTGAATGAGAATAAAAGTAGAGAAACTCTTGAAATAGTCATTGTTCCATATTAAGAGACTATCCTTTTAGTTGTATTTTATTTTTATAAAGCTTCAAAAACTTCCGTTAATAATGAGAATTAAGTCAATAAGGGCTTTGTTGTCAATTAAAGTTGTTTATTTTAACGTTTTAGTCACAAAGGTGGAGAAATAATTTGTTATTTTGTACATTAATTTACACTTCTCCGCGTCAATAGCTCCATAATTTATCAATTTTATTAACAGCGCGTTTCAGAATTTCCACAGGTCCGAACAGTTATTGATGTGAGCGTTGCCTAAGTCTTGGGTTTACTTATGTCGGTACTCCTACGTGGTTGTGGATGGCGTTAATCATCACAGAATATGGAGACGTGGACTGTGCGGTGACGTCTCCATGACAGTCAATTAATATGGAGACAAAAGAGACCCTGGAAAGCAGCATGATGGCATCGCAAAGTGACAAATTTCGTCATGTTTAAAAAAGTTTCATATATTGACTTTAATCGGAGTGATAAGGAACCATTTTTAAAAAAATATTATTTAACTGTACAAACACAGAAGGCTTCTCCAAAATAATAAATATTCTTATATTGATCTGTAGTTAAAAAAAAGCCATGAAAAGATTTCGCCAAAATAAAAATTTCCAATTTTCAGATCATACAAATGATTCAGGATTTCTTGATCATAAATTAATAGATCAGTGAATATTTTTAATTAAGTCACAAATTTTCTTAGGCGTAATTTATTTGTTTAAAAATCAACTAGGCCAATGATATAAATTAGACAGTGTGAATTTGTAATTTCTCTACATAAATTTATTGACGTGTAAAATCCAACACGATAATAGAGCTATTTACATTTGGTCGGGCAAATTGATTTCGAAAGTACACGGACTGATAAATCAATATCAAATCGGAACAATAAATCAAGCGTGAAAATACGATGTGTAATTTATTCTCGCTATAAGAAAATTAATTTTGTTAACATATTCGGTGAGCGTCTTGTCGCTGGTGTGATTTGTCCCCAGCGGGCGGGGGCGGTGCGGGGGAGTCTGGACATCTGCAAGTCCGCCCATCGGGGACTCCGGACACCTCAGCATGAAGCTCCCCAACTCTCCATGTTGAGCATCACCAGCATATCAGCATGAGCTGATGGTACGGTCGAGCATTCTCATAAATTCTAAGTTATATATTTGTACCAGCGGAGACGTCAAATCTTAAATAATCTAAACGAGATGAGAAAAACTATAAACTTGGTTACTCTTGATCGAAGCCTCTTGATCAAGAATAACCAAGAGGCTTCGATCCCTATCCTGATAAAAGAATTCCAAACTGCTCTGATTGGACTCATGCTGACATTAATATTTTAATATCGTGCGTATTGCTTAGAAATAAATCTTGCAACAATACGCGAAGGTTTCGCCGCGGACCCGGATTCTAACAGTGCTAATGCGATGTTGATATTAATCGCGTTTCGAGCGTCTATAGATTTCCCATTTTCAAGTCGTCTCTTTTGGTAATTTGTATAATTTTAACAGCTGGTATTTAAGTGGGATACGTCATTAAAGCGAATGTCATAAATACACGAATTTAGAATGAAAAGATGGCGCCGCGGATTCTAATAAATTAGGATTCAATATTCTATAAGATCTGACGGGCCGTTGCCAGATTACATTTTATGGCTAATAATTACATTGTATAATAATATGTTTATTTATTATCACTTACATTAAAAAATACATAAAAAATTATGTATATAAATACAAAAACCTTTGTTAAGACACAACTAGTATTTTCCAATTGAATGATTAAAATATAAATTTGCACAACAATACAAACATACGCCACGTAAGATAAGCAATATTGTGACAGCAAAAATAATTATTTTAGCTTCACTTCGTTTTGATTGTCTTTGAATGATATATTGATAACAGCTAAAATTTACTTTGAGAAATAAATATACAGAATATTATCAATTCAAGCGATAATTAATTATACCAAAAATGATTATTGACAAAATAAAATAAATAAACTTCCAGCCACAATAATATGGTACGAATATTGGTGGGCCCTGAAAAAAAAAATAAAACGTCGGGGCCATTTTGGAAAACCCGAATTAAGCATAAGTTGTCGTCAAATAAATTAAAATCATCAAAAAGCTAATTCTAATATGGCATTCTCTGGTGACAAAACCATTTGCATATATATTTGGATATAATATGTCTGCTTTTTAATGACACAAAGTGGTGTTTTTCGATATTTTTCGAATTTCCAAATGTTTAACGACGCCGATTAATCATAAAACAGGGCCTACTTAATAAGCATTAATAATTCATCGGATTTCTTTACACATTATCAAAAAAAACTTTTTAATATTTACGAAAAGTTTCGGCAACCGGAAGCGATTATTCAAATGAATACAAATAAATTGATTATTTTAAATTCCTTTAAACAAACAGTAGTGGAAAAAATATTGAAATTAAAATAATAATTCTGTGCTATCGACAGGCTATTATAATAAAAATGGTGGACGAATCTTTCTCATATAATATAACGAATACAATGATCATTATAATGCTGAGGAGTAATCCTCGGGATAAAGCTGGCCATGCGCATGAAGAAGGCTGCGGGCGGCGTCACTGCGGTAACGCACCAAGCCAGTATTCAATTAAATAAATGCATTAATTTTAAAACAAAATATACATTTTCATTCTTTATAGAATTTTTTGACAGCATCAATTCAAGATAATTATTCAATTATTCTTAAATTCATTAAAAATAAAAAGCGTACTAACTTAATTTTTTGATAAAAAATGTTTTAGCAAATGCAATGTTTTATTGGTATTATATTTCTAAATCCATGAATTAAAAATATATCTGCTTGTTGTAAAAAATCGAAAAAAATATTTAAAAAAAACAAATATATATTGAAAGCACTTTCAAAACAAATTTTCCATATAATAATTTAGTAATCAGTAAATTTAAAAAATATGTTTGAGTTTTGTCAATGGCGTGCTTAGAGTACAGCAGTGTTTGTGTGAGGTGCTCGTCTCTATAGGGCCTGCATGACTGTTCCTTCTCTCTATAGGTGTAATTGGAGAGTGTGAGGTGCAAAAAGCTCTTCGGCTTGGAGCATGCGAAGGTGTCGTTAGTGCGGCCCATCCGGGCGGAGCGCGAGGGAAGGCGCCAGGATATAAAAAACCCCACCAGCAACAAGATCTAGGAATTTTTATTCAGGTTTATTGCCACTTCTATCATAAACGATTAAAGAATATGACAATATGAACATGATTAAAAAAATAAATAACTTTTCGAATAGGTGGTACTGATTTTTTTCATCTTCTAGCTATCTATATATTTATGCATAGCTTTATCGTAAACAAATTTTTTTTTATAAAATTTTATAAAATATTGTGTAATTAATATATTTTAAGGCTTCAAAAGAAGAGTGCAGGCAGCCTGTGCAAGTGAAGCGTCAGCCGTCGCAGGCCGAGGTGTCAGCCGGTGATGGAATATTCACAATTATGCACTGATGGAGGAATTCAATCTTGTTGTTCGAGTGATTAATTAGCACTGTGGATGTGCAGAGCTCGACACGTGATGCGCCGCGGCCGCCCGAGCGGGGAGATCCCTATCTGTCGGATGACTTATCGCTTAAATATACCAGATTTAAATATATTAATACTCTACAGTGTAACGGCGTGAAGCAGTTAAGGGGATTGATCTCGAATATCAGTGAATTGTATATTTTTTTCATGTAGTAGACATTCAAAACCATGCTTTACTTTAAAATAATTTTGCCAATGGATATATTATTTAAACCATGCAATAAGACGATAATCAAACAGCGAAATATAAGCGAAAATAATAATTCTTAAATCCAATGTATCAGATGAGGGCTTCTGAAATATAGTTGACATAAACAAATTTCCATTCTTGAAAAGAGAATTATACAAAATTAAATCGTTTTTCAGTTGTATATACTTGTATGATCATAAAATCAAAGTACAGATCTCGACTTACAAATCTTGATGATTGGTTACGAGCAGGAATGTCACCATACTATCATAATTACGAAACAATGGTCAATGAAATGCAATGCCAATGATCACATTGACTTAAATATTTCTCTTTTTTATAATGAATTTTGGTAATAGAGTCGAATATTAAATTAAATACATTAAAATTTATATTAAATATTGTTGGTATTATTTTAAACATTTTTAGATAAAAAAAATCTATAAACATGGATCAAAACATTGAAAACAAAAAATTTTGATGACAAATAAATAATTACTGACGATCTTGCGATGAAATGATTAAATAACTATTAGATAAACGACGTATTCTTTTGCCTCGAAACGAAATAAAAACAAAGGGGCATTTTACAGCAAACGTTTCTTTATTGTGTGTTTAAATATATTTTTAAAAACAATTGTTTTTTAGCCAAGAAAGTCGAGATCATGGGTCTTAAAGTGGCGAAAACTTTAAAACCTTGTAAATTGCAGAGAAATGTAATGAATCCAATTGCTTATTATAGCAAGTGATTATGATGTTGATGTATTCTTTTATTAGACGCAAGAATGCATTTTTATTGCAGGTAAGTAAGTATCTTGTACTGCATTCATAAAATCAATGAGTTTCACGATTCCCACAAGGCTTAAGCGTTATTGTATGTTTAAGTATGTACTAAGTATTTTTATTGAGCATGAATATCAAAACAATAATTTTACATCGTTCAATTATTACCTGTAAAACTCTTCTAACCAATATTAAATATTATAATGTATTCTGACGTATAATTTATGTATTTAAAATTCATACAAATAAAAACAATTCATTACATTTTAAATCAACGAGCACACAACATTCATAAAAAAATTATATATACTTTCGAGCAAAAGTATTAAATACATATAAATAAGTGACTATGCTCACATTGTTGCGTCTCAAATATTTAATTTGTAATTCCCAACACATTTTTTCACAATATAAAATTCCAAAATAAAAATATGTTAGCCGCAAAAGTGAGTCATGAAAAGTCGCATCGTACCATACGCAATCGAAAAACACAGTGCTTGCATTTATTGGCAATGCTTCGTTATGAAAGATCAATAAATATAAATAATAGAAACAGTGTAGTTTATTACTATTTATTAAGCCTACTTTTACTGTAGCAACCCTACTTTAACTCTCGCGTAATTTCAGCACATGTCGTGACGTTTGCGATGGTCGTCGAGGTCGTAAAGCAGCCTGCGGAGGGGGCACGTCGCCACCCTGCCTTTTGGTTTATTGAAAACCGATAGCGCCCGCGGGGGTTGTTGGGGCTGGGAGCCCCTCGGGGCGGGGGCAGGTGATTGGATGAGGTGACGTGATGATGACCAGCCCTGAAGATCACTCTATTCACAAAGGCATCAATAATATGTTCACTAGACTACTTACTTTGAATGCCGCTTTGTAAATAATTATATCAATGGTATGATATACATATATATACATATGTCGATTTTTTGATTAACGTCAATCAGATGCGTATTTATTACCCATTACGGGTTTATTATATTATTACTAATATGATTAGGCACATGAGTTCATACATAGAAGATGATTTAAAGAAACTCTCAGAAAAATATCATCGTGATTTGTGTGGGATTTGAACCCACATCCCCTGGTTTACATGACCGGTGTACTAAACCTTGTACTAACGAATCACTTCCGTTTATCGAGAATTTTTAACAATCATACTGAGAGTTTCTTTAAATCATCTTCTATGTATGAACTAATGTGCCTAATCATATTAGTAATAATACATATATATATATATAAATCCAGATAATTTTAAAGCTTATTTGATACCATGTGTTGTTTTGATACATTTTTAAGGTTACATAAATCCTGTTTTTTTACAAATAAAATAACACTGAGTTAACGCATTAAATGTTAATTATTTTTTTTCTACTTTCAATTTATACATTTGATTTCAATTGAGCAGTAGAGAATTTTAAATCGAACAATCTTACAACTTAAATTTGATACACCTGCAACACAGATTCAATAATATATAGTATTTGATATACAAAATAATAATAAATATGCTTAAATGTTATTAATATCCCACCCGTGCAAATATATAATTCTCAAAGTGAATGTAAGTCATAAGGGGCTAATACGTTAAATAAAATCTTCTTCAAACATGGCATAAATTGGATTTACACGCCACTGTCATAGATCATGGGCTCAATACAAAACAGGAGACGTAGACACGAATTCACCATGAATTTCTTTAAAATATATATTTTTAAATACAACGGTATTTTTTAATACTTAAAAAAACCCACGTTACAAATCAATATACGTAATGGAGTTTGTATATTTGAAGCTAATCTAAAATTTCAAATCCTCGTCAAGAGTTAATCCGACAAGGACATTCAAAATCTTAATTTGTTAAATATTTTAATGAAATATAATGACGATTACGCTGCCGAAGATACTTTCATCAAAAAATGAATTTGAATAACAGACAATGGTGATAAATTAATATTAAAAGAGAAGCTTTTCGATAAAAATGTTAATATATTTTTATAAATTAGAAAACAATAAATTGTTTAATTATATTAATTAAAAATTTAAATACACACCGAGAATTCAAATTCGCTTTTTAAATATATACGCAATAATGCAGCAGATTTTATTACGTGTCGTAATTTTTAACAAGTCTTCAAATGTACGGCACAATGACGCCCTGACAGCCGTGCAAAGTATTCCCCCTGGCAACGAGATGCAATAAAACATCCGATAAATATTCAAATGACGATGATGAATTTATAGAAGTCGGGCTTGACAGGTAACAATACCCCATTAGTTTCGATTCGCGGAACATCGCGTGTCTCCGCCACTTATCGTAAAAAATACTGTCACAGGCCAAATACTGACGAGTCGCTAGAGAGTGCACACGCGGTACTGTACGTGTAACAAAGGTATTTTATTTATTTTTATTTGATGAAATGAGATGCGTTACTGAAAGCTCTTGCACGTATTAAGATTAGTAAATTATTTTTAACTTTAATTAAAATGCGACACTACAGTGTTTTGAAGGAGACGGATATTTTAAGTTCATTCCGACGTGAAAGATACAAGAAGAGTACGTATACAATAGGTGTTCGTTTTTAACAAAGTGTTAATAATTACAAGCAGTGTGTAGTATAGTTAAATAAAACCTCAAAAATAGATTATTTTAACTACTATTTTTAGTAACCGTGAAAGGAACGTACAATCATTTCATACACTAAGTAACAACTCTTCAAAGAAAGTATGAAAAAAAGCAAAACAAATTTTCTGGGTGAACATAAACTTATTGTACTAGAAAAATAAAAGTTACGACTAGATTATTTATTGCTGCATATTAACAATTGAAATGATTGAGGTGGAATGTATGAGGTTTCGCAACAGTATTCTAGCAACCGGAAGAATCGGAGAGGGCGTTTATAGATAAGATGGATCGATTAGATATATAAATCTCATAGCACATTGTCTTGGCAGAAGCCTGAATAGAAAGGATGAATTCAGTTGCACCTTCATCCTGTAGAAAGTTGACGTTCAAAATCGATTGTTACTAATAAAATTATATATTTTAATAGTATCACAAATAAATTGTTTTCATTGTTGTGTATATCTATTAAGTGCTTCTGAACCTCGATACACATATCTATGTAACGAATACGAATGGAAATAATCTATCAATTATAACTATCGATTTAATAGGAATATGACATGAAACTTTTGACCTTTTCTTTTTGGCTTTTATTAAATGCGCGTTTGGTAAATTTCACCATTTATAAATTACAACTGCATTTATATTATAATAATCAATTATTTGAACACCAAAAATAGTTATGACTTGCTATAACTAATCATTTATATAAATTATTGTCAGTTAAACTATACATATTCAATTGTGTCAAAAACCGAATATTTTTTTTTCTATAACATTTTTTTCCGCATGATTGCTCAAGGTAAAGATATTCTAAACTTTGATCAAGAATGTGTAATTTTAGACTTCACTTCGGAATATGTACAGTAAAACCAATTTTAACAAAACACCATAATTAAATGCGTTGAAGAATCAATGTACATATAAAAATACAATTTCTATTATTTAATCAAAATTCTAGTTGTACGTTTTAGTTGTACGAAAACAGCTGTTTTCGTCAAATAATTTTGCTTTACTTCCTTTCAGAAACCGATTTCCGTTTTCATCTTTCACGCTTCTCGTGAAACTGAAACGACCTTCATTAAACCCTCCGCAAAAACTGAAGTGAGATGATTCGGATCTCCGTGGCTGAAAGTGCTTAAAGTTTCCCGCAGATTTATGGCGCGCCACTCGCCGTATCTCCCGGCGGCCAATCCCCCCCTTGATACTGAATACTTATATTACATAAAAATCAGACGCAACTCAACTCACGCCACATGCGCTTAATTCTTGAGTAACAGCGTCGAGAGAAGACAGAGCGAAGATTTATATACGAAATAACTCGAGGGTGTCGGAAATGAAAACTTCTTTGAAATGCGTGGTACGAAACGCTACCTCGAAATCCCGCTCGAGTGCCACGTTGTTGGCAGAAGATGGTTGGAAAATATTTACCTGTGGCGTCCAGTGAGTTACTAAGGCAAGCAGTTTTACTCACTTTATGTATAAATGAGCCTTATATCGCAAATAACTTATTAGATTCTTCTTCTTCATGTGCTACTTTTCACAGGAGATTCGTGACAATCTAAATCATAGGTTCTCAAACCATTTTGTCCCGTCGACACCATTTTCCTGTTTTTCGTAGACCTGTCTTGCTCATATTGAATTTTTACAAATTCATCAACTTCAAACATATTTTTGACATCTGATATACAGGGTGCGCCATATTTTATGTCGGTATGTAAACATTGAATAACTTTGATATTTATCAACCAATTGACTTGAGTAAACATGTTTTGAAACGTTAATTTAGTACAATTTTAACCACGTTTCACACAGAAACAACGCGCCGAAATAGTTACGCTGAACATTGAAAATAGTCGTTCAGTTGTGTTAACTCAACGTGCATATCGTCTAAAATATCGTGGCCAACATGGCCAATGGGATCCACTCTCGTTGGCCCCCATTTACAGTTCGAGGACCCCCAATTTAAGTTTTTGCTGTCATCGACCCCTTTCAGAGCAGAATCGACCCCTGGGGGTCGATATTGACCACTTTGGGAACCTATGATCTAAATGAACATTTATTTATCCTGGGCCAGTCTTACTAATTATGATGTATTTCCAACTTATAGCCACTAACGTTAGCATTTTACTTACAATGCGTCTTTTTTCTGTATTTATGAATATTTGGTATTTCTAAAAATATGTCCAAAATAGGCTTTTACCATCTTCAAGGTTTTACCATCCCTGTGCGGGTGCTTGCTACTAGCTCTACCGCTATCAAAAAAAATATCCCTGGGGCGAGATTTCGAGGGTGGTGTTTCGTGCAAGTCACAAGGAGCCCAGAGAGCCGCCTCTGTGAAACGGATCCTCTCGCTTCTGTATCAAACATCAGAATAAACAAAATTCTTGAACACACATTGACAATTTAATTACGAATTATTGCAGCGAACCCGCCATTAGTGAATTGTAAATCAATCACGCTGGGGTAATTACTCCTCCAATGGTCCCATATTCGGGATGCCCCAATGAATATTCATCACCGATTCACATCATACGGCAGGCGGTGGTTAGTGGAAAAAAATCGAGCTGTAGCATTTGTTTCTAACAACACAAATAATCGCCCAAGACGATTTTAAATTTTGGTATGATCGAAATGCCTACAGCAAATGTTCGCGTCGATCACTTTTTTGTTTTAATGTTATGTAAATTTATTTGCACCTGCTTTCTCGCCCTTGCAACATTGTACGAACATGCACGGTGGAAGATAATACGCCGTTAATTTAGGTGCATAAAGCGAACTAACAACTTAACTGCCTAGAATTATTAACTTGCTAAAAATTAAGACAACGTAAATGGTTAAATCTGCAGTTTGAAATTGCGTAGGCTAACGAAAACTTGACTATATATTTTTTTGGTTTTTTATACGTGAGTGAAAATAGCCGATGTTCTGTTACATGAAAATGTACTCGTAGTTATCATAGGACATAGGATTTTTATTATTTATGTTTAAAAACAATGATTTTGTATAATTTTACAGACCCAAAATTTCTGCCTTCTAAATAAATGCCTACTTTGCATATTGTTTTTAAACTAAAACAGAAATCCTTGTTAGCAATATTACATGTTACAATTCTTTATTATCTTAGGATTAAATAAGCTTTTGATTTAAAATAGTGATGAATAACGAATGTTTATTGTGTTTTTACATAGACAACTTATAAGAAAACATACACAATGTTTTTAATACTTTAAGAGTCTTAAAGTTTCTACAATTCTAGATACAAGTTACTAGATGTTTTAACCTTACTCGAGGAGCATTATTATTCTGCAAGTTTTAACTTTCAAATATGTTGTATCAAAAAATCAACATGTCGAAGTGACACAAAAGGATGCGCATTGTGAAAGTATCGTGAATATTTACATATGTGCTTATCGAGCGGAGCACAAAAATATTTCAAGTGATACAATCTAAAGTTTATCGCCGCCAGCGCTCCATTTAATTTTCAGATTCTTAGATCGCGTACTGAAGTGTGTAATCAACGTCACCGTAAACTATACGGACGCTCTGTGGGTAAGGCTGTCTAGAGAACTCCCAGCACGCACCTCTCCATGCGCGTGCTCCGGGTTCAAGAAAATTGTAAATAATGAAACACTCTTTTATCAGATATTAATCGTATCGACTAAGAATTTACTCATTTGGTTGCATATTTTTTATTATAAAAAAATATTTTAATTCGTCTGTTCAGCTGATTTCAGCACAGGCTTATATTATAGAATAATCACAATTTTTTTAATTTGGTATAAAATTATATTTAATAATACCAATGCACTCTTCGTGTAAACTTCCCATAAATATCATTAATGATAGCTTTATTGTTTGAATGTTGAAGTTTTCAAAATGATTATATCTCATTAGTTGACAGTCTATACCTCAGTACCATCTTAGAGAAGCGACTAACTATATTTGTGTGCTGTCAACGTTCGGGTTTAAAGTCTTCAAATGTTGTTTAAGGTCCATTTAAAATTTGCTCTATGACATAAAGTTTGAATCATTATAAACGTCGACGTCGTATAATTAACCTATAAATAATCTGAAGTGCTTTCTGAAGCACAAGACTAATATTTATGGGGTCGAGGATTCTTAAGTAAACTCTATAGCGGCAACGGATTCTCATTTTCTAAAATTCTTTCTGTACATATAACTCAGCCGTGGAAACAAAACTTCATAAAGGAAACTAATAACTTTCAATCACCATAAATTCTTTCAGTTCATCAACCCCCCGGGCGCCCCGCCCCCACCCCTTGCGATGACGTCACGGGTCGGATAAGAGCCATAACTCCGAGTACCTCAGGAGTATTGTTCTGTGGAGGCCTCCCTCTATCGACACGCATTACTACCTACCCCCAAATACATTATAACATGATGGGAGACATTAGGCACCAGGGGAGGGGGTGATTTAATGTTATTGATTAAAAATAATGGGTGATACGCAAAAACCTATTAATGTTGATAATTAATGTGCTTTTAACACAACGAGAAGAAAACAACGACATTGACAGTGTCGTATCTAAACTACGTACAACAACACAAAAAAATAATTAATTAAATTAAAAAATATATCTAATGACTTACTATTATTGTCACCCAAGAAGAATCATTGCTCAATTAATGGGTATAAATGTAATTCATTAATAAAAGTTTAAAAACCGTAAGTGAAATGAGTATTATTAATATTTAATATATTATTGACTAAAATATAGATCACTAATGCTCTACAATAGGTGAATGCCTAAGTATCTAATAAAAAAAAATAATTATTGTATTCTTTTAATTTATTGCTGTTGCAGCAAATCATTTCAATGTTTATTTATGTCTAGCTAAACCCATCAGTTTCAATTCACTTGCCGGCGTATTTAACAGTAGAAGATGTCATTTTCTTATGATTGATTCGAAATGGCGTCACAAATATGGCGGTGGAGAGATATTTACGAGACCGACAGGTGATTGTCGCGGGGTTATTGCAGTATCGCGTGGTGGAAGTCAGTCGCGAGTCTTTCTCACATTACGCCAAGTCCACGCAGCAATAATTGATGGAGAATGCGTGGAAACGTCGCGGGCACATGCGCAAAGAGTTCATCCAATAATTGTCATATCAGCTGTTAAACTAAAGATATTAATCATCTTTACAAAAAAAAAAAAAAATTCAATAATTTTTTGACTTTCAAATAGTAAAAATAATATTTTTACTGATTCACCTTAGAGTAGGTTGTAAACTTTTCTTTATTCAATATTTCAGTAATATTTTATATTGATATTTCAGATGCAGTTACAATGCAGCTTCAGAACTTTCAAAAATATGTTTACTTGTAATATGCATAAATATATACAGCAAGAATATTCAATCGATCATTTAAAAAACCACGTCTTGGAGTATTTAAAGATTAAATTGATTATCCTTATTTTCCTATTTTTCAGTAAATGGCAGTTTTCTTAATATATTCTAGTTTTAAAGGCAATGCACAAAGATCAAAGCAAGCTTTATTATGCACCGTACTTTGGTGTTGGCTTGTATTGAGCGGCCGTTTGAAGGCTGCAACGTTAACTGGGACCATACGAGAAAACGGTTTCCCATAAATGCGTCTAATGGAACAATAACAGACTCCTTTGTTAAAAGCCTCTTCTCGCCCTCAAGCTCAGTTCCCCGCTCACCATTAACAGACTTATAACGATATGCTTTTAGCTTATCGATTCACATGTGAAACGACGAAAAAATCCTCGATTTATTTGCGATACAAGTTGATTACGAGGCTACAAAAATATTTGAGCATTTTGTCTAATGAATTTACTACGGTACTATAATCATAAAACTTTTTATATACTAATTTTAAAGTTTCAGTTCTTGCCACAAAAGCATTGTTATATTATTTAATTTCAAAATATATTCACAGAACAAAAGTAAACTCATTTTGTAGCACAAAAATTCTTAATGTGTTAATTAAAAAATAAATAAATCTCCGTTCAACTCATTAAAGTGGGTGTTTTTTTTTATAATAAAATATAAGAGTGTAATACGTTTCAATTGCTCAATAAATAATGTGAGTGCGTACCTCTTTTAACTGATGCCAAAATAAAAAATTAAATATATTAATCAAAATACTCTTCAAATAAATTACTCCAACTTATTATCCTAATAAAACCCGCTGACCGTAACATTCTCTCATATTGTATGAGGCGACTGATAAAATTATAGCTTCCTTAGTAACGATTGTAAGAGTGTCCATGCACTCGAACGAGGGACAGCAGGAAGGTCCATCATAATACACATTAATTAGTTTTACCTCAAGTGAGTTAAATCCTACAAACGTCTTCAGAATGCTTGACTATTCGTAATTAAAATAACATTAACATCGTGCATTATACAGCGATGAAAATTGTAAAAAAACATATTATCTTTTATGGCGATAATATTTTGGGTGTTAAAAAAATACATTGAATTTATTTACGCTTTGAAACACAAACACTTTCAAAGAAGCATAATCATTGTAATTCCACTGTGTATAGATCTATTAAGCCATTTTAATTTTATTCATTAAACACTCTAATTAAGACTATTCTTAGAACTTACTTACTTCTTACATACTTTAGTTATGTTATACGCATCCGCCACGCACAATATGACTTCTGCTTTTTTTTATAAGTACCCTTTCTAGATTCAACAGTTACTCTTAACAAATTGTATTTCTTATTAAAATTTAAAAAAAAATAACAAGATGCACAATTACAAGAGAAGACGGTGCTTTCTCGGTTTTAATTTTCAGTGTGAATATAAATTTCTATTCATGACACCCTAAGGAAGGGGATGCACAGATCGCGACTCGTCGTATACTTGTAAGCGTAAAATCGCACTATGTGTATTATATTGCAAAAACTAAAATAATACACCGTTGATAATTTATGCAATATCTGAAAGATCGAAATAATCGAGCATTCAACTAGATAAGATGATTATAAATTGAATTTGAGTGCACATTTGTTTTTTTTTCTTCAGTGGTTCTTACTGAAATCACGAGTTCTCTGAATCATCTGAATCAAGTTTAAACAGTGTTTTTTTAAATGTACTTCATAGTATTACGTATTTTTTGTAGTATCACAAAAGTGTGAATCTTAAATGGCACACAAAAGACCGAATCTCATGTGCGTTAGAGCCAGAACGCAGACAGCAGACGAGGCGGGCCGCCGGCAGACATAAATATTGTCTCCGCACAATCAGGCGCGGCTAGACGGACCAGAAACGAGCATAAATTGTAAAGATAAAAAGAGCATTAAAGGCAAAAAAATATTCGATGCGGTAATAACGAATATTACGTACAGCTGCACATCTTTCATTGTTCTCTTCGCAACATAAATCTAAATACAAAAAGGAGACAGAGTGAAGTGATTTATGCAAGCACCCATATCGTGCCGTTGGTCGAGGCTGCCGCACTCCATGCCGGATCGCGCTGAGGTCCGTGAAGCAATATATTACGGTAATTTTTTCGAATGCCCGTCAAATTCTTGGTATTGTGCGTCTGAGGTGGGGAGGCGCATTTCATGTCGTCACAGGGAATCCCCTATTTCACGCATCATTTTTAGCTAAGAACAAATATTATCAGCCAATTTGCTTAGAAGACCTGCGAGATCCGTTCCACGTAGTCGTATACGCATATGTTACACTAAGTATGTTAAACCAAATGGCTATGATCAATTTGAAATGTTGAATAAGTATAAGCTAGTATTGATGTTTATAACAAACATAATTAGCTAAATGGCTAAGATAAACATAAATTTTGTTTGGAAATGTTTAATATGGATTTGCCAACATTGAATTATAAATTCATTAGAGTATAACAAATTCGGATTACAAAATTGAATTGATACGAGCATATATTTTTTTAAATTATTTACAATATTTTAAACCTAGTACCAAACGTTGAAGGGGAGTTTTGGTATAGGGGGGTGAATATTGGTGCATATTATTAAAAAAAAACCTTATTTAAAACTATTAATAAAAAAGTATTAAAAAATAATTTTTTTAAAAAAGTAACTACACATGTAAGTGTCTCTTTCAACAATGTTACTTTGTAAAATGTATAAATAAAAAATTCAGCTTTTACATAACGGAAACTTTTTGAGATAAATTCTTAATGCTAATTGATTTATTGTTTCATAAATATATTGTGGGCATATTTTTTTCAAAATATAGCATGGAGTGACTCACGCAAGTAAGCACAAAGGGTGGAAGAGAAGAGATTCAGGTTATGCCAGGGGATGAAGGCGTTGAGCAGCCCTTCCCAAAACTTCAGTAAATTATCATGATTCATGGGGTGCTAACTTTTTTAGTGACAAATCATTGCTGCTATTCATTGCTCTGACGTACAAAGCCTAGATTTCAAACAAAAAATAGCAGAAAAAATGTAATAACAAAAATATTTTTTTGCCATATGTTATTTATTGCGTCAAATATTTGTATTTGCTTTAGACATACGTAAAACAAATAACAACAGCTGTAGGTTTTTGAATGCAATAGGATGGTCTCACTTTACCTTAGATACTTTTATTTAATCTTATATAATCACATTGCAAACGATTTATATTCAAACGAAACATAATTGTAAAAATTTAATGACGTTGTTTTAAGTTGCGCGATTTAATTATAGATGCTATATTTGATTACAAACATAATTATATATTTTAGGCAGATATATGCTGCGATGATTTTCAAAAATATATCTCAATAAGTGGATGGTATTTATTGCTTATACGTATTCATTAATACAAATTATCCGGTATAGTCTAGAAAAAGCATAGGTTCAAAAATAGATAATTACCAAATTTAATTATCACCAAGTCTCTAATGAAGTTAGTCTATTAATCAATTAATAATCGTTTTCCTCTCAGATGTTTTTTAAAATTATCAAAACGTGTAAATGACAAGGTTATTTAACACATTACTTTAGAATTACAGTATAATTCGCCAATTAATACATGCAATGTATCCACGAAAGACTAATTTGATTAGAAATACCCTATATTTAAACAATAGATGTGGCTAACCAATTGGCTAGGAGGCTACGTACTTATCCTATCAATAAGTACATTATGTACTGTAAAATAAAATTATAGTATACTACTAAATTCACAAAACACTTGATTAATTTTTAATACTCCATATTTAAACAACAAATATGAATACCCAATCAGCTAAAAAAGTCAATTGGTTATCATATTTATTGTTTTAAATGAGTAAAATACTTGGGTGATTTTTCTCAGTTTGATAACGCCAACGTAAAAAGTTGGCATTATCAAACTGAGAAACCGGTCACCAATAAAAAATTTGTATGTGGAAAAATCACTCAAGTATTTTATTTATTTAAAATATTAAAATGGAATTCCACCGTGTAATCTGTCAAAATTTTTGAACTACATATTTATTGGTTAATATAATTAATTGTAGAAGCAACCGGAGATCCGCTACACTATTCTCCCTAAGAATAAATGCTGAGCCAGATAGTCGTCACTGGGGAGAGCCACCCGAAGAAGAAGATAATTAAGTGTTGTTTGGTTCTATGGTTAAGCCGGCTACACACGCAGCGTCACAACTTGCAATTAGCTAATGCGTCCTAGTATGCGTTTTTTACTTAGGGAAATATAAAAAACTCCCAAATTAACGAGATACTATTAACTGATGCCTATCGTTATCTATTTATTAGTTATTTTTTTATTTATTCATCAACTCACGCAGAAAAGAGTTATTTTTTTATACATATTTCCCTACACGCAACAAAATAACCGCCATCTTAGAACAATCAAGTCAAAACACCTTCCCATATGACAAAAACACTTGATAACTTGCATAAACAGCAAATAATTAAAATATATTAACCCTTTGCACTCGAGAGGTGCCTCTCGGGCACCTCATTGTTTGGTGCGGAGTTTCGATGTGCGGTGAAAACAATAATGGTGATATATATTTATGTTTATGTGATCTTGTTCTTTAAAGTTCGTTCCTAAGCACTGCCTATATAATTTTACACAGATGATGTTTTTCCCTTTCAAACTACGTAAGAATTTCTTATTTAAGATAAGTGCGGCACCAAGGACTGCAACGTGGACTGCGGTCTCATTTCGACCTTGGCACCCGTGGCAAAAGGACTAAATGTGTACCTAATCAACCCATATATTTTTTGCTTGTACTTCTTATCGTAATCATTCATTTGAAGATCCTTATTTGTTTAATTGAGAAATAGACTTAAGAAATTCAATATTTTTGACAGAGAGTACTTGGTGGAATTCCATTTTAATATTTTTGAATAAAGTACTTGAGTGATTTTCCACATTTTTATTTTTATTAGTGATCTATATTTTTTATTATTAGAGACTATTATTCCCTATTGCTAAATCACATCTTTAAAAAAATATTATTTACAGATAAACACACTACAGGACAAACCCCAACTCAGGATAACTGCTGCTACACCCCAAATCCACTACTTAAGATAATTACCGCATTAATATAAAAACATTTGTTCACAAAAATTTGCAATTATATAGAATCCTCCACTTGTCAATTACAAAAATAAAGAAATACGTGTACGGAGGATCTCCACACACAATGATACAAATTTTCCAAATGAAAATATTAAAAATTTTGTTTATTGCGAACCAGTCGCAAGTTGTGTCGCCGCGTGTGTGGACGACTCTTCGTCGCGAAGGTGGGTGGAGCAAGAGCGTCCTGGAGGATGATGAGGCAGTGAGGAGAGTGACTGACCGTTATCCTGCGGCTTGAGCCAGCGGTAGGACGGGCGCGGCTGCTGCTTGGAGCGCATGATGGGCGGCGTGGGCGGCGCGGGGCGGCCTGCGGGCGCGGGGGGCCCGGCCCCCTCCAACTCGCCCCTCACGAGCGCTCACGCTCCCGCTGGCCCCATCGGGTACATAGAGCCTGCTCTGCAACAAAACAACCGCCATCTTAGAACAATCAAGTCAAGACACCTTCCTATATCACAAAAACATAAGCACACTTCCACAAACAGCAAATAATTCAAATACAGGTGTCCAAAAAGAGCATCGGGTATTTGTTAGTTCAGTAAAACAAAAACTACTAGTAATCAAGTATTTTTTTTTATTGTTGATTATAAGAATACAAAAGGAAAAATTATTTCATTAAGATGATGTTATCCAAATAGTGAGCGTTACGCTGCTGGCACTCTTCTAATATGGAACGAAGATTGAAAGTTGTTGAATCGCCGCAGCATTTCGTTCGCCAAATTCAAGCGATTTGCGTAGTCTGCATCCTTCAATTCTTGCACCAATTGCATTTTATACGCTTTTGAATGCAAATCTTTCTTTAAAATCGAATGCAAAGACAAAATGCAAATTTTTTTAATGTTCAACACTTGGCTTCCACTTCTTCGATTGTTTTCTAGTCTGAATTCTATCGTCACTTGGTGCATTGCGTGTATGATACTCCGCACGATACAAACGTTAAGCAGTCACTATTGAATCACCGTTACGATAATACGCTCGTACGCAAAAAGCGCGTCTTCGGGTACTACTCCATAGCGACTAAAACTCCACAAAATGGCGGAGCCGCTCCGTATCAACTTTAACGCTAAAACAAATACCGGATGTACTTTTTGGACACCCTGTATATCAATCCATGTGATATATATTTAAAATGACAGGGTGTGTGTATTTTATGGGTTGTGGAAACATTTTTAAATGATTCTGAGAGGCTCCTCCCGCCCTGCAGACGTGCGGCCGCCGTACGTCACGGGGGCGACAGATGGCCAGGATAAATATCCCGCCTTTGTGGACTTCTGCTTCGAGTTATTCTGCCCCGCTGGGCGGCCGGGGCGGGGGCGGGGGCGGCCGCCCGGCACAGAGGTGGGCGGCGATTTTTCACTCCAGTTGAGGAAGTCAATGAGATTGAACGAGAGCGCGAAGTGCTTCTGAACAGAGTGCACATATAATAGTTATGATTTTAATAATTTATATTTACTTGAAATTTTGATATCAAATATTAAGAAAAGTAAGATTTCTCTAAGTCTTTTTACAGTCGTCAAATTCTGATACCTGTTCGACTAAATAGAACCAATGAGATTAACGGATATTAATATTTTCTCTTCATTCCTTTTGCATGGATTCAAAATTATTATTAGTTTTGAAGATTGAGTTATAATTACTTGAGACATATATCTAATATTTTATTATTAAATAAAATAAATGATTGTGTGATTATTGTATAATACAAATTATCAATTGATAATTCTTATATGAACATATAATCTATAAGTCATGTATTGTAAGCAATTATTTATTTAAGGTAGTACGTTTGACGCAGAAGCTAGAGTACCGTTCGATACGAAAGCGGGTATCTTGAGTAGATCAAACCCACCTCAAAAGACTTTCAGCGGAGGTGTCATATCAAAAGCTGCAGAGACGTCCAGAAAGCTCGCGTCCACAAAAGCTGCGGGGCGGAGGTCCGAGCCCCCGTGAATGGCCGGGGCGATGATTCGCGAAATCACTCGGGGGGCCTCGCCGCGGGCTGCGCCATCACTCAGCCCCCTTTGTGGGTTGGGGTCCCGGGCGACCGTAAATCTCCCCCCAGCCCCCATCGGGGGTGGCGGCACTCGCGTCCGGCTGGACTAAACATCTTTGAGATGAACAGTTACTATGCCATTTATACGTGGTATAAACCTAAATTTTGTAATTAACTGAATATATGGTAAAAATAAGTTTTTTTTTTAATTTTATCACATGCAGTAACTAAACATGAACACTATTCATTTATGAGTGTTATTGCTTGAATCGATGGTGAAAAAAATTCTGATCAATATATGTTTATGTGGCATACGCTCAAATAATATAAATGAACAATTACGCATATACTTTAAATTTTTATTCGGCAATCAAGTGCGTTTTAATTGCCTATACAGGCTTATATTACTTACTAATATAATTGGGCACATTTTTTCACACATTGAAAATGATTTAAAGAAACTCTCATTTTCGGCACATCGGTTCGCATGTAGATTATGATTGTTGAAAATTCTCGATTAATTGCTTGCAGTGGCTCGTTAGCACAAGGGTTAGGTTAGCTACTAGCCATGTAAGCTTGGAGATGTAGGTTCGAATCCTACACAAATCACGATGATATTTTTTTAAGAGTTTCTTTAAATCATTTTCAATGTGTAGAAGTATAGAAAGTATAGAAATTCAATTGGTCCAAAATTATGAAATATCCAAAAAAAAAAATTCGTGTGATTTTATTTTAGACTATGGGTGAATCCACACGAAGAATAAGGATGAAGACGACACAGCAGCCTCTCGGGGGGCGCAGTCCTATTTATGGGAGCATCTGCAGGCGGGGGACACTTCTGGACGAGCCCAGGTGTCCGGCTACCCCCGCCCCGTCCTACGTCACATAGGATAGCCATCCGCCCTGTCAAAAACTTGTAAAATATCGCAAAGGCAGGCAATGCCTTACAGGCGACTGCTTGTGACTGAAGGCACGCGGAGAGTGGAGACGGCGTTGGGACGTACTATTGAACGTTTATTTTATTTGTAGATATGCTAACTTTATATAAATTCTACACACCTTAAAATTTTGCTTACACAATACTATTTTAAAAATATACTTTGCTCATAATAAAACAAGCGTGTCAAAAAATAACTATATAATTCACTTGAAATTTTAATTGACACGATTTGGTATGGTCGCTTTAAATACATACGATACATCATTCGGACTCGTTTTAATTCGTGATACGAAACACGTAACCTAAATCTTATAGAAGATTTGGTATTATTTTGTTTTGAAAAAAAAAATTTGTGGGCACAATTCCAGGTTTTAAGGATCAGGAACAAAATAAAAATTACTCGATAAAACCGATGCAAGGGAAAATCTAAAATGAACAGATTGTTATATACTTAACGTAACGTACGTAACTTTTGTGCCAACGACACTTGCAGTTGTTTAAAAAAATACTTGTTGATTCATAGGAATCCTTTTCACGTGAAATGCAGTAGGTGTTGTACCGTACTTAAGCATATAGCATGAGCTCGTTGGCAGGAGTACTTTGAAATTTCTCGTCTAACCAATATTTTCTCACCACAGCGTGATAGTCCCCCGGGAAGGATTCCGCGAGATGGGGTGCACAATTAAAGCTACTCTACTAAGAACAGTCTGGGAGCTGTACCATCCGGCAGCGGCGGCTCGAACTCGACACCCTCGGCGGCGCGGCACAACAATGCCGGGAAAGCGGCCGAGCTCGCTGCGCCATAAAGTTGCCGGCAGTACGTACTAAAAAGTAATGAAAGAACATCTTCCGGCAGACAACACATCTGCACTTTTTGGAGGAGTCGTGGAGCCGGGGGGCGGGGGAGGGGGCGCAGTCCTCCCGTCCGGCGAGCCCCGGGCGAGGGAGCTAATCAGCGAGAACAAAAGGGCCCGGATCAAAGTAAAGCGTACCGAGAAGCATATCATTCTTTGCCGATGGACTCTCTGATCAGATGAATGCTGCCTCCCAAATAACACCCGAGACAAAACGCAGCGTTGATTCTTTGTTTTTCCACTGGGCAGACAATGCATGAAAAATTTTTGGAGGATTAGACCAATTATGATGTAAAAAAAATATGATCGTTATTTCTGTGAGAAGTTTTGCCGCAAACAAAGCTTGCGCTTTGAATCGATGATTGTTCCGGAAAGTTAGTTAGTTTCGAAAAAATAAATTCAAGATTTACAAATACGAGCAATACAAACAAATTGTTATTAGAATCTCACGATAAATCCATTTTTTCCACGCTAGGAAAAAAACCGTAGTAATTGAGAAAGAAGCCTCTCTTATCTGCACTGGCTTCATAACAATAAATCAACATATAAATAAAAACAACAGGCCCCGGGTGGAGACGCACCCACACCGGCGAGGCGGCGCACACGCGCGCGTATTAGATTACACACATAAGTGCGGCCATTCATACGCTAGCAATAACATAACCTAGGGCCGGAGAAAGGAAGAAAGGTGGCCCGGGGGAGGGAGAGGCCCGAGGCCGGCCCTGGCGCCGCGGGGGTGCGAGAGGGACGCGACGAGCGCTGATGAATCGGACGGGCCCGCCAAGATTTATGCCCGAAATGGAAGTAAATTGTGTGTGAGTGACTGCAATAGCCTTGCGGCCCGCCGGCTCTGTGCGCCGAGGGAGCGAGAAATTAAATGTTCTTATAAAACAGATCGTTAAACGTTACGATGAGCCATATTTTTTTACTACGTATATCAGCAAAGACAAATTTAAAAATTATTTCAAAGAAACTCTCAGAAAAATATCATCGTGACTTGTGTAGGATTCGAACCTACATCCCCAAGCTTACTTGGCTGGTGCACTAACCCATGTGCTAACGAGCCACTCAGGTTAGTGCACCAGCCATATAAGCTTGGGGATGTAGGTTCGGATCCTACACTAGTCACGATGAGTTTCTTTAAATCATTTTCAATATGTGAAAAAATATGCCTAATCATATTAGTAAAATGTATAACAATAACAATATCAGGATATTACTGAATATCTTCTTCGTCAGGTGGTTTTAGGGAGAAAAGTGTAGTGTATCCCTGGGTTTTTCTTCACCGCAGTTTTATATTAGAAGAAAAGGTCTGCGTATTGCTGCTGCCAAATAGCATTATTATTCAATCCTTTCCTTTGTAAAGCTCGTGCATTTAAATCTGATAATCTACCCCCCCCCTCCCTCTCATGTCTACAAGGTACTTCCAAAACAAAATTATTCTTTGAATGATAAATATTTTAATAGTAATTTTGATCATAAAAACATATTCAACCCGAACAACGTATCATGCAATAAAAATAGTGATGATTGATTCGTGGAAACTGTTTTGCACGAATCTCTCTTTTTTGCAAATGTTTCAACTTTCGCCAACCTTCAAGTAACCAGGTTCAATTTCCGGCGCGGTGAAATTAAATCAATTTTCACAATGAGATTTATCTCTGCCCGGGGCTGAGTAGTTGTGCCGCGCCATATTATAATGTTTCCGGCCATTTTTCAATTAACAAAACAGTGTCAATCAATAAATCATTACAAAAATGGGCAAATTGAAATTTGAGATGTTTATCATACGGCTAGGATTAAAAATCTGTCGTGGATTATTTAAATTGTTATGACTTCCTCGTTTAACAAAAGAAACGAAAGATTCGCAACGTCGGATATGTTAAATATTAGAAAATCTTCAACTGAACAATACGATTTGAATATTTATATTGTTACGCGTACAATAATAATGATGACTTTGGAAATCAAAAATAAAATATATGTATTGTGCATGTTTTGAGATATTCAACACAAAACACACGACGCATAGGTTCGGGTATCGTTTCAGGGTAAAAATCAAAATTCAAAAAACTTATCAAAGTTGCCTAACATTGCTGAAGTCAGTAGTGCAAAAATGCATTTTTATATTATCTACACATCATGAATGTGTTTTTTTTTTTTTGGTTTCGGCCAATGATAAAACTAATTTATCAGTTAAATATAATGCATCGGCGCCGCGCAGGGCTCCGTCGTCTTTTGTTCGCATCGGCCGTCTCTTTTCGACGGATCCGCGCCGAGCCGGGCCGGGCCGCGGGCCGCAAGGCCTCCGCCGCCGTCTCTGTCCCCCGAGCCCTGCGTCGAGAGCCAAACTTCAACTACTCCTAATTTACTGCTAACTGCTCTCGTATTTTATTTACCACGAGTAATTCAAGTTTTAATTTTCGCAGCTCCGGATACGAGGCGCCGCCAGACCCACGCCTCGCACTGAGATTCTTTGCACAGAGAATTGTTGATTAAAATTGCTTCTAAATTGCGAAAGAATTCTAGCGCTTGAATATTAAAAATATTTACTATGCTTATACGCAGTGGCGTGCTGTAACACACGAACATAGATCCGTAAATTTTTAATAATAAAATACCTCAATTCTTTTAAACTCTGACGTCATCGGTATGAATCAAAGTATCAACACGTGCAAAATCATATTGAAACGTTTTGAGTGTTGTTATGTTTATTACATTTACTTTTCGTGGTAATCGGCAGAGTTGTGTACTTTGCCGGTTACCGTGTTTTGAGTGACGAGCGACTTCGCCCGGCCGGTTAGCGTCTACGGCGAGACGTGTTTGTTGTGACAGCACACGATCGCTGCGCAAAAGAGTGGTTGTTCAAATAATTGAGATGTCGCTGCAACCGACGTGCGTGGGAACAATGCGCACTCAGCGAGCACCGGCACACAGCAACCGCCCACTTGCCGGACAGATTGATTTCTAATGATACCGCACTAAACCACATCTCGTTACTTACGCTACAACTTGAATTAACATGACCTATCCTTGCTTCAGAAAACTCAAGTTAAAACTTAACTTTTGTGATTTTGGCAGTTAGTTTGATGTATTCATACTCATACATTAAATATCAATTGTATAAATAAACTATGCTCGATATTATCTGAATCAACCTAATCTCGTTATAAAGAACTTTATTGTAAATATTTTTGAGTTAGTAGAGTTTTGTTCTGCATCTGATGATGACCATGTCTTTTGGTTGAAACTAGTCATGCTGAAATGTTAAAATAAACTCAACGTGAAGAAATTATAAAAAGTTATATCATATCATTAATAAACAAATGGGTTTGTACCAAACAAATGCCTTGTCCCTCGACAAGATTATTGTAAATATCTTGTATGTTATGTGATACTCGCAAAAAAATGTCACTGAAAAATACTCAGGAAAAAAATCTAGTTTCAAAGTATGTATTTCTCATGAGTTTTATTAACTTTCTAGAGCAAAATAGTTTTGATAGTTGGTTTTAAACTGAACGCATAAATAAATAAATTTGCAGCCATCAGAGCATCAAGAGTAACCGTCATCCTCAAGAGTAGCGTTCGCGACAGCCGAGAGGAGTATTTTAAGTATAGTTTGGTCATGTATGCAAAGGAAGGGTATCTTAATTAAGTTAAACAGAAGGGTGAAGTTAAGATTCCCAAACACAACAAAAAAATAACATAAATTCATCCAAGTCGTCGAGCGCGGGCAACCCTAATCTGTCACACCGGTGACTTGAAATATCTCCGATGAAATTGAAAAATTAATAGATCTGTTAACACGGATATTTGCAGCTACATTATCACTTCATTTATACGAACCATTTGTTAAATTAATCACCGTAATAAATGTTAGACACCTTTGAAATTAAAGATAAGGCTATCTAAATATAACGTTTTTAGCATAGTTAATATTTCAATGAAACCACAGCTGCGCTTAATTTAATATATACACCTTCAAATACATTTTAATAGATAAGAGAAAATAAAACAAAATAAGCACGCTTAATATAAATTTATAACAATATATCTACGCTCAAAAAAACCGACAGTTGCTAGTTTTAGATTTGATTAAAATATTTGGAAATTATTTATCTAATTGGACCTGGGTGCGGATACATGAGATTTATTCATATTTGATTAGAAATAAGAGAAATAAAAATAAATAATTATTCAATTTTGGGCTTTAGGCAGTTTTATATGTGGTATTTTTATTAAAGTTAATTTTAATAAATTTATTTGAAAGCTACGTAAGTTTAAATGTGTTTTCGATTTTCATTTTTCTGTGCAGATAACATCTACAGTAATACCCGCTTTACGCGACCCCGTTATGCGCGGTTTCACTATAACGCAAATTTCAAATTACGCCTTAAATTGCTTCGCATTACGCGAATTTCTTATTTTGAGAATACTTCATTGACTTCTCTTAACAATTAAAAACAGCGTTGGGTGTTATGAACGTATTTTACAAGAACGTAAAAGAAACGCTCCCCAAAAGACAGTAGATTTTTCAGTAAAAATAACATGTAATACTGCATAAAGTGTTCTTAGAATTAAAGTGATTGATTCAAATGATTCGTATTTTTTTGTATTAAGTTTTGACTGTGTATGTATGTTTCATCGTAAACCCCGATATATGCGAATTTCAGCGTAAAGCGGTATTACTGTATACGAGTGAATTAAAAATATACTTTTAATATAAATTGCGATATTTTTAGGCCCTCAAGAAATCGATATTTTTAGATTAATTTTTGATTATATCATCAGCAACAGAAGCAGTGTGGCAGTAACATTTTTTTTTGAAGTTTGAATGTGGGCTTCTAGTTAAGTGCATGATTGTCACTGCGTCTTTTCAGGCGGCGCTCTGAAGGGCGGCTCGTGGGGTGGGCGGGCCGGGCATTTGGGCGGATTCCAGTGCCGCCCTCAGCCCGGGAGCACTCGGCAGCCGGCAGTCGGCGCTTGAGCGATTTATGGCCTGGCGGGGAGATAAGTATGTGAATAAAATTTTGTTTGTTTTAGTCGAGGGCAGAAACAAAACGAGAGACGGTTCGACAACAAATCTGCGGGGGAACCCCACGGAACCCCACCCGCCCCTTCCTCCGCCCGGGATTTATCGCCTTTAAGTACAGCCGTCATTATGTGAACTCTTATAAATCTCTATTGCTATTTGCTCCGGCGATTCTCTTTCAAAAATCAAAGTTTCTATTCAACAAGCAACCCTATTGATCCGAGAGGAAGCTGTCGCCGTTTTATTTCTCAGTCCAGTACGAGCGGCCACTGGCTCCGACTCAGTTTCGCCACAAAATAACATATTATAAATTTTACTTTATTTATTTTAAAAGTACATTTGTATTGGTTTTTTTTTTTTCAATTTTAAACGTATGTACTATTAATGTTAAGACTTACGCTTGAGTATTTCTTTAGTTTGCTTAAATTAGACTTAGTTTTTGTTAAAACGACCAGCATCAAATCAAGTTTACTTAAAAAAAAAATACCTGCAAATTGATTGTATCAAAATATCATTGATATTTTAGAAAAGTAGAGTCAAGTGTTAATTTGTAATGTTGGAAAATTCTTTGCTGTGTGTTTGATATGCCAAGTCTCGGGTGCAGTTATCCAAGGATGCAGTGCTAAAAAGCACATTGGATCGTCAGTGCATCCAGGGAGGTTATTTATGCACACGCTGGTGCCGAGAGTAGCAGATTTATCGGCGGGACGTGGGGCGGGGGCGGGGGCGGGGGCGGAGGCGGGGGTCCTTAGCGGGCCTGCGCCCCCGGCGACGCAGCCTCTGTCTTAAGTGCTCGCGGAGGGTGCTTTATTGTATTAACACGATATCTGCCGGGAGACTGCGTGCCGGGGTGTTTGCTGCAAATGAAGTTTAATAAATACAAAACAATTCTTCGTCGGCTATCCCCAAAGTGAATAATTCAAACAGATGCATTGAATTTGTTATTATTAAAATAACTACAATGCCCGTTAATAAGATGACACTTCTTATATACCATTATGCGAAAAAAAAGTCGAACATAAATAAAATCTTTTGTAAGTAATTTGTGACTATGTAGCAGTGGAAAATGATTCATCTCAAAATATGAATATGCAGAAGAATCACAGGTTAACTTAATTATGATTTAGCACATACAATAGCGCGGAATAAGTTTATACGTCAGACCGTTTTGAATATGTGATCACGGGTGGGGGTACCGAGGGTGACCCAGATATAAATTTCCATACAGGCCGTCACGTGAGAGTGGGCACGTCCGGAGCGCGGAGGTCCGCGTGTGCAGCGCGCGGGGCGGGAGGGCGCCGGGGCAGGGGCGGGGGCGGGGGCGGGGCGGGGGCGGGGGCGGGGCGGGGCGGGGGCGGGGGCGGGGCGGGGCGGGGGCGGGGGCGGGGGCGGAGGCGGCTGACTGATATCGCATTATGAAAAACGGACGAGAATTATTGCCACTGCACACGGGCGCCGCGACGCCCAGGGGCGCGGCAGTACAAGGCAAGCCCGATATTTTTTTGATAAATATTTTTCAAATCGACAAAAAAACAGTTGTAATTTTTACAAAGCTCGAAAATAACAATCGGTATGATTAATTTTACAATTATTTTTTTTTTATAAATCTACTTGATTTTGTGACGTTTCAATCATTGTGCAGTTTATAATACACATTAATAATAGTTTATTGAAATATTAATAAAAAAAACACGGTTTTAATTAAAGCAAATATGTGTGGTTTTTACCATTGTTTGATAATTCAGATTTTAAGGGAGTACGTAAATTATTTTTATTTTTCATAAAAAAAAGCATCTTCAGAAACCCTTTGCCCTATTCCAATACACCGAGCACGAGCAGTCCTCCGTGACGTCATATCGCTGCAGGAGCATTGATCAAACTGTCCGGAGCTACTAATTGCATTCTGCTAAAATAAAAATAACGCAAAAGTGCTCCCAATCCCACGAGCCGCCCGCCTATATTAAGAACTACATAACCTTTACACTTCCATGCGACAGACGCTTCCCTTCCAGCGCGGGGGAGCGAGCGAGACAAATACAAATCCACACGTAGCGTGCGAGACGGAATGCATTGCTCTGAATCGCGGGCGGGCGGCGCGTGGTGACGAAAATCAAAACATAATTTTTTAATATATTTTATTCATTAAAATTTAAAAATTATGTGCTTAACCTGTAAGTGTTTTCTTAAAGACCACATTAAAAATCTTCAAAAGAAAAGTCTTTGCTGTACATTAAAAAAATTATTATTTTATTTTTTGTTTAAAACATCGTTGCATATAAAATCACGACTTAAAATCGAGTATAATGAATTTTAAAAATATTACTATGAGCCTTCGGCGAGTTTCAACAATATGTAACAACGAATACAATAATTATTGTATTCGAATGCGTCGGCCCCCGCCGCCACAGGTGTCCCGCCGGCACTGCCCTTGCGAGAGCAAAGACACTGAATAATTTATCGATGCAGATGTTTTTGTCAGGGGGGGCTCGCGGGGGAACACGCCCCGTTAATTATAAGCGGACTACGTCAAAAAAAGGTGCGAGGAACCGAGGAAAGCGCGATGCAGTTTGAATTCCAAGCCCCGCGCCCGTTTCCGCTCAGATTTTGAAAACTGCTTTTGAGAGAGAAGCTAAGTTATACAACAGCTGTTATATTTATATATATATGTGTGTGTGTGTGTGTATATATATAAAACTTCAAAAAGCGCTGATTAGTTTTAGTCATCATTCTCAGCTAAGTATCCCAATAATTAGATAACGGCAACTCAGAGTTAACAAATATTAGAATTATATCATGTTGACTGCTCAGTGTTTAGAAGGCACCGATTGTTTTCAGTCATCATTCCTAGTTAAGTATTTCAATATCTAGATAACGGCAACTCGTTTAAAACAAACAGCAAAAATATCATCTTCGCGACAACCGCTCGTAGGTTTATCAATTCCTCGAGCCACGTCACCGTCTCCTGGGGGGACTCGCGCTGTCAATCCAGAAAGTTTGCGACATTCGCAGACAATGTCACCCCGACACTGACATAATGAACATCATTAGCACCTTGGAAATGATTGAAGTTTCATTAAGATAAGATCTCGCCGGGCCAACTTTTCCGTTTTCCTCTGAACAATAGAAAAGCTCCGCCAGACTCGCGGTTGACGGACGGTGCCCCGTGATCGTGATTGACAGATGAATCCTATTTTTGAGAATAAACGTCACATTTGAAAACGAAGTTTTTGCCCGTCATTTATCTGCCCAAATAAAGAATTAAGCAAGAAATAGTAAGAATATTTTCAATGTAATAAAAAAATCACCATCAAATCAATCGCGTTTAGCGAATGTCTGTAAAACACTTCAGAGACTTAAAGAAAGATCTAATCACAACTGGAAAAAAAGTTTTAACAAGAAATATTAGAATCGCATCTAAATGTATTTACTGTAAAAATCTTAAACAACCAGTGGAATTCAAATATTTGCATTAAAACACTTAAAGTTCAAAGTTCTTTGGTTAAGCTCGAGTTTATTTTTTTTTAAACATTATAAGTATTAGACACATAACCAGATGATAATAAAATAAATTTTGATTGCTGACCTATTCGTCTATTGGTGGCTTTTACAAATAAAAAAGAAGTGTTGGCAAGGCGAAGATATATACTATACTTGTATTGAATATCAAATATACACACTGTGGACATCTCACAGAGATTTTCTGCCAATGTTAATGTCTAAAGTATATCGTATCAAATCAATCAAATAAAAAAATATTTGAAGAAAATATTTAAACGCAATTTATAATTCAACTGTTTTACAATACCACTGTGAAGGTCAACAATAATCTTATTAGAATTAATGGTGATTGTCTCGCGAGCAAGCCTTGAGTCCACTCTGGCGACGAGTTATTATTTTACTCCCAATGGAGATAAATGAGGTGAGCAATGATTGAGCGCTGTCAGGTTTGATTTCAGGTGGGCAAGGTCCTCCGCCATCTCTCCGGCGAGTCTGGGCCGAATGAACACAAGCAACGTTTCAGTCTCGGACCTCTTGCACTACATGCCAGAAGCGACCGCATTTAAAACGGCCTCTACGCAGTAGGCCATTTCGCAATTGATAATATATTTTTTTATTGAAAAATCTAACAAGTTGTAAAAAAACAATTTTATGATTTGACCTAAATTTGATATGTTTTTTAAACGTTTTACTCATTATCAAAATATTAAAACTACAAACGTAAATAGATTATGAAAACTTTCGCTAGTTTCCTTGTGAGCAGCTTTATCTTTCAGGGGTTTTATTCATTCTCAAGATTTCGCTCATCTACTTGTTGTTGTTATATATATATGAGATGTATAATGAAATCATTTGGTCTTAGATACCTTAATTTTAGTTCTTTTTGTATATGTTCAAAATTTTAACTTATGATATGTTCATGTGTTCAATTAATAATATGGATATTCATAATTGTGTCTATTCTGTTGTTTATGCATAGTTGCCATTCTGTACCCTGAGCGTGTGTAAAGAATCGTGTGGAGAGATGTGCTCTGGAAGTACCTTGTCGAGGTGAGGGGGGCTCCTGCTATTGTTTTAAGGAGTATCAGATCTAAACGCCAGATGATTACATAATCATGTTATTGGGCAGCAGCAATACATATAAAAACTCCCAGTGTAGAAGAAACCGGGGATCCACTACATGCTCTCAGTATACGTCGAATGAGGAGGTCATCGCCGCCACGGAGGCCTACTTTGCAAACCTCGAGAAAACGTATTTTTCATGTGGGTTTAAGAAGTTGGAGCATCGCTAAGTCAAGTGTATCGAGCTGAAAGGAGACTATTTTGAGAAATAAATCGCCTTTTTTAGAAAATTTTCGTTTTTCTGTTGTAGGCTAAGTACATATAGGACCGCCCTCGTATATATGCTCAGTGAAATGGTCGCCAACCTTTCACGAGGAGGAGCACTTAAATATTGCAAATTAAACCGTTGTACGTTCTAATTCATGTGATGTTTTATTACAGATGTATTTATGGCGAAAACTTCATTATTGAATGTAAGACACAACGTTTCTACGTTGCACAGGCGAAAAAGCAAAAAATCCAAAAGTTCGCGACGTCCGAGAGTCGTTGCACCCACACGCCCACACACACTCGCGCTCCGTCATAAATCCCGCGTGTAATAGAGCCAGCAGGCATGATCGCATGAAGACTGATGTGACGCGGGGGCCATGAATCTCAATCACGCGAGAGGACCCGCGCCCGGCGGGGGCTCCTCCCGCGGGCCCTCGGCTGCACAATCTTGCGGAATTATGCCCCGACGACACCGCCAACTCGCAATCATCACATGCATAACCTCACCCAATATCTTATCATATAATTAATAAAAATATATATATATATGTTTACATGGGATAGTTCATCCGGCTGCGGGACGATCTCCTTCGCTTTCGACTTCGGAAGCTTTAGCGGCATTATGCTCTGACGTCACCGCCAACTCGCAATCATCAGATGCATAACCTCACCCAATATTTTATCATATAATTTTTTTTTTTTTTTAAATTTGCTGCGGGACGATCTCCATCGGAACCCTCGGCGAGATTATGCTCTGACGTCACTGCCAGATGCATAGCCTCACCTATATATTTCCGGCGTTTTTATTGTTACACACGATAAGTAACTAAAGTGTATTTTTGTTAAAATATGGGATAGCTCATCCGGCTGCAGGACGATGTCCTTCGGAAGCTTTAGCGGCATTATGCTCTGACGTCACTGCCAACTCGCAATCATCAGATGCATAACCTCACCTAATATTTTTTCATGTAATAAATTTAAAAAAAAATTTTATTAACATGGGATAGTTCATCCGGCTGCGGGACGATCTCCATCGTTACATAACTATTACAAGTAACTAAAATATATTTTTTTAAAAACATGGGATAGCTCATCTGGCTTTATGCTCTGACGTTACTGCCAACTCGCAATCATCAGATGCATAACCTCACTTTATATTTTACCATATAATTAATTTAAAAAATAATTTAATTAACATGGGATAGCTCATCCGGCTGCAGGACGATGTCCTTCGGAAGCTTTAGCGGCATTATGCTCTGACGTCACCGCCAACTCGTAATCAACTAGCAACATCCGATGCATAATCTAACCCTACTATATATTTCCGGTGCTTTCATTGATGAACACGATAAAAATTAAAAAAAAAAAAAATAATTATTGACATGGGATAAGAATGGGATTGCTGAACCCTCGGCGAGATTATGCTCTGATTTCGCCGCCAACTCGCAAGTACCACAACTATTATAAAATATATAGTAAACAATTTATAGCTTTAATGACTGGAGAGCGTCCTGTTGGTGAAAAGCACCTCCAAATGACAAGTATCAGTTTCATAACATTACCCAATATATTTCCTGTATTTTTTGTTGTTACTCGCAATAAGTCATAATCATATATTTTTAAAAAAACATGTTACAGCACTGTCAGTCTGCATTCATGACGTCACATAATACTTATTTAAATATCAGCAATTTTTGTGAAGAGTGCAGTGCGTAATCACACAATTGTTTAATAAAAATATAATATTTTTGTATTAAATTCTTGTTTTATTTATATGCGTTAAAATTAAGCTATTGAATTAAGCATATATTTTTTCCATACGTGAATCACCTGTTTACGCCGGTAAACAGGTAAGCACCAGTGCACTTAGTTGACTCAAATTAATAACGCTCGTAATTATTTATGCTAATGACGAATTTCGTCAACATTTAAAATCATCGACAACCGCATGCCTGCAGTATAAATAAGCTCAGTGGCCAATCAAACGGGAATGCGCGCATCGAGCCGGCGCGTCCGCCCGAGGAGGTGGAGGTGTCTCATTGTCAGGCATCACGAGAAATTACACCCCGCGAACACCTATGCGAGATTTATTCACGAGCTCGCCGGTTTTAATTGGGAATCGGTTTTTTTTCCGGGCGGTCGCGGCCGAGGAGCCGGCGCGATGGCTATCTAATTTTATTCAAATCCGCTGAACGCGAGCGGCGGACATCGCCGCGGGTGATGTAAATCAGGCTGGAATCACGCGGCGTCGGTAATTATTGTCACCGAAGAAAGGATTCACTGCGTAGGGCTCGCGATCGTCTAATGATAGCCAGTGGCGTGCGTGGCGTGTCCGCCTCGGCCGCGCACGCGTCCCCAGCCGCGCTATCTCCCGGTAGGGTGACCATATACTATATAAAAATATGTTTAAAAAAATTACTTAAAATACGGAAATTGATTAAAGAAACTCTTAAAAAAAATATCATCATGATTTGTGTGGGATTTGAACCCACATCCCCAAGCTTACATGGCCGGTGCATTACCAATTATACCAAAGAATCACTAGTACTAGGCAAGAATTTTTAACAATCATATCCTAGTACGTTGTTTCAGTTTTAGGATATGTTTGTTAAAAATTAAAAATTCCCACACAAATCATGATGATATTTTTTCTAAGATTTTCTTTAATCAATTTTCAATATTTGAAAAAATGTATTTAAACATTATCAATCAATCAAACCTGTAAAGGCAAAATCGTACTTTCTGTGATACGGTCTTCACAAAAATCAATAATATAAACTTAATATAGAATAAATTTTTAATTTTTGACTTGTCTTGTGCGGGATTCGAACCCGCATCCCCACGCTTTCATGGCTGGTGCATTTAACCAATTATGCTAACGAGTCATCGATACTAATCAAAGACTTTTAACGCTCATATCCTATATGTGAAACAACGCACTTATTATTATGCCAATTAAATATTGTGTGACTTGCAATACTAGACTTTTAAACCAAAGTACTGAGTGAAGTATTGGATATAATTATTTTTAAAGTCTATTTAATTTAGCCGAAAAACGCACTTGTTATATATATATATATTTCTTTAATCATTTTTCAATATGTGAAAAAATGTACTAAATATCAATTAAAAATAAAAAAAACCTGTATAGGGCAAAATAGTACTTACTGTGAAGGTTTTCACAAAAAAAACAATATAGTGTATATTTTTTAGAATACACCATGTGCTCACGAGCAATCTTGTATTGCATGCTTCGTGGTGACGTCACTCTATCTTACACGCCTCGCGGCCAGTGCCGGGTGTTTTGAATAAGCGTTGTTTTTTCACGTTTTAACAAACAGTTTATTTCATTAACGAAGTAAAGCTGAACTATTCATATTAGATTACTGAGCGTATTCGTAATTTTATTTAAATTAAAAAATATATATTTGTGTCAATTGTAGAACCGATAAACACACATAAATACCTTCCCTTTGCAAACTCTAACAATCAATAATTAATATGTTTATAAACATAAAAAAATATATTAATAATAATATTCCTATAATTTTTTTAGAAATGTGTGGTCACGTTTATTTGAAAGGTAGCAAGTTTTCTGTCGCACTGTGTATGCTCGTGCATAATATGTGAAGTACCGTGTGTCCGCCCATTAAGTCGTTGCAACGGCAATGCCAGTGTTTGCTGCAGGCTGTCACGTGGGCTATGCTAATGCACTCGCTATTGACATCATGTCGTGATGATACGTTTCTGCTCTATGCCGCTCCTGATTGAGAGCTTAAGAACTTCCGCCAATTTACCAATTGTGATTTCAACGCACCCTAACATTTTTGGTATAGCTAAAATAACATATGATTAATTAACACCTTTTATATGTATGATATTTTTACAGGGGACTTGAGGACATGCGATGCATTATTGCTTGTAAGATTTGCACACCAGTGGTATTCATTGTACATAGAATTATGAAAATTCATTAGTTAGTAATATAATATGAAAAATAATTCAAGTTGATGCATCGAAAAGAAATGGCAGGTCATTACGCCTTCAAGAAAATCCATTTACTGCTTAGATTGGTCATGAAAAACTTGCGAACAAATTTAGCTATTTTATGTTAAAAAATTCATTGTTTTAATTTTATTTAGATTTAATTCAGCTGATAAACATATCCATACCGCGAGTGCAAAACTACTAATTATATATTTAACGATTAAAGTACAGCTTTAGCACGGTCGCTATTGCCCCACCTGTTACCCCGGCGGTGCCCGAGTCAGATATTAAAAAGAGATACACGCAAGATTGATCGCCAGCGTACAAAATACTCAGCGAGAGATCCAGACCCGATAAAGGCATAATTCACATGTCTAAATAAAGAAAGAAAGATTCGTAGATAAAATTATTAAACGCAAACTCCATACCCCGAAATTATAGAATTAATCACTTCAAAAGTTATGCACTCAACGACTATATTTCATTCATATACGGTCGGGTCGTAATACGCGGCCATCCGTCCGAGTTATAAGTTTAATATTCACGAACGAGCCGTCGTAAATAAATCTTTTTCTCGTGCACTGACGTTGATTTGTGTGAATTAATTAAAACGGTACTTCCTAGAGGAAAATCGAATGGCTTCTCGAGTCGCGGTCCGGCGTATCTGGAGCGAGCGAAGGTGGCGACCGCGGCCGATTGCACTTTTGACAGGCTTTGCACTTTTGTAATGTTTACAACAACTTTAAAATGAAAATAAATCTGAGACGTTGATCTTGATAATATATTGAAAAAAAAAAAAAAACATTTATTTTAACCCAAATTTACTCAATAACCAACGAAAAGACGCTCACAGTGCTTTCCTTTGTTAAAGATGTGAAATTGATTTTTTCTACACATTTATAAAATCTTATCACTTTTTGAGTTTCTAAAACTCAGTAACATTGTATTCTTCTCAAAAAAATAACTATATTTTTTTATAAAAATTATATAACAATGTTATCATACAAACCTTTTTTCAAAAGTATCTTATGAAATAATAGTATACTTTGAAAAAATATAAAAACCAATTCAATTTAACTAATATTCCATACCACATTGATAATTATGTAAACCATTTGCGTGTTAAGTAATTCTGTTTCATTATTCTCAGGTGAAAAAATATTTATTTTACAATTCCAATACAAAGAAACGCAAAGTCACAGACGCATTCATAACTTGAACGTGTGTACATTTGATATGCTTCTGAAGTACAATAGCTCAAAAGGTTCTAATAGCACAATAAAATCAGTGGAATACAGCATTGCTTATACTAATGGTTATAACTACGACGCATAAAGTAGGAATTGGAAGTCGATAAGTCCGAACAAATAAGTAGCATTGCTGAAGTACGGGTCGCGCTTTTGGGATTAGTGGAAGTGAAAACTTATAAATACACAATTTCTTTTCAAGGACTGAAATTATTTCCATGGCAATTAGAATAATAATACCGGACGGCTTGATTTCTTGAGCTCTTTGTGCGCGATTTATGGCCTCAGTGGAAATATGAAATTACGAGAAATATAAAACCCTCACACGACCGGAGCCTTCAAAGCTATCAAATATTGAATTATTATATTAAATCATTTTAACAAACTTCTTCACTGTCCAACTCATTTGATTTTTTTTAGATAGTTTCATTGATGAATGCTTTGCTTAAATTAGTTAATACGAAATATCATAAGTTTATTACTTTCAGTCAATTAAATATAAATACTTTTACTTATCTTGTACTGTCCTTGGACAATCAACTGCAGAAGACTAGATTTATTTTTGTGAAAAATATAATTAAAAGACTAAACTGTTTTTTAAATTGAAATTATTTTATACGCTCCGTTGGGTTAGGTTAGGTCTGCAGATATTGATCGACATCAACGGCAGGTTGAAAAAGGTTTTTGAAAATAAAATAAATAAAAAATGCACATGCATAATTGGCGTCCCCGCTAGGGTTAACCCATATTACAGTCTCCATCCATCAATCACAATCGCAGAGCAAACTTGCGCTTGTCAAACTGCAGAGGTGCGCCCACCGCGCCAATGAAACATCACGCGGCCAGGAGCGGAATGGGCCTCGATTCATTATATCTCGCATTAAAATATTAAAAAGCCTCCTTTCTACCAGATTCAACCTCGAACAAGATAGCGAACAGTAATAAAAATGTTTTTAATTTTTTTTTTTAAAACCATGACTTCCGATTTTCACATTTCATTTTATAAATTTGCAAAAACAAAATTATTTGAGTTTTGTAAGCAGTGTCATATTTTAAAGTTTTGATTTTAAATTTTGAATGCATTGAAATTTTTATTTTTTCTTCGTAAGCCAGAGTAATTTTGTTATAATCAGAAATCACATAAAAATAAATATAACAAGAAGCTTATAAACCGCACTACTCTGTGAAAAGCAAATAAACATCATCTTAAAATACAACTGCAGTTATGCAGGATTTTGTCTAGTTGCGCACATGATACTAAAAAGCGATCATTTTGAAGATATGTATATAAATAATTTATTTAAGACGGGACTGCGACGAATATTTTATAATTCGTTTTATTATGTGATATGTCCGGTCCTGGAGACATATGATGATGTAGATCGCAATATTGGCGAGGAGCGACGTCTGATGATGCTTAAATGCACAAGTGCACTGTGAATATGCTCTGTCCAATTGCATGCAATGTAAGCATCATTTTCAATTATAATAAAAGTGCACGTTGCATCGTTTACGGAATATTTGATAAATTAAACTTGATTGCATAATTCAAAATCATTTTTGTGATACAACGTGAGCGGTTTTATTCCCACTCTGTTCTTGCACATAAATAACGTAAGAGTTGCAACCGTCAAAGTGAACGAAGTTGTCCGAACGAAGACGAACATTCCCGACTAATTAGGCGAGAACTAAATATGAAGAGCTATGAATCATTCGCCAAGTACGCAGAAGAAGGAACAAACAAAAATAAATTCATAATTAATTCATCCTTCCAGTCTGGTTTATTAAACACGTGTAATAATATTTTTTTCAAAAAATTACTTCATGAAAACACAATATGCATAAAATCATTTAATTTAATTGTATTATTCAAAATTTAATGCTTTTCTTGAAAACCACAGTAGAATAAAGATAAAGACGACAACAAAAAAATAGTATGCAATATACTTGTCAATATAATGTCAATTACTTGTATGAAAGATTCCGCTTTGTGAAATGTAGTCCTTTTATAGTACGTGTTCGATTTAAACTGTGTTTTGTTTTTTTTTCCATAATGATCAATGGAGTATGCTTTGTATTTAAATAAAAGGCTTTAATGATTAATAAAATAGCAACTCGCACACAGGAACACTTGTACAATGCAGTTGAGAAAACTTTCATACAGAACGTCATAAGCTGTCAAGTCGCCGCATTAAGTCCAATAACCGCGATGCGGACGACCTCCCGGCGCAGTAACGATCGCCGACCAGGAATGTGGCGCACTGGGGAAAACCCCGAGATCCCAATGCAACAAGCAACTGGAGCAAAGCTAACATGAGTCGGCGATTAGCGCCTGCGAGCTGCCCCATCACTTACCATGAAAAGCTCAGTTCATGATACTGACTGAAAACGCTCAGAGACCTAACCTCGCGAAACATCGCCAGGCCTGGTGCAAGCGTGCCCCATCACTTACTATGAAAACCTTGGTTCATGATACTGACTAAAAGTACTCAGAGAACTAACATAACCTAACCTCGGCCTGGTGCAAGTATGCCCTATCACTTACTATGGAAACCTCAGTTCACGATACTGACTGAAAGTACTCAGAGAGCTAATCTAACCTTACCTCGCCAGGCCTGGTGCATGCATGCCCCAAGTTGGTGCAATATCCTGAGTTATGCATGAAGCGTGATAGTATTATAATCGTTCTGATTGTAAAGTATTGGTTTGGTTGTTAGACCGTAAAGTCTTGATGGAGAGATCCCAGATTGTATATATGTGTCTTTGCCAGTGAATTCAAACATGTTTTAGTTTCATCGTGTATAAAAGTAATAATAAATATAATGAGAACATGAATTAGTATGTATTAACGACAAAGGCATTCGTGATTCGTATTATATTATATAAACCTAAAAATTAAATCCTTGTAAGCTTCACTTGCGGTTTATTATATCATATGTTTTTTTATGTAACTTGATTAAAATCAAGTTTATACGCCTGCTTTAATTATACGTTTACAATTCGATTTCGCCGATAAATTAACGGAAAATATGTTCAGCAATACTCTTCGGAGTTAAAAAAAATAAAATTCCAAGTCCGTCAGACCGAGTTAAGGAAAAGAAACGAATCAATCCCACCCAATTCGCATTCAATCACAAAAAAGCCGTTGCACATCGCGCGTCCGACCCGCGGTCTCCTCCGTGGGGCCTCTCGCTCGCGCGCGCCGCGGGGCGCGGGTGCGAGAGGGATGCACGCGCTGCAGCCGCGTCGGACGGGAGGAAGACGGAGTAATAATGTTCGGTGACAGTTGTCATTCGCGCGGCTGTCTCCTTCTATTACACGCATTGTTGTATCCGTCTGCACTCCTTTGCGTCCCATTCCTCTTGTCGTGTCCGATGTTAACGTCACTTATTCAGTGTCCGGCTTAGTTTTTACGTCGCGGCTGAGGCGGGATTTTCACGCTTTTCTTTTTGATATATTGCGTGTATTTTAAAAGATTTAAAACATTCACTGCTTTAAAAGATTGCTTATATAATTGTTTTTTTTTTGTTTTACTTAATGTCATGTTTTAAGAGCACATTAGTGGAGAGCGATAAAAAACTATTAGAGATCGAAATAACGAGAAAATCCAGAGCAGAATCAGCACTGATTTTGAATTTGAATCTTTAAAAAAAAATTGACTAATATAGCTTTGATTCGCCTCTGTGTTTTGCTACGAACTTCCGACACCTATTCAATACGTTTAGTAATCTAAATATATAAGTTAATAATTATTTTCGCGTTTTCAGTGACCTCGCCAGGGGCGGCTCAAAATGTTATGTATTCAATATTTTTTTAAATATTTCAAACGAAATAAGCTGACTTTCTCTTGAATATATATTCTTCAATATAAGTAAGTACATTTAATTGAATTTTGCTCTAGACATGTTTATTTCGTACTAAATATTCATAATGTATATTTGAATTTATTGTCATATCACGTCAATAATAAAACGAATGAGAAACAAAACATTCCACACAACTATCACAATTTATTACATTACTAAATTATCATATAAACGTTGCCTGCCGCTCTCGTGTGATCTCTTTTATGTGTCACAAATCACTCAATATGTATCGGCATGTCTGCGGCGATAAATTCACGTGTCACGTAAATCAATACTCTTATCAGTATGATTCTCGAATATTCTTCCATTGAATTCTGCCGAATCTGAATAACAGCCTGGCAACACAGAAGCACCATAAATCTAAAGAATGTTCAAATGCTGGCAATAATTCTGTTAGCCCACTTCTGGACGTCTCCCGATGTGGAGCGAGGCTGCCGGAGACAAATAAGAGCGTGGAATTATCAAATTATTTGCATGAGTACTTTATAGTTTGTACGTATTAATCAGAATTTAGTTTATAAGTGCATACAATTAAATTTAACCCTTTCAGAAAACATTGACTTTTTCTAAAGGAAACGTAATTCGTAAAAAGAAAAACACAAAAACAGAAATCAAGTATTTAATATTGTTTTTATACAAGGATTTTTTTTACGAAAAAACGAAAAATGATTTTAATTATAAAATAAATGATAACTTTGAGATAGTCATTATTTTTTTTAAACTATTTAATTAATTTCCTGTGAGTCGATATAAATTTACGGGTTTCTTGTGCTACTGAAGTCATGGCACGCCACTGGTCACACCAGATCATTCAATTGACTATGGTTTATATCATTTCATTAAATATATTTCTGTTAAAATTTCTGTTATCGAGTTGATTTCTTATTTTGTATATAAAAATCGTAAGATTCACTGATTTTTTTACAAACGTTGACGCTGTGTTTTGGCTAACAATCTTTCGAGCCTCTTCTCTCTTATTACTAATATGATTAGGCACATTAGTTCATATATAGAAGATGATTTAAAGAAACTCTGTGATTTGTGTGGGATTTGAACCCACATCCCCTGGCATACATGGCCGGTGTACTAACCCTTGTACTAACAAATTACTTCCGTTTATCGAGAATTTGGTGCTTGTTTTTTATCCGACCACCAAAAAACTTGTACCTAACCTTTTATTTTTTAACCTAACCCAAAGAATCAAACGGTCATGGAAATCTTCAATGAACGAAAAAAACGCCACAACGGGACTCATCGTCATATGATAGATTCTTATCTCTGCGAGTACATGTACATTAAAAAAATTTGCTGGTCGGATAAAAAACAAGCACCGAGAATTTTTAACAATCATACTCTACATATGAACCAATGTGCAACCGCTACATATGAACCTCTTGTCTCTCTTAGTGGGTTGTTTATTTAAAAAACCGGAAGGCAAATAAAAACAAACGATTCGGATACATCTCATCGATTATTCATCGACATGCTCCCGCCGATGTAACTAAAATCATTCAAAAAAACTAATGAGCGCAATTAGCATGATTATAACATTTCGAATCACCCACCGCGCGAGACGCCCACTCGCCTCCGGAAAAAACGTCCGCCATGACGTCCGATTGCAATTGTTTCTCGGCCGCCATCTTGGCAGACGGTTTCCCGCAGAGTCGCGTGTGACGTCACGGCGCCTGACGTCACGGCGCCGGCAGGCTTCGGGGCTTCGATAGCCGCTATAGCCGGTGAAGAGGGACGCTCGGTTATTATTTTAGATTTATTGTATTCTTTTGTGAATCGCCCTCACACATTAGCGCTGTTTAACAGCCGGCCCGCTTCCCGGGGAATGCGGACAGATTTACGGCCGCGTTTTATTTTCGCTCGAGCGCCAGATAATTCAGAAGTTATGACATCTCTCTCAGAATAATTGGAAAATGAAACAATCGCCGTTTATAATTGGTTGAACTGCGAAACTTAAAAAAAAATATCCACGTTCAATCGTGTATCTTGGAGTTAGAGACGTTTGTTATGCCTCAATCATATAATTTGCGACTTGAATAACTGAAAACATTTTTCAGAGATTCATCTATCAGTCTCATCCACTAAAAATATTTATTTTCAGCAGATGATTCCTATGAATCAAAATATATTGATGCTGAAGAATTTTTATGATGTTTTTAATGAGATATCAAAAGTGTCTTTTAATCAAATATTAAATTATAAAATACAATGTTGGCATATCATCGAATTAAGTTTTGTGTTATTTGTTTTTCAAAACAACACTAAACTTTTTCCTGGAGTGATATCCAACATGAATCATCTTCTATTATATTTGGTGTGATATTTTAATTTACGTCTACTTGTTTATAATACAATATTTTTTAAAATTATTATTAAATTATTTAAAAACAGGGTAGGTTTTTAAGTGTACGTCTATTTTTTGGATTGAACGTCAATCAAGTGCGTATTTATTATCCATTACGGGTTTATTATATTATTACTAATATGATTAGGCACATTAGTTCACGCATAGAAAATGATTAAAGAAATTCTCAGAAAAATATAATCGTGATTTGTGTGGGATTTGAAGCCCACATCTTCAAGCTTACATGGCCGGTGTACTGACCATTGTACTAACGAACCACATCCATTAATCGAGAATTTTAAACAATCATACTATTAGTAAAAATATTTGATGTATTTTATATTATAATGATAATTTTATTCTACGGTCACCCTATGCCTGTCTACGTTGTGAACAACTCCATTCGGTCAAAGGCTGTTGTGCCGCCATCTGCATCTCCCTCGCGCGCTATCCTGGGCGCATCGCTCCGTCCCCATCTGGCGAGGGTTCCGTCGGCGAAGTATCAGCGGTGGATATTTCAATTTTCAAGGAAGGTATCTTCAAACGCGACGTCAGTGCGAGGCCTCCTCCCCGGCGCCCTTCCCGGGACGTGGCCGCGAAGGCTTGATGGCAATCGGCCCCGGCGTGCTCTATCGACAAGGCTGCGTTTTAAATGTTGCTTTTCAGCGGCTGCATGAGTAACAGCCATTCAGCGTTTAGGAGTAAACTTGCAGCGGAAACGTCAAACTCATGGGATGTTTGAGGCTTGAACGGGGCCTTATTAGCGAAGTCCAAAATAATGAATAAATAATATAACTCAGTTATAACTGATAAATACGTCTAGTCTAGTAGATATCAATAATGGTATCAAATTTCATAAAGATTTGTATCAATTATATTTGTTTGTTTTGTAAACAAAGTACTGATTCAGTTCCCTAATTGCAACGAAAAGATTTTGTGAAATAGATTTGATTAAAAATAGTGAATGAGTCCATTGAAAATGATGCAATGGTTGTTCAAAACTCTGTGAAAATAATTTTAAAAAAATTTTGATATTGGAGATATTTTAAACGTGTAAATATATAATATAAATAATAGCCAGCTATATTAAAAATGAACCTATCAAAATGAATAAGAGGTTTTTAAAACACAAAACTAGAACAATGATTTGTCTTCAAAAAAATTGTCGTGTTAATAGCTGCACAGACTACTTTCTTTTGAAACATTATAGGCACTGGCTACCGGTCAAGGAAAAGCTTCATAGACGGAATTAGCGATAGGCGCGCTACATTTACAATATTAAAAATAGCCCACTATTGTCACGCAAAGATAATTCAACCTTCTTATAACACATGAAGATTTCACAAACGTATTCTTGAAGCAACAGTTTTACCTCCTGTCTATCACTCGGACCCCCCAAAGAAAATTCTAACATCACGGTTTGCATCATTCCATATCCTCGATTGAATTTTTCAAAGAATAATTGATCGAGTTTTAATGAATATAAAAAAAATACTTTGTATATACGCGTGAAATTAAACAACAAAACAGACATCTAACAGCAAATATAATCGAAGAAGAGTATATCAGTCTCGGAACTACAGAGAAATGTATTCGTTATTTAGGGTGTTGTATATCAAATTTGATAATGAAGAATAAATTGAGAGGTATACGACATAATGTTACACAATACCTAGTTCATGTCCAGCCTCAAACTGATTGATGAAAAAGACTGTCGGTTTGGCTCCCCTTATTGCCAGTTTCCCTGTTTATCAACACTCGGAAAAAAATGAGCAGTTAGGCTCAGAAACACCCGCGGCATAAACGTGTTAACTGTTGCCTTTAAATAGAACAGCCGTTAACAGCTAATTATTCAATATCTCCTCTCGCAGAGATTTTAATAATTTCGACTGTCAAAACAGAGATCTCTTCATGCGAAAGAGCAACAATTAAAAGTTTGTTTTTATCTCTCGGGCCGAGAGAAGTGGCGGCCTCGGATACTCAGCAGAGCTACGTTTAGCTTCTGTTTGGCAATAAAAAATACACCATTTCACTATTTTTAACATCTTCATCACTTAAGCTTAATCGTGCAGTCTGATCGTATATGTATATACATATATAAATATATATTTATAAAGTGGTTTGATACTCACACAAGCAGCGAAACAATAAATACTTTATGACAGTGCAACGAAAATAATTAAACATTAGTGAATACGTTAAAAATTTAATATCGGAGCAATAAATAAGTACGCCAATTTCAAATTCTAGACAGTCTAAAATTGTGCATTATGAAAATATGTTTACTAAGCTTTCATTATTTAGTTTACACCTATAAAACGTTTTCATTGATTTTCTGCTTGAATGGACAGCACGCCACGGTATTCATTCTTTGATTTGTGATTTATCTAAGACCCAAAAGCTAGGTCTTCAAATCAATTAAATACCAAAGAGCTCAAAAACATAAAATTCTAATGAAGAATACAAGATAATTTTTCTGCTTGAATTGTGATCGCGAGTAGTATTTCTATTTAAAAACACATTGAAACAGCGATATATTTATTTTACAGTGTTTGATATGTGTGGAATGTGCAGGTGTGACATAAGGATCTAACGCGGCCTCGCTCGTGGATATCTATCAATCAGTCAACTCTTCATAAGCCCGCGCTCTTTATCCTCCTTCCTTCGATCACGCGTCTGAAAATACCGCGGGCAGGAAGCGCGATCAAAAAACGAGCGCGCAAGTCACCGCGCGCGTAAAAAGCCGCCTGCACGCGCGGCAGAAAACGCCGCCCGGCTATAAATTGGCGGGATCAAAGTGTTCTCGTTTCGGATTGATGACGGACGGAGTTATGTCCGCCGGGGACCAGCGACGGGGGCATCTGGCCCGGGGACCAGGCCGGGGACCAGGCCGGAGACCAGGCCGGGGGGCGCCGCCCTCATCACCAAGTGACGGTTTTAAACGCTCTATATTTGACACGATCTATCACTGTGGGTTGGAGTTTTTTTTTAACGTCCAAGTGCACATTTGAAAAAAAAATGTAAATCTAATCTTTCAGGTGTCATTTTGTGATCTTTAAATATTTAAAATTGCATCTTTTTCTTAAAAACAAAAAAGTAACTTATACATGTAAAGGGGCTTTTTATTTAGATTATAAAATGTCTATGATGGGTTTAATAATTTTTACAAATATTTGAGGGTGTGATTTGTGTTTTTTCAGTGTATATTGGAGTGAATAGAATAATCCCGTGGTGTTGTTGAGTGTGACACGCGAATCACTCTGCGATACTAAGTGCGCGCGCGCCCCAGTATATTTGTAAAGTCATTATTCAGAAGTAAACTGAACTTACAGGAATCCTGCTAAGCGCCAAGATTTAGTTTCTGTGTTAATTTTAACTGCCGTACCTGAAACAAGAACAAACAAAATATAAATTATTTACATTAAGAAACTGAAAAATTACACCAAAATACTCATTCAAGATTTTTCACACGTTCCTAATGAATATTTGACGCATTATTTTTTTTCGTTATAAAAACAATGGGATTTTTTTTTTTTTTCAAGAATGAGATATATTTTAGGTGTTTGTAGTCAAATTATAAAATTATTCTACACTTAGTATAAACAATGTATAGGGTGAGCCCAAACTAAAAACTCGTACTGATGTTGTCATCTATTTTCTTTTATGGTCCTCCTAACGAATCTGTTCACTTCCTTTCTCTCTTGAGGAGTTATATTCTCTGAGAAGTCTATTTCCACTGCAGACTTCAGCAGTTGCAATACTGTCCCTGATGCGGAAAATAACAACATTGTAGCAAGAATTCTCAAAGTCTATGGTAATCAACAGAATGTCACATTTTCCAAATATATTTTGTTAATGGCAGCGCTTAACGTGTCTCTAATAAAATACAGTACATGGGTAATCATTCAACTGCAATTTAAGATACATATTTACGGCGTCTGGAAACGGACGCGTCGAGAAACTGGCTATGACTCTAGTTAATCTCTCGAGTGCAGTTGTCGCCAACAAGGCATCATGGTGAATTCTGTTACCTAGATGAGTACTTGAAAGCCAATCAGAACACTACGCAGAACTCAAACGAGGAAATTTCACAAAAAGAACCTATGGAATCAGAATACATGCAACCTTAATGCATCAGATTAAAAAGTTTTTATTAAAATTAAAGATCATCTGTTCAAACTATCAAAATTTTAATATATGCTGAAAAAGGTTATTAACCAAACTCCTTTTGGTTATTTATTATGAAAGTGAAATAAAAAAAAATGTACAATTTTATTAATCGTTTTTTATAAAGAGTGCATTGATTTTTTTAAAATATTTAAACAAGACAAGCTTTTGATAAATTCATTTTTTTTACGAGAAATACTAATTTATTTTTCAGCTAGTATGAGTAAGTAGTAATTTTAAGCATTCTAGTTTAAATTTTATTTTGGAAATTCTACCGGCCATCCTCCGATTGATGTTTGATCTTGATTCTGTGCTTCGATGAATGATCTATTGCCATAACCGTCTGTCAATTGATTGATTTTACTTTGGGAACGATAAATAATGTAGTAATTGAGCTATAACTCTGATATGATTATACGCAAACGCCACGCGAGAGCCATGTGGCTACGGCGATCTCTTAGTTGATGTTTTAACAACATAATTTTAAAACATTTTTTACAGCACTTGCGAATTTATGAAAAAAGCCCATACGAAAAAAAAATATATGATTCACAATATTATGAAGCAATCTGTTTTGTTAAAATATTACACAAGGATATTTGCAGACGCAGCGTATCAATGATTTCAAATCATATATTTTATTCTGCGTTAAGTCCTGCTATCTTGGTGTTATATTCATGAATTCATTGGTTTACTTCAAAATTATTGTTTTTGTAATACTTGGGTAGTGAATGGAGATATTAATTGATTTAAATTAAAGTACGTTATTTTTTTAAGAATACATTTCATTGTCACATTATTACGACTTCAGGATTGAAATGTGCATTTTTATATAACAATAACGTTCTATCAAAAAATACTAGAAAATAAGTGCATTTTTTTGAGGTAGGTAATTCTCTGGTAATAAACAATATCTGCTTGCTTCCGCTTCAATCAAGATGGATATAGATCAGTCCTCCTGGTATATACAAGACCGCAGAGCTTCCACACGAGCTGCATTTATCAATCACTGTGCGAATATATATCCATCGGCACGTCTGGTCCAGATCCCGGCAGCCTTCACCACACTGTCAGCATCCTCCGGCCTCTGCAGGAATTGTCTTCCCGGTTGAGCCGTCTCTCGGCGGTTTCGAAATAAACTGTTTATCGTAGAGCTAAGCCGATCTCTCCGTCAGTCGGCACATAATTCGGTGAGCGTCACTTAGCGGGGTCCGTGGCAGATTTATTGGATGAGTTATGGATGCTCTGCCCGAGGATTGATTCATGGTTGGCATGTGGCGCGGAGAGACCGCGGCCCGGCCCCGGCGCGCCGAAAAATAAACATTTTTAAGTAAATCGCGCAATGGACGAACGTAACGATTGCCGTCTGTTGTTCGGGTGAGACTCATTGTGATGTCGGTTTGATGGCCCATCCGCCATAATAGGTATGACGTCACTTCTGAGACAAACACCTGAAGTGATATAATCACCGAAAAATATACTCGTACATATATAATCCCCTTAATTGTTATTGGCATTCGCATTAATACAATTAACATTTGGATGGTTTTATTTTATTTTACAGTATTTTTAAATGTGTATTTTTTATGCGCGTCAGTAAAATTTAACATCTCAAATCTAGAATAAAAAGTTCACAGAATTAAACTGTAATAAATTATTTACTACTCTGACTGTATTAGGTTACAGCGATATACAGGCGCGGTTGTAATCTAGAAAATAATATTTCTAGTTATTCAGCATTGTTGGTATAATTAACACGTAAACGAGTTGTTAATTGGAACGATGGTACCTTACTTTGTAAATAAATCATCACATCCGAGACTTTTTAATATCAATTCATTAATTATTCAAAGGCAAAGATTCAAGAGATAGTACAGTATGTTTAATGCAAACACAACTCGGTCTAGTCTCTATTACATCTCCAGCCCCTCCTTAACGAGGCGATCTGTATTTCGAGCATAATCGAAACCTCGATTTAATTAAACATAATATTTTTAATTATTTTATGAGTAAAATAAAATAAAAGTCGTTGAATAATCAAACCTAATTGAATTATCGAAAAAAATATCTCGATCGGTGTATGAATGAAAAACAATAATCGCTATATTTAACGAGTCGGATAAAGTCAATTATCAGAACTGATCGATTGCGCCCATCGCTGATTTCGAGTCGATGCCGTCGAAACGCCCGGCGCACGAAATTCAATCTTAATTTCTAGGGCCCCGACAGTTTTCGTGTAAGCTTTTCCGGATCGTTAGGGGAACACCGATTAATATGACAGGCCGGCCGACAATGCCCGCGGGCCCGTGTAGAACATTCCCCGCTGTCAAGCGATTTATCAGGCCAAACTGGCCGTCCGTCCCGCCGGAGTAAAAATACACCGCGGGATCAATTCCGCTCTCGCGGTGGCTGTCCATTTTTATTATCTTATAAAATACTTTTCAAAAATTAACCTCTAAATCATCGCGCTAAATGGCGCGCTAAATTAAACAATCCCGGGCCATTTCGTTATTTTATATATTTTTATATATATATATATTGTAGATCAGTAGCGTATCTAGGGAGGCGATGCATGCGGCTCGCTGGGCGGCACATATATAATAAATATAATGATATTATAATAACCTAACCTAACCTATAAATAAATGAACAAAAACAATCCTAGGCTTTTGCGTTATTTTATATATAGTGCATGGCAGTAGTGGCTTACCTGTGGGGAGGCAAAAGAGTCGACACATGTTTTTGGGGGCAAACTTTTTTTTTGTATACGTATTTTATTATATTCAGTTATTGTTTCAATCAATTTTGGTTGATTCAGAAAGGTCGAGTGGTATAAACTCTGGGTGCGCCACTGGCGGGTAGCGCTAGAGTTCGCGCTCGCGGGAGTGACATGTAAAAATGAAACACAGAAAGTGAGGAATCATGCCAAGCATGCTACTTAATGGCGGGGCAGATGCGATTGTTGTGTCATTGAGTATTCTCGAAGTGCTACAAAAAAATGATTTACGCTAATATCAACCACTTGGGAAGTTATAAGCTCCGTCGTGTCTACATCTGTCGTCGTGTCGTCCATGACGCGAGCGTCCACGTCCCCTGTGCATGAACACATCTGCGAAATTATAAACTCACCGGCAAGCCTTTTTTAAAGTACTTATTAGTAGTCTAAATTATTTAACATTACTATTTTAAGAAATTCAATATTTTTGACAGAGAGTACTTGGTGGAATTCCATTTTAATATTTTTGAATAAAATACTAGACATATAAAGACTAGAATAACAGACAGTACATTACTCTGTTTGATAATGCCAACGTGAAAGGTTGGCGAAACCGCTCACTAATAAAAACAAAAATGTGGAAAATCACTCAAGTATTTTATTCAAAAATATTACTATTTTAAGTTATCAGTTTCTAATAAAAATACAACGGCAAACTATCAGATAAAATTAAGGAATTCGATGATCTACACTCACGAAAAATGTGTTTGTTTGTGTGAAAAATTTGTTATATTACACATGTATTTGATATAAATTGAATAACATTTATCTTATCGCATAAATTAAATTGAGTCGTTTCAACAACAAATACAACGGGTCGGGTAGTAAGAGATCATGCACATTATATGAAATTTAAATATTCGTGTTTAAATTATCAAAATATTATGAATAGCCAAATGGCTAGGAGATCACGAAAATCTGTAAAAAATTTAAGACATTCAGATATTATCGTTTGTTGTGTGAATTTGGAGTATTACAAATCAATGTGAGATAATGTGTATTTAATTGTAACACAATAATCGCGGGAATGCCGGAGCCGCGGCCCGGCGTGCCGATGTCCCGCGGCGTCACTCGGCGCCTAATTGCCAAAAAATGATGAGAAAGAGCGCTTGGCACGGCGGCCAAGCGAGCCGCGGCCGCGCCGCAAGTTTCGCGGGAGCGTCCGCGCGCGCAAGTAGAGAGACGCCGGCGAAACTTGCGCCGGGACCTTCTAAATACGCGGCGCGTTCCAGCGTCGCGGAGAATGCGACGGCCGGCGCTCGCCGCGCGGAATATGTAACCCGAGGGGCGACCTGCTGCAGCCGGCCACTTGGCTCTATTTGGGCGAAACTTCCTTAACGGATTCCTTGGGATAGGTCAATAATATCAGTGGTATGCATAAGCATTTTCTAAGAGATGGCGTTACTAGTATTGGAATGCTATACTTTATTTAACTTCATTGTGAAGCGTCAGTGTTGCGCTTTATTTTTCAGTATATGTCATATCGCTGAAGTGAATACAACGTTTTTTTTTTTGAGCTCTCAACATGTCAACTTTTGTACCAAACAAAACGCAATTTGCGGGAAGCTTTACTTTTCGAAAGTCACCGATTGCTGTGTGAAGTTTATGGTGAACATGCTCTATCGCAACAAACGTGTGAGTACCGGTTTCGACGCTTTAAAAGTGGTGATTTTGATGTGGATGACATAGAACGTCCAGGCCAACGAAAAAAAATTCGAAGATGAAGAATAAGAGGCATTGCTCGATAAAGACTCGTGTCAAAAGCAAACAGAACTCGCAGAATCATTGGAAGTTGATCGAGCAACAATTTCAAGACACTTGGGAATGATTCAAAAGCAAGGAAATTGGGTGCCACATGAATTGAAGCCGAGAGTCGTCGAAAGGCGATTTTACATTTCGGAAATGCTACTTGAACGCCACAAAAAGAAGTCATTTTTGCATCGTATCATCATGGTGATGAAAAATGGATTCGCTACGACAACCTGAGGCATAAAAAATCATGGGGTAAGCCCGGACATGCATCAACATCGACAGACAACAATTGATGCGTTTGAAGCGAGCATTGGCAGAAAAATGGCCAAAATATGCGACCAGGCACGAGTCTATAGTTTTCCATCATGACAATGCTCGACCACATGTTGCTAAATCGGTTAAAACATATTTGGAAAACAGTGGATGGGAAGTTCAGACCTTGCCCCTTCCGACTACCACTTGTTTCGATCGATCCAGAATGCCCTTTCTGGAATACGCTTCACTTCTGAACAGGGTATCAAAAATTGGCTTGATTCTTTCTTGGCTTCAAAAGACGAACAGTTCTTTTGGGATGGAATCCATAATTTGCCTGAAAGATGGGAAAAAGTAGTGGCTAGCGATGAATACTTTGAATAGAATATAGTGTACCAATTTTTTATGATGAAGCTCCAATTTCACGAAAAAAATCCTTAAAATTAATTCATACTGCCAATAATACTAGCACTAAAGCGCTCCACACACGATGTGATAAATTGCCTTGTACTGTGTGTAGCGAATATTTGCAGTTTTTGTGAGATTTCGCTGATAGATCGAGGCTTCGCCGATGCAGCCGCGACCGAGGACAAGCAAAGGGTTAACAGACTGCAGAGTTGCCTATTCCGTCAATGTTTACAAATGTCACTGTAAACATTGACGGAAAACGCGCCTCTGCCGTCTGTCAACCCTTTGCTTGTACTCGGTCGCGGCTGCACCGGCGAAGCCTCTGCCGATATTCACTACACACGGTGCAACTTGTTGGTCAACAAGGCAATTAATCGCATCGTGTGTGGAGCGCTTAAACCTACTTTACCCCTATTTTACTTTACTTAATTTTACCCCTCGAGGTAAAATTCATTCTTCTAAACAGTTCAAAATAAAATTGTCCAGATTTAAAAGAATGAATACCATCTTACCTCGAGGGGTCAAATTGACCCCTCACGTGTGTTGCCCAAAAACATAAAACGACTGGTAAAAAATTAAAAATGCATTGTATGAAATTTGATAACGATACGATAACGATTTTATATGTAAAAGTCGAACCAAAGTAAAGCAGCCTACTTTGCGATACAACTGATAACCGATTTGCTTTCGGTCATTGCATTTTGAGTGTTTTTTTTGTTCAGCTATGTAGGGTTTTATCCAAATTGCCGGATGCGTTCAAATATCTGTAAAATTACGAAACAAATTTTCCATAGTTTTCCCTTTTTTTCTGCTGTACTTCTATCATATTTTAAAACGGAGTCTTTAAATCGTAAACAGTCATGTGTAAGAAAGTTAACATTGCTAAATTTAAGGTATCAAAAGATTTTCTTAGTCTAAAAGAAGCTAATTTTTTTAATTTTATATATCATCCACTAACGATTAAAATTATATATATTTATATAGCGCAAGTAAAATAGAGCTCCGCCTTCAATGACATCAATCAGAAATGCACCGATCAAAATACAACAACGTCTCACAAAACACTCTATAATTAAATATCTTAACAGTACATCGGTAAAAATAGCAGCACTTTGAAATAAATTATTAATGAATACTGATTGTTTAAGTGTTTAAACTGTTTATATTGTCAAAAATAAAAAGTGTATACAGTTATATCTCCACACAGAGCGCTCAAATTGAATGAATTAACAGTACATCGGTACAAATAACACAAGTATGTAAGCATGCAGTGCAAGTATGCAAGTTGAGTTCGTGACGAGCAGGATATCAGGTCTCTGGATGTTAATTTGCAGTTCCGCCGATCTCCTCATATCGCGATGCATCACAGATCTCATCTGATTTATTACTGGCGTGCGCAAAAGAGCACTTTAATGCAATATGAATAATTAATCTACGCTGCGGACGCGTCTCTACAGTGCGGATTTAAACCATACATGATTGCATATTAAGAACTTTGAATTATTGATATTTTACATAAATTTGTCGTAATTTCAAAACTTTAACAGGTAGATTGGAATAACACGTAAAATAATTCATTTTCTTCTAGTGTGTAGAGATATACCGCTACCCAGGTAAATTACAAAGTATGAACCCTGTCAAGTGCAACATGTACAAAGTAAATACCAGAGACAAAATGAAACTTCTGCTTTGAGCAAATGATAAGTCGAATATTAAAACGCAGATCTCGATTTCTGGATGCAATCAAAGTGAAGAAATATTAAATCATTTTCTTTTAGTAAAACCTTCAAAGCCTGCAAGGAAACAAGATTAAAAAAATATTATTTGCATATTGAATATTGTACAAATAAGATACATGGGGTGACTGCTCCTGCGTTTAAATTAACATCGAAAATGATTTCGATTACAAATCAGAGGGTGTCATCGACTTCCTCGTCCGAGAGACGCGCACTCCGTTTTCGTCATTCACTCAACCAAAAATACCCACAAAAAGGCAACCAAACATAACACTTATAGCCAAACGAGAGCAGTCGGAGTGCGCCTACTTTATTACCGAGGAGTTCCTCGGAGACACATTAATCAAACAATTCCACCGGATGTGGAATGACTCTTGAAAAATTTATAGCCCCTGGAAACGATTGTGATCGTGCTGGCCAAACTACAGGATTCTTCGTTAAAAATTAAATGAACAACTTTGACTCTACTTCTGACACCTTGCTCATTTTTTTTCTTTCTGCTGCCTTTGAAGAGCTGTGTTGACTGACGCCCCTGCTTTTAAAAATGCATTGAAATTAATCAAATAACTATGAGCACAGAAGCTTTAAAGTCAAAGTAATAATCACGGCACCTTTGGCAAATATCAAACATGCTCCTTTATAGCTGAATCGCAAAAAATATAAATAATTAACTTTATTTTTTAAAAAACATAAGATTTTTTCCAATTTTAATATTGACTAAAATAAATAATCATACAATCAATAGATTTGAGGAACAGGACCTGTATTGGGTAATGTTTTCAGTGTACACTTAAGTGTTTACCGAAGAAACTTTGTTAGCAGCGTTTTTTCAAACGGTTTTATATACTATGTATTATAATATTTCTAAAAAAATAATTGAGAGATTCACGATTTAATATATTAATATTTATTTTATTGGCATGATTTTTATTTATAAGTACATTAAAATTTCATTATATATTTTTTTCAATTATACCTTTTTTCAATGTATTCAATATGTGACTTTATGCAAAGCAAACATTAAACAATTATATAGAAAATAATGATTTATATTATCTTAAAGTAATTTTATCTTATAGCAGTTCTATTTTAACTGGGTCCGTGGATATCTTTAGCAACTTAACGATTCATGAAACTGTATTTTTATGTAATCCTCAATATGCTAGCGTCCCTCAGTCCGGCCCTGCACCGCGGCGGACTCTCCGAACAGTGATTTACATCCTACTTCCGCCTCTGCTCTCTTCCGCTATCCTCTCGTACCTTTTATAAACTGCACTTGCCCCGGCGCACAACTGTACACGTACAGACACCGTGCTAGTAAATCGTATCGTACTTAGCACGAGAACACACCTTTCAATCCAGATAAGTAAAGGATACAACCTTCTGGGGGACCACGCCCAGCACACATGTAAAACTTCAATTGAAATAAATATACGACCAGTTCTACATTAAAGTAAGGCAACACACGCACGCCTTTAATTATCAAGCATATCTTCAATAGTAAAAAAAATCACGGCATTTATTCAAATATATTTTAATGTGAGCTATATCACTCTATAAAGGCATCATCAGACTTGAGTGATTTGTCATCATCACATATTGTTTGCTGATACCAGAAAAACTAGTTAAATCGTAAAGATACGTTTACACAATTTTCCTCATTGAGTGATTTATTGCGTGTAATTTGCATTTAGTATAAAACGTTATTTGAGTTAAGGTCAAATCAAACATATATTCTGTGGTTATAAGAATTTGAGTTATGTGGCAGCCTCTCTTCTTCAGGAGCTCCCAGATCCAGTTTTGTTAAAAATCAGAAACGCATCAAATTCGACAGGCTCAAGCTATTGATCGATTGCAAGAATTGCACTAGCATAATAGAATTATGATATAATGAGTTGCGTGGCAGCCCCGCTGCTTCGGGGGCACCCTCCCGCGCTCGCGTTTCCCGGATCCTGTTCTGCGGAAGATCAGAGACGCATCCGAGCCGGGAGAGACTCGACCGGCGATTAATCGCGAGAGTGGTTGATGGCGTGACGGCCGGCCATTACGCGAAGAGTTATGGCACATTTGACGCCAAGACTATTCTAGTCGCGGGGTATTTTTTCTTATTTGTTTATCGATCCGCGCTGTGTCAGTCGGCCGTTTAGCGTGTTGGAGTATGCGCAAGTATTTGGGTTAAACCTTAAAGCTCTGACGCCTCTTGAAATACATTTAATGTGAGCTTTCGATCGAGCGTGTTGCGTCCCGCAGGTATCTCGAAGCGCCGCCGCAAATATTCTACTTTCTGAAAACCAATGAGAACTGTTGAATATTTAATAAATATCAATATCACTCGTGAAACGACAATAAAAATTGTCCTTCAATAAAGTCAAGAATGGTTTTGAGTTACAGCAAAAACTATTTTTTCACCTGCATTGATAGAATTATGACGGACCTTAATGGAATATTTGCCTTGGGGAATCTAGTTTGTCGGAGAGTTTTCGCATAGTAAGATCGCTCGCGTCCAGTGATTTCAATACCAAAGCGAGTAGTTTATAATTTTGAATCTACATTGACATTAATATATTCTTTTAAAAAAATCTAAACATGCATTCATATTATATAAATTACTAATTATATAGTAAAGCATATTAACATTATCACCACTTTGAGTACATGTGGTATAATTCTGGTATAATTTTTCATAAAATCACAAAAAAATATTTGTGATTAAATTGCTTTAAATATTTTTTTGGGCCAGCAATGCTTTATTGATGTAATGGATCGCACATCACTGCCACGAGGCCATCCTAGCGCAACGCACTTAATACTAGTCGTGTAATGATTTACTTTCACGCATGATAGAAAAATATATTGTGTATATTTTTAACGATTTATTACAATTTACAAATATTACCAGAAATTTGCTGCGATGTGCTTGGAAATGAGGTTTAATATTAATAGAATAAATTGAGGTATAGATTATTATTTTAAAAATATATATTACGACATTATTTTGATAGTAGTGAAATGTGAAAGGGGGCGTGAACATCCCCACCTGTGGCATTCAGTCGGTTTTTTACATTGATTTATTTTATTCTTTCTATTTATTCAATCGATATAGTTATGTTTATTTTGTAAAAATAACTTAATTTTTTTCAGTGCAAAAGTCTAAAGAACCAATTTTTTTTTAATTAGCAAAGGCTTAAAATTTGCTTATCTACCTTAAACCGATTATGACTCGAGGTAAAATTACATTTTAAGTCCAAGCACTACAATATGATGTTAATAAGTTAATTTGAATATTATTATGAATAGAAACTACATAAAAATGCATAACGCTTTAGAATAATATATATCATCGTATTCGTTGTCCAATAGATATGAATTCGTGCAATTTTTGAAATATATATTTTTTAATAACAGGTTTCGTAACACGGTGGGTTAAAAGTGACGTGACAAGACGTAGTTAACTAACGGATGTATTGCAGATCAATAAAATGATTACTGGTAATAATACACTCACAATATGCACCATATATCAAAACAGTTAGAAATATTTAAGTGTTGGCCAAGAGCCACGTTTCGGTACGCAAATTATTTCGCCATAAATCGGATGCAATTATTCAGAATACATTCTAATGTTTGCTATGATATTTTGTGAATGCATTGTGACGCTGGCAGGGGATTCTAAGTTACGTAACATGATAAACATCACATAATTGAATAATCTTTATTCTTTAACTAAAATAACCATCACCATACCGCACGCATACTTTGTGTACTTGAATATATTTATTAATGAAACACCAATTAAAATTAATTTTTTTTACACTGGAGTCAAAAGTGAAAATTTTTAGCCAATCAAGAGTCAATTCGTATATTAAGCTTTGTTTTAAAAAGTGTATCGTTTAAATTGTTGAAAATATTTTATAGTATAAACCTTCGCTATAAACGGCTGCTGCTGAGCAAATTACAAGAATACAAGGCATCGCGGCTCGCCTTACACGCACCGGGCTTGGCTTGGATAGGCAGGGCGCCCGGCACCGATAATCGAGTGTAATGTTTTGATCGAGCAACGCGCAGCCTCGCAAGGCGGTGAGTATAATCGTCCTGCAACATGCTTTATGGCCGAGCACCCACCGCGGCCTGCAAATCATGACACGGTGCGGAGAGAGCAGCCGAGAGGGTGACCACCAGTGGGAACGCGCGCGGTCTCAGGGCAACGGACAACAGAACAGTAACTGCCCAATAGCGTCATCTTATACTGTGCTTAACTATAAAAAATACCCTAAATAAGATGATGGTATTAGCACAAAACTGCTGTATATGCAAACTTCCAAGTAAATATACTCGAAATTGAAATATACTGCGTGACTCTCTACAGAAGTCGCGACACAACAGAATCGCATACAACTCTCTTTAAAGCGAGTGACAAATGCTGGGGTATACGAAGGTGGTCGACGACCGCTAAGGCTGTATTGATTTGCGGTAAATGTTATTGAAAGTCGAAGCAATTAGCTGGGTACAATTATGATTGCCGAGATAACGTGGCGGGCATCCCCGGCGTGCGTGGCGTGCGTGGCCACCCCAGCGAGCCCTGCGCCGGCGCACGATTCAATTTACGATACCCGAGAAATTTTATTACTTTGATAAGATTTTCAGCGTCGGCCGCAGTGCCCGGCCGGCACCTAGCGCAGGCGGGCTCGGCCGGCCGCTAGACCCGCCGACTGTTTACTTTACTTATTGCTCCTCAGATTTATGACCCCGAATCGTACGGCTTTAATTTGCATTGTGTGTTAAAAACGAGTCGACTTAAATTTATTGTTCAATCTAAAAATGGAGATGAGGCAATTTAAATTATATTCGATAGTTTCGGGTGTTGCTCAGATTGCGCTGTGATATAATTTACGAGGTCTCACCGATTCGATGCCTTATGGGAAACCGGCGAGCGGACAATTAAAGCGCTACTATCTGCGGCCGCATGTTAATTAACTCTCATGATGCTGATTTCGGAAAGCTTTGTTTCGTTTCGATTAGCGTATCGTCGGATCGCGTAACGGACGGTCGCGAGTAGCGACTGTGAAGTCTCCATCGGGTTTGTTTAAAACTCCCCGGTCGCGAGAGCCGCCTCCGCCGATGACCCGAGGCCGATATGGGATCCGGCGGCTTCATTAGGCGTCTGCGGTGCTCGCGGCCGAGGGAGCTCCGCCAGCCAACTTGCACGAACTGCCCCGGCACGTAATGCGCGAGCATGCCCCGATAACCCGTCCGTGTAGTCCGACACATTGAGAGCCACTTCCTCGGTTTATGCGGCACATGAGCCGAGAGCTCGGAGACGTGTGCTCGTATTCCGCACAACTTTTGCGCTCAATCGGGTCAAGTGCAACATCAGCGCTCAAAAACACTTTTATCCCTTTAGACGCTTCGTGCAACATCGCAAACTCAATAGAGCTTTTCGCTTTGCGATGTACGGAGGCGTAAGTACGTGTAGGCATTTTTTGTCCGGCCTTAGAGTAACGTGAGAATCGACCTCACAGATTAATTAAAAGGATCCATAGACAAACCATCACGAAGTTCCCGATGAATGACATTCTGAAGTGCGTAAACAATAGGCGGACCTAATAATCGAATCGATTTCAAGAAGTATTAATACAAAAAGTTCAGTCGGTTCACATTCTATCTGACGTTCGAATCAATGTTAACAATCGGTACATTTCAAACGATCTGTCTAGTCCATTGTGTCTTTAATATTTGACAACAATTCTTTTCGAGAATTCGGCTATCTGGCTAAAAGACCACTAAATGCCGACAGACTTCAAATTCTAAGCAGCACTAATAAAAATGCGACGCAACCTTCCTTTCACAAATAAATTTAAAAAAAACCACATCTTATTTGCAACATTCATTACAAAATAGATCAACTCAAATAATAAAGGCACATTATAATTTCATCGCCTAATATACTCTTGCAAAACCAATGAGTTGAAATTAAAACTCGCATATTCTTATTGTAAAAAAAGGGATTACATGAGATAACTGAGACCACAATTACGTCACGCGTTCGAAACTAAACAAAAAAGACATCCAGCGGACACTTGCTGTGAAAATAACAGATTTATTGCTTTGACCGATCCTCAAATTAACCTCGGACCGATCCGCCGCCCGATATGCGAGGGATTGATGTCCGCATAAATAGATCACGGGATAAATTTCTTTGTAGATCCGGCCGAAGCCAGATCCCGGCCCCAGATAGGAGAGCAGATCGATCCTTCGACGCTGATACGGCCGGCGCTGACAGCTGACTGAGAGACGGCGTGGAGAAGCAAGATTCACGAAGATCGTGAGGTCCAGCGATGCTGGAGAATGGACCCTGGCGACTGCAAGGCCAATGATTGGCATGACCTTATAATTGATCCGCTTCGACACTGCAATAATCAATAATTAACGAGGAATCGTGTGCCGCGCGGGGAATATCCTGATATGTTTACAATTGCTGCTGTGGGAAGTTCTTACTATTCCGTATATTATAAAGTTATTATCTTGATTGGCTTTTGAACGGTTTACATGAATTTATAACGCAATGTGTATTCAAGACCCGTTATATAAATAAAAGGCTATTATATTTTACGTCGGTTTAAAAAATATCGCTTTAAAGTATACAAAAGCACGCTTATTATACTGTCGCCATTTTAGGTGTGAGAAGAAAATTATTTTTAAAAGTTCATGCCCGATTTATATTTCCACTACATATAAGAGTTATTCGATAATTAGTATTTATAAGTTGTTTGAAAGATTCGGCTAATTCATTTATAAATTATATTATTTAAGGTTAAAAGTTGTAGTGAACTTTGTGAACATTTTGATTTCAGGAAAAAAAAACATCAAATATGACAGCACTGCCCGGCTGATATCGCGCGCCACAGCTGACGTCGAGCACCCAGTATACGATGCAAAAACTCTCAAAAGCAATCGTACAACAAATAAGTTTACTTAATTACTGGTACAATGAGTCGAGATGACGGTAACTTCCTGCACACGCCGAGGCTGAAATCGATCCCTCAACGTCACAAGCCGGGCTGGCCGGCTTGCGGGCCTCGGCGGTCACGTGGTGTGCCGGCTCCTCGCGGGCGTCTGTCCGCTCAAAGGAATTAGAATGATGGCCCGCCGGTGACTGGCACAATCCCGAATAACTGACGGACGATCGGCAATTGATACGCCGGCGATTGATGAGTTTTAATTGCTATTCTATCGTGTTTTGTTACGGGTAATTGTCGACCGCTGGGGTATACCAATGTCACTGCCGGACCTACCCGCAGTAATATACCACCACCATGTGGTAAAGAACCCCACTGGATCTACATGTACACTGAGTGCACGTGATCTTTATGTGTACTGTAAAACACTTAAGATTATATAATGAATATGAATATAGTACAGTGTGTTCAGCGTGTAGTGCATGCGAACTCTACACGCCGAACGCAGTGGGGTCGTTATCACCCAAGTGCCCTTTTTTTCAATATTACGTTCATACCGCGTTATGGTGCTCCAACGCTCCGGCCGCGGTACTTTGGCCATGGGGATTTCAATCTGGTACTCTATATATTCAATGTACCACTAGTTTGAATTGTTTAAAAACATCATTGAATCTAAAATTGTATAGTAATGAAACTCTTGAACTTAACCTTCGGTGTTTAAATATGTAGTACAGTGTGTCCAAAGAGAGCATCGGGTATTTGTTAGTTCAGTAAAAACAAAAACTACTAGTAATCAAGTATTTTTTTTATTGTTGATTATAAAAATACAAAATGGAAAATTATTCCGAAAAGATGATGTTATCCAAATGGTGACCGTTACGCACTACTGGAACTCTTCTAATCTGGAACGAAGATTGCTGATAACACGCTGACACATGCTGCCATCTCTGACCTGACGTTAGGTTCGTCGGATTATTCTCATAAACCCTACTTTTAAGGTATCCCCATACAAAATAGTCAAGAGGGCTAAGGTCTGGGCTTCTGGGAGGCCAGTTGATGTTACTTCTACGTGAAAGGACCTTATTAGGGAATAATTCGTTGACGGCTTCAATTGATTGATTGGATGTATGGCCACGTTCTTGAGTTGAAACTTTGAAACTCTTGCAACTCTGGGCCCAAAATTTTTCGCAGTATACCGCAATAACGGTCACTAAAACAAATACCCGTTACTCTTTTTGGACACCCTATATTTCTAAGAATCTATATAGATTTATAGCTACTTCGACCTACCCACGGATAGTATACACAACTGAATAATAAAGGGTATCAATGGCAAAGATATTGTCATAGAATGAATTGCATGCAGCTAACTTACATAATAATAGTAATTTTTAATGCGGCTTGAATCAGTAAAAAATAAAATACGATATAACTACTACAGGCAGATAAACACACAGGTACACGGGATTGCAATCGATCATAAAACAATACTTAATCGAACGTAGTTTATTATACTCTTTAGAACAAATGTACTTAATCATTTGAGTGATTCGAGATCTCGTTCCGTAAGTAATGCCTGATGAATCGAAACGAATTCTGTCCATATTAATTATAAGAATGACTCGCAACTGTCAGCACATGAGTGACGCCCCATCATGCAGCAAGTACTCACTGGTTACTATTATTTTTAATTAAAATCCAGGTGTTCAATGTCACTCTCATTATTAGACAACAAGTTTCTGAAATTATTATATTATTTAGTTTGGTATTCAAAAGTTTTTCGTATTTATTTTGCAGAGTGAGCATATTGGTTTTGACACAAACTTTGGGTACTTTAAAATATACATTTCGGAAATTTATAAAATGTTAGTGTTTGCAACTTATTATTTCATTATTGCAGAACTTTAAAAAGTTTGTAAGGAGATGTGGTAAAATATAATCAAAAAGTATAGTTGACGGACTTAAAATACAAAAAAATTTAACTGTTGTTTACATAAACATAATTTTATATGCATTGATAAATATATTAAATGTACAGTTCAACATTTATTTACAACGGTACTCTATATTATTTAATAAAAAAATATTTATGTATATTTGACGCATTTCAGAAATAAGTAACTCTTAATGTAGTAAAGATGCACTCGAGACTCAAGTTCAAACCAGTCTCGAGAAAATAATCAGGGGCGTCCCGGGGTGAGTTGATTAAACTTCCGTCTCTCATCCCCGGAATCACTGACGCCCTCCCCGCCACTGAACGAGCCACAGTTTTGGGGTGAAACTAGCAAGTCACTCCCGCAGCACTAACGGGGCCAGACCGCACAATCGCACAACTTCCTATCATTCAAATCAACCGCGGCCCGCGATACAACACGCCCGAGCTGCAGTGTGCGAGACTTGCAGCCGAAATCGAAAAAAAAAGTAGAGATACAACGATTAAACAATGCCCATAAATAAACAAATGAAATCTTCAAAAAGTTTTAGACACTTGCAGTTTTGAGATTTACAGAGTTCACAAGAGCTTTCCTTACAATAAAAACAACGAATTTAAAAAGTCATTAATTTATTGTACTATAATTATGTAAAAAATCTGTTTCACATTTTAATTGCAAATAGTTAATACATGCTCATAAATAAAATTATATATATCACAATAATTTTTTTCGTAGGCAAAGGGAATTGAATATATTTTTTCTTGTGATAATTCAAACATACCTCGGGGGCTAATATATAGAAAAAAACTCTAGAAAAAAAATGCCCTGATAATGAAACCATCTGCGTGTTACTAATGCATAATTAATTGATTCAATATAATTCGTCGTTTCCAATTCAAGATCACTTTTGTGTGCGGCTCCTGTCAGATTTGCGCGTTGACGTTTTTGTCCGCCCAGGATTATTGGTTGATACTTGCGTTTCCGCCGAGTCACCGCAGGGCCATTACAAAAATGTATGTCACTTTTGTTGTGCACAATGTTCATAGGCTGCTCGTCAAACATCTGTGCTCTCGGGACTTTATGATTTTTGAGCGAGTACATTAATCATGTTTGGGCTCGAGGAGCCGCATTGAGGGCACAGGCGTTGCTCATGGCATTCACTATGTTTTAAAATATATATTAAAACAACATAAATATATTATATGTAATAATTTTTAACAACGAGTATGATATATTATAAGGTATTTTTTTATAATATAATATAATATTGGAAAACGTATATTATTTTAAACTTTCTGTACCTAAAGTAAATAAGCAGATAATTAGTACGATAAATAAATAAAAAAACATCCCCGCTCTCCCCATTCTGTTGCTTGTGCATGGCTGCCATTCTGTACCAAAGGATCGGTAATGAAATAGTAAGCTTGTAAGTATCTTGTACTATTGGATCTGTAGCTTGCTGCAGAAGGAGTATCAGATCTAAACGCCAAAGCTTTGTAATGAAAGGATTATATAATAATGCTATTGGGCAGCAGGAATACGCAGATTTTTCCTTCCAATATAAAACTGCGGTGTAGAAGGACCCGGGGACCCACTACACTAGTTTCCTCTTAGAAAACCATGAACAGTGGCTCACCATGAGTGAAATAGTCGCCAACCTCCTCTGAGGAACGGCACTTGATAAAGAAGTAAAAAAACAGTGGGTTTCATTATCATGTACCCCGGAAAAGAATGTATTTCAACAATAAAAAAAAAATAAATAATAATAAGCGACGCTTGGGTATGTAAGCCTTCAAATTAAAACACTGTGCAATATGATTCAAAGCCTTTGAAACGCTTGAGTATGTTTATTATTGTACATTGCATCTAGTTGATGAACTCCTACCACGAAATGATCCATAAACACGTGAATCGCTAAGTAAACTCATCTCAATAATGCACGCAGACCTCAAAGCGGCCGTGACTATCGAGCTCGCCTCGTGATTGGGGCTCGGCTCGAGAGAGTCGCAAACAATCGGTCAACGGGGCGGCCGGGGCGCAACAAGTCGGGGGCGGCCACTCGTCATCCCCCGCCGCCCCCTGAAGGGCCCGGCGGTGACACGGCTCGTTCAGCTTAATGGCAATTTAATTACTTATCGCATGTTGGTTTTGATTTCAGACGTTTCACGTGTCATTGCCGAGACAATACAAACTGTTCTCGAGTTTAAAATACGCGGTTATACAACACAAATAAAAAAATATATGTAAATACCATATATCAGAAAACCAATAATTACATTCGAATACTAGTATTATTCGTGCATTTATTTAGATGCATGTCAGACTGTAGATCGTTAATATTTAGTTTTTCAATACATAAAATTTCTAGGAAACAAAGGAGAAAAGGAGTTTACAGCAGTTGAAGAGTGTTAGAAAATCTTCTTCGGTTTTTTCGACTGGTGGTTATCTGCTAAATGTCTACTAAAGCACCACTTAAAAACACAGCCGAAATCAAATAAGTCAAAATGAACGGGCGCATCAGAATTTTCCGCATTTTCCGGCGCGAGGGAGCGAAGGTCACGCCGCGTCGCCCGCATCAATCAGTTAAAAAAAAACTCTCGAGTGGACGTCCGCCGCCCCCGCCCCCGCCCCAGCCCCCGCCCCCGCCCCCGCCCCTAATGGCGTTGCAAATTGTTGCGCCATCAATTTATCAGCTCCCCCCGCCCCCCTCGCCGCCCCTGCCCCGCCGCCCCCGCCCCGCCGCCCCCGCCCCGCCGCCCCCGCCCCGCCGCTCGGCCGGGAGCTTTTTTCTATTATGCGATAACAGGAGAACATGAACTGCGAGGTGAAAGGTAAAAGAGATAAACTGTTGCTTTGTGCGGCGGCTGCGGTGCGGTTTTGGGACTTTTCAGCCGCGCGCTTTCGCTCGTAGGGCTGTGATTTGTATTGATAAGATATTTCGATACTCTCTATATTAAGATAATATTTGACGATTTATATTTTAACAACAACTTGTCGCGTATACAATGTGACTCCAGAATAACAGCTTTATTACTATTCGGTATGATTCACTCAACAACGTACAGATATTTTTCAATGATTGTGGATGTTGTAATTTATGTAAAAACAATAGACCCACCCATATGACCCATTTTTACTAACTTTGGTAAGATATATAATATATATCAGAAAATCGTAAATTGTGTTTATATGCATCCCAGTTGCAATTAATTTTATAAGCAATTTTGTCATATATAAAAATTTAATTTGAATCATTACCATAAATGCGCTATGACTATGCTCTTATGTAATAAATCTCCGCTCTCTCAGATTATTTTATTTATATTGACTGATTATGATCATTGATAAAATATATTTTTTTAATTTAATTAGTTTTCGAAGGTAATAAATACTTTAATATTTTCATTAAAAATGGCATCAATCTGTGATAAAGAAAATCTGTACTTTACCAAACTACACCCTTAGTATTACAGATAACTACAACCTAATAAACTAACTTCATGTTATAACTATGAAATTTATTCACTATCATAGTTTTTATTCACAGTAAAAAAAATACACGCTGATGAATAATGTATAAATTTTTATTTTTTTTATATTTGAGGTAAATATTCAATAAGTCAGTTAGCAAATCTGCGTTTTCAATTTGTAAATATATTTCCACTTGCATGAAACATGACAAGGACGCGTGAGTTCTGGCAACACATTCAGCAGTGTAGTGTTAAACGAGCTAGACTGCCATACAAAAATACACAAACATGGCAACATTATCGATTCCGATACGTTTGATATTCATACAGGTATGTGGGCCACATCTGCTGAGGGGCGGACTGGGGCGGGCGAACCGAAAATAATTCCATCTCAGGGAACTATTATCTGCTATTTACGAAGGGTCGAAGACAGGGCGCAACGATCTATTAAGATTTTAAACACTATAAAATTTTATTTAATTCAAAATATTTATGCAAGCTCTTGGTATGTGAACAATATTACAATTTTCGATAACCATCATTATTTGATTGCATCTTACAAAGGATCTAGAAAAATACTAGTAAGTTTGATGGTAAGACCGGCCAACTCTTAATTGAGAGTGCGTCGTTTAGATTCTTGCCCTAAACGATGAATCCCAAACACACTCATGACACTCGTGCCCTTTCCGATTTCACCTTGTTAATTTTTTAAAAAGATACCTTAAAGCGAGTGGTAAAACTAAATAAATAAATATATATTCAGTGAATAAATTTTTGATGACAGTTTGCAAAATTTACGCCAACTTCGTTATATAAAACACAAGCGTTGATTCTGTGATAATCAAGGGGTTCTAGGAATAGAGAAACGGTAGCATAATTTCTAAGGTTCAAATGGTTTGCCTTCAAACAATGGAGGCCAATAGATCATTCCCAACAATAGATTTCAGTTGTAAGGTTCGCCCGAACATGTATCATCTAACACAGGTATAGATACTTCTTTCACACAAATTCAAATATTGTTCAACTTGATTTATGCATCTCCCTCAATGACACTTGCCAAACTTTTTTTTCAATCACGGAATATTTGTGGAGGCATCGTGCCTTACACTCGCGTCTGATACTTTATGGCTTGTGAATGTGGATTCTTCGGGAACCCTTAGGTGACAACCTGGTAAAAAATCTTTATCAAATTCTAAACCTGAAATATGTGACGGTAACTATTTATTTATTTATACGAAGTACGAGCAGAATTTAAAAAATAATATAAGTTCTATAAATTTTCGTGCAGAATTATTTATTAAATAGGTATGCTTTTTTTAACAACTAATTTTTTTTTATAAATATAAAAGGGTTTTTTTAAAATGTAAATGTCCGTTATTTTAGAGAAAATTATCAAGTCAATTTAAAACTGTGACTTAAAATTTTTTTTTAAATTTATTGGATTTTATATTTGATACATTGTTGCATATAATATAAATAAACAATGTTTTTAATATATATTTTTCTAAAACCTCTATCAAATTTTACAAAAAAAAAAGGTTTTTTTCAGAGTTGAATTATTGAAGTAATAGTCAACTTAAATTTTGTGTTTCAGCGGAGCCGTATAAGTCCTGTTGTCAATATTGTCAAATGAGATATCGATAGAAAAATCAAATAATAAATTCACCTTGCAGTTTGAATTATTTAGAGAACCAATTAAATATATCTGACGCATGGTTAGGGGTTTGATTTTTATTTCGCGTTCGGCTCTGCGCGCCCACACCGCCGGTCGAAACGTTCCTGTTATGAAATGACGCATGATTGATTGATGGACCATCGGAGATATATTGTGGGAGATATATTGCACGTAAATTTAGTTTGATTAAACCCCCGGGGTTGGGTTCGTTCCCGGCCGAGTGACTGTATAGTTTCAGCTGACAATGGAGGCGATACCTAGCACCAGGGCTGAAGGCAGCGGCGGCACCCCCGCACAAGCCCGGCTTCCCTCACCACATTTCAAAGCAAATCATTACATTCAAATCACTGACATTTGTTTTAATAACACATTAAAAAAATACTTGAAAACTATATTGAATCTGTTAGCAAAAATTTTACTGAAAATACTACTATATCTTTGACTGCGCCAAATTTTTGGAGCGTTCATCAATCGATGTGTAAATTCTTTGCAGGTATGCACAAACTTTCATACATATATATGTATACACACATAAACGCATACTAGTAGCGTGCTATGATGGCATAAATGGATGCAAAGCTGAATAGAAGTGTGGTTAATTTCTAAAACCTCCTAACATCAAAACTAAATTTTATGAATATCCATATTTTTGTACATTGCGTGCCCTCACCGAACGCTTCTGAAATACTGAAATTCACGCATTCGATGCCTTATTTGAGCAATACATATGAATTCGATTCGACTTGCGACAAAAATTAATTATTAATTGATTTATGGATAAATTCACTTTACCATCTATAAATTTGAATGAATCGATCAATACAAAAAATATATATATAATATGAATGTACGTATAAATATTTATGTATATGTATATGTAGAGCACCTTGGATTTTAAAATAGAGTGATTTTACTTATAATTATAGCAAAGGGTTTGCCCTGCGCCCCTGGCCGGAGCGCCTGGTGCGTGGAGGCTATCGACTCTTTCTGCTCGTCATCGTCTCGCACCAGCCCCGGCCGGCGTGGACAAAGACAGTCGCTGACAAAGGGCGAGCTTTCGCGAGCTTATCGCCTGCGCCGCCTTTAATCGATTTATTAAAAAAAAAAAAAAAAAAGTAATTTCATTAACCTCGAACTAATTAGGGCGTACCCGAATCACCGATTTTTCATAAAAACTATTGATTTTCAAAGACATACTGAAAACGCGTTATTTCACATAATACGTATTCACAATCAAAGCTTTAAATATATAAAAACACATTATACGATAAAATCTTATGTTTTATTCAAATATGATAAAAAGGAGATCACATACGAAATCAGTTTATAAACCTTAACAATATTCAACCCTTTCACCGAGGTCGTATCACATTAGGTAGCATATCTATATTGTCTCGTATATTTTTATCTCAGTGGCTGTGGATTAATTGACAAAGCAAAAATATTTTCAGACAGAAGTTCAAGAACAAATTAATTAGCAGTTGTCAAGAGTTTATTTCTATTAAATACTAATTTTGGGTTGTCTATTGATTTTAGATTTTTTTATTTAAAATAGTTTGAATCTACTATTAGCTCTAAACATTTTATATAAATATAAATGTTTTTATTCAGCATATCTTTAGATACAAAATTAAATTTGTTTCTCATAACATTAGACACTGTGTATTTAAAAGACGTTAACGTAAACAATAATTTTCTCAGTAAAAAAAGCACTAATATGGTTTAAATACTCATGTTTTTTTTAATATTATTTATCAGTCATATTTATCTTCACAATAAAATCCTGAATTCATAAAGACGTCAGTATAGGCTGAAAACCACTTGGTTGCCGACTCTACCTTCACTCGAAAACTTGCGCTTGCTCCCGGGCGCCTAACAAAATAGCTCTCGGAGTTACTTTATTCAGATTAAATGAGAACCGAAACAACTTTAAAGAATATGGCATAAGTAATACACGGATTGCATTTTAAATAGATTATTTGAAGAAGAGCATCGGTCATCTGAAAGACAGGCCGTCCAGACTTCAAGCAAGACAGCGACTGTCGCTTGTTCAAATCTTTGCTTTCCCAGTACAAATATTTGCTACGCACTTACAGATCTTCAAACCGCGGTCCGTCCAGTCACTCTGTAAGCCAGGTATACTTAAAATAAGTACAGCCTTAATCCGGATTTAGTAAACGACTAGACTATAACGTCAATAAAGCACGGTTTACGTAGATCTGGTTTAGCCAATGACTACATAACACATTTAATATAAACACTTGCGTAAGAGTTAGTTTGAATAGTTATTGTTAAGTTGTAGTCTGTGACTAAAAATACACAGTGTGTTTTTTTTATAATTATTACAGCAGCATTTTTTTGTTTGTTGAAAGTGATATTTTATAATGCCTTTTAAAAAATTGTATGTAAATTACAATCTAAAAATAAATTTAATTAAAATATAGAGGAAAACATTTAAAAATAACTCTTTGGTATTTTTATCAGCATTTTTTATTACTTGGCATTATTAAATATTCAAATAAAATTAGATAGTAAGAATTAATTTCAAATTGAACAAGCTTTGAAGAACATAATTTAATATTCATCGAATAGTTAATGAATTAACATTAACAATATTTTTACTCATCACGAAGCAAAATTCTACTTTCGCAAAGACCCATTGGTCTTGCCCGATCTTGAAGCAAAGACCTTCTCGTCTTTCACCCTCCTTGAAAGAATGACCAGCCGGTCTTCACTCATCTTGGAGCGGTATGGGAAGTGTCTCAGAGGTCTGTCAAGTGTAAACGCAGCCTTGCACCAGAAACCCTGACACGCCGTAAATTACTTGCAACGCTAGTGTCCTTGGCGGGCGGACAATACACGCGGTGATTATGAATAGTGAAACAATGTCACCTTCGAGACCTGCGGCCGTGATCGAGTATGGAGATCTGACACAATGCAGGTGATACTTCAGGTATCGGTTATTTCAGGCGGACTCTATAGGGAGTTGTGTATATGAAATTTTACTTATATTCAATAGTACAAATTATCTTATAAAAGAAAGAACAAATGCAATAATTTTTCAATTTAAATATATCAATTGTATAATATGATGCATTGTTTATTTTTCAGAGCTTTGTAATATTTTTACTGACATCAAGGTAACTGTGAATTGAATAGTAAATGCACAAGATACATATCTCTTTTCAGCTAGTATATAATATAATAGTATAATCTGTAATTCTAACAAACTTAGCCTTGAAAAGTAAGCTTTCTTTATATATTCAAAATACAACACTCCTGTAACAAACAGGTAACTAAGTTAATACTTATTTATTTCAAAGTAAGGGATAATCAAATTAAGATAAGCTTTTATTAATACTTTAATAAATTGACAGGTAAGCAAGCGACCTGAAACATAGCTGCACTTTCTGTCTTACTTCGTCTTAGGCATTTGCTTTGTAGCTTACCTAAAAATAAGATTAAAAAGACTAGTAATATTTTTGCGTTCTCTTTTTTTCGTGTCATAAGAAGTCTCGGGCTTAAAAAAAAAACATTAAACTAAGCAATTATTATATACAAGGGTTTTTACAGTAATGGCTTCATCAGAACTTTTAAATTATATTTATGGCGTTATTAAATATTTTAAAAAGACCATTAACATGTTTGGTGTTATAAGTTGATCTGGTGCTATTTTTCAGGAAATTCGAAGCCTCCGCTAGCAGGCCGTCTATTTTTGCAGCATTTAGCGGTACCTGCCCGGCGAGCGTTGCATAATCCGTATTTAGTGTCGGTCTGAGTATTTGCTTAACGTCGGATTTAACGCGCGTCCGTCAGCCGCGCCTGTCACACGCGTCCGTCAGCCGCCCGGGCTTTTTTAAATAGCGATGCAAATTAGTGCAACCGGGTGCAGCGGGCTGCAACATTGCAACGTATCACATTTGTCAATTGAATAATATTAAATTTTTATAGAGTTGAAGCTTGGACATTCAAGACGGCTACTACGCGAAGAATTGAGGCCGATTGATGCTCGGTAAGTAGTGGAGTAGGAAAACACCCTTGGGCTCTGATTCTGGTAGTTGGACTGCCTCGAGAAGCGGCCGCGTGGAACTACGCGGAGAACTTGATGGCAAAGAAGTTGTAAACGAATAATTACATATTAAAAAGTACTATGCTTAAGAAATATAACACTGGAATCTCGCAGGAGATTCACCAAGTGCTATGTCGTCTCAGTTCTTTTTTTTTTAGTAGAAGCTTGGATACTCAAGACAGTTACTATGCGAATAATTGAGGCGGCAGAAATTTGGCTATATGTAGACTGCGTCACAAATGAAAGAGTCTTGCTCAGAATGCGCAAAGAAAGGTAACTCTTGACGTTGGTAAAGAAGTGGAAGGTCGCCTATTTTGTGGATGCGAAATTTACGCCAGTGGTTGGAAGTCGGATTAGTGAGACTAGCCCAGGATAGAAATATGTTCGATGAAATGGTCACCCTTCAATGAGGAGATGCATAGGAAGAAGTTTTTTTTTTGTTGCTAATTTATCTAGCTTGGTTTCAATTTAAACGAGACAGTATACTGGAGTCTAGATGTAAATAATTTACGAGACGCGCTATTTAATACGATATGTACGCGACACGACCCACTATTGACCGTTTCGTTATGCCACAACTATCTCATTTACAATTATTCAACTACAACGAATAATTTACAACTTAATATGCCATAGTTTTGATTTATATTTTCAGCATAATATGTGTTGTTATACAGTTATAAATATAAATTATTTATTATACAATATCATAATAATAATAAAATAAACATAGTGATGACCACTGCTTGCGTGCGTGGGTAGCCAGGGTGAGTAGGTATAGTCTGGCCGCCCACTGCACATGTGACAATAATAATTTATTCCGTTGATTTTGATTGACTGGAGGTACGCGCCAGCCCGAGGCCCGCGCCCTGAATTATTGCCAATAACTTAAAAATACTTTATGGCCCTTGATGGTCCATTGACCGCAGCGTTTACCCTACCTCGCTACAACCGCGACTCGTTATAATACTTCATCTCATAATGAGAATGTTCAAACGCAGCCAAAATATGCCACGTAGTTATGACAGGAACAAAAAAGAATTTAAAAACTTTTTAAGTCAGTATGTAAAAAAAAAAATGTTTTTATATACTTAAGGTATAAATTAAATAAAATTGCATTTCAATCAACTCTTGGGTGACAGAGTATCCACGTGTTGCTAAAAAAAAAATCTAAATAATACCCCAAATATTAACAAACGTATTTGAAACTATACGACATATTCGTCTTCTAAATTGTAACACAGTTGTAAATTAATATGTATAGTCTGATTATAGTATTAAAAAAATATTATATATCTTACTAGCAAAAAGTTATGCATATTAAAAGATGTGCCCACTCAACGAAACAACAATAAATAAGTTGCGAGACAAAGAAAATAAACTCTTTTGTATTTTAAATAGTATAATGTAATGCAACAACTAAAAAAAAACTATTCATTCATAAAATTAAATCTTATCAAGATTTTTTACCATTGAAGAAACTAAGTTTTTTTTTTTATTGTCAGACTTTATGAGGGCATAACAATACGTTCAAAAGCAAAAAAAAAACTACTAAAATATTTGTTGATTTAAAAACAATTTAAATGACTTTGATTGATATAAACAAAACTGAGAGCACTTGGCGAAATTCCATTTTAATATTTATCAAACTCAGTTTGATAATGCCAACGCAAAAGATTGTCGAAACCGGTCACCAAAAAAATTAACAATAAAACATTATCGTTGATATCGCATAAAATATATACAATTATTCAGGATTATGAAGACTACCAGGTGTAACACGATTGATATCAGACAAGTCATGCGCTCATTTCCTTCGGGCGCTTGGAAACAGCTGTAGTTCAGCATTGAAATAAAATAATGCAGAGTGCCACGTTATCCCGGTCGCACTGTACCGCACTGCAAGTCGGGATGACTGATCGATCGCGTCACGGCCGATGCGCCATCGCGTCGGGCTCGGACAACGCGCTCGGCCAGCCGGCTCGTATAACGCGTTTGGGCTGGGAATTCGCACCGGGTTATGCAAGCGACGCGACACATCGCCGCTGCGCTCGTATCTTTACGCCAGTTTCTATATCAGATCATCTAGCATCTTTTTCTACATATAAACACGAAATACATAAAAATACTTCCGCAAAATTTTATATATAAAAATATTTTTAAAAGAATACCCAATGCATCCAAAAACGCCAAAAAAATATAAACTCTTTTCTTCGTTTTCTCTGAGTGCCTCTCTTCGTAAGAGATCATTTCATTGAAGACATATTTATCCTGTACTTCCGACTTCCAGCTACTGGCGTAAAGTTTACTACTTTTTTTTCTTAGATTTTTCTTCGGATAATTAGCTGTAGGATGCTATATTTATTGTTTCGATAAATATAGCCAAAACAGGAAATCTTACGTTTTTTTTAAGAGAACTCTCGAATTTTAAAGTTTCTCTTATAAAACCACATTTCAAATGCCTCCATTTTACCTTGTGTTTTTTAAAAACCCTATAGTACGCAGACCTAAACAAACTATGTTTGCAAACATTAATTGTTAATCTTTTGTGATTGTATTGTACATTAAATCCATATCGATAGAATTGCATTTAATATGGCTGCGCGCATGCAAAGTGTAGTAATTCAAAACGACGTCACCATCCGCACCGCGTTTGTTCGCCAGCAGCCAACTGGATCAATAGGTAGTTTAGTCAGGTGTTTCTATTAATACTGACTTTGATAAGCTTCCGACTCCAGGTGACACATTGCACAGGTGTATTCTGACACGCGCGATGATTTCTGACGCGAAAGATTGAAGAATCAGACAAAATCGCTCAAAATTACTAAAAATCAATCAATCTCTCCCTCTAAGAATTGTTTACCTAATTGCTTATTATTATATAAAATCTCACTCTGTTTGATAATGCCAACGTGAAAGGTTGGTGAAACCGGTCACAAATAAAAACGAACATGTGGAAAATCACTCAAGTATTTTACCCAAAAATATTAATCAATACATCGTTAAGGAAAAATATCTAAAAAAACAATTGCAATATTAATAAATGTTTCGTTTTGTATTCAACATGTTTTTAGATATTTGATTCGCCTATGAAACAATAAAAAAAATCTTCTGTATTGTTTTTCGAGATTCTGGTGAAATCTGAACCTACACATCTACGACTATTACTTGAAAACTTATACGTAGTATCTTTACAAGTTTCTATGTGTAATAAACTCATTCAAATTAAACCAACGTATAGTTTTAATAGAACAAGTTTCTATCTTATCCACGAAATGACATTATTTTATATTGAGTTTTATTGCTTCAGATTTTTTAAATGTATTATGTTATGAAATCATGTTGTGTAGGTAGTTTAAAATAATAATATCAAAGTGATCTGGTGCACCCTTTCATGCAAATGAATAATACTAAATACGGGTTATTTATCAGCTAAATAAATACATAAAATGCATAAATCGAGACAATATATGATAGCATTGAAAACGATTTTATATTGGGTAAAAAATTGTATTCATAATTGGGTTATGATGATGAAATTTTTTATTAAAAAAAACTGTTTTAAATTTTTAAGCATAATTATTAAATATTTCGCCGCACTAGTTTAATAATAATTTAACGTAAAATTCAATAAATTTAAATTAAATTGAGTCTGAATCTATATTAGTGTAATATTTCCATGTGAAATTTAGCTAATTAATGTTTGTAATATTGAAATCGTGTTGTCCAACATGCACACACATCAGTCATCTTTGATTAACTCATTATGTTGAAATTAGATTTCATGATTAAAATTGTAATATTATATTTTCTATATCCATCTTTGTTCGTAAAAAAAAAATGCAATCTCATAAACTTTGATAACAATCGTTCTGATTGATGGGAGAGTGCTTAGACAGCTCCCGATAGACAGAGTTTAATATTATATTACTGGTCTTAAGGTTTGTATATATGCTTAGGTATTATTATATTTAGCATCAAACAATACTTTGATTAAACGCTATACGAAGCAGTGTAATAAAATATATAATATTCACATATTAAACACACCTTGGCGTTGCTTAATTACCGAAATACTCAAATGAATCAAACATAACCATGTTATTTGTAAAAATGTCGTGGGCGCTCTATCACTCGACAATAAATCCTGTCAAATAATTAACTGGATAATTACAGAGAATGCTTCAATTTATGAGTCGGCTTGAATGTATTTAGACTTCTCTGCTAAAGATCAATCAAGATTTTTATAATAGATTCGGCGCTAGCCAACGGCAATATCCGTAATGGTCATTTTGTAAAGAAACGGGCGAATAAACAGCGATTCGAAATGATGAATAATGATGAACATGAAAATACATATGTGAAGATAAGACATCAAGTTTTTTTTTTTTTTTTTTTTAATAAACTGACTAACTTACCATCAATAAGGAGCCACTGGCAAATATTTGCGTTGAATTATTCAAGATATTTTGTAATGTTATAAATTACGTCTATTTCATTCGCTGAAAAAAATACTATGACTTTTATAATGATAAAGATAGCTATCGGCGACGGAGATCTGCTCTAAGAGGCCGGCACTCGAGACTCCTGAGATTGCTTGTTCGGCTGTGGCGTACGTTTTGATATAAATTCTACGGCGCGGTCTCTAGAAGCCTCGCTGGTAGCGGTTTAAGATTGATTGATGTGGGTGAGGTATCAAACATTTACATATGACATTATTAGCATCGGACTGAGTTGTTTATATTTATGATAATGGCTTCTATAACCTCTGAGTAACCTGGCCAATAAACGCAAGCGCGCGATCTCTACTCACGAATTATACGAAAACGTCATTAAGTTTTGTCATTGCCTTTTTTATTAAAGCTAATTTATATAACAATTAACAATAATGTCGGAGCTAACGAATTCGTATCTCATATAAATCCTCAGTGATTATATCAACCGAAGACAGTTTTATTTGAATAAGCACTTTTTAGATTACTTTATAGGAAACGAAGTCTTAAAATTTGATGCCGGCCATTAAATCCACCGAAAACAAATCGATTAGTAAGCAAGAGATTTTTTTTATTCTTTTGTTGTAAGTATATGCAATAAAATAACAGTTAATAATAAAAATAAATTGCTTAAAGTTATACTTATAATATAATTTATTCATTGGGAACTGTGTCACGATTGCAGGCACTGCGTCATTATTCGATAATCAATTTAATCCACAATCAGAACGAGCACAAGTATATTTTTAATTAAAACTATTTTCAAACTACGATTATTAAAAATGACTCGCGAAAAGCCTGAGTCACCTGAAAAATAAAAAAGTGCATTGTTTGAGTGACATTAAAGATACCGACAGGAGATCCCGGGTTCAATTATCATTTTGAAATCAACAGAGACGAAACTTGAAGCAAAGATGACTTTATTTAAATGTTAAACACAAGTGCAGTATTATATAGTAACTGTATACAAAATTTATCTTGATAATATTTTTTCCAAACCTATCTTAAAACTACTAAAAAAATAGGTCGATTAAAATAGATACCTCAAAATTTATATCAAACAAATATTCGACTGCATTTGCTGAAGATTTAACAGCACTATAGTTCTCAAAAATAAATTTATGAACAGGCAATGTTATTCAGAAAAAAACGCATTTAACAAAATAATCCAAATTATTGGTTATATTTCTAACAGTGTGAAGAATTCCTTGAGCTTGTTTAAGTTAGATTGGGTTAAGTTAGGACTCCAAAAATAAATAAAATAAATTCTTTGCGATAAATCAGCATGTCAAAAGGTGACAGGTGTCAGTTTTGTCTGCTTCGTGTGCGTAGCAGCAAAGTCCTAAAGAACAAAGTATAGTTTTACATATTTTATTTGTATTTTGGATCCCAAACCTAACATTACTTGACTTTACACAGCATTCTTAAATTGTCTTATATTTGTAAGTAGAGACGTTGTTAACAAAGTGCATTGACACCGTTAGCCTAATTTCTTAATGACAAAAACCCAAACGACATAAGTACATTACAATTACGCCACGGCTACAGCTGTCTTTCTACAATTACCCATTGTAATCCGTTTACCGATAAAAAAAAACGTACAGCCAATGAGGAGGGAATACGAGCGAGCTGTCACCAACACCGGCCTAACAAAAACGCAGCCCAGGAAACAAAAGGACAAAGGGGCTATCGGGCATCTCGCGAGCAATCGTTCAATTAAATCTCGCCGCGGAATGAATCCATAGCCATCGATCGATAAGGCCGTTCCCATAGCCGCGGCGCGCTCTGAGAATCACAGGTGAACCTTGACGACTCCGATCGCCGCCATTCTTTTAGCTTGAATAACTCGTCACTCAGACCGGGAACAGGTAGAACTTAGGACGCACGCCGGAGACTCTCTGAACAAATAAACGTCTTGTGTGTTTAAAATGAAACATATCTAGACATATGATTTCTTCAAGCTAAAATAAAATATTAATATATTTTTGACCTCACAAAAACTCGTTTTCATTCTTAGTTGTTTCTTCACTTTTTTCAACAAAACTTAATAGTTTTGAAGACTTTTAAAATTGTAAATAAAACTGAAGATTAATTCGACTTTAGAATTTATTATCAAATAACTACCCACGACTAGATATGTTATGTGTTAGTGTTTAAACACAAATTTTTGTTGCTTATAGAAAATTTATATATAGGAATTGATACGCATTTTATAGTATAATGACTGCGATGAGAGCGATGTACTGTTTATCCGATATAGCCCCTTACAAAGTATCAGTAAATACAGAGAAGTTCCTATAGAGCTAGCTGCATTAACGTGTCAGCCAATTTCCAAAACTTGTTTATTCCACGATTCCCAATAAACATATTAGACAAAACTCCCCTTCATAATTATAAAATGTAGTAACTCTATTTTATTAATCAATTTTTTAATTACAAAACTAACTGAAAACTTATTGCTTATTCTTATGATTATTTACATAACTCAGTCTAATTATTCTAGTTCATTTCACTTGTCGTATGCTGAACGCTACAGGTTCAGCACCTACTTGTATATGTTTTTAGCCAATTAATAAAAAAAAGTTAACCAAATACTGTTTAAAAAACCGTGAGTTTAAAATATTAAAAAAATATATCGAATCGAATCAAACGAAGAAACTTTACCTGAAGTGATTTCAGCAATAGTGCAATAAATCATGTAATATTAATCGCAAGCTGCGGTCTCTGGTTTCGCGATTTACTGGAACAGCGGAGAGCTCCGTGAGTGATGTGGGGGCGGATGTCAAATTATTGATCAGAGACAAATAAAATGATGTCATTGCCAAGAAACGTACTTTTTATTATAGTCCTATCTACCTGATTGATTGGTTTCGCCCGACAATGATTTTGGTTCTGTATATGTGTATCTGAAAATGCTTCATATTATTCATAAATCAATCGGTTATTTGGGCTAACCATAACATGCTTCATTCAAAATACTATTGCGTGTATTTTTACCGCTATACGTATGTTTGGATTTATTAGCGATATAAAATATAATATTTTTTTTAAATGTGACTTGAATTGTGATTCATGGTTTATTAAAATAATGAGTAAAATATATTTTTAAATAAAACACTGGATATGACTTCTTAACCAAACTTTTTAAAACGTACCGAATTTTTTTTGTCGTTATTTTAAGAATTTAGAAAAAATCTATCACATATTTTATTAAACTGCAGAATGATTTTTTTTTGTGGTGCTAACAGCAGTAAGCTCAGATCTTTCTAAGTGTATACGATCGTGGTAATGATTTTTTTACAGTCGTCGATATTTTATGTACGTTTCAGTAATTTTTTTTCATACTTCACAAACCAATTAAGAGTTGGTTCACATGATAAAACTAATCAATTTATAGTCCATGACTATATAAACTGTCTTTTGCTGATCTGACAGATAGTATATGAGCGGAAACAATTAAGCATAGATGATCTGAAAACGAGGAGTTAAAAACAATGCGGTAGCGTACAAGGAGGCCGCATGGACAATATTAGATAAACTGTAGGAAGCATTCGAAAGCTTAAAATTGATATACGTATATAAATGCAAGTAAATTATCGGTTAATTAATAAACTGTAATGTGTGGAGTTATAGCTGGTCAATTATTGACGCTTCATCGGGCAGTTCATGCAACATCAAAGTAACAATACCTGATAGTCTTAAATAGTAGAATTTGATAATTTGAACAGGCATAGACGATTGTGTGCATCGCACACCCCTTGTGCTCGCTGAACCGCGCTGGCGGGAGCGGTTCTCGAACCGGTTTTGATCGCTCACACAGAAAATTATGTTTCCGAAATCAATTAACCGATTGTGGTGGATCGTTTGTGAGCGAAGGTTCGGCGTTTTTTCCCGGCCGCGCATTCGGCCTCTGATTTTGATACGTTTGTGATATGAAGCCAACTGAAAGTGAAACGGCGCTGTGGGAGAGACGCCATTTTGTTTGAAACGCTATCTCTGTTGGTTATCTCCTGCAATTGCGACGAATCGACGTAAATGGTTAGCTGCAGAAATACTGCATTATTAAAATATCATAAGAAATAAAGGATTAATTAATATCATTTTTATTTGGAAAATATCTGGGATACCTGCTCTTTATCTATAGTAAATAAAATAATTTAAAAAATTGAAAACAAACAGTATCACAGCAGTCAAATGGATTAGTTTACCAACCCTCGACAGACAGTAGGGAGTATTGTATTCTATGTCTGTGTCCCAAAAATTATACAAGGATTTTTACGTCCTTTCATGAAACTTAAGTCTTAGTCTGATATATATTTATAAAGGATATTTTAGTTTTGTACTTTAAATATATAAAAGCTTAGGAATCAGCTATATTTTTCGCACGGTAAAATCTTACGCAATGTTTACAATATTGGTGTCATGTTTTCTAGGTTTATGTACCCATTCTCAACCATGATTTTAATCAAACTAGAACTAACACAGAAAAACTGTGGTTCAGCTTAAAATTAACATATCACAATGAAGTCTATAAAAAGCGGATTAAACGTGGTTGCGGGAGTCATTTTATATGACACGCGTAATTATTTATTACAGCAACTAGCGTGTTAACTTGTCAGGAATTAGACATAAAATTTCATTGCTACCTTAACGACCGGTCGAATTAATGACTTCTTAATTAACTATTTTGTTTTGGTCACATATGTTGCCGGACTCGAGTATGAGCAACCAGAGAAAGTGTTAATTAAAAAAAAAGACATTTACACAGATATTCTTAAACGAAAAAATTCTCAGTGATAAAAATTAACTATTCAAACTGCGCTTAATACAACGCATAACATTTAACAGCAACAACTCGGGAATATTTTTTCTTGGTTAATTTCTGGTTGATGCTTTTTGTTTGTATGGTTGCATATTTGGTAAAACCTGCTTAAAAACCGTTCGATAGTCGCGGCTTCGATTATGTACCTGCTAATTCAGCGGAGATTCGTAGAGGAAACATTAGTCTCTTGTTTAGCATATTAACGGACTATTGTGAGCATTTAGCGTGAGAACGACTCTTGAGCAAATAAGACGAACTCTGGTATGACTAAGTTTGTTCTAAGCATTACACCTTGCGCCTAATTTATAATTTTTGTGAGTCACAGATTACACAGATTTAAAAAAAATCAGGTTTTCTAATTCTATGAAAATAAAAATACATTTTTCTCAAAAAAACATTATATGTGGGTCTTAATATACTGATGCATATTAATATTAACTAACAATATTTTTTCCTTATAATTGAATAATATAAGGAAATATTTAATTTTCAGTAAATTATCCATATATTTTTTTTATTTTCTCTTTAAAATCAATCTTTGTATATGCTGTCATTAAATTTTTAAAATATTTTTAGAGTTAATATTTATTTTTTCACGTTATACAATATTATTGCTGTATGAATAGCATTTTTCAAATTATTTCTTTTACGTAAAAAAATACAACAGTATTTAAATAAAGGTAACATAACCGGAACGAAATAACCATTAAGTAAATTAAATAGGTTTATCCTACAATATTACAGTCAAAAAATTAAAGTCATTTATGATTTATAAACTATTTTTAAATGGTATCGATAAATACAATCATTTATTGAATATTAAAATGTTGTTTGAACGAAGATAACAACATGCTTATTCAATATTTAAAGTTTGTAATATTTATGTCATATTTATATGGGAGAGATGTGTAGGAGTGTCGTGTCCTGCACTTTAATACGAGCCCGAGTCGCTGTGTTTTTATTTGCCTCAAACCAGATTCGAGTCGAATGACATTTATTTCGAAAGTGCCATAAATCCTACAGTCATGTCGGAAACAACTTACAGTGACACGTCTTTGATGGACCAAATCCAATTTTAGAATTATGTAACTATCGGACTAACAATGTTACTTGGAAGCGGTCCGAAATCTTGGATAATCTTCCAGAAGGTTCGGAAGCTAACGAACTGGACTTCTAATTGGCCGGGCTGAATGACGTCCGACCGACGATTAAATCAATATGATATGACAGTTACTGTCGATTTATGGCCAATGTTAATTACAATCACCGAGAGGGGCGTGGGACGCGGGAGCGAGACAAGAGACCGCCATCCCTTTTTAAGTCGGCTGTGGAAATAGTGGAGCTGCAAGATGCAATAAACAGTTAATTCTATAACCAGCTTGAAGGATTTACAGTCGAAATAATAAGAAACGGTCATTCTCAATATTAATTGGTGAATCTCTGAAATATATTAAATATCAATATTATATTTAAAAAGTTTGGTTTGTATGATTATCAAGAAGTCAAAAATGGAGTAACATTTGGCAATGGTAAGTGTTCACCCAATAGAGGATTAAATACATAATTATCAAACAAAAATCACTCATAAAATATGCCGTAGCCGTTTAAACATCAATTTTAGCTTAGGTGATTATTTTTTTCAATTTAAACAGATAAGCAATTTGTATTTTTACAGCATTGGAAAAGCTTTACCCAAATTGAAACCTAGGACAACGAGTTGAGTTTGAATATAAAATACATGATTTGTAATATGAAATACTTTTATTGTATAAGTTCAATAAACGTGTTAATATTTCGCGTTCACTTCATATATGCCTCGGTATGCAAGAGGTTTTGTCAAGTCGCGAGTGTACGATGGCTATTTGAGATATTCGCCCGCTGGAAGCGTTTATCGTGTCCATCGTCGCTGGCAATGGTCGCGTAATGTGTAACACACGCCGGCGGCCATCTTGGAACGCTGGGTACACATGTTGCAATATTACAATATAACTAAATATACTTCACCACGCTAAAATATCTACTTTTCCCATTCAAATACAAAACTTATCAAATTTAAATATTGATGCAGAATAGTCTGATTAAGCTCTGAAATTTTTTTTTTAGGGTGAAGAAAGTGTGATTTACAGTTTGTGTGGTCGATGTTTAAAAAAACATACATGGTTCTTGGTTATTTTTCGCCATACATAAGAACACCAAGAATACACAAACAAGACAAATCAAATCACAAACGGATCAAATATTTATATATAATTTATTTAAGGCAAGTCAACACAAAATAAAACTGCATTAATAAAAAGGTGTTTTTTTTATAATTTGTTATGTTTTTCATAATTATTATATTGTGTTTTGTTGTTGAATCGGTAGTTTTGTTATCGCCAAGTTTGCTTGTAAAAATGGTATAAATATATTTCAGTTCTGACAATCTGTCAATTAAGCAATGAAAAATTGAAGTACTCATTAACAGTGACGTGCAAATACATACGCGCGAAAATAAACTGCATTATCTTCTAAACTATCATTTAAAAAAATAAAAAATATATTTTACAGGGTTTTTTATTTTTAAGACAAATTTATACATACTATATAATGTAATACTCTATATAAAATTAGTTAAGCGAATGTTTATGATATTAAACGTATTTTCATTTTATATATTTTTACGCTTAAGAAATTAAATTAAATTTACCACCCTAAGATTATTGAAGGGGTCAAAACAATACAAGTTTAAAATGTAACTATTTTTTTATCGCGTTTATTCTTAATTAAAATCCCAACGTTTTGATCCCAAACAACAACGGCAGTTAAACCCTACAAATACACTACAATATTTTTAGTATATAAAATATGTGCGGTGTTTTTTTTCCTTCGTTTAAATTCACAGTGATTAAAAATTTGTATGAAATAATTTACTATCCAAAAAAATATTTTGCAAAGCTATTTATTTTCTTAGTAAAATGTGAGTTGTACTGGATTGCTCCGAGCGCATCCTTTGGTCTTCAAAAACAAAGGCATTTCGGAGCGACTATCCCGGAGGTAGCTCAGGTGGCTGAACAGTGATTCGATCAGAGATGATATCGTGCGGAAGGTTCGTGCGGCCGATGATGATGAAGGGTTCTGTCGCGGACTAAAATCAGTCATTATCCAATAATAAAACAGGGTGCAATAAAACTTTATGGCTGCGGCGGCACGGCCACCATAAACTCGTCTGCCCGCTCACCGAAAAGGACTGAAACCTAGTTTTCTTGTTTCAACACGGATATTTCAATAAGAGTTGCGCTTGTTACTGTTTCAAATTGGCCGATTTTGAGGAAATAATAGAGTAAAAGTCCAAATATCGTGATCATCAAAAATAGCACTTTTTGTTTATCTACGTCAGCTTTGTTTGTACAAAAATAAAGTCTATGCATGTACTACTAAAACTGCACACATAGTTTGCATTTTTAAAAAAATAATTACTAACATGACATAAAAAAATAAATCATCAAACTGTAAATCACAAAAAGTACAATAATAAAATTTACCATAAATATATATATGTATTACAAAATGTGTGATTGTAAATAACAAATTTATGAAATATGCTTGTTGTTTGTATACAATTTTTTGCATCATGGGTGTTTCCAACGAAATGGCTCCAGTACCGGAACTGAAACGTCAAGTCAATTATTAAAATGTAACGCCACTTAACACATAAAAAAATAATTTAATCATTCTTATTTATAAATGTATTTAAAATAATGATTTTTCGTGTGTACATAAATAAAGCATATTTCGTTAGCTAGCTGAGACAGAATAATGTAACTGCTTCCATCTCGCATAAGAAAGGATAAATATGTTGATACCATTAATTTCTCAAATGCGAAAAGCTAAGCGAGAGAAATAAAGTTAATAGAGCGTATAAAACCGAACGTCAGGTCCCGGAGCAGGCAAGGCCGCGTGATAAGAGAGACCATAAACTGCACAATGTGCGTGGACAAAGCTGAAAGCTCCTTACAACCCATAAAACCGGCCAATAAAATTAAATGCAACGCGATTGCCCCGGGACGCACAAAAGCTCAAAATTTAATGACGTCTTTACGGCCCTCCGAGGGCCTAATGACACCTCCCGTGACTTATGTCCACCTGATGATGTAAATTCTGGCCCGCGTGGATTTATGTCGCCATCGAAAAGTGTTGTAGTAAAAAAAAATCCACCTGCCTTGAGAAGGCCATTACAGCTGTGCTAGTCCTATTGAAAAGCGTAGATTTATTGATGAGTGACGCTTTTGAGTAGAATCTAGATGTAAAAGTATATATTAAAATACTGTAAAATTTAAAATATAATAATGCCAGAATAAATCATGATTATGGTGCATTATACTTAGTGTTAATGGGTAGGATATCTCATATTTATATAAAGAATGAATATTCATTATGTAAAAATAAAAATTGACAAGTAAACCCTGTTACATTTTTCAAGTGCGTTTAACTGATTAAACACCAATTCGATTAAATACTAAATATCTTGATATTTTAAGATTTGGCATCAAATAGATTAATTTCAAATATATACTTGATTACAGTTTAATGTGAAACAATGAATTCGCAATGACCACTTCATCGTAATGTTTTTTTTATTTATTATTTAATAGTCCTAATAACTACGGTGTAAATCTTAACAATTTACATAACAACAAATAGAAATAGCCAAAATGGCTAAGAGGTTACGAAGGAATTTTCATAAAGAGCATCACAAAATAACGAGTCGGTTATTAACAAAACCAAATATCAACAGTAAAGTAAAAATATAAATTTGATACAAAAACCACTCGTTTTTTTTTTACGTTTTCAGTGGAGATAATGCCGCTTTCGGATTAGTTTGAGGGTGTGAGTATTGCCTGTGGTAGGGGGGGGGGGGGACAACAACATGACATCTTTATTTGAAAACCAAGTGGTGTTATAAATACATGCTAATGCCCACATAGCGACAAAGAGAGCTCGGCGCAGCAAACCACCCAAATCCTGAAGGAACCAAATCACTTCAAATTTGTAACCAAGATATTCTAACCCCAGGACGATCGGCTGTATTGTAGGAAAACACCGCATTGTCTGGGGTGTCACACTTATTCAAAAATTATATTTATTAAATAGATCCAAATATAAATAATTTTAAAAATATTTTCAAAACTTTGACATTAACTCAATACAAGAAATCATCTATTAGCAATTCATTTAATAATGTAGAGTTTGTTAGTAATTTTCGCACGACTTGCTGCCTAATTTATTCCATTATAAATATGAATAGCCAAAAGGCTAGGAGACTATGTTAATTTTTGTTTGTGAATGTCTGAATAATTCTAGATATTTGTTGTTATATATGCACATTAATATATTTTTCCCGTGGGAACTATTATTTTTTTCGCTTGTCAATCAATATTTACTGACTTGAAGCGAACCACTGTTAAAAGATTGAATTCTGCAAAACGATTGGTTTTAATGACCACTGATTGGCTGCGAGGTCGTCGGCGCCGAGGGTACTCCTTTGATTGACTCCTGATTGCAGCGGCCGGGAAGCCCTCAGCATCAGCGGCTGCAGTCCAGCGCGCTTGGCCTCGCTCCGGACGCTTCACTCTTCACACCGAAATACCCTGCGACAAGCACGCCACCTCGCCGGCCCGATTGATTTATCGACGACATCTGCTTCGGCAAGCTCCGGGAACTAGCATGTGTTTAATATTACTTTAATAATGGATACGAAATACGCATATTTCTGGACGCTTCGGCCATTTTTCTGTTGTGTATTATAGGAATATTTCACCCGGCCCGCCAGAGGGACGGGCGGTTAGAATAGTCCATGATTCAATGCCGCTCGGGACATAAATCTGCCCAAAGAGCCGAGGAGTCACGTCGTGTAATAAGTCAGTAGTGCGAGCCGGGGGACTCTTATCTAATTTCATCCCTATTTTTAAAACTGAAACACAATTTGAAGCTTTCGACGATTTTTTAACTGCCTCTATTCCGTCATTCACGAGAAGAAACCGAAAACAACGCTTTAAACTATCGACTTGTTTATGCGCGCGTGTATCTCGCTTTTCAGAGCGCGGCTTAACTGTGTAACGAACTTTTGTATACAAATAAACTTTTTTAATTCCCTAAAATATCAATGAGCGAGTTTGCCTGCGATGCATTACGCATCATTATCATAATAATAACGAAAAACCTGGTAATTCAATGACTGTATTTGAAACTAAATAAAGAAGCGAGCGCATAATATAGTTAATCAGCCGCAGTGTGTACTGAAAAAACACTAACGAGCATGAACATTTACCGGTTCAAATGATAAATTACTTCAAAGTCACTAATTTGCCATAAACAAGCGGCGGGTGCAGTACCTAACCTAATTTATTGTGAATAGAAAATGCAATATTTAGTAGCGTATCTCTGGTGCATTCCGTGCGAATGTTTTAAAATACTTCAGTATGCGTGCACACAACAAACTTCAGCATATGTATCGCAATCAGTAAATATTTATAACATAGTAGAATATATAATGCTTTATGGAAGTTTAAGACAACATTGGTCCAACTGACTCAAAACAGATATCTATTATAAAGACACGATTGGACAATACCGATTGCTCTGCGACTGACATATGAACGTTGTTCAACTCTTAATCGACTTGAAGCATGCTTTAAAGCATATCAGGTTTCCTACCGTTGGATCTGGTTTTTCGTATTCAAAGATCTTGTAATTAATTCAATAGACTTTGAAAATACATACAAATATTTTTCGATATTCAAAGTATACATAGCATGCATCTAATATAAATAATTTTTAATTACATGTAATATTTTATCTCTCTAAAAAAATGCCAGGGTATTTCAAGCTTATGTGAAGGGATTATTGTCACTTAATGTATTTTATATCGACTGTTTTTTAGCGAGTCAACAGATAGTCAAAAAGGTAGTGACAGGTGGTAAACGTTATATGACAGAATTCTCTCCCAGTATTTTTTTTATTCAAGAAAATAAAACTCACACAAAAAATATCTTGTCTTTATATGCAATGACTTTAAGAATTAAAGACACGTTAAAATCTAAAATCTATTTAGATTTTTTACTATTAGCAAGTACATATGGCGTTTTATAAAAACAGACACAAGATGACAAAATACTAATCGACGTGTTTAAATTTGTTTATTTTTGACGGTGTGTAACTTTATGTTGCTATAATATAATTATCAATATAATTATCACAAAATAAAACTCCAATCCCTATATTTTTAATTACCATAAATGTTAATTAAAATATTGGTTTTATCTTTTTATTTATTTAATTTTCTTGCCTGATGGGTGAATCATTATACAACCGAAATATTTTATGAAGAGACAAATTGACAAAATATTTATTAGTATCTCATACAGTCACACTTGATAATAAACAAGTTTTTTATATTAATTAAAAAACATTTTTATTATAAAATGGTTTCATACGAGCATCAAAGAATATTAAATGATTCATAAGTTGAACGTTTAATGTATCTATTAATTTTATACATATTTTTAAATGTATGCAATGTATTGCTGAATTTCAAATATATCTCAAAGCTATATCATTAACTTAATTGTATGGCGTGTCATTATTTCTGGGGCAAGAAAGGAAGATCGGTTACTTTGAACGAAAAGTTAAAGACACTAGTATCAATTTCACCAAGTCATTCGTGAACAGGTGCGGGCAGAGGAGCTCACCGAGGGTTCGTCTGCTGCAATCATTACGGCCGTTTCTGAAGAATTACACCAACCGTGAAATTGTAACAATAGCTCGGCGCCCGAGTCGAAGAATTTTCAGAATTTCGTTTACAAATGAGTCGCCGGCCTGTAGCGTGTGACAATTTGTTACTTCTGCGATTTCAATTTCGTTAGCGCCCGAATGGGAACTATTTGTGGATCGACGAAGAATTGTCACTATTAGCAGTTGTTGTTTTGAAGATTCGAATAACTATATATTAAAATGTCCCATGACTGATTTTATTTGTGCACGTGCAGATCGCAAGCTCTGGAGATATTGTCATATACATGCTTCCAGTAAAATACTAAATCTTCAAATAGATTGAGAAGTGATACACAAAAAAACGCTGTTGCTCTTGTCAGTTAATAAAATTAAATTGGTGAAACGTATTATCTCAACACAAGGGTACATAAAAGATTTATTTTGGGAACAACACGTTCTCATTGTAAAAATCGGTATGAAGATGCTAATTAGCATTTCACAGGCTGAAAATTGCAATTGCCATGTTTGTTATCTGGCTGGTTTGCGTTGCGGCCGCCATGACACTTCTGGGCTGGTCTTCCGTCATCGGGTCATGCAGCTCGGGCCGGGATGCATGCCCGCCTGGCCGACTGCACTGCCGAGCCAATGTCTCTCATTGTAATTCAATTCTCTACTGAGCGAGTCTATTAACGCTCCATCGCTGAAGAGTAGCGGACTGGTGATTTTTATTATACTTTTGGCTATAAACTTAGATGAGATTAGTGAAATACTGTTTACGACTCCACTTGTGGGTAGTTAAAGCCGACCTGGTCTATATTTTTATTCACATAAAAACAATAAGAAATTTCCATTGAATATATAATTAAAACTAATTCTTACATGTAGATCGGCATGAGTGTTATTTTATTTAGTAATAACTATGAGTTTGAGCTGTCGGTAAGCGAAAGCTTAGCGCTGTGAAAATCATAACAAAACCAATTATTGATAGTACGCGTATTTGACATACATTTTTTTCTTCTCAGAACAAGCGGGAATTTTCACATCTGCCACAAAAACAAACATATTTGACGCGTATTTACCTCCGCCGCGGCGCGCACGAGTGTCACAAAATCAGTAAGCCACGGTGAGCCAGCGGATACATAAATCTGTCCCACAATACACTCCGACACAAAATCAATATTTGCATCGGGCCTTCTTTATGCAACACTGCAACAATATCGCAATTGTACAAATACCTACCGCGGAGCCGGAGCGTCGCGGCGGGCCGCGCGGGCGACGCGAGTATAACACTGTGCAAATCTGCCTCCGCGATAAATTAGACGAGCGCTTGACAGTCAATACCTGGCGATTTTCCGGTGCCGCAGCCCGGCGACGGCCGCTCGGGACCCACCGGCGGAGCGGCGAGCCTCGAGGACTCCGCCTCTCCGACTCTGCAGACACACCGGAGCGCACTCGGTATTTATCCCGGACTGACCCCGGTAGCTTCACAACACATGTTCACGGATACGAACGCACAGTGTCCGCTTATGCCAGCGCGGGTCGGCAAGGCGAGTCGCGCTCGCCGGTAAACAAACTGCCGCTTTTGAGGTTATAAACAACGATCGGGTGCGGCGCTCGCCGGCGTGAGAGCGACAGGACGCGACCGACTCGCCGGGCGCCGCGGGCGAGAATGACGATGTTGAAATGACGAGAGTATCGGCCGAGCGACGGTCGGCCCGCCGCCCCTACCGGGTGACCGCGCGCTGCGGGGAAGTTTTCCGGGAAATCATTTTTTGCAATATTACCCTGTGACAATTTTACTACTACTTTTGCATACATGTATCTATAAATAAACTATGACAATTCGAATCAACTTGACTATATTTTTAATTTTTATATCTATGTTATGGATCAGTCAATCAGATGCGTATTTATTACCCATTACGGGCTTATTATATTTACTAATATGATTGGGCACATTAGTTCATATATAGAAGATGATTTAAAGAAACCAAGGCAAAATTTAAAGAAAAAAGCCAAAATCCCAAGTGGTTCAAATCCCACACAAATCACGATGATATTTTTCTGAGAGTTTCTTTAAATCATCTTCTATATATGAACTAATGTGCCTAATCATATATTTTTAATATCACAAAAAAAAGCCCGTTTTTTTATGTACGATTAAAAAAGTGTTTTGTGACTTTCAGTTTTCAAAATGTATACATTTTTGATAAATATGTATTCCTTGACGTTAAAAATGATAAATAGGGAAAACATTTTTACAGTTATATGTACTTGATTGGCGATATTGCACAAATCGCAATACTACCATTGAGTTAGATTGTGTATTTTTTTACAAATATATTTACTACTTTTAGAAGAAAAAAATGTGATAAAACTTGATAATGATAAAACTTTTTAATAACGAAACCCACTACACTATTTTTCCCTTAGAAAACCATGAACACTAATTCAGCATAAATTTATGCTCAATGAGATGGTTGCCAACCTCCTCTGGGGAGAGGCACCGATAAAGAAGAATAACTTGATAATATATAAAAAATATATATGTATATTCTTACGAAATATATTGATATCGAAATATTTAATAAAAACGTATATTTTTATTTACATATATATAAATATAAATAATGCGAAAGTTACGTGAGGAACACCGTGTCGGGCGTCTGTCAGGCCGGCTTTCAATCAGCCGGGCGTCCGCGGCGCTCGCGGCCGCCCCCGGGGGGAGTGGGGCGGCGGGGCCCCGGGGGGAGCCTGGGGGGAGCCTGGGGGGAGGCTGGGGGGGGAGGGCACACCCGCCGGCTCACCTGTTGTCGCCGCCCGCGCCGGCAGGACACACCGCCCGCCTGCCCCGAGCGCTACCACCTCCGAATCACAACGTCGAGGACTCCTTACTCTATGCAGCGACCTGAATTGCCATTCAAAAATCAAATATCCTCACAAAATCACAATAGTATAACTTGTTTATTTATTTTTAATTATCATTGTATCCTATGATGCATACTAATATATTAAATGGAGCAGCCAAATAATTTAATAGCAATTTCGTATTTTTAACGTAGGATGAGATAAGTCTGCGTTGAAATGATTTTTCTCTCGTCATATTTAAAATTATTTATGGTACGCGGCAGTTGCGCAGTCATAATTCTTCAATTTTTGTTTACACGATGTGCCTAATTTCACAACATGGTGAAATACTAATTGCAACAAAACTCGATGCGCTACTGAAATAACTCGTATAGTCTGTCCGGTCGAAACTGCTCAAAGCAACGAAGCAAACTGCAAGGGCTCCCAACTGAAATAAAAGTGACTATTTTCTTAATTTTTTTATTTTATTGTGTGCAAGTAAATACTGTTTTTGTGTTATTCTTGCAACTACATTTATAACAATAATATTAATGCACATTTTTGCTTGCTGTAAGTTTTTTTAAGAGTAATTATTAAATATTATGAAAAATTTTGACGGTCGTTTTTAGTGACGTATCCCGTACAAGTACAAAGTCGTTTTTAGATTTAAAATATCGATATTTTATAGCCATTTAGCTATTCCTATATTAAATGCAATATTTGATCATTGAAACCAGTATTTGGCAAATTTAGCTAATATACCATTTATTTAATTTCTAATTAGTTTCAAGCTTTTCTACTACCTCAACTCATTGAATTGCTTTTGTATGCTTCAAGTGAGGCTTTTTTTTTTTAAACTTAATTAATAGTTATTATATAACTATATTCCGAACACCATAGGAAACTTTATGCACCCAAATGAAATATATTAATTATCTGGTATTATTTTTATCATTTTTTGGGCACCCCTGCAAGACTTCAACCAAAGTATATTTCCGGTATATAATATAAATTTTATTTCGTTTACAAAATTGTCGATACTCTATTTTTGTTACACATTTATTTTTTCGAGTGTTTATAGCATCAGAATGAAATGTTACGAAATAATTTTGTAACATTATATTTCTCAGTCATAAGCTGATAGTAACGCAGCTCGGACATGTTATTGGTTACTTATAAAAAAAATTATTTTAAGTATTCAAAATTATTTATATTTGTTTGTATAATATCGGGATCGTTTAATGCTGGCGTCGATTTTCTTGAATTACTATGTCGATTTTCGCTGTATGTGTGTGTACAATAATTGCTGGTGTATTGGAATCGCTTGATATGTTTCTCGGCTTCTAATAATCAAAGAGTGATAGTGAAATCCATCAATGATGATTTAAACGTAGTTAAAGAGCGAAGATGGTGCTTATTTTTTTGAAAATGATATATTCAGTTGCAGTTGACTCAAGTATGTTTTAAATACTACGCACTAGTTTGTGCTGTAGCCTCGCCCATTTTAAATTATTTTGTATACTACCTCCATCAACTTATAGTTTTAGTGTTGCCTTTTTTCTTTCTTATTAATCCAAAGTGCATAAATAATATTTTAAAAAGAAATAAATTGTTAAAAACTTCATAGATCGTGTTGATATTTATTTTTAAGGCAAATTCAAAAAAAAATTGTGCCCACAGGATTGCATAAATTCATAATAAAAATGACACGAAAAAAGCAATTTACAAAAATCAATTATATCTAATTTCTCAGTGTGGGTAATGATATTTCTAAACAAGATAATAATATGGCTATAAATAAAAATATGTCAGCAAGCAGTTGTAGGTCACATTATTGAAACGATTCCATTTTTTATTTGATACAAATATATTAATCGTGAGTGATTCGAAAACCTGCCTTTTATATAATAGATTATTGGTTCATACCTTAATAACTCTTTTTTATCCGTTGCGTTGTGGCACGTTCAATGGATCCTTTATATCTGTAAAAAAATAACAATAATATAAATTATGATATATCAATAAATTGTATTTCAGATGTATATTTATTATTATTACAGGCCTCCACGTTATATTTATAAACAACATAAAAACTGACATTCGTCGATATTATATATCAATATGATTGAACCTTTCGATCTATACTTGAAAATTATTTTTGAAAGAATTATTTGAAATAAACAATCACCAGTGTGGCTGGCTATTCCAATCGTAAATCTAATGATCGGAATAAAACTAATGATCGACAATTTTTACAGAACATCCACAACCACCCACGACCATCAGCCGAGCCTCGTACGGATTTGTCGTTACCTGAGATAAGGAGTACATGTGAGTCTTGATCAGATTTCTGTAATAAATTATATAATTGAACCCTTTCCTAATAATTATTATCTTTTGATTGTGGGTTACGCCCCCGGTAGTTAATTGCTATCGTTCGTTTGAAACTCACCTGCGTTTTTTTTTATTTGTAAAGAGTTCATAAGCTGAGCATGCCTGTGTGTGCGTATGAGTTAATACTCTATACAAAGTCTTATACGTTTTTTTTTCGTATTTGAAAATCAATCATTATATGCTTGACAATTATTTAATAATAATGAATCGATTGTAACATATTATTTGAATGCTTATATGAGTACACTTAGATTGAATTATTTATTCAATTCAATTGCAGAATTAGATTTTGATCTTTTGCGTAAATGTAATGGATTGCAGTGGCATTTGTTAGAATAACATTTATCTATAATCTCTACACAAATGTTTCCATTCAGAATTTTACTAACGAATTTATTATGATTATTTGTTGAACAAAGTAACTAGATTTCCAAGTGTTACCTACGCCATTTTTAACATTTAATTTTTCATTTGGTTATTGATACATGTTTTGGTTTTGTCATAACTAACATGTATATATTGTATAAACAGTCGTATAACCTTTTTTTCGTTGTATACAGCTGTAAACAACGAAATAATAAATTCCACTAAAATTTTCAAACTAGAATCGCAGAGTAAATTTAGGAGCTTTTTTGCAAGCAATCGTTTTCAACAAAACTGGAACATTCGTGAGTTTAATTAAATCAATTTAGAATTCTCTCGTTAATACAAGGATTGAAACGGGGAACTCCCGGTCAAATGTCATTGTTCTCAGAGCTGAGCCAACAGGCCAACCGAAAGTTGGAGTCATTGTTTGAATGCATGAGTTTCAACTTCGCAATCCAGCCACCGGTGGGTATGCGAATTTAGGGTCAGAACCCCGACCAGAAATCGGGATCGAAATTACTTTTCGGTGGAAGTCGGGGTCGGCATTGTCGCGTCGGGTGTGAGCAGACGAGAGCCGCCCTCGCCGCCGTCAGTCGGCCAGGCCGGCCATCGCGCTAGACGGATGGGAGTTACGACCGCTACATAGTCATATTTTGTGCGCTCTTGATGCTTTAATTTTTTTACCAGAAAAGGTATCGGGACCCCCGCGGGGCGGCCGGGGGCCGGGACGGGAGCCGCGACGCCCGAGACAGACAGAGAGGCTCGCTCACGACTCGCCCCGGCCGGTTATTTATCTCCGGGAATGGGCGGCGTATAAAACATGATGAATGTGAGAGGCAGGCGATAAAGACTTTTGATTTGGCCATCTCTATAATGAGAAACCCTCCCCGCGCATTTATCATCAGAGTTCCTCGTACTCCTTTTGTGTTACCTATTAATATTCTGACAGTCGACGTATATTTCATTCACTCTTGTTCCTTTTTCGACTCTTTCAAAGATGGCGTCTCGCCGGATTCTATAATGATATCGCTCATAATTTAGAGTCAGGATCGCAGCGGTATCGTCAGGAGATTAATGCGGGTTAATTCCGGGGATCCTCGGCTCTTCGACGAGGTTTAATTGTAGAATTGCTTTCCTCGCATTGTCGAAAGCGCGAGCGGCCACCGCGACAGAGGCGCTGCGCCTCGCTTCCCGAAAAACCACTTACCACTTCTCGCGGAGCCCGAAGACGATATCAATATATTTCCCTACCCTTCTTGGGGGAAACCTTACAACAAAATTCGCGATTCTCGGTCCGATGCGTCCAATTACAACATCACAGCGTTGCCGATGCTCGGAGTACTGAAATTCGAATGTGAAAGACCGCGTCGTTGCCGAAAGCGTCTGCTCCGCGCGAGTCGTGCGGCGAGAGGCCCATTCCCTTATTTACGGCCGCCGCGGGTGCATTATGCCCTCCTCTCCCCTTTCCCTCCCTCCGCGGCGCAACTTCCCGGCCGAAGTTACCCGCTAACTCGCCAACTAAGTAACGCAAAAAATACAAGTGTATCGGTAATTAGTTCGACAGGCAATAAATATTACTCCCGCCGACTCTTCACGCAGTCACTTCTCAAGATTGTGAGGATATTTGAAGTTTTATTGCGGATTTTTTGCTTCTTCTTAATGGTTTTTGTTTTGGCATCTTTCGCATCGTCTCGCCGCTCGCGCTTCTATCCGCCGAGCGGAGCGCCCGAGCCATATTTTTTCTACCGAGCGATGCGTCTTCGTACCTCCGCAAAGTATCGACGATCCATCCGAGGTTAATTCTGATAAATATCTCGCCCGTATAAATTATTACAAATGTCCGTGTCATACACTCGCAGCGTACATTTATAAATAGACTTCAAAAAGTAACATGAACCTCAAATAAAAAAAAAAACAATTTATTGACGGAATAAATAATAACATTCGGACACGTTACGTCCGCATCGAATATTGTAAGTTATTTTGTACGGCGTTTTATTTGTGTTGAAATATGATATAAATCAAAAAGATTATAGTGATTCCGTCCATTCGGAGAATTAATATTTCCGTGTCATCGTAAAATAAATTGTCGCAGTTTGAAATCTCCATCACAGTATTTCAAAATTGAATTCAGTTCGTGATTTAGTGCGGGCCGCGCTATCTGCCATCCAAATAACGATATCGCTATTTAAAATATTATAATATTCATTCGATTAGCATTCGTCGTCCGCGACTTGCGATGACGCTTTTCGATCAGAGGGGATCTCCGCCGCGCCGGGAACTTCACCATTTTTTTTTTCGACCGACCTCCGATTTTCTTAACAAACTGAACAGTAAATAATCGTAAGTACCGCTTGTTCTCAATAAATATACTTTTATATTCCTATTAACATCGCGGCGCCCGAGACACTTGTGGGTGGATCGAATTGTGAAACCGATACATTAGTGAATACCGACGGATGGCACACAACATCCAGACGACTGAGCTCAATAAAAGATAATATCTCTGCTTCTCTGCTTTTAAACTTATGTGTATAATTTATTATTCAAAAGTGTTGTTATTTTTTTTTTTGTTTATTTATTTTCGAGCCCGCGCGTGGATCGCGTCGCCGAGTTTGAGAAACAGTGGTGTGGCTCACTAGCTCGTCGATAAATTTGCCAAAATTATGCTCATCCTTTTGAGAAGCGATAACCGTTCCGAGAACTCCTCCGGTAAATAAAACAAAATAGCGATTGGTAGCTATCTGAGTTGTTTGATTTATTTACAATTTGCCGTGGAAACCAATCAGGAACGAGAATGATGTTCTAGGGAGCTTCTAGAACGTTTCGCGCACTGAAAACGGAGCGATATGTCATCCCGGAGATACAAGAGCGCCACGCAGCAATTAAGTGTCAGTTTGGAATTTTTTGCGATATTTTTAAGATATTCGCTGCCTCGAAAGGACCTCGAGTAGGATGGACATCTTTAAATTGACAGTTCTCGTTATTTACGCGACAGAATTAATGCACGGAACAAAAATTTCAATTTTAATCAGAAATTAACTTAAAAGCGTTTTCTTAAGTTTTGTCTCATGTTTAATGAAGCAGTCTTACTAAATTCGTATTTAAGTCTCTGGCGAAGAATCGTATTAGTTTTTAAATGTTTATTTTCGCCTTCAGTCATGTAAATATTCATTTTTAATGCAATAAATACACGAACACCCTCATAAAGCAGACAAACAGAAAATTTGAATACAAATTACTCATTAAAATAGTTTCGTAATTTATTTCCAGAAGGTCATAAACACACAACCATATTAACCACTATCGCCCTTACAATCTCACGTAAAGCGAAAGAGCCGTGTGCGGCAATCATATAACTTAGTCGAATTAACAAAATCAATCATTATTGAATTTAATGAGTTGACGGTGGGGCACCCGATTTACATTATATCATTAAACACAAATATTTGACGGCTATTCTATTAAATATATTGATAATCATGACTATCGAAAACTATCAAAATATTTTTGAAATACATAAATTAAGTTGCGCCATAAAATATATCTAGCCATTTAGATCGAAAACATACGGATTAGTGTCGTGCGGTGAGTCAAAAATTGAAGCAAACAATGTATTTACTGAAATACATAATAAACTAAAAACACTCGCTTCTAAAACGCTGACGTACTTGTGCATCGACGGACGGATTAGAGTGACTTTATTTTTGCTTACACAATTTACAAAATCTTGAATGAAAACAGCGATATAAATTACTCTAACCGTGAAAAATAAATCCACAAATGAGCAGGGAGCCCCGGTGAGTCACGGGACCCTCGTCGGTTCCCAGTGCTGTCAGGAGGCTCAGTGATTTAAGGCCCGGCCCTGCAGACCCTCACACTGTCGTCAGGTGTGACGTCGCGACGGAGTGATGGCGTGCTCCTCCACCAGCTCCTCGCAGCGGACCTCGTAGACCTCGCTCTGACGTCACGAATACCTGCACCGCAAACCACACCGCGACAACTCTAATTGTGCTATACATGATTGTTTGACTATCAACTTCTTCAACCTTCAACCGTGACGCCAATAAATCATAAACCTAGTTAAGCAATGGTTCTGAGTAAGACAGAAAATATAATTTATATTACTGTACAAGGCAAAAAAATGCATGTAGAAAATATATATAAACCACTGAAAGTGATGTGCGATTTATTTCATGATCTATCTTTACAGAACATACATTGAAATCGGCGTGTCAATGATTTATTTAGATAAATTGGGGCAGATGTAACGTCAAAAATCATAATAAAAAAATATGCAATCAACCCCATGTTATTTCTATGCACACAAGGATTAGTTCCTCGTCTTACGCAAGAAATAACGTAATAACTTGAGTTATAGCTTATTATTGCCTCGTGGGTATAAAAAATCTCAAAATCAAAACAGGACACGAGTAGTGATGGGCGTGTTTAAAATAAACCAAATTCGTTCAAAAAAATTTTTGAACGGTAATATATAAATCCATTTAAATGATCAACTGTTAAATAATATAAGCATTTTATTTTAACTGAGTTAGGATTTTTGCGTCATGCGTCGTTCATAACAACTGTAAGAATTGATTATTTTATATGTGTATTCATTTACCTAGTAAATCGGATCGATTTCTTCTAAAAACATTATTTCGTTCATACACATTCGATTGTGCCCATCATTACACAAGTCCGGAGTCGACGCCGAGTACGGCTTGTCCTCTGTGTTCTGAACCTCCAAAGAGCTTTCCCCCATTGTACACGAATTTGTAATGGCTATAACTCATTTCGCAAATAAAAGGGACCATAAAATAGTCCAAAGGCATCTGTAGCCCCTAGTTTTAGTTCATTCTAACTGCGAGGACCGCCGGTAAGTTTTAGGGACCCGGGGTAATCGATACTAACGGCCCCGACAGCTTTTTAAAACACGACATTCAACATATTTTACAGCGCAATTGTTACATTTTACCTACCCGATCATATATTTATTCGATTCGAATTCTTAAAAACACGCTCAGATTTTTTGAATAAATAAAAAATATTTTTTTTTGGCGTTTTTGGGTTTTGGATCATCCTTGATACAACTCTACTTATTAAAACAATCTGTTGTAAAAATATTTTATTAACAATTAAAATATTTTTGGGGGTGTTTGGGCGATTCTCGCGGCTCTGGTGCGGCCCTGGCGAGCAGGGCAGGTCAAGGCAGCGGCGGTGGCTGAACGGAGAATCGCAAATCGCTCGCTGATAATGATTTGTGACCGACGGGCTGTTCACTTTTGACTGCAACTGCTTTGAGTGATTTATGCGACTTAATTTTGTGCGCAAAGAAAGGAAAGTTAATCTGGTGATGTTGTAGGCTTGTGTGTGTGCAACATTTCTGCCAGTGGCGTGGGAGCACATAAACATGTCACACTGATGTTAAGTAATATTGTTTTCAACGTATTTTTTAAAACATTTAAGGTGTTATCAATTATGACGAAATTGATTTTATAATAATACTAGAGCACGTATATTTAAAAAAAATTAATGTCGCATATCTTACTCATAAATATTTCAGATTTAATTGTTAATGAAACTGGCAGAAACTACCATACATACTTTACTAAAATTACTTAGTCGTGCTATTTTTAATATAATATTTTCTGACAACATTTGTACTAAGCTCAAAAGTAAATCGATTTTCATGTACTTAAACATTTTTTCCCTTAATTCTTATGAGGTAAGCACTAAACTGGTTCGGTTAAGTTAGACCGGATTGCATTGTTAAAATTTACTAAAAATATGTTTCAAGTTTTTTTTTTTCAACGCCAGCAAAATGCTTATTGCGTTATTCGTTTTTATAAGATTTTTACGAATATCTTTCGAAAATATATTTTTGCGGCTTTTCGCGTTTCACGGCGTTCCTCCCGTGGCCTAATCGCCCTCCACGCGCCGCCCCTGGCCCGGCCGGTGACAAATGACGAATGCGTGTCGCCAGCTGCCCGCCGCCCCTGCAGTATGTGTGTCACGCAGCCCCTCCTCGCCCCCTGATCACCGCCATGTGAAAATTGATACCGAATTTCAAGATATACATATAATTTATTATTATTATTTTTATTTTTATTCACCTTGTAAACCAAAATCGAAAAAAAAAAACATATTTTACAATTATAAATCAATATTCAAAATTCCATAATTATTATGCTTTTCAATGGACCTATGCTTATTTAACTTATTTACATACCCAATATTTTTTTCGTATATACTACGTCAGCGGTCCCCAACCTTTTTGCACCCAAGAGCACATTCTAGAATGCCAGTCGGGCGGCGGGAACCATTTATTTTTTCCAGGTATATTTATAGTTGGATATAGTCAATAATACATACAATGCACAAAAAATATTTAATTAAAAAAAATATAATAATTAATAACATAAAAATATTATTATTATCGCTTTTTTTTTCTCTGTTGAATTACTAAATATTAATATTTTTCATATAATTTTATTGTAAGCTTTAATATTTTTTATCGTGGTCGCACAGCGGCGGGCATACGTAAAACGGTCGGCGGGCGCAATGGTGCCCGCGGGCATAGGGTTGGGGATCACTGTACTACGTAAATAGACCACAAATATATAATGACAAAATTTCGAGGCTGTATTAATTTCATACTTATATTTTTATATGTCGAATCGAGAAAATAAAATCTAAAAAATTTAGATATTAAATAGATCGTTAAAATGTGTGTTTAATGACATATGAAAGTATGTGAAAATTGAGAATTAAAAAATAACTCGGTACAATTACATAAAAATTCCAAAGAGAAATCAATTTGACAAAATTACCTTTACGAGGAAACTACATTTATTGTACGAATATTAATGTTATTTATACAAATGTAAACTTTAGATTGACAAATGTAATTCGTAGAAATCTGTGAGAAGAGATCATAATAAAACCACTTATATCCGCAAATAATTGGATCGGTTTTATGTGTTTTATGATTTCTATCTGTTACGTTAAAAACAGAATGAAAGCCGCAAAACAAAGTGATAACTCATAAAAAAAGAATGTCACAAAGCGTGAGAACTTCTTTTCTTTTTATAGATTTTCTAAGAAAAATGCAGCGTCGAACGGAGTCTCAGATATAAAAGTAAACACTATCATAAAAAATAATATTCTCTTTTAGGATTAAAATATTTTCGTATAATCTATCATTCCTTTTAATTGTTTTTTTTATCACCGAACACTCTGATTCGTGAGAATGTTTTCATTTCAGTGGAGAAATACGAAATATTTCAAAATAAATTTATCATTTTAATTGATATTTTGGTAATCTGAAAAATTAAGATAAGATGTGGCGATTAAATTCTAGAAAATTTTGGGAACTATTCTTTAATGGTATGTGATATAGCTTTTAAGAAACTGATTAATAATATAAACTTGACAAAAACGCCGCTGAAACAACAAAAAATACATTCTATCCAAAATATAAAAGTTTTACTTAGTTTCATAATATTTTTTCTGCAACTTTGAAATTCATGTAAATTTGATATATGTGCTTATCTTAATAGAAAATATGATAATCCAAATATATCTTTAAATGATGTATTTAATGTCTGTAGACCCAGTAGTAACATTTAAGAGAATAGAGAAGCACCCTTGTGTATTCCGCTCGGTTTTACGGCAAAGGTCTTTTAATACGTCGTCAATCTTTCAAAATGTTGACGCTACAAACAATAGTAAAACAAACTATTTAGATTTAACGCCGTATCCGCACTTTATGGCCTCACAAAGGGCTGACATCGTTTTGTTTTTTTTTTTTTTTTTTTTTGTTTTCCCCGCCAAAAGGACGAAAACAAACGAAGTGCGTGCAGGAAGCGGATGTTGGCGCGTGATTACGGATGGCGGGAGCGTCACACTAAAGGCGGCGGCCATCTTCGACTGTTGTTGCCGCGCATGTTTATTTGAAATTCAAGTGCGTTGTTTATTGAATCACCAAAGCAAATACTAAAAATTGAACCACTGGCGGCAATAAACTACCACTAAACAAAAAACATGTAATTTAACATAATATAGTATAATAGTATTTTTATTTTTTATTTATTAATCTTTGATTCATATTTGATCAGTGTTTTTTGTATAAATATGAGGAGAGTAAAAATATTTTTTCAAGAGCATAAATTGTTACATGATTTTTTATGTTTTCTTTTAGGGGCACAGTGTAGAGTTTGACATTAAAAAATACCCATAAATGTTGAGTAAATTTATGATTCGACAATGGAGATAAAATTAAATAAGTCACCTGTTCACTGTATACCTGTATTCTAATGATAGATTGAGCATTGTATCGAATGCGCCAGTGCGGTGGCTCGGGAGCTTTACGCGCTCGTTAACGGGCGTTTTCCCACAATATTTGGACTCGCGCCGGCCCTGTGACCCACATAAAGCCAGGGACGTACGGGGAGATTTCGACGGATCATAAAGTGTGGTTTTAGTGCGCCTTGATGGGAACGCCACTTTACGAGCGCCCCTGCAAGAGGCGAAGGAACTAAGGACGCGTCCACACCGTCCCGACGGGCACGCGCCGCGAGACCTACGCTACTTTTGAACGTACATCCTAAATAAAAATGTAAACATTTTAGCACAAATGATAAAAGGTTTAGTTTCTTCTTCTTCGGGTGCCTCTTTTCATAGAAGTTTGGCGACCATTTCATCGACCATATTTCTATCCTGGGCCAGTCTCACTAATCCGATCCACGTCTTCACTTCACTTTAAACTTCCCCCTTCCAATTCCCCTTCTTCTTTCGATTTTTCTTTGGACATCAGCTGAGGATGCTTTACTTACTATTACGAAAAATGTGGCCAAAATAAGAGACCTTACGCTTCTTTATCAACATGACGCGGTCAACCCATGGTATTTTAAGAATTCATTTTAAGTGAATGCAATGTTATATTTTCTGCAACGGTGTACTTAAGTACGTTACTTAATGTACGAATAAAATACTAATTACCCAACAATTTGCATTTGCTGAAAGTGCTCGTACTGTTTGTTTTAATGCAATACTCTCTTACAGTCAGCCTGTGTCAATAAATATTTTGAAATACCTTTAGTCAATAATCGATTTTATGGTAATGTGTCGTATAATATACAAGTCAGAATAAATTACAGGCAGAATAAACCGATCATGTCGGTGAACCTGCCTTAATTTACTATCGGAGTTACCCCATAAATCTGAAGAAAAGCAAAAATTTAATTATGCTCAGTGACAACTAATAATATTTATATTTCCGGTGTCAAAATTGAAATATTGTAATTATATTTTTAATTTATTTAATCATGTTAATAAATTCATTATAATCTGCTTAATTTTATTAGCATATTAAAATAATTAGATCTGATTTCATAAATCGATGACTACTTTTTTTCTTTATACAAACTTCTAAAATTTATAAAAATACTTACGTTTTTGGAAAGCCGTATACAGGTATATGATTTTTGTTGCTACAGGTATTTTCATTTATTTGAGCTATAAATTTTATTTATATAAAATAAGGTAACATAAAATTTTTAAATAATTATAATTAAATAATTTTACATTAAAATTAAAAACTCTTACTAATTTTTTACTGATACAGTATATTACGAGATTATATAAAATAATAAAAACACAAGTTGGTACTTTAGCAGCATATTTTAATTATTTAAAAAATCATATTTTTGTGCTAGTAGGTTTTTGAGTTTCACGTGAATGTATTTAATAAATATTAATTAAATTAATGTTTCATTGCCCAGTAACAAATAATTATTTATTAAACAGTTTAGATGATATTATTAAAAAAAAAAAAAAAAAACAAATACCAATATTAATTCTATGCACATCACTTTTTTTCGAGTGGCCTAGTATGGACGCAGCTTTAGCATCCGTTACATCAGTCGGGCCGCAATTCCTGACACTTTGTAGCTTTACTGCCGGCAGGTGATCAGCGATTTTGACAAGTCCTTAGGAAGCGAGCCCTTTTATGGTCCGCGGGCCGCTCCTTGAACGATTCTGCCAGAGTCGTGAAAGCGGCGCTCGCTGCCCTGAATGATTTATCTGTTTGCTTTGAGCCCTATGTAAAACGGCTTTATATCTTATTGAGTGCGTGCGCCATGAGCTCTGCGCCGGCGAGTGAGTTTTTGATGAGATATCTTGACGGATCAATCGCATGTATTTTAACTGTTTTAACTTCTTCCCCGCGGCAGTATCGTATTGCGATCCCGGGCGTTTATTCAATGATGATTTTTAATACCCTAAAATCATGAATTGTCTCTAAATAGTATCTCTCTCTTATATGATTTCTGTGATTTTCGTGTATACAGCATGAAAGATGCAAAATAAGTCAAATGAGTTTAAAATCACCGGCTTAGTTTTAAATAAATTAATAAGTATAATGTTATTGCATTTAGATAACGTCAGTGCAACGCAGGATAATTATTAATTTAATAACCTTTGCTTATATGCTCACCTAAAAACATATGACACAATCATGGCGTCAATGAGGTCCTTATTTTACAATTAACTTTTTAATGTTTTTAACAATCATATGCGTCAATATAGAATTTGTTTTTTTTTTAATTAGTTTCTATTGTGTGAGTTTTCTGTGAAATAATCAGCGTATCAAAACGAGCACCTTCAACGTTGCTTATTTACTATTGCGCCCTTCTATTAAACTGTTAGAAAATTCATTATTTGCGTATTATGCAAGCTAAAATTTCTTCATCTTGTAGAATAATTTCTTTTTTTTTGACGCTTCGATTTTTACGATTAGCTTGGTAATATTTAATTTAAAAAATATATCAATTTCAATAGATTTTCAAACGGCACGAAGTGGTCTGCGCCAGCTCGCCGCGTGCACTACCGGGCGGCCCATTCAATAGAATTTATTTTAATTCAGAAGAAACTGAGAGAAAATGCCCGATCGCCATAAACAGTCCAACTTATTACGTTCAGTTTTCGAAACCGAGCCTCGGACGGACGGTAAATCACTCGTTACTACCTGAGAATGCTTGTCGTAACGTCAGTATAACTTTCATTGTGAATGAGAAAATAATTCAACCTGCCTGGACTTAGTGAAAATAAAACGGCGGCGAGTCTCTAACAGCCCTACAGTTTCATAATCCTCTCTCTTGGGAACTAACTATTTCAGCACCGTAGTAAATAATATTGAATATAGCATTGGGAAAATATAAACCTTTATACGATATATAAAACAACGAAATTCTTTCGAAAAAAAATTATACGCAGCAAATAATTTATATCTTGGGATTCTGTTTCGTAAAATAAGTCTTTTTATAATATTGTGTTAAAATAACTACAATTTGACTTATTTTACTTTTTTTACGAAACGCTTTACATTTTCGATAAAATATTTTTTTTTGTTTTACACAGTATATAATATGTCTTTACACCCCCGTCCCCTTTCACGACCCATGTTTGCTCCAAGAGTATAATGGAAATATAAACTAAAATAAATAAACACAAACACATTATTATTTCATGGCATACTTCAGCTATTGCTTAAATTGGTTAATTGTGCTGTTGAATATCCAAAACAAGACTATTAATAGAAATTATTGATTTATTTTTTTCATAATCTGATAGATATCTTTAGATTAAAATCTAAAGCCAAATATTGTTGTTGCAAACAAAAAAAGTAAATAATTCAAATACATCACATATTATGCTTAAATGAAAATTTATTTGATTTAATATATTATGACGATCCTTAGTAGTAGATTTTGGGACGTCATTTTTTTTCAAAATTTCTATCGCGTCTTTTTTTGAAAAATTCAGGACCGTTAGCGTATAGTTTTTTTTTTAAATTTGTAATACAGAAATAGAGAGCAACTGAATGCTCTAGAGTAGAACAAATTTCCAAGGATTCAGTACTTGTACGTGAAAGAATAGAGAATGATCAAAAAATCTCATATTATCACAAGAAAACAATCATCAAAATGTATGACTGCTTTGGGTATAAAAAAAACTCTTCAGGTGTCTTTTCTCAAAGGATATTGGTAACAATATCACTGAAAATATGTTTGTGTTATGATAAATAGTTGAGTGGGTTTCCTGGTCTTACGACTCTATATTATTATATTCCGGCCTTAAACTGTTTAATTGATAGATTAAGAGAGTGCTGTATCATCATAGTCGTTAATAAAAAAATCAGTTTTATTGATATATTTACTTCTCAATATATTACAAAAGACCTGTATATATACATGACGTCGTATTATACCAAATACGTTTTTGTCCAGAGACCAAGCCTAGATGTAGACGTACAAGCTCGGCTAGCGGCACATCGTTTAGGTTACGAAATACCTTTGTTAGCGTATTTATTAGGCTTACGGTAATAATTCAGGTAGTTTTATGTCTCGTTTTGTAGGGTAAATAAAAGTATCAATAAATCGCGGAGTCCTTCTACGTCGGACGGCTGCGAGTCAACGAGCGTAGGCGGCAGTCGCTCAGCGCGGCCGCAGGACGTGTACACTCAGAATACAAATCTGACAAAAGGGCAAAGCTGGCATATTCAATACATTAACCGTTTGTTATTTAGTGTTTACATTAAATTACGACAAACTTGTTCTAGTAAAACATAAATCAAGATGCTATTGACAATTTATTGGATGTACATATACAAAATTTGTCTTAGAAACGTATTTATTATAATTCATTGTTAATAGATTCTTTGCTATGGAGTAGAGGCATGAGAGTTAAGACAGCAACAGTGCAAAAAATATTATATCAAAAATTATATTTTTTATCAACAGTGAATGATTTTAAAAATGTGTTTATATTCAGAATGATAATTATTTCTTTTCAATATATTATAAACACTACTACTGTACTGTTCAAGATTTATGATAAAGTAATGTACACGAAATCAATTTTAATACCACAGTTGAATCCAATTTCAAAGATGTACGGCTCTAGCACTGTCCGTGACATTAAAAATCCACAACATGATATCCCTTTCATTTGAATGTTAACCTTTGTGCAAATGCGAAAAACAAATCAATCTATTAACATTATATTTTATATGTATAGTTTTCTGAAGGCACCGGAGCACTCATCACCCCCAGCTCACTCTCCATAAATTCCTACTTTCCCAAGGCCACTCCGGGGGGTGGTGTTGGGGCTTCGCTCGCGGGACGGGGGTTGATTGACGAGTGGCGGACACGCACCGCGGCGGGGCGGGGGTCGCAAGGGACCGTCAAATAACCAACACACCCCACCGCCACCCACCAAGAAGCCTCGTGGTGCAATAGATACAACCACGTCATGTACACATGCCTTGTTTGTTTTTATTTTATTTTTTGATTTACTGCCCTGTGTTTTTCTGACACTTCTGTGTCGTAAATTCACCTACTTATCTCAAAGCACGCTTAGTTAGAAATAAACCTGAAAACTTAATGAAAAAAAAAACCCTTGCAAGTATGTTTGCACACACACACACACACATACACATAAACACATATACAAAAGATGGATGCATAAAAACTTGTATGAAATAAAACTATGCTCTTTCTCAATTAATCAACAAGATTATATCGTAAATTGACGGACTTAGTCATTAAATCATATTTTTTGTAATCTTGATTTGCTTGCTATAAAAATACAGTACCTGTGTTTGAGCTCCAGCAAGACATTAATGGCAGAAAACTAAGAATACGTGTGATGCAAGTCACATAAATCAAAAACTCATATCGTATTGTTTATATATTTTGAGACCCAGGCTTAGTAGATTCGTTTGGGTTATGTCTACTTCGAAACGTTTTAACGCTTCTTTTTTTTTAAATCATTGATGTAGCAATCATATCTAAATGAAAATATTTGGTAAAAATTTTATTTGTGTGATCTAAACACTATCAGTTTTGAAAAAAGATATATATTTTTTTAATTTTGTATAAATAATATCACCCTTATACACAAATCACTTTTAAAAAAAAATTCTGCAGTTGGTTCTATCTAAATTATTCGTTTTTATAACATTAAAAAATTATTTCTGCATCTACGTGCTTCAAAATTTATTTCGTACTTACATATTAAAAGCGAAATCAATTGTTTTTTTTTTGTGAACATAAATATGTTCCTACTCTGTGACCTGTGTTTCTAATGCCATTTACATATATAATATCGTTTAATATAAATAATTGTGCCTTTCTAACGAAACCCTAACACATCCGCCCCAGACAAAATTCCTGCTTCAAAATAACATCACGGCATGCTGATTGACGACCGCTGCTACAATAATTCCCCGTCAGACTGAACACAGCAATATAATTCACAGGTCGGACTCCCAGGGACATAAATTAAATATATAAATTAAGAATAAGTCTCCGCGCGGAAGGTGAAACGCCCGAGATGGTTCCCGACTGAGGGCACCGGGTTAGTTATGGAGGCTTCAGTAATGAAGATAATTAATGGTGTTCGGAGGGGCCGCCCCATCATTTTGAATTGCTGTGTTTTTTCGGTATTTTATTGATGACATGAAAAGGGTTCTAGATGTCCGCCATTAGATACTTCTACCTACACGTATTATGTTGAGGTTTAGACAGTTGATTTAATATTACGATTGCTATTGGGAAGGATTTATCGGTACTTATATGACGCATTTGTATTCTTTTGTTCCGCTTGCCTGGTTTTCGTAATCGTCTTGTTTGCTCGCAACTAATAAAAAAAATACACTAATTAGTAGTTTTTCTAGTTTTATTGTTAAAAAAGATTCTTAAAAACATGACCTCTTTGTGTTATAATTTATGAAATTATATAAATCAATTTTTTTATTATCTGTAGGTCTATTTACAATAAATTAACTTGTTTACGATCTAAAATATAATTGGCGATAAAAACATTCAGTATTACTTTTCGTAACTTTTTAAAAATAAATATTTTACAGTTATGGTATTTAACACCTTGGTTAAATAAAAAAAATATATGGGCTTCGAATTAATCAATGATTATTATGTTTAAAGCCGGTTTATGGTGCCTTTTAAAAAAAATTTAATTGTTTGACTAATTTTGATTTAGCGCATTTGATTTTATTTATATTAAAAATACCCAGAGCGGGTTTTGCAACTCGACTGCTCATATGTCCGATGAGTTTCAGTGAGATGAGAGGGTGTGTGGTATCGCAATTCCGGCAACTCTGACACACGTCATTACGTGGATACTTTATCCCTCCCCTCCCCCAAGATGCGCCCCCGCCCCGACAGACGACCGAGCTATAAAGCGCATGAAACAAGTCGCTTCCGTCAGATAAATTTTTGCATCAGCAAGGACCCGAAGGGCGGGGAGGGCGTAAAGAGCGAGGCTTATAGGACCGCCGCCCTGGCCGCTCGTAAGGCGGCTGGTTTACGGCTGGGGGCGGGCGAGGGTCTACCTGCAATCTACCCCGGTTTATATTTTAACTTTTGAATAACTTAAAAAACGGAATATGTATACTACGTCAATATTTCAGCGTATTATTTATATACTTCAAACTCAAACATCCGTTATAGTGAAATATATACGTAGTCTGTTCAAGAAGTATCGCGAATTTTGAATTTTCGCGGGTTACGTATATTCAATTTTCGATTTGAATGTTCAGTTAATTGCTGACAGCTGTTTTTCTTCCACGTGTTTTGGCTCGTCTTCGATTTTTGCCCATTCCAAAAAAATGGAACAAAGAATCTGTATAAAATTTTGTATAAAAAACAAAAAAAAAATATTTTATACATATCACCAACTACGCTCTGGTATGCAGCGACACCAAAATAAAAACCTTATTTTTTCTATAAGCATACGCAAATTACATAATATACCATAATATTAATTTTTACTCTTGGTAAGTTTTATGCAACGCAGTTTTTTTTCAGTCTCGACTAGATTAAGATGAACAAAAATCTTTTCTCTTGAACTTTAATGTTTAATTTTGAGATATCAATGCCTTGTAGATATTTGTGTGGTTTAATTGAAATAAGTACACAACGAAGATGAATGAAAAAGCAATGGTTGATTTTTACTTTTATTTTTTAATGATAGTGACATTCATAAATAAAATATAAATTGTCGTTTTTAACATATATGTAGTATAATAAAGATATTTAAATAAAGCAGGCGCAGCTCGGGGCGGGCCGGTGGCGTGTCTGCCGCACGGAACGCCGCCAGTAAACCTGCGTCCGGCGATGCTTCGAGAGGTTTATGTGCGGACCGATTGCATGCATTATCAAGTCGCCAGTGTTTTCTTTTGGTTTACATGACCCGGTCCCGTCGAATAATAGAGCATCATTCTAGCTTTTTGTTGCCCTCTAAACTAGCAGGAAACACGTTCAATGGGATTTCCTACTTTGAATTCTATTATAATATTAAAAATTGGTGGGATTGGTAATATTTCATACTAGTTATTCAAATGCAACCGGTTTTGTCTATAGACAAATTGATATCTTTTTATCTATACATTATCTATCAATTTAATATGCTGACAAAGTTTAAAAAATATATATATTCAAATTAACTAAATCGTAAAAGTAAACCATGAAAATCTATAAATAATAATTTAAAACATATATATATTATTGCACTGATAACTTAACACGTATCTATGAAAAAAAAAAACACCTTGATTTTAGCAGTTGTTTGATATAATAATAGTAAAAATAAAAAATCATATAAGTTATAAAAGAAAGCTCATTTCACTAACAATGTATATTTCAAAAGATTTGTCGAGCTATTATACTTTTTTAATGTCAGGGGTTCTTTTTAAAACATTATAATTAAAACATTACAAATGATAAAAAATGAGGAGATAAGTACGACACAACACTGAAACCAAGAACACGGAGCCGAAAAAACGCACAAAAAACATGGCGGCGTTACAAGCAAGACAAACATTTTTCAGTCCGCGGCAGCGCAATTCTGACAGGTGTTTTGTGTACAGCCACCCCCTTCCTCCCCCGGAAGCGGCAGTGACGTCACACGTTTCCTAAGCCACGGTGTTTATCTTTTTCCAGTGTCATTTTCCCGCTTACTCCTGCAGAGCATAATGAATGCAAAAAGAATGACCGTGACAGCGGAATGGGCGGCTATTGATTCTGAAGTATATTTTCTCTTGGGGATTTGCTTTAGAATACAATAAATACACTACTTGCTGTTTTCAATAGATTATTAATTAAATAGCCCCAGCTAAAAATAGATACAAATAGGAATAATATTTATCTTTGTACAAAAGTACTTACTATTTATAAACATAAAATTACAGCGCGTTTAAAAATCTAATAAAATTATAATATAAACAAGTGGGAAATATTTAAAAAAAAGTTTATTTCGCTCATATAAAAATATTTTAGCAATAACTGAAAATATAAACAAATGTAGTTAAACTGAAATTTTATTGAATTCTCAAGTGAAGGCTTGTGTTGAAATGTGAAATTAGTACATTGTTTTTTGACTTTTAACAAATTACTGAAAATGTTTTTATCACTGAAAACTGAACTTGTTATCCTAATGATTTGGATAGATTTAAATAAAAAATATTTTTTAGATTTGAATCTGGACTCAATCGGAAGTTGTTTATTGTAAGCATTCAAATGAAATTGTTTAAAAATAAAATAACGTCATCAATTAAATTTGAGTTTGAACAATTATAATTAAATATTATTTGATGTAACATTAAACTAAATAGTATATTAATAATACCATCTATTGCTCAGTTTATCAACCCGTATTCCTTGTTAACTGGCATTTCTGAAGGCATTACATTAAGTAGAAGGGTATGCATGATATTGCCTGAAACATTTGTACGTTACATAGGTAACGTAGTGGATGTGCCTTATATTATACAGTCGATCATAAAATTTTACGAGCATCACAAGTATCCCGTTATTTCAACGCGTCCGCACGCAGAAAACCAGGAGTCGCTCTTTATAGTCGATAAACGCGGTCTGGAATACTATATCTCCTTTTACTGACATTCCGAAGAAAATTCACTTAAATTTATGATTTAAATTATATAAGTTATTTGGGCTTTTTCGTTAAACTTTTTTTTAAAGATTATTACAAATTCACGTAATAAAAATGTATTATTTAATAAGAAATCTATATAATTACTATAAAAGATTCTTTGTCTTATTTCTATCATTGTCGTTTCGTTATTTTAGCAATTTCATACATTCGTTTTTATTTTGAATATAATTTATTTCTACTTATTTATATTCATCGAAATCTTAACAATAACATAAACGATTTAAAAAATATTATTAGCTTGATAAAGAAAAATTCTCAACAAAATTGGTATAATTATCAATTTTTCTATACACATTAATAACTAAACTGAATTTACTTCTATATTTTTTATAAGAAAAAAATATTTATAAATAAAAACAGATAAAGAAATAGACAAGTTTTTATAGATTCTATCTAACTTGACGGATCAAATTTCTCAATATTAATAAATAAGGTTTCGCTCCTTTGCACCCGATTCGTGCGCAGTTTAACCCTTCAGTAACTTGTAACTTAATACAATATTTTACAAAAAAACCAAGCTTCGTAGATCGATGATAATGCCTTAATGCCTTTAGTCCGGTGGTAGTATTGAATGGCAGCTTTGATTGACCAGTTTTAGTCTCGGCCGTCGTATTACAGCTTAATAAAGCTCAGGCAAAAAAGAACAACGAGCGAGAAGTTCACGCGGTGCCCCTAAATGCGACTGAAAAGCTGGGCATTTAACAAATTTTGAAATCAATCTTTAAAAAGCGATTATTTTAATTATGAAATTTATATTTCTTTTTTCTTCAAAACTATACTTTGTAGAATTGATGCGCTACAGAATATTAAATCAAAAATAATTTCTCAACATGCCAACCAGAGCTCACGTACAAAACTATCACCAAAAAATGTATTTTGGCATCGTCAGAACGTATCTCTTTCCAGGGGTTTATATCTCTCGCCAAATAGAAGCATTATATTTTATTAACGAATAAAAATATTATAATATGGAAATGTAAATTATTTCCCAAAAAAATATTCGTCGCAAGTGTTTAGATGTTTATTTCCAAATTGTACGTATCATCTTCTCGCGCATAATCACGTCATTATATAAAACGAATCACGCAATATTTTAATCGGACAGACTTGCATCCTTGCAATCAATATGCAGCTTGCACCGCCACCAGTAATCCTCCCAGGCTGATGCATCCTTGACATCGGATACTCGCTGCAGCCCCCTCGCTCAGGACCAGAGCAGACTGGCCACGTCTCCGTCATCTCAAACCCACGTACGGATCCGCCTTCAAAGATTTGATGTCATGTCGTATTTTATGATCATATACTCCATATACAATGAAAAACGAACCATTTAACGTAAGAATTATTACTCAATATTTGTATCATACCAAGAGGGCTACATCAGCAAGTAATTTTTAATTCCAAAACACATCGATTTAATAATTAAATGAAATACAAAGTATATATAATATATATTTTTTAATGTTTCATACTATGTCAAAAACAGGTTTTCTTATTTAGGTTTGAATATTTTTTAAAAATAAAATAACGCTGTAATGAACTGAACAAGAAGAGGAAATTTCACTGAATAAATAAACGTCATCACAGAAATATTGTGAGGACTTCTTCTCTCCGCCTCTGTCCCTGGCCGCCCACTCCTCTCTGTGACCCTCCCAGCTATCCTGACTGACGATATTTCAATTCCTGATTCCTTGTCCAGGATATTTATAGCTGCTGCTGCATTCCGAGCGGCAGAACTTGGATATTGATAACAGCAAATTATCTAGACACTTTGCTTGCGGTCTTCATATTTTAATTTATACTTGCAATAGATATAAAATAATGAGCAAGTTAAAATTTTACACGTTTTATTGTAAGTGGCAGGTCGTTTGTTATATGCATTTTAAACTGTAAAATCAAACAAAAAAAATTACCCGATGTGTATTCAATTGCTTTGAAATATATTAATTTAGTTTCTTATAAATATCGGTTCTTTGAAGAGAAACACATGATGAAGAAGATAAATGTTGTACGTACAAAGTGTTCTTATAAATGTGTTTGCAGGTTTTAGTGTTTCGTCAAGGTATTGTGGTTCTTTCGATTCCCTTACTGGGGCTATTTTCAATCTGGATAAATGATGATGGACGGTGTCGAGAGAAATATTCTTTAGAAATCTGCGATTAAATTGTATTCACATAATACACCCACAAATCACGCGTGCTTAATCTGTAACTGATCCAAACACAGCAGCCATAACGACTAATTAAAACTCAGATAAATGCAACAGATTCTTTTGTTTTTAAAAACAAAGCCTTTTGTGCTGTACGCAAGATAATTATATGAGCAAAACGGCATAATATATCTCATATTTACTAGAAGGTACCGCGCGATCTGATATACAATCTATTTAGTTGTCACCGCGCTCGTATCGTTCGTTAGGAAGAAGTTATAAATTACGCGTATAAATACGGAATGATTTACTACTCAGGTTTGTTCCTCAGTGGATGTATAAATCTTGTATTATTTAGTGCGATTTGCTAATAAACAACAGGTTCGCGCCTTCCTCGGCGTCAATAATATTACGATTTCCGTTACGGCTGTAACGTAACAAGATGGCGCATCAGTCAGTTTGCTGTTGCCGTTGCTTTGCCGTTGCTGTCGGTTGTCGGTTGTCGGTTGTCGGCTGTCGGTTCCCTCCGGGCGCGTCCGCGAGGAGCAGGTTCTGCGCATAACCGCGCAGATTATGAAACATGGATAATAAATAAAACAACGCAGATAAGTTTGTAATTGGCGATATCTGATGGCACCGCACACATGAGAGATTGCGATAGCCAATCGAACATTCCGCGGGTAGGTACAGATTAAGGTCTCGCCCCTGCATCACTACCGCTGAGGTCGGGTCGGAACATCCTGAGTATCGACAATTCCGATACGATCTACAATAATACCTCGAGATAAATGCGAATAAATAATCAATTAAATAAAATATTTCATCCGATTAGCAAACTTGCTCGTGTGCTCGGTTATTTAGTGCAAATGTGACCACAGGTGGTCCCGAAATATTTTGTTTTTGAGACCGATTCTTATATAAATCTAAACAACACTATAAACCAACTTCTGAATGTATCCTCAAAAATAATTAATATTTATTTTAAAATCGTGCAATATATCATCGATTTCCCTCTTTGTGTTTAAAAAATGCAAATAGTCTTATTATTGGAACAACCTATTTTTTATACATCACATTAGGTCACCACATTATCATCTTCTAGATATATTGAGAAAGTTAATTGTTCATTTCGCATTCTTGGAAAATTAATGTATGCAAGATGTGTACAACGATAATCATATTCTGAGAGATAAATTGATTTAGCTTGATTTACTTTAAAACGATGATTTGCAAACCAGAAATATAAAACAAGAAACAGTAAATCAATGCATCCGTGTGGACGTTTATGTATCTTATTTATACTTGCTTTGATATAAGTAAATATATATATTGATTTCATCACTATGAATTAGATTAAAATAATAATTATTTCAAGTATCAACATTTTCCGTGTCATTGAATTTCAAACTTCTATTATTTACTTTGTCTTCGTGTTTGCATTTATTCGATTCGCATGCCAATTTCTTCGGTGAGATTTACTGGATTTCAGAGGATCCATATAAACCGGTTCGTCTGCTAGCCGTAAGAGGCTGCGGGTCCCTCCTGTGTTCCTCCGGTATTACTGGAACCTACGGATCGGATGACCAACCGAAAGTTCCAAAACCAATAGAGAAGAATACATCAACAAGTTTTTACAATTAATCATAATCTGTCCCCAATTTTTCCCTCCACATTGTCAACACTAGCTCGACAACTAAACAAATCCATAAATGTTTATTAATTAATTTTTAATCTTGAATATCAAATAAATTTTAGTTGACACGTTTTCTTTGATACAGAGCAACGAAAAATGAAATTAAGGAATAGTTATTGATTTTACAAAAAAAAATCATGGTATCGCTCGCTTCAAACCCGAGACGAGGGAAATATTAATCATTATTTATCACAAAATTATTCAAAAAATATACGGGGATTAATTAAAAATGTGGACGCGTCGAATTTATAAAATATGCACACATAATCGATAAATAACGCACACAAAAGGATCATGCGATCATAAGTCCGCAGGAGCGTCCGTCGTTGACGTCTCATTTAGACACAAACAAGAATGCGTCGGAGCGGCCACCTTAATTCGGAATACCAGTTTTGGCATACCTGGTAAGGCCCGCGACTCGCACATGCACTCCTGATACTTTTCTTTTTCTCCAGCCGGACCCCGGCCCGGTAACACAAGAACCTCGGACTTCTGCCTCCGCCGGAGAGCTCGCGCGGAAAATCAGACAAGGAAGTTTATGATCGGTATTGGCAGCTCACTCCGCTGCCCACTTTACGTCAAGTCGCATGGAAATCTCCGCCAGACGATAATCACTCATCGTCATTAAAAAAAAATAAAAAACAAACAAATTAAAGTATAAAAGGTTTTAGTTTACTTAAAAATTTAGCGCAGAGTGGTTATACATTTCGCCGATAATCATCATTTAATTAAACGGATCCAGAGAGTACTCATAAAGGGCCGCGCGCCTCCGCCGGAGCGCGCTCGAATACTTTATTGGTCCGAAACTTTTCAACGGTGTCAACTGATAAAAACTTTAAGCACGGCGACTTGAGGCAGGCGCGGACAAAAAGAGAAGGCCGGCCTGTAACAAGGCACCTCATCCGCACTTTTCAATTCATTAGCGTTTCGCGTATCAGGGGACCATAAATCGAGGGCGGGCGTCCTGAAAAAGAACGCGGACAATGCGCGCGCCGAGGGACGGTATCGTTTGCCGCGAGCTATATCGGGCGCGTACCCTCGCCCGCTTCTGCAGGCTCGATACATTATTTTAGGAATTTTATCGGAGGTCCCACTGTCGCATTGTGTGCCGGGAGAGGTCACGGGGGGCACCGGGCAGCGCCGCATCTTCCCACAGCGAGGCAAATTTTTAAGTGAGCGATTTACATTCTGCGATGATTTTATCATTACGCGCAGAGCGGTATCGCGCCACCGAGCGGAATGCCGCCGCCTATCTGCCCCACGACGCGCCCTTATCGCCCGCCCGCCTCGCACAGCCTCATAGACGACCGCCGCACATATCGCTGCCCACAATTACTCGCAATCGGAGACTCGTTCTGCATTATTTGCATCCTCGGCCTGCACTCTGTTCCGAGAATCCGAGCTCACTTGGAGACGGTGCTGCATCGAGTCGGCAGTGTTCCGAGGGCAGGGTTTGTTATTGGGCTCGCAGTGCGGCCCTGGCTCGCTAATCTCGCATCTCCGGCCACCGTCCGCCGCTCGCTACGCGCCCTTCCTCCGCAGAACAATGCGACCTCTCGGGCTTTATGCTCCCCCGGCCCCCGCGCCGCTGCCTTGATTATTTCAAGCATAGATTATGCGGATAAGTTAAGGACAAAAAGAACGAGCCTGGCATTCGAATACCTGTTGAGTTTCAGCTTTGGCGGACATAATGCACGACTTTTGCACTCTGCATCCTATTCATTTGTACGGGCGCGCCGTGTCCCGGCAGGTGCGCCGACACGGCACACGGCACACGGTGCCCGGAGAGTACCGCCGGGGGCACGATCGATTTACAACACATTTTATGTTAATAAAATAAAACACCGAGACAAAAAACACATACAATTATTTCAAATGTAATTTTAAATACTAATTTATTTTTTTACCCTCTACAAAAACTGGCAAATATAATTAAACTCCGTCGAAATAATCGACGATTAGTAAACCGATCAATAATTAATCTCTTTTAATTACAAAAACGACAGACGGTTAATGGCGACTCCATCAGCGGTCGTGTCATAATTTGGACGGCGCTACAAAGCCGACTTTATCAATTCGAAGTCACATAATTTCCACCTGAAGTTATAAAAACAGACCATCCATTACCGCGGCCTCCACCCTCGAGCCGGCGCGCGACAGCCGAGTCGCGCAAAGTGATAATTCGAGCTTTGGCTCGGTGCATTTTTCATGGCGCATTCGTTATTCGATTTAATTGCATTAATTTTACAGCGAACTCCTCCGAGTCCACTTTATCAGTTTTGCGGCCTTAAATAAGAGCACTTCCAGGAGTGTGACACTGCACGGCCGCGGCCAGGTGCCGTAAACTGGGGGCTTTAGTGGCGCGGGACGTGCCTAACCCGGGACGGCCGGGGACTACAAGCCTGACGCGTCACAATAAATATCGGCGGCGGTCGCCGGGGCGCCCGACTGTTTGCGTAAAAAATGGACGATGTGGGCGATAAAGGATGGAGACAGAGAGCAGTAATCAGCGTGAAATATGGACGGAGTCGCTCGAATCAAAGAGAACGTGATACGGAGTCGCGTGATGCGGACACGTGCACGTGCACGTGCACGACGTGACGGGCGGCGCAACGGCGCTGCCGGAATCTAAACACCTCATTTGACGGAACTTCACCTAATCATCTAAACATGTTGATGCAACGCAACTCTCAATCTCCGAGGGTCCATCATCTTAAGACGATGACACATATTTCAGTTTACTCAATTACAAGGCAAAAAAAACATATAACAACGAAACATTCATCATATCAATAAGATCTATAACCTTTATTTATATTTTAATATTCAATAACTTTTACATTAAAAAAAGCACAATCAAACTCTTGCTAGTTACTTGAACATGTATAAAGAAATCGATGAATTTATAGGTTTATCGTAAATCAAATACATCAAAGTATTTTATTGATTGTCTAGCTAAGCTTTGCTTGTTCTCCTACATCAAACCGTTTTATACGTATAATAAAATCATAATACGAATTAGCCTCACTATCGGTCGATCGCAATAGCGAAGGCACGACGCCGGCTCACTAATGCAAATCGTAAATTAATCGCACGTTATTAAATACAATCCGAGGCATAATAACAAATAAATTAATATTTAACATGAGTCAAGAAGGACAATGCGGAGCTCCCAGCCAATCAGCGCGGACGCGGCCGTGACGTCACGAGAGGTGGAGATGGAACGCTTGGAATATGGAAATGAGTAATGGCGAGTGCCACATAAATAAGGCCATGTGGTATGTGAGGCAATTAATCTAAGCCCCATGCAACGGGCACGACTCAACAGCGAAAAAGTGGCCTCAACTAGCTCCATGAATCGGAATGATACAGCGAGGTTGGAGTATCGCTTTTGATTCATTTACTGCTTTCCAGAGCCGCTGAAAATACGAATGACTAAATAATTCATTAATGAAGTTCACGATTAAAAAACTGAAGCTTTTTAAAAGTTAGACACGAACTTATGAGTTCGTGTGCTGGAATTTATTTATAAAATAGACTGTAAGTCTAGAGTTCTAGTCTAGCCTATCCAAAATGACCGAAAAACGAAACTACTCACAACTAACCAACCTAGCTCCAAATACGCAAACATTTAAAACTTAAATACGGTCAACAAAGTTTATTGAATTAGGGATTTAGCTTTAAACCTAACAAATTAAGTTCAATCAATCTCTATTAAAAATAGTAAAAACTCCCACTGAAAAGTATGTAAACATTTAATTATTTTATTTTTAATTTTTGGTAATAAAAAAACAAGTGGGCTTAAAAAATAAACGTCGGGTATTTTTAATACACCTTAGAATCATACGATCGAGAGACCGAAAGAGTTAAAAGGTCCCTTTTTATAATATTTTAAATTGTAAAACATATTTTACTATCAACAATTTAGTCCAGTACATTACAATCACCTCGTTGTTCAGAAGCTAGCACGCTTGCTTATAGACCAGGAATTACCAAGTCCGAATAAGTTAATATTTCAGGTATTTTGTAATTTATCTGTATACAACAAGGCAAATACTGGAGACGTTCAAAGCTAAACAAAGCCACAATTGCCATGTAATTTTTAACTTTCAATAAGTAGTGTGGTTATAGATTTTTTACGATTGAACTATTCCTGAGCTTCGATGTCTTCCAATCGTAAAATAAAGACATGACAAATAAATAGTAGTAAGTATAAAATAAATATTAAAGGTACTTGAATTTTACGTGCAATAATTTACACCCAAACGTTAAAATTCGTATTAATACGTGCATTCAATTAACCTCATGGACATTGTAGAACATTGACGAAACCTCTTTTCATTAGGTAATCGTTTAAGCTCAGGTGGGTCGGTAATTGATTTCATTGTCCATTGTTGCTTCACTGATTGAATTGAACGGTCTTCGCTCACGTTCGAGACATCGCCAGCGCCGGGCTGCCAGTAATGGCTTCATTGTTACGAATCTAACATATCTATTAGAGTCGGGGGAACATCACGACGGACTTTTCAACAATTATAACCCGTGAATATGTAAGGCCTGGAAACGAACCTCGCACGCCCCCGACGACTCCACTCGCACGGCGTAAGTCCCACGGTTATAATCCTAAATCAAACGTTTCAATGGATAAAAGCTTCGACGTGCTGCTCGCGCGTCTTAATAAACAGAATGTCAATGATAAATCATCTGCCAGACGTCGTTCTGGTGATGCATCTGCCCATCTGCGCCCGCCGCCGACGAGACGGATCCTGAATTCCAGCATTTCATGATATCATGTTATGGTGTTAATTGTGGCTATTGCCACAGTGTACACTAATAAAACATTACGTTGCTACATGAACATCAGCAAAAGCGTAAAGTTGATATCAAATCTACGAAAGCAAATTTTATTCCCTGTCTATTCACATTGAATTATATCAATAAAAACAACTCTTAATAGATAGAAACATGGCACTTAAATGAATAAAATTTACTTAATTTATTCTGAAACAATAAAAACCATTTTTTGCATGTATAGTTTACATGCATGTAACTATTTATAACAAATCAAATTGAATGACACTCTTGGTTTTAAAATCAGCAATTTTTTTTTAAATAAAGTCAGCGGAAGCGTGGCAATTTTTTTTGCAACGCACTTATTTTAAGACATTCAGTAAATTCCTGGTTATGTCACTAAACTGTTTTATTCGTTTACATATATGCATTGAATCTGCAAATCAAAGCACAATCTACTTTCAGATCTATTTATATATCTATCTAGCAACTGCTATAAAAAATAATATACATAAAATTATCATTTTAAATACATTTTATTAAATTATCTATAAAAGGAGTAGCAATTTTTTTGAGGCAGTTTATTATTTTTTTATCACATTATTAAATAATGACAAATGTTATATAAATGGTTTCCATCTATCTACTATAGTTCTTCAGTCCATATTTTTTTTATTACGTAGATTTTATATAAATAGTACATATGAGCCACTAATGAAATAATATATATAACTAGAAAATAAAACTGTCGTCAAAAGTATCAATTGACCGACTGCTTTATCAACAGTAAACTACAACAGGATTATTGTAAGGCTTACGCAAGTAGACATGATTATCTGACTTCGCCGAAACAAATAGGATAAAACATTAAACATTTACGTCTTCAATAGTAGAAGACGTAGATATGTGTACATGCAACAGGTTGTGATTCAGCAGAATATAAAGAATTTTTATATTAAACGTGTAAAACATCCACTGACTTATTCTTTGTTGTGATCAGCATTGTAAAAACACATCTTAATTTCATCCAACTCCCAGGTTACTCTACAGCTTCCGTCGAGAAAAATACATTTTTTAACAATTTTTAATAAATCGCTGGAAGCGCTTCGTCCATTGAAGACGAATCCGCGGCGTTCGTGATATTTCGAGTTAACAATATTATACGGTCGTTAAAGCAAATAATCGTTATTTTATGCAAAAGATTCTGATTAATATGTCATTAGCATATGGCAGTCGGCGGAAAGAAAAAAATCTACCGCTGTGTGACAAAATCACGCCGGACTTTGGACTGCAGACATGTCGCAAAGAAGTAAGCATTGCTACTTATTAAATTTGAAATTTTTTAAAATATACATAACTCTGCATGAGTTGAAAAAAAATCTATAATGTGTTTTGAAAATCGTGTTGATTCGTTATACAAAACTGTGCGTGGGAGTCATTGTAGATATCCGTGGCATACATCATCTTTGCCAGTAAATTAAAAAAAAATAAAGAAAATTCTTTGTGAACATTTTTATTGTTGTATTTTGGGAAAACATCTGTCTGCTTATAAATATTGAAATATATATTTTAACGTTAAAAAATTTAGATTTCATGCATTTTTTTTATTTTTATTCACCACATTTCACAGATTGCAATAAACATAATAATAAATATTAACAAATGATTATTAATAAAAATCTATAAAATCCCCATTTTTACCAATACAGGTTTACTGTTTATAAAATGTGTTATAAGTAATCAATTTATACATGAAACGACGAAAAAAAAAATCGAAATGAATTTTTGAGACACAGGTGTGATAATTGCTAACTCAATTTGGTATGCATAAATACTTTTTTAAAGTAAAAACTTGTCAATATTTTAATACCATCTTAACCCAGTGTTTATTGACAACTTTATTTTAAGTTTATTAATAGTTAATTTTTTCTTTAGTAGAAATCCAAAATTAGTAGTTTTTCAATTTACTTTGTTTGCTCAGTGGTTAATGCCGCTGATTTCAACTTCCAACTGTTCCCACGCCTGTTTCGGTCAAATATGATTTATATGTATCAGAACATTTTTTTTTAAATAGAATATTCACATTGAATTTAATATCAATAATTTAATAACAAGCTTACTATTGTACGTTCAAATTTATATTAAAAACGGTCAAAAGAATTTTAGAAGTAGGTAGAACGTACGCGTCTCAGTGTACATAAATAGAAAATAGCAGAATATTATGTTATAAATATAAATCATCACTGTCATCTCTTGGCAATAAAAGTTTTATATTAACACGGTATTACAGTAACGGCGTTCCGTTTTTTGCATGTCTCTGACATTTCCAGCAGATGGACTGTTATTTCGGGGCCGATGTGCCCTTCTACGGCGCGCCGAGACACCTCCCATTGACAAATCGCGAGGAGTCGCCATCGCCATGTCGTCGAGATCTCGATCGGCCCGACAGGCCGTCAGAGAGGATCCTCGCATCCTGGACCGCCGCCGAGGCGCAGATATCGACCGATGATTTATATAATTTATGTTTAATTAGCAAATCGCGTAACCTTGTTTATTAGTTTACATTATGTGAAGAAGTTGTTCCCTGCATACATTTGCATTAAATCGCGATTAATATTCATTGAATTTATAGTTTTTGCTGAGTTTAAAAAAAAATTGATTGACTCCTATTCCTGTCATAAATATATTATGATTTTAGTGACTTTTGTAAATTTTGAGGCGGTATTCTTTATTACATATGTCATATTTGATATTTATAATTATAAACTACGAATCTTGTTGGATACTAAAGATATACGTTTATAGCTTGAGTGAATTTATATTTTTTCGCTAGTAAAACTATGACACCGCAGATTTCTGCTCGGGAACATAAAACGCGAAACAGATACCTGCTTGTCAAAATATGTTACTTTTGAGCTCGTTCTGGGCGCTATCAAAGGTTGGGAGTATCAACAGTCAATTAAATTTTACTGTTCGAATAATTTATTGAGCTGTTTTTCACGTCGAGCATCACCTCGGGTGGAAAAAATCTTCGTCGGTTCGAAAATAAGCCGCGAGCTCCCGCTCCTCCCTCCTGGGTACTTGCGGTCGTCATCGCGAGGATCGATCCTCGGAGAAGGACGTCCCACGTCCAGCCGTCTCCATAAGTCATAAGCACACTCGGCCGGAGACAAAATTGAGGTTCGGCGTAAATCAATCATCGAACGACACTCCGGCTCGGCGACGGTGGCTCTTTATTAATGTAGGAATTGTGAGCGACTCCGCTCGGAGCGGTGGACACTTTTAACAGGCCGCTGTAATAAATTAGCCCGCGCCGTCATTTTTATAATCGTCTGATAAACTTGCATCAAAGCTGACGCGGACTCACCGCTGGGCGCCCACGCTCGGCTACAGCCGGCATTAAATATTGCTTGTTTTTATATAAATTTACATCATTTTATAGGATTTAGTAATTCATTTATTTCAAACATTTTGGTAATACTCTAACTGCCTCCGATGAAAATATTATCAAGTAAAAGAAAATAATCGTACAAAATACAGCTTTATAATTAAACTAGTTAAAGACAAATATTTTTTTTAAAAACTGTCCTTTTGCAATCCAAAATATACAAAATAAATGAAGAAATATGAATTGCGCAAAATATTTAAAAATACATGTATAAACTTGAGAAAATTATCTGTTTTAAATAACTGTTAAAAAAATCCAATCAAAAATAATCCTTAAGTTATGCAGTTTGTAGATGCAGAAATGCATATTCATTCCCAATCAGTCTACTCTCACCAGGATCCTCGCTTTAGCCTCGTAATAAACTGCATCAATTAAGCGTGGCTACTCTCGTGGACCCTGTGTCATGATTTGAAGAATTCGAAAACTCAACTGTCTCCATCTGATCTCGTGATCGTCATTTTACTTTTCTAGCCTCCAAACCCTCCATTGCAACAATGATAATGAGATATTCTAATCATATTCCTAGAAAACACAGATATTTTTTTTTAATACAGATAATCCAAGAGGTAATAAATAGCAAATGGCAAAAATAGTATAATCTAGTGGGCGTCGATCAAAACACTAGAGCTTTTTTAGGTCAAAGAAAATACTTGCAAAGTTTTCGTACATTTGTACTAAAATTAATGTCAACATTTAAATTAAAAATTATTTCCCTAAACATTTTTTTATGGAATTAAAAATACTTAACACTTCAAAAGTAATATATGAAAATATTTACTTTGTTATTTAATTTATCATATATACACCAAAATATTATAAATAAAATGTATTTTTTAGTATTAACAGATAATTTTTAAATTTGTTTTAAACTCGAAAAATAAATATGAATGGTAATTTATAAATCTGACATATAGGTTGTGAAATAATTAAATTTATTATTTTAATCGTATTGAAGTATAGGATGTCATGGATTGTTGGAGTGATGTTAAGAATTGTTTCTTTTAGAATTATAATTTTACTGAATATAGAATCAATGTAAATGTTTAAGTCTGTATTGATTGCGCTGGCATTTTTCTGCGATGGTTCGCTTTCTTCTGCAGCATCATATCCATCAGACTGCTGCGGTCGCGGCCTTGCCAAATGTCTCTTCCAACCTCAAGCTGAGTATTTATCAGCCACCAACCAGTCCTATTAATTAAACGGTCTCCGTACATATTTACACTCAGTCAACGTCGGGATGCACTTTATATGGATATTACATTTAAACACGATTTCGCGAGTTCATAAAAATATAAATTATTGCATTGAACTCTGCATTTTGAATTCAATATTATACCGTTTGGATAATATAAGTATTTTTGAAAGGAATTTGTCTCCGGTTTGATTATCGGACTTGAGAAACGTGTTTGTACGTATAGTAATCATCTTTAATGAACTTTCTTTAATGGAAAACATAAAACGCGTAATCTATGGAGATCCGTATACCTCCAGCATGCGTCTTTGCATATCTTTCCTAATTACTACCATAGTTTAGTATTACTATAAATCAAAGTAATATCCATATAATATACTATGAGTTTACTTTTAATTTTTGTATATCAAGTTTTTTTTTAATAAACATATATTAAAAGGCTTTTTTCTTAGTTTTATAACTACATATAATTTTTGTATGCAACTGGTAATTGATTTAAGTTTTGCACATGCTTCTGAATCTGAAAATTTATTGTAATATACACATATTCCAAATTAATACAAATAAATAAATTTATCTCTATTTATTACAAATTCATTCGCTACATTTGTTTTAAAAATCATAAATTATCTTTAAAAAACGTGAAGTTGCAACAAATTCACTTTCTATAAAAATCACCCTTAAAAATTGCAAATTATTAATAATACAAAAATTAACAAATTATAAATTAAAAAAAATATAACAAAACCCCAAGAAGAAATGTCAAAAAATATATAAAATATAAGCGCGGTGTGTTTAACACTAGATTGCCCAAGATTTTATGTATACCTATATTGCCCAAAAGCAGTCAAAATGACTGCTTTGTGAAAGAATAACTAATGTGTAAAGAAATTTGTTTAAAATTATTTTTTTATATTTTTTATATTATTTACAGTTATATAAGTAAATATTAAAAATAAAAAAAATTTACTTCACTTGGTAAAAATTAATTTATGCATTATTATTTGTACATTTTAGGAAATTAAAGTGGAAATCTTTTTATGTGTACATCTTCCGCAAACACACTTTTGACATTATTCACAAATATTATTTGTTTTGTTGTTGTGGCAAAGTTGTACTTGACAAATTTTGCGTTTGTTAGAATGGGTTGCATTTGATGATGTTGCAGTTGATCTTTTTGGGTCTTCATGTTCTGATAAATTTTTCTGTCTTGCAGCTCTGTATTCGGTGAAAAGCTGTTCTGCTTATTGAAACAAGAATTCTTTTCGTTGTATTTGTATTCCTGTCGTTTCTTTGTAAAGGATCCAAGCATTTATAGCAGCTAAATCTAAAATATTAAATAATATTTGGAGGGAACTACGTTATCTACGAGAACTAGAAAAAATACAGCAAAAGCTAGTTATCTACGAGAACTAGCTTTTACTCAATTCTCTAATTTATATAGCAGAGTGGAAAAACGAGGCAGTTATCCTTCGTTTGTTTGGCTGCTTTGGGTAGTTCTCTTTTGATTCCTCTAATAGTTCCAACTAGAGTTGTTTTTTTGCCAATAATTTTGTAACGAGTGACAAGCTAGTGAAAAAGTTATCGGTCGTGATATTTCTTCCATTGCTTGTATATGGCTCGACAAGTTTTAGAACAACGTGTTCACCGAGAAGCATTGACGATGGTCGTTGTTCATCTCTCCCCAAATAAGGAAAGCCATTCATCTACTAAAATCTGATGCAAGTCAGAATTTGATGCCAAATTTGTTGGGTTTATTAGGCATATACTGTGTAAACCTGCACCTGGGTTTTGACGGAAATAATTGCTCGTCAACTGTTATATTTTGCCCTGGTTGATAGCAAGCTTGACTATTTTCATTGAACTTGTCCCATATTTCCGAAATCAAGGCAAATCTATTTGTTTTAAGGCTTGTTTCGGTTAACTTGTTTCGGTTCTTTTGTCAAAACAAATAAATCGTAGGATTTGATTGAACTTTTCTCTGGCCAATTTTTCTAATAAATTCGGGACCCCGCTTTGCTGGCCATAAATAGCTCAGTTTTAAATTTTTTGCCTCGGAGGCTCCACGAGCATATAAAATCTCAATAAATGCACGTATTTCCGGTAATGCTGTTGTCCAATCATTCCTCAAAATTCGGCGGCCTTCTTCTTCTGTGCACTTTTTTATATGTTTGATAATATAGTTATTTATTATCAATGAGAATGCACTGATAAGATTATCTGTCATAATGTTCCTTTTTGCGTAGCCTGTTGTCCCTTTCACACCCTTGAAAATACAAGTCGATGTTAACCTTCCAGAAAGTTAAATTTTGACCACCCAGTACCATCGGCAGCTGTTTCGGTCTCCTGAATGGTGTTTTCAGTTTTCAGTTTTCAGCTTCATGATGTCAATTTATCATGTACTTGTATGTTATCATGTGACGATAATCGAAAAAAAAATGAAAACTGTTAGCTCAATACAGAACCGAACTGTTCGTATAAGAAATTGACTCAATTCAATAATAAGAGTCATTTGATTATTTAAAATTTCCCAAGCAGTCAAAATGACTGCTTTTGGGCAATATAGGTATAACACATATATATATACCGGAAATGAAGGGTGTGGAGGTAAATTCTATTATCAATAAACGCATTTATATGTTTTAGAAAAAGTCATGAAATTTTAAGAAATTATGTATATAAATACTTAATTTTTTTTCTAATTGAAATTCAAAAGCAGTCAAAATGACTTCTTTGGGCAACCTAGTGTTAATATATCGTCCCATAGATAGTCTACGCGTGCGCTGTTCGGTGCACATTGCAATCCTAGGCAGAATATTTATGGGGAATACAACATGACGGGGAACAAAAACGAGAACCTACCGGTATTGTCGTCCCATCAGAGAATCTATCAAGCGATCTTTACTGGGCCGACCGGGCTGGCATTTCTTCGGAGGTTTTGTTTCGAAAAACAAAGTTAACCTTTCCGCCGAGGATACTGCGGGCAGAGCCTCGGCGGTGACACGAGACGACAGCTCGTGAGTTATGTACGCTTTATTCCTAAAATATACCCGACAGATATTTGAGATCGCCATTCTTATACCTCTATATCGATTTATTGCCTCGGCTGCTGTTCGCCAGTCCCTGCCAGATCCATATCGTGCAGCGGGCTAGCCTTCGCCTTCCGATCGTCGCGTCCCCCGCTAGCTTCACCTCAAAAGTGCAATTAGGGGCTCCCGAAGGCGAAACCATCGAGCAAAAGCAGCCTCCGCATCTCAAGCGCTGCTAGAAAGAAACTTTTATTTATGTAATCGTTCAAACGATAATCGTGCGTGCCTTTTAAATTTCAAATTCCTCTCCGCCCATTCACGAGACGTCCGAAACGCGCGTCCTTGTTTGTCATAAACTCTGGCTAAGTATCGTGTTTGAGCACGGATGAAAGGGTATACGACTATAATTTATTTAAAACTCCTACATGACCCATCACCGACACCGAACATCACAAAGATGCATATCTAACCTGCGGGATTAGGTTCATAGAAATAAATATCATCTTCGATGGTTCGGTATTTCTTTGTTTATATTCAAATGTAAAATTTAATTTAACGTCGTTCATATGCTAAACGATACGATGAATAGAAGCGATCACGAAAATCGGTAGAATTTACAAGGCATTCGAGTGTCAATCGAATCTGCAGAATTGATGTGAGTGAGTGGTTCTCGAGGTACGCGAGGTGCGTAAACCAAAATGAAACGCTGGAGATGAGAATTAGCAGCAGAATTATGTTTCCGTCATAACTCGAGCGGCCGGTTTCCTTTCCGAGCAGAATATCCGTCGCCGATGGACGCGACTCGTCGCGGGTTTTGCCACGGCTGGAGACACGTTTATGGCCGCCATTTTGGGCTCTTCGCCATGTAAAAATTAATTACGTTTCGCCGACAGATTGACGGTCGACCCGCGCGCCTGACAGAAGTTTGACGCTGGAGATGACATCACGCCCGTCTCCGGTCGCTCATTGTAACGCGATATTTATTAGAGGACATCTGACGGCTTCTTCTATAAATCAGCTTAATGCGGACACGAATACTGTGCCAGCCGAGAGGCGCTATGACCGAGTCGCTGCAGCACCACACTACAAACTTCATCGATAACGATGCCAGCATTGATAGATTTTATAACAGATATTGATATGCAAATGTGTCTCGGTACAACTGTAGGATGGCTATTCAAATCTAACACAGCCATGGAATAAAGCCTCTCGCACATTAGTACCTCTGTCTTGGTATAATTTTAGGAGATAGCACCGACTGTACCTGTGACTTATGTTTGATAGAAACAATGTATATTACGCATGCAACGATGTCTTCAGCGAAGTCGTTTTCAATTTCAGTTTTTCTGACTATCTGGAGTTTTTATCTACGATGAAAATTATCGCGACCTCTTGATATTCATATTTATTGTATCAAAGCTATGCTATGTATCATTTGCTATGCTCTAACATATAACAGATTGTAGATATTATGTTTAATTTAATAAAATTAAGTTTCGCCTACATATTATGATCACATTTTCAAGCTGAAAACTCCAATATAGAAAATTGGCGAAACTCGTCGGGTTTCGTGGGAAATCACTAGAATTAAAAGTTGGAACATATTTTTTTTTTAAATTATGAAATCTGTGCGCTATCGATCAGTAGGGGGTGTCTCCGGCCCAGGCTTCTTGGCCCCTGCGAGGCTGACAGGTTTACAGTTTCCTCGGCCGCGTCAAACTAATTTCCCGAAAACACGCCATGACGTGCTCGCTGTCGCCGGGGCCCGCCCGCGAGGGTCGGGCGACTTCTTCCTCTCCACAAATCACACGCGGCTAATCACGCGCAAGGCCGGAATTCCAGACAGGGGAAGCTTCGAAGTTATGACCTATTAGTTGTGAGATTTGTCACACTGTGCCGCGGCCGAGGGAACGTGTCCATTTCGATATCTACATATGAATGCTTCATCTAAATAAGTTATTATTTTTTATGGTTCTAATAATTTTAAATCTGAAACTGCTATATAAATGATTTAGCCACAAAAAAACGATTTCTTTATATTGAACATTTTTATAATTAATTTTGTATCTCACATACCTCATTGCACTATAAATGAAACGAAGCCCTTTTTTTATTAAAGTGCAGAAATGCAAGTCACACTTTATAATATTTTAATAAAATCTGTGAAAAAATTGTATGGTAAAAAAAAATATTAAATCGGTTAATTCTATCAATGGATTGTTGAAACAAATTTTCAAATAAACAACTACTTTCATATTTTATTATTTTTTTCTAATAATCAAAAGCCTGATTTACGTCGAAGATATTCAAAACGAAACTTGTCAAGACATCAAAAATTGTCAAAAGCGTGTTGAGGTATTTATGACATAAAATTTTACGTACATAAAAAGGCCATAAAACGTTTTGTTTTAAATTCATAACCATTTATCGTGTTCCGTTGAGATGTAAACTTTAACTATAAACACACCTCGGAAAACAAGTTTCGTATTACTAGGAATATGTAATCGCATGAAATTGAAAAATCTAGACATAAAAGCCATAAATCATTTAATTAAAAACCAATAAAAAGTATTCATTTATATAAATTTCCTAAGGACCGAATAATTTCTTTGTCATAAACCGAAACTTTATTCATTTATATATATATAATATATATATAAATATATATATATATATATATATATATATATATATATATATATATATATATATATATATATATATATGCTACATCAAAACAGATTTAATTCAAAGATAGTTTAATGTTCTAGTTTTTTTAAAAGTTATTTAAAAAACAACTTTAATAGTACTACTGTTTGTTTCCTGCTAACAATCCATGATCTTAAGGTCATTTATTATAGCTATATTAAATTTGTATTTCTGATTATTAAGTTGTTTATATTGACATAAATAAATCCTAAAGTAGAGAGTTGATGGTTTTTAAACGAAACGACAAACATATTTTTGTATCTTGTTGAGGGACAAGGCATTTGATTGGTGAAGATCCATTTTTTTAATAACTATATAGGTAACATTTTATACTTTCTGCACGTTGAGTTTATTATAGTTTTAGCATGAGTAGTTTCGACCAAAAGACTTGGTCATCTTCAGATGCAGACAAAAAAAACTGTTTAGTTTTGTTCTGCATTTGATGATGACCAAGTCTGTTGGTCGAAACTAGTCATGCTCAAAGTATAATAAACTCAACATAAAGAAACTCATTTTGTATTTTAAAATCATATTATGTAAAAGTCAACAACGACACATTTCGGCTAGTTTTATATATCTAGCGTATATATTGAGATATATAGAGTAATGACAAAATAACATGTTCTTAAAGTTATCATAATAATTATTTTTACAATTAATCAACTTGTAAAAGTCCAACAAAATCAATGCTACTTCTTTTTGTATTTACTACCTTGATTGCTTATAAACTCGCTCACGTGTTTTGGGTCGCCCTGTTGACCTCTCTGTTAAAGATATATCAAATGAGTAACAACTTTCGGGACACCCTGTCCTAACGTGGTGCAGGCCTAACGTGGTAATTGCTCGGCCGTAAAAATTTACAACTCCAGTAGTTTTTTTATCCCTTCATTACGACATAGATAAACTTTATTTAGATTCGATTGAAATCAAGTTGTAAGACAGAGAGCCGCTTCGTGTGATATATTTATGGCTTACTCTGTCTTGTTCTAATCTCTCTATTAAATTAAACTTTAAGTGTATTTTCTTGGAATAAAAAATAATTTATTACTTTATTCAAATACCTTATAACCCAACAGAACCCATTTTTTTTAAACTGTGTAAATAGTTTATCATTAAAAAGCAGGCATTAACTCCTTAAATAAATGCTTAGGAAATATTGTAGAATGAAGTTATTATATTTTAATTTTGCAGACTAGGAGAATTTGCACACAAGTTATAATATTATATTTTGAAGACACAAAGTAATTAAATAAAAGGCATTTTCATTGTCACATTTTAAATTGTTTTTTATTTATGTATTAAAGTTCTAACTCTCATTTTCGTGGGTTTTGTTTGATTTTATATAATAAAACGAGTACTAAAGACTTATCAAATTGTTAAAGTAAATCACGACCTTATAAGTACAAAGAAATAATAAAAATATTCACCAAAACAAAAATTCAATATACATATATTATTTATTATCTATTTTAGAAAAATTTGGTATCCCTTATAATTTTAGATGTAAGGGTAAGGGTTTTGTCATTTGCAAAATATTCTTTTTGCAGTAATTTTTATCAATACACGTGCCGAAAACGAATCGAAAAAAATAATAATCGATCACTTTTTTGGAATATGCATGTTTAATAAGCAACCAATAAAAAATATACTTTTAGAAATAACATATTTTTTATTACTTTTTAAAATTTTACGTATCTTTATTTAATTAAAATTTAGTGACGTCGATATATTCAATTTTGGCAAAATAATTCAATATTTAAAGGAGACTATTTTTGTATCTATTAATATTTTTTATTTTATTGAATGTAGTCGTGCAATTAAATATATTTTTTGGCGATCGGCCTCAGGAAGGTACTCGCAAAACTAAAGGTGTTTCAGGAACAACCAATTAGAATGTCTCTCGGCAGCCATTACTCCGACCGTCTTCATGGCAACCGAAATAACTGCCGGATTTATTGTCCCTAATTTGAACATTATAGCGTCATAAAGTGATAATAGCTATCAGAGCATGTTTTCCAAAAGTTACAACATGTCGAATCGGTCAATCAAGTGATACCTTCAGTTCTTAGCTCTTTACAAATAAATTTTAGCAGAATTCAATTTACATTTATTATATAAGAAATTACTCTAAAAGATACAATTTGGAAATTAATTATTTATTAAAAAAAAATTGTAGATTTGACTTTTGAGTTTCTCAGTTTATCTGTTTAATTTCGTCGGAATATTCAGAAGAATTTATGCAAAATATAGTAATTGAATTCAAACTAACTTAACTGGTTTTTGACATGTGGAACTTAAAAAATAAGTAGTTTTACGTCTTTTTGAAAATATTAGAATTATAAACAATAAACTTGAGGTAAATATTAATTTGTTTGGTGTTAAATAAAAATACGATTCCTTGGTTGTCTGTTATATTTCTTCCTAAACAGTATTCACGGTGTTTAAATAATAATAGGTTAGAACAATACAAAAGAACCCCAGTGTATTCAAGAAACTACCTGAAATAAAAGGGGACTCAAAAAATCGATATATTGATTTATTATCCTCCGAAGACAGTGGTGCCAGTTGGAATAGCTGGATGTAAAAGTTTTAAAAAATATATATATTACGTACTAATGTTTAAACCGTATTAAAAAAAAATATCATATCAAAATTGTCTTGACATTTCGTTTAGAAAAAAATTAAAAATCCATTTTAACTAAGTTTGCTATAGAATTGCGAAATCCATTGTAATTTACTGCTAAGTAATTATTTATATATATTGTTTAAAGTCTTCAAAAAAATTAAATTAACGAATAGTTTCAATGAACGTATGTTAAAAAATAATGTTATAAAAATACACACGTTAAAACTATAATTTACAACTTATATTGATTAATTTACTTGTAATTTATTATTAGCAAGCTAAGTATCTATGCTCTATTTCTGAAAACATTATATTTAGAAATTGAAAATGATTAAATAATAGTTTATCAAAAGCTGTTGATTTTTATCATGGTTGTAATCAAAGTAAATTAATTTTATTAACATAAATGATATTGGACCTTATACTATTCAGGATTACACATAATCGAAACCTTAAAAGCAAATATTGCATATAAAGGAGAAAAACATAACATATACACATATTTTATTTAATAGACATTGAAATATGGCTTTTATAAAATTGCTTATTTTAACATAATCGTGCATTTAAAAATAAAAAACTTAATTAAGTAATTCATTAAATTCTAAACATATTAAACACATATAAATATGAGAATGTATATTTTTAATTAGGTTGATGATCACGTTGCCTACTCTGTTTGAACTGAACAGGATATTTCGGGAGGCTTTTTTGAAGGAAGTATTTATGTTTTTCAGCGGCTGCCTTTAATGGCCCCCATGCATGATGTATGGGGCTAGGCAGAGGTATACTGACCACCTGTGTGATTTCGGCACATAAGTACCTACTCAAGGTATACAGCCACTACACGGCAACGGACTCACATCGGATATTAAATAATTTACAAATATTGCACAAATACAGGGGCGTACGCCGCTTTTCATTTTGATAGGTATGTGACAACTTCCATCGATGAGTTAAAGTTTCTTAGAAATTTTTAATTAAATACAATCATCTTTTTAATATTGCTTCCCCAAATGCTATTCACTTAAGAACCGATATTTTTTTTAATTCAATTTTTTTAAATTTTAATAAAATAATTTTAAAAAGCTGCTTATATTTTATAATTTTGAAATAGAGAAATGGACATTTTGTTTGAGTGTGCAAATTTTTTTTATATTATAATTAAAAAATTATTAATAAATATCAATTTGAAACCTTAATTTTAGATCGAACCAATAGGTATAACTCATTTGATTTTTATATAAATATATTTTATAAACATACAACATTTTTTTAAGAGTATATATTTACTAAGTAAAGTACATTATTATTTTTATAAAAAAAAATAATTAATTTTAAAAGTGTCTTCAACTCTCCCAAATTATGACACTATATGTTGGTTTTATGTATATTATAGAAATATAATTTTCTATTGTCTATTCATCTTACCTTGGATTCTGAAGTAGAAACTTTGCTACAGAAGTTGTCGAAATGTCATCACAAGTACACTTTGGAATCAAATTCTGAGATGGACTTCTTCTCACAAGTCACTCGATATCAATTTATATATTATAAAAAAAAAACAAGTTTAAAGTTAGGTATACTTTTTTTGGATCTATGTATTTATGTAACGTCTCCTTTGGATCTTGTAAATTTTCAAAACATTATATATATTTTTTTATAAATTGCACATTCGTATACAGATTCCATACAGCCTTATGAAAACTATGTTTAATTTATATTAAATATAGAAACTTATCACAATCGAGAGATGGATTAACGTGGTATGCAGGTAAGTTTTGTTGTTATCGCCAACGTCATTCGAAATCCCCAACGAGGTGTGGATTTTTTTTGAAAAGTTTTTTCGACACGTCACGCTCGCGGGTCGTCACTGGTCTCGGGCGCACGGAGACGTCGGTGCGAGGGGTGTCGGGCGGGGGCGTCGGGGGCGTCGCGGCGCGCAGCCTAGCATCGGGCCGGCCGTACGGTGACTGGCGGCGGTCGGCGGCGGTCGGCGGCGGTCGCCGCGGCGCCGGCAGCTTCGGGCGTCTCCGCCGCCGCTCGGGCGTCCCCGCCGCGGCGGGAAAGCGCGCCGGCCGCGGCCGCCATCTAGCGGCGCGGGCGCGAGGGCGGGCCCGGCCGAAGCCCCGCCGCTGGGAGGAGCCCCGACCGCCTCGGCCGACCCGAACCCGCTTCGGCCGTCTCCGCCGCCGACCCGAAGCCACCTACAGTCGCGCGAAGAACCCGCCGCCAAGTGAAGTGACGCGCTGCGATACAACACTTTTATACAAATAATATTAAAAAAACACACAGCACACTCGATGTAAGTACATTTTATAATCCTTACCGTTGCGTTATACGTATAACGCATAAAATATCTCCGCTGTACGTGTTTTTTAACGCACAAAACACGTTTTTGGTTTCGCACTGACAGTTCTCCTTGCGTCTGTATAAAATACGCGTCGCGTTCTGAAATCAGTATTTACGCGTTGTCAATCGCGTCCCGCGGGTGGATGAGGCGTTTTGCAGGGTTGCGATGTGTTCGGAAGCAGTGTGGAGCGGGAGACATTGTTTTGGCGTGCATTTTGGTGCGATTATAACCTCACTTTGCGGCGCGGGGCCGGGCGCGGCCGCGCGGCGGCAGCACGGGCGCTTGGCTCCTCCCCCGGGGGGCGCGGCCTGTTAATAGTTGTACTTAGACCTGCCATCGCTTAAAATAATTGACATTAGCTGCTATACAAAACGTTAAATAATTTATTGATACAGGCTCTCGTGTGTGTGGAGGGTTTTTCTTTGAGTGTGTCGGGCAGGGGCGGCGCGGGGGACGGGAGCCCGAGGATTTTTCTGCACGACGTGACGATCCGAGATCATCCGCAGATCATCGATATGCAGAATAGCATGAGCCAATTTAATGTTTGCATAATTTGTAATGCAATAATTTATCAACTTTTAATCAAACAATATTTTAATTTAAAAAACATTTCTTTGTACATTCAAAAAAATTCAAAAAAAACTTTAAAAATTATAATACTTAAGTATGTGGCCTATATAAATATCTTAAAATATACCTGATATTTATTTCCGAGGCAGGTGTCTGCCGACACGCCGCATGCACGCCATTGAAAAGGGTGGATTCAGTCGTCCATTTATAATATTTTTTTCAGTCTTTCAAGGCGATCTCCGATACGCCCGATTTTTATATTTTTATTCTTCATGTACGAAACCGATTTTAAGATTTTTCACTTGTTTGCTTATTTATTGAAATATATTTTAATTAATAAATAAAACCGTATTCATATAAACCTTTTTTTTTCAAAATTTTTAAAATATCTATTATTGTTTGTTCGTAACGTATTTTAGGACTTACTCAGATTCAGACTCTATATGACATAAGCTCACCCAAACAAAAAAATTAGTTCTCTTTGACCCGTTTGGCTATTCGTATATGCAGTTTAAAATGGAGTACTTAAAAATAAACCAGATTGTTGTAAATAGCCTATGTTCATATAAATGTATTACATAAATACTATATGTAGCTCATTAAAACCTTTGAATCGTTGAAAAAATATTGATTCATTCTTATAAATAAATATTTTAAATAAAGTTATTCTTTTCGTTATGATACATTTTTTAATTTGTGATTATAAATTATTAATATATGCATAAAAACAAAGGATCAAGGACTGCGCAGATCCTCTCTTAAATTCGTTAGTTCTGCGCATGATTCCTTATCAATCTCAAATATAATATCTTGTTATTGCTGTAGCTTTTCAATGTAATTTTTTTTACATATGCATTTTTCATCTCTTGTATAAACAAAAATAATGTAGAATTTTATTATTTTTAAAGAAATAAAATAAAATATCTGTATTGGTTAATGCTTTTTATTTGAAATATTTTATGCGCACTTATCTTGAAAATCAAATTCATAAAATGCCGTAAAAAATAATGAAATACATTCATAACCACCTTTTTATTTTATCTGTATATTATTTTATAGTTACATTAACCACAAATTAAAAAAATCATACTAAAAATTTCAAATACATAAACAGCATATTGATTCTGAATAATTTTACAATAAAATAAAAAAAATTAAAAAACTTTGTTTTTTCGTTAATAAATTCTACGCCCTTGTATTTACGTATTTATTAAATAGTTAATTATTAACAGCATGATTTATGTAAAATTTAAAATTATTCCTTAATTACATTGAGGGAACTTATTAAACGTCTTTAAAAGGGGAATACATCTAAAAGAGGTTAATTAAGATAAAATATAGTCAAAATTTAAAAAAACCGTCACTGCTTGAAAAACCCCTATAAAAATAATTGCTAAATATACCAAGCAAGTGGGTATTTTGCATTTTCGCCGCGTGCCTATTGCTGCAGAATAAATATTTGCTTATTTACCTTAATTGTCCATTCGAAGGAGGGTTGTCTCTAAACGACTTTAATTTGGGCACTCGCCTTCTTGTCAGTGACGTAACTACCCTCACCGGGGACTGCGGGCCTGGGGGTGGTGCTCAACCACCCCTGATTGCCTAGTCAACCCTGCTAAGTGGACTCTTTCAACTTGCGACAATTGATGCAAAACAAAATTGGATGCAGATCGGTTTTTAATAAGAACTTTTGTTAATTTTGAACACAGCCTTCAGTGATGTCGAATTTATTTACTTGTCTCGTTTTTTTTTTACCAAAAAAGTTATAATTTATCCCAAATATTTTCTTGAAGTTAGAGAACAAAGGGTTATTAAATATTTAAATAAAAATATTATAAATAGTTCTTCAATACTAATAAATGAACTAACTAAACACATTTATTACTAACTAACTAACTAACATTTAACTAAATCTGATTTCTTATTTGTCGTATTTAATAACCTTGCAATATTTAACAAAACTTTCTGAGATTATTCATAAAACCTCAATCACTTTAAACAGGACCAAAGTTTTGATATTGAAATATTAACATAAATATTTGAAAAATTAAATTAAAACCGTTACTTATGATTAAACGATATGGTTTTTACCGATATTTACCCCGAAAAAACGCTACCTTTAATCTTATAATAAAACATATATTAATATTTAAAATAATAAGTAAAATACTTGAATTATTTTTCTACATATAGATTTTTATTTTTGACGCGTTTCGCCAACCTTGCACGTTGGCATTATCAAACATTATCTCTGTTGGATAATGCCAACGATAAATGTTGGCGAAACCGGTCATCAATAACAATCTATATGTGGAAAAATCACTCAAGTATCTAAATTATTATTTAAAATATTAAAATTGAATTCCACCAAATACTCTCTGTCAAAAATATTGAATTTCTAAACATATATTATAGTAAATTTCAATGCACATTCTATTTGTCTGAAATTTTGATTTACTTATCGAAGTAGGCATTTTTTTTTTGAAATGGTCAATGGTTTTATATTTATTTTTATTATTTTTTTTCTGACTGCGTTATTTAGATTCGATTAAAAACATTGTCATATTTTATTAATTTGCTCATTTCGATTTATTTGTTCAATTCGATTGCATCAAAATAAACAATTTGCTATCCAATAATTATGACAAAAAGTACATGATAGAATACCATTTTGTTTTATAAAAAAAATGTGATAATCTCATATTCAACCTTCAAAAAATGCCTTTTTTTACTTAAAAAATATTATTATAGGTACTATCTAAATATTAATAATCTAACGTTTACATTTGAATGAAAACAATGAGGAATATGCAAATGCGTATGTTGTATAAATATCAATATTTTTTTTGCGAAGTATTCGACATCTCTTTATAAATCAGTCAGCAGAGCACACGAGAGAATTTTATTACAGTTATTAAGATGATGAGAATGTTTGAAGATGCTCGTTTGCTTTGCAGATCATTGACTACGCATAAAACTTATCTTTACAACCAATAAAAGTTTACGCCCATTTAATCTAATACAATAAACGCCGGTGTTCTTTGCGAGCAGCAAAGAACCGGCCGCGCGGGCACCATCACGCGCTTGCCAGCAAATCACTTTACAAAAACATTTTAATACGAAAATACATCCTAAGGAACCGACCGGGTCCCACCTGTATCGTGCCGCCTCGTGGTCACCGCGTACAAGGATGCTTCGCGTATTTGTTTACGCTATGCTATATGTAGCGAAGAAATTCGCTATTTTAAACATTGCGAACCTATCTCAATTCGGCATATGAGCTACTTTATCTACGATTTTTTATACATACATAGTACAGGGTTAGGTTAGGTTAGATTAAATGTCTCTGTGTTTGAACGACAGAACGGCTCGTTTCAATAAAGGTGTTGTACACGAACACACGATGCTCTATCGACCAATGGCAGCTCCTGACGAACAGATACCCTTACTTTTTATCCATGCCTCCCTGCCGAACACTGTACATTTATCAAAATGTATAAAGTCCCATTGAAAAATCAACATCGATAACCAATATAAACTTAACGTTAATATATATCATCCACTATAAAATATTACCTTTATTTTTTTAGGCACATTTTAACTGTCTCTACGACACACTTCTAGTACTACCACGAAAATTATCAAATAAATATATTAGTGAATATTTTTCACACTTATTAAATTATTAACACCAAAGTGTGGCTTTAAAATACATTGCATAAACCTTTTTCCAAATTCTTAATCTCATTTAAGGTTCAAGTGGTATGATATTTCCTTAATTCGGCTTCCCAATAACCTACCTGTGAGGGTAGACGCACCTGTGGATACCTACCGGCGTGCTGTGTGCGTGTGCCGCCACTTCCACAGATGTAAGATCTTCATATTTATATGGGATGGGACCGGTTCTCTGTAATTAATTTGTTCATTTTTATTTTCGGATAATTGTTTGAATAACTTAAAGCCGTTTAGTGCTAGAGCGGCGTGTACCTATCTACCTGTATTCTGCCTACCTGTTGTATAATTTGAATCACGACTAAAAAAATGTTATACGCCAGAAACTTTCGTTTTTCGTTAACTTTACTGATTCATTTTTAAAGCAGTCACTCCATGAGTTCTTTCTTTACAATATATTTTGAGGAATCTATGTATATTTGTAGCGTACACAAGTAGTGGTATATTTTTGTTTATTCTATTTATTCAGAATTTAATAGGTTTTATAATTTTTTTACATACATTACTTTTCTTATTATTATAGGTTACTACTGACTTCATGTTCGTGGCAATAATTTTAAAAGCCAGATATTCTGCATTTTTATATGATTTGATTATTTATTCTGATTTTCGCATTATTGAACCATATTTATATACATTCTAATATTTTTATAAACTAATAATAAAAGTAGTATTTAGTAACTTTAGTAAAATTTTATTTAAAAGTTCAAAAATATATTATTTTTATTCCCAAATGATGTTTTTTAAAAAACATTGTTTTTGAGGCTTCTGCTTTTTTTAACAAGGTCACTCTAGGTGAAAGTGTTAAGTTTTCATGTTGCGGTAGCCAGGAACGTGGGTTTGAATCCCACTCATGCCCCCGGTCCATTTTGGTTATGCAAGCGTCGGTTTAAAAGTACCTAAAACATATGATAAATAAATATTTGTCAATCCTTAAATGTATACATATCTGTAGAATTTAATTAATCGATGTGTCCAACATCATCGGTTTAGTCTGTTCTTTGGGTAATATTTTTAGTTACCAAGTCATAAATTTTTTTTTTAGTATACAAAAATCAAATTTGTATATAAAAATGCTCATAAAACTACAATATGAAACCTTGCGAACTAAGTTCATAGATTCTCATAACACGCGTCATAGACTCCTAAAAGTCCTCTCGGCTCTTCGGCACTGACCGGGTCAACAATAAAGTCGTCCCCGGCCCGGCCAGGGCTATAAACTACGGGGCCGCGGGCCGGAGCAGGTGCGGGCCCGGCGTTTCACAAGTTGACCATAACCAATGTCAGCTGATATTTTACTCTCTTCTTTATGCCTTCTCAATAGCGAATAGGTTTTTTTTTTCTTCTTATTACGCTTTTCTTTATGGCGATCGAAGATAAAAAAATGTTATATTATGTATATAATACATTTTCTGCGTAATAAAACCTTGTAACTTTTGCAAATTATTTTCTATTCTATATTTCATATTAAATCCTACACTTTATATTTTGTCTGTATTTACATATATTATAAATATTGTTGTGTACAAATAACGTTGAACAATTAAAAATTAATATACTTACTGATGAGAGAAATAACGGTATAATCAAATTTATATATATATATATATATATAGCCAATTTTTTTTATTCCCTTGTACACTGATGTCCATTTGATATTTTAACAAACATATATGAGATGGCAAGGGATTATAATTATTTATTTTATTATACATAATTAAGTGTACTTAATGTTGGTCACAATATCATTACTCGGTTAATAAATTGCATAGAAAACGCTGCACCTAACCTTCAAAAAGTGCACCTACCTATATGGGCAGCCTGCATATACATGTAATATTAAATACAGATTTGTTCTATTCGCTTTGGGATTAATATTCATCTAAATTTCATAATAAAAATAAGTAATTAATTAAAACCTGTCACCGACTTTTTTCTTTATTTTATGTTGTTTTCACTAAAAAAAACATTGACTTGAACAACAATTATTGCACTTTGCTTTTATTTTTTTATTGTGTCTTATATTAACTACTAGTACTAGTACACACTTTTTAAAATAAAAAATAACCATGTCTGCTGATTATATATCTTCACATGTTTGTTATACACCATTCATATATATATATGGGCATCCCCTGCCTATGTGTGTTTGTGTTTTTATTTTTTTCCACTCGCTACCTGTTGCTTAGCAAGCTGGACGAGTCATGGCTGCGTTCTTAAATGAAATGTTCCACTGTCTATCTGGCATTTTTATCTGATTATAATATCAAAGAAAATGTCAGGCGTTTGAAAGAGATGCATTATTTTTTACCTCTATAGGCGTAACGAATAAATTATTCAACCATTTTATATTTTAATTAATGGCCAATAACGAATTTTATTTTTTTTAAATTTACTAACTTTTTTTAATGCACTGTTTTATATGTGCCATTCTCAGTTTATAATTAGTTAAACTAATTATGAATTAATTATTAATTTTTTAAAATATGCGTTTTGAGTTTGACTATTGAAATTTTTAAATAATATTTGTATGTATATGTGAGAATGGATGGATGTATAAATATTAACAAATAAACAGTTATTTATTCTGGATAATATTAAAACACCATTACCTGTTTACTTATTGCTATTTTTATTGTTCTGTTACATTTCAATATATTCTTTTCCGTGTACAATTAATAATTATTCTTAAAAAAATATATCAGTATACACTAATTATCGTACAAGTTATCTTTACTAATCAAATACTCTTCTATTATTTATTTTTAAAAATAAAATCGTACATTATTATATATTTTCCATAACAAATTATCATTATCATAATTATTAGTTATCCTATTGTAATGACTTTATGATTCATTACAAAAATAACAATCAATACACTAAAAACTGCGTTTTCTATTTAATTCAAATCTTGCGTTAATTTTGAGACACCGTATATGAGTAATTTTTAGGTTTGATCTAATTTTTGTTTTATTTATATAAATTTAAAAACTCAAAGGGAAGATTTCAATAAATAGGCGTTTAAACGAGTAATGTATATAATATATATTTTTTAAATAATTACATGGTAGGTACATTTTGTATTTTTTTTTTGCACTGTAGTTTTGATTGTCAAAACGAAACATACAAATGAAGCAAAAAATCTCTACATAAAAAGCCATCGACGCGCTCTTGCGATATGATCGACGAATTTTTTTTAAATATATAATATTTAAATACACCAGCCCACGCCTCGCCGGCTCCTCCAATGGCCGCGCGTGATGGACGCGGAGATGACGGGTCCCTCGCCAGCACCTCATCATCAGCAGCGCGGCCCCGACGGCGCGCGTGATGAATGGCCGCCGGTGTTCGGGAGATCAGGCCGCGCCGGTACCTGCGCGTTATTGCATCTATATATTATAAAAACTCCATTAACAAAACATCATTACGATCGCGCATGCCCCATAAATCTGCGGATCATAGATCCAAACATGATCTATGGATCCGCGCGGAGTCGGCTTCAGGGGCGCCGCTGCCTCCCGCCCGGGGCTCCTAGTTTGTGTTTTATTTCTCACAAAGTCAATAAACGGAACTTGTTTAAAATTTTAAGGGTGACCACTTCCACTCTGTACAAAAAAAATTATGCTCTTTTAAATTATGTGTATAAAACTATTATATGCAACTGAAATTTGGATATTGCTTAATCACTAATTAAGATTCACGATAAAATGGTGTCTTTATTGGAATTTGTTATATGCCATTAAGCAGAGCCTTAGTTAGATTAAATATATAAAACAAAAAAAAAAAAAATACTGTTTGTGAAGGCATACCAGATTCAAGCTACCGAGCTCATAAAAAAATTATAAATTTACGATGTTGTAAATTAATTTTTAAAAAAATGAAATTATTCAAATGCCCCTTCGCGGGGCGCCCCTCGCGTCTAATGCCAGGGCCGCACTCGAGAGAGGGGCCGGTAGCTTTACACGCAGGCGGCCTGACGTAACGGCCGCCATCTTACCGGCCCTGGCCGCCACCGCCTTGGTCGATCGAATTTAATTTCAAATTATAGCTCCTCCCCCCCCCGCGCCACCCCTGCACCGCCGTCAGTTATTATTGCTTCAGCATGAATTGTTTTATCCCGACCAATATCTATTAGGATGCGAATACTTTTTTACATACACGTTCCTTGTAGGTACAACACGTGTACAATACGCTTAAGCTGTCCACACACGATGCGACACAACCGACAACCGAACTGTAACGGGCTGATAGCGTCGTCTTTTACATTGCTAGGCAAATTATAAAAAAATCTGAGAACGCTGTTGGCTTTGGCAGAAACGCGGTTTTCAGTTATATCGCAGTGTGTGTAGGTTGCTTTTATCGCTGTTTGAACTTTCCACCGGGTTTGACGAAGATGGTGGAATGTTGATATATTTTTTTTTTCTGATATGTATTTTATATAAAAATTAAAGAAATTTAAGTTAATTGTAGCAAATTTACTCATCGTAAATCAATCATTCTCATCTATCAAATGCTAACTATCCAAATTTGCTTGTCATAAATCAATTAAATTTATTAATCGTAAGTTTAATATGCTTACTATTCTTATATTTTACTATTTCTCGGCATGTTTAAAAATACTAGCAATATATTAAATTGCTTATAACACAAAAAAACATGCTTAGCATTATAACTTGACTATTTTGTTTTTTTTTTTCAATTACAGCATAATATTAGGAAGTTAAAGATTTTCGTGTGTATTTTATCAAATTGGATTTTTTATCATTCTGAAATGAATAAATTGATTAATATATATAGTAAACTTACCAGTTGAGCACAGATAATTGTAGGTTTAAATAACAAGCAATATTCTTCATCATTCGTATTTAAAACATGACTAGCCCAAATAATTTTACTGTTGATTGAGAATATTAAAAAAATGAGAAAGCGCTACATTATTTTTTATAAACATATAATAACTCTTCATATAATTAAACTGTTTTTTTTTTAATTAATAAAAAAAACAATGTGTTCTGGACTGGCACTGATCTCTTTATATTAAAATTAATTTTACTACCGAAACATATTTATATCAACTTTCAATCGAATATTTTACATTTTGATTAAGTAAATATGTTTCAGTATTCAATACTTTTGACAGAGAGCACTAGGTGGAATTCCATTTTAATATTTTAAATAAAATACTTTTGTGAGTTTTTCCACATGTTTAATGTTATTGGTGACCGGTTTCGCACCAGGTATCAAACGAAGTGCCAGTGTTCGTGGTTGTCTTAGGAAGAAAAGTGTAGTAGGTCACCGGGTCCTTCTACACCGCTGTTTTATATTGGAAGAAAAAGTCTGCATATTGCTGCTACATCAGCTTTTTTTGTGCAGCAGGAGCTCCCACCTCGATTAACTCAATCAAATGAATATTTAATTTAACAGTCCGCTTATGATAATTTGTTTATCGCCAGGTTTAATCCAGGCGTATAAACCTTACGATTTATTAGATTTTATTGGCGGCTGTGTCTTATTGACGCAGAATCGATTTTTTATTTTTTTTTAAAATTATAATAGCATAATCTTAATACCGTTTAATTTGATGCTCGCGATAATATCCACTTATAATTCGTCTCCTGTGTACACTCCAGCGGCGCGGGCACGCCTCGCTCGACGATCATTTACAAAAAAATCACGCTTCCAAATAAATTGTGCGTATCTCCTCTGCCGAGCATGTGTTCTTCGCCAATAAACAGCGGGCTCACAGCCGCAGCCGTGGGTTCGTCTCCCCGCTTTTTACGTCGCCCTTCTTGCATTTGACGTAATATTTTATTATTCCGAGGGTTGGTGCGCCACCCTGCCCACCTACCCTGCCTACCCTGCCTACCACTTGCCCCGTATTCATTTTACTTATACTGGCAGCTTACAGAAAACTGTTTGACAGATTTATTGGCCGCCCGCTTTGTTATACGGCTCAAGCGTCATTCCATCGAGAGCTTTTGTAAACGGAGGCCGCCTCGCTTGTGTGGAGTGATATATGATTTTTTTTCTTGAAATAATGCCACGTTATAGGCATACTCCGTATCATAAATTCTGCTCCCTATTCATCAAAATTCAAGACTTACGAGTTTAATCGTGAGCCATCTGCTTGCGTAAAAACTATATTTGTTTATTGAGCGAATGCATAAACAAAATCTAGCTTTAATTTGCAGGACTGTGAGAATCGAACTTCTTCCTCTCAAACTAACGAAGCGTACTCTTTGCAGGAAGTATTGTCCGAATTGACTTATATTTATTGTATCTTTATTGTCTCATTTAACTATTGATACAATTGTCTAGATTTTGTAGGCCAACTAACTTGCTATTGGATTCGAGAGATGATAAATATTACTAATTGTATTTATTATTTACGAAATCTAACAATCAGAAGAAAATTAATAAAATTTATCGACTGACCACACAGACTTTTAATATAATTTCAACGCTTATTCTTTCGTAAATGTAGCTTTTATGACGAAGGCGGTCTCACACGGCGATATAGTACACGGATGCTCTAGTTTTAATATTCTTTTAAAGACTCCAATTTACATGCATTTAAAAGACAAACAGTTCTTTAATTGGTCGTTAAATCAATTTACGGCGCAGGGCTCTCAGGTACCCGGAGTCCTGCAACGGTGGCGGGCGAGAAGGCCCCGGGGCGGACCTCTGCCCCCCTCGCTGTACCCCCCCAACCCCTCCTGACACAACTAGTTTCTTCCATCCATATAAATTAATATTTTTTAAATTTATCAGTACAGCGAAGCGAAGAAATACTCTGAATCTCGTATCTGTTGAAGCATAGTTTTGAAAATATAAATTATTAAAGAAATTATATAAGAAAAATTAATAAGTACTCACATATTTTTAATTATAAGATCAAAACTTGCAAAATATGTTTTGAAACATATTTTGCATACAATTTATAAAAGCCACATTCGTAGTTTTAAATTGACTGCGTCATAGTATTTAACACATTGCACGATGCAGATACGCGATATAAAATAATTTAAAACCTAATTCTAAAACTGTATATATTTAGTTTTCTTTAATTATTCGTATGCACTCGCCCCCCTTTTGTGATGCACCATAACATTTACATTTATTTAAAATTCTAAAATGTGTTAAAATATTCACATGTAAACACGAGTCTTGAAATCGTATTTAGACGGTTTCTTTCCTTTGTAGCACAATCCCATACAACCTGTTCTATAAATCATTCCGTACAAGAAACGTGATATAAATATAATAATGCTTCTATCGGAATCATGTTTTAATCATAATGGTCCACTAAGTTTTAATACAATGATATCATATCTAAGCAAACTTTGAAGTCATAAATCATGGAAGAATATCGATAAAATATATTCAGTCAGCTGTAGAAATTTGTAACTAATATTCGATTATAAATAATACCAAGTTTCAAGTACAAACAGATACTTTATTTTTTTAAGGAAACGTTTTTATAATTCAAACTTCTACCATTTTTATTGCAGTCTATTTTTACAGACATGAATAGATCAAATTTAATATATATTAGGCGATGTACAATGTAATGCATTGCTTTATAATGATCTACATCATCATTGATTGTTCACCTACAATGGTGTCTGGAATGCGAAAAATAAAATCATATTCTTCAATACCCACCTTAATAATAATCATAAGGTTATCTTTTCCTTAAATTAAACGCAACCATTGACCCTAGATTTGATTAGCTTCATAACGTTTCGCCTCATTTATTTTATCAAATGGTTTTTGGGGTTGTCATTCCCGTTTTTGCTTTTGAACGCCGTGCACCGAAAACAGGTTATTGCGCAAAAAAATAGTATTATGTGGCAGTTGTCTGTTTTAGAACTCGATTTAACTATTTTATATTCACAAATTTTAGAAAATCGGTACTATTGCCACAAGTAAATATTCACATATTCGCGGATCAGATCGACTAAAATTATTTGCTGAATTACTGGATAGATGTAGATATTGTGAAAACATGTAATTGAGTTTATTTTAGGTTTTATTTTTTTTATGTTTGAAGTCGTTTAAAGCTCGAAACAGCAGTGAAAATAGGTTTTTGCTAGTAGCTCAAAAACGAGAAATGTATTCTGAGCGGGTTTTGCAATTGAAGGGCCTGAAGGTCTTGTAACAGAATAGAGTTTTCAACGCCAAGAATGCAACCAACCTGTCCGAGGCTCGGATGTCTTCATGTCCGCGCGAGAGCGGCCAGGCCCCCAGGTAGGGGCTCCGCCTGTCTATCTTTAGGCCGGGAAAGTTGAAATCATACCTTTTCTGTCTGGGGTAGAATTTATTGCTCGGCCGATGAATATCTCGACCTCATCGTATGGGAATAAATCAAATCCGTACGGCTCAGTATTTTTTTTCATGATTTATATTTAACTGAAACTTTTTAATAATCCCCGACTTAGATCTAGGTCTGTATTGTAAATAATCTATCCGATTTTCGGTACTAGGTGTTCGAAAACACATCAATCTTTGAAATGCTCTCTTTTGGGCTTAAGCAGCTAGAATGAAATAATGTAATAAATTTATGAAATTTAACTTAATTATTAAAAAAAATGCATTTCCATGTAATGATTTTTTGTATGTGCTGAAAACCTAGTTGTATAAAATTAGTGTTGCGCAAGCTTGATTAACGATCACAATTTTCTCTCAATCTTATTTAATGTTCAACAACGCAAATGCAAGATACGTGATAACCTGAAAAGGGTCACTACTGCTGCTTGTCGCTACGAATTCCTTATTTTCTTAAAACTATTGTTAAATGCCAATTTTTTGGGTTGCATGTCAAACTAGCTTAAGCTTAAATGGAATTCCTTTTGTTGATCATCTGTTCTTCATTAAATCACAAAATCTATTTTACAAATACATATCACGATTACCAATAAAATAAAAAAAAATACCTTTGAATGATCGTACTTGTCGTGCAAATATGTTACTTATGCCTAAATGCATAAGTCGCAGAGTTTCTTGCGTAGCGGCGACTGGTTTCGCATACTTTCTCGCTGCGGTGCCGCGTGGATTTAGCCCTTCAGGTCGAGTGCATAAGGGTCAGAGTAGCTCGCGGGGGAACCGCGGCTCGGAGGCAGCCGCGCCGGGCGTGTGACTGCCTTCTGAGGATGGAGCATGTCTCTGATGTGAATTATGGCTACCAGACCCGAACTGGAGAACTCTAATTAAAATAAAAAAAACAACTTAAATGAGCTGAATTATTTAAAAATGATTTATTAACATCATTGACTCTTTTGTACTATTTTAAAAAAAATTATACTACGATTATATGACATTTCATTTTTTACGGTATTTATTAAATTTTTATATAGACATATATTATTTTAATGATATATGTTAATATAAATTGAAAATTTTAAGAAGGTATTGAAATAAATATTTCGCTTATTTTTAACAGTTATGTCGTGAAGATTTTTTCTTAATGAAGAGTTTGCATCCTCCAGCATGTCCCGGAGCCCGGCCCGGCCCGTATCTGTTTTCCATATTTCCTTAGGCCGATAGGTCCCGCACAAAAAGCGTCCATAACTCTTCAAGTAACAAAATGATATATCTGACAAGGCATTATGAATTGTTACGAGTATAACAATCCGACGGCGGGTAGTACATATTTTTTCCGGTTTGTTTCCGAATTAACATAAATAAGACATTTTATTTGAGCCCCGACCCCCGCCCCCGCCCCTGCCAGGTGAGGCGGCCTTGCGATTTCATATCTGGCACATTGTATTATTCACTTGTTTGTTTTTTTTTTTCGTTCTCTCGTTCACGTGTTTTTCTGCCGGCCGTGATCGGAAAGTTGCAAGGGTAGTTCGTATAAATAATTATTTCCTCCGCTGTCACGGGTATCTTTTACTTTAATGAAATGGAATTTTATTGATATTTTTGTGGCATTTGCAATTCTGCTTAGCAAATGCTTGCGTAACGATGCCGCTTCTTCACAGCGAGACAGTATTTTTTTCCTCTTTTGTAGTTAACAAGAAAAAAACAAGCATCTCTGAAAACCTGATATAGTGGAATGGTAAATAAACAAAGACGGATACGCGTATTTGCTGACATCTCGGCAACCCCAAGCACAGTATTAAAGCCTATTCACTCGTTGCCTTGTCAAATTTCGTATTGATATATTCAGGACAACAGAAAATATTTCGGGCTTAATGGGCTCTTTTCGCCAAAAAAATTGGAAAGTTATGAGTCAACACTATACCATAATAGTTGAAACTAAGATATCATGATTATTATTTGATTGTCTCTACTCCTTTGAGTTCTTGATCGCTAATGCAATGACCTGATCGTACGCACACAAGAACTGAGAATTTTTTTAGGTATAATATTAAACAGTAGATGTTCTCACTTTCCCAGTTATTAATCCCAGTAGTATTAACTCATTTTTATTTAATGTAATTTAAAAAATGGTTTTTGTATATTACACCTAATAAAAAATTTACGCACACGTTTACCTCACAATATTAGATTCGCAAGTTATATAAAAAAAATATAAATATATTTTACTATATCTAACATAATTAAACCATTACTTTAAACTTATTTTATGTCATTAAAATATCTGTTGGTATTTTTTTATTAACAATGAATACTGTATTCTTGTTGTAAGGCATTTGATTGGTGAAGATCCATTATTATAATGATAAAAGTAACTTTGTATTTTGTCTTCACTTTGATTCAAAGTGAAGACAAAATAAAACAGTTACTTTTATGAATACTGTATCGTCGGTCATGCAATTTACTTCACGCCATTGTCAAATATATAAATGACAACGTTAATAGATAATGAAATAACAATTTTGTACACATTGCTTTCAGAAATTCAATATTTTTGACAGAGAGTACTTGGTGGAATTCCATTTTAATATTTTTGGCGAAATATTGGCTGGCGAAACATGTGGAAAATCACTCAAGTATTTTACTCAAAAATATTTACATTGTTTTCACATGATGTCTCCATTTTTTTCTGTTTATTTAGTATAAAAATCGGGATACTTACCTATAGTATTTCCAATAATAAATTTCCATTCCAAGCAATGCATAGCAAACTAGAAAAAGGCAGAGTCGCATAAAAAATCGTTACCTAATTACAAAGGGCACACAAACAAAAAAAAACCTCACCCTCACCCAGAGAGAGAGAGAGACCCCCTCCGCTAGAAAGACAGCGGCCGTCTGGGGTAGGCGGGGGAGGTCGGGGGGGCAAAAAGACACAACAGGGCGGAGGGGGCGCCCATAAAGGTGCGTAATGTGGTCCAGTGGAGCAGTGACTGGCGCACCGCCGCATCGATTAGCGCTGCAGCCGCCCCCGCCCGCCGCCGCCCTTCCGCGGATCAATCTCGAGGAATCGGCATTCAAATCTCGAACGCGGAAGACGCGCCCGCCCCGGGACCGGATGTGACTTTGGGCTGCCGACGCTTCCGGTCGCTCGCCGCTGACATCTGTTGGCGACTGCTGACATCGCTGCAATATCACCCGGCGAAAGCCTTTGTTCCAGGGACTATATTTCCACGTTTACACACGACACTTTATTAGCTTTATAAAAGCAAACACGAATATTTAAACTCACAAAAAAAAATGTTTCTAAATAGAGTTTCATACGTATATTTTTCCTGCATAAACTCAATATCGAAAATATAAAAACTATCACCTATGCCACATGTTGTAAACCCCACAATCTGCGCGCATGATCAGGGGATAGCCACACACCGAGAAGATAGAAAATTTTCCTGCTTTGCGAGATGCAGAAGATACAAATAAGCAGATAGTCCAAATCGATCGTTAGTGCGTTAGTGCGGCCGTGCTTGTTACGTATACGGCATTTGGTTTTTTTAAACGAAATAATTTGTAAAATATAATGTTTTTAGTTTTCTATCGCGACTCAGATCTTTCACGTACACAAGCAGGCAAACTAATCTCCACACCTCCAGACAGTTTTAATTATATAATTTTCTAATTTTGAACTATGTAAACTCAGAAGGGTTATACAATACAGCATTTTATAAGAACTCCTATTTAGTCTATCCACATATAGAGTTCACGTAAATTATTCTTGAATCAACATAAGAAAACCCATGAATATCTACTATACAACATAATTAATTTATTATGGCTGACTGTGGCAGTATTTGCATACAATGTGCAATTCGCATGAATATTAATTGTTACTATTTAAATAAATTTTATTTATCGAGTTGTCATTCTCGACTAAGATTCATCGTCAGAATTGTTCGAATGACAGACTCCATTAAGCCCGCCTGCATGCCCGACTGCAAACAATTACCACTGAAACGAGTACCTGCGCATTTACATTTGATAGAAAATTTGCATTGTGCAATAATGCTAAGTGCATTATTGATTACTGCAATACCAAACCACCTGTTATTAACATCACATCCTTAAGGCTTTGTCTTCCAGATGTATCTGCATGCGATTTCGTATTATCGGGTATTTTATTTACCATTTTTAGAAGTCTGTTTTTAGAAGCGTGACATATTTTCAAGTAGCCAGTATATGCTGTACTTCTTATATGGCAACAGGCTCATCACATTATTTAAAATAGTTGAAAATTTATAAAATTAGTATACACAACCGTTGTGCTTTGCAAATATTCAACAATCACATCATATGGATATGCATAACAAAATGAAATCGCTGTTTATGTAGTCTTAGCATAGCAAATGACCAAAAATATAGCAAATTAACGTCAAGATAAAAGTAGTCATAGATTAAATGATTAGCGCAACAAATAAAAATAATGCAATTCATATTTTCATGTAATATGTTGCTGACATCTGACAAAAAAGTTTCAAGCTAATTTTCAATTCAGCCATAAGTTTTATCGCGTTTTCTTTTAATTTGATATAATTTTATTTTATTTTATGGGGCAGAATTTTCTCTTCAGAATATTTTAGATTTTAACTAGACAAGGCAATATTGTGACAACTTTTTAAGAAACATTAATTCCTCGCAAAGTTTATTTAAATTTTTAATTTAGCATGATTTATAGCGGGGGCGCCTTCATAAATAATTGAATTTCCCCGAAACAATACACGTCGTATCAAAAACATGAGTGAACTAACGGCCTTTAATTTTCTTTTCTTCCAGCCTCATAAAGCACTCACACAACAATGCGCCCTTTTACAACCCTTAAATTTTAATAAAACAAACAGTGGTGCCTCCCTCGGCCGCGGGTCCGGCGGGGTGGTGCTGCGAACCTAATTCATACTCGCATTATTCCCTCCCCCCACCCGAACGTCCCTTCGGCCGGCAATAAATTAAAATACCCTTAAAACACAAAACATTTCGCGTCACACGCCCTAGAGATAAGGTGCCTCTCCCTGGCTTCGTCCGCCCCCTCCCCCTGGTGCGTAGCTGGGGTGCAACCTGCGGTAAATGGGAAATAGTTATCTGCTTATTATAATGCAGCTCCGTGCATCTATCTTGCTCATCGATCGACGTTATTGCAGTTTATGATGAACTTTATGCTTTCTCCGAGCCGACTCCCCAACGAGCATTCTATTTTGTGTTAATATTCATGAAATTCTGAATGTGCCGCATATCATATTACAGCCATTTTCATATATTATATTTTGTACTGTTTACTATACACAAGATATCAAATCTTTCATAAAAGTAACAAGCATATTTTTCACTATAGTTACAAACTGAATTATATTTATTTACCAAATTTAAACCAAAATCAAGAGACTAATTATTCAAACATGACTTGTCTATAAATTTTATATGCTACTATTTATTTATGTTTATTCTGAAGGTTCCACGAAAACTACACATTTACTGCTTTAGTTTTAAAATTATTAAAATACTGTGAAGCAACATTTCTTTAACATGGGAAACTAAAGCGAGGGGATGTAGCACTTCGAGCTCCCGCCGAGTCACACCCCCTCCCGCGGCACCCCTAGCAGAGCACGGGAGGTATTACGAGGTGTTTCTTTAGCTGAACCATAAAGTTCCCGTGGCTTATTATGATTTGCCAATGCCTCCTGACAGTTACTCCCGACTCGGCTGGTATTATATTCTCTCTAAATGTTATCGATGGCTTCCGACTTGCACTGCCTCCTCCACTCTCCGAGAGCTTTCCATAAAGTATCATATCTTCCTTCCGCGCCATCACCGCTCTGGCTCCGGGCGTTTTTTTCTTCAAGTTTTGTTTTAAACAATAATCGTAAATTATCTCCGACTCAATCCCGAAACCAGAAGCAGAAAAACCTCGTAATTTAATAAGTTTTTTTCTTAATCGAAGACTGGCTTTGAGCCACCTACGCACTTTAATATTTAATTAACGCAATATTTCAGAAGAACCTTTTTTTTGCTTTTTTAGAAGCGTACTTGGTTTGATGCTTAACTCTAAAGTTTAAACAGTTTTATTTACAATTATACTAAATTAATATTTATTTTTGACAGAATGTGCTTTGTGAAATTCCATTATAATATCTTTCGTGATGTTTCCTGGTTTTATTTTTTTACGCAACTATTTTAAAATAATTCAATTGAGTATATGAGTATATTTGTAATCATTTTCTCAATTAATATTTGTGTCCATACATGAGATGTCGTACCGGGCAGCATCAAGTCATCACACTCTATATTCTGAGTCAGATGAGTTGAAGCCAACTCAAGTAAATTTCTTTGTTTAATGCTACTTACTATACATTTCTTCATCAAAACATGACCTACAAATTTTTGTATATATAAGTAACTAATAAACTAAAAATAATAATTAAATTTGACTGTAAGTTTACCTTCGTGTTGTAGATTGTTTTTGAGTTTTAATAAGTGCTGTTACTTTTAAATGCACGATGAAAATGCTTAGTGGTTTGGTCCTAAAAACGTTAAGTCGCTGTTATCTAAAACATCAGGTATTCCATAGTGGATGGTTGGCGCGTAGTTATAAACATGTTCTATTCCAGCCTTATCCTTGGTAATGATAAGTTCAAGTTGTAATTTCTGGGGGACAGAATCAACGCCACATGCGCGCGGAATTAGCGTGGCTGGCATCATCGTACATCGCGGCGTTAGCAAGCAAAGATAATACCCGACCGCGCTATAAACATGGCGGAGGAGCGAGCATTCCGCTAATCCCCAAGTTATCATAAATTGTCACTTTATGACATCCGAAATGAGAGCAGCTCCTGGGAGGGGGGGCAGCGGGGCCGGGGCGGAGGGCGGCGGGGCGGAGGGGTGGCGGGGCGGCCGGGGGCGGCGAGCCGCAGGGGCGGCGGAGTCGGGGAAGATTACAGAGAATAGTTGTAAAAATCGGCTTAGGCGGGGTTGTTATTTTTATGTTTCAGATTTAATTAAATTTTAGATGTAACGTATTTTCGGAAAACTAAACAATCGAACGAAACACTAAAAACAAGAAAAATCGTTAATAAGTAAATGTAACTAAACCTAAGCTACTACTGTATAAATTTATTGAAAATATTTTGGTAAACGATTCATACACGAAACAATCAGTTGGTTACTCCTTTGCACACTCTATACTGTGCCAGAAATCTAACTTTACTTTAGTTTATTGTAATATCCACTGTGAACACCAATTCTTACGAAATGTTCGCTCTGTATCTCTATGCCTTAGCTTAAGCCCTACTTATCATATCGAGCATAATTAAGACAGACACTGAATACATAGTAACCCTCAGATCACATGCTCACGTATAAGATGAAGGGTTAGTAATGTGACCTGACCATAACCAACGTAAACATTTCATTTTGGTAAACCAATGCTATAATACATATTAATATGAATTAATACACGAAATGGTTAACCAGATATTTGGCGTCACTTATTATATAAAATATATTCATTCGATCCCAAATTTCATAACAAAAATATTTTTTTTTCATTTTTATTCTATTATTAGAAATTTATATAAAACATCTTTCTTAGTTCCATGATACAGAATTAATATTCATCAGATCACCACCACTAACCTTAACAAGGCACAATTTTATTGTTAATTTTTAATAAGAATATTCGTTAGGTTTTAGATATTTAATATATGCTTTTATATGAAACGTGAAATCACCCTGTATATTACGTAGATACTTGTTTTATGCTCTGTTTAAATCTATAATATACACTTTGAGTTCACTCGTATTAAAATACATGTGCATTTTAGTAAAAGTAAAGTGATTTACTAAAAGCAGTGCTACTTTTGTAAAAATATATCTGCGGTGATGCTCTTACTTTACTATACGACCTTAAATACAAAAGCAGGTTGCTATGATGTAAAACAACACGGTATTACTCAAAGGTGCTTTTTAATGGGGGGTGGGAGTAAAAAACTGGTGGTTTGGGGGCACGCAGGACGCTGGGGATCCCCGAGAACGGTTCACTTGTTATTCTTTAACGTTCCACTCCCACCTATGCTCCCCCGGACTAGTTATCAGATGACGTCTGATTAGGGTCCCTCATATTATTTATTAGTTGATCTTTATTCGGGGTAATAATGAAGGCTGTATTTTATTTACGATTACACGACTTTAATTATATTTTTAATGTGTTGTACTTTTGGCTTTAAAGTATAATTATATTATGAACATTAATAATATTTCCTATGATTCTATTTACCACTTGGGATTTTATAAATATTAAATCGCACCCTAGTTAGCATTTTTAATTCCTTCGTTTCTGCTTAAATACTAATGTCATTATCAATAAATAATGTTAATATGTTATCCTAATGTATGTGATTTTGAGTAAACCACTCCATAAGGAATACAAATTTATTTTTAACAAATATTTATTAAATATCATATTTTTGACAGAAATTCAATTATGATATTTTTTTATTTTAAAATAAATATTTTTAGCAATAGTTTCACCAAGTTTCTATAATGGTAATCAAACCGAAAGGTATAAATTTTTAATTATTTTTTTAAATAAAATACATTTAATACTTTAAATAATATCTAAAATACTTGAGTGATTTTTCCACGTATAGATTTTTATTGGTGACCGGTTTCGCCAACCTTTCACGTTGGCATTATCAAACAGAGATAATGTTTGATAATGCCAACGTGAGATAATAGTTGCCGATTCCGGTCACCAATAAAAATCACTGAAGTATTTTACTTATTATTTAAAATATTAAAATGGAATTCCACCCAGTACTCTCTGTCAAAAATATTGAATTTCGAAAGTAGATTTATTTATTAAATATTTTGTATTCTGATAAATAATACAGCTTTACGCGAGGGATACGTTCCGGAAAAAATTTCGTTAAGTGAAATTCGCGTATATCGGTGTTTACGATTAAACATACATACATAGTCAAAACCTAATACAAAAAAATACGAATCATTTGCATCAATCACTTTAATTCTAAGAACACTTTATGCAGTATTACATGTTATTTTTACTGAAAAATCTATTGTCTTTGGGTAGCGTTTCTTTTACGTTCTTGTAAAATACGTTCATAACACACAACGCCGTTTTTAATTGTAAAGAGAAGTCAATGACTACATTGTGTTTATACACATTCTTAAAATAAAAAATTCGCGTAATGCGAAGCATTTTAACGCGAAATTTGAAATTCGCGTTATAGTGAAACCGCGCATAACGCGGTCGCGTAAAGCGGGGTATTACTGTATATTCTTATATCTAAACAACGCTTTGACGCTAAAACGTATCTACCGAAAACCGAAAAACACATGTACGCTATAAACCCCACAACCTGCGCGCAAATAAAAATATACTATATTGTAACTAAAAAGTAATGTTTAATGTTTTATTTTTTGACGCTTTTGGCTAGTGTAGAGGGCTTCAAGCGGCTTTAATACCGCGCAAAGCGGGGTATTACTGTATATATATATTCTGTAACCACGAATAGGGCTTCATTTTCAATTTGTCAAGATTCAAACAACACCGATAATCACACGTCACGCTCCAATTTCAATCGCCGCGGCGCCGCAAAGAATTGACAAAAGACAGGAAAGCACAACACGGCGAGGCCCATCTGCGCTTGTCTTTGCGGGGTTTCAATTAGGCCCCGCTGCACCGCACCCCACCCAACCCCCTCCTAGGCGTATTCAATCAATTTTTGATGGCAAAAAATAATGACGCGTCAATGCCCGGGGGTGGGGGCGGGGGCGGGGGCGGCACGTACGGGACTTACCGCCATTGGAAACAATTACTTTTTTCTCGCGCAAAGATGATGGATTAAACAACACCTGTCTTAAACGGGGAATTGTTCAATTTGGCGGCGTCGCTAGCGATTGACAACAGTTTATAAATATATATTCCGTGTTTATCGTGTATTATTCTCAAACTGTATAGAACATTTACAAGTAAAATTAGATACCAGAGTGCGACTATACCTTCACAAATCGGAGGGGTGTCATCGACTTACACGTCCAAGAGACGCGCACTCCGTTCTCGTCTATATAACAATACTTTAGACAAGAGTAGATTTGATTTTTTAACACACGCAAAATTAGACTAAACACGCTTACATTATTTAAAACAATAATTATTTTTTTGATTTTTCCACGGTGACCGGTTTTGCTAACCTATCTTGCAAAATCACACATGGAAAATTCTCGAAAGAATATTTACATATTTATTTAAATTTAAATGATTTGATTCAATAAATTAAATCATATTTTACTCATTGAAAATTAAAATACTGAACAAGCTATTAAATTTTAGTTGTATACAATATTAATTTATTTAATGCGACAACAAATAATATTTTAGTGGTGTATTGTTATATTTTTTTAAATTATTAAAATGAACCATTTAGATTCAATATATTCGTATTGATTATGATTTCTTTATGGTTTATTTTACATTTAATTTTTTTTTTTTTGTAGATAAGCGCTTAGTTTCATTTAAAGATGTGAATATTAAATAAAACAGGGGAAAAAAAGCTCAAACTTTTTACTTTTATAAAATGTACCAATTGGTTATATTTTTCCGGGGTTTTCGACGCCTCCTTTTTCCCAGCATCTATCGTTCACCTCTTCGGAAATTAGCGTCGGCTTGACGAACAGGAAATTGGTTACATCAGTCGACATTTCCAATTTTTCACACATTATTTCAGACGAGCTGTTATTTTCTAATAACTCCCCAAGCCGCGCCCCTCGCGCCTTGCGGCGGAAAATTCCCTTCGAAATAAAATACACATTCTTTAATACTCAGAAAATATTAAGCGATCGATGGCTTGACGGAATTTCATAATAATGACGTATTACCTTCGGATGATTTTATTTGGAAAACTATATTGAAATTTGAACAAAGTTTAAATATTAAGATATTTTTTCATTAAATCACAATATTATACTTACTATTTATTAGAATAAAAAGGATATGCATCATTTTTAAAAAAAAAAAATTTTTAAGGAAAAAACAAACAAAGTTATTAGATTAGGTTTTACTCAATTAATATTTCACGCAGGAAACCTTATAATGTTTCATTTATTTTAAATATATTTTTGCATATATTTTTTAATCAAAGTATTAGTAAAAAATGCGATTAATTACGCGCCGTCAATAAATTCTCATATTTAAGTTATCTCACACAGAAGCGAGATCACGTAAGCTCGCATTTGAATAATCACTTTCCATCGAAGCTTCCAATTAAAACTGGCTGCGACCTTGAGCGTGACCTCAAAATAAAATTTAAAAAAAAAACGCACAAATACACGAACAAGGGGGGAGGCATAAATCACTCAGAAGGTACGTTAAAAATCATGGATAATAAATCACAGGTGGATGCAAGGATTGTAACACCTCGGCCGGCGTAATCCTGCCTTAATCTCGACGCACCGCCGGTAAGGGCACATTCAAATTAAGATGCGAGATTAAACCCCCGCACAATGGTTGATTCCGCTGTGAGTACATAAATTCATAACTTATCTTCGGATCTGTGATTCTTCGTGTGTTGCGTCCCGTCCCCGAGCGACTCGGGCCGCAAGGTGTGATCCGCCTTTATAGCTTATTGCCGGGCAACCGGCCGTTTTATGCTTTTGTTTTGATTGATCGTAATAATAGTATTTATTTTTTTGTGTGATCTTTTTTTTATGTCGAAGTGTATTAGATTATACTGTTTATTATTTTCTTTAATAATTAATCTTAGGAATCTTCTAAAAAGCGACGAGGCTCGTAGTATAGTAGTAATATGAATTAGGCTTAATCGTAATGCGGATTCGTCAGTTCATTCTTTGAATGAAATTTATTCTTTTAGACATCGCGTGTTTCAATACATTTTATTTATAGATTATAATATAAGTATTAAATAGTAAGTGAGTTATAACTACAAGTAATATTATAAAACTCTAAATCGAATATAATTATGTATTATAACATCTTCGCAGTGTTTAGCATAAACTTGCGTCATACCTGTAAATAAATTGAGCCCTTGCCTCGTAAATAAAGTATGTAGTCACGACTTCAACACTTACACATGAAAATAATTAAATAAATTCTCAATTTACACACTTTAGTTAGTCACAAGTACATGGTTTAAAAAGCCATATTTTATATTCATATATGAAAATCATCTATGCCATTTTTTTATACAAATAATAATTTAATTTTTTTTAAAAATAAATACACTGAAGATAAAAAGTATTTTTACGCATGCACAGTGTGTGAATTACAAAAAATAACTATAGTTAATTAGAATCCATCAATTAAACGGATAGAGACTTTTCCGATTTTCATCAGGCTATCCGCACACGCTGCGATACTGGTCGGTACGGACGGTAACTGGTCAACAGAATCCTCTTTTGCGTTGTATTAAAGCATAGTAAAAAAATAACAAAATAATAGGATTCTACTAGCAAATCGCCGTTTGGTTGTCGGACGTGTAGCAGCGTGTGCAGGCAGCTTAAATAGTTGACGCAAACACACTGGCTGCTAGGATGTCCCGGCCGCCCGCTCCGAGCTCGTCCTCCGCGCCGTCTCCGGCCCGGTGATCGGTCAATCATGTTTCATTAGTGGCCGAGGTTTGCGGCGGGGGCAGGGGCGGGGGCAGGGGCGGGGGGGCACGGGGCGGGGGGCATGGGGCGGGGGGCTGCGGGGCGAGGGGCTGTGGGGCTTACGGGCCGATTGCCACACCTGAGGATGTCTTCGTTAGGCCGCCCCGGCTTGATTGATTTGTTCGCCAACAAAAAATGCGAAATAATTACAACCTTGGACGACGAGGCGAAGACAATCGCGTATAAGCCTATAATTAATTTAAATATTTTTTTATATATATTGTATGTCAATATAATGAAAGAGTATATTTGATATAAATATATTATCGGTGCTGCGTATTGATAACCGAGTAGTTCATGCCTATAAGCTTATGCATAGCACTTTTTCTAGAGTGCTGTAATTCACTGAGTAAAGTTTTACTGCGGTAATCTGATATGTATTATTAAGATTTTTTTTATTCAGAGAGCTTTTATTGATCAAATCAATAAAAAAAAATCATCGTGTGCATATTTTTCATTCGCAGATATTTTTTTGCGATTTCGCCTGTAATTGAACGGTGTCGTCTTGAAATCAATGGTAGTGTCCATGAGATGTGTTAAAAGTTGTTTTTGTTTTTTATTCAATAATGATTTTCAATAAATTATATTAGAATACGAGAGACGGAGCAGCTCGTGTTGGAGCTTGTCGAGGTAGCGCGCCCCGCCGGAGGCAGCTTGTCCAGCGGGCGATTAGCGCTGACCACCGCTATCTCCCTTGCGGTCTGCCTTCCGAGATCCAGCGCGAAAGAGAGGGACGTAATGAATCAATCATCCCCCCGAGACGAATTCATATATGCGATCCTGATACCTCTAATTAGTTTCACACGTGGAAAACTTTGCTGTTGTTTATTAGTCGGCAAAATGGCGGCCCCGTTGTGGAAATTATGCATTCTGATATCGTTTTATTGCCTGAGAGTAATTAGCGGTGACATTTTTGATAATTTATAAATTAATTGATTCGGGTATTAATCTAAATTGTGTCTTTAAAATAGCGGGATTTTCAATTTATGATCATTACTCATTGCTTTTCAGTTTCAATTTTTCTATTTTTATGTCAAATTATCATATAATTTAAAATAAAAATTGAATATCTGTGAGCTTCGGAAAGTTTTTCCATCTATTATAAGTATAATAGTAATTTAGGACACCACTGAATAGCTCACTTAAAATAAGCTATAAACGTATGAACATTTTAGAAGTCTAAATAAATCTATCATCTAATTACGATACGTATAAAATATAGGTTTATATAAAATTTAGTTTTTAGAGCAGGGACAGTATCAAGTATGTTTATTATGCTTAATTACACTAAAGGGTCTTTAATTTATTTTGTTTCGGTAACAGATATACTTTATGTTTCACTTTTAAAATCATCAAATCGGTACACCTTTAATATACATTGAGAAACTAACAAGTTAGAACGAGTCTTTTTTTATTGTAAAATATGGCCAGGCGGTTATTTTGATTAATGCTGCCGGTTAAAAAACCAGTGAATATTAAACCCACATACAAACCAAAATGATGAGTATTCATATTTTATATATACTTAAAACTATTAACTGAATCCCTTAAATGAGTAGTGCATTACTATCATTAAAATGTTTTTCATGAACTTAACTAATAGTAACTCCTAAAATTAACTTCAAGCTATTGTACACAATATAAATTATCTCCCATAACTGCACGACACTATAGTTTCACATACGATCGAGCCTCAATACGCGGTGTGTTTGCAAGTTACTCGCAAATTTTTGTCAACTCAAATTACACCTGCGAGGATGTTCACCTCTCGAGATTATAAAGCGAGCCATCAGTTATATTTGGCCGCCCATTTGTACCTGATGCTCGGTGCTCTCCCCGCGGAGATGCATATCACCTGAGATAACGAATCGGTGCGACGTCAAGTCGCCGGGCCCGGCCGCCGTGCGCTACGGGGACTCATCTTTTTGGTCAGTATATCAACTCGATGTTGAGTTATGCGTTAGGAGCTTAAGTCCTTTCAAGCTCACTTTACACGATTTCGAACATTAATTTTCTTGCCCCGTGAGATAAGCGTGTGGAAAAAAAACGCCATTTTGTACCATTAATCTACCTGCGTGGACGATTAATGTTATTTGAGAATATATGAAATCGTACCTGTAATTTTGTAGTTTATTGATTATTCAATTTATATCATTCAAAAATGTTATTATTGATAATCGTTTATTCCGATCTGTAAAAAAAAACTATTATTTATTAAGGATATACGTATTAATATATAGTATAAATATTCGTATTAAACACTATTTGAAAATCAACTATAATAAACATCAATCACAACCACAATACTCTAAGAATAAAAATATGCATTCAGTGCTGTTTCACATTATAATCAATGCCATTTTCTGGTCAAAAGCCATTTTCTGGTCAATAGTCAAGAGTCAGATCGGAAATACTGTGCTAATTTATTTGAAAGCTACTCTCCATAGACAATTTCTATTTGATGCAGTACGTGAATTTTTGTGTATTTCTTTCACCTATAGAAGCTTCAAAATCTTTATGTGATTACAAATAATCGATCGCGTCTATTTTTTATTTGGTGAGGATTGCATGTGTATATTGTGCACGCAAAAGGTATTGATAGCTTACAATAAAAGCAAGGTTTCGAGTTTTGAACAATACATTGCAAACAATGTGTTACACCTGGCTCAGCCAATCCGCGACAGGTAAACAGTACCGCCTAACCCTTTTCCAAAAGGTAATCCATCAGCGGCGGTCCTCATACCTACAGCGAGCAAAATGGCGTCCATCACACTCGGCTCCTGACAGCGAAGAGGCTCGGAGCCGAACAATCGCCCGTCAAGTCTCACCTGACGCATCTCCGCGCCGCTCGCCCATTGGTCGGAGATCCTCTGGAGCGGCAAGGTAACGTGGCCATAGGCCCGCCAGCCAAACGCCGCTTAATCACGATGCATGTATAGAGACGCTCACGAATGTCCCGCCAGGCTCTCGAGACTTAATGATCTTCGGAGAGAAGTCATCAATCATGCTGATGTGTGGGGATTGGGCGATGGTCTCGCGATGATTTTGTTTAATGGCTTGGGAGGGATTTGGTGCACACGTATACGACTTTACATAACACTATATGGGTCAGTTTGTATTGATTATATACCGTGTGTTATATTTCAACTTCGATCTTTGGAAACGTGTCATTAATAATGTGGTATTATTATATTTATTTGAAAGTGATTGAGTACACTATTTATAAGTATACACTTGTGTATGTTACTATATGGATCGGTTTGTCTTAGTCATTAATAAGTTTTAGATTTCAACATTGATATTTTGAAATGCATACTTAGTCTCACATTAGATGTTTGTATGGATGGACAAAAATTACATAATTTATTCATACAAAAGGTATTTGATGTACTCGTGTAGAAATTCGTAATAGTAGCTATCGATACGCTGAGAGCATTGAGATGGAAACTAAAATCATACCAAGCTACTAATACTTTTAAAATTCAACTCCAAGGATACATTACCTTTATTAGATACAATATACGTGTATTTTAAACTGCATATTTAAATATTAGAATACATATATATATATATATATATATATATATATATATATATATATATATGAGTCGACTTTAATCAAAGTAGTGTAATGCTTTTTAGCGCACTTTTTTTAATGTGAACATTGATTTTTGGATTGGAATGATCGATCATGTCGCTGTGTGGGGTTTGAATGATACACCCGAGGTGATTTTATTAAACAGTTTTGAAATTGATAAAGTGCACTTCTATTTTGATCCACATTTAAAAAAACATAATTATTAATTACAGTCGTTTTTGCATTTAGTTTCAATTTCATTTTAACTATCGACAAAGACGTGTGAATATGCAAACATGCACACATGTGAAAAAAGCAATTCAATCATATTACGCACAGCTACAAGAACCTTTCGCTTTTTTTTTGTAAGTATGATATAGTACGTGTATTCATAGGAACGATACCGTATTAAATAAACAATGTGCTATGAAATGGTTCATAATATAGACATATTAATTTTAAAAAAACTCAAATCTGTATGCCAGGCTACTAATTACAGATAAATGTATAATAAAATAAAACCAAGTGGTTTTTGAGACTACTTTAATTTCACTTGTAGCGAGAGCTCTTTTGCCGAACACGGTATCTTCAAGACTGGGTCTATACAGAAAAAAGCCAGCTTATACATAACAAATTCAACAGAAATACATATTGCTGTTAATATCATTTTCATGGGGTTTCACAGCACTCAATAGAAGCATTTTTCCACACAAATTTGTAATGTAGTATAATCTATGATTCATGTATTTCTGTTGAATTTGTTATGTAAAAGCTCGCTTTTTTCTGTATAGACTCAGTCTTGAAGATGCCGTGTTCGGCGAAAGAGCTCTCGCTACAAGTGAAATTAACGTAGTCTCCAAAACCATTTGGTTTTATTTTATTATAATAAAATGGAGTATTACAAAATAAATACCAGTTCCATTAACAGATAAATGTTTTAAATAAAAAGAAAAGGATAACGAGCTTTTGATTAATTTATAAGCGCACTTTGGGTGCACACCAGGTAACGAAATGCATTTTTTTGAATGGACACAGCCAGCTTTGGGGATCTCTCGAGGCGCAGCGTTGATGCAGTCGGGCACCTGACAGCCATGAGGCATGGGGCGATGCGCGCCTACCTGTTCCCATGGCGCAGCCCTGAGACGCTCTCGAGCAGCTGACAAATGCGGGGGCGGGCCACGCGGCCTCCCGCGGCCTGGCCCCGGCCTTATCCTGCCTCATTGTGGGGATCGCGGCCGCTCGCTCCTCTCCCCCCATCCATCACGGCGGTGGGAATAAATTATCCTCAGATGCGTCAGATAGAAATGTTTTTTTGAATGAATTCGTTACGACTATGCCTCTTCATCTTGGAATATGATTCCGAACGTTAAATATGACATTCTTCGGACCCGTAATATCTCAACAGCGCTTCGTTTTCTGGTACTTACATTGAGAGGCTCTATTACACATTCAATGCTTTGTCTTATAAAAAAATATATATATATTAAAATTCTACGGCTGTGTGTCCTTGCTACGCAAACTTGCGTGCAAGAGCTCATGCGATAGCATCCACCGCCGCCCAACAGACCGACCATCGGTCCTTCACCAATCTTCAAGTCTAGTCATCTAGTACCTATTTGAGGCAGTATTGAAGAGATCGAATGTTTATACATGTGTGTGACTTTGTTGTTAAAATTGCAGTATTATACTAATGAATGGAAGTAACAGAGCGTGTCTTCGTTATCAGAGAGCAAAAACTAAATGATTTTCTAGATAATCATCATAATCGAATAGTTTCAGGGCGACGTCGCCCCGCAATAATCACATTAGATTATCAGTGCGTCCCCAAATTGTTCCTCTGCACACCCGTGCATTGTGCCCGGAGTCGCCGCGGGCCGCAGTTCCAGGCCGGCTCAATCGCGGGCGCCGCCCTGGGAGCGATAAACTCCGACTTTAATTAGCCGCCCCCGCCCCGGGGTTGACAAGCCGCGAATTGGACCTCCGGCTGCTTGATAACACCTGCGTTATGGCTTGCGCTACCTGAACCCACTCGTCATACATTACCAACACCCTTATCAGCGTGCAGGCTGCTCAAGCAAAAATGCATTGCGTGCCGTATATACACAATTGTGCATTTTCAGATGTTTCACAAAACTCGTTTAAAATCCGATACACTTAAATATACAGTCTTATATAACACGTTTTATTATTATAGGTTATTATAAGTTGACCCTGGTTTACGGTTTCTATTTTTTGATTATCCTAACACGAATCACATAACATAACAGTTTACTGATTTGCTGCTTTTGTAAAATTATATAAGTTTTTTAGTTGTTACATCTTACTTTGTATTAAAAGCATTCACCAGCTGCGGTGCTTATATACAACTCACATTCTTAAATGTTGTTTTGAACTGTTACTTATTAATTAATCTTTTTATATAGTATCTATTAATTTAAGAAACTAGATGTTATCTAAATTTCTATCGCTTACATGAACTATAACTTGACCACAATAAAGATACTTATATAGACACTTAAGCACATAATTTTTTTCAAAAAACTCAAAGTACTGACAGCCGTATCATAACTCACTTGATTCCAATAACTAAATAGATACAAAATGCTCATTATACTAAATCAATTTTCACCAGATAATTATAACGCCTTTAAAAGCACGTACAGCGCGTTCACAATCGTGGCCGTCTCTCATGTTTTAAGAATACAAGATTTATCTCCGACGAGATACCTCGGGTCCCTTCCCACTGGTATTCCTATGAAAACACGGGGTCCACACGGAGCGCAGTGCGTCATGGGCTTAGTCAAAATTAGCCCGGAGTGAGTGATTGTGCTCGCTGGATTATAATATCGTAAAAAACTAGTTTGGAATATTCATTGGAATGTAACAATATTCATCACGCGGTTTCCTGTCACACCCACCGCCTTTGTCGTGATGTCTTAATACAACAATACTATTTATATCCTACCGACCAGGGGTGGTCAACGAAAATTATTATCAGTTGATTATTTTTGGAAAACTATTTCATTTCCCCAAGCTGACTTGATTTTAATAAATGTATGTAAGCTAAGTGATTTTGAAATCACTTTTTTTTAATGAGTGCACTTTTACTCGTGAAAATATTTAATACTCTTTTTTCCATTTGGCAAAGCATATATAGTAACTACACGGAAATATTGCAATTAAAACTTTTCTCTCAAAAAGTCAGTGTATTTTATTTTGAAATAACTTTTACATTGTGCTATTTAGATGCAACTTAATTTTTTTATTTACATTTTTTTACCGTTTCTCTAAACACCAGAAGTTTATTGAACTGATATGCGCTTTATTCGTACTTTTATAGCATGCATTATGTCTCAAAGACTTCTTCAAAGCTTCTATCTTAATCTATATTTTGTGAAGAAGAAACTTTAACCTGCTCGACTCTTCAATTGTTCAAAGATCCTTTCGGTGTTAATAATGCAATTACATTCAGATCAAGGGGCAAATATTATAGACATGCATCAAGTTGTGACATAAAGTTAATATTGCTTATTTTACTATATTAGAAAAAAAGATTAAAAACACTTTTATTGTATTGAATATTTATATCCATAAAAACAATTGTAAAAAAAAGTTTTATGAAACGGTATTCGAAATCAAATACTGGCCAACGTGCAGCCTTTGGTTTTTTATGAGAAGTTCTTTCTATGTTAATCAGGCTACTAAAGTGATATCAGCTATATTTTTTTTATTTGAAAAAATGTATTGTAAATATACTCGTATAACAAATGTATATTTATTTTTAAGTACTAAATCCACACAAACGAAAGGTATAAAAAGGATATGACAAAATAATAGACGTCCCCCATATGATTCGTTGGCCATGGTTTTGGGTTACATTACTCTCACAGCGTGGACACTTGAGGACGCACAGACAGTCAATGAACTGATGGGTATTTCTCAAAGTTCAATTCAAACTTAAATGTTCATTTTGCAAAATCTATTGCATTTTTAAACAATAATTTACTTTTAATATTGAAACCGCGAATTTAATTTGAGTTTAGTAGATTATATATTTCATAATAATAAAAATAAGCTTCATGTCCTCATTCAGTTGTTTCGCATTTTCAATAAAATACACCTGGGTTTTTATGGCGTGCAAAAATCTTTAAGTATTAATTACAAGATATATTATAAAATCAATCGTACATGATAAACTTTGATTTTGCAGGTTGTGTGTGGATAGATCTGAAGTCTGCAAAAACAACCAGTCAGATCATAGAATTGTAATTATAAGCACAAAATTAAGACAAAAACTATATTTTTTAATTAATTTTTTTTTTTCAGTTCTCTAGCAATCTAATTTTTTTAAACTTTTTTGGTCTTAACGTATTTAAAATAGATTTTTAATTTTTGTACGTTAAATATAGAGTCATGTTTAACATCACTATTTAATGCATTCGATGCTTTTCTTTGCTACATTTTGAGTGCAGTTTCCTTATCGTGTTTATTGAGAACACGGACGTCGGACAGTCCGTAACGTCGAGCATAGATGCGGGAACAAACAGAGAGGCAGGACGGAGAGAAGAGAGGAGCACATGAGATAAAGTTTAATAAAGTTTTTATTTCCATTTCAACAAAGGACAGCTCCGGGCATCATCGCCAGGTCACTGCAGCGCACCTCAGCGCAGGGCCGAATCGGGGATCATCAATTCATTTTTTTTTTATTTACCTGTAGAACTGACTTTTCCTTGGGGACGAAATATCTTGACTGATTACTAAATTTAGTCAAAATTATATGTCGACCTTTCAAAAGGAATATCAAAGGGTGAATATCAGATCTGGTTGTTTAGAGTAGACTAGTGAAAGTAGAGTAAGCATTACAACTGTGTAAAATGATGCGATCAAATGATATTTTAAATACGACCTGACTCAAACCTTTGACCATGACTCAAAATACCGATCTATAGTTTTCACAGTGGCTCTCATATCAGTCAAATCAATGAGTCAATCTCAGTCAATAACTTTATATTCTTATTAGAACAAAATCTTAAATAGTGTTCGTATTTTGTTACCTATTTAATTTCGTTATTCTGGTTACTGTTTATTTCAGTCAGTAGTTGATTAGTTGATATATATTTAATACTTGTAATTTTTCAATAATTCATCATTGCATAATTGCAATAATCTAAAGCAAGCATATTGCATTGTTGTAACTATTTAATTATTTTTTTATGGTTATTCATTAAATAAGTCTAGCAACTCTATTGTTTAAAACGTCACACAATAACAGAGTACAAATATTTGATCTATGCGTTTTTACTCATATTATCATCGCTGATAAGAGTATAAGTAAAATTTTTAAATATATTTCATAAATAGACATATGTATATAAACATCTCACTCACAAACAGTAATACATGCATCGAAGTAATCCTATGAAAAACATTTTTGAATACGTGATATCGGCATGCAGAAAACAATCTAGATAACAATCAAGCTCACTCATCACATAAATATTCTATAGAAAAAAAATCGTTTTTTTTTTTCAAAACATGTTTAATTACTCACTAGCTGCTTTTCGTGTATTCTGTCGGTGATTTTCAGCGGAACTTTTTGTGAAGAAATTCAATATTTTTGACAGAGAGTACTTGGTGGAATTCCATTTTAATATTTTTGAGTAAAATACCTGAGTGATTTTCCACATGTTCGTTTGATACTGTTTGATAATGTTCGATAATGCCAACGTGAAAAGTTGGCGAAACAGGTCACAAATAAAAACGAACATATGGAAAATCACTCAAAGAACTTTTTGTGTTAAGGGTCTTGCTACCTAACCTTGCATGGTGTCCATCTATTGTTTATTATTTAATTAACGTCCATTTTCAAGATGTAGAAAAATTGGATAAAATGACGACTTTTCAAAACCAAAGTTTGTTAAAGATTTTTTTTTTTTAATTTTTAAAATAATATATCGCACAGGGTTTATATAATAAATCTTTTAATTCCAATTGAAAAAAAGACTTTTAAATGTTTAGGACTCTTAGAACAGGGACATGACGAATCTCCAAATTCCTACACTTGAATCGGAAAAACACATATTTATCATATTAAATGTAAATTTACAAGAAATAAAAATATATCATATTCGGAAGAAGGGATGTAACTAGATTTTTGCATTTAATTTTTTTTGATTGGTGCCGTCGATTTTTCGTAAAACGGACCAGAAAATGATGGGACTTGGGCCCTTGAAAACTGCAAGTAATAGAGTCAGTGTGGTAGATCTGACATGGTCCTGGCGCTCCCGCCCTGGCTCGGGCCGACACTTAGCCGCGGGCGGGGAGGGGGGCCCAGACGGACAGGCGAGGGCGAGGGCGGGGGCGGGGGCGGGGGCGAGGGCGGGCGGGGGCGGATCGATGCGGAGCCCCGTTATTCGGACGACACCCCTGCCAGCCCCGGCCCTGACGCAGGAGACGCCGCTGTCCGCCTGACATCTAGCGACCGGTCTTCCAACCTGCGCTCCACTATCACTCCAAACTTAACACGTTGACTGCCAAGCGGATTTTCGTAAAATGTCCAAAAATTGTTTTCACGTTTTTAGATTTAATTTAATACAATGGGTCGAAATACAATTATTTCATTTGTTTTGAGATATTTTTATCGGCCATATAATTATATATTTATAGGGCCGTGTCGGCCATGTTCAATAGTAGTTTAATACAGGGCGCATGGCCGACGTGCAGAATGACAAGCTAAAGTCAGGTATGTCGTCGCTATGTGTCGGCCACCGGTGGCCGACGCGGCCCAATTGGAATACCTGCGTGTCGGCCACCGGTGGCTGACACGGCAGTCAACGTGTCAAGGGCCTAAGTCACATACTCGTTTTTTTTTAATCATTTTTTAGTCCGTTTTGCGAAAAATCGACTGCACCGATCAAAAAAAAATTGAACGCAAAAAGTTAGATACATCCCTCAAATAAATTAGTAAATTTATTTTTAATATCATAAATATGTGTTTTTCTGTAGGAATTTGAAGATTCGTCATGTCCCTGATCTAAGAGATCTAAACATTTAAAAGCCTTTTTTTCAATTGGAATTAAAATATAAAATATAAACCCTGTGCGATTTATTATTTTAAATAAAAAAAAAAAATCTTTAACAAACTTTGGTTTTGAAAGTCGTCATTTTATCAAATTTTTTAACATCTTCAAGATTTTATTTTACCCTGAAAATGGACGTTAATGAAATAATAAAAAATAGATAAATATAATTTTTAAGTTTTTTCGACATAGAAAAATAAAGTGACAATTAAATTAATTAAATGATACGATTTCGCCCGGTAAAACGGTCCTTTTTTTGTGGCAGACGGGGGATGGACACCAAGCAAGGTTAGGTAGTCAATGTTTGATAATATTGTTTTTTTTTTACTCTTTATAAGCTTGTGCAATATGTGACAATGATACTATGTCAACCAATCGAGCATATTACTCCGATTAATTTAAATAAACTATTTTTGTCCTGGCTAGTATTTGATCCGGTAATTTTTATTTTTTGTAAATTCTAGATGCAAGTACATTAGGTGATATTAATTTCTTATTCTGCATATGTGTTCTTCAAGATTCTCATATTAAATTTCTGAATACTTCGAATACCCTTGTGCGTGTAGTGTTATGAAAATATTGCATAGCTGCACATCGCTATGCACTCGAGTGACGTATGTGTTGCATTCAAACCGAACGTGTTAGGTACTAATAGCCTAATAATTCAACAAGCAAAATTTTAATACCAAACTAAAAAAAATATTTTACAAATAAACACTGCTAACGTTTTAAAGTAAAGACGTGTCGTAATTTATCAGACAGATTTGGTCAGAAACGACAAGCACAAAAAAAACATGTTTTTTTATAGTTTAGTTTAAAATATTATATCAATTTTTATTATTTATTTTTACATTATATAAGGTTTCTAGACCTATATATTCTTACCTCAGACTTAATCTCTATGGTTTCAATAAGCCGTATAAGCGTACACACTCAGACCATCGCAATTCTTGTTTTCTATGTAAATTCGTTTTTTGTACGTGACGCATATCTGGAATGTAAAAATGGCTAAAAGAATCTAATATAAAGTTACGTCTCGTCAAATCCCTATATTATAAAAAAATATATAGTGGCTTATAAAAATATTATAAGACGGTATGCTCATCTCTTGGTGCACGATTGTCGTGCGTTTAATACGTCATAAAAGGCCATCGTTGTCTACTCGTAATGATCATTTATTTATATATAAAAATTTCACATTTTAGTTCTCAATTGACATGTCTTTTTTTAAATATATCTACACAATCGTCAGCGTAATTATTTTTTGAGAATTCAAGCCAATAAGGTGTAAAAAAAAAACCACTATTTAGTTTAATATACGAGGGTGGTTTGTCAGTGACTTTTTGAATAAAAGATATTTTTTTCGGCGAATAAGGTTTTATTGATCAACATAGTCTCCATTTAGCTCGATACATTGAGTCCACCGTTTTTCCAATTTTTTTATTCCTTCCAAATAATAGGTTTTCTCAGGTCCCTCAAAATAGGCGTGTGTTTCAGTGATGATCTTTTCATTGAACCCAAATCTCTTACCGCCCATCCATTTCTTCAGGTTTGGAAATAGGAAATAGTCGCAGGGGGCTAAATCTGGTGAATATGCGGGATGGGGTAGCAATTCGTAGCCCAATTCATGGAATTTCTCCATGGCGACTACACACGTGTGCACCCGTGCATTGCCCTGATGGAACAGCACTTTTTTCTTCGCCAAATGCGGTCGTTTCTGCTTCAAATCAATATCAAATCTGTCCAAAAGCTCTGAATAATATTTTCCGGTTATCGTTTTACCTTTTTGGAGGTAATCGATGTGAATGACACCGCGTGCATCCCAAAAAACTGTGGCCATGACCTTGTTGGCCGATAGACCCTTTATACTTTAAATAATTTTCTTTGCTTGGTTTAATATTTTTTAGTAAAATACTTGAGTGATTTTCCACGTGTTCGTTTTTATTTGTGACCGGTTTCGCCAATAATTCACGTTGTCATTATCAAACAGAGTGAGATTTTATATAATAATAAGCAATTAGGTAAACAATTGTTAGAGGGAGAGGTTGTTGGAAAGAGAGAAAGTGATTGTCAGGTGGTAAGGGCTAATGTGATTTTAATGTACCTGACAAGTGAAGGATTCTATATAATTGCAACTTTTTGTGAAATTTAGTGGCTTTGAGGTGTAGCAGCAGTTATCCTGTGTCGGGGTTTGTCCTGTAGTGTGTTTATCTGTAAATACAGGACAACTGCTGCTACGCCTCCAAACCCACTACTTTAAATAATTACCCCATTAATATAAAAACATTTGTTTACAAAAATTTCTTATTATTAAATAAAATCTCACTCCGTTTGATAATGCCAACGTGAAAGGTTGGCGAAACCGGTCACAAATAAAAACGAACATGTGGAAAATCACTCAAGTATTTTACTCAAAAATATTACAATGGAATTCCACCAAGTACTCAAAAATATTGAATTTCTTTGCTTATTTTATTCAAGATACAGAATTTCAAAACGACGTTGTAGACTAGGTCATACGCGCAACTTTTAAAAACAAATCTTTGAATGTCTCTTATTTTTCTTCAAGTTTATCGCATGCGTCGGAATAACCTGTGGGCTGGTATAATTCCCGAAAGACTTAAACCGCAACCTTCACAACACTCGTCATTAATTCGACGCAGGGAACCGACCGAGAGCATCGCGGGCCGAGCCGGCATCACAATTAATAATTAACCCATCGCATTATTGGATCGCATGTCGGGCCGCCGTACCGAGCATCTGCCTAATTAAAATATTCGTTCGCTCGCATATATCAAAACTACAGCGCGGGGTGCATTCTACCATTCCGACCCACCATTTGTATTCCGTCCGACTCTGGCATGTTTGAAATACACTTTTATTTATTAATACTTCGTAAAATAATTTTAAAAAGAGCCACACCGCGGTTAGATCTCAAAAACTGGGGGTGTGTCTGGTGATGATTATTTATTTATTAGTTTGCTGTCAGTGCTTTTTGATACTACCAAAAATTTTATTTACGACGTCTTCAATCAAAAATTTGTAAAATCCGCTCAAAACATCGTTGATCAGCTCTCGCTAGATGCGTATAGAAATTTTCAATGTATTTAATTTAACATTTACACATACACTGAATTTCAAATTTAACGTTGACTTCATTACTGTAAATTTAATATGCCCAATAAAACACACCTAATTAATATTAATTATCATGACGATATATCCTTGATTTATAAATGTTGGTGAAAAAATAATATTCAAATACAATTTTGGTGTAAATATATTAGAAAGTAATTTAAGTTTTATTGCTTGTATGGATTGTACGCCACTGCTACTCTATCAACCTTTTTACGAACTTCCTCTCTATTAACTACACCGTGCATTTATCTAATGTCTTTCTTTATACGTTTACTCTCAGACGCACATCAATAATCTAAAACTATTCGATTGAATCTTTATTAAAAAAAAAACATCAGCTTTGTGATTACATTTCTCTAATTATTTTCAGATTCACGACGCCTACCAATTTACTTATTTAATATGCTCTAGCATTAGATAATAGTTATTATGATTTCTCTCTCAAGGAAAAAATCTCTTCTTCAGACTTCATCAGAAGTGGGAGTTTTTTTCCACTAAAATCTCCTTTGTTTTCCATATTTCAGATTTATTAAAATATGTGAACGAACCAAACTATTTCACGAGTTGGGGAGCATAAGCGCAGGTAAATTCTCTTATCTGGGAAACATATTTTTCAGGTTTTCTTGTCCTTGGCATTAGGGATGTTAAAACGTGGTAACGGGGTAAGATTATGTATTTTCTATATTTATATAATTTTTTTTTTCAAAAGTTTTAGATTCAGTGTTTTATTTGCAATGCGTCATGTTTTAACACAGCGCTCACTGACAAAATCATTTCTCAATCACGAGCATTGATTGCATGAGCTCTGCAGACCTGCACTGCACCCATTGCGTTTCCAATCCGCGATCACTAAGTGCTTCCATAAATCCGCGCCCAGTACGAGAAGCGAGAACCCGTAAGCTGGAAGCGTCCTACCTTACTGGCTGTGCGTGATCGGAACAAAATATATACCCGAGCTATGTCCAAGCAATTTATATCTTCGTACGAAAAAACATTCGTAGTATCCTAGACATTTGGCTATTCAAATTTATTACATTAGACCAGTCTGTCGTGGATAAAAAAAAATTATATCAATTCGAAATCGTATCTGCATTCATTCAGTATACTTACTAACTCACGGCGTATTTGTCATTTAAAACTATATTTGATGATTTATAAGAATCTCAGAGATACTGAGAGATATATAATATTTCGATAATAAATTAATATGGTTCTTCTCATAAATATTTTGTTATAAACATGTATTTTTATGATAATTAAAATCCATCACTGAATAAATAATAATAACATCTAGAATAATCGAATAAAATCCCGCCGCGTCCTCGTAATCTTCATTTCAAATTGTTATTATTAACACTTCAACATGCATGTCTCCATAAACAACGTTCATAATGATCCGCCAATATATTTTATTATAAATGTGGAGTCGTAAATGTACGTGCACCCCCGCGGAGGTTCGACCTCTTGTATGACTTCACCCTCGCTGTGACCTTGCCCCTAAATATCTTGGATTTAATGACATGACCCACTTGACAAAATAATGCGTTGCCAACACGACGATTAAAATATAAATTTAAATTCAGTGTGAGATGGTGAAGTCATCTGGAGTTTCAGTTCAATACCCAGTCAATCTTTACACTAACCGAACCCTTCATACGTGCAAGAGTTCTTTGTATAATTTATTATTGCATACAAGTTTGTACTGAGTGCTTATTTGCATCAATTTTTAGTGACCGGGAGATTCGCACTGAATCCATGGCTACACACTTGTAAACATGAAAGCTGCATATACACATCGTGACACAATCGAATTTTGGCTTTTTACAAGAAAATTTTTGACATAATAAAATAAATATTAGTCGAATTTTGGATAATCAAAATTTGCATTATCCAATATGATGAATTTTGCGGACAGTCACGGTTCGGATAATCGGCTATGTGGAATATGAAAATAATATCAATTTATTTAAAGTAAATTATTTTTTCAATGAATTCGAATTCATTCGGTTGTGCCCATCGCTGATTCGCGGCGGCAGCGCCTTCGTAAATATCGCAGGGGGGCTTCAATCACGGGCCTCAACCTCCCGCCCGCCGCGGCAGAGGAACAACACGGCGCGCATTGTAATGCGGCCCCGTAAATTACAACAAATTGCATTCTGCCCGTCTGCAGTTATTACGGAGTCGGTTGCAGTTGCGTGAGCGGGTGCACTATTTCAGGCGCGACCCCCCGCCCGGCCGCGAACCCCACCCCCCGCGCCCCCGAAGGACGCGTCTCGCCCGATCGCTCAATTAGCGCCGCGACTCGAGTTGCGCCCGCCTCGAGTTGCGTCCTTACCTGCAAGACCACAAGGCCGCGTCGTATTATACATGGAAGTTTCAACAATCATATTCCACAATATGCGTTGACTTGTCTACTGTTTGAAGCTTCATTACGTACTGTAAATGCTGTGAACCACAGCATTTTTTATTTACTCGTTTTGAGATGCAAGTCACATTTCACATCAACCTTGCTATCTGATGTTTGTGGCTTTTTCGGCAGAACAGGAGAAGTGTGCAGTTGCGCATTTTGGACAAACCACGGGGCACTGAGTGCCCAGCGTAGTATCTTGTTTTGGATGACCTGGAGAGGTTTGCGCCTCTCTGGTGGGATGTATCCTCAGATGGGGCAGGCGTAGGTTAAGATTGGACGGATTGTGGTTTTCAGGAGGAGGATTTTATTGGAGGGAGAAAGTTTGCTCTTATTGCAAAGGAGTGGGGATAGAATTCCGGTTGCCGCTCTTGCTTTGCTGGCGATAATCTTGATGTGTGGGGTCCAGGAGAGTTTCCGGTCGAGGGTGAGTCCGAGGTACTTGACCGTTTTTCTCCAGGGTATTGGTGTGTTACATCAATCTTGCCTTTAAACAGTTTCGTTGATATACTTATTGAGTAAGAGGGGCCCTATGTAGCGGTCGGTGCATTGATGTCATACATCAATAAACCAAGGCTCATCTATGTCTGGTTTTGCAAACAACTGCGTAACATGCTAAGAATTGTCTCTGTTGAATAAAAAATATATAATGGCGGGCATAGTTTTTTAGTCACCATACATCGAAAAGATAACGATCTTATGTTTGTGTACATAAAATATACATATGTTTGTGTACATAAAGTTTCTTCTGTTATCAATATTGTACTAATATTAACGATTTGTTGAAAATAACAGACTTGCTTTTACAGCTATAAACATTCATAAAGTTCACATCTCCTCTAGAAAGGTCAGGCTTCTTGAATCTACGCTAATATAACACAAACAATATACTGCGTTTATGTTTGCTTTATTAATATCTGCGTTTGTAGATTGTATAGTATTCAGCAAATAAAAAAATTATACACAATAAATCACATTGAAATAAACCCTGGGTAATATAATAATGCCTTATGTATTATAATGAAGTTCCGCGTGTTAAGATACCTTATTAGAATATTGCATGTAATTTATTAGCCATAATAGTAGGTTTTCCATGACGCTAGATTCCTCGGATAGGAAGTTGCCTGTCTTGCATTTCACCGGCTGACGTTCGCGTGAATTATCATTTAAAACTTCAAACATAACTCCCTTCTTCACGAAATTGATAACATTCCAAACACGATGCCCAACTTCAGCCGAGGGCGAATGCAGGCGAACTCAGCCGCGACGCCATCCATGTGGGGCGCCGTGGCGTGTCACCCGGCCGACTCGTGCCACTTAATTATTTCGTCTTAAAGTATTCGCAAGTAGCTGCGAATGCGTAGGGCGGCGGGGGTGGGCGAAAACCACCCCCGGCGGGCGAGAAGTTTCCCGGAGCCGCCGTACCTGCGTCTACAATTAATTTAAGCTCTCATCATCAATCACGATCTTGTCTTTATCATCTCACGCGGGGCGTTGAAGCTCGAAACTTTATCGCCCGAAGGAGGGAGATTTATTATCACCTTATCTACTTATCAGTTTAAGTAACGGACTAACTTGTTTTGCAGGTAAACAGGGCCGCCATGCTAGGGCTGCCGCGGGGTGACGAAGACGAGGAGGACAACCACCTCTGCATCAAGTGCAACGCCACCATCATCGGACTTGACAATTATGTCAAGCACAGGAAGAACATGTGCGGCAAATCAAAGCGGTCTCTTAACATCAGCAACGATAGCCTCGATCAAATCAAAGCTGACGCTTCGAAAAGCCTTTCTGGTATAGATCCGTTTCAGGGAGATCAACAATACAATTTAGGCGCGGACGTTTTCTTTCAGTCTCTAGAACTACAAAGTAGTGTAAAGAAACCGACGCCCACTCTTGCGGCGACCACTATTCCATCAAGTGCCAAATCTAGTGCAGGCGTTTTAACGAGGCGAGCTACGGCAGCCATCTTAGCCACGACAGTGCTGACCAAACCTGAACCTTACAAAACATCGGAAGCGTCTTCTGATTTAGTCACCAATAAGAGAGGTGAAGACTGGATCGGCGGACATAACTTGAGTGTTGCGGGTACAGATGATAACCAAACCAAATTAATTAAAGCTGTCGCTAATATATGCGAAACTGCAAAAAAAGAACACACGCCGACATCTTTTAGTTTAATAGATGACTTTAAGCACGACGATGATTCAAACGAGGACTCAGATGACTCTGACGACATCGAAGATGATTTTCACTCGCAAACTGGAGGCAAGTGGAAGCCGCCTTCGACTCATACGGGAGGGAAATGGAAACCTACGTATACTTCTCGAGAAAGCACTAGCCATTGGCATTCCAACACCGCCATCACGCCAGAACCTGATCATGGTGACGATTCTGATGAAGAACACACCGGCGGAAAGTGGAAATCTTTTATGAGCCAATCCACCGAAGCGCTCACTAGAATTGATAAACTTCAAGAAATAGACGAGGATGAAGAAGACGCGTACATGCCTCCCCCGGGTCACACCAAAGGAAAGTGGATTCCTGGAGCCAAAGACGGTGGAACCAAGTCTGATAATAAAGCCCAAATCATGGACGCCACGGCAATTCACAAGGAAGGGGGCTCGGTTCAGTACTGGTGCGGCCCGTGCAACAGGCGCTTGGGGTCGAAAAACATATACGAGAGACACTTGGCATCCAACCTCCACATGAGAAGGACTTTACCCGAAAAAGAGCTCGAATATTCTGGAACTATTAAAACCAAAAAAGTAGAAGAGGATATGGATAAAAGAAAAAGCAAACCTTCTCTTTATCTAAATGATTCAATATACACCCAAAGCAAGCGTATTGCTAAACCTAAAAAGGAGCTGATCCCATTTATAGCATTTAAAAAGAAACGCGTAAGACGACCTACTTATGTTAACTGCGCCGTGTGTAAATCTAAAGTAAAGCCGTACCTCATGGGAAAACATCTGATTTCCCATTATCATTTCAGGAAAGGTAACCCTGACGACGTCGTGAACAAACTCCAAGTCCTTGACAATATCGAGAGAATAGTTCTTCAGTCTCCCTTCCAGTGCAGCCCCTGCAAATTTTACTTTAACTGGCAAATCGATTTTTTGGAGCACTGCCGCTCAGAAGGACACAAAACGTTGACTGAAAATCTTTCAGGTGTGTTCTGGTGCTCTTTCTGCAAGTTTGAATGTGCCGAGCTTTGCAACATGAACGCGCACCTCGTGGGACCCGACCACCAAGAAGTGACCGCCGCCATCAATAGATCCATGCCCATAGTGCTGAGAAAAAAGAGCATCATCAGCTGCACCCATTGCAAAAAAATCTTCAGGTATAACGTCCAGCTAAAACAGCACGGCAGGTCGCACTGCAGAGTCGTGACGTCCACCGCGACTGACGAGTACCAGGGTAAGAAGCATTGCTCGCAGTGTCGGTTCACTTGCAAGTCCCGCATAGGTCTCTCGCGGCACATTCTAAAAAGACACGGAAAAAAGCTGTACTATTGCTCGGCCTGCTCGTTGGAATTTTCTAGCTCTAAGGAGTGCCTCGTTCATAGAAACTCGCAGTCGCATCGGATAAAGGAAAAGGAGCACAGGAAGGAGAAAGGATTCGATGTCAAGGATTTATCTAAAGCGTGTCCACACTGCGATATTCCCAAACTAAACAATGTCATTGAACTTAAACGACATATACAAGCAAAACACAAGGACACTCATTCCAGGTATAAAGCTCTTATATTATTTTGAATAAAATGTCCAGTATGAATAATGTCTTATATTTAACATTCCATTGAGGCATTTCTTATAAATTTAATGATAATTAATTATATTCAAAGGATTAGCAATGCATTGCAATGTTTATTTTATTATTTTTTTAGCTGTCCCAAATGCGGCATGAAGTTCATCTTTCCCCAAGAAGTGACGTGGCATATCAGAAACAAAGCCTGTACTTTCAACAACGATTCTCTCCCGACGTACTCCGCGGGTCGCTTGTGGAACTGCCAGATATGCCCCTTCGTCTCGGCCTCTCACGCCGAGTGCATCTTCCACGAAGTCCTCCACGGCGAAGCCATCACGGAGTACGACGACATCCAGGGCGACAAAAAGGAGAAGTCCGCTGTTAAGTACGCGTGCCCCATCTGCCATCGCCTGTTCCTCAAGCCGTCGCTGCGCTGCCACCTCAGGCAGCACACCAAGGAGCGCCCCTACTCCTGCAGAGCTTGCGGGGCGTCCTTCTCCAGGAAGGCCACCCTGGTATCGCACACCAAGAACATCCACACGCTTCGCGTCAAGCCAGATGAGCAGCAGCCCGTGAAGAAGGAAGAAGCACTCGCGGAGGCCCCCAAGCGCTTCCTCTGCTCGGCGTGCGGCGCGGCCTTCGCAAAAAAGTAAGTGTTCATTTTTATAACGCGAGAAGGGACGCGTCCGATTAGACATTTTATCTGCGGTGCCGCCAGCGCGCGTTATTAATATGACGGGTCACCGCGATATTTACGACCGGGCGGAGGACGTTTAAATCCGCGACGCGATAAACCGTCACCGGCGCGGGAGACTGCCGCACTTCTGTTAGTCGTTAACTCCCGCACACTCGGTTATTCCTCTCGCATGTTTTGACCATTATGCACCTGAAGGAATCGGGCACGGAATTAGCCGAGGCGCGGTAAGCGGCCATCCGCGGGGGGATTACGTGTCGGATGTCCCGACAGGCTCGGCCCGCGCGCCCGAGACCGATGCGTCGCCTTTTCTTTGTGTAATGCGCGGATTACGCCGGCTCGGGTGTGACCTCGCCTTATAAATTATGGTCGTTAAGTTCGACTGCGATATTTGTTGGAACGTCCTGAATATTACTCATCGATGTTTACTTGATAAATAAATGTTTAGACTCTTGGATCTCGCGTCATTCGATGTAATATATGCTTTATATTACGCCCAGTCTGCGGAGAATATCCGTACCGCATAAAAACGTTTCATACAAAGCTATGCATATTTTCATGCTAAAATAATAATTTATATTTACTAATATATGATAAGACCATTTTTTCACACATTGAATACGATTTCAAAGAATCTCTCAGAAAAATATAATTGTGACTTGTGTAGGATACGAACCTATGTATTTGTATGTGATATATGCCTGTAAACGTAATTAAAACGCACTTAATTGGTGTTCAATCCACAAAATAGACATATAATTTATATTGAATTAATCTGAAACAGGCATAAGCCTGATAACGTGGGTTTGGTATTCGTGACTGGAATCGAACTGGGAAACACAGCAAAGCCAATGAATTATTTATCACTTATCACCAATGATAATCAAAGTTTCCTGGAACACTAATTAAATATCAGCACAAAAACACCCTCATCATTCCAGAACATGTGCAAATACCAAAGGCGTAATATAACGTTACTATTTTTTTTTTATTTCCTTGACTGGTTATGCAGGCTATAAGGCATTTATATGCCTTATTGGTATTTATGACTGTTCGACTCTTCAACATGAAAACAGAAATTCCTCGCCGAAACTTTAGGGGTGTTCTCTATGGAAGCCTCTCCTCTCGAATGTATTATTCCTCCCCGTCTGTTAAGCATCGAGGTGGACGCAGTCCCGGCACCAACCCCCACCACTCCTCATGCAGTCCCTCCCCCCACCCTCCCTCCCTGTTGCGTGTCTCCAACTTTAATGTTGGTTTATGAAGAACGCAGCGCATCGCGGACTGCTGATTTTGTATGCAAATGTGGAAGGAGCCGCGCGGGTCAAGAACTCCGAAGACAGGGCTGAACGGGACTTGATTATAATAAAAAAAAAAACATTAATATATAAATTCATTCATTTTTCACACAAATTTTATTTCAAGAAAACAAACAAAAATATATTTTTTGAAATAATCGTTTCTAATAGATTTAACCGAATAATCGATTAAACCAAATAATGATAGACTAGATTTCAGAATGTATTCAATAATATACGAAGCTAATCATATGTAAATTTTTTCTCTTACACGGCAAGATCAGTAATTATATATACATATTTATAAGTCCGGCCCTGGCAACTTGTGCGTCCGCACAGAATGGGTCTCGTCTTTGAATACCAGAGCAATAAAAATGCGTCGGTACATTTATCGGTGCGTTATATTTGCCGATATGGAATCAAAGGAGAGTAAATTTATTCTTCAGTACTTATTAAAAAGGAAATCGCGTCAACCTAGGCGGTCTCGAAGTTACTCCGAGTCATTCCTGAGAAGTTTATTGAAACGGCAAATAAATATTATATTTGTGACCTCTCATTTAATCTACGTATTTTTTAGATATAAAGTATATATGTCTAGTCAGATCTAGATATTCAATCAGTTTTACAAACATTACATGCCCTTGCATAAACATAATTAATGACGCCAAGCAGTCAATTTACTCGTGTTAATAACGTTTATTTAGTAAACTTAAATATTAATAATTATTTTTTTATTAGACTCGCAATTTTTTGTCGATGCAGGTTTATTGTTTATACGTGTTTTTAGTCAATCAATTTATACCTGAAAGCCTCTACGGCTATCGGAATTTTTTTTACCTAAAAACAAATTGGATATTTTTTTATGCTATAGTGGTTTTGCTTTTTTAAAAGCAAGCAATACTTCACCCACCCAACCATCGTGTGCTGGAGTTGGCTCCCAACTGCCCCGAGAGGCGCACGCGAGTACATTACACACGGTGAAGCAAGGCTGAGGATTAATTTATTGTCTATGCTCGTGAGGAATGCGCCCAGTGAACGAATGGCCCTAATAAAATGAGATGGCAGCCGCGAATATCGTGAGCTTCCAATACTCCGCATTCCTGATCTCCCATTAAGGATCCCGACTTCTGTAATTGATATTAGTTCATCATGGCCTCGACTTAACGGCCTGTCCTCGCCGGTTTTATCCGCAGATTCCCTTATAAACGCCATTAAACCCTTCACAATATTTCCATAATAAAATCAGTCAGATCCGCGAATTAAAGATACACCCGAGCCACTCGCCGCAGTTCCTTTGGAACTTACAAAACGGATTTATAAAATCCACTGTCAAACTTTACGATAATTTAACGGTCACTGAAATAAAGAAAATATACTGCTTGAATATAATTTTTAATATTCGTAAGATATCACGGGCTTTAAAAAAATAGAGATCGTCACAACGATCAACCTTAAATGGCAACGAGCGAGTCATATTACTATATAATTGACTGCAGAAAGCAAAAACCAATACTCAAGTAGGAGTCATTCAGAAGGAAACATTTTATTCAGTAATAAGACCTGAAAATAATATTTTCTAACAAATCCTGGCTACATATGGCCATTATTGACGAAAATTATTTGTTAATATATTGAATTGATTTTTTTATTATTAAAGATTTAACACCATTCAGATTATCACATTGAGATTACAACACTGTTTAAGCACCTTACAGGTGCGGCTGTTTTGTTATTAAAATTTATTTATTTTCAGCATAAAATTAATTGTGACTAGAATTTTATGTAATTTACGCGTACTGCATTCATCAAGTAAAGAATTTTCTGTTTGTGATTCGTGAAAAGAACAAAAGTTTTCAGAAAGTGATAATGATAGATCTTTACTTGGGGCGTTATTTTGGTGATAAGTTATGATTTTTACATTTTTGAATATACACACTTGATGCACGCACATCATTTTAATTTGCTTATATAAATCAATAGTTATTATATTATACATAGGCAGGGTATGGATGATTTGATATAACAGTTACACACATTTTTCAACGAAAACAATCCATACTACTTTTAAAGCGTCAAAACCAGTACTCACACTTTTGTTGCGATGGAGCATGTTCACCATAAACTTCACACAGCAATCGGTGACTTTCAGGTGCTTTTTTCTTCTAATTGAAACAGAAAAGAAATGCTTCCCGCAAATTGCATTTTGTTGGTACAAAAGTTGACATGTTGAGAGCTCAAAAAAAAAAGTTGTATACACTTCAGCGATATGACATATACTGAAAAATAAACCTCAATAATGACGATTCACAATGAAGTTAAATAAAGGTAGCCTGATTCGATTCAATACTAGTAACGTCATTTCTTAGAAAATCAGAAAAAAATAATGCACACACCGTATACATAGGCAGGAAGGTTTGGATGATTCGAAATAACAGTTACACAAATTTTTCAACGAAACTTAATTTATTTTTTCAATGTGCTACTTGGATGTTGAAATCATCCATTCAAGTTTGATAAATTATTTTATTTGAATAATAGAGCCCCATCGAGTATTTTCTCTCAAAAATTGTGAATATATTTTAAATGCGATTAGCAGTTTTGATAAGTAAGTACAAAGGTCAAACTTACACCTCAGCCTCCCCTGGTCCGACGCTGTAGTCCTGTACCGTCAGTTCTCTCGTCGCGGAGCTCTCGAAGCCACCACATGTGGCGAGCCGGAGCACGCGTCCTCTAAGCTCTGTTACTTTGTCTTTTGATTCGATTCCCGCCCGCGCTGCCGAGTGCAATCCCACCTTTATGGGACTCACTGGAGAGCTGTTCATATAAAACACGCGTTAACGGCCGGTCCGCGGCGTGTTTGAAGATTGACATTTCAACTTCGCGTCTCCGCATAATAGGTTGGTATTTTTACCGCGCGGAATAATTCTCAGGTACTTTAATATTCCTGTACTCATCGTTAAATTTTATTTCCGGACTTATGAATATTAAATTCACTCCTGTAATATATTGACTGGCATTCCAAATCATATTCGTACTTAATATGTTTTTTTAATATTTTCTTTATCATGGTATTATTGATTTTAGATATACGTTGAAATAACCTTGCTGTTTTATTTAGAATTTTTTTTTTTTTTACATTCAATATTTTTTATATCTGTTCTCCATGCGGAATACATCCTATATTACGAGTAAAAAATTTCAAGCCATAGACTGTATCTGATCAGCTACATCTCCTAAATTTGCCTGGTTGTATGCAGAAATATTACAAAAAAATAAAACAAACAGGGTTTATTTTGAAGGCTTGTAATGTCATTCAGATTTTAACGCAGAATTTTGCGGTTAATAGGCAAATGCGACAGAATGAATAGTATTTGTTTTTTTTATATTAACTTTGATATTTTTACTAAGGCTTTTCACATAAAAAGTTGTGCGTTTACTTTACAATCAAAATATGTTAAGTACTTTACGACAATCATAGAATATAAATCAAATGTTCCACGGTTTATTTTGTTAAGGGTCTAGGTCCAATAATCGAGTTTTTTTAATCATTTTCTAGTCCGTTTTGCGAAAAATCGACTGCACCAATCAAACAAATTTAAATGCAAAAAGTTTGATACATCCCTTCTTTCGAACAGTATATTTTTTTATTCCTTATAAATTTACTATTAATATGATAAATATGTGTTTTTCCGATTGAAGAGTAGGAATTTGGAGATTCGTCATGCTCCTTTTCCAATTGGAATTAAAAGATTAAATATAAACCCTGTGCGATATATTATTTTAAAAATTAAAAAAAAAAAAATCTTTAACAAACTTTGGTTTTGAAAAGTCGTCATTTTATTCAATTTTTCAACATCTTCAAGATTTTATTTTACCCTGAAAATGGACGTTAATTAAATAATAAAAAATAGGTTATTATAATTTATAGTATTTTCAATACTCTGTAAAAAAATCAATTTTCGATATAGAAAAATAAAGTGACAATTAAATTAATTAAATGACACGATTTCGCCAGGTAATGGACTGCAACTGCTTTAAGTAATGCAAGGTTCTTTTTTGTATACTGTTGATGCGTTAACCTCACAAGTATGAATGCTTGAAAACAAACATCGTATGGATGTTTTGTACTAAGTGAATATATTAATATCGTGAGTTGAAGATGATATATCGGTGTCGATCAAATCGCTTGCCTATCCGGCAAAATAATCGGCGGGTCCAGAGCGACTCCTTGACGGCGGCCGTCCAGGGTGGGCGGCGCACGTGCTGGAGCCGGAAGCTGGTAACGGCCGTTCTGATGATTGCTCCCCGTTACGAGCGCATAATTCAGCGGCGCCGGGACGGCAGATTGTGCCGTCGATTGGTTTGTTGTCAGCGAACTCGTGTCGGTCTCCACCACCGCCGCGCGGAAGTGCGCAGGTATGCTTTGATGTCACTCGCATCGCGATGAAATGGATTCGGCACTGGTCGCTCGTATTAATAAGTGCGGCTTCTTGAGGGGATTGAACTGTGTGTCATGTTTTCGTTTCGCTACTGGTACTATACACCCAAGCTCGGGTAATTCTAAAGAGGAGTCAGCAATTAATTTTGTTTTGTAATTCTATTGACATTTCACTGGGACACTTGAAAAAATCAGCCTCATTAATCAATCAGCATAGATTGCAACCAGCAACGCACGTTCCTGTTTCATGAGGGGGAAAAGTATCTCTTCTTATCTCCAGCCACTGGCGCAAATTCCGCACCCACGTGAACTTCCTTCTTACAATGCCCTTTTTCCTTGAACAATCAGCTGGAGGATGCCATACTTATTGCTAGGAAAAATGAGCCCAAAATAGGAGAGTTCCCTTTCTTTGCGCATTATGTGCAAGACTTTCGTTTGTGACGCGGTCCACCCGTGGTGCTATACAGCCACACCTCTGCCGCCTCAATTCTTCGCATAGTAGCTGTCTTGAGAGTCCAGGATTCCACTCCACATAAGAGATTCTCCCCTTCAACTCCATCGAAATTTCAGTGTTAGATGAGTAGAAGAAAATTATTTCATAGAGTCAAAATTCTTTCGCATGGAAAAACAAAACAGAAGCAACCACCCTCAAAAACAATTACAACCGGAATAACACAATCATTACATCTACTATTTGCATAACCGGTTAATCGAACATTGATCACACAATCAGAATAACAATCCCGCGTTCCCATGCAGGGCCGGCCGTAAAGCACGCGGCGCGGGCGGGGCGCTCCGCCGGGCAACCAGTTATTAGGGGCCCCGCTCCGCCATAAGTCTCGGCCGACGCGCTCTCGCCGACATTTTGTTCTGTCCAGCTGATCCGATCCGAGATGCGACCGACGGCGATAAGGGGCGAGACGCTCCGTGAGTAATGGCGCTTCTAATGGGTGTTGCGTAAATCGTGCGCGCCGGTCGCTCTGATTGTGTTGTGTAAAACTAGCTTCGCGACACTTTTCACAAGGCAGATTTTCAAATTTCAATAAAAATAATTTTTAATCTTAACAAGTGCTTCCAAACACATAATTATTCTGAGCCAATCTTACTGATTCGGCTGTACTCCCGAGCGATTTTGCAAGCGACTGCACGTGCAACGACACTACTTACAACCGATATGCAATTAGCCAGTAACACCCCTTTATTTCGGATATTTTTTTGTGGTTCAAAGTAAATTGAGTCTTCTTCATCACGTGTTTCTCCTCAGAGGAGGTTGGCGACCATTTCACTGACCACATACTCATGCTGCATTAGCATTATTATATTATCCTTTCCTTGCAAAGCTCTGGCGTTTAGATCTGATACTTTCAAAATATAATACTCTCAAAGTACACGTAGAGGGCTAAGCATAACTTTCCCCGTGCTTCTCGCATCCATTAGTTATTAAGTGCGTAATAGTTTAGTATTGCAGCAGGCCTATATTGTAGGATGTCGATAAGTTAGCGGGCCATTGAGATTCGCCGATTGCGTGACTCTCACGCTTCCAGTGCGAGACGTCGCCATTTTCTCGCCGGGCAGCCGTGATGCAAAATCAATCTCAGCACTCCGTCAGGAGTTGCGGAACGTTTCAAATTAAATCTCAAACTCTCAGGTCGGGCTCGGCGTATAAATTCAGCTGTCGGACTCTCCGCGGCGCGAAAATATAATAATTAACCTGTCCGGAATGGCATAAATCAAATCATTGGGAACATAAGAAAATAATTTTAAGTCGATTCAAATGCAGCGATCTGGGCTTGTACCGCTCCGGCAAAGTCGATCGTTGACTAGCTCGCGCGCCGGCAGTGTAAAGGGACAACCGGTCACAAGCGATCTCACTTTTTTGTTAAAAATTATATTATACAGCTTTACGCGACCCCGTTATGCGCGGTTTCACTATAACGCGAATTTCAAATTTCGCGTCAAAATGCCTCGCATTACGCGAATTTCTTATTTTAAGAATGGGTATGGATATAATGTAGTCATTGACTTCTTTTAACAATTAAAAACAGCATTGGATGTTATGAACGTATTTTATAAGAACATAAAAGAAACGCTCCCCAAAAGACAATAGATATATTTTTCAGTAAAAATAACATGTAATAATGCATAAAGTGTTCCTAGAATTAAAGTGATTTATTCATATTCAAATGATTCGTATTTTTTTTGTATTATGTTTTGAATATGCATCGTAAACCTCGATATACGCGAATTTTACTTAACGCGATTTTTTCCGGAACGTATTCCTCGCGTAAAGCGGGGTATTAAATTTATTTCTTGCGAATTTGAGTTGAGGAGTAACAAAAAATACTACAATATCGTACATGTACTTTTTGCTAGATCCATTGCTTTGGTATAATTTATTACATATTATGTTATACAATGATATTTTTAATCAGTATTGTAATTCTTTTATCTGATAAAATTGAAGCACGCTTTTTTGTAAATTTTTTTGGACAATATTGAAATAATTCAAATAAACATTTTTATTACTACGTTTACGTTACGAAACGCTTCTCTAACAAATACGAAACGCTTCTCGAATAAAGATAAACAGTGTAAAATTATATTATAATTTTTTAAAATTATAATCTTAATTTGTAAAATGCACTTTGTTCAACAAATATAAAAGTTTTGCATTATCTGCGTTCGCACTTGAAATTTTTTTTTAACCTTTGGTTTTTTTAAAATGTATGCATTTATCAAAGTTTCTTCTCGCTTAATTCCAAATAAATTGTACATAAAAGATAGATGATGACTTCTCTGTATGTTTTTTTTTGTCAATCAAACGGCCTGTCCTGCCTTCACATAGTCTAAGACCCGACAGAGCCCGGTTAATCTACAACGTATTGATTTGTCCGTTGAAATTTTTTGCCCTCGTATTAACGGCGTTTATTAATGTCTTGTCTGTGCCAGCGTGTTTAAGATATTGTAAGGCTGGTTTGGTTTATTGCTCTGTCTTTACATTTTGATGAGATTGCCTGTCTCTGGGATATATAAAATATTAAAGAGAAATATTAAGATTAAGCAGTGCGGGCCTGGCGCCCACTGTGAGAAGATTAACATCTCATCTTACCTTTTAAAATATTATCGTTGCTGTATTCTTCTGTATAGGATGTGGAGTGAAATAATTTTATAAAAGAAATATCACACCACCGTATGAATGAATGGAATTTAGAAATGCGTTTAAAGTAGATTTTCTCATCTTCAACAAAATGATATGATATAATTGATATGGCTACGGTTATAACATAGTATTATACCCTGATCCTGCACGCAGGTTGTGGTGCTTACATGTATTTCTTTATTATTGTTATGATCATATGAACACTTTTCACATAAGTTCTCACTACTCAATACGCGCATAAACTAAAAAATACTCGGTAATTTATTGGTTGTTATCGATATTCATGAGCGCGGATCCCATTTTTTTTTTCTGCCGATTCCCGCTGTGAAATATTTATCGAATTTTCTTTATTTCCCCATAAAATATTCATCAGACCTGATCGTATATCTATCATTAATATATCCCGCTTGTCATAACAAAGGAATGCATCTTATCCATTCAACCCAGTAAACAAATATTTCATTGTCGAAAGTCTGGCCGAGAAAACACATAAACTGCGAGCGACGCGCGCGCCTGCGGGCGACATCTCTGTTCGGGTAGACGAAGCTGTTGATTTTTATTTGATTTTATTTATATTAAATATACATTATATATAAAATAAAATCCTAAAAATCACAAACGCAAGTTTAAAATTAAATACCACATTTTTAAAAATTTATTCATGAAGTAATCAGATGATACTTTCGATCACTACCGGCGAACTATTTTATTTTTTTTTTTTAATTTTAGGCAGCTGTCTATTAACATGTGGTTATCATAAGAAAAGTAATAAAGTTTATATTTAAAATAAACATAGATAATACTAATACACATTCAATATCAAAAATATTTTAAAAACTAATTAGTTAATGTGCAACGGGCATCAGAGTATATATTAGACAGGCGGGCGAGTAGGAATAGTAACGCGATCGCTTTGGCCACCCCTGCAGTATGCATGGAATGGCATATCGGGTAAATAGCCCCTAAGGCTTCGCTGGCACACGCGATTCTGATTTTTTAACGAAATCATCATCAACAATGGGACAAATTTTACAAAATTATCGCATTTGAGGTTCAAAAAATCTACAAATTTATAAACAAATGTGCTCACAACGTGTCACTGTGTTTTTCATCACTTTTTGCGTGAGTTTTGGGACACCTGTATATATAAAATATATAGCGATACACTATGTCAAATATACTGAAGACTATTATATTACATAATACCCTTATTTAGATTCTGAAGAACGTTTTGTAGGGTAAAAGTGCCCACAAATAAAAATATATCGTATTTATTGTACAGCGTATTCATTTGCAAAAAAATGCAACAAAAATATATAAAATTAATTTATTAAATATATACATATATTATTTCCTTACATTTATTTTTTTCTACTACTAAATCTACATTCAGCCAGTAATTTTTTATACAATTTTGGCAGTTATTAATTTCTTGTGCTGTCAAAAGGAGGAAGTCAATTATTATGAAATTGCAGTTTGTTTAATCACAGTTTATGATATGAATATAATTATACTTTTTTTAATAGGATACATACTATATATAATCTTTTTTTTTATAACTGTAACTAGAAATAAATACACTATCGCTACCACATGAACACCTGGCTAAGATAATTTTTCTTGCTATTTGATTAACTATCTTAAAATATATAAAGAACAGTTTGATAATGCTAACGTGAAAGGTTGGCAAAACCAGTCATCAATAAAAATTAACAAGTGGAAAAATCACTCAAGTATATTATTTTATTTAAAATATCAATATTTGTTGCTTTGACGTATAGAAAGTTGAAAAATAACATTTTTTTAACAAATGATAACAGAAATGACGACATCTAGGTGCTCAATTGCTAGAATATCACTTCACTAACATTGCTTCGTTCGCCTATATTAGGATTATGTTTTATTCTTATCTGAAAGCGTATTATAAAATATAGACCATGCCCTTTTTAATTTTATCTACTTTTCGTATCGAGCTAGGAACAGAACATAAGACGTCTTGATTTTTTTCGTAATAGGTATTTACATGAGTCCTCGGGTATAAAATAACCGAGTCTTGCATATGCATGACTTACATTCCTTGACATACGGTACCTGCATTATGAAATATAATGTGACCATCGAGCTCAAAATTATTTTTGAGATTAACTTCGGGTCTTTTTGTTCTAATGGAGATACAGCTGATAACAGAATAGTAAACTAGACAATGGCATCCTTATTTTTGCAAGCTGTGTTGATTTGTGTGTTTTCATTTTAAAAGACCTAGCAAGCGTTTGCCTGAATAAGTTTGAATTATTATTTGGTTTAATGACGTCACACCTCACATTTACAAAACCACTAAAAATAAAAAATAAGACTTGATTAGGCAAATTAATATGTATGCACGCTACGTATTTGTTTTATTGTATGCATAGGAGATATTTTTGCCATACAACGTGATGTTACTTAGATAACTTGAATTAACACAAAAAAATGTTTGTGGATCCGTTATAGGTTTTGAAACCATCCAACCGATGTGCTATAAACCGGTTTCATTTGAAAGTCAATAATACGAAGATGGTTTTAGATCACTAAAACAATGCATTAGGCACATTCAGTCCATTAATTAAGTCGATTTTCGACATTTTCCATAAAATAATTTTCAACATCGTTACTCGCAAAAATTTAAACAAGTAGATTATTGTGAAGTTCGCGATCTGTCATTCAAAACAAAGAGTTTTATCATTTGTAGTTATCAAAAAATGCCACCGAAAAAAACTGTAATTGGAAGAAATACAGCAAATGCAAAACGTGAAAGAGCCTAAAGAGCAGCCGAAACTGCCGGACAACGTGAAGTGCGTTTGGAGTCAAAAAGGTTGAGAGAGCGGCAGTCAAAGGCAGGAGAAGCACCAGAAAAACATGAAGCACGTCTAGAACAAGTTCGAATCAGAGCTTCTACAGCAAGAAAATGAAAACAGCGTAGTAGCACACACCGAGTATCCGCTAGTTGTACAGGGTGTTTTTTATAGAGGTATAGAACTTTATGTTGGCAACACTGTTTTAACTGGCGGCCATTTTGTCAGTTGTTAAGAGATTTATGTTTAGTTTGGTTTGACATTTCAACATGAATAGACTGACGCCTGAACAACGCTTTCAAATTGGCCCAAAACAAGATTGCCGTTGATCCCGATTTTCATAAGCGAATTTTGTTTAGCGATGAAGCTCACTTTTGGTTGAATGGATACGTCAATAAACAAAACTGCCGTATTTGGAGTGATGATAATCCTCAAGTGTATGTTGAGACACCGTTACATTCAGAAAAACTGACTGTTTGGTGTGCTTTATGGGCTGGTGGAATCATTGGTCCGTACTTCTTTAAAGACGATGCTGGTCAGGCCGTTACAGTCAGTGGTGACCGCTATAGAGCCATGATTACTGACTTTTTCGTTCATCAATTGAACAACCATGATGTGCAGGAGCTGTGGTTTCAACAAGATGGCGCAACATGTCACACAGCTCGTGCCACAATTGCTTTATTGAAGGAAACGTTTGGTAACCGCATAGTTTCACGTTTCGGACCCGTTAATTGGCCTCCAAGATCGTGCGATTTAACGCCGCTAGACTATTTTCTGTGGGAATATGTGAAGTCGCTAGTCTACGCCGATAAGCCCGAAACGATTGACCACTTGGAAGACAACATTCGTCGCGTTATTGCCGAAATACGGCCACAAATGTTGGAAAAATTCATCGAGAATTGGACCTTCAGACTAGACTACGTCCGAGCCAGCCGTGGCGATCATATGCCAGAAATTATATTTAAATTATAATGCCAAAAAATTATCTTTCGAATAAAGTTAATTTCATGTCAATTTAAAAAAATTATCTTTGTTTTATTCCATTTCAAAGTTCTATATCTCTATAAAAAACACCCTATACATAAAAACAGAACCGTTATGATCTTGTTTTGATCTTGGCTTGAACGTGTAATAGACATGATAAATATGTATAGAATAAAATAACAGTGGCTGGAAAATTACGAAAACTGGTCGCCCCGGCAGTGGGGCCACCATAAAGCAGGCTGTCGTCCCGGGTCCATGCTGCAGGTCCGCAGAGTCGTCGTCCCCATTGTGTGTCCTGCCGTGGGCAAACATGGGCGGGGGCGGGGGCGGGGGCGGGGCGGGGGCGCAGCCTCACGACCCACGACTGATGGCCGCCCCGCGGACAGCCGAGAGGAAGGCGGAAGAGACGACAGACCCTCGACCCACCGGGCGAGATGCACCCAGCAATCATCGCACCGGGCAGGGGGGCCAAGAACCGTTCAATTTATTCAAATCACTCGAGTGCGTTTTTTTTAAATTCCGCACTTCCGGTATATCTACATATTCATGTTCATTAGCCGATTTGCGTAATATTATTTTATTACAATCAATAAACATCATAATAAACGCTTCGGTATATGCAGCTGCCTGTTGATTTATTTGTGGAAATTCATTACAAAAATGAACGAATTTATTTATTTATTTTTATTTAAATAAGCCTGCGCTTTTATTGTAAATAAGACAAATATAGATCGAATTTATATTTTATATAATATTACATACAGACAAAATTAAAGAAATATATTTTTAAGATTTTCTGTTTGGTTATTCCCACAATAATTGAATTCGAATTGCCACAGTTTAGCATATGTAGCCTAAAATATATAAAATTACTTAAATGAAAACTGCAGATTTGTATAGGCTAAATAGGAGAACGCAAAATAAAAAATATTTTTTATATGGAGCTGTGATTGTAGATTACTGTAGGTTATTGAATTTGCGTGGGTAAAAATATGTGTAAAAAAAGCTTCTTAGCATGAAATTCGATATTTTTGACAGAGAGTACTTGGTGGAATTCCATTTTAATATTTTTGAATAAAATACTTGCGTGATTTTCCACATTTTTGTTTTTATTAGTGACCGGTTTCGCCAACCTTTCACGTTGGCATTATCAAACAGAGTCTCTGTTTAATAATGCCAACGTGAAAGGTTAGCGAAACCGGTCACTAATAAAAACAAAAATGTGGAAAATCACTCAAGTATTTTATTCAAAAATATTCTTAGCGTGAGTTAAGTATAAAATATTCAAGAGATAGAACATAGAAAAACAAAGTTATAATAACAATAAAAGCATCTTATATATATATTGGAAAAGCGTCAACACTTTCGCGTTAAATTCTGCGCCAAACACATTTTCGAAACAATAAAAGTTAACGGAATCTTTATGTCCGCCGCCTGGACGCGGGCGCACTTCAAATTAACCTAACCTCAGTGCCTGCTTGCATAAGTCAGCGCCGAGCTGGGCGCCGAGCTGGGCCGAGCTGGGCGCCGCATTGCTCGGCGCGGGCTCGCTGCTCGCAGAATTCGCCGCCGGAGTTACGAGCGCCGAGGCTTCGTTCGTTTTTCCACGTTTATTCGGGCTGTAAACAAAGCCTGCGGCCGCTGCGTCTGCGACTATCGGTGGATAGCGCAGCGCCGCAAGGGTGACTACCCTTGGGGGCTAAATGTATTAGCATGTGTACATAATGATTCACAGCAAATACTGCCTTTTTTTGTTCTTCTTTTATCGCTCGGATTGTGCGCATACATATTAAAAACAAAATGTTGTACCAATGTAATAAATGTATCCCTTTGATTACGATTACATTTGAAATTTGTTGACCGCGTCACAAATGAGTCTTAAAAACTCCCATAGTAAAAAACCAAATAGTCTCCAAAGCATAACAAGGGGACATTGTATGGAGGAGACTTGTGTGAGTGCAGAATAAACGCCAGTGGCTGAAATTAGAGAGATTACCCCAGAATAGGAATATATTCGATGAAATGGTCGCCAACCTTCTATGAGGAGAAGCACAATAAGAATTACCCAGCACTTTTAGAACTTAAGGCATACATGTTCATTATATTGTAAAGTGCTCATACAAATATGCTCATAGCCCAGAAGATGACAATCTACAATTTCAACAAAATGCAATATCTGTTGGGAAAACTGGGCGAAAAAAGCAATACAAACACTTTTGATGAAGTAATTTTTTCCTAGGGTCAAAGTTTGTCAAAACATCGGAAACATAGCTTCAGTGATGATGAACGGAATAAGGATTTATTGGATGAACAACCCAACGCGGAATCTGGAGGAGGTGGAAGCTGGAGGAGCCCTCGGACTTCTCGGCGGCCGAGGGTCGGCATGTCAATGCGCTGGCTTTTTGCGCAGTCGCGGATTATCTTCGGGGGTGGCGAGCGAGGGGGTGGTTAGCGAGGGGGGTGGTGGGTGAGGTGGTGGTGGGCGAGGGGGTGGTGGGTGAAGGGGTGGCATTCCCCGCCGCCCCCGGCGGTGGCTCTCGACACTATTTATTGTTGCGACCATTTTTTCGGCCGCTCTTTGCCTAATTTACGCGCCGAGTGAATTAATGTTACTTGGAAGTCGTTTTGTTCTTGTTAATGAGCGCTCTTGGAGGAGAAAAATACTCGTTTTTGAATTTTGTAGCTCGGGGGTTCCCTTGCAACGCTGCTTTTGCTTTCCTACCGTTATTTTGATTTTTATTCGGAAACGTGAGAGAACTTTTTTGAGTTTTCTTTACTTTTCCGGTCGGCAGAATAAATCTACGTACCTAACTACACACAAAACAAGGCATTGGAATCGTACTATGAAACACATTTCGTAAGTATTGCTTTCTTATCTGCAATTATTTATTATTGATATCTTAATTATATCAAATATTTAAAAAAATATTGTCTGTAACTTTAAAACACAATAATTCCTAACCTATTTTAATCAAATTTATTTAAATAAAAAGCAAGCCTTTATTGAATATTATTTGATGCAGATCTATTTAAGATACGATATTCACGACATTAAACAATGCATAGCAAACATAACTTTCTATGATGCCAATGTTCCACAGTAAATGCTTTTGTAAACCTGTTTTAAAGTTGGTACAATTAAGGTGCATTTGTCACGAACGCGGTGTACCTTTTACTAAAGCCTCGCCCATAACTATAATCATTAAGACGGACGTATAGCCGAGATGCTTTGACATGGTTGCACATTTCCCTGAATAAAATTGGCCAACCTCTGTGCCAAAAGCGACTCGGACGAGACACCTGCACCCACTGCCTCCAAACCACGCTGTGGTTGTGGAAACTCACTGCGGAACCTTCAAAGCTGCCAAGAAGGTTCCCATGCCTGAAATCATGAAACATCATCCCTAAAATAAGTGTAAATTTGTAGTTATTTAAACCTTTCATTAGATTCACGATAGATGAATCTAGCTTGTATAGTTATAATTAATTATACCGTAGATCAGGCTTTCCCAACCTTTTTGTACCCAAGAGCACATTCTAGAATGCTGGTCGGGCGACGGGCACCGTTTATTTTTTCAAGGTATATTTATAGTTGAACATAGTCATTAATACATATAACGCACAAAAAATATTTAATTTCAAAAATATTATTATATAATATAAAAATTATTGTTAAATAATAATAAGTAGTAAATAATAGCAAAAAAAAATTGGTAATTTGGTCGAATTGGGGCAAATATGCAACGAATAATTATTTTTAATATCAACTTTAAAATGTATATGTATTACTGAAAATTGCAAACAACAGGATAGAATACGAAAAATATCAGTTATACTTTAGAGGGCGTCATTAAAGAGACGGAGACATACCAAACTACACCCATAAGATGCTATTTCAACAGGCATGTATATGATTTTCTAGAAAGAATTATTATTTTAAAAATTATAACGACATAATTATTAACGCTCATATTTCGCTGTTTAATTATCGTCCTAACGCAAAAAATATCAAGTAGACTTTCACATAGCATTCACCTCACCAGTCCTATCGCAAAAATATAAGATAGACTTTCACATAGCTCTCACCTCACTTTTACCACCGCAAAAATATCAGATATACTTTCACATAGCTCTCACCTTACTTTTATCAACGCAAAAATATCAGATATACTTTCACATAGCTCTCACCTTACTTTTATCAACGCAAAAATATCAGATATACTTTCACATAGCTCTCACCTCACTTTTACCACCGCAAAAACATCGGATAGACTTTCACATAGCTTTCTCCTCACTTTTACTACCGCAAAAATATCAGATAGGCTTTCACATAGCTTTCTCCTCACTTTTACTACCGCAAAAATATCACGAGGCACTTTCACATAGCTCTCACCTCACTTTTACCAACGCAAAAATATCAGAGACACTTTCACATAGCTCTCACCTCACTTGTACTACCGCAAAAATATCAGATAGACTTTCACATAGCTTTCACCTCACTTTTATCAATTCAAAAATATCAGATTTATATTTATTCAGAAACTTTTCCATCAAGTATCTGAACAATATCGTGAACTCATTATTAGAGGGCGTTATTATAGAGACAAAGATAAACCAAACTTCACCCGTACGATGCTATTTCAACAGGCTTATATATTATTTTGAAAATTATAAGTTGTAAGTCTTATAAATTTCCATAATATTTATTCAAGACATGTGATACATAATTATAATTATGGGCATAATTTAATGATCAAGTATGCGCAACCATCTGTTTGTTTACTTCTGACGATAGTAAAAATCGTAAGGTATTCTATTTTTGATATATTTTTCGAAATAATAAATACAGCCTAATAAAGCATTGGAAGTCGGGAGTACATCCGAATTAGTAAAACTGGCTCAGGACAAGCATGTGTTCAGTGAAATGCTCACCAACCTCCTCTGAGGAAAGGCACATGGAGAAGAAAAAAATAATTAGTGAATTATAAAGTTTGTCGCGTTGAATCTAAAAAAATATTATAAAAACATGTTCGGATAATCGAATGTTGTATACAGTATCAATACAAATTGAATAAAATTATTCGAATAAATGAATTCGATAAATCGATTTTGTGTAAATTATTGTCTTGAATAATGTCGTTTATAAGTAAAAGTCAACTGTGCTCATCACTAATTTATACCTCAGGCCTAATTACTGCGATTTAAATTATTACATTTTACATAGTTAGATTATGACAAGCACGGCTTACAACAAGACGTATTTACTCTTACACTACTTAAGTGTAATCCCGTCGAGCAATCCCAAAGTACGCGTGTGTATCATCACGCTATTTAAATATTTTCCATGCAGGAAGAAGTCCCATTGCGAATGTCCTTAATCCAGAACGAGCGTGTCGCGAAATCTAAATCAAAATTATTCCACACGTGTCTTAAATCCTGCTCGGGACGTCGCGAGACAATGGCAGTGCTGTGCCGCCAAAACAACCGGTTACAAATTTTTAAATATTTTTACGACGTCATCGAAGCTAATTAGAAAAAAATACTTGTCTTTTGCAAATACTGCTAATTTTAAAATCATTTTCACGAAACTATTTTTTTGCATTTTATTATGTAAATACTATCTATCGTTTAATAACACTGTAAAACTTGTTGAGGGACAAGGCATTTGATTGGTGAAGATCCATTATTATAATGATAAAAAGTAGCTTTGTATTTTTGTCTTCACTTTTGAGTTTATTGAAATTATTTTAACAGTTTAGTCATGCATCTGATGATGACCCGGTGTATTGGGTCGAAACTGGTTATGCAAATAATTTCAATAAACTCAAAGGTGAAGACAAAAATATAAAGTAACTTTTTATCATTATAACACTGTAATAATTAAAAAAAATCTTTTTTAACCTATTGAATATTTTTATAAAGTAATATAGTCGCTTTTGTTTCTACGTAGGGAGCCTTTATAGTATATTCGGTTATTATTGAGTGTGTAGTTTTTACAAGCAGGAAAAATTTTATAAATATGAAGGCTTGCTTCGTTTTTTGAGACATGAAAATTATAGAAAAAACAGTTTTTTTCATTTGAACCTGATACAATTTTTATTTTTTAAACCAAATTTAAGTTTAAATTTATGTTCATATTAACCCTTAACTGCGTGATTTTTTATTTTTCCGTCAAAGAATTACAAATCAAATAACCAAGATTAAATCACGTTTTCACTCAATCGCCAAAAGTTGTCAAATTTCATCTTCTAATACGATTTGTGTCTATTCTAGACCTGTTAGTGGAAAAAAAATGATTTAAATCAACATAACGGTCACAAAACGAAATAGTTGATCCTATAAGTTTTTATGGGGTTTAAAAAATAAGGTTTTATGGTTTGTTACCGATCTGTCACGGTATGCAATTAACGTGATTCATGTCAATTTGAGACAAATTTTATTAATATTTTTGAATAAAATACTTGAGTGATTTCATTCAAAAATATTTCAATCGGATTCCACCAAGTACTCTCAGTTCCGTATCCGACCACCAAAATTTTTCAATGTACATGTACTCGCAGAGATAAGAATCTATCATATGACGATGAGTCCCGTTGTGGCGTTTATTTCGTTCCTTTGCAGATTTCCACGACCGCTCGATTCGTTGGGTTAGGTTAGGTTAGGTTAAAAAAAAAAAAGTTTTTTGGTGGTCGGATAGAAAACAAGTACCAAAAATATTAAATTTGTAGAAATTTAATTTAATATGCGAGTGTGAATATAATTAGGCTGTTGTTGAGTGTGTTTCGGTGAGCTGGCGTTTCTTTCGAGTCGATCGTGTTTTGGGGGTGTCAAAAGGTCGAACCGGTTCGCGGGGACGTCACTGGTCGGGTTTGAAAAACGTCACGTTCAGCGAGGGCGTCAGGGCGTCAGGGCGCGTCAAGGGCGGGCCGCGGCCGGGATTACTCGGGCGGGGGCCTCACCTGGCATTACGTAATAAGCGTCCCGCATGGCGTCAGGATCACAAACTCTAATATCTTGAAGTGAAGTTCGCCGGCTGTCCCGCGCCGTAATGGCGTGTGACGCCCGCGGATAAACACGGAGGAGCAGCGCGACGCGGGCTCATCGGAATTACGAACTTTGGAAGTGTTAATATGAAGCGATGGCTGCGAGCGCTGACGGCCGACCCGGCAATCTATATTCATGCGAAGATTTACTCTCTCGGCTCCGCATTCGCACGACGTATTTAAGCTTCATTTGTATTTATTAGTAAATAAAACTGGGGTACGGCTTAGCTCTTGAATAAACTTAATGTGGAAATTATTCCCGCTGTAAATATTGTTCGCCCGCTTCTGAGATCTTATCGCTCTGATTTAGATGTCTTTTCCGCCATTACGTTAAATAATTTGCTGATTCGGCGATATATTTGCGTTTATTCATTGTAACGCGATTCCGACCGACGCCGCCTCTCCCCTCGCCTCGGCCTCGGAGTCTTCTAATTCCTATTTAAATGGCCGAGCGGGTTAGTGCATAATGCAAAGTGTACCTTCTTCTTATTCTTACGCCTCTGTGGCCATTTCATCGAACATATCTCCATCTTCGGCCGCACTTTCGATCTCTACCCACTGGCGAAAATTCCACTTTCCGATGCCCCTGGATGCTATTTCGCTTCCTGTGTGCAAGACTCTTTCATTTGTGACGCTGTCAACCCATGGTATCTTAAGAATTCTTCTATACAGCCACATTTCTGCTGCCTCAATTCTTCGCATAGTAGCTGTCTTGAGTGTCTAAGCTTCGACCCCATAAATGAAAGCTGAGACCACATAACATTTAGTGAATCTCCATCGAGATTTCAGGGCTATATTTCTTGAGCATGGTACTTTCTTTAAACTGTTAAACGTACTGCGTGCTGTCTCGATTCTCACTTTAATTTCCTGGTCAGGATCCCAGTTCTCATTTAACCACTCTCTCCACTACTTTGTTGTCGATGTTGATAATGTAAATATACCATTTACACTAAATTACTTTAAAAATAAACTCCTTTCTTGAAGGTCAGGTACGACAATTGCCACGCTAATTTTCGTATAGAAATCAGAACGCTACAGTTCCCTACTCATGCTTGCAAGGCACGTCTGAAATGTGAAAAATATAAATCTGTATTAAAACATTCATTACTACTTGGTTTCAGTAAACTGTATCAATAGCGTCTAATAAAGATTTTTACTTGCGTATTTCTTCAACTTAAATAATAAATAAATTATACTCCAGCCTCGTTTTAATGATATTCTTTTAGGAGTAAATTGGCTTAAAAACGGTTAATCATTAATTCTTTGCGTATTTATCCGTAGATTATTTTATGGTGGAAAATAAGAGATGCTAGAGTTGACGCCATTACGTTTGTAATTCCTCATATCTCCGCCTTTCTGGGCTGCTCGCGTATACGAGGATATGAAATATCTCCCTGACTTTATTATTCCGCCATGCACCCGAAGTATTTTTACCACAATCAAAAATGTAGGACATAAATCGTTCAACGCACAATAGGTTTACTTTTGCAAAGCGTTACAATTCTTTTTGGTATTTTCTGTTTTCTTTTGTGATTGAATGGGGGCTCCCGCAGTTCGGCTTTTTTAAGGGAAAGTCCGGAGGCAGGGCCGGCAGGGTCAAAAGACGCGTCACGTGACACCTAACCCTTGCGGGGCTCGCTAACCGGATGAAAGCGAATTATTTGAAAGCCCCACATTTTTATTATATCCTATATTCAAATTAAAATGTAAGACATTAAAAATGATTTTTGCTGCTGAGTTTGATTTTTTGTTTTTTTTTTTTTGATGAATTATTTTTACTTGTGATACCATTTTAATAAGAACATAATGTATTGTTTTGTATTTTCTAGAAAATCTTATACGCAAACAACATGTTACTTGATGTTTATTTTGGTTGTATTATAACATTCCACGCGAATAATCAATTAGTTGTACAGTTGTACACAAAAATAATTAATTCATTAAAATCAAACACTTTCTGTTCCAAAACCCAATTATTTTGTGGTCATTCTAGTAATATATACACGGTGTCTTTGCTTCGCACTGTAAGCCACGATATGTCAACTCTATGGCGTCACTATAGTGTTGGAACTATAATACACACGAGGTACGGTAACCACGACTTTAATAGGTTTTTAGAACATATTTTTTATAATAACGAGAAAAAGGTTTTGAATATTTTTGTTTACGCCATTTTTTATTCACAATTAATAACACCGGCTAATATTCAATTATGTAGATGTTTTCGCCGAAATCAGTTAGGTGCACGATGTGTCACACTTCCAAGAAAGCCATCCATTCGTTCGCATTGTTTTGGCAAGTTGATAAACATTCCCAAATTTAATTCCATTAATTCGGGAATTCCCCGCAGGTACCTTCAGATTGACAAACAAACTGTCGCATCAAAACCTCTGCGCAGTCTTCCGGTCCCTCCGAGCCTCGCCCACCCTTGAATAATAAATCTGTCAACTTTATATTGTGTTCATTTTATTTATGAGCCAAATCAAGTCGGCTGAGCGGCGTATGTGCCCCCTCGTCTATGCCCCCGCCCCGGCGCCCCCCGGCGCCCCCTTCCGCCCCCGCCGTCGTTCCTCCCCAGCCCCGATTTTTTGTCTTGAAGGCACTAAATTATTTTAATGTAGAGATGCTTTATTTTAATGTGGGCGCCATAACTCATTACGTGTTTGTTGTTTTCGCTTTGAAACAAATTATAAGTCTAGCTTAACGACTCGCTTGCTTCCAGTGCTCTTTTGAAACGGTCTGAGAGGGCAACGCTTTCGGAATCTGCGGGAAATTGATAGGCGTATTTTGAATAATGGAAAATTCATTTGACTTTTCTTCATTAAATCAACAATATTTACAGCCCGCTTCGGAGACGATTTCCTGAATCAACATTAAAATTTCATCAGATAAATTCTTACGGAGCAAAATGTATAGCACAAAATCTGAAATGCGTATCGTTCGCATTTGATACCTGTAGCAACATAATTTAATAACATTATATTCAATCACACACAAACCTATATTGTAGTACAATTTTTGCAATACAATTTGAAACATACCAATTAAATTTTATAAATATTAATTTACAAAGCAATTAGTAACATTGTGTACATACACAAATCTTTGATTTATTACATGTCTAATGAAAGTTTTAATTATAATAATTAATGTTATTTATTTACAATTAGTCGTATGTCTCGTGTCCTTAGTGCTGTGTGTACTGTACGTATGTCAATGTGCATCTTTAATCCTGGGTGTTATTGGGGGCCCTGTCTCGGGGGGGCGGGCCGCCCAGCCCCCGACATGAGCCCCTTATTAAATCAGCCCGAGCCGGAGCTCCGCGCTGACCAACAGTTAATTCGATTCTGATCACTTCTCTTGGGATGGATGCTGACCGGGCGATAACTTAACACTGCGTGCCCCTGCACGCATTTGAATAATTCAAATCACAAATTAACACAAACGTAATGTCGATTCATTGCTGTGCGACTTTGAGTAAAAAAAAATTTTTTTAATCGCGTCAGTAGCTATCTGCAATATGTACAACTGTAAAAAAAAACTAAATAAATATACACTTATAAATCGGAACAAAGATCATTGTGAGTAATTCACATATAAATAATAACACATTTTTGTAATAGAGGTTGTGCATATATTATTTCACATTTTCCAGTTCATACTGCAGGAAATCATAAAAATATTTATATAAGTCTAAACCTTCTCAATAACCAAACGCAAATTATCAACTTACTACACATTCATTCACAATTTAAAACCTACGGATGTGTACCTGAAAATGTATATTTTATCATGTAAAATAAAAAAACTATTGGATCTGCATAGCTTTCGTGAGTTAAATGAAAACAGCAAGTACTCGATGCAGTGTCCGAATTCCATTACCCGCCCCAGTCAGCGTCCTGTCGCCGGGCCTGAAGCTAAGTCTATCACGAGCCCAGACCCGGGCCGGGGGTGTTAATCCGAGCAGGGCCGGCGCAGGCCCGCCCCGCCCCCGGGGGAGGCAGATTTATGCCCACCCACCCCTTTGTTAATTTAAAATATAAATTTGAATTACGGGTTTGATGGACGCCTCTCCGTAAGGTCGGCCGCCGGTCACTTACTCGCGCTCGCTGCGCGAGGCGCTGATGATGGAGCGGATCTAGGGTCAGAGGTTTCGATTTGACTCTGATGAAGATTTTTTTTATTATGTTTAAAAAAAACGGTTAGATAGACACGCAAGTGAATGGTGAGAATCAATATTATTTTGGGTTGGTATCATTGATGCAACGCCAATAATTAACTCATGCAAATGTTACATCGATGCTGAACGCAAAGTATTATTGGCGTGGAGCTTCAAATTATGTGAAGTTTTGTTATGTTAATAAATAATTAATATTACAGAATATTAAAAATATGTTATGAACACACCTCTTGCAGAGACTGATATCATAAGATTAAAAATAACTTTTGATTGCTGTTAGTTTACTTTCAAGAAAAATGAAATATCGGCACCTCTGAAAGCACCGCCGCTACTGAACTTGATTAAATTGAGAAATGTTTTGTTTGTGTTCAATTTCAGGTACAACTTGAAGCAGCACGCCACCCTGCACGTGGGGCGCGCTCACTCGTGCCCGGTGGGGGGCTGCACGTACGGCGCGCGCAATGCCTCGGAGCTCCGCGCGCACGCCGCCACCCACTCCGCCGCGCGCCCCCACCCCTGCCCGCACTGCACCTACGCCGCCAAGACCAGGCCGCAGCTCTCCAGGTGATGCTATACCCATGCCCATCTACCCAACGAACTCCCACCTCCAACGACTCCATTGCCTGTGCTCCGAACCTACTGTAAACTTTTCCTGTTCCACGAGAAGTCAGGCACTCCAACTAGTGTCATGAAATCAAACTTGCAATTTCCTCCAGTCTTCAAGCTTGAAACTGCACATAGTATTTGTTTTAGTGACCGTTATTGCGATATGCTGCGAAAAATTTTGGGCCCAGAGTTTCAGGAGTTTCGAGGTTTCAACTCAAGAACCTGGTTCCAACAATCAATCAATTGAAGCTGTTAACGAATTATTTCCTAATAAGGTCATTTCGCGTAGAGGTAACATCAACTGACTTCCCAGAAGCCCCGACCTTAGCCCTCTTGACTATTTCGTATGGGGATACCTTAAAAGTAGGGTTTATGAGAATAATCCGACGAACCTAACATCAGGTCGGAAATGGCAGCATGTGTCAGCGTGTTATCAGCAATCTTCGTTCCAGATTAGAAGAGTGCCAGCAGCGTAACGGTCACCATTTGGATAACATCATCTTTTCGAAATAATTTTCCATTTTGTATTCTTATAATCAACTATAACAAAAAATATTTGATTACTAGTAGTTTTTGTTTTACTGAACTAACAAATACCCGATACTCTCTTTGGACATCCTAATACTTTACCAATCAAAAGAGACTTCCTTGACAAAGTTAGACAAGCAACACTTTCTCGACTATGCTGAGCACATTTTGTAATACATATCAATAATTGTTTTGTGCTGCTTGATGTTCATTTCTTTCGCATGCTAGGACCATTTTAAGAGTTTCGGGATAAATTCCTGATGATGATCCAGTCTTATAAACATCAAGCATCGCAACATCCAAGAAACCGAACCGGCTCATAACAAGGGCTGCCAAAACCTACGAGCATACCTTTCCTATTTCTTTTATGTTTCTGTTTTACTCCTTGAAGGCGTTATTTTTCTTATTTTTCTTTTCAACAAACGCTTTGCAGGCACATGAAGACCCACGCTGGCGAGAAGGAGAGGAAGATGCAGTGTCCCGATTGCCCGTACAAGGCTGAGCAGAAGTCCCGGATGGAGAAACATCGCCGCCTGCACACCGGAAACAAACCCTACGCATGCCGCTTCTGCTCCTTCACATGCAACAGCCTGGTGAGACTTTGTTTTACTCAACCATTCCATTAAACATATCTTACTTTAACTTATCTGAGTAAATCTATCTATCTGGTTCATTTTGACTATCGTGTCCAGAACACGTTCTCTGATGAAATCAGTTTTTCAGGGTTCGCATAGTTACATTATCAAAATAATTCATAGGACGCATTCAAAGTGTATTTTAAAATAAATTGTAAAGTATATTCAATCAATATTAGATAAATATTTTCTATAGAATAATATTTTCCATTAAGGTAAGACGGATTTATAGGATTGCATGAGTGTACATACAACATTCGTATAATCCAATAAAATTATGCATAGCATTTTTATTTATTAAGGAGAGATAACTCAGTTACAAGTAAAGGGTAAATATCACTGGTATTGAGGACTGACTTAAACAAGTCAAGACTCCAGTTAATTTATCTATATTATATTATCTAAACACCTTTAACGAAAGGTCCATAAATACGCTGACCTTTAACTCGGGCCGCTGCTGTGATGCCGTGGCCGTAAATCTGCCATAACTGCATTATGCGTCCGTCCGTCTATTAATCCCCGAGGAGAGCGTTTAAATGCAACACAAATAGGCAAGCGTGTAACGTAACGCACCTGGAAGGTAATTATAATACTTTCTCGGGGCCGGCGCATCCATATTGGCAACGCGTCAGGTTTGTACAGCTTCGACATCCTCCGCTCCTTGCCAGTGCCGGACAGACAGACCTACTGAAACAGTGAAATCTACTGAAAATAATTATAACTGTCTTTAAACAATTTTACCCTAATGCCGATAAAGATTTTTTACACCAAAAAAAAAGTATGCTTTGACGTCGATTTTTTCTTGTATTTCATCATATTACCCACTTGCTTGGGATCAATATTTTGTGTTCAGTTACTTCCATTGTGCATTTCTGTATAACAGTGATATCTCGTTATCTTTGTTTCATATAGGCTCCGTCCACTTCAGGGCCGCGAGCCCGGGCAGCCATTAACCGGGTATAAATTTCCATGCGAGGAATAAGACGAGTGCCAGTATTCATTATCCGGCCTTCTCGTTAATTGCGGAGCCCTTCGCGGCAACGCTGCTAACGCGGTGCCTGCTAAATCTCAAAAAACGGGTTCATCACAGCGAGCATCCTCGCCATTGGGAGCTGTCCGCCGAGAGCGGAGTATGATATACGAAAATGTAGAACCTTCCTAACGAGCCTGGCCGGAGATTTGCGCGAATCAGTTTCCGCCGCCCCGCCGTCGGCAGCGTAACGTATCGCTTATTGCTTTTGTTCGCTCAGATACCCTCCCCTTTGCACATTGCCGTACGTCGTATCGGAAATAATATTTTTCCGTATGGCAATATTTTCTTAATGAGAATCGTGCTTGCACCAAAAATACGCGTATCGTTAATCGAGCGCTGCTCCGGCGCTATCTATGTCGGCAGCGATCGTTCCGGCCCCGAGACGCGGCGGAAGGAGGTTTGTAATTTTGACTGTCGCTTTATCTCAAAGGGACACATGACATATTTTCACGGTTCAAGCGTTTGCGAATTTTTCAATCCTTTTTACGATAATTGCCTCGGCACGGCGTGACGAGAATAACTAAACCTCTCGCGAGACTTTTAAAAAACACGTGAATATCACCGTTGCTTCCTCGCGAGGATATCTCGCGGATGCACGTCTGGAATGCGAAACCGTTTTTCAGTCTACGCGTAGTCGTAGTGATAAAATTCATGCATTGAAATTTACGACCGCGGGTGACATTCTCGGTCGTATTGAATTTCTGCGAGCGCTTCGCGGAAGCTCGCGGGGATATCCGCGCGTCACCGGCCCCCGACCACCGACCACCGGCCCCCGCCGGACCCGTATTTTTTGGCACGTACACCGCATCAATGGCAGCACTGACGTTCGCGAATTGTTCGAGCAATACTGCGTATTATTTATGGCCCCCGAGTTATCTTCTCAAAGCGCAGCGGGACGCAGCTTGCCACATTAATTCCGCGCATAATAAACATATCGGCGCCGCGGCGCGTCTGCCTCGCGGGGCATCGCATGCGAGCGTGATCGTTACCCGATACGTTACGACGCCGATAAATCCCTCTATGAATAAATCACCCGATCGATCTCGCGCTCTCGAGCCGTATGGAAATTTTAATTCTAAGAAGCTAATTTGCATTTACAAGTGCAGTCTTAAAAGTTACACTCACCTCTCAATAAACCGACGAGAATGAAGAGCCCTGTTTGTTTTTATGCACCGTGTAAATGAATCGTGTACTTTAATTGAATTGCTCGAGCGCAACTAATATTTAACATGTCGTGTGCGTGCCCCTGAGACACCCGCCAATAAGTGATGGAAAAATTATTGCAATCCTTCAATTGGTTTGATAAGATTTTATTAAACATTCTGAGGAAAAATTAAATCACATAAGAATTTTTTGCATTTTTTTTCAAGTTAAAGCAGAAAAGCAAAGCTTCCCGCAGTTTCGACACAAAACTCGACATCTTCATTGTTTGAAAAAATATTAGGTATTATGACTGCTTAGTGTTGACTGATGATTAAGATATTTAAAAAAAAAACACAAATTTAGACATGTATGTCGATTACATGTATCGTTAGCGCCATCTATGTGTGAATCCTAAAAACTTAGTTGTGCACCTAGTATGTTTATTTTTGCTGTCAAACTAATTAATGTAACATGTAATGTTGCTGCATTGAAATTTGATTTACAGCGATAGGATGGTATTAGGCTAAACGCCAAAAATTCTGATCTATCAAACCATTCAAATTGAATTTAGCACTAATATCAATTGAATCTTCACTGAACATTTTGTATTTATGATCTTGTAAAATCTCTTTTTCCAGGTTTAGACGCATGTAATGATATAAATGCTAACATTATTCTTACTTTGTTTTCAGGAAAACCTTAGAAAGCATGTGCTTTATAGAAACAAGCACAAAGACAAATTGTTATACGAGTGTGAACACTGCTCGTCTCCAGATAGATACGGTTCCAACTTTGCCAAAGAGTTTAAAGTTCATCTACTTACAGTTCATCCAGACCTCTATCCAAACAATAAATCTACTTCAATATATGTCGCTGATTACTTGAAGATTGAGAATGTAGACAATGAACAATTCAATAGGTAAATTATACCATATACCAACATAATAATTAATCGTTGATTATACAATAGTTTTCCATTTTCATTATTGTACTTTGAGAGAATAACAACACAACTGTGTGTTGATATTAAGCCTGAGTATTTTTAATAACTTGACTAATGTGTATCATCAAAACATTTTCATATCGTTTTCAGTGACTACAATATTGATGGACTCAAGTTTGATTTGATAAATGAAGACCCCATGAAATTTGCAAGCGCTCTACAAGTTAATGATTTAGATAGGGACCAGCAGAGTCTGGTTGTTCTTCAAGAATTGCCTTCAATTGGATGCTACAGCGTTACCGAAACAGGAACTCTAGTACCATATCTAGAAAAGGAGCCGGAGTAGGTGACTAATATGACAACTCATGGATAAGTTATTTTTATTATATAATTAGAGAAACTGTATGGTTTCTCAAATTAATTAATGAATGGAAAAATAATTTCATATAAACTACAGTGAAATAAAATGTAACAATTCCTTAATTTTATATCAAAGAACTTGTTGTGCATGTAAATATGAATTTTCAAATACTGCTAAATATACTTTTATACACTTTTTTATTGAATACTGCCACAGATTCAATCTCTACAATTATAAAAGACTTTGATTATACATTTTACAGCGAGGTATACACAAATATATATTTTATGAAATGATTAATTATTAGAAAGTACATACATTTTAAGGTTTTAATCAATTTCAGCATTAGCAGTGCAGACTAATTATCTTTGAAAAAACAACAACCACTGATAAAATGATAATACGAGATGAAGACTGTTTTATTATATTAGCATTTTAAGTATTCATCTATACAGAATATTAATACAGCAAATATTTAATATTTCAATATCTAGAGACTTAAATTAATATTTAGTAAATAAACAGAAGCATATATACGAAAATAATTACATCATTATAATTTCAAAATAATAATTCATTCTAGAAAATCATATATAAGCCTGTTGAAATAGCATCTTATGGGTGAAGTTTGGTTTGCCTCTGTTTCTGTACGAACCCCCGCTAGTAATGCGTTCACGATATTCTTCAGACGCTTGATGGAAGAATTGCTGAATAAATATAAATCTGATATTTTTGCCATAGGACAAGTGAGGTGAAAGTCTATGTGAAAGCTATGTGAAAGTCTTTCTGATATTTCTGCAATAGTACGATAATTAAACAGAGAAATATAAGCAAAAATAATTATATCGCTATAATTTTCAAAATGATAATTCTTTCCAGAAAATCATATACAAGACTGTTGAAATACCATCGTATGGGTGTAGTTCGGTTTGGCTGTCTCTGTAATAACGCCCTCTAATGTTTGTTGTGCGGCAGTAGTGTTGCAGTACCGAAAAAACATAATGTTGAACGCCACTTCCAAACAGTCTATGCCACTTTTAATACGAGCTATCTTCTTAGATCTGAATTAAAAAAGAAGAAAAGAAATCAACTAAAATCAAACCTTAATGCCTAACAGTACATTTTCACTACGCCTGCAGTATATTCTAAAAAAGCAACGATTGCTTCTTAAAAAATTTCTCACAAAGAAGAAAAAGCCTTTCCATGATGGTAAGTTGTTAAAAGAACCATTTCTGACTGGCGCTGATTGCTTATTTGAGGAATTTTCTAACAAACGTGAGATTATGTAAGCAATAAAAAACAGTTGTCAGATAACACCGTCACAAGAAGAATACATGCCATTTCAAAGGATATATAAACTCAATTAAAGATCGACTTGGAAATTTCACTACAATTTGACGAGTCTACAGATATATTGGACACAACACATGGTGAGAATGGTATTTAGTAACTTTACTGTAAAAGAAGATTTACTGAAAAGATTACCCATGAAAGAACAAACAACAGGTGAAGATATCTATAACACATTTAGAAGATATGCAAAGTCAATAGATATGCCTTTGCACATGTTGTCTGCGATAACCACTGATGGATCACCAACAATGGTTGGTAATGACCTCTGCAAGAAAAATAAATAATTTCCAATATTTTTGTCATATCACTGTATTATCCACCAGTAAGTTTTGTGTGGTACTTATAGTTTTGGAATTTAATATTTGTTGTACTATAAATAAACCTTGAAAAAATAAATAGTGCCCCTTGCCCGACTGGCATTCTAGAATGTGCTCCTGGGTCCAAAAAGGACAGTGACCCCTGCAATAGACCATGAAGTTTTTTCCAATCATAAAAAAGGTTAGCAAATTTATTAATTGATTTTTATTACTCCTCGAAGAAAGCAATTGGGTGATTAATTCATATAGGTCTTTCTGGAATAAAGTCATTGGCTTTATCTGTCGTAATTTAATTCTGTTTTTCTTGTGTATATAAATTGGATATTTTGATAAAATATTATAGAATTGGCCCTAAAGGTGTAACTTATTAGAACCAAGCGCACAAATCATTCATATTATTTCCAAAAAATCCCGTACAAAAAGTATTGTTTTTATTTATGCTAAATACGCTTAATTCTTTACACTTTTAAGCAATGTAGATTAACTTTAATTCCTTCTCAGCTGCGTATACTAATCAATCTTTAACAATGCAGGTAAAAAGTAGTCATTATTTTTGTCAAGAGTAATTAATTTGCTCTAGTACTCCTAGAACTGAAGCTACAATTCAACAGCTCCGTAACAAAACAGATGTGACAGTCGGGCAAGTCAATAATTTCAAGACGTCTTCATAAAAAGGCCTACCAATATAGGAAATCCAAATAAACTGCTTCCTTTATTTGGCATAAATCATTAAAGCCACTCTTGCCAGCCACCATTGGTCCTTAAATGATTTAGGGATAGATAATAAACAATAGAAATAATTTTTTTCTTAAAGTAGTTTTATTCTTTTTTTTATTGTACACATAACAAAAATTATGGTAAATCTTATGCTACCCGGAAATGCACTTAGTAGTTCCTGAAACAATAATAAAAATATTGGTTAGACAAACAAAATTTATTATAATTGATATAATTTACGAATAAAATATATCGCAAGAATTTAAATGAAACTCAAATCATACGGAGAACATAAGTAATACACTTCTACAAGAAAATCTTACTTATTGATTCAGTTATATCTACAATTAAAGAATAACTGGTGTGTGAAATAAATAATGACACTTACTTGGCGACAATACCATCCTTCTTGGCTAGCCTGGCGATACAATCATCAGACTCTCCCATACGGCGGATAGCTCCGCAGATGGTGTACACCTTGGAGGTATCAGTCATGCGGCCACTGGTGGGATCTACCTCGGCGATGTTAATCTGGATTGAGGCATGGTCCTTAGCGTGGATCAGACGGTTGCTCGTAGAGCTATAAATATTAGCCAACTTTAGTAAATACTTAATGAACATTTATTCAGACAGATTTAACAATACATATTTTTATGCAAAAATCAAAATCTTTGGATATTAATGTGAACATTGACAGGAAACTCTATTATTTATATCTAATGCTCATTGTGAAGTACTATTGTAAAATGAACATAAACAACTCCATAAAACCATTCCAATAATTATATTTAAGCACTCAGTCGAAAAGTATCTAAAATAAGACAATGTTAAAAATAATGTGAGGTTATGTACTAGTGACAGGTTAGCTGACTGCTCAAGAGGCTAAACAATTTTTCAATCGCTGATCATCAAATTAATTACACAATATGACAGACAAAGATACAGACATTCTGTAAAATGATGATTTACTGCCTTGTTAGCCTAAATACACGTGGAAACGTCAGAAACATACCATTTCCTCGGGCAGTACAGATCAACGAATTCTCCAGCGTCGTTTTCCATTTTGATAATTCTGAAATAAACAGACGAAATGTTATTACACTATTTATCGGGTTTAATTGAATGTATTGTATGGATAATACGTAAAAAACATACGCTTGTCACGAAACACGCGTGGATAAAGCAAAATGGCGAGCGAAAAGGACATTTATCATCAAGTCGGTAACATAGAAAACTGTATATTTTATTTTTTATGGCTATCAAGTAAGGTATATTTGATGAATACGCATTAAATAAATGTTGTCCGTTGAACATTGACAGCTTAATTTTAAAGAAAAAGCTTATAAATTACGTATTTGGAACAAATAATAAAAAATATATGTTTCATCTGTAAATCAAATTCTGTGAGTTTTCATAAAAAACAATGCTAAAACTATACTCAATATTTTTGACAGAAAGTACCCTGTAGAGTTTTATTTTAATATTTTAATTAAAATACTTTTGTGATTTTTCTACATGTTATAATATTACTGCTGACCGGATTAGATTTCATTTGTTCATATATAATTAAAACATGTGGAAAAAATCATAAAATTATTTTATCACATATATCTATAACAACGCTTTAAATACAAAGACCATAGATTTTGTGTAAATTTTTTTTTTTTTTTTTGGTGCTGTTATGTTATTTTATTGTAATATATATTTTTTTCTTTTGTGTTGTCTTTCAGCGTATAAGATTGTCTGTGGCGTTTGTGGTGTGGCGGGAACACATCCGCCTTCCGCCACTCCGGCCGGCCGCGCGATGCTTGTTTTCAGCGAGAGGCGAGGAGCCAATGCGTCCGCGCCGCGCCGGGTCGGCAGTCGCGCCTAGCCCCGCCGTCCCGCCCGACACCGCGAGCCCCGCAACACCGGCCATTCGACAAACAACCACCAGCCGGCCGCCTCCGAGAAACATTATGTAACCCGCAACACACAAAATCGCAAGCGCTATTCGTTTTATTTACATGCTGTGCGAAACTGTCACGGGTGTGCTTCCTCGCTGAAAATACTGCCACCGGACGAAATCGCACCGCCGAAATGTCACTGAAGGTGAGCGTTTGGTTATTATTTTTTTTTACAATTTCGCAGGGTCGGTTCGGATGATGCATCCCGGAATAGCTCAAGGTGAAGTGAGTGGGAATAATATTGACGTTTCCCCATTCAAGGCGCCGAAGCGTACGCCACATAAACACAAGTAAGTGTGTGAGTAAACAGTGCGGGATGGAGACGTCGGCGGGGCAGAGCCTCGGCGCCGGCGCTATTTATAATCTTTGACCTATAGATTCGGATTTTCTTCCAGTTGGAAATTGCGGAATCCGCAAGTGCAGGGCGGGCGTCCGTTTTGTCGGCGTCTGATAATGGCACATCTGCATTGCGTCTGACAGCCGGCCGGGGTGGCTTTTTGTATTGAAAACTGCTTAAGAAACACGCAATCAATATTGCACTTTGGATAGGAAAAATACCAAAAACTATAAATAAATATTATTTTATACACACATTTTTTTGCTATGTTTATTCAATTCTATTCATATGCTCTATAGAAAAAAATATACATATAATAGAAATACGCAATATATTATCATATTCAGGTATTAAATATTAATTTTTGTAATCACTTTAGTATTTGCGATTACGCTACTGCAATAAATGAAAGTGAATGATGAAATAAAATATTTTAATTGTAATATTAGCAATTGAAATAATCAAAGTTTTGATTTGCCGCTTCGCGAGTCTCGCACGCTGCGGCGTGTCGCATTCTCTGCACAGTGTTTCCCGGTAATGGGTAAAACAGATGATTTATGCCTCGGTCATTATCCGTGAACGAGAGGCGTATTGAGCCGTGAAGCAGTCTCGAGAGTGGCGCAATCCCCGCAGGGCTGTGCTGTCACTGTTTGCCGTTCCCGAAACCGGTTCTCCACACTCCCGCAAATCTCACCCCGCCCCAATCACGCCCGAGTGATGGACGCTTCGGGTGGTTTTTATTCGCGCAATCACTCTGCCCCGCGCCGGCGCTACCGCGGTCACGATAGTTTGTGTAATAAACTAAAATTACATCTCTCGGATATATAAAATGTCTGCTCGGGTGGAATGGAATTTCTTCTGGGATCGCACCATTATCGACGCCTCACTAGAACTGGAATGCCTCACTTGAACGCTGAAACACCCGAGCATCAAGTTCAGAGGCGGCAGTTTAAATTCTATAATTGATATTTATAAACTTTTCCCCAAAATTATTGAAATCGTCTGCGGCTTTGCATATAAAGCACTAATTGGCCGACTTGGCGCAGGGTGCTTACGACCCTCCGCATATATTCTCCCCCTGTCCCCCGAGCGACTCCCGGATAGCAACGCGGCTACGAAATACCCGATAAGTACCGAACTCCCCCCGTATTTTTATCTCTCCACAAGTTCAACCGTTATAATTTAGCAAGTCACGCCTGCTATTGATCTTGGAGATCGAATGTCCGATGCTGCATCCCACGACGAGCCCGTCTCTGGGTTCCTCCGCGTGACGGGGCCGACGAGAGTCTCTCGCCTCGATTCGTCCAACTCGGCAAATGAAATCCCAGTCTTACCTTGTTCGGAACAGAAACTGCACTTACTATATACTGCCTGATTTTAATCGCTTTTTTAAATTGAAATAACTTAATTTATAATTGAAAAAAAAGTAGATTGCTTTAATCTAACTAGTGATGAAAGGTTATCTTGTTTTTCCTCCATAATAAAATCGGTATTAAAAATACACATTGTTTATTTTTTCTAACCATGCTTACTCGACTATTTTTTGTCATTAACTCTAAAGCGATTGTCAATCAATATAATGCGATTGTAATGCTCTATTCAAGGAGCTCCCTTATTATATTAATATCAATATATTTTTATTTTTTCTTGCATCATAGTTAGAATGCATTAAGGTCACTGCCATATATGTGTTCAAGCTAGACTGTGTATGTAAAACTTCATCTGAATATGTTACACTTCTTATAATTTAATTCTATGAAAGAATTACCCATTCGTTCCGTACGGCTCCATCACAAGAGCGTTAACTCATTTGTTAAGCATAAATTTATTTTGACAGCTCGAAAATGAAAAGCGGATTATTGAGTCAGCTAGAAAAGCATTTCGTGGGCAGATATGGACAGTCTGATGGACTTTCTTTTTTATTGAAGGGACCCCGGCACACGCATCGCTCGTGCCCTGAATCTCTTCGGCTGCACCAAACCTATATCCGGCACCCAATCTAAGCCACGGCGGTCTCTTTACCACTGAATATTAATCACCGCATTCACGGCTCCGGAAGATTAAGAAGTGAAGGTTAGTGTTAGTGTTCAGCTCACCAGACTATTCCATTTAATCAAATACACAATGTGCAATAAATAATTTTATAGTTTTGATTGTTCGCTTAGTAACTCTTATATTTGTGGAAAGAATCCTTAGCACTACTAGCACTGTACGTATAATGAAATTCATCGCTGTTTTATGTTTAAATTTATTAGCGTCCAGTATGCCCGTTTTAAAGCTTCGTGTAATGTGTTACATGTCCAACGGTTTTGATATAATAAAGTTTGCATATAAAGGCTCGTTTATACCGGCTTGTGTGCTTGCGGAGAACTACCTAGTAGCCTTCTGGGAACAACTAATACCAATTAATACGAGAGGCAAACAGTGAAGATACCTGACTGACGTCAAAATCTCTGTATTACACACATTTTTTTAAATAAAATTTTTAGAAAGATTTATAAAATGCATAATAAACATAATCATGTGCAAAAATATTTATTGCAACGTTGCTTTTTTCTATGAAATCTGAGTCTCTCATAACGTGATTTGTGTTCTAGCCTCCGAATTTCCACGGGGCCAACTTTATATATTTCTTGTATCAAGGTTTTTTTTACGGCTTGGAAGATTAGAGTGTCGGTGTGATAAGTCATGGCTTATGGTAGCCTCCTACGGGAAGCGATAATTCTTCTCCGAACCGGGCAACAGGAGAAAGTATAACCCTGGCCAATACATGTAGTCAGTTCACCTTGCGTGCTTCGAGTTTTCGAAACAAACTTTTCGATCAGTGAGTCGATCAAGATAAAGCCAAAACATTAAACTTACTGAGCGATATTTTTGACTTTTTATCAATAATGGTGACATCGTGAAAAACTCGTTTACTTCGCATGACCTCCAATATGTCTAATGTTACCGTGTTATTCATTTAGGTACTCGCCGAACGGTGATATTTTATTTTTATATTGGTCCTTGTGATTAAAATAATTTACAAACGAAGTGGGAAAAAAACACGTGGATGTGTTACCTTCGTGTTTGTTTTGAATCTTAATGATTTTTTACGCTCTGGTAAGCAAGTTTTATGCTATTCTCTTGCAGGAAATATATTCACACATATTTCATGCGAACGGTTTCACTTCTTTTGGATCGTCGTATTGCAATAAAAACACTAATAAATGTGTAAAAAATACTATTCAACAGATTCATTAAACTTATCACATATTTTTATTTATAAGCAATTATCATCTTATATGCTACCGCATTATTTAATTAAAAATTACTCTTCTTTATTTTTCATAATAACTATTCCTTTTGTTATAGTAATTACCATGTTTTCTTTTTTTTGTAGATATTTTTTAATTTTGTCTTTTACTACCTCTTTACTTTCCCATGCATAATTTTACGTTTTAATTAATTCACATCGATTTATTTAATATTCATTTTTTCTTTCATCATTTTTCTCTTCTATTAATTAACTAAAGTCTAATTTAAATTGCATAAAAGTTATTTAATAGTACAACAGTCGCATTAAACAGTCCATACAAGTAACGAAGCTATTTATTACATCGAATTCATTATTTTTTTTTAGTATCTCAGTATGAATAGGTTGTTAATATTTTAACATAAATTTCTACTAAAAAGCTAAGATGAAAGTTTTATTACATTAAATGTGACTTATCATAGTTATATGTTTACATTCATCTTATAAAACTGAGTACTTTGACTTGAAACCCATAGCATGCATTTCAATGGTGTAATATGTTTATTTCAACAGCGCTCTTTGTTGGTGCACTTTATTGTAAAAATAACAAAATATTAACATATTTAAAAAAAAACACACACTGGTCACATTGCTCATATTACAGCAATATTTCAATAATTAATTCCCATGCTATTGCAAAAGCTACACGAAAGAAGTGAAAAATTCTTCCAACAGTAAACTCTGTAAATAAAAGTGCTTTTTTCCTCGTCACGAGTGCAAGTGCAATCGCGTGACCGGTCGCCATGGCAACTGCGCGTATTGTTGCACACGAAAGTGGGTAGGTAATTATTTTACCTCTCGTTGTCATTTGAAGACCCGGTCCGGTTTCGAATCCGGCGGAGGATCAACGCGATTTCCGAAAGCGTGCGGCTCAGCATAACTGGTTTTGCTGCTCGCGACTTGCCCGAGAAAGAATAATGATGTGATTCAACATTTTTTCTTGTTAAATCTGCATAATAAGTAATAATAAACAAGTATCGCTCGATATTTCTTTGCCTGCCAGCTTTCGTTTTAATTTCGATAAAAAAACACATTACAACGCGTATTTTTTGGAAGAGTCACAAATGCGCAAAGTGTCGATTTAAGATTTTTTATTTTATTGTGAACTAGCTGTATAATCCGGCACTATCTGGAATATGTATATTTATAGCCAATATTTAATTTTTGCGCTTGTGTACACTTGACTAAAGATGCAATAAACGCAAAATAAAATATAAACACCAGGATTTTACCGTGAACTTGCATATCGGACATAACACAGGATACATCAAGTTTTATGTATTCGTTATTTGCGTTGGAATTTTGAAAATAATTTAATTTACCTCTGCCCAATTATCTCGCAGCAATTATAACAGCAAAACATTTTTAAAAAATAGTCTAAGATGGATGTTAATCTCAGGTAACTAAAACAATTTGTAATGATTATTATTTGTATCTGTGCACAGCTATAGACGTATTGTTTTGACGTAAGCCCCCTTTTTGTTTTGTTTCGAAGCATCCCACTCTACAGTAATGCTGGGTAAGTGTTTCCGCATTTAGTGACCATAAATCTTGTTTGAAAACAATTATAATTGCCTGCAGAATGCATAACTCAATGCTCGGCTGGCGGAGCGTGCGGCGTGAAGAGGTAACTACGGTCATTTGAAAGTAAATCTGACAATAAAAAAATATAAACGAAACGGATGTGATTTGTTTGAGTGTCACGGCCGATGAATCCACGCTGTCGGTTTTGGAATTTTGTTGTGTCTGATGGTGACGACGGCGAAAATGATCTTTCAGCGTATTGACAGAAAATCATGCACGTAGCACAAATCCAATTAGCAATATCAAAAAAATGAAAAAAAACCACGTGTTAATTGTTGTTCATTATAACGTAAAACTTGGAAAATAATTATTTAAAAATCTGACCTTATATATGTTTAAAATAATATATTTTATAAGAAAGTGGCATGCCAATTCGCACTGTTTGTTTCACTTAGCACTTATGCAGTAATACATTACGGTTATTTCTGTTGTGGCGTTGCTTGCTTTTAAACTAATTTATTTGGGTATGAAATTTGGCAAGAGTTACAGCATTACCAAAAACGCCTGTTTATGCATGAAAATCTAAATATTTATGAATTTATCATTTTTGTTCTGAGGCTTTTGAAGCGCCGAGGAATAAATATTTCGGTTTTGATTTTTTCATCTTCCACCAGGGCGGTAGATAATTCTTCTGCAGACCTGATAAAACCTCAAAAGACACAGTCATACTTTCACGTTTCATCATCAATTTAAATTTAAATGTTGATATTAATTTTATGACACCTAAAACGGTATGTGTGAACGATATTGAGTGTTTAATAAAAGTATGACACCATCGCTTACTTTTGGATTATTTTATACCATAACGCTCGACCGACCAATTACAGAAGAATTAATATTGCATGTTTTTTTATTCGCCTTGACAAATATCCCATAAATCATAATTACATTTAATTAAATAATGAGTATTTTAAGGCCATCGGAACTATAAAAAAAATTAAATGAAGCGATACCCATGAAATTGAAAAAGAAAATCCATATAATTTTATTTATCAGTTTGATATTCGTTACGGAGATAATATCGGCTAACTCTCGGTTAAAATTCAACGGTTAAATCATTTGTTAGTAACTGACATAATAAGCCAACCCGTGCTTGCTTACAGCTGATAGTATTTTTATAAACAGACACGTTGCTTTTGAATGAATTAAACTAGAATTGTTTTTAACCTAACAATTAGGAGTAAGGCTCACTTGAATTCATGGTTAAGATTCAACGGTTATATCAGTTTTTAGCAACTGACACAATGAGCCAACATGTGCTGTGCTTACAGCTGATTGTATTTTTACAAACTAACACATACAGTAAACACAAGACCCACTTCCCGTCCATAAGATTTGTCTTTAACTAGGCGTAAGCCTTACATGATTCTATGGTTATATTAGTTGTTATCAACTGACATAATGAGCCAACATGTGCTGTGCTTACGGCTGATACTATTTTTACAAACGTTGAATGACGTAACACGTGAAGAAAACACAAGCCCCAGCTTCCCGTCCATTAGAATTGTTTCATTCAGTATAATTGCTGAGTGATGCCCCCGCTGGGCTGTTACAACTGTTGGGAGTTTAATCTACTAACAAGCATGGGCCTACATCACTGGCTGCGCAACGAATTACTCCGGTGACCACTCAATCCTCTGGTAGCGTTTATCTAAAACCCTCAGAATTAGGTTAACCCACAGCTTCCAGCAGCGGGTCCATGAGACCACAAAAACCATATTTTAAAAGACTTGAAAATTTAAAAAAAATATTATCTGAAATGGCACAAATATTTTGGCTTAATCGAAGTGAAAGGTCAGTCACTTTTATATAATCGATCTATTAAGAATACATATATACAATGTAGTTTAACTACTATTTCATTACTTACTGTGGTATTTGTAAAAACGCTGGATCTTCAATCGATTTTCTTTGTTATTACTAACTGATATATTTAAAGTTATACCGGGTGCACCTTTTAATACTAAACAAAACTAACAACGTCTTAAACGGAAATAACAATTACGACTTCCTTAAAAGTAAGATTCTCCACCATGACCTGATAAAAAGTGAGTAGTCATGGGTTGAATGTTTCTTTCAACCTTCTTTGTTTAACACCTGAGCGGTCGCAAATAAGTGAGTGGATCTTTTTGCACAATTTTCGCTGAAGAATGATGTCACCTCTTTTGCTTGATGTCATCACGACATCAATGCCAACAGCGTATTCCAGATGTTTAATGGATTATTATGCAACGTTCAAGTCTCAACATAACACTAAATATACATTCTCATACTAAAACCGCTCACGCTTCCAGAAAATAGTCCAGGGCAGTCATTGGCGTTAAATGTGAACATTGTCGAAGAAAATATTTTGAGTTTATAATTGTGGTTTTAACTACTTAATACCTGCAATATCGTGCTCGCAAATTTGTTCACAACAAAGAATATACATTTTGTTCCAGCAAGCCACATTGTAAAGTGAATAGTTTCACGGTTAACTGTTAAATTCTGAACAACGCAATCTGTGTTTTACGCTCTATTTTTACATTCTAGTTTATTCTTTGCTAAAGACACAACGCGAAATGCAAATTTATTCGATTCTGAGCCAAGCATGTACCAGAATAACAAATCCAATGTGACTCTGGAACGATTGACATGAATCGCAATACAGTTATCATCCTAGATTGATTTTTTAAACAGAATATACGATAGTTTCTTGAAGTTCTTCATGAGATTTATTTGATCAAATGTAAAAGTATAAGACATAAAAGGGACTGCTCACACAAAACTAGTCGTATAGTATTGTCGTTATAAGTAAAAATTTTAACCTATTCATGGGATACTAAGATTTTGTATCGATTATTTCCCAAGTTTTAGTTCAGCGCTGTTACATGTTTCGATTCAGCAGTTATTTTTCTTTATGGCCCCGTGTCGGTTTTGGTTAGTTGTAATTTTATTGGCTCACTTGTTCAAGAGGTTCTGTTCGATGCCAGTCTACAACGCCGGTAGGGATATACGCATATTAAAGCAAGCAGTAAATTTCCATACTAACATACGATTTATTATTGGGAATGAAGTCATGGCCAGCACTACACTTTATATCATAATAAGCGCTATAAGACAAAATAGTTTATATCGCAAGTAGGAGCTGAGGTGTCGGATGAAGAATAAGATTTGTAGATAATGTATTGTTAGGTAGTTCTATTGTCCCTCCCCCACATGCTGAGCAATTCACTCATTCATTAATTAGACCTATTTGTAACACTGCTCCTAACCAAACAAACATGCTCCACGAGTAGACACGCAGTTTAAAAACAACAGCTCGAAATAAAAAAAATGTTAAGTATTCCCAGTTTCGTCAGTATTCAGCGCTCGAGACTCGAATTCCCAACAACGTGCACATTCCACTGTATAAGTAAATGCTCAATATCTTATAATAATATATTCAATTTATTCTACGTAAACTAAAAGCCACTTATAAAAAATAAACATAGTATTTAGTTTGTTAATAAGTAGGTATATATACTCAATAACACAGCTGCATGTCTGGAAATAAAAAAAATGTTTCAACATTTCATATACCAACGTGTACAAACATCAATCGACAAAAAACGTCGATATTAATCATATTTTTTTTTATAAACAGGCCACAGTAAATAATCCAGCGTGAAGTAACATACCTGCTTATATTTTTACAATTGGCTGGTTAGTTAATTTTTATGCAGTTAATTAGTGCGTCACTATCATTTAACATGCGCTTTGCGCTCATTGTGATATGGAGGTTATTGCGGTTATCGTTTCGTTATTTTTGATAACTTTTGTAATATTGCGCGGCCTGGGTGTAATTTTTAATCACGCATTATTGCGATCAAACAATCCCAGTTTGGAAACTTACAAATTGACAGAGATTTCGTCAAGTCAGATAAGGAAAATAAATACAGCATTATCGTAATTTTAAATCATCAGTTTCATGGTGAATATAAATACTAGGAAATGATTATAAAATTAATCACCGTTTGGGTGTGGGGATATGAGATTTTCATTTCGAAGCCGTAAAAATGTTGAACCGTATAAAATCCAGATTCGTAAACGTCTGAAAATACAGTACATATATGAGTACATACTCGTATGTACCTTCATCCACAGGCAGGTACTAGCAAACAGAAGGTTAAGTAAGAATAGCAGAGGTCATACCAACAACCGCGATACAAAAACCGCGTTTTGTTTTATTTACCTACTTAGGTATTCTTCTTTCTGAATAGCATCATTTTCACGTTCACTTTAGGTATCCCCGATGGACTGGTTTACTTCACGTTTAGAACAAAGGGCTAGGAGATTACAAAAAAACAATTTTGGGTAGGAAGCTTTTACACATTTCAAAAATGTCTTTTTTTTTAAGAATTTTTATTATTACTAGTCTAAAATATCTTAAAACACATAATACTAAAATATGCTCTCATTGTTTTGTAAAAATTTGTGAGATGTATATCTCAGTCTACAAAAAATTGCAAATATCCTAAACTAAAAAAATATACAACTGTACTTAAAACGAAATTCGATTGTACTTTAATGTACACATTATATGCGCATTAATAGTTTCTACATAATTTTTTTCTTATTTAAATTAAAATAACGTTTACGGTAATGACGCTGAAAATAGCAATTGACGTGAATAGGGCCTATCGCATTTAAATTATCATAAAAAATAACTGTATTGTGTACTATTTTACTGACAGTATTAAATAAAAAATATAGTCAAAATACTCGTCAAAAATATCGAAAATCCCAAACTTGAGACTTTATACTTAAAATGATGTAATAATAATAATACTATGCAAACTTTGTGGCTTTATACCAGGGCTCAGGTACCAATTAAACTATTATAGCTGAGTAACACAACAATAATATTTACAGATAATCGTTGCTCAAGCTGAGCGTCCTATTCTCTAAAGAGTTTATTTTTGGGCATTGGCAATCTATTTGCTGTACAAAAGAGCTTATTGTTGAGAATTCGTTCTCTGTCTGAAGAACGCTTTATAAAACGGTTACGAAACTTAAAGCCGGCTACACACGCAGCGACACTACTTACAACCGATTTGCAATCGCCAATAGCGTCCTTTTATTTTAGGTTTGCCTATACACTTTGCGACCGACTTGCAATTAGTCAATAGCGTCCTCTTTTGCGTTGTTAACTTAGACCTCGCTATGGCTCTCATGGCTGCCATTCTGTAAGGGACGTGTGTAAGGGATCAGTAATGGAGTAGTGGACTTGGAATGATTATGGAGGGATGTGCTCTGGAAGTATCAGATCTAAACGCCTGAGCTTTGTAAGGAAAGGATAATAAATAATGGGCAGCAGCAATACGCAAACTTTTTCTTCCAATATAAAACTACGGTGTAGAATAACCCAGGGACCCACTACACTATTTTCTCCTTAGAAAACCACGAACACTGGCTCAGCATGAGTATATGCTCAGTGTAATTGTCGCCAATAAGAAAAATCATTAAAAATTCCCAAAATCAAGTAACGCTCTTGGCTGATTGCAAATCGGTCGCAAGTTGTGTCGCTGCGTGTGAAAAGGGCTTAGGAGAGACGGCTGCGCAGTGACATCATTAAAATAACAAAAACCGGGTTTTTCGCGTGTATCTTGTGGCTAATTAACATAGTTGTATTTATTTTCCAGAAGGAGTCCCGCACGGACGTGCAGTTCCACTTGGCCGCGCTGCGCGGGGACGTGGACAAGCTCCGGAGTATATTGGACACGGGAAAAGTGCACGTCGACTCGCGGGACCGGGTACGGTTACACTCCCAGAATAAACCTCCTTGCACCGCAACCGACATCCTCATTCCGCTTTCAGACAGACGACCGGGCTGATGAAAGACTCGCGTCTCGTTTAGGACCAGGCCAGAGGCAGCACTCTGGGCCAGTGGTGGCGAACCTGTGGCGCGCGACAACATTTTTTTCAGACGCCTCAGAAAACTTAACTCAGAATCAAGCTATTTATTTTTTATTTTTGGCACACCAAGCTCCAAAGGTTCGCTATCACTGCACTGGGTCTACCCACGGCGGTAATCAAACCGTGTCATTAGTAACAGACTCCCAAGTGTGCGTTACAAAAAACGTTATATTATAGTATTAGTTATTTTAATTAACAGATTTTTATCGTTCGTAAAGCAGTATTAATTTAAAACAACGGTAAAATCTAATATAACTATAGTAACATCAAAAATGTTATTTGATAGTAAAATATTAAATATCAAAAGTCTCACTCATTACATAAATTTTCTACCGTAATAGTATCGGAATATGTTTTGTTTAATAATGCAGTCTATTTACGTCCGTAATTTCGTCAAAGTGGCAGCCAAAACACCCATTACTTTGCTTACAAATTGCTCAGGTTTAGCGCTTCCAAATGGAATAATTTTTAATTATAGTAATTTATTATTAATTATAGAGCAATTGATCATCGTTTTAATTGCGATTTTTACAGATATACGTAAAAATAATTGGCTTGTTACGTTATCCAATTGTCTTCGTTATTGATCAGGTAAAGGGAAAGAAGTATTCTGTGAGGAGCTAATGCACTGTCAACATATAATAAGTACTGTTTATAAAAATGTTATACAATTAAAATTAATATCAAATAATTAATTAATTAATTTGAAGATAAGATCAGCTAGAAACAAAGTTTAAAAGTATCCTCTATTCATATACACCTACGTGTTATTTTTAAAGATTATCAGAGGCGAATGTCGTAAATCACAGAGCATTTTAATATTAAAATGAATTGGATAAAATCATAAATATACAAACGTTTGCATATTTAAAACGTAAAATATTTAAAAGTGCTAATTTGTAGGAAACTCCAAAAGCGTATGCAAATATTATATATAAAACAAACAACCTATTAAATTTTAATCAGTTTTAGTCGTATTGAAAGTATACTTATAATTCCGGTAAGTAAGTATTAATTTTTTTTTATCAATTACAGTAAAGATATAATTTTAAAAGTATGTTTTTTTATTTTTATATTAAAAATAGATGCTGAATTCTAGGCATTACGTTCGTTGAGATAATTATGCCAGTAAGCCCAAAGTATTATTAAAAAAAACAACTTACTTTTAATACACTCATTAAGTACCAATTTTTTTTTTAATGATTGTATGTATGATTATAAATTCGTGATTTATTCAGATAGTTTCATGGCTCTGAACATTTTAATATTGTGAATTCATGAGACACACAGGAATACGTGATATGTATATAATGAAAAGTTACTGTAATCACTGCAAAGAAAATTACTTTAAACACCATTTTAGTTAAGTAGAAAGTTAGACTTTGGTCTGGAAATAATTATGTTTTTCCTTTCTCGTTTAACTCCATTGAAGGCCGAGTGGAATTGATAAGAAAAAGCATGTAATTATTCCATAATCTCTGAATCTTTTTTGAAGACACCGTTCATTATTTTTTTATTGTTCGCCACCTCAGTTTACAGAGACTCGCTTCTCAAAACGACACGGAACAATGATCTTACATAATGCGATCGGTGTATTTATTTTAATAAGTCTAGTGTTTATCCGGAGATCTCAGAAGAGTGTAATTCTAAGTAATGGTACCATGATGAACTCTTTTTAAAAACAAATTATAGGCTATTAAATATAATGCGTTATTAATCTGCCATATACGGCAAGGACCTATTATACTCAAATTAAATCCGTCTTTGATTTAGCTATAGCTACTATCAAAAGATAGGTGCTCTATTTTAGTAGATTCAATGTACAAAACTCTTTTAATTAAAAATGAAATTTAAGTACAATAATATTTTTATTTAAATATCAGTGCAGAAACGTCCTATGTACCTAGCCGCAGCCCCAAACAATAATTTACTGTGAATTCAATTCGATTTTCTTTACCACAATTACATTTTTAATTCAATAAACTGTATTATTATATAATTTAAAAAAGTACTTAAAAATAGTGTTTTTTTTTCTTCTATTTATTACAATTGTTCTCTGGGAGATTTTTCACAAGTCGCAAAACTCACTCCAGCGCGATAAACTGTTTCTAGAAGTAAAAACAGTCTCTAGATTTATATTGCAATTTTTATAGTTTTAAACGTAAACACAGCGGATTTTGCAGCTCAACGCCTCGTGTAGAACTGAGTTATCAGTAATGGATCGCAGGGTCGATATACTGCATATCTCGTATTTCTTTCCGATTGCACTCGACGTAGGTATTGACCACCAATACAAGATTGCTCTCGTATGGTCATCCTCTCGAGACGATGGCCATACTCACTAACGGTGAGAAAGCTAGAGAAGTCTGCGTGTCAGAATGTCACGGGACGGGTGCAGTTCTCCATAGTAAAAAAAACGGAATTATTGTCACCGGGAGCTGTAAAGTGGAACGCCGCAGGACAAGCGAGCGTTGACCGAGAAACGACTGGTTGTTGATGCTAACTGAGAGCCTGTACTAATTTACAGTCAACATATCAACATTAACTCGTAATATTTTTTATTAACTTTCTCCGCAAATTGACAATTTATAATTGCCTGCGTGACGTCATCCACAAAACATATATAACTTGAGTGGATTTACAGGTTTATAGCGCGGACGCGTGAACGGTACAATTCCAGTTTATGATCGCTCTGTTAAATACCAAGGGTTTTTTTAGTTCAAAAACGAAAATAGATTAATCCACGTAAGCCACATCTTGTAAGCCCCGCAACATGGGCGCGGGATCATGATACCACATGGCCTTGACAACTATTGTAAATAACGCGAATCTTGAAATTAAAAAAAAAAAAAAAAAGTAATTTGTCTGTATAGGTAAATTAAGTGCCTTGTGGCTTTATTATCGTGCCTGTAATAAATTGCGAAACATCATTGTCACCATTGACGCGTTGCCGTCACTGTCATTATTAGCCATACAGTTAGCTCGTCACTGCAAATCTTCAATAGAAACCTGCCTTTACAATCACAATCTATTCTCCTATGTCGTTTTGTGAACACTGATTATATAATACTCTTAGACCAGTTGCCATTACAGAATATACCAACCCACTAGGGGAAAATATTTTCTAATATATTTCAAAGGTGCCCTTGAAAACTAGGTTACTTTTTTCAGGATGGAACTACCCCACTTATTCTGTCAGCTGCGACGGGACACACCGACTGCGTACGCGAACTACTAGACCAAGGAGCAGATCCTGGAGCTCGCAGGATTGTAAGGAGTATTCACAATTCCTGCCCGTTAACTTTATTTTTACTCTAATGCTCACCAGTTACAAATAACTTTTTGGTTGGCTTGTTGCCTCAGTGGTTAGGACCGTAGTCCCTTTATTGAGTCTGGCAGTTAAGATAAATGAATTCTAATTCGTTTTTGGTTAGATCCGAGACAATTTGATTTTGCATGACACATATTGTTTATAATGATTATTATAAAACATTAATAAAATTTCTATTTGATTTTCAGACGGGAACAACTGCTCTCTTCTTTGCAGCCCAAGGAGGATTTTTGGACATAACACAAACGTTACTAGAAGCTGGAGCTGATATTAATTCTCCGAGTATTGTTAGTATATTTTTAATATTATTTTATATTTAAGCCAATGCTTTAAAAAAAAAAATTCTATTATATAATATTGGTATAACCACAATCAACAGCTGTTACGGCGAATAAGAAATTTTTAATTTTAATCAAGACATGATTATCCCTTTTCCTTTGTACCGCATTGGTATAATAATTACATTATCCAAATGAGGTATAATGTGATATTAATCCATGCTCGTTGTGCGGTAATATTATCAGCTGATACAATCTAGTAACTTTCTTCAAGGGATTATAATGTAAAATTATACAATAGTTTAGCTTGAGATAGCAATTTAGAATCTATTTCGCCTGAGTTGAAATCTAATTTTAATGAAGTTTCAATTTATAATTTCTAGGATGGAGGAACACCTTTATTTGTCGCATGTCAATGTGGCCATTACGATATTGTTAAAGAACTCATCCAGCGTGGTGCAAAACTAAACTCAGGAATGAAAGTAAGTATGGTTATTGATATAAAAATACCAATCTATTATTTACTTTGCTTTACTTTACTTATTAATTTATGAGCAAGATATATTTAATTGTTTTACTCGACGCTACTTAACTGGCTTCTAGAGTCAAGGTGAAAGTGAAGATCTTCGACAAAACATATTTTCAATTAAACATCTACTGATTGTGTAAATGAACAGAGTTAAAAATCTATGAATTTGCTTTGATTACAAAAAATTCTCAGAACACACAGAATGCAATCAAAACATAAAACAATACCTAATTTCATGAAGTACAAAGTTTATATTTTTCTTATAGGATAAAGCAACACCTCTTTTTATAGCTGCACAAAATGGACATATAGATATAGTTGAATTTCTCGTAAAAGCTGGAGCCATTTGTGACGCAACTCGGACCGATGGAGCCTCTCCCTTGTGGATAGCTTCCCAAATGGGTTTTGACCACATTGTCAAATTACTTTGTCGCCAGGGAGCAAAAATTGATCAAGTCAGAAATGTAAGATTATTAATCTCTAGAATAATATCTAAATACTATACATACTGTAAAATATCTTATTAATCTTTAATTGTTTTTAGGATGGTGCTACTCCCTTATTTAAAGCTGCCCATAAAGGGCATGCTGCTGTTGTTATGGAACTCTTGAAATATAAACCAATTTTAGGAATACTTCCTGTAAGTTCCAGGCCAGTGATATTTTTAATTTATTCATTGTGCGTGACAATACTAACTTAATTAAAAAAAAATTTCAGAATGGTGAAAGTGCTCTTCATGGCGCTGCTTTATTTGGACAGCTTGGCTGTGTCAAGCTCCTCGTTGCTGCCGGCAGTGATGTGACGCTGAAGAATCAGTCAGGCCTGACTCCGTATGACCTCGCAGAATCTAACCACAAGAAACAAGTCGTATCATATCTTCATACAATGGATATTGCAGAGAGTAACCACTTAAAGAAATCTAACAGAGATCACACATGACGAAAACATTAATGTATCTATTGATATAATAGAAGACAAACCTATCATCAAGCAACCCTCCACGTACCTATTTTTTATTTATATTTTAATTTACAGTTAATATAATACTCTCAGAAATGTTATGAGTTTATATCAATCTCTCCATCCTGATTCAGGATTTATTTTTAAAATAATACAGATTATATTACGATAATATTAAGAGAGAAAACTATATGCTGTTGTATTACAATTTATGAGATACTTACAAAGCCTTCCTGCAAACTGACTAGATAAGACAAGGAGAATTATAAATGGTATATTTTTAATATCATTACGGCACATCCATTAGCTTTTGGCCATCGGTCGGAATGAAAATTTTCTTCTAAAAATTATTAATTATAATTCTGAAAAATAGCGCTCAACAGTATTCGATACTAATAATTGTGGCAATAATAATATTATAATTTGTGTAAAATATATGTTAAAATATTTCAATAAGAAGCTATAATATCTACATCTATTCTAATGTTTAATATAAATTAATTGTTCAAAAGTACCTTACTCCTACGCAGTCGTTAACTCAATAAGCAATGATAAAATATTATTTCAAAATAAATAGTGCACATTATCATAGTAGATATCTCACGTAGCCAAATATACATATGTTTATTTTCAAATTACAATTGCCAGATGATGTATATTAGTTGAATTTAAATTTCATCCAAAAATTTATTAATAGATTTTATCTAAAACCTAAATACCTCTATTACTATTGAACTAAATTCTTATTCTAGTCTCGGCATGGGATTTGTAATCATAAAACTTAACCAAGTAATAAGGTGCCATTTAACTTTTGAAATGATTATTAAATGTGAAAATTCACATAAGTATTAAAACACATCATGATATATCATTCATACTTGAATATGATTTATATTGTGTAGTATATAAGATTGCACTGAGAAATAGATTGTATTTACCGAGTAATCTTACTAATTTTAAGCTATTCTAGTCACTAAGCACACAATATCATCTTGTAACTACTACTTTAAGGTCATTTACTGGGATGAATTGTATTTTCAATGGGTCTTGGGACGACAATAATAGAAGGAAAAAACATAGGCATATGTTTGGTCTGTCTAATATGGCATATTAATATATTAAATAGAATAATATACTTACATAAATATTTTATTAATCAGATAACAATGCGAAAACTCAATCTATGGAATAGTCCTGTATATTTTTTACCAAAATACATATTAAATTCTAACTGGTCTACTCTTGTCAATTTATAAATATAGTCCCTTAAAATAGGACTATTTTTATACTTAACAAAAACAAATAAACATAGATTACATAGTGAAATCACATACTCTACCACCATGAGCATGTGCCCGGTAAAATAAAATAAAATCAATAGCTTATATGTTTTTAATTACAAAATATAATCAACTTGGTAGTAGCATTAAAAAATTATAGACTTTTGAAGCTCCATTAAATAAAAGATATGAAAACACTCAATTTTATAGTAATTATGTATGCACATTTTTGTTTATAGCATAGGTGAGTTTGAACATTGTTTTTATATAATAAAAAATGTAATCTAAGTACATTAGTAACAATGAAATATTTACATCGGAGTTTTTAAATAAAAATTTCATAAATATTTAAGATGGTTATGTTATCTGAAATAAAATGTTGATATTACTTAAATGTTGCTTTTTCTTTAACGTTCATTGACTTTATTTGAAACACATCTGCACGCATGCAACACTGGCAGTATTTGAACATGATAAGAGCCACCTACATGACTCACTTAGCTAAACACAATAGTACCGCATTATCATTTCATCGGAGATAAGAAATGATATAAGATACAAGAAATTATAATTCTCCCTATAACTCAAGTTTCTTTAAAATGAATGTCAAAGATCGATTACCCGAACTGCTAAATGTAAACCTATCGATTTAACAACATATTAGTCATTCCATTGTAACAGAACATCAGATTATTATTTATTTTTCTTTTAGATTATCGGTGATAGAGTTCAGATTGATACTGTAGATATTAAACTACAAAAATATAACAATGAAGAGCTACAAGCAGTATTTAAAGAGGTGCAAAAAATCTATTTATTTTTTCTGTTTCACTTCAATTGTAATTACTCAGTTAATATATTAATTATGTGTAGGTGGGAAAAATACGAGCCTGGACGAATGAGTTGAATGACAGAACTATGGTAATGAAAAGGTTATACAGTGAGACTACATTCTCAGCATCCAAACGTAAGTAAAATCATAACTGAAAATAATAATATTGAATAGTAAAACTAATTAATAATTTTCTTAAAAAATTTACATTTAGACATGCAAGATGAGATGGAATCAAATATGACAATGTGTACTGGAATAGGATTAAAAATAGCCGGAGCTCTAAGAGAGTTTGATGATAAAATAAAGGACTCTCAAGGAAATGATGCACTAACTCGAATAACAAGACTTCAATTCATAACATCCAAACAACACTACTCGGAGGCTCTTACAAATCACGAGGCCTTCCTCAGCAAGTACAGAACAAGCGCCATGTCTTTACTAAAACAGCAAATGCAATTAAGTAAGAGAAATTTTTGAAATAAAAAAATAACGTTTATATTTTAATGAATAATAAAGTAAAAATTATCCATTTTATTAGCACATCAATCATTTACAGAAGAAGAATGCCACAGTTTATTGCAATCGAATAACATATCATTATTTGTTGATAATGTAAGTATAGAATTTGACATTTTAGATTATACACAGCAAAATAAAATTATCTGTTGTTCATTAGATTTGAAGACTTAATCTAACTTGACCGAAAAGATTTTTATAAAATTATTTAACTAATAATATATGTAGTGCGTTTTCGAATATGGTTTTTAATTTTTATAGATTCAGGCAGACACAAGAAACGAGCAGTTAAAATTACGAGATGTCGAAGCGAGACACAAAGAGATAGTAAGAATTGAGAATTCACTCAAAGAAGTAAGAGATTTATTTCTACTAATGGCAACTCATGTCAATCAACAGGTGGGATATAAATTGACTTAAAGAATATAAATGTCAAGTAAAGCTTATTTACCAAGCTTACATTGATTGATTTCAGTATAATAACGTATTTATTTTATTACAATTGCAGCAAGATCTAATAAACACAGTGGAACATTTTGCAAATCAAGCAACAGACCACGTGGATTTAGGCAATCGACAATTGCAACAGGGGACAGAAAGTAGAGTTAAATCCAAAAAGGTATTGTCCCTAAACTATCCACTACTTGTAAAATACATTCATATTATTAATACTAATCTATATTAATGTGTTTTTTCTTCCAGAAAAAAATATCATTGATAATTTGTTTGGTGACTGGATTTTTTATTATATTATTGGTACTTATTATTTTATAAAAGTACGATATTGCAGCTATGTCCTTTTGTAAAATGTACTGGAATGAATAATTGAATATGTACCAACATACTAAATCATACATAAATGAGAATATCTGATCAAACAACTGCGAAAGTATATTTTATGTAATTAATATAATAATTATAATGAGTAAATATTTTTATACGTGGATAAAAGTTTCTTTTCAATAGCACATAAGAAATCCATATATAGTTACAAGTAAAATACATCCACATATTATAAAATATTACATCCTAAGCAGGTTTTAAATTCTTAAGCATTTCTTCACTACACAAACTAATGTGATGTGCACTCGGGCGGGTCTTAGGATTTTCTTCTGTTGTGCAATAAAATAGTGCTAAGACCTCTTTGTACGCCATTGGATCAACATCAGGTATTGCAGGGCGAGTTCCTACAAAGAAAAAAACCCATATTATTATATTTGACCCTTTGAGAAATATATCTGACTACTGCCCTAATGCATAAACAATTAGATTTATTTCAAATTTTGATACACGTTTTAATATAATCTCTATAATGATTTCAAGTTCATGGGATTAAATCCAGAATTTTTCTCAAAATTGGGCAATGAAGAAATATTGTTTTGTACTTGCCATAAAGTTCAAAAATATCATCTACATCCATGCTGTCATCAATAAGAATCACTGAAGAGTCCATTGTCACGTCGTCTAAGCGATGATCAGCGTGAGGAGGTTCCAAGGCTAACATTTCCCAAAGTGTCAGGCCAAAACTGAATATATCTGCTTTGCTTGTTACTATATTATTTTCTGATAATACTTCCGGAGCAGACCAGCATTCAGTACCTAAAATGTATATATTTACTATTGTAATTATATTAATTGAAAAACCTGCCTTCCGAGATAGACATTTTCCACCTCCTGTCCTCCACGAGGCAACATAAATTTAAATTCCATGTAATAAAATTTTCTGAACATACAACCCACTCCAATCAAACTTTCAAAAACCAATGATAAATTTTCCTCTTAATCTCACCAAACTTTAAATTCTGACTACAATATTATTCATATTATATCTTCTGACTATCATTTGCCACTTTATTCGGAATGGTATTTCTCACTATAGTAATTAATTCCAATATTTACAAAATTATGTGTAGAATAAATATCATAAAATCATATTCTACTTACCGACATATTTATCACAAGTATTAGAACTATTTACGTGGCCATTTTCATCCAGTGGAAGACTTACACCAAAATCGCAGAGCTTACAAATCTCAAAGTCTCCGTTTATCAGTACATTGAAAGATTTCATGTCACCATGCAGTATTTGCATTTTCGTGTGAATATAATCAAGAGCTTTGCTTATGTCCAATGCTACCTGAAAGTAAACAAGCATAAATGTGTGAGGAAAAGATAAACTATTTATAATTCAACATAAATAATAAATACTTACCTTCAGAATGACTTTAGGAGGATAAGACTCGAGGCCTTCTTCTCTTCTGGTTTCAATCAAATCTCCCAGAGATCCTCCACACGACTCCATAGCTAAACAAGGTCTCCCGTCATTCATTTTAGTAAAGCACCTGAATCCAACCACATTTGGATGGTTCATGTTTTTCAAAAGATTAGCCTCTGCTTTCAAGCGTTTCCCAAATACAGTTTGACTGCATATAGTTTTTGATACACGCTTAATAGCCCACGGCGACCTTATTTTCCCAAAACTCGGGGATCGAACCATTTCAAGAACAGAAACACCTATCAAAGTAGAAAGATAAATACAGCAATCTTTATAAATTTCATAAGGCAATTATTTATATATATATTATAACATACCTGTCCCATACCCTAATTGCTTTAAAAACGGAGAAGGCGGGATTGAGAAAGGCGTTTCGGTATTATTTGTGTTTCTTATCCGTTTGACAGGTGTCTTGAATTCTGCCATTATGAATTTTATATATTTGTATCAATATTTAATAATCGTCAATGAATAAACGTCAAGTAACAATAAACTAAAACTCAACTGTAAACTTCAAATTCAAGTGTTTCAGTTTAGTGTTGCCATACTGAATATTAAATTTGTCTTATTATTAAATGTTTTTAGTCTCACTAAAATAAAATAAAAAAATAATCCTCTAGGTTTTATTATATACATTATCAATTACTAAAGAATATTTTTTTAAATTGTTATAGTCATAAAAATAATATTGCAATGATATGTTAGCAATTTGTATAATAAATGTATCTAACAGGACATTCTCTCTTCTTCTTCTTCTCAATTTTCATTATTGTAAAAATCCTTTTTTTGCATGAATTGAAGAATAATTACAACACATATTATGTTTTTTTTGTTATGTATTTCAAGTCTAGGGATGAAGAACAATAATCATCCCATTATTTGTGTACTGACTACTTGGCATTCTTACTTGTATACAGTGCCTGAGCCGTTGGAGATCGTTAAGTTGTTATCGAGCAGGATTTGGAGGAGGAATACATACCTGTAGTAGACAAAATAAAAATGCTTTTATAAATAAATCTGGCCGCATTCTATAAAATCTTAAAAACATTAAAATATTAATAATTATGAATATAGATATATATATATTTGTCGTGGTTGCAGAATGTGGTAGTAATTCTATCAATACTGGGATCGCCAAATAAGATTTAAAAAAAAACAAGTAGATATTTATGTACAGTATATTATTTTTATATAAATATTCAGTTTTTATTATTAACAAAAATGAGGTAGATGAATATCCAGAAATACATAGAATTTGCTTGGAAATCCTTGGAAATTGAGTACATATGCCATTACAATCCTCTCAATATTTTGCCCACATAACATTTACATTTCTTTAATACGATGATGTTCACAAACTCTTAAAAATAATATTTGAGTAATAAAGTCTTAAATTTTTGGTTCTTTTTACCTATTTACAGAACTAAATCAACAAAAACTTATAGAGGTTAGAAGGATTTGGAATGTTACGCCATACTTAATATATTCAGGTAAAAATTTTAACCTCTCCAAATATGTCTACATTTAACATTCGATAAAAAATTAACATAAATAGATCCAAATAACTGGTAATACAATTACACAATTGAATTATAAGCTGATCAATTGTTTTGTAGTCAATAATTTGAAAATAAATGAGGTTTTGAGGAAACAGCATATGCAAACCAAATTATTTATAGTTGTATAAGGGCGAAAAGGAACTATTATATAATATCTCATTTTCAATATTCTTCCTTCAGCTACTAGCACCTTATTGAGAGGGGATAAGTATCGCCTTTAGACAGTTACCCTATGATCATCTGCTTATAAAAATAGATGTCATTCATCTGACAGACCTTTCAATTTGAGTAACAATTTCTTCTGGATGTTTGTGTATCTAAAAAAAAACAACAGATAAAATTTAATGACATTGTTTAGAGAGATTAGTGCAAAAAACTTAACATTTGAAATACCTGCTTTTCTTTGAGCATATCTTTTAATTCTTCAGGATGCATTCTTTTTCTATGGGAATAGCAGTTTCCGGAACTTGCAAAAGTTTTGTAGCAGAATGTGCAGGAATATTTATGATGACCGGTGTGCTGTGCCATGTGGTCCTGATTCATGTAAGAAATAAATCTAATATTAACTCATTATTATCAAGACATAAAAAAACTTGATTTTTATGTGTTGTCACCCGCTTTTACCACATAATTCTTGGTGACCACAATGTGCTAAAAGCAGGCCAATAAAATATATTTTTTAACTCCTGCTTACCGTAAGTGTCTTTTTAAGCTTGAAGCTTTTCTCACATTGATGACAGGCGAAGGGTTTCTCATCAGAATGTTTGTGCTTCATGTGACTCTTCAGGCCTGAGGTATGGTAGGTATTGTAGTCACATAAGGTACATTGGATGCGCTCAGTAAGATGTTTCTTCTTATGAATAATCAATCCAGTTGGAGTCCTATACCTATATAGTAAGGGATTATTTATTTTATTAAATATGTTATTTTAAAGAGTATATTGGACTGTCAAAAGAATATGTATTATTTACTAACCTAGCTCCACATTCCTCACATGGAAATATTTCTCGATTAACTAGGTCATGAGTTGAGAGGTGAAGCTTCAAGGCAGTCTTGGTTTTGCACTTTTTTCCACAAGTCGGACATAAAAATATTTTGAAGCGGTGACTACTGCGAATATGATTATCTAAGGAAAACTTTCCCTTGAATCTGTAAACATCAAACAATAGTGTAACGTGCTAGCGATAGAATCGATCGAAGCGATTCTACTCCAGAGTCTACTTCTAGTCCATAGTCCAGAAACATCTGGAATGATCGAGCAACCGTCGTTTAGGGGCGACAATACGCGGTCTTGGAGAACGAGCGACAAGACCACCGGCGGCCAGTGCTTGACAGAGGGTCCTCGGGAGTAGTGCTCGGAAGAGAGTCCTCGGGAGTAGTGCTCGGAAGAGAGTCCTCGGGAGTAGTGCTCGGAAGAGAGTCCTCGGGAGTAGTGCTTGACAGAGAGTCCTCGGGAGCAGTGCTTGATAGAGAGTCCTCTGGAGCCGTGAGCGCGAGACAGTCCTCGGGTGTCGTTGATATAAATATGTTGTTAATATAAAGAATTGTGAAGACTCTGTATGATATAGGTTAAATATAAATAGTGCAAATAAATCATCTTTTAATTATTGGGACCCGGCGCGTTACAATATATTACATTTTTATTAAATATTTATATAAATATATATATATATCAAACGTTCCTTTGATCATCATTCAAACTCAAGCAAGATGTACAGCAGTCTTTCTGTGTGAATCAAAGCTTTCAAACAATCACAATTTATAATGCATTGGGAACTCGAGAATTTATTTGATTGTGCATAGTAGACTTCTCTGCCAATAAAAAAAATAAGGTATTACTCATTCATTGGCTGCCAAAATAAAGATAAATAGTACTACAATGTGGTGCCGTTGATGGTCTAATGACAAAAGGTCAGCACGCACTCTAATATATTAGCTTTGCCAATACTTTGTTTAAAAATTTACCTAGCATAATTGGAAAGCTAACTTACGTTTTGTTGCATTCTTTACAATCAAATGATTCAATCTCTTCTGGTGGAATGTGGCTCATTTTATGGGTACTAAGGTTAGCAAAAGAGACGAATCTGTAAATGAAAAAGAAACATGAAATAATTTTTAATTTATCACTATAATTCTTTTATTTAACTAAGGAAGATTCTGGATGGACAAAAACAGGTATCATACCTAAAAATTATCTACCCATAATAATAAATTATGATATCTTTCTAATTGTTGAATACTCTAGAAACAAATATAATTTTAGCGTACCCTCTTTCACATTTATCACATTTGTATTTTTTTTCAGAATCAGGTAAGTGCCTCTTGAGATGCATAGTCAGACATTTTTGTGCAGGAAATACGCGGTCGCAATGATGGCATCTAAAAAATAAAATAGCATTTTATAAAACTATAGACTTTTTGTTCATCAAAATCAGGAGATAAAAAAATCACATTTGCAATCTTTACAATATTTTGCAATTATTTCTTTGGTGGTGAGAAAAACACATTTACTTTTAAGGCAGCTTTCTTCAGTTATATAATATTTGTGTAAACTATTTTCACTTACTAGCTGTGACGAAAAATATAAACTTACTGATAAGAATTAGGCCAAACATGTGATATCATGTGATCGACAACATTGACTCTTTTTTTCAGTTGTTTTCCACAACATGTTACATAGCCTCGCGTGTTGTGATCAGTAGTATAATGTTGAAAGAGCTACGGGGAAACAGATAGCTCTTAAGTTTATTTATATAAATATCATAATTAAAATTTGTATATATACACATAATTAACTTACAAGGAATAATGTTGGGTATCTAGGTTTCCCATTACACATTTCGCAGTGAATTTTAAAGAACTTTCCTAAGAGAATATCCAAGTCTGAACCGGTCACCACCAGTCTTCCATCTTTACAAATATATTCTGGAAATCCTTCAAGAGACATTTCATCAGCTGAATTATAATCAAATAAAGCAGCACTAGAAGAAGCACTGCGTACAGGGTTTGAGATGGAAATATCTGCTATTCTTCCATCTACATCTTCTTTATCAATATTCATGAGATTCACTATTGAGTTCTCCACGAATTCTGATACATGCTCTTTTTTCATCATTTTAATATCTTCTGGCATATCATAAATTAATTCTTCTTTAACTGATACATCTGAGTCTAGTGGACTGTTTAGTGGTTCATCATAAACATCGCCAGTGAAGTTTAATTGACTTTCAAGAGGGTCTTCTTTCTTAATAATAGGATTAGAAATTTCTGAGGAGTTAGTACTTATTAAGGAATGTACGAAGCTTGAATGAAGTATTGAGGTGTCCTAGAATTGAAAACTTCATCAATATCTACAATTGAATTAATATAATAGAGCATTAAAAAAAACTCATTACTAACCATAACACTGTGATCAGTATGGTGCACCTTAATTTTTTTCTTTCTTTTTCTACTTTTGTCTTTAATATTACTAACAAAATCAAGCTGAACTTGCTTTACTTTAGTGTAAAATTTGTAAAAATCTTTTAAATGTTTTAAACAGTCATTACAGATGGATGTTGGTAGCTTATCAGTAGATAGTATCTAGAAATAAAACATAATTATCTTATTTAAAATATATCAGTTAACAATATTAAAATTTGAACAATTTCTTTCCCCTTCAGTGTAACTTATACATATTTACTTATAAACAAAACCAAATAGTTTTTGGACTCTACAAGAAGAGTGCTGTGGATAAAGTCTACACGGATCATGTCTCCAACCTCAGCAGAGGTGGGCAGGGTGACAAAAAAGTTGTTTCTGTTTGGTTTTGTTACAAAAAAGATTACCAAGAAATAAATGCATTTGCAATTAATAAGCTATATTCTAAGAAGTAAATAATTATAATGAAATATTTTTTTATACCTTAAAACTGAAAAAATGATAAATGATATCTTGAATATCATATCCAGGAATTTCATCATCGAGGATATCAATTTTTGGTCGATTTGAATCATTACAGAGACGACAAAGTTCTTGGGAGAAGTTAGACATTTTATAAACAAGTTTTAACACAACAATACTTTAGGAAAATAAATTAGTATTAGAATATAAATTGACGAGGTTTCTTATTATGTATGGTGAAGGCCCTCGGTTTGTTTGCGCTTTCTCGAACGTTGTCAACCATCATAACAATTCTTCTCACGCCGTTTGGTTGTCAACATCTGACAGACTAGATCATAGACTAAATAAAATTATTACTGAACTGTCACAGTGTATTTCTGGTTTCATCGAAAAAGATTATACATCAAATTAAGATAAAAAGTATATTAGTTAAATAATAATTTTTTAAAGAATTTAATTTTATGTGGGTGGGAAAAAACAATTTTGTCTTTTATTAATTTTAAATAATATTAATGTATATTATATATGGCTGGCTACTTTTTTTACCTACCTCTCTCCCTTAAGATGAACGATACTATTTAAAAAAAAGATCAAAATCAAATTGTCAACATTGGTAGACACCCATAAAAGGTTCAAATTCCATATTCAATAAAATATTTATTTTTATCAAATATTACAAAATAATAGTATGGTTTTTTCTTGAATACCCTTTTGTTTCGGTGAATTGACATAAAATATTCTTTGAATCATTGCAAAATGGGTGAAAATATGATAAAATTTGGTAAGTTTGAATTTTCTTTACATCTTTCAAAATCCTTTCAATATAATTCACATATATAGATATAGATGTTTCTCGTATAAATACAAAAAACATTATTATCTAAAAAATTCCATTTGTACAAGCAGGAGTCGTCAACATTTTATTGTATAATTTCAGAAGGGTACGAGATGTTGAGGGCTATGTATAATTTTGAAGCAACTTTAGCTAAAACTCTGAGCTTTAATGAAGGAGATCACTTTGTCCTTCACCATAGCAATACAAAACAGAGAAACTGGTGGCAAGTAGTCAATAACCATGGCCAAATCGGCTTTGTTCCTTCTAATTATGTGAATTCTGTCAAGGTAAGTAAAAACATTATAATTTGTTCATTATTACCAGTTTCGGTGTACATAATTAAAATATGTCAATCTTAGTCAATGTTATCTTTTTCCTGTTTTCTATTTTGTCATTTTACATGAGTTTGTATTATCAATTCTTAATTGGATGTGGGTTGTCATGTGTAACACAACCGCAGGAAGTAGTAATTCTATTTTTTATGTTAAATAAATATGACATCATACATTTAAGTGTTCTGAAATATGTAGGTGGAACCATTGTTCATGATTCGCTTCCTAGAGGAGTCAGTGGCTCGTCTCATGGACGACCCAATCCAAACAGCTGACAAGCAAGAACTTATCATTCAACTTAATGAGAAACAACTACTCGCCGAAGCAGGGATACGAGTGAGTATACTCTTACAATTCAAAACAATATTTTATATTCAATATCTCATATCTTTACCTTTTGTCATTATTCATGACGATGAGACATTTTTTAAGGTTTTATAATTTCTTTTAGGCTAATGGAAAAAAGCAACATGCTCCTCCACCGCCTTCCAGGGAAGAAAGTATCCTTACCAATGGAAAAACTCATATTCCCTCCGAATTATTGGAAATTCAAAAAGTAGAAGAAGATGTCGACGAATCCTCGGTTGAAAATAACAACACTTGTTCACAAGAAGCAGTGCTCCCGCCTAACTCTTCTCAAGAATATGAGTCCCACCATAACAGTGACAACAGTGACAGTCAAGATTTCCAGCATCAAGGTACATTCACTCTAAAAACAGGACACTGATTATACAATCAATACTACTGAATTTTTTTAAAATCAAGATACTTCTTATTTAATTTATACATTTAAAATAATGCTATTCCCCAGACTTCGGAATAATATTATTTTATTTCAAATTCTTTGTGTATTTCTCCTCCAGAACGTCTGCAAACAAGCAAGTCTTTAGCAGAGCCAGAAGTGGAAGCCGAAGGGGTAGGCACAGCTCCGCGTAGTCAGTCCAGTCCTCGGCTGTCAACTTCGGGTGATCCCTCAGAGGAGGAAGCTGCTGTGACACTGTATGCCATGGTGGAGCGTGTACGAAGCGAGACACAGCTCAGTCATAACCTTTCACGCGTAGCAGTAGCTTCTGTCCTAGACTCTCTTACGGTACTTAATACTGAATAAAATATTGTAATGTTGATTAAACCTTATTGCACTGTAATTGTTTTAGCAAAGAAGTTTGGCATAAAAGACAAAATTCTGTGATGGATTTCCTCCTTACCTAACATAAATAAGATATCCACCAGTCAATTGCTACATTAAGCTCAAAGCAAGTTTCTAATAACCTTTCACTCAGCTTAATAATATTAAATGATTTAATTTCACTATGTCAATCAATTTTAAATAATCAGTTGATATCTATCATTAGGAAGTAATATCGGGCGAAGGGTGCTCGTGGCTGCGGTGTCTGAGCACAGCGTCTACGGCGCCAGGTCCTTTGCCCGTGAGTGGAGAAGCTTTGCGCTCTGCTTCTGATGCCCGTCGCTTGCACGTAGCTTTATCACAGCTCGCGGCCCATCAGCAGGATGCACAGCAACGGGAGTGGGCCCTACATGATGATGATCAGCTCATCACACAAAATCTGAAGGAAGTCTTCACTGTCTTGGTGAGAATTTAAGAGTCAAGTAATTCTTGAACAATTTATACTAAAAGCATTTTCAGTACCCTTTTAGTATTTTAAAGACACAAGTTGTGAGGGGTGTGATCTGTTCATTTAATTTTTATTTTTGTATGTGATCTTATATCTAATGTACATTTTCTAGTCAAATGCTGATAACCGTGTTTCCTGTGAAGTGCTCAAAAGAGAACATTACGAATATGTGAATGCCCTGGTTTTATTTTATCAGATGGAAACGAAGTGGCATATCAGGAATCTTATTATTCAGGTACGGTACTCAATAGTAATTGAGGTTTATGGTTGACAATCCACGCAAAAAATATTCCAAGTATTTTAGGAGAACAATCGAAACTACCGATTATCTCTGGCTCAATCCTTTCTTTGAACAACCAGGCAAATAAACCAATAACCAAAGCATGTAATAAAAGAATGCATTTCCCGCAGCACTAAATTTGATACAGGAATTTAATCTAACAAAATCAATGTGATATTATAAAATACTTATCACAAGATGATTTTCATATTGGTGAAATTACAGGTATTCGCTGTGACTTGCCAACTGGACAGGAATGCAGTACGAGTGCTGTGTAGCTCAGTGCTAGTGCCGGAGCTGGCGCGAGATATGTTAGCCAACCCCCGCGATGCCCCTCGTCTGGCCGCCTCCGCTCACCTCCTCAAAACTGTTCTATCTATGGCTGATCTATTGCCGCTTTCTCACTTTGGTATATTCAATGTCTATATTATAATACATGTATTTTTTAAGATTTACACCCCCAATCTGTCAGTACTAAAACGGTGATGCACCACACATTTGATAAATGATAGCTTCCTATACATGCAACCTCCCCAACCTGGGGGGTGTCTCCCCGGATAACTTTAATGTTCCTTGAGGTGGCTAAATGATTATTTTAATTAGTTTCTGAGTACTAGGCTATACTTGCATACCTGTAGAATTTATATTTGTGCTAACTTAAACCAATAATAACTTAGATTATAAATGATTATTTCAATTTCTTTCAGAACAATTGGATTTAGAGTTTGTGAGCTTTCTCCTGGAGTTAATTGAATCACCTCCTGAGATGGATGAAGAGGAAGTCATACCTGAGCAGTTCTTAGCGGTGGTATTGGCACTTAATCTCCAATTCCAGGACCCTGACAATAACTTGGTACTGGATGCTTTGCAGTCTCGCTCTGATGCTAAAATATTTACTGAAAAACTATTACTACTTCTGAATAGAGAAGGTGAGTATTTAAAACTCTGCGTGGATTGAAAAATAGTCATAATTTGTAACCGTATTTAAATTGAACATTATAATTGGTCTTATATATCTTAAGTTCATTTATTCTATACTTTTATTTATATATTTGTCTAATTTGTTGTTCAGATGATCCTGTGAAGGTTCTGGAGCACCAGCCTCCAGCTCCGCACTCAGTGCTAAAATTATCGCTGGACACATTTACCCGTCGCTCCACAGCTGCCTTATTCTACACTAACGACACCAGAGTATTGCTTGACATCACCGTTCGTCAATTGGCAGATCTCTCGCCTGGAGATAAGGTGATGCAGTGATCCCTTTACTTTTTTTTGTAACCTAGATACGAGTGACAACTGGAATAACGCAGTTTGCCAAACTAAATGTTTAATTATTGTTACAATTTTTGATACCAAATGATTTAAATTAATTTTATATTGTTAACAAAGAAATACTACTTTTTCGAAAATGACACCTTCTTTGATAAAACTTATATAAATTTCATGATGTGATAACATTTGTATGCAGTTAATCTATACTATGCCATTATATTAAAATTATAATACTTGAGTGAGAATTGAGAAAGTTGAGAAAGAAAAGTTGGTTCTAGCTTTTTTAGTTTATTTAGTGAAACTTCCTTTTTTGGCCATGTTGTAGCACCGCGGGCTGTACCTACAGCTGTGCCTGGGCATGCTACGTTACACAGACTATGAGCACGGACACCGGCGTGCCGATCTTCTTCGCTGCTTCACGCGCATCTTTTGCGAGGAAGGCGAAGTCAGCCGCGATGACCAGAACTTAGTGCGGGCCATCTCCAATGAGTTTCCCCAGTACTTCAAGGCTTGAACAAGCTCCGGATCGAGTTTATGCGTCATAATGATTCCACACCGGGTGAGTCCTCTACAAGAATTATTCTCCAGGCTCAAACGAGATTTCCAAAGGTGGTAAGTAATGTGGCAGTGTCCGCTTTTAATCTTGCTTTAGTACTATTGCCAAACTAGTGGATGAATTTCTAAATTATCAAATAATGTTTCTTAAATCTTGAAGTATTATTATTGTGTATGAAATCCACATTAGAATGAAAGTTATCATGTATATTTCTTATTTTTATTTTCTTTTTATAAAAGACGAGCAATATTTTAACATGATAAATCAATTTTTTTTTATAATAAATACATCGACTTAAAACTCATCCTTTCTAGTCATTTAAATCATGAAAGCAATTTGTCATTTTTCAAGAGTCAGTGGATTTTTTTGATATTATTTATCTTCATACGGTTGTTAACAGAGATAAAAGTTGGTAGCAGAAAGTAGTGCCGAATCAAATCCAAGATCCAAATCCATTCATTAAAAATATACCATACCATAAAATCCAGTTGAATAAAATTATTTGCCCCAAATTCTGTTCTTTTAACACTTTGACAGACCATCAAATTTACTATTCAGTGCTTGTTGAGAAGTGATAATATATGTAAATATATATTTTCTTTGTAGCTGATTTAGCACCTGAATTGCTACCTACTTCTGATCTCTATTTATTACATACCTCCCAGAGATTCTGCAGCGATGTGAGAATTGCCAAAGTTATGACCCAGAGACCTCAATTTTACTTGGTAAATTTTTATTCCAAGATAGTCATTTTCTTTATTTAGGATTAACATTTTTGATTTACCACTGTTTGTTGTTGGCATCTTGGGGTCCATGAAACTCCACTAACAGTAAACAAACTAAGAATATAACGCAGTACTTTTGTTTTTAAAAAATGCATCCTACCAACAGATTGATTTGTAGCAGTAATTACTTTACCGGTTTAAATTCTGGATCGCCATATATTCGTTTGCTAAATATCTACTGTGCAATAACAGAAATTATTGTGATGATGAAGGTATTATAATGTTTTAATGGAAGTATAATTTCATAATGGCTACTTGAATACTTTGCAGAGTTCTAGGGATTTCACGTTACCAGTTAAGGGCTAATGAGACCCATATTTGAGTATTTAAATAAATATATTTATAGTTTTTATTTATATACTAGTAATGTAGCCCGTCACAAAATGACGAATTTGATGAACGATGCGTCTAAATTCTCGCGGTGAACGACATCTCGCGGCGAAGAAGTGAATTATATAATTAAAGTTTAGCTAAAGCATATTTTAAAGTTTATGAATGAAAATATTATCCTATCGTCTTGAAATTCGGCACATAGCTGCGGAAAAATTTACTTAACTTATGTGCAAAAAATCAGCGTTGTATCTTTTAAGATATTCTATACAGAACGGAAAAATGAAACATACATACAAACATACAAATAAACACACAATGGCTATTATTATAGTAGATAAATAAAATTGATCTTGGCCTATTTGAAAGTGTGATAATTTACTATGGGTGGTGTGATTAATATATATTACGATGTCTTTAGACAGTAAATATATAATGTTATGTATATCTTCTTTCAAGGTACTTTTTTTTATTATTGAAAGCTTTATATATGACTGCATTAAGACATTTTCATTAATCAATGTTTAAAGTATGGGTTCTATTATGAAATATAATTTTAATTACTACTACCCTCTACACTGAAAAGAATCATCTCAACATTCCTAATGTTTTTTTAGATAATATTAATATCAAATTTAAAAAAAAAATTATATAACAAGACTTTTTTAAATGCAAATTTTTTCTCTCACAGCCAAATATTAAATTATCTGCTGCTAAATTTACTGCGCATTTTTAGTCACTTCTTTTTAACAGTGTTGATATGTATTTACTATAATATATTTCTACTAAAAATAAATTAAGTATATTATACTTTTATTTATTTTTTAAATAAATTGTTTTAATAAACTAAATGATAGACATAATTAAATTTTTCATAGCATTAAATCCTCTGCCATTTTGAATTTATCCTATCTTCTACGTTTTATTAATTTAATCCAGATTTAATACCTTGAAGGTACAGAAAAAATAAATGGTGTTCAGGTTAATATTCAAATTACTAAACTGGCCATTTTTATGCAATATTTTTTACTTGCTCATAAGTTTGCCAAATTGGAAATACGTTTAATGGTGCCATAAGTTTTGTGATTATTGCTCATATATAATATATACAATAAAATACCCGCAAATTATTAGATATCTTTCATGCGGTGCCAATATATCTTCTTGTGTAAAATTTCAACACAACCTACATATTTATACTGACCGTGTTCAGTGTCTGTGGTTTTAAGACGAGGATAATAATATTTATAGTTTTGATTATGAGCCATATGACCCGTAGCCATAGGGATGTAATTGCAATATCAAGTTGCCATGATTTGTGATAATTTAGCTCGCTTGTTTCTTAACATCTTATACGGTCATTTGCCAATGCAGGTTAGATGACATTTTTGCCTGATTTCTTTGCCTTTCTTTAGTAAATGACTTCATAGATTGGTCTATGCTTTTACCCGTTGATAGTCTTAAAGAATTTTTTTTACATGTGCATTTTACATGTGTATTTTACATTTGCATATTTTACTTGTGCATTTTATACATTTTTGGGTGCGCTTTGGTCTGAAGTTTATGTGTTATTATAAATTGTGTCTAGGATAAATAAATGATAAAATGAGTTTTGTAAATTGAATCATTGTATAAATTTTTTCATATAATTTATGCATTATATGCATATTTGCTCACATTAACTTTTGATTTTGTGCCGAAGAATAATAAGCACACTTGATGAGCAGTGAACAGATTTAATTTGGAATTTATGAAATAAGGTACTGTGCTTAAAAATATTAGTAAACATCACTTAATATCTGTGTTTCGCCGGTATTCGGAGATGGTCATTTTAAAGAACACATTTTAAGTCATGTGGAAAAAAGCCATAATTTTGTGCATTAAAGGTTTTATTTTTTGTTTGACCAAGGTGTACCTAAGGGTGGACTTAGTCACATCCATCAAGGGGTCCTAGAGGCCGTTAAAAGATGTTGCGATAAATATTAATCTTTAAATATCAACAATACTTTTCATAAATTTTACTTAAAAGCATTACTTGAACATGGTTCATTCCGCTGCCTTTATGTAGCGTTTTAGATTTTTAAAATAATTACAATAGTTAAGCCATATATTGCATTTGAATTTTAATAAAATTTATGATAAAAACATTATTTTGTTAAATTACGTATAATGATTGTTTTTACTAGGTTTACAAATATTGTGACGTATTGTAATAAATTGCAATATTTTTGGGGTGTAATTGTGCTTTTGAATTACTTTTGATGTTTCATTCTTCAAAAATTATAAGATTGTTATTTTTATTCACAGTTTTGGAAGTTAGGTATTTTCAGTATTGTACTAAGATCTTTTGTTTACACCTCTCAATAATGTGCCAATGTAAGAATTTACGTAAGAATTCAACATTAATTTAGTTAGATTTTCAGTTTATCTTACAAGATAAACTGAAAATCTGGGTTGTCACACCGTTTTTCAAAAACATACTATACCATTTTTTATAAAAACCATAAGCTATGTATTTTCGTTTTAGACAAATAAAATTTTGTTTATTTTTCTCAAATTTCGAAAAATTGTTTACATATTTTTTAAATAACAAAATCACCATACCTCAATTTAAAGGTCGATGTCATCTATAGCTTTTTAAAAATGACTTTAGTTATAATGATAGATGAAAAGTACCAAAAACGGGTAAGTTGTATTTTACACTGATCAACATTTATTGGGAGGTGAAAATAAAGACCCAAAATATAGTTATTTATATTAGAAATTACTCATCAACAAAATTTAGTGACGCATCGTGTACCTCCAATACCTACAGTGTATGTATATTTACAACAAATTGTGTAGGTATTTATTTCTAAAATAAATTTTAACATAATTCATTTAACCATTCGACCATTTACATTCTATTTTTCATGGTTAAAATATTATAACAAATAAAAATATCTAAAAAGACAAATTCAATTAATATTACATAAAAAATATAACCGACAGATTAGTTTAGAGTTAAATGATAAAAGTGCTTTGAAATATCATTTAGAAAATATAATAATTACATGAAATGTTCTATTAAAATCTAACATAATTTAAGATAAAACATGTACCCTGGAGGTAGTAATGTGTATTTGAAATTACCTAGATAAAATATGTGTTTACTATATTTTTTTCCATCTTTATTTCCTATTTGTTGTAAATTTATTTAATACTCATCAAGTACCTACTCAACCAATTGGTATTACTTAAAAGCAATAGTTCTAAGTAGTTTTAAAATAAAATAAGAGAGACCTATCAAAACATCTGACCATGTCATGTGATTTGAGTCAATCTTTTTATTGCATTTATTGTGTAATATATAGTGATAGTTTTTTTTTCAATTATTAACTATCTTTAAATTTGCGAATTTTTAATATTCCAATGTGACATCTCAGAACTCACTATTTTACAACACGTCTTTTTTGCAAATTTTCGTTTTACTTAATTCCATTTCAATGCTTTTCGTTATTTGAAATTGTAAAATATCATTGTTGCGGCGTTGATACCTGTTAAGTGGATTGACCTGTTAACTCGGTGGTCAGAACCGTAAATTCCTAATTGAGAGTTCGTTAAGATCCACATTCAAACAAAGAAATCCCAAACTGATATGATAAGACATGCTTGAGTTTGCATAGTCAAGTATACTTTGTAGACATAAAATGTGTCTGTACAAATACTTATTTTCAGGTTCGGTGCTTTTAATGCTGCAAGATCCAATTCACAGATATTTAATAATATCGGTGAATTGTTTTATATTTTTAATGAAACACAGGTGCATTTGATAAACTGAATAAAGACAGCTTTTTATACCATTAAATATGTGAAATAAAAAACTTGACAGGTATCATCCGTACAATATTAAATTGATTTTTGTTAATATGTATTAATAGTTATAAAGAAGAGTATGTGATGCCTACCAAAGTTTTGTGATTGAAGTGCTTAATTGTATTTATCAGATATATTCTGAGTAATTCTTATTTTTCACTAAAAATGTCAGTACTAGAATGATTCATTCATCCTAACCACATGTTACAATTATATCAAGTTGTATTCCGCCTTTATTATTATATATAGTCTTTATTATATTTTATGTTACAAGGTTAGCACAATAATGTCAATTAATTTTTTAAACTTATTTTTACTAGCTTGATTTCATTTGATATTATTAATGTGTACATTAACATTATCAATAGTTATGGAGACAAGTCGCTTTGCACTGAAACTGGTCAATTATTAGCTAGATATGTCAGACTTCAGGACACTATAAATTGAGCTTACCGTTTCTTGATTGGTCTATGAAAAAAAAAGTTTTTTCAGTTAACAAATCAATAAACTTTTGTTTCATGGCTGCTCTTTTCCCCTTGTATTTAACTATACAATTAAACTATGTCAGAAATATAAAGCTATTTTTTTTAAAATCAACATATCGCCAAGTGTCTCTATCTTGAAAGGTGCATGCATTATTATCGTATGTATAAAAACAAAATAACAAGATGACGACCAATGGTATGTTATTAAATGATGTGTTTGATATTTTTATTTATTGTTGCAAGTGTTCTTGTCTCATCCGTATTTTCACTAAAGAACAAATAGAGTGATATTATTTTATAAAATTAAAATACTTTATTTTTTGATACTGCACTTTACATAACTTTTATTTTATTAGTTGTTAGTTGCACATATAATATAGATTTTATTTGGTCATTATAATGGTAATGATGTGAAACAAATCAGTTAGGTTAAAAATTTTAGGAGATGAGCGTTTCGTATGTTGCTTTCTTTCTCGATATATTTAGGTATTTGAGACTTAGTGTGTGATAAATGTTGAACAATATTGTGTTTGCACGAGTTATGCGTGAATATTTGATTCTAATATTTATCTAAAATGAATCTTTTGGTAACTTTTCAATCTTTGAAGTTTTTGTATAGCTTTATAAATTTTCGGGGGACACTATTGTATTCATTTTCTAAAGTCAGTCAGAAACAAACATTATCTAAAGAATATGTGTTTTGTGTTCTTTAATTTTATTTTTGTTTCTGGCAGGCTATGTAAAATTGGTGAAGAGTTTTTAACATCCTGAGATTTGACAAAGTGTTAAAATTATTTATATTATCGTGGGTGTTTGTTGGAATTATAATCTATGTATTAACTTTCACAGAAATTATTATAAAGTGTTGAATACGCAGCTGTTAGTCAGATGATAGTTAAAAAATTTAGAAAATATTAATTTTGTCTTAAAACAAAGTATTTTTAATGTAACGTTAAATATAATATTATATTTCTGATTTTCTAATACTAAAATGATATTCTTAAATTCACATAATATTTTTAACTATCATGAAGTAAACATGTTAATCTTTTTAATATGAACCCAACATTTTTGGCACAACTGTCGTTATTTCGATAACGTTAAATTTGTTATAGCAGCGACCAGCTGTTGTTATATTTATGAAAAGTTATTTTGGAAACATTATTTTCCTTTATGAGATATCAAAACCAATGTAATATAAAAGTGTATTTTTCATTTTTGTGATTGTAAAAAACTGACAATCATTCTCAAAACCAAATGTTTATCTTAACTTAGATTATCAATTTTCTAATTTCTTACTATAGAGCAATGTTTCTATCTTCTGTAATGATATTTATTAGAATTTTGTATTATTTCAGAAAAGTAATAGTTTTTAGTCAAAAAAAAATGACAAGTGATATTAATTTACTGTCAGTTCAGTCGCTATCAGATTTTCATTGATAATTATATTATGTTACCATATTTTCATTATTCACAAAAAAAATTAGTCATTGATTGTGTAGAGCACTGTGCACTTAGTAATGCTATGTTTCGTTAAACGTGATGTCCCTATTTAAAATAATTACGTTAAAAAATATATTTTTAAAATATTCAACATTGTTTTATTTTATTGTCTCTCGTTAGTGGATATTAAGATCTAGAATTGAGAAATTTATGATGTATTTAATGTGTTTTGAAATAATGCCAAACAAATTCTTACAACATTCAAATTACCGCAGCAAAATACTACGTGATATATGGGCCTATCAAGTAATGGAGGAAAATAACTTGTACTGTTTTATTTTTTCTTGTACTCTTCTCTCGGTGGAGTTATTTTTATGGAGGGGACTTACCTCCTGCACTTTCATAAAATTGTTTTTTTATGTTTAAAGACTGTGTACTTGCAGAATGTTAAAAAACAATTATAAATACAACCATGAACAAAATTGTTACACAGTATGCATGAGATATTTATGACGAGTGTGTTTAAATAAGTATATAATAAAAATAAAAGTCTTTTAGCACTGGTTGAAAATTCTATCAAGTAGACTTTGTTTATACAGATTTGTTTATGATCCACAAATGGTATGTAAAGCATATTCAAATAACTTTTAATGTTTACCTTCAAAAAACTATTTAAATCATTTATTTATTGTCGCCTTTATCACACATCTTCAGTACACCTAGAAGTTCTTCACAATTTGATTAGTAAATTAAATAAATGTACTGTGTGTCATGGCACCTTTTAACTGTAAATCGCTAAGGAAGTAATTTAATCATAGGGTGTATGGTTCCACTTGTATATTTCCATTAACCTCGTGTGATATAATCTCTCGAACAGAAGATAATTAAAACACAAGGAAGTATGCACCTTTTTTAAATAAATTTATTATTGAATTATGTATAGATAAAAAAGTATGATGCAGTTTGTACAAATTACATTTGTATTTATGAAGATTGTTCAACCATGGAATATTGTGTTTTTACTGAATATGATTTACAGAATTCACAAGATATGTAATAGCAATAATACAATTAATGTACAGCTGGTATAGACAATTAAATTAGTATTAATGTGTGAGACTCGGTGTGTGCTATTAGATGTATTGTGTCTGCGTGCATGTGAGTAGTGTCCGTGTGTGACCTTGTATAGTAAAGATGCTTCTGTTGAATGATGAAAAATGTTTCACAAAGAAATCAGCAGTGAAAAATTAAAAAAAACTTAAAATGTAATCTTAGCCTAAATATAATAAAACTCCATCTTCTTTATTTATTCTCCAGTCATCATCTCCATGAATTCTGTAGAGAAAAAAATAATTAGAAATAATTGACATTATATTGATTGGAAAAAATATTTTTTGAAGATGTACACTTCATATTTGACTAATGCTAGTTATCAATGATTTTATATTCATTACATTTTGCAAGAGTTGATAGCAAATTAATGATAGTAAGTTCTTTGAAAGCACTGAGAGTGCTTACTCACCATCAAAGTCTACGGTTCCTGAGCCGTCAGAGTCAATCTCCTCAATCATCATGTCCAACTCAATATCAGTGAGCTGGTCATCAAGTTCCTTGAGGATTTCCTTGAGGCAGGAGGTGGGGATGTAACCATTACCTGGTTAAAAAAAAATATGTTGAAACTGATTCTATGCAGGAAATATAATACACTCAATACAATGCAATTTTTATGAACCACATCTGTAACTAATCTTGCCACATATTTATAAAATATAAATTATATTACAGTAAATAAATAAAAAGGTTAATTGAAATGTTGACTGCAACTATAAACATTCAATAATCAACTAGCAGCCTAGTAAGCGCACTGTGAATAAAACATTCAACCCACAATTTAATTTATTTTGGCTGTGGTGCAAGACAGTTCTAAAATAACTCATACAGTACATTGCAATAGTCCAGGTATTAAGACTAAGGCAGTCGTAGGATGAAGAAGGTATATATATAAATATATTTTATAGTTGATTAATAGGACCAACCTTCCTTGTCGTATAGCCGGAAGGCTTCACGCAGTTCCTTTTGCATGGCTTCAGCATCCTCTTCAACAATGAACTTGGCTGCAAGAGTCACGAACTCGTCGAACTCCAGGCGGCCAGATTCTGAATAGTACAAAAATTTGTAGAATGACTTTTAAGGCTCAGAGTAAAAAATCCATAAATGTTGTGAATACTAACATACTGGAATAATACGTTATATATATAATATATACATGACTCTTGGTAAGTTTCTTATGTCATATTTGATTTTTTACTTTCAATCTAGTGATCTAGTGTGGGTTATGTCTTCACACACTGTTTATAAATGAGATGAAATATTTATAGTTGAAGATTTGTTTACAATAAATTTTACTGAATATTAAATTTTGAAATAATAAATAACACGCCTTGGCCATAATAAAGCCACATGGCCTATATAGTACACTAAAAAATGGCTACGCATCAAGTAAAATGCTATTTTTGAAGCAAAGAAAATCCTTCTTTGACCGCTATATGTTAATTTTGTGATATGTGAATTTGATGATACTGAACTATGTGTCTTTAAACCTTTAAAATTAAAATAAATATTTAGTACTTTAGCCTTAAAGTTCTATTTTTTTTTTTCTATAAGGGGTTCTTGTAAGTTTTTATTAACATGTGCATTCATTTAGCAACACAAATTCATGTAAAATTGTTCAAATCTTACTTGTTCGTGAATTTTCTATTCATTGGTATTTTCAACGGGTTTATAACTGTATACAAGTGTACTTGAAATTGATATTTATTTTTAGCACATCAGTTGATATGATTAAAGGAAAGGAGATACTCACTGTCAGCGTCAACTTCCTCAATGAGCTCCTCAAGGATGCGCTTGTTGAAGGGCTGACCCATGAGGCGTAGGATGTCAGCCACCATGTCACATGGGATACTGCCAGACTTATCACGGTCGAAACCGCTGAAAGCCTTCTGCAAGACTGAAATCAAACAATAAAAAATACATATATGAATAAAAAAAATGATTTGTTTTATAAGTTGATAAGTTTTACAATATCATAAAATAATATTGCATTTTAAAAATTTTCAAAATACCTACATGGCAGTGTGATAATTGTCACAAAAATATAAAACTGTTTGGTATGGATTCTTAAGTATTAAAACATCAGTGATGCGGTGCGGTCGAGTGCTTGTTGGTTATTTCGGCATCGCGCTCATCACTCTCTAAAACTATCTAAAAGTTACTTAATTTTGACGTTTATTGATAATAAAGGCGAGCGGTTGGCAAATTATTGAAATTCCGCCCGTTAATTTCCCCGCCGACAAGTTGTACACTGAATTGACAAATAGCCGCCTAGGGTCGCACAATTTTCAGTTGTGACCACGAAGGAGAGTGGACAACCCCCTTCACCCCTACGCACCCCTGTCCCACCCATGAATGGATTTCTTTGACGTCAGCTATGTGCAGAAGCTGTCTGAAGGTAAATTTATGACTTTTGTACGAACGTATACTTTTTGTTACATGGTTTTGGCTATAAATTATTATTTGTAAGACTTTGAAAAACATTTTCACTGTATACCTCAGCGTTTGCAGGGATCTCGCGAATCGCACGAATCGCTTGATTTTTGGCGTGTCACATTCCCACTCGATTTTCCGGTCCGATGAGTACGCTTGAAAATAAATTACAGTTGCAAATTCCCAGCGGCTCTCTATCCGAATGTTGTAGTGTTGTGAAAATCGAGTGTGTGTGTTTTTTTTTTTTTCAGAAGTTCTCGGCGAAACATACATGACTTATTATTTATAGGTCGGCTCCAGAAACCTCGAATAGAGGCCAATGAAAGTGAGATGGCCAAAAAAGATAGCGGGTGGAAAGCGAAAACGATCGGAATAATGTACTGGCCACGTGCAGAGCGTGGGCTGGCGAATACTGTGCAGGAGCGAGTGCATGAGTCACCTCAAATGAAAGGTAAATATTACTTTAAGAATATATTTTATATTGAGATGCACTGGCCTTTTGCCACCTTTAGACGTCAGTAGTGAAACAATTATTTTAGATCAGGAATCTCCAGTCAAGGAGTCCGATGCTCTTGATACGTATTTGGTAGACAACAACTCTAGTGTAGCAATATTAATTTTAAAAACCTTTAAATTATTTGTATTTGTCCGTGTACTTACTATTCCTGAAACTCATGTACACGTTCATGGTAAAGTAGAGTAAATAGTCACCATACGCCCTACCCTTACCGCAAATGTAGTTGTTTGTGAAGCTATTTTATACTCGCCGTATTCAAAAATACAACAGTCCGAATTAGAAACTGTGAAACTTTGTAATGTTTGGAATTTCACCATTGTTCTGCTGCTACAATCTAATGAAAACAGTCGAGTCAATAAAAAGTATGCAAATACTCTACTAGTGTAAACTAGGCTCAATACAGTTCTTCATTGAGACCGTGACCCAAAATATAGGCACATCTCCAGCCAGCTTTAATGGCAATTTCTTTCGGTTTTTTTTTTAATTACCTTCCGGTTAAATGGCTTAATGCATGACGGAAATATTCTTCTCTTATTTGCGTTGTAGTGCCACTGGTCGACTGGCTCGCGCCAAGAAGTCTGGCAAGAACCCAATTGGGTTTTACCTGCTTAATACACTTCAATAATAAAAAAAACGAATGAATGACATCGTTCGTATGAACTGATGAGTCGACATTCGAAGAGTAATATGGAAATCATCGAGACATCTCAACCGATATATTAACGACAAAAACAAAGAGTTATAAATTTGTTCCATCAAAATATGATTGATCAAATACGTATTTTTTTTATTTTTATAAATTTGCTATAGTTCTATTGTTGATCCTAAAGTATTGTCGTGTCGAATCTGGCAGTTCGCAACGGTTTAAGTAAATAAGGCTAAATTTAGTCGAAGTGGTTTCTGCGGTCTGATTGTAACCGGTTGTATCCTCGGGAGTCGCCAGCTCCCTGGGCGTCCCCGGCGGTGTCATTGGCCGGTGCAGCAAGCAGCTGCAAGGACGGAAATACTGCGGCAGCTCCGCCGCCCTATAAATACATCCATCAACAAATATGGGAGACTCGGTCGGCCACGCACGCTGCCGCCGCGCGTCCTTGCTATTGAAAACCATCCCTGGTCTATGCTTTCAGCGACTCACCGAACACACATGCTGAACGTGCAATAACACAACCGATTCTCTTCCATACAGTAGACTCCCTGAACCTGCATTCGAAAACTAGTACAGTCAAACCGGCATCGACTAGCTCGAATACTGCGTGGGTACGGTCAGTCCAGCAGGTTGTGCGGTGCGTGACGTCATTTCCGGCCGCTCAAACGGCCGTTTAAATTGGGGAAATGCCGCAGCGAGTGACATCAAAAGAGCTGGCTGCGAATCTCGCAGGAAGCGGGACATCCGATACGGCCAGCGGAACGGAAATAATGCGACGAAGTTCTTTGTATCGCCCGAGGAAATTTATAGGCCCGTAGCTGGTGCAGCAGGGGACCTCTCCCGCAAATAGCGCCGGCCTGGTCTGTCGCGAGCCGGATCCGACCGCCTGACTCCTCGTCCAGTCGATCAATTAAAATACCACGACCGGTCATATTTTTCATTGTAATCTCTGACATCTAATTCCGTTGGTTCTTCCATTTTGATGCCAGCGGATAAATGTCCGATCGCAACAACAGTCGACATAAGAATTGACCTGGCTGTGAGTCTCGAGCAATAGCAAATACTGTGGAATAAATAAAAAATAATAACTTGCGTGCAGTGCTGTGCCTTACTCGTAAAATTCTGCTAACTTAAATAGAAGATAGCTAACTTTTTTCTTTTTGAGATATTTATTCTGATACTGACCCCCCCCCCCCCCCTCCCCCGATGCTTTTCTTCCACACTTTTAATTGACTAAAATGAGAGATATATTGCAAATCTTATAATTTATAAAAGCGTGAGGTAGTTTCAGGCTCAAAACGCAATGAAAGTCAGCGGGTGTGCGAGCTCCGATGTGCCAATAAAACAGATATACCGTATATCTTAGAATTAGTTTGTCGTTAAACTTAAATAGCTTTGTTTTACAACCTATAAAATATTATTTATAACCGTAGTAAAGTTTTGCAATGAAATTTCCGGTGCTTCTGATAAAAATCATTTTCGCGGACAGGACCGTCTTGTCCACTCTGGTGTTTGATTTCGATTCGTGATTTACGGACGCCCGCGCTGTCCGTCCATTAGCCGCCACTAATGAATAAAAACGTGTCAGTTTCAGGATAATTAGACCAGGGAAGTTTATGATTTGACCTAGATACTTTTGTAGCTTAAAACAAACCAGTATAAATAGGAAAATCGTGAAATGAGTTAAGTTTAAAATCTCATTGGAAACCTATTTATTCTGATAAATAGTCGCGAGGAAAAATTTAATGGGAAACCTACACTTTCGTACTGTAACAAACGAGTTGTGACTTTTTATATAAAGATTTTTATATTTTCAATAGTAGCGTAGTACGTGTGAATTAGATCTAATCGATATTTATATGGTCGATATTCTGTGAGTATACTATGATGGCAATATATAAAAAAATTCCGCGTGTCTAACTATAATAATTTGATCAAGCATCCGTATATCCTTATTAAATATTTATAGAAAAAAAAACTAAAGTCAAAATTGATTTCTCAGTGTGTTTATTTGATTTTATTCTGTGTTAAGCAAGTGAGAGCCACTTGTATCGCGTTTGTGCTGAAGTCGCCCGTCAGATCGCGAATCATTGCGGAGCTTCCCCGCATCCGCGCCTCGGCTTGTAAACAATGAAAAACGGTTTGTAAACTAAAAATATAACGCGAGTAAAATAAACAATGATTTCTTTCATAAATAATCGCCCTCTGTAATGATGAAAATGCTGGAAATAGAAGCAGTTTCGGTTGCGCTACGTGCCGAGCTGCTGAGAGCGTTCCCGGCCAGCCGCCTTCCCAAGCTCCTCGGGAAAACAGCTGTAAAACGGTTTCATATCAATTATATTGTTTTAGAATCGCGTAACTCGGATCTTTAAGTACTTTTGCGTGTTGATGAAGTATCGCCCGCCCGATTTCTAGAAGTTTCCATGTATAATATAATACAATCAGAATCAGAAAGCAAAAAGCATATTTCCTAGCAACACATCCGTCAGCAGTGTCTGTCAAAAGAGGGTGACATATAAATTTTGTAAAACGTGTAAAATATTGAGATAACCTTTTTTTTCGTAAAAACAAAACAAATGCTCATATTTTGGTCCGGTGCCACAGCAGCGGCTATTATTTATTTTAAATACCTCCTGACCGCGCATGACATCTCCCGTATTTTTTACGACACAAGAAATAAAAATATGTGCAATCGATTATCGGCTCGGATGGCGTGGGCAGGACAGAGAGTTGCAATGGAGTTGGCCCAGCGTCCAACTTCCCGGGCCAACTGAAGTGCATTGCCCTAGGCGACGAAATTGATTCTGAGAATCCAACAAATACCATGGACCTAGAGAAATTCTCGTTAAATTGAGTTCATTAAGCTTCGCAGCCAAATATACATTTTTTTATGTGATAAATATAGTCTACTGCAGCTGCAGGCAAACTAGTAAGGTTGGCTCAGGACAATCAATACGTTCAGTGAACTTGTCACCGTCCTCCTCTGAGAGGCACTTAAAAAAATTATGTGACAATAGTGTCCGTTATATTTGAGATAATTTTAAAAAATCTAGAAGAAATTTTGGGAATAAATCTCGAAAACAATACGCGGCGCCTGTCACATTAATCTCCAACGCCGACGCCGGGACGTTGCGAATGGGTTCTTTCACACGTCGTGATCTCGGTCAAACGGTCGCAACCCGCTCGACTAGAAACTACTCACAAGAATCCCCAAACTAGCCCAAATATATAAAAATAAAATAATGTACACGTGTTTATTAAAGAGGGACTTAGTGAACATCGATCAATAATTGTCTAGGTATAATATTTTGAAGCTTGAAACGCTTCCGCTACAGTAAATGAAACTGAGTTAATTGGTTTTTAAATTCGTAAAAAATGGTACACAATCAATTCATCTATATATCCTTAACTTTAATTAAAAATATTTAAATGCAATCGGTAAAGTTTGATATATCGCCACAAAATTAGTACAACCAAGAATCGATATATTTTAAACATGTACTAATTATTATATTAAATTAGTTTTTGCCCAGTAACTGATTGATTTTAAGTTGAAGAAAAGTGAAATGGCAATATATTACTTTTTGGTTCCGTAAATTATAAAACATCATAAGGTACTTTATTTTGTGATTTAGACCACATCCCACCGATTTGTCATTGTGCGCAAAAAAATAGCGATGATTTGACTAAATATTGTTAATTTACCTGATCAGAAAAACTAAAGATTTTATTATCTGTTAAATACCTAGAAATCATTAACGAGCTTTCGTGCATACCTGTCAATGTGCCAATGAAGATTATAAGCCGAAAACGACTTCGTGGACAGAGAAACAATGCTTTGATATATTTTTCGAAAACAACAATTCTGTACATCAAGTACTTCAAAAGAAAAAAAATGTGTGAACATCATGCGTGAAAATAAAAATTAAAAACACGTATTCGGATGCATCGCCAGCTTAAAATTAAACGTAAAAAAATAGTTTTATTATCATCGGTGAATTGATGCAAAAAATATATTGAATCTTTTGGCACAATAGCAATGAGTGATAATAACTGCTTGTAAATCGAATCATAAGTTTTATGAAAATAGTTGTTTTTTTGAGAATATGTAATCTAACCCCCTAGCAACAAGATATTTGAAAATAAGCCCCCTGGTAAGAAAAAAATAATTTTTTTTATGACTTGTAGAATGATTAACTCAGAACTTCGCGCTAGTAAAGGCTTTATTTTGCCTTTCATCCATTTAAAGTTCAATATTTTTTTTAATACGAGTATTTGATTTGAGACTGAGCAAATTATATCTAAATAAAATAAAAAATACGTTAAATTCGTGCATATATAATTTAAACTTATACAGAGCCAAAAAAAGTATTTTACAGCAAATTATTCAACAAATTAAAATCATATAATATAATAATTTATATTGCTGTTAGTATCTATTTATAGAATAATGTTCTGAAATAAAAATAATATATTTAAATGATACGGAAAACTTTTAAAAAAAATTACCAGCCGTGGTGCTTTTGTTCAAAAACGAGTGATGCTTTAGTTAGCTTTATAGAAAGCAAGTCTGTAGTAGATTTGCCTAGAATATATTTGTCACTTTCATGTCGCCCATAATTTCAAGCATTGGTCTATTTTTCTGACAAGATCTAATTCGAGTCTTCTTTTAAGTAATTCGAGATACGAGAGTAGTGTCTTGAAAGAAGTGAGAATGTTTGAGTAATTTATTTAACCCAGATCCGTCAGAATTGACGTCCGACGTAATTGTAATAATACATATTGGTAGGTTCCGCCCAGACGGCACTAATTATTTCCTTCTTCTACTTAGATTTCTTACTAGAGTATTTTGCAAACATTGAATATTTAATGGATCCGCATTTAGAGCTATTGGTGCTTTAAATCGTTTATTTTAAGATTCGCAATTATATCTGGGGTACTTGTACTTGGGGCAATTATATCATATAGCAATTTTATCTGGGGTACTTGGTTATAAAAAGCAAGGGATGTCGTCTTACCTGCGATCTGTTCTGGGGGAAGGTCATCCTGTAATAAAGAAAACAAATATTTCGATTAGCTTATTATATATTAATAATTAGCACTTTGTATTTAAATCACTAACTGCAGAAGAAAAATCTCAAATTGATATCGATATAATGGGCGCACAGATATAAATTTGATGAACCGTGTTATGAGTTTTTGGTCTATGCGTGATGACGAATGAACCCCAACGTGGATTCATCGGCGGTGACACTAAAAAAATCACAAATTTGATGATGATCTGAACTGCACTCGATCGTGATGGGTGTTTGATGCACAGGTGTTAATGATCGGACACAATGACGTGAGGCACGCACCATGGCTTTAGAGAGCGGGCTGAGCGGGGCGATGCGTTGCAGGCGGAGCTGGACGGTGCAGCTGGGACTGGGCGGGAATGGCCGACGGCGGCGCGGGCTGGTCTTTATAGGGCGGCCGCGGCTATTTGTGGCCCCCGCCCCCTCGCAACCCGCCCAGCCAGCCTCTGCTGGCGTCTTCCATCCAGTGGACTCGTCGCGTTTCTTCTCCCTTGGGACAACCCTTCATTCACAAGGCCTTTTAAGGTCATTCAGGGATTAAAAAATATGGCTTCGACACACACGAAACAACGAAGAATATTCTCGTGGACATTGTAACCCGCCCAGCCAGCCTCTACTGGCGTCTTCCATCCAGTGGACTCGTCGCGTTTCTTCTCCCTTGGGACAACCTTTCACTCACAAGGCCTTAGGATTTAAAAAATATGGCTTCGACACACACGAAACAACGAAGAATATTCCCATAGACATTGCAGCCCACCCAGCCAGCCTCTGCTGGCGTCTTCCATCCAGTGGACTCGTCGCGTTTCTTCTCCCTTGAGACAACCCTTCATTCACAAGGCCTTTTAAGGTCATTCAGGGATATAAGAATATGGCTTCGACACACACGAAACAACGAAGAATATTCCCATAGACATTGCAGCCCACCCAGCCAGCCTCTGCTGGCGTCTTCCATCCAGTGGACTCGTCGCGTTTCTTCTCCCTTGGGACAACCTTTCACTCACAAGGCCTTAGGATTTAAAAAATATGGCTTCGACACACACGAAACAACGAAGAATATTCCCATAGACATTGCAGCCCACCCAGCCAGCCTCTGCTGGCGTCTTCCATCCAGTGGACTCGTCGTGTTTCTTCTCCCTTGAGACAACCCTTCATTCACAAGGCCTTTTAAGGTCATTCAGGGATATAAGAATATGGCTTCGACACACACGAAACAACGAAGAATATTCCCATAGACATTGCAGCCCACCCAGCCAGCCTCTGCTGGCGTCTTCCATCCAGTGGACTCGTCGCGTTTCTTCTCCCTTGGGACAACCTTTCACTCACAAGGCCTTAGGATTTAAAAAATTGCTTCGACACACACGAAACAACGAAGAATATTCCCATAGACATTGCAGCCCACCCAGCCAGCCTCTGCTGGCGTCTTCCATCCAGTGGACTCGTCGTGTTTCTTCTCCCTTGGGACAACCTTTCATTCACAAGACCTTAGGATTTAAAAAATTGCTTCGACACACACGAAACAACGAAGAATATTCCCTTAGACATGTGGTAGTATTATTAGTTTTGAGAATCTCTCTCATGTTTACCTAAAAACATTCAAAATCCTTGATGCATGTTGCAACATGAATCTTCCTTTGAAATTTTGATCAGTCAAATTTGTCGTTTTATATTGTTAACCGCTCCGATTACAATGTGTCTTCTCTGAAATTTTAATAAACAGAATTTTTTTGATTAGGCACATTATTTCACACATTGAAGATGATTAAAGAATCTCTCAGAATAATATAGAGAGTTTCTTTAATCATCTTCAATGTGTGAAATAATGTGTAATAATAAATATTTGTAATAATATAAACCTGTATAGGTAATCCTCAAAATAGACATACAGAAATTATTAACTATACGATTTTACATAATTTGAACTCTAAATCACACCAAAACTTCAAATTGACAGGCATTAGAAAAATAAATCACAACAGCAAAATAACCCTGATTTTATTAACATAAAATAAACGTATCAATAGATTTGATATAATTGACATATCTAACATTACAATAAATGATATCATGCTGCTCATATAAGCGATATAATACTGCGTGCCTATTTTAAAAATAAATATCATATTTTATTACTTTTCACATATATAATAATAACTAAATATAATCAGCATTAAATACATCTACGTGATCAAATTAGAAATCTTATATAAATAAATGATATATTTATTAGTCAGTTTATTTTTGAAAATTATTAAATATATGTTTGAATACTTTTTAAATTCATAGAACCACCTGTTAGCAAAGACTATGTTTCACTTCTGGAAAAGACTTATTAGTATTATATTTTTATTAAATCCAGTAAAAAAATAACAGTAACCAAAATTTCCAATCACTTATTATAAGAAAATAATGAAATCAAAACGAACTTAATTAATTAAAAAAGATCTAGCCGTAAAAAAGTCAATTTTTTTAATGTAAATTGCAATATTTATCTGTTTCTCGGTACAGAAATAATATTCCAGTTTTTCTATAGTTTTCCCATTTTGAGACGCCTGTCTCTTTTTACGTTTTTATTATAACTTAGATATGGCAGAAACATTATATTATCCAATCAATCAATAAGATTTAAAATCAGTTCAAAGTTTAAAGGTATTTTATTGGAAACGTTACAGTAAAAATGTTTTCAAAATATCCTATGTCGTCTCGTTTGTATTCGTGTTTACATTTTCCAATTTACTAGCATTAGATTCTTAGAAGCTTTCTGCACTTTCTAAAAGTGTCAACTAAAAGCACAACAAATGACTACACTAATGATGTTTTTGACCAAACCAAGAGACACAAATAAACTATATAAGATATTATTTTACTCTTTCGAGAACGTGAGTCAAATATACTAAATATAAAACTTATTTTCCATGTTCACTTTCGTGCCCTCTGTCATTGCGCGTCTTAAAAATCCGTTCAAATATTACAATGATTTGTAATTATAAACATCTGAATATTTACATGAACATTTTTTTAAAGGAAAGGCATATTTTCGAAACACAACTAAACATAAAAATAAAATTTAAAAGTTTGGCGCCATTTAAATGTTAAAAACTAATAATTTTGAAACAAGCATTCAATTCATGCGTTGCGTGCCAAAAAAATTCTGTTTAGGTGCGTTCGCCTGCACGGAAAGAAATGTTCGTAGATAAAAAAATAAAGCGTGTTTATTATCTCTAAGAAAACAAAGTTTTCACTTTACACCCGTGGCTTTTATCTGATTCTGCCATTCGTTTAAAATGTTTTATTTTACAGTGGAAAGGGTTGTCTTTTGACTTTTATACGTAGAAAAATTATCAATGGTTGCAATTCACAAAAAAAAATGCCCACTGTTAGTTCCGGTACTAGAACAATCGTGTCTTCACTCGTAAGTAAGACACAACCCTTCAATAGCTGATAGACAGTAGTTTGTCAAATCTTGAGTGAGAACCAATCGTTTTTTATAGTGCTTTCATTTATATTTTGGCTCAGCTGGCTACTACGCATATAAGATCAGAAATATTATAAGGCAAGCCAGGCTTTTAGGATCATTTAATAGAACTTCAAAGTATATATTTCACTTAATATTATTTATATCGAATCCCCAATACTAAAGGGTTATAAAAAAATCCTCGGTATCATCGTGTTATTTGAATAGTTGTTTGTATCCGTAATTAATATACTTTCCCAATTTTTTATGTTTTATTAAGTTAGATATTTTTTATTGAGTTAATTCGCAATAAATTCACTTATGCAGCATTCAAAAAACAACCAAGCCAGTTAAAAACGAATCAAAACAAAAAAAACATGAAACCCACACTGCCCAGTCTCTAAGCGAATTTTTAATAATAGTAATTGTGTTACTTGTTTTTCTATTTTAACACGTTTTTATATGCAACTATTAGTTAATAAAATTTTATTACGTCAAAGCTAATAAATTTTTATTTACAAAGAGTTCGTATTAAATAGGTCGTTTTTAATTCTAAATCCATACCATCTTATTAATAAGCACACTCCACAAGTAGAATACCTGGAACTGGGAGCTTACGAGTGCAAACGTGAGACCCCAGACAATAATGAAAGTTACAGCTAAAACCAAATTTCAGCCAATATTTATTTTAGACCTTACCGCTTCACTTACTAATTACTACTTCCTCGATTATGAATTAACTTCCCAGAAGTCAACGAGCGAGAGACATCAAAGCACTAAAAAACCTGAACGAGAAAACATTTCTCTCTCTAACTTTGAAAGGATTAGGGAGATAGGGAAATGATAGAAGTTAAATAAGATGTTTCCAGAATTAGTCTTTTTATGTACATAGCAAAATAATAATTATTCAGTATTAATTGTTCATCTCTTTAAACCTTATATGGACTCATCGCATCAAGTTAACGAAATATTTTTTGCACATATCATTTGGTATAAATGTAGCAATTAAGTTTCGTGAATATATATGGTATGCTATAAAGGATATAAAAATCAAATATAGATTCTATTATTATCTCATTGTCTATTTACTAACCTCTTTGTGGGCTACATTCCAATACAATGAACATAAAAAAAAACAAATAAATTTTACAAAAATGACAATATTTTTCAGGAAAGCTTTTCAATTAAACTACAGCTCTGGCAACAAGAAAATGCTTTCGCGTGTTTGTGCAGATAACGTAAAAAAAAGTATAAGGAAAACTACTGAGCGACGATTTGCTAGCGAATGTATTCTTAGTAGAATTTAGAGTGATGGCGTATATATTAACTTGTATCCTACACGTCCTTTTTTTGCTACATTTTTACCCATGAACTAAGCACGTAAAAATTTCATGCTACGTTTTTATGGTAAAGGTCGATTCGGATGAAATATTTGTAAATCAGCTATACGGATAGCGTATTGTTACTTTATTATATACCCAGGCAACTCAGTGTTAGGAATTTACGTTAAAAATTTGTTTATTTATCATTCTGTCAGAAAATGGGCTCGGTTGAAAATTGAAATGAGATTTTTGAAGATATAATGTAATCAAACGGTTTCTCAGCGTGCAACATAAATCGGCGCTGGTTTAGAATAGTCTCGTGAAAAATGCGTTCTGCGAGAGTCTAGACGCGACTCGGAGCTTCTTTTGTAATATTTTCGTTATGAAATCTCAGATTGTCTCGAGGGTTTAGCTAAAGATATAATTGGGGGTGAAAAGATGTGGCTATTTATGGCAAGCAGCGATCTCTCGATATCCGCGCTTCCACAAAAGGTTCATACTCTTATTTTTTTTTCTCTTGCTCTTCATGCATCACGTAGGAGACCAAATTTCAAAGCCATGATTCCTAATAAATTATTTACATAACGAGCTATTTGCCACCATACACACGCTATATAACCCATTATAGATCGGACTTTATCTCTCATGCAAATATTCTGCATTTTGAAAACATTTGAAACAGATTGTGTTACACGACCCGTGTAACGAAATAGTGTCTTTTCAAAACTGGGGAATCCGATCATGACCTATCTTGTTGTTAGAGACTCTTAACTTAATCTAAGTTTAGGTGTCTTGGTAGAATAAATACTCCCTGAGTATGACATCAGATATTCACTTATTTTTTTCAATTAATCTTTTAGATAATCAGTGAAATACTAAATTTATTCATCCGCGGTATCTAGGTGCGACGTAACCCCCGTGCATAACGAGGGATCATTGTACTGGAATAAAAATATACTCCCAACATCTCCTGCGTCAGCCTGGCGGGCCATGTGGGCCTCAGCATTCATTATAGCCGAGATTAATCGCCAAACTTTGGGATCTCCGAACCACCGGCGAGATGGGACCCATGGAAAACTATCGCGGTATTATCTGCGCGAGCATTTCCCAAACGACGATACCCAAAAGAATCGCGGCTCTGCGGGAAAAATCTCGCATAATGAAATGAAATTTATTTGTTAATTTTTAAACAAGTGCTGCATTGACGGCCTGGTTATAAATAATGAAGATTTACAAAGGCTCCTAGGGATTCGCTGATGAGCCAGACCGTCTTTTCCGTTTAGATAATTTCCCATGAGTCATCTTTTTAATTTTAGACGTCACCTGTATAATTCCACGCGCACCCGTTGTACATAAAATTGTAGTTTTAAAGCTAGTATTGAGCAGTGGTGGAAATCAAAAAGCTTTTCGCCTATGGGGGTACGCTTTGAATGTTTTTAACATGTCTGTGGATAAACATAGCTGAGGCTCTCTAAGATTGGTCCATTGAATTAAGATGTTTCGATGCTTCTCGATTTTCGTACTTAATTTATTTATATTTGAAATGTAATTTTTAATGTGTTTGTTGGTTAAGAGATAATTTACGATATAATAAATATTTTCCATACATATTCGCTTTTCTAAGTTGTAGACACCATTATAAGATAGATAGTTCTTTTATTGACTATTTTAATCATTTGCTCACTGCTGTGGCAGTTTTAGTTTAAACTAAAAACCTCATTCTTCAAGAGGGCTTCAGACTGCTTGCCATGTCTGAAAGAATGAGAACTCAGGCGGACTAATGAATGATGAAAGAATGAGGACTACAATATATTATTTTGACAAGTACATTCGCGTATCTAACTCGCGAATTCCGGTGTAAGCATATCGCACTAAATTTCCTCGGCGTTTTTTTTTTTATGACAAATTTCTTTGGAATTGTTTCAAGTCGTTTCAAAGCGGGGCTTGGTCTGATGGCGACGATTCGGGAGAAAACACCCAAACAGTCTCACTCAGGTAAACAGGGGGCAGCGTCCCCAAGCCGAGGGGGGCCGAGCACTTGCAGAGTCACGTTGACTGAAATTCGGTGTTGATGCTGAAGAGCCCGGTGGGCGTTTGTTTAGAGGCATCGCTTACAAAGTAATCTAAATTCGTCGAGTCGTAAACCCGAACGGCGGTAAACAATGTTGATCACCTTTTTCAAAGTTAAATAAATGTTGTAAAAGTCGATATAATCGATAAATTGACCGAGTACATTTAAATACTTATACAGGGTGTCCAAAATGAGTATTGGGTGAATGTGAATAGTGACCGCTATTGCGATATGCTGCGAAAATTTTTGGGCCCAGAGTTGCAGGAGTTTCAAGGTTTCAACTCAAAAACGTGGTTCCAACAAGTGCCATACATCCAATCAATCAGTCAAAGCTGTTAACGAATTATTCCCTAATAAGGTCATTTCACGTAGAGGTAACATCAACTGGCCTCACAGAAGCCCCGACCTTAGCCTTCTTGACTATTTCGTATGGGGATACCTTAAGAGTAGGGTTTATGAGAATAATCCGACGAACCTAATGGAATTGAAACAAAACATCAGGTCAGAAATGTCACCAATATCGAGGGCTATGTGTCATCGTGTTATCAGCAATCTTCGTTCCAGATTAGAAGAGTGCCAGCAGCGTAACGGTCATCATTTGGATAACATTATCTTTTTGAAATAATTTTACAATTTTGCATTCTTATAATCAACAAAAAAAAAATACTTGATGACCAGTAGTTTTTGTTTAACTGAACTGACAAATACCCGATACTCTCTTTGGACACAGATTATCTTTGGAAACAATTGAAATAAGCTTCCTTATGGAATTTACGAGTAACTGCAATTTAAAATGCGTCTTTGTCTTAGATTATTTTTTTAGTCGCCTTCTCGTCCGCGTCTTTCGCTCGCGGCCACCTACACTGTAGGAGTAGGCGGAAGGAGCGTGGCTCCCGGCTATGGAAGCCATCCAAGCGCCTGTCTCCTAAAAAATAAACGTGCTAAAGAGAAAACTTATTGCTCGCTGCATCTGCGCATACATTATATTTCGCGTATCCCACCGTGAGTCACGCGCTGCACGTCCGCCCTGGTGGACTCGAGTTTTGACAACTAACCGGATAACGATTTATCGCTGGCTATAAGGAGCCGCCCTGCCGGGGGAGAGGGCCGCAAGCAGCAGTGGTGAATTAACAATAACACTACAATAAAACCTGTCGGCCGAGTATCAGTCGCGATGCGATAAAAAAAGAACAGCCAACAGCAGTAAAGTCGGAGGAGCTGCATTCGCTGCAGTGCGCGGCGCCTCACCTGGCGAAATTCATTAAGCGGTTGTTTACATTTTATAGTTTGGTCGGTTTCCAATTGCTTTTAGAGTCGCCGCTGAGAGCGAAAGCTATTTTCTTATTTCAAAAAAAAATTCAATTTCTAAATTCTTTATTATTCTTTTAGTAAATGTACAATAGTTCTTATGCCTATGGTTATAATACGGTATGTGACTATCTCTTGATCCTGCACCCACCTTGTGGGGCTTACAACGTGTGGCTTAGGTGGTAGCGTACATGTAGCTCTTTTCTTATTTTTCTCATCTTGTTTATATATATTCTTCTTCTTCAGGTACTTTTCCTCAGGAGAGGTTGGTTATCACCTCACTGAACATATTTCTATATCTGTTCATAGTTTTCTTAGGAAGAATAGTGTAGTCCCCGGATCCTTCTACACCACACATACATGTATACAGCTGCTGCTCAATAGCATTATTAAACACGACGTGAAACATGGATTCAAGTTTAAGGGGTTAGTTTAAGTGTATGTGATTAGAGTTCGGTAAATATTTAGTATATTTTTTTAATTACAATGAAGAGCAGACAGCCCAAAGAGCAATGTTTAACGCTGTAGAATATACCACAATCTATTTGGATGAATTCGCATTTTAGGCAATGTAAGACGGAATAAAAGAGAACACGAATAGTATATAAATAACAATAATATGTGTTAAAAAATCGAGAGAATGCAAGCAGGTCACATTGCAAGCCATAATACAAAAAATTAAAAATAAAAACAAAGAAGCCAATACAGAAGCGAAGGATCGGCTAGAAAACTATTTTTTCTTCGTCTTTGTTTTGATCGTTTATTCGACAACACAACAAAGCGACTTGGCAGTTGAACTACTTTTCCTCACGTAGGCAAGTTTGTTTTCCTCGAAGTCGGTTGAATTTGTCAATGCTCTGGAAACTATATATGAACGTGACTATATATGAATGAGACTCGGTCGTTTCTTCGTGTGTTTGCTTACGCTCGATTTCTGAGAGACCGATTATCGAAACCAAATGATTGACAAAATGCTATTTGATTATTTTTACTATGAAAAATATTGATTACCTACGTATTATTTAGTTTATTTTATTATAGCTCATTGAACATAATAGAGTTATTTATCTAATGCAATTTGAGAGTTATCGTTAGACTTTCGTTATTAGTTTTGGACAAGTAAACCATACATAATCATTTTTTTTTAAAGTATGTGGTGTATAGTATATTTAATTACTGTGATATGCATGCTACAAAAATTAATTTCTTTTGACGATCTTAGCAAAAAAATTGTTTCGACAGTTTTAAATGCTCTTAAATAATATTATTTTCTTTGCCTTAAATATAAAAATAATTCAATTTCGTGTTATAACTCAAACATGGGGATGTTTCAATTATATTTTTTTGAGTTGTGCGAGAATTGATCGCGTGTGTGCTTATAGTTTTCAGAACGTTTTAAGTTCAACAAGTAAATATATTTTGTATGTTCTGAAAATAAGATTTTTTATGTTACCATTACATTATAGTACAAATAAGTTTGCATTTACAGTTTATTCTTCTCGCCACCTATATCGCCTCTCGACTCGCATACAATACAGCTCCCGTTATACATTCTACCACGGGTTCTCTGGTCCGTATTTATAGTCCATTTATAAATTACTTCAACGTTAGAATGTCGTAACTGAAACGCTTTATAACTGTTTCAATATAAACAAGTCACCCCTCAGCCATACTAGCGCAGATCCTTCAAATACCCACAGCTACTACTTTTAAAATATAGTCAAGAACTTTCAAGATTTGACACCAAAAGCTAAACACGGTATAATAATGAAACAAAAACTAGTAAACATTATCATTAAAAAAACAGTTATATCACAAGTTAAATATAATGATACCATGCATAATTAATACCGTGTGTGATACGTTTGCTAAATTTAAAAGGTTGCAAATGTACTCGAGGCAAAGGAAAATAAATGCATTGAATGTGCGATACAGGAACTCTCCAGGAACGTCTGTGAAGACCAAACTAGAATTCGGTTGCGACTTTTTGTGTGGATTGCACGCCACTGCATTCCAAGCATTCAATGAATCCTTCAGTTCCCGTATACTAATAGTCAACGAGAACGTTGCAGACACGAGAGACTGAAAGACCAGCAACGTGATTGAAATATATCACCACGAAAACAACTCGTAAGACTTGAAAGAACGTTGCCTGGGAGGACGCTCAGTAGAAACATGACGAATATTTCGAAAGATGAAGGGCTCGAGACTTATCGTGACATGCATTCATCATATTGTTAATATCCGTGAGCCGATCCACAAAGTTCTGCAAGAATGATGCAATGCCTAAAACACTCATAAAAAAAATTTAAGTATAGTATTTATTTAAAACAGTTTATTGCAAAAAGCTATTACGCTTTTATTGTTATGTAAATCATTTGCTAGAGTAAACCATGATTTAATAGTATTGTAGTCCGTTTCTTTATTTAACGATTTCCAAGAGCTGTAAAATCGTGAAATAAATAGTGGACTTTTAAGTTGTTACGACATAATCGACTATTGTAAGATTAACTTCTAATAATCAGTGTAAAAAAAAGGTTACGATAGCTTAAACTATTTGTTTTCTAGTTTCTGTTTTTTTTTATAAAAAAACATTTCAAAAAATTATGATGAAAACGTTGGTTAATATAATTTAGATTAATATGCAAATATCTGCTGGGGGAAATCAAACCACTTATTAGATACAAATTCAATATGAGATAATTAAATTTTTCTCTGCTTTAATAGGTCTGGGAAAATAGAGTGGCCGATTTTATGCATAGAATATTTATCAAACAACTACGTTTTAAATTTACTAAACTGATTTTTTGTGAGATGTAATGTAGTTAATTGAAAACTCAAAAATGCAAAAAAATGGATATGAGCAATAAGTATTCATTACTAATAAAATATATTGTTTATGCTAAGATTTTTGTTTGTGGCTCGAAGTTTTGTCTTTTGTCTATGACTCAGTTTGACAGCTTGTTTCCCGACATGAGCTGTAAATATTGGCATGAAACACGAAGTTTATTTTTCTTTTTAAAATAGCAATACAACTAAAACATTTAACAGATGATATATATTTTTAAACATTTTATTGTTGCAAAATTTAATTTAGCAAGGCCCGTACAAAGAAATGGAAAAATATAATGTTTTGTCGTTTATCGGCGAAGGCTCATTTGGGAGAGTTTTTAAAGTGAAACACAAAGAAACTGAAGCTATTTACGCTCTTAAAGTTATAAGGAAGGTGAGTTAAACTATTTATATTAAAAATTCATTTGAAGTTTTAGTCAATGATGTCATTTTCGTTTATATTTATTCCTGACTTTATTAAGATAGGCTTTACTTATTAATCTTTCAGAAAGGGCGTTCTACTAAGGATTTGAAAAGTCTACGACAAGAATGTGTTATTCAGCAGCATTTAAGACACCCAAATATCATAAAAATGATAGAAAGCTTTGAAACAGACTCTGAACTTGCTGTAGTCACTGAATTTGCTGAAAAGGAATTACACGGAGTCTTGGGTAAAGAGGGCTGCTTACAGGAATCGAAGGCACAAGTGCTCACTTGGGATCTTGTGTCTGCCCTCTACTATCTTCATTCTCACAGGGTCTTGCATAGGTATCAATATAAATGTTCCCTTATTATTTCTGTCATTTATTCTATAAGAGAAATTGGCTTTGGCATGTCAGAATCCGTCTTGTATTACTTATTATTTCAATGCAACAAGTGAAATATAAAAGTTTAAAAGAATCACTTGTAAGAGTTTTATGGAATAAACACGAGTAATGGGGAGTAGAACACCAACTTGTTGCATCTATCTTTAACTTACATTTGTTTTAAAACTTGAGCTTTTTAAACTGATGTAACTGTAAACTGAGCTCAAAAAATGATGTAAAATGTTAATATGGCTCTTGGTAAATAGAAATTATGTGAATAACTACTGTAAATACATTATAGGGACCTGAAACCTCAAAATGTACTATTAGACTCCAATGGTCGGGCTAAACTTTGTGACTTTGGACTTGCCCGGAATATGACCACAGGAACCCATGTACTAACATCTATCAAAGGCACTCCATTATACATGGCACCTGAACTCATCGATGAAAAACCTTATGATCATCAGGTATTTCAATAATATACTATTTACCTATATTTTGCATATTCTTCCTTGTTTGAATTTAACCCTTTGCACTTGAGATCGTTTCTGCGCGTACTAATCAGCAACTCGAAGCGTTTCGTAGCGCTTTTGGTGAATTTCTTACCTCTAACTTAAAATGATCACACACACAAATTAACACATTAAAACTTTTATATTTTAATATTTAATGTATATTAACATCTTTATGAAGATAATTTCGTAAACATATGTCTTTGTAATTTTGCTTTGTATGATATTTCATGTAACAATTGCCAAAATGCATGCCCGGCTTTTCGGGACAAGTATCACAATAGTATGTCGTTCGATGTCTTTTGCCGGGTTATATTATCTTCATGGTATTAGATATTATAAAGCAAACAAAATAATGGTGCGATAAGTGAATGGAAAGCTAATTAATATTGTGGGGGAGAAAAAAGTCTATTCCTCAGTGCAATATAAGTTTAAACAAATAAGGACCTTCAAATGAATGATTACGATAAGAAGTACAAGCAAAAAATATATGGGTTGATTAAGTACACATCTAGTCCTTTTGCCACGGCTGTCAAGGTCAAACTGAGACTCCAGTCCACGGTGCAGTCCTTAATGATGCCGCACTTATCATAGATAAGAAATTCTTTCGTAGTTTGAAAGGGATATAACATAATCTTTGTAAAATTATATAGGCAGTGTTTAGGAACGAACTTTAAAGAACAAGATCACATAAACAAGATATCACCATAAATAATCACCGCACATCGAATTTCCGCACCAAACAAAGTGGTGACTGAGACACACCTTTCGAGTGCAAAGGGTTAATATCATCATCATCATTTTGTAGTGAGAGGGTTCATCAACCACTTACAAAATACTTTTTTTAAATTTTTTTTTATGTGTATATAACTGTAATATTATTAAATTCCAGGCTGATCTGTGGTCTTTGGGATGCATTGTCTATGAAATGATGGCAGGTCAACCACCCTTTTCTACTACATCCATCGTCCAGTTAGTTCGACTCATTCGCCACAGACCTGTTCAGTGGCCGAGTTACATATCTCCACAAGCCATATCATTTCTGCAGGGGCTTCTTCACAAGGATCCAGCCCTGCGCTTGAGTTGGCCTGAAATACTCGTACACCCATTTGTTTGTGGACATATTTTAATTATGACTGAAAAATCACCCATGGAATCTCCATTTACTTTGCCCCTCACTCGGAGCCAATTAGCAGCAAAACAACTTCAAAAAGAAAGACTCAACACAGTTCAAAGGTTGATTATTATTAAAATAGATAATCTTAAATGTATGCAAAATAATGATTAGAACTATAGATAAATATTATAAAAGTATTTATTTAAATTTTATCTAAAACCTTTTAGATTAATGCCAGAAGCTGTCAAGATTTTAGAAAGAAGAGAGCAGCAAATGATAAGAAATGTTACGCAGCACCATCACGGGGTAGCTGTATCTGATGATGACAGCATTCGGGCAGTCAGCGCCATCAGTGTGAGAGATAGCCTACGCACAGATGATGAGGAAATGCAGCCGATAACCGGAGCTCATGCTGACTTGTTAACCCATGAATATCAAGTGCTGAACCAAGACAATCTTATCATAAGCAATCTGGACACAAACATGGCACAGTTGGCAATACAGCCGAGAATACCTCTCCCTGTTTTGAATGAAAACAAAGAATTAGGATCAGAAAAAAATATATCATTACCGCATGAAACTACTTCAGTGCAGAATAATCAAATGACAAATGAAAATTTGAGCTCTGATCATAGCGATATTTGTAAAAGAAAATTAAGTCAAAATCTTGATAATTTTTCTATTAGATTAAAAGGTAATTCCAGGGTATCCAAGGACTACACTAAAACAGGTAATTTAAGCGTTGGCTCACCTGCAGGACGACCGAGCTCTGTAGACAAGGACACTCCTCTCAGCAAAAGTGTGCCTCCATCTTATAAGCAAAAAATACTTCAGTTTTCAAGAGATAAGTTTGGATTTGGAAGCGCTAATAAGTTAACTAGGAGTTTAAAAAAATCTCTTCATTTAAGTAAAACAAGTGAGAAAGGAAAACTGGATAAGAGCAGAAGAATGAGTGAACCTGTTGTACTCAATGCTTCAAATATTAGTTTTAATGATGGAGATGTGCCCAAAGAAGAAGAAAAAGGCCTCGCAGAAACTGCCGAAGTATCCAAGGACATAAAGTTATCTGATACGAATAATGATAGTCAAAATTTAATTGGTAATTATTTGAAATTTAAATTTTAAATTATTCTGCTGAACTTATTTTTTTACTACATATGTTGATTTATTTTTAAGATGATGATAACACACCCCTGGAAAAAGACGAATGGCTTGCATTCATGAGATCCAATATGAACGAAGTTATGGAGGGCGATGTGGAATCGCTCACACAGCAGAATATTGTAATATTATTTTAAAAACTATTGAGTTGAGTGAATATCATGTACAAATTAATAACATCAAAAACATTTACCCAACAGGTGAGTATGGTTGTTGGAGTAGCAAGGCACAGTGGAGCTGGAGCTGAGGTGAGAGGCTCACTAGCAGCGTTGCTGTCCCTGCCTTTAGTGGCGCCCCATGTCACAACGCAAACACTGAATGCCATTCTTCGGGTAAGCAGCAACATGTTCATAAATTCTTTTGTCTTTATAAACAAATAGTACATTGTGTTCAAATCAATGTGTATAAAAATTAGTGCTATCATTATCAGCTGAACACACATTTTCAGGTTTACTTGGAAGTGAAACTTGTACCAAATCTTGTGTACGCAGCAAAACTTCTTGTACGCCAGAGTGCAGCTGAAAACAATTCATCCGGGTAAATATTAATTGACGAGATTTTTAAAGTTTAGTCTTCAATCTTCATAAAAATGTTTCTAGAATTACATCCTCCAAGAAGATAAAATTTAAAATCAGTTATGCTATAATTTAATATTTCTTTTTAAGATTTTATTTCAAACTCCATTAATCATTGATTACAAAATATTTATATTTAATCAGTAGTCATTATTTTAAATTAATTTTTAAAAAGTTAAATTGATTGTGTGATTTAAAAAAATATGTTACTTCCATCGGAAGTCAAAATGATACCATAGGAAAAATGATAGTAAGTTGCTAGACTATTTGAAATCATATAATATAAACTAGAGGTATTGATATGAGTAAACACATGTGTCCAATTGTTTAACTATATGACGAGTCTATGTAAAATTTTAATTATACATTTTTTTTACTAAACACATAAATTTTTCAATAATTGTCTAAATAATGGAAAGTTCCCAAACTATCACCAGGTTAATGTTCTATTTTTTTATGCTTATAATGTTTGTTTATCTATCCAGCAAGTCAATAACATTAACTGATATGATTTGATCCAATTGCTAATTATGCATAATAATGAGAATCATAGATATTGTTTTAATAACAATGAACATAATGCAAGAGTTTTCTTTTTTGTTTTTAAATTTGCCATATATGTCTTAATATACGGACAGACGGACACGTATGATCCATTAAAGCACTATCAATTTATTTTTTTCAAATATCTTGAGTAAAATTACTTGATGCTGAATAATTCTCAATCAAAATTCTATAAGTCTTAATATACGTATTCGATGATAATTAATAAAACAAAAATGTTAATGTATAAATGCTGCCGTCTGCATTCTAATAGCAATTCTGTAATTCATCACATGCAAATCATGTAGGTATATGTCAAAATAATTTATTGGTTACGGTCCTGACAGCGGGGTGCAATCACTGGGGGTGGAGGAGATGGGGGCCTTGTGTCGCTTGACAGAACTGACGACCCAGCTATGTTTGCGTGGGGCACCCTTTGTGCAGCAATTGTGTGATGCCGTAGCAGTCCTCAACACTGCTGCTCAGCTAGCCCAATCTTTATCTCTCTGTGAGTATTTAATATTCATGATCTTCTATTTTTTCACCATTATGTTTTAGAAAATGTATCTTTTATTCAAGTTATTATTGCCTTTATTTGCAGATGATAAACGGATACGTATTGTTCTCAATATTGTGACCATGCTAACTGTGATATTGCAAGACCTTCCAGAGAATGCGGAGCTGGTGGAGTCGGTGTTGTTTGAAGGAGATTGTGTAGACATTTGTATTTTGCTGGCCCAGCCTAGTGATGCCTTGAAGATCAGAGTTTGCGTACTTTTAGGTCTGCTCGGCAGGTATTGCTGCAGTGCTCTTTGTAGAGTTCTCGGGGCTGTGTGGACTTCATCGCAGCGGGACTCTTTGGAAGCTCTCCAATACCATTCTAATCAGTCTCTCAGTCGAGTGGCGAAGTGTGCTGTCAGGGATTTATCTAAACTTTCATTTTACAAACAGCCCATTGCAAAAAGATGACATCCCAATTTGCAGTCCACATATTTTTAATTCGTTGAGGGTAATTTTAAATCTGCCAATGAACCTATATTTTATTTTGCACTTTTTAAAAGTAACTAAAATACATTTTTATATTACTCTACTCATAAAAATATTCTTACGGTGTAAATTTATTGAAATAAATGTAAAAGTATTTTTATCAATTACTGGGTTTATTTTAGTTTTGGAAATATTATTTACATTGCAAACACTTTTGTGGTAAATGCATTTATAATTTAGAACTGCTCCTTTTTTTTTAGACGTTAGATGTTAAACTATTTAAAATAGAAATAAGAAATTGGCATGCAGTCCTTTTTTCCTCAAATGCTCTTTAAAAGGTGATATTATCGAGAGCTTCCTAAAAAAATATTCTCCGCAATGTGACTTAATAACCTGTATAGCAATCACTTGTGTAAATTCTCTCATCATCTGGGCAGGATCATAAACAAAATATTTTACCACTTACAGTAGTTTATATTTTCATACATCACTATTTTTACAATACTCAAATTTATTTTATAAAATAAATTATATCTTTTCATAACTGTTGGTTTTATTGTGAAGCAATTTCCTTGCAATATTATGTAAATGCAATAATATTGTAAAGCCTAACAAAATAATTAATAAAATTGGATGCTTCTTTTTTTGTGTTCGTGTCATTTTAGGTTTAAAAACTATTTATGTTCGGTCAGTCTATGAGAATCTGCTCATTGGAAACGAACGATAAAGCAGATGTGAACCGATTGTTTATGGTATCATTATTATCCCTACGAAATAAATTTAAAAAAAAATTCAATAGTAAAAAAAAAAAGAACTACAATTCCCCATATAATATTTTTTAATATATGCATTTAAATTGAATTTAAAAAATATTACACTGGTGAGGTTCTTCGGGGAAGGTTGTCTGCCTAAACCAAAAAAAAATTATAAATTCAGATATTTTATTGTTCTATCATCATGTGCGATACTTGTCGATGGTACCATAAATGTTCTTTCACATTCAAAGCTTTTATTGTTGTCAATTGTTTGTTTGAACATTTTTTGTTTGGTGTTCATTTGTTTTGCCGACGTTTGACAGATTTTTCTCCTTGCTTGTGATCATATAAAGTTTGTGATCGTAATCGATTAATTAAATGCGCTATTTGCCGGAAAATTGTTCTGCGAAGAAATTGTTCGATTCACTTCCTGTCATGTTTTGATGTGATTAATGAAATAATAATGTGATGTTTTTAATTTTTTAATCTTGTGAGTATCAATGATTTAATTTCATTTTTAATAAAAAAAATTATATATACGCGTGCATAATAATAATAATAAATTACATTTATTTTTACGTCATTTTATTTATTGAGTAAGTTGTAAATCTTGATTATTCATACATTGAGTTTGTGCTCACAAAGCATTTGTAAGATTGAAGTGTTTTTTTAATTATTCTGCTCAGATTGATTATTTTTTACGAGGTTAAAATTAATATTGCTATTTTTTCTCAGTTTTCGTGCACAAGAAACAAGAACCTGCTTCGAGTGTTGAACAACAGATGTCACTGCAGGTATGATTAAATATTTTTTGTTTAATATAATCGATTCCCAGAAAAAACCAAATTAAAAAATATCGTATTGGCCTTTTTCACACGAGAACTTTTTAATAAGTTTTAAGTAAATAATAAATCTTTTTTAAATTAAATTTATAAAATATTTTCTGGGCACAATTAGAAGATTATTTTTTTAAATTCATTATGAGATAGTTCTTCTTCACCAAAGAGAATGACAAGAAATTTATATGCATAGTTTTGATTTTATTTTATACCTTATTGGGAGCACTGTCATTATTTAAAAAAAAAAATATTATTATAAAAAACAAGCCAATTTATTTGCTATTTGTTATTTACTCTCGAGATATTTATATATGCCTGATTATGGCAAGGTTATGGCAATATATTTCAAAAGTTAAATATTTTTGTAATTACCTATTATATATTTTCAAAAAGCAACACAATCTGGGTATCTGTTTATCAAGACCAATATATTAATGCAGTTCAGTTATCAAATAGGTTAGAAATCTAAACAGAACATTTATGAAAGCTTTTCGGAAGCTCGTGGTCCCCGCTTCGATAATACTTAACTACCTCGATGAATCCAATCTTATTGAACATAATCACCAACTTCACTCGAAGATTTTTAATCATTTGCATTTGTGGCAACTCTTGGGGAGGTGTTTTAAAACCTGTAATGGGAAGAGAGCACAATTGTATAATCACAAACTGCCGACGAGGAAAATAATTTCTCCCCGAAATACTTTGATATTTTTCTTGCTCCCGTTTTTCGGAAAATATTTTTTTATTATGCCTGGGTATTTGAGCCTGTTCGATATTACATTTTGTAAATAAATAATTGCGGCCATTGTATATTTAAATTGAATCAACATTTTTCACCAACCGCGGGAAGTTGGGAACACCGTAAGAGACGTTTATTTTGAAGGAGAGCACCGCACCCTGCCTGCCGAGTCTACCCGCCCCCGAGCCCAGGGTGAGGATTCACGACCGAGTGCTTCACATGCCGAGGAGTTCATCTGGTCCATCTGGCCAGCACGAACTCAAACGTGCAACAATAAAGTCAATGAACTTTGTTGTCTGATGATAGAATTTGAATCAATTTTTACTCTTTTTTTTTTATTGATACAATATTATTTTAAAGAATGTTTAATAGCCATGAACAGCATTTCTATATATTGTGAATAGTACGATTAAATGAAGAGATACCTATTTTTTTAAATTATAATAAACCACCTATGTATAATAAAAATATCAAAAAGAAAAACACATTTAGCTTTAAATAGCAAAGCGCATAGTTTTCTATAGAGAGGTCAATATTTTAAACATACTATTGTAGGAACTGATATTATATTTTTCTCGTTGATGTTTACATGACAAATATAACTCTCGGTACAGTATAAATAGTGTCATCATTACTAGCTATGTCCGTTTGACTTTCTGTCGAAGTAAAAACGGAATCTCAATAGTTATTTCCACGAATCACTTTATGGACCATCAAAAATGTTTAATTAAAAAATACCTTAGGTTTGTTTTCATATATAATATTTTTTTATTGATTAGTATTACATATTACAATATAATAATAATCAAATTGAAATTTCAAGGTTATGTTTTTTTACCACAAAACAAGACTCAATAATATGTCACCGAATTTGAGTCGATTAAAAAAAAAATTAGTTTTTGGGCATTCCAATAAATCTACGAAAAAATAAAAAAGGATTTATCTTTGACTGCAATATTATTTTCCGTGTTACAATAACTGATACGTTTTCAAGTTTCTGTGAAAAATCACAACAAAATAAATACTTTTAAAATCCAAAAAAAAATGTGGGCTAATTATCATTTGCGAAGTTTTTTTTAAGAAATCGTTATTACCTCCAATTAAGAACATATGAGCCAAACAATAACAAGACACCTGAAAATCTGCAAACTGGCTTATTTACGTATCGCCAACGCAAGCAGACTAGCGATGTTGCACTTCAAAATCACGAAAACATTATATTTTTTGAAGATGTTTTAGTTTTACCTGGAATTTTTCTTTTTCTTCGTAATTTCATTATACGTACAATTTCGGACGAATTTGCAATATTATTTATAAATAATTCTAATTTATGCAAATTTCCTTAGAGCAACTTAGATGAATGATCAATTCAAATTATCCATCCACTAAATTCACATTTGGTTGCCTGCGATTATTATTGAATAAATTATTGAATCGTTGGTTCATTCAAATTATTTACATACTTTATTCACTTTTTTATTGTTTAATTATTAGATTAATACCATTTATTTTTTTGAATATTCGGATTGATCGATTGTTATAATGTTCATTTACAATTAGACGCTGCGTCAACATGTGCAAGCTCACATTGTTCATTTAGGCATAACGTGTATATATATATATATATTTTTTTTTTTTTTTGATTTGTTAAAAAAAATCATATTTCGTTTGTACAATAATTTATTAAAATCTATCGAGCTCTCGAAAAGTCGCTCATCCGGTCTGTTCCTGAACAGACACCGGCATCAGATCCACAAGTCCAAGGATTCCTCCACTAGCGGAGAAAAACAGCCGGGTAGAGTGTGTTCACAATTATTAGATCATTCGATCTAACGTGACTTTTAGTTTATTATTAATATTAATATTATTAATATACATTATATTTACAGACAAGAAGATTGCACGGCCGTCGGAGCCGCTCGTGGTGAACGAACTCCGCGAGCCGAGAAGCGCTCCTGTTGGATTTTCGCGAGCGGTGACTTCGCTCGGAGCTCGTGATGTAATGTAGGTAATTTTTTTTTCTGAAGTGATATTGTCTATCTAGAAACGCGGATGTGTACTGCACTCGCTTAGTGTGAGCGAATAAAAAAAACCCCGTCCGACTAGATTTATTAGCTTCACAACTTTAGTTTACAACTAATCGTTAAATATTATTCGAATGGTAGCAAAGCACACATAAAAATAAAACATGTCTACTTTTACTGTTTACTATTTTTATGCTAACGTTTAGCATCAGAACTACAAGTTAAAAAGATTATGTCGTTTAATTTTTTTAATTGCGCTGTAAAATAGAAATACAAATTTAAACGAGCCTTCTTGTTAATTTTACACGTTTAGTTAGTAAAACATCATTATTTTGGAATAACACATGTACAGCATTATTGGGCTGACTGCATTGCATATATACAGCGTCAATCACATTATTAGACCGACTACTGTAATAGTCCATCATCTGTAACGGGTAAAATGAGTTATAATTTATTAAATTACATTTGAGTTACGAATGCATCTTTTTGGCTTTTAAATGCATACAAAATCTCAAGATGCAAGTATCGCGCTGCTTGAGACGGAGGGAGCCGGCCGGGGCGGCGCGGGCAATCGGCTTGCAAACATTACCCAACGGCATTGTGATTCAATTCGCCAAGGCTGCCAGACGACCCGGCTTGTCTCTCAGAACGTACATTATTGTTTGGTGACATTTAAATTTAAATATATTGGTAACTGCCGACCCATCTTCTTTCCAAATTTATATAAAGGCTCCGCGTTACACACGCGTACACACCTACACAAATATACGTCATACGACGACACGCAGACACATTCACACTCATATATATATATATATATATGTGTGTGTATTTATGTATAGTATGTAGAGTTTTTTAAAAAAAATTTAACGTTAGTTAACGTTTTGCATCCAAACAAGCAGATTAAAATATTACATATATTTACATTGTGCTATAGGTTTTATAATTTAACTGAATTACGGCGTTTCAAACGATGCATCTAAGATGTTTGTATCTTGTTTTTCTATGTAATTGCTAGGAATCTATGCATTCGTTTGTAATGTATATAAATAAACAGTAATCGGTATCGATATGAGGCAGTCGGGGGCGATCACTCGAGACGAATAGCTCGATCGACAGAGACAGCTCGAAGGATGATCCCGCTTTGTAGACGACACGCAATCGAAATGGCCAATCGCAGTGCATCCTCGACAGGTACGCGGCCACACCTACCGGCGTTACATCACCGCACGCTCGGCCGCCCGTCTCGGCGGCGTGGCGTCGGCGGGCGCGGGCGTCGTGGCGACGCGTGCATCTTGACCCCGAATGTGGGTAAAGGCAACCGGATCAAGAGCGGAGCGGCCCGCCTCCCTGGCATCCCGGCGCTCCCGCCGACACTCACGGCCGCCCGCCCCGCCGCCTGTCCGCGACCTGCCCCTCCTCCCTCCTCGCGCCATCATAGCGCGCATACCCTCAGTTGGAATATAACAAAGTCCTTACAAATTAAAATACAGTTTTCCAATTATAGCTATCCCGTCGAAATGCCGTCTCCGATCGCGGCGCGGGTGCCCCGGTGCACGTGTACTGACAAGACGCGATCAGACCGGTGCGCGCCCGCAAGGTCGTCGCCGAGGAGATTCTTTCTGCCGACGGACGTCGGTCGTCTGCACCTCCGACCTGTCGATCTGAGGATCCCGTCGAGTGACTCGTTTCGATTTCTTTCGGTTCGTCCCTCCGCCGATACTCGTGAACCTCTCGTCGATAACCGCCCGCAGTTCAGTCCGCCGGGCCGCCATCGCGTCGTCGAGCGGGAGCGGGAGCGGGAGCGGGAGCGGGAGCGGGAACGGGAGCGGGAGCGGGAGTCACCCCGCAGCCGGCCGGCGCGACTGCGACCTCGATCGCCGTCCGAGGAGCTCGCCTAAGTAGCGCAATGTCAGAAAGAACGTAAACCTATCGATATTATACAATCGCAATGTGTATCATCGGTGTGGTGCAAGGCGGCCTTCCTTGAGATGTCGTTTTCGGATAAAAGTGTTGCGCAACACTGGAACGACGTCGGTTTCGGTGACGCACCCGCGGCCGCGCGGAGGGGCCTCTCGGGCTAACCCTCCGCGGCGCGGGGAAGCCGGCGGCCGAGTCGACGGACTCGTCCGCGACGGTCGAGGTTCATTGAAGTTTTACGATGCCCGCGGAGTGCGATCCGCCCGAGCCCAAACCCGTTTCCGAGACGAGGCGGCTCGGTTCGATTCCGTCCGCGGCCCGCTCGGCGGTTCGCGGCGGACCTCCCGCGCGGGCGGGTGGCTCTCGACTGCCGCGCGGAGAGCTTTCCGCGCCTCCGCGTCTCCGCGCGTCGCCGGGAGAGAAAAGCCCGCGTCTCCGGGCGCCGGCCTCCGTGCCGCGCCGCGTCGGGCGCGGGTCGCGCGACATTGACTCGGATCGCTGGCAGTTTTCTGAGCACGCGTGAATACATTTCGGCTCGGTACTTCGTGAGATGATAAAAATTCAGAATGCAGTGCCGGGCCGAGTTTTTATTTACTATTATGCAACGCGCGATATTTCGCTCCGGCGAAGTAATGCGCCGCGGCGAATTCGAGACTCGCGCACACTCGGCCCGAGACGAGCCTCGAGGTCGTCTCGCACTCGAGCTCGGAGCGCGGCGAGGGTCGAGGGGGATAGAGAATGTACCGTTTCCCGGCTGTAGAAATAGCTCCCCCGATTCCCGCCTCGCGGGCGGGCGGCCGCCGCCGTGCCGGCATGCGAGGGTAGAATGTATTCTCAGAAATGGGTCAACGAATCTCCCAGGGGTAACGGACTGCAGCCGCGAGGGGCGTGGGAAGATACCCGCCGAGGGAGTCCATTAGGGTGAAATCCAGGTAGCGATCGGAATAATGTCTTTTATTATTTTTGAGTCAACGACCTGGGGGTCGACGAGAGATCCTGTTTTGTTTTCTTAGCATTATCTAGATCGAATACTACGACACCTTCGTTCATTGGTATATGAGTATTAAAATTAAAGATAAAAACCAAATGCCGATTAAAAATTCAGAGCACGGAGTTTGGAGTTTGAGTCTACCGTGGTACTTTGTATTTTTTTTATCCGGTTTAAAAAAAGTATATGGCAATATTTAATGAATTGAGTCGATCAATTTGGCGATTTGTACATCATTGTGGCGGAGGGGCCGTATCGGGTTTCGCGAGCAGGGCTGGCTGCCGGGAAACCGTCCCTCGGCGGGTGGGCGGGGGCGCAGGGCGCGCACGGGGACTGCGCCCGCCCGTGTCACCGGCGCCGGCGGCAGGGAACCCCGCGACAGGGTGAACGTCCCGCGATACATTCCGAGGCATTGTTTTTTGTGGGCCCCCGTCCCCCCGCCTCCTACCTGGCACTGCAGCGTGCAGCACACTCGGATCGGTGTACCGATTACGTTTCGCGCTCGAAATAAAAAAATGGTCTATTTATATAGTTTGTTAATCATCCGATACAAAAAACTCGCAAAGTAGTCTTATCAATCGACCGTCTAGTGCGTATTTATTGTTCGGAACGCCGGCACTCACGGGCGCGGGAGCGGCGGCCCGGGCTACCCTCGAGTCTCCAAAAATAGAAACCCGAAGCTCCCGCCGGGTTCAAAATTCGGCCTCAAAAGGCAATGACACCTTCTAAGGAAATAAAATAAAACCGTTTTAAAATGCCTCACGGGATCTCAAGGTTAGAAATAGGTTCGATCTGGAAACTTCTATTTTACTATCCGTATTTTTTACACGAACCTCGCGCCGATATTCATGAAAGTCCGGGGCCCGGGAGCGTTTTTTTGAATTCCACACAATACCGACCCGTTTACAAAAAAAAAATATCTTTAAATGTTCACCTTTATTCTAGCCAGGTAAAATAAAACCTTTATCTATTTTTCTCGAAACTTCATTCACGGGTCCCGTAGAATATTTCGAACCCATTGTTGTTTGGTGTTTAATTTATACCGAGTCATTGACCTTATCGCATCCCGCGTCAGTGAGATCGTATCGCGTTGAACTTTTCGTCATAAATGTAAAAACACGGCTACAACCCCCTCGCGAGCTGGACCCCGGGGGCGCGGGCGGGGGCGCAGGCCAGCGTGGCCGCGACGCCTTTCCGGAGCACGCGTCTTCTCTCGCAGGGCCGCGCCGGCGGACGCGGCGCCCCGGGGCGCCATTTATCCGGCTAGGGTTACATCGTTATTTCATAATGCCGTGTCGATTCATAATTTATGGCAATTTGATATTTAAGACGCGACACTACGGCTCAAATTATTTTTTAAATTAAAATGTTCTTCAAAAACATAAATAAACGGCCGTGAACCGTTCGCTCGAGATAAGTGCGGTATGTGAGGAATTCGACTCGCGGGAGTCTCCGGCCTCGCCGACTCATTCATAACAAACTAGAGTACGCACCGCGAATATTACAACCGCCGGGCGAGTCAACGGCGGGAATTTTTTATTCCTGTTTAGTCCTTTGTACACCTCTTCCCGTGGTACCATCATCCAGTATACTTTTGGTCTATATTTACATCACTTTCGTGCGGCACAACTTCAGAAAATTATGTAATTAGCTTGTCGGTCTGTTGTGTAAAACTGATGTCGCACCGTACCGACGCTCGAGGCACTTGGAAACATTTGCAGAAGCCGGGATCCTCGCGCGCGGGTCTGGGCTGGGGGTGATGCCGCTGGGGCTGCGGGGAGCGGGCCCCGACGACGGTTAAAAGCAGAGTGTTTACCGAGAACTCTATTTATCTTAGCATTGCTTTTAGTCGAGTTTTTTTATTTATTAAAAATTATTTTAACACTACGTGCACAATCATCTCCCTTATGCATCGTGATTAAAATTTTGTTACATTGTGCTAATCTGGACAATTTTGAATGCTAGAATCCAATTTAATTTGAGCACGTGTTTAATAATCGAGCAGATATTAAATAATCATGTAAATAATAATCCAATAACTTTTAGAATATTAACACTTTTACAATGTTAACTCTTTTACAGTCGATTATCTTTTACCGGTGCCTCAACATTGGTTGCAAGTTAACCCCTTTTATAGTATAATTTTTTATGCAATTTTGAACAAAAACGCGCGAAAAATTTAAATATTGAAAAAAAAAAAAATGTACAAAGTGCACACAGATCTCATTTCAAATCGCTTACGGGAGCAGCCTAGAGGATCCAATATATGTTATATACTGGTAAAACGCTCAGTGTAAGAAATGTTCATTTATCTCAACGGACTTATTATTTTCACTAAAATTTTTCATTTTCAAAAATTCATAACTAAAGACATCAATCGCATCCAAGTTCAGCTTCTGGAACACCTTAATTAAGAAATAAGTTAGAGATAGGCTTGTCTCTGTCGGCGCAGCGGCCTCAGACACGGAAGGGTCGCGCGGTCGCCCGTCGCTGGCGGCCTCCGTGCCTCCCGACGCGTCACCGCGCTCCGCGGAATGCGCTCCTAAGGGTCTTCCGAGAACCGTGACGTCAGCCGGGCTCTGCGCGACCGACTCGTTCCAGAAACTTCTCTACTGAAGCATAGTCCGCCTCTCCGCGGGGCCGCCCGGCTCTCCTCCCCGACTGCTCGACGTCGCGAGGGAGAGCGGCTATTATCCTCGTCGGAGTGGGTCTTTTTTTAAACGCACCTGCGAAGCTCGGCGCAGGATTTATTTGACAATATTCGATGACATTTTCCTCGTCCTCGTTCGCCCGACCTTTCCAGAGTGCAATGTCGACAAAAAGAATTATGCTCGCTCTCCTCCTGTACGTCTCTATCGACTCGGCGACGGTCCGTCCGTCGCTACTGTGACTTATTTGATAAAAATAAAAGACGACCGGGAGATCCATCTCGACGTCTCCACCTCGGTAAACGAATGTGACATCCCGTTTACAGAAACAAAAACAAAATTGCTCCGGACGATTGTCATTCGAGTGCGACTCGTATCCGACGCCGAGATCCGTGACGTCATCCGAGCCCCCTGCTCCCCTGCCGGGCGGCGCGGCCTCCGTGCGTCCCTCGCCGCGAGCGCGTGCGCCATCCCTCTGCGCGTCTCGATGGCTCGCGCGCATAACAACGCGACGGGTGGATCTTCGCTCATCCTCAGCCGCCGCCGCCGATAGCAGTTCGTTGCACCGACGCCGGCTGATAAGCGAAGGCCGTCCGCGCGGCTTGCAACGCGGACGTGTCGTAACCGCGCCGCGCCATCTCGCAGGAGGTTGTCGAACTCGAGGAATCCGATCTCGCCGTGATAAAACACGGGAAGGTAAACACATTACTTATTTTCAAACCGTCTACCAGACAGCGTAGTCGCCTTCCGGCATCAGAAGACGCGGTAAATACGAAACGAAATTTAAAAATAGGAAATCGGCAGAGCGACCGCAGGTCGGCCGGCGCTCTGCGTGGGCTCAAAACTCGAGAGCCATTTGTAAATTAATGTCAATTCGAACTCCACGCATCAGAAGGAATCGCCGCCCTGAACGCAATCACCGGGGAGCTCTCGGACTTGTTTTGGACCATCGCGGTGAAATCTATGCGAATCTCGCCCTGCGATCGTGCAAAATCATATGGAGTAGTAATCAAAATCGATGTAATTTTTTAAACGGTTTTCCAAGATATTGAACCTCAAAATGAACGATCGAATCTTCAGTACGTTCCGCCACAAATTATCTCCGCGTTTTCCTCGCAGAATCAGTCAAAAAAGACAATCGGCGGGATCGCATCTGCTGACCGATAAGAGCAGTCGCCCGGGGGCTCCGAGCCGGCACGCCGCTCGCGGGTGTCTTTCAAGGTGGTCTTATATGCAAAGGAGGCGATTCGGTCGAGACAAACAACGAGAGATCAACGCACGGGCGCGGCGCGGGGCCGCGGGGGCGAGCGGCCGGCGTCAGGAAGTGCCGCACCGGCAACTGGATCAAAACACATTTTTTGCTGCCAAATTCCACGGTATGCGTTGACCCGGGAGATCCATTCATCACTGCCACCGGGCCACCCCGCCGTGTCCGGGCCGGAGCGACTCCGCGTCCTGGCCGGCGAGCCTCGCCGAGCGTCCCCGCCGTCGCACCGGACCTCCGCCGAGGTGGGAGGGACGCGTGCGACGACCGTCCTTCTCTAGGCGCCCTGCTCGTTTTTTTCAAATGATCGTTTTAAATAATAAGATTTATCGACCGAGAGACACATCTCTATCACCCTGTATCGGATTCAATTCGAGAATAACAAATAAGCCGATGATAATTCCGATTATATAATACACCTCATGGCCATTCGGCGCTGTGACTGCCAGCGTAGTATGAGCTCGTACGACTGTGTCCTTTTTTCTGACAGTCGTGGCGCGGGAGTTTACGCGCTACTTGATCGATGTTTACTCAGTGATTCACGGCGTGTGTGCAATGCCTAATCGAGGTCCATTCGAAGAACAGACGCTCATCAGCGATCGACACTTGACAGGCGAGGTTCACGGCTGGAAAGCTTATTTTCCAAAAACACAATTACACAACACTAACGCACTCTTATAAATGGTTCAATTGTATTTTTTACACCACTGCGAGCTAACTAATTATTATTATTATATATATATATATATATATATATATATATATGTGTGTGTGTGTGTGTGTGTATACCATATATATATTAATAATTAGTTGCCTCGCAGTGGTGCAACGAGGTGAGTTTGTTTTTATAGCAAGATCATAGTTAATTATGTAAATTCTAAAAAAACATTAGGTGCAATGCAATGGAATCAGTTCTTTTTTTATATCTATTAAATGGTGATTTGCTACAGCCGTTTGTTTTTCTATTTACCTTTTTTTTGTCTTGTTCTTGATTTGTGACGTACGGAGCGATCATATAAAATCTGTAATATTTTATATGATCGGTGAGTAGCCACTCAGAACGCCGAACCATGTGGCGATCAATATATGTAAATAATATGTAATTGATATGAGTTGACACTATGAGAATAGACATATAGAGGCAGTTTGTTCAGCGCACTCCCTGCACCGCCACCCGCGACCACAGTAAAAGCTTACGATTCATTAAAAATGCCGGATTTCACGATCATGAAGTAGATAAGGATTTAGATCACTAGCTACTCATGCATTCAATTAATATCTAAAGGAGAACTAACAACCAATTCACTATTATTTATGTATAATTTATTTAATTTATAAATTTAGGATTTAGTATAATATTTAGTTGTTTATAAAAACAGTCTCGTGAGGTCGTTTCATAATTAATGTTCAACATTTATCAAAGATACGAGTACAACAATGTGTAGCATTATTTAAGATGTCCACGCACAAGCAGATGAATGCTATCTGGATTGTCTCACTTGCGGGAACACGCCTATTATTTGATATGATGCACTTAATATCTTCGTATCGTACATTATTACGCATCAGACCTCTAGAGGTCCTCCCAGGGGCGATAACGAATACTCGAGAACCATCGTGCAGCAGCGTAACCGGAACCGCCCGACCGGGGGAATGAGACCCCCGCAAACATATTGGATTCAAACGTGGATTCCTAAATTGACAGGATAGGTTTACTCGCTCACTAATTTATCCGAGCTTTAGTCAGAATAAAATCCACAAACCGTATATTTTTATTAAGATCATATGTCTTATAGTCCACTATTATTGATCGCAGACGGTTCTATCATACGTGTCATGTTATAGTAATTATTATTTTCAACTGTATTACGAAAAGTAATATTTAAAGATATGTTCCCAATTGTAACGAAATACAAAAACCAAAGTTGTATGGTTTACCTATGATTTGGGAGACCTGCCCCCAGCCTCGCGAGAGAACTCGGGAGAACTTCGCGGTCGTGCCAGTTTGTGACTCGAAAATTAACCATAATTTATATTTATTTTCTTTGCATTATATTTCTATGCGTAATATTTTAAGATATTAATAATACAAAAATTCACTTAAAATGATAATCACAAGGAGTGCAGAAAATATGTTCACATGGCGGTAAGGGTTAAAGAATAGAAACACAAAAATTAACTCGAACGTGACTATGACGTTGGCTCGGTAACGTTTGGCGATAATAAGTTGATAACTCATTGATCTGTCGAGTTATGGAGTTGGGTAGGTACTATGCAATATCGTTAAAGTTGTTTCCTTTGTTTATCATATCGCGGGTGTATTCCGTAAACACGGGATGCTCTGACGGTCGGTTTTCGTCACCGGTTTATCGCAAATACTGCGCTGCATTCACAAATATTTACAAAGAAACGAGGGCGGATGCCGGCAGAGACCCGCGGCCGCGTCACGTGCGCCGACACCACCGCGCCCGGCACGCGATCTGCCCGCGATCTGCCCGCGATCTGCCCGCGAGGAGCACCGGCGAGGGGTGCGAGGGGTGCGAGGGGCGCGTACCTGCCGACCGCCGCTCGCGCCGGCGCTATCGCAACCATAAATAACATTTTTTGCATCACTGCAAGTCAACTTTATTATTTTTTCCATTACCATCAATAACAATGGCAAGATATGTACGATTCAGTGTTTGGTGCACGGTTTTGTACAGTTTATTTTACTGAGTCATGCTTGCTTTCTAATGGATACAAAATAATGTTGTTTACTAAACATTATTTAAAAACATTAAAAACCTTAATGTTTTTGAATATCATGCTGACAATATAATAAAGAATACCAGCTAATAGCATTGTCGTTTTATATGTAAGTTTAAAAATCGTAAGCTTTTTCCAGTAAAAAGGCATACACAAAGCTTTTGAAAACGGTTAACGCCCGGTCGGAGGCGCCGCAGCTCGTGCACTCGACTCCCCCGCGGAGCGTCCCGCTCGCTCGAGCCGCCTGGCACTTCTCGCCCGTTCCTTGGAGCTTTCCCTCGAAACCGGCCACTGCGCAGCAATGCCGAGAGAAACTCTCCGGCCGAGACGCGGGCTGTCGCACTTCCGTGGCACACATCTAACGCGACGGATCCTCGTCGAGTGGGCCGAAACCTTTGAAGACCAAAGCTCCCGGCGCGCCCGCGGCCGCGCGCGGTCGACGCACGTACGGCGACGAGCTCGGCGCCGCGTCCTCAAGGTCGGCCGGGTAGTCGTTACGCATAATTCTCAGGAATTATGTAACCGCCATCGCACGAAAATAAAATGCGAAAATAAGATATTGTCACCTCGGGGCCCGACCGGAGGCGGGTCCGGCGGGGCGGCGGGGGCGGCGGCTCCGCGGTTTTCCTGACAGAAGCGTACCGCGCCGTCAGAGCGTCGGTTTTTAAAAACTCTTCTAAAAAAATCTCATAGAAAGTACGGCAGCACAAGGGTCGGAGCGAGCGCCAAACGAAGCCGGCCACGGAGAGAGGCGAGTCTAGCGGACGAATCAAAAGCTTAAAAAAAAAAGTCAACTATTCTCTTCGCCAGCGCTGTAGTCGCTTGCGAGGCGGTTTAACGGGTAATCGAGAAGATAAACTAATTCAAGACATAAAATTACCTATGACACTGTTAACATATTTTTTTTGGAAGATGGCAATATATAGATTTTATTAGAATTTCAAGAAGTCGAGTCTATCAGATGACAACTCATATCGCGTGCAAAGTATGCAGAAAATTAAAAAGTAGGAAGAATGCAAACTTACTGCAATTTAAAGACCAATCGGCATTTATATAATTTCACGCAAAACACGATCCGTTTTTTAATAATTTCAGTAGTTCAATCGGCAATCAGTAGCGGTGACGTGAACTTTCCCATTGTCCCCGGAGTCGGGCCGGGGTGCAGGCGGAGGACGCGGCGGCGAGGGCCGGACGGGCGGCCAGAGTTTTCCGAGTTTCCCTCTCACCCCGGAGCCGCGGCCGCCCCGGGGCGGGGCCTGCCCCCTCCGCCCGGCGCGCCTATATAAGGCGCAAGGCCACCGCCACCGCCACAGTCTCCGCTCGAGCGCGCAGGCACCGCTTCAGTGCAGCTCTCGCGACTCAGCACCCGCTCACGGCACTCGTCGCTCTCAGCCGCACTCTGCACGCCGCACGCCGCACGCCGCACGTCGCACGCCGCAAGCCGCACGCCGCACGCCGCACGAGCTCGCGATCGCACAGTCGCCGCAGTCAGGACAGTCAGGGCAGTCAGGCATCCGGGCAGATGCTGCTGGAGACGCTGCTGGGGATGGCGTGGCGCGCGGGGCCGGGCGCGTGGCTGGCGAGTCTGGTGGCGGCCGTGGCGGCTCGCTGGCTGCTGCGGCGCGCGCGCGAGTGGCGCTCGCTGCCGCCGGGCCCGTGGGGGCTGCCCGTGGCGGGTTACCTGGCCTTCATGTCGGCCGGCGCCAAGCACCGCCAGTACCTCGCGCTGGCCGCCCGCTACGGCCCGCTCTTCTGCGCGCGCCTCGGCAACCAGCTCACCGTGGTGCTCAGCGACTACCGCCTCATCCGCGACGCCTTCCGCCGCGAGGAGTTCACCGGGCGCCCGGACACCCCTATCATGCAGACAATCGACGGCTTCGGTAAGTCAGTGTATGATTATTTGTGTTGTGGATTTGTCAGTCGACCTGATCCTACTTTGAATGAGCTCAAAACGTCTTCAACGAGAACAAAGTGTGTATTTACCTTTGGAATTTTGTAGTCTGTCAAAATAACAAATCGATTGTTAAGTTATTCATTTAACAATTGAAAAACTTTTTGTTTTTTCTGAAGCTAGTTAAATTTTGTTTAAATGTGTATTGAGTCCGGTCGCTTGTTTATTTATCATTAATTTCACATAAAAACTGTAAGATAATATACCATTTTAAATGTAAACAAATCCAAAATCTGACCTGGTCAAATTGCAAAAAAAAAAAAAAAAAACTAAATTCCAAATCGTTTCAATTGTTTTGCATTATTAACCATAAATTGCTTAATTAATTCTATTTTAAAAAAAGTTCACTGAAAAAAAATTATTATACATAAAATTGATAATGCAAAAAACAAATACGATGCTAAAATCTGGTATTCCGAATAAACAAACATTTTTTGAATAATATATATATTCATATTATTAAAAAAAAATATATATATAGCAAAACGCTCATAGATGTTGATAGCCTCTTAACCGATAGTCTATCTGCAGGAATCATCAACAGCAAAGGTGCCCTGTGGAAGGAACAGCGCAAGTTCCTGCACGACAAGCTGCGGCAGTTTGGCATGACGTTCATGGGCCAAGGCCGACAGAAAATGGAGAAGAGAATCATGGTACGCGATAATTTCTATGTGATTTTTAATCGTTAATCGTTTAAACCTTGTCAAATTGTATAGTTGACCGTTGACGTTTCTTTTAGTTGGAAGTTAACGACTTGCTTTCGGCGCTGAGCGAGAGCGCCGGCGCCGCAGTGGACCTCAGCCCCTTGCTGGCCGTATCCGTCAGCAACGTGATCTGCAACATCATGATGTCTGTGCGCTTCTCCCGGGACGACCCCCGCTTCGAGCGCTTCACGCGCCTCATCGAGGAGGGCATGCGCCTCTTCGGCGAGCTCTGCACGGCAGAGTACATCCCCACCTGGCAGGTGCGTGCGGCACTCCTTCTCGACTCTCGGTCGACTCCTCTCGATTATTTTTTGTTTCGATCTCGCTAAAGCGCATTCGTTTCGTCTTTTGCAGTATCTACCTGGAAACGCGAGTACCAAAAATAAGATAAACAAGAACAAAGCCGACATGTTCCAGTTTTACCAGGAGGTCATCGACGAGCACAAGAGCACGTTCGATCCGGACAACATCCGCGACCTTATCGACACGTACTTGGTCGAAATCCAAAAAGCCAAGGAGGAGGGGCGGGACGAGGAGCTCTACACCGGCAAGGACCACGGTGAGTCCCGTTCTTTTGAACAAATTGCATCTTGAAGTTTTTTTGTTTTCTTGAATAACCCCTGACTTTTTACTTTCTTTCACTTGCAGAGCAGCAAATCAAGCAGATTATCGGAGATTTGTTCTCCGCGGGAATGGAAACCATTAAGACCACTCTGCTGTGGATGATGGTGTTCATGGTGCGCAATCCGGCTGCTATGCGACGCGTACAAGACGAATTAGATGCCGTGGTCGGCCGCGGCCGCCTGCCCCGCATGGACGACCTGCGCGCCCTGCCCGTCACGGAGACCACGATCCTCGAGTCCCTTCGCCGCTCCAGCATCGTGCCTTTGGCCACCACCCACACGCCCACCAGGTACGTCTGCTTGATCGCTCTCGGCGGGTGAGACGGCGTCGCACCGACCGGGTGTCGGGGCGCGAGTCACTTGTGCCAATACAGCTGTGCCGCTTTTGTCATCGAATGGAATTCTACAATGCATCAAACGGTCGCCGCGCGTCACTCGCGCCCGCGGGCGTCCCGCGACCTCGAGCGACCCTGGCGGAAATTCTATCGATTTTATTTTTAAAAAATACAATCCCAAACTGAAAATTCACTCATTTTTTTCGATTGCAGGGATGTGAAGGTAAACGGCTATTTGATCCCGGCCGGCTGCCAGGTGGTGCCGCTCATCAACAGCGTGCACATGGACCCCACCCTGTGGGACCGCCCCGAGCTGTTCCGACCGGAGCGCTTCCTGGACGCGGAAGGCAATATTCACAAGCCGGAGTTCTTTATGCCCTTCGGAGTGGGACGGCGCATGTGCCTAGGCGACGTGCTCGCTCGCATGGAACTGTTCCTGTTCTTCGCGTCCATTCTGCACTCGTTCCACGTGAGCTTGCCGGAGGGCGAGGCCGCGCCCTCGCTGGAGGGGAATGTGGGCGTGACGATAAGCCCCGACGCTTTCCGCCTGCGTCTCACTCCGCGGCCGCTGGCCCCCGCGCCGCCGCCGCCGCCCGCCGCCCTGCTGCGCAACGTGGGCGCCCACTGAGCTGCCCTGCGGAGGGAGCACGGTATGGACCGCACCGTTCCTACTACGTTTACGTTTAGGTTATGATTATTTATTTCGCGTCAGTGAGGAACGCGCGCGTTTGCTGAAGTCACGCATGTTCGCGTCATCCTGTCGATCGTTTGTCTGCGAAATCTAAAAAATTAACGGTTCGGATGCGAACCCCCCGGGAAGCGCTTATTTCTCATTGTCTAGAAGTCCTAGACGATTCAGTAAATATGGTATTCGCCGATAAGAGAAAAACGCGTCGACATATATGTACAAAGATAGCTCAGCGTCAGTGAGAATAGATATACGACCGAAATAGTTTAAATAGTAATTTATTGGGAAGCGCAACGGCGTCGCGCCTTACCGGGGAACGCCTCGGACGCGGCTCCGGAGGCGCTGACGAAACTCGCTTCGGACTGCCGCCCTTTCGGCGGGTGCGCTCAACCGAAAAAAGTAGGTAGAACATATTCCTGTACAAAAATATATTTAAGTGTTATGATAATTTTCTCGATTAAGCGTATCGATTAAGAGAGGCTGTGCATAAAGTGTTCATAGTTTTAAGAAAAATCGGCATCGAGGCGGATCGCAGGGAACGGGGCGGCCGCCAGTCATCCTCGCCCCGCCCCGCCCCGCCCCGCCAGGCGCCGCGACATTACCATGACAATCGAAAGAAAGCTTTAAAGGGACGAGACGTCCTCGCGCGGAGGGCGGTCGTGCATTAGTTTAGTACGTGTAAGAGTGTGGAAGTTAACTTATCGGAGGTCTGTGGAGTGTATGTTTATAGTGTCGCGTGCACTGACAATATTTAAATAAAAGACTTGAATTATAAACGTGCTTTTATTTCCCCTCCATTATCCTACGTGTGAAGAGGCCGCACCTTGAGACGATAGGGCGGGGGAGCGAGAGTGAGTCCCATGACCCCAGCCATATCGGGCGGGGGACCGTCCAGGGTCAATTGGTAGCGCCCCACCAGCCGAGCCCCCCACAGAAATAGCATGCTCCGCGCCAGCTCGTCTCCGGGGCACATGCGCTTACCTACACACAACACAACCTCATTACACACGAGGAAGAAGTTCATCCCGAAACACATACGAAGTTCAATCCTACGTTTGGTACAAATGGTAGTTATGAGTCAGAAGACCTTACAAAAAACTGACCTGTTTGGAAAGGCATGAAGTGCGGCGGATTGAGCAGCTCGCCCGCGGGGCCCAGGAAGCGCGCGGGGCGGTAGGCGTGCGGCTCCGGCCAGGCCGCGGCGTCCGTGTGCAGCGCGTACTGCAGGGGGATGATCATGGTGCCGCGGGGGATCGTCCACTCGCCCAAGGCGGAGTCCTGACACACAGCAATCACAGAAAAATAATTAATCTACAAGACATTTTCATTCGATCAAATAAAACAACAAACTGTCGAGAAACGTTTTAATTTTACGATTCATCGGAATCGGATCCGGGACTGCACATTTTTCACATTTCTAAAGAATTCTTAAACTTACACGAACGAAATTTATTCAATTTAAATTCTTAAATATTTTATTTGTCATAGATTTAAAAAAAAAATCGTACTCGTTATAAGTAAATTACATATGAAATAATTCAATTCACACGTCTCGTGTGAAAGCATAAAGAGGTACTCGCACCGAACGAAAACGCAAAGAGTCTCACTTCTACACAGCCATGAGGGATTCCCACGGGCACCACGGGACGAAGGCGCTGGGCTTCGTGCAGAGCGGCCTTCGTGCGCGGCAGCCGGCTCTGGTCCTCCAGCAGGGGGGCGCGCTCCCCGCACTCGCTCTTCACCTCCGCTCGGACGATCTCCTGAAATGGAGCTCATTAGCGTTTGTTTGGTTTCCGATTTGTCATATCCAACCTCAGGATCACCGCTCACCTGCTCCTCGGGGTGCAGGGCCATGAAGAGCAGGAACCACGACAGGCTGACCATGGTGGTGTCGAGGCCGGCCCCGAACAGGTCGGCCAGCAGGAATAGGAGTTGCTTATCGCTGAGGCGCGCAGTCGCGGCCCCCTCGGGCGCCTCCATTCGACGCCGCTCCTGCTCTTCCAGGTAGCGGTCCAAGATGCAGTCCGAAGAGGAGGTGATCAACTCGTGAGGCTGGAAGTAGTGGCAGTCGGCAGCGGCGTCCCCCTGGATGGCGAGGTGCGCGCACTTCACGCGCTGGTCGGCGATCTCCGGGTGGGCGTCCATGTACGCGTTGTAGTCACCGTCGGGAATCTTCCCCTCGGCCGCCGCCTTTCTCAACTTCCTCCTGGTTTCGACGATGCTCTTGTGAATCTCGTGACTTTGAGACTGTCCGCTCACGATCGTGTCCATCGTCTTGTGAATCGACGGCATGAAAAATCTGCAAACGTGAGGCACAGTCGAACAGAATACAAAATGAAAGCTACCCCTTATAGATTTAATATGTTTGAAAGAAAGCACTTGGTGGAATCCGTTTTGATATTTTTAAAAAAGAAGCAAAAAAATCACTACGCCTTATAATAGTTTTGAGGAAATCAATTATTTAAAGATTTCGTACATTTTAAAATTAAGAACTTACCACCTAGTTTTTATTATTATGTCGTATCGACTTGTAGCTGTAAACGATTTTTTAAGAATGGGTTTGAAAAATTAATCCTCGGTTTATCTTATTACCTGATTGCGAATAAAAGTTTCAGTTGAGATTAACCTGAGGAAGGGCAGGAAGTTGACGATGGCGGCGACGCCCATGTGCCGGCAGCCTTCCTCGTTGATGTGCAGCAGCCATGCCCAGGTGGGGTCGCCCTCGCGGAAGTGGCCGCCATACACCAGGCCGTGCACCAGCGCGCCGATGGAGTCCGCCATCAGCGCCTGCGGGTCCAGCGGGGCCAGCGGGTCGGGGCGGCGGGACAGGCGCTGGGGACAGGCAGGCGCGCTGCTCAGGGCTGCTACCCTCGAGGGCGATCTCCCTCGCTCGGCGCCCGGAAGGCGATGCATGATTCATCATGTTTACGTCTTTTTTATTTTTTTTCGATTTTTGATCGTGTAATTTATGCATGAGTAATTCTTTCCAATAAAAAGGTATTGTTAATTTGTTTGATAATTTTGAATACAATTTTTACCGAATTCATCAAACGATTTTTTTATAATTATGAATACAAAAATACTGTGCTTTACATAAGTGTAAAAAAAAAATTTATTGTGAATTAAAGTGCTGTCCGCGGCAGGTTTTATCGTCATCCAATATATGATATATTTACTAAATCATACTTTTTATCAAAACATTATATGTATGTATATTTTTTTGATTAAACGTCAATCAAGAGATATTTGAATATTGGTTGGCCTGGGCACATTGGTTCATATGTTGAGTATGATTGTTGATGTGGTGGATGTGGTTCGTTAGTACAATGGTCAGTACACCAGCCATGTAAGCCTGGGATGTGGGTTCAAACCTCCATATTTTTCTGATAATTTCTTTGTGTGATCATCTTCTATGTGTGAATTCATGTGCCTATCATATTTCAAGCAATCGATTCATTCATACACAGAGCGTGGATAAAATTTCTCTAAAAATATATATCCTTTATATTTCGGATTTAAGGATTTTTTTTGGGTTTTTTCATCATAAGGACATTGTAAATACTGATAATGCCAGTGAAATACCTCGATGTATTTAATTGGGCATGGGAGACGAACCTGCTCGAGCGCGTCCACGGCGTCGTTGAGGCGGAGCTCGAAGTCCGGGCGGCGCGCGGCCGTGCGAGTGGCTCCCAGGGTGCGCAGCCAGGCAGACAGCAGACGGCGCTGGTCCTTCCACAGCTCGCCCTCCGCACAGATGATGCCTGCAAGCCCACGACGCACTTCAGACTCCATCCGTCTCCATACACGACACCAGCACCCCCCAGCGCGAGCGCCTGGTGACCGGTGCTTCAAAACCCCACTTTTAGTGATCTTCTTGTGTTCATAAAAAAAAAACGCTTTTTTAAACTCTTCTGCGTATATTTTACTTGTGGTATCAATCTCTTAAATAGTTGAAATTATTTGACACTTTTCAAGAATTCTATACTGAGAAAATTTATAGAAATTTTAATATTTCTGTAAATAGGGGATGCAGTCGTTCCACGCATACTCCCTTCCCCTCTTTCGAGTCACTGAGATATACAATCAAGACTAAACCATCGCCGATTGCCGATATAATTTTCTTCGGCGGTCAAACGAAAGTGCTTGTCAAGCCGGTTGCTTTTCCCGGGATCGAAACTAGTTTATCGAACCTTGAACCCAATCGGAAAACAAAACATACAAAATGAAAGTCTAAAAAAATTACGCGGAGATAGCTCGTTTACTAATCAGAAAGGGAAGTGATGATTATTTGTTGTTTTTTTTAACGCATTTTCGTAAACAATATTTCCTAACAAATTTGAAATTGATAAAAACCATAGCAACGTATTTTTTGCAATCTGAAACATCCAGCTTAAAAATATATAAACATTTTATATCTGATATAAGTGAAAAAAAAGCGATATTTGCTGGTATCATAAAATAACAACAACAAAAATAAAGTTTTTTTATAGTTAATTTCAATCAGTATTAGATTACGTATATAATTAACTGTCTGATATGCAAACGCAGCAACACAATTTGCGACCGATTTACAATAATTTTTGGTGTTTCTTATATTCTTCTTCATCAAGTGCCTTTCCTCAGAGTAAATGACGACCATTTCACTGAGCATACACTTTAGCTGAACCAGTGTTCATGGTTTTCTTAGGAAAAATATTAAAGTGGGTCCGCGGGTTCTTCTACACCATAGGTACCGCCCCCCAGTGGGCGCTGGAGCTTTCCAAGGGGGCTGTGGCGGGTCCAAGGGAAAATGGGGGGCGTTATGAAATACCTTTATGGTATTTTTATAAAAAAAAAAAATTATCTAGCCGTCAAAAATGTGTTTATTTTATTATTATGGCCAAAATTTCAACTGTTAAAATCTCAAGCTAGTTTTATAATTAACAATATAGGAATCTAGAATGATTTTCAATCATATTTATTAGCTTTAATTAAAGCCTGCATAGATATCGCTTTAGATACCGCAAATATACAAGTATAAGCTAATTGATTCGGCTCAGGGCTATCGGAAACAAATCTATGCAAGTCTATGCAATTTGGTAACCAAAGACGTGATTTACGCAATCAAGCATGTTTCGACAAAAATACGTGAACGTGAAGAAATAAAATTGGCATAATTTTAACTGTTATGTCAAAGGGGGCGTTGGAATTTTTTTTTTCAAGGGGATGGTGGTCAGTAAAAGGTTGGAGACCTATGTTCTACACCTTTCTTATCCATTCCTACAAAGCTCTGGCGGTTAGATCTGATACTCCTGCAGAAACAATAGGCCAATAGCGTCTTTTTATTTTGGGTGTTACATATTTAGTAACATATCATCTTAGCAAGTCGTTGACGCGATTTGTTGCTCTGTGTATAGAGGCCTTAGTGGTTAAGCAATTAGCTAATTACAAGTTTTTTTAAATATGACGCACATACAACCGGAGTCCAAAGGGGGGGGGGCTCAGGACTCAGCGGAGAGATGAGAGGGGTGATGGTTACCGTTGCCCTTCATGATGCCGTGGGTGAGGTAGAGCGGCGCGCGGCCGCAGAAGGCGTCCTTGGCGAAGGCCTCGCGCACGAGGCGAGGGTCGGTGAGGATCAGCGCGGGCAGCGAGCCGAGGCGCAGGGAGGTGGCGGGTCCGTAGCGGGCGGCCAGGCGCGCCAGGGCCGCATGGGGGGCACGCGCGTCCAGGGCCAGCAGGGACCCCAGCAGCGGCAGCCCCCGCGGCCCCGGCGGCCCCTGCACCCCCCGAGCCACCCGCACCCTCCGCCACCAAGCCCAGCTCAGCGCCGCCACGAGCCCCCACAGCACCGGCGTCCACCACCTGCAGCAAGCGACACCACCTTTTCAACCTCTCCGCATATATCACAAGTTCTGTTCTGTTGTATTTGACTTTATCGGCGGAACAGGAAGATGCCTTCCTTCAACGCCTTCAAAATCACTGGGTGACTTGTGTCACCCAGTGTAATCGAGGAGTGTGTTGATTGAGGGGTTTGGAAATAAGTGGGTAGAGATTTGGAAGGAGTATGCGAGGTCGATGATAACCTCTTGTATCGTTTTGGAGTTGTTGTCTCTGTGGAGCTGGGCATTTTGGATGAACCACGGGGCATTGAGTGTCCAGTGGAGGATTTTATTTTGTATTACCTGGAGAGGATTGTGTCTTTCGAGCGGGATGTATCCCCAGAAGGATTGGACGGATCATCGTTTTCAGGAGAAGATATATCACAAGTATAATACTAATATTTTAATACCTCAAATAAAATACTTAAGCGCCCCACACGCGTATCAACAAATTGTCCTTACGTTCAATAAATTGAACAATCATGAATATCGACTAAATCTCACAAAAACTACTGGTTATAACTACACCATTGTTCAATTTGTTGTCTCTCAGGGCAATTTGTTGGCACGTGTGTACGTGTATCAAACATAATTCTAACGTGAAAGATTGGCGAAACCGGTCACGAATAAAAATTAACACGTGGAAAAATCACTCAAGTCAAAAGAAAAAACCACGATATAACGGACCTCTATTTAAAAAATCCGGTCAAATGTAAAAAAATTAAAAACGTCTTGTTAAAATTGTACATGCTTAAATTCAAGTGTCGCCGCATGTAAACAATTCAACTATATTATACGCATTTTCGTAATTTCCAAGAGTTGATTATAAAAAAACAGCAAACTTCAAAAGTACAAACAAAACTTGATTCCTTTTTAGTAGGATTACCGAAAGAAAACGCGTCGATATCAAACAGCAACGTCACTTCACGACGAGAATAGATTAAATAGATATTAAAGGTATTATTATTAGATATTAATAGGTATTAAATAGATTTTTTTATTTATATCTAAATAGATAGTGTATTTAAAAAAAAAGTTTTTTTTATTTGTTTTAAACCTATTTTTATATAACGAACTTTAGGCTTTAACGTGCACCCCCTCCCCCCAATTGGTCCGTCATATCGAGATTTTACCGTACTAATATTTTTATATTTTAAATAAAACACTTATTATTATCAAACATAATACCAATGTGAAAGGTTGGCGAAACCGGTAACGAATAAAAATTAACATGTTGAAAAATCACTTAAGTATTTTATTTTAAATATTAAAAAATTAAAATGGAATTCCACCAAGTATATTGATTATTACAATACTACTAAATTAATTAGGACGCAATGCTACAGAAATTACATGTTTAGTAATTTTACAATTTTTAGCGATCAGACTTGTTTTTTTTTTATTTATCGTTATATTTAAAAATTTTCAGTTGCTTATCGGCCACGGAGAAAAATCTGTATAATTCTCTTAAATTTATTAATTGTCTCCCAAGTGCAAATACCTCAAAAAGATAAGAATTAATTTTTATTGGTAGGTAGGAAGTTTTTATTTTTATTCAAGTCTGTTCTCTTTGTGATTAGAAGAAAAAAAACATTTATTTTTTACGCACCCAGTATTTCATACTAATTATTTTTGAATGCGAAACGTTATTTATCTTTTAGCTTTAAAAATGATAGCTTTGTTTTTAAATTAAAAGCAACAAATAATTTAATTGAGATGATTTTACTATGCCCTCAGTAACCAATGCATTTAACAAATTGCTTGTACTATAACTACATCTACGAAAAATTTAAAAATAACCCCCAAATGCATAATTTTATATTGATAAGAAATATTATTATTTTGCTGTAGAAGCGAAGTCTAAATACAAAGTGTTCCTTTGAAAAAATCTTTTTACTTATATTTTATTTTTTATATGCTGATAATTAAATTAAATTTTGCTTATTAAAGCTTTAACTAAAAATAACAAAGTTTAAAGCAAATATCAACGGTTGTATCTCATACAATTCATATAAGTAGGCCAAATGCATTTTCTTCTGAGAAAATTCATCCACACTACCTGCTAGATTCACTGTTGTTTATTTACTGGCGTGCGTCAAATCGCACAGAGTTTTAATTCCCATATATATAATATATAATCATAAATAAACAAATAATGACATTAATATATAACCAACACTGAATATTTCATGGGTATCATATGTTGTATTACATTGATTATTAAATCATGGAAAAAATTCAGAACAAAATTAGATGAAAGACTTAAGTGCATGCAAAAAGTAATGCAAGAACTCTATATTTTGTGGATACACTGCAGCCGGAGATATCGAAGTCTTGCGGTAGAGCATGTCTCTAAAAATACCTTGACATCTTAATCTTTTTGTATACAATCGAAGCAACTTTCATTAACCACATTTATGACGTTAATAACATAATCAAAAGCAATTATGATATTACTATCATTCAATATTCGCGGGTGTTCTGACGAAACTCGAGTTGCAATAGTGCCCGTTATATTGTTCCAAGTTGACATTCTCGAAAACGTGGTCTTTCAATTAAGAACTGCTGTTATGAATGGAGATAGCGGGAGATGTAATATATGATAAAGTTGTAAACAAATACTGGAGTAATGCAGCGGGTAATTAATTATATTGACATTTATAACGACTCGAGCTGCTGAACATAAATTATCTTATTTATTCAATATACTATCATATAAATAATATAATTAACTATCATTAAATGCGAGTACAGTGAGACTGTACCCAGTTTATGCATGCAGAAATTATCCATTGCGCGCCTTGAAATCATTAGATAAATTATATTACCGATAAGAAAAACAAAACATACATAGTTTTTACAAATGAGTCGACGTAAACATTTTACCTCGAATGCAACAAAGCACGTTCCTAGCTGCGACTTTTTGCATCGAATGGCAAAATGATACTTAGTAAAATAAAAAAATACTTATATTTTGTCAGCCGTTTCAAAAACGTTAGTAAATAAAATAAATGAAATGTTGTTTTTATTACAATCAGGAATGACTTGTAAAAATATCTAAGCTCACAATATATTTAATTTAAAATTATCATTTGTTGTAGATAGGCTGGTTGCGATAAGGTTTTTGAAGATACTGGTTTCACTTGAGTTTATTTGAAACTCAGTAAAATTAGATTGTATTATAATAATATTTTGCATTTTAACTATGCATGATTCAATAGAGAGAAGCACCTGAAATATATGGAATAAGAGCGTTTAATTAAATCCGTGTAAATATTACATATTTTTGACAGAGAGTACTAAGTGGAATTCCATTTTTAGACTTTAAATAAAATACTAGTGATTTTTTCACATGTTCATTTTTTATTGGTGACCGGTTTCAAAACCGATTGCGATTAAAAACTCAAAACAAATTAATTACAACAAAGCCACGTGATACAACAATGACTGCGAGTGGCCGGCGCGTCGCGACAGTGCGACCGGTAATGGATGCAATTGTCGTTGGCATTGTAATAATTGGAGTCAACCGACGCCGCTTCCGAGCTGTAAATAAAGAATATTCTATGGCACAACAAAAAAAAACTCTGGCCATCAGCCAGCAGGCGGGCGCCGAAACCGCGGAGCGAAGTACACATAACCTCAAACCACACTTACGTCATTCCGGCCGCTTCTTCGCCAAACAGAATTGATTCGGAGGACGGCGCGGGCGATCTACGATCGCGTTAATTGCGGAAAATAGGTCGAAAGACGCGAAGGTTAGCGATACGGAGCCGAATAAACTGCAGCGACGCTTCGGGGACCGAAGAGGAGCGAACAAGCCAGGAGTGGACACTGCACGCGCCCGGCCCGCGAGCCGACTGCCGCACACCGGAGCCGCGCGAGCACCCGATGAATAAGGATTTATTCAGCGAATAGACAATTGATCACAGCCTCGATTAAAATCAGAGTTTTGGGAGCCTGTCAGTCAGCAGCGGACACGAAACATCTACTGAAGTAAATGGTCGCTCGAGACACTCGAAAAAATTGATAATTTCGCATATAAAACTGCGATTCTCCGGCGGAGATGTTTATACACTCCGCCGGTTTTTTTATAACAAATGTTAAAAATATTTTAATCAGTTCGTAGTTTTAACACGTTCGAGTCAAAACTTTTATAATATTTACATATATTAGATCTGTGACCCTGGGAGACGGAAATATCGCAAATTACATCTTTAGCATAATTGAAGGCATGTTTAAATTGATTTTTTGATAAAATTTATTTAATAAAAACTGTCAAGTAATTTTTAAGTAATTAAAATTATCGCAACGCAATATGTTTTCCTAGCCACGTCGTATCACTGCCGGTCGAATGATTAATCACCGGGTTACATTCCGAAAAGATTAAAATGGCCGATAGTATACATATATATAGTAAAAACGATGTATAAAAAAGATACCTTTAATTGAGGAACGTAATATTTGATAATATAATATAATATATGCTTATAATCATACATATAATTTCATACACTGTTGAATGTCAATACAAGGTTTTATTGCTACCACAGATTAAAAAGGCTCGCTACAAAGTCAATACCATCAAGAGATCATTTATAATAAAAATGTGAAGAGAAAATTACCCGGCGCGAGGGAATCTCTTAATTTTGATTTAATAATAAAATTAATGACGTCTTCTTACTGCAAAATTAGAACTGAAATAATGTTAAGCTACTAACTACATTAGTAAGATTTTATCCGAATCCAACGATACAAGGTCACTGTTGTCATATCTGTAAAAGGTCGGGTACTTTCAGAAAGGGTCTACTCGGCTTCATATCCGTCATATGCTCGAGTTGTTTATTAAGAATCACCGACCTACTTCAACGATGATTCTCAAAACGTACACATATACAGTCGTGATAGTTGCGGCTTGACATTGGAATCTCTCCGTGGAGTGAGTCTGGCATTGACCAAGATGTGTACATCTCTTTGACAACGACGAGAACTTCTCAATATGCTTTGATATTCAGCTGCGGATTGGCACCTAAAGCTTTTCACGGAGTGAGTCTGGTGCTGGCCAATATAACAAAATGTATTCCCTGTTTTTAATAAAATGCATGATTCAAACAAATATATGCTGCAATAGCAAATTCTCAATAATGAAGTCTTTCTTTGTAACGACCATGTTATGCTGCCGAGGTTGCGCGATTTGACACCGTGCGACTTTTTTAAAACGCAAACTTCACTCCTGTTGTATTTTTTTGATAGCCAGTGTCGTTTTTAAATTATTTAATAAAAAAATTATTTTTTTAACAATTTAACGAATTTATTTTAAACGTATGAAAGTATTTTTGGTTTACAGACAAATCAATGCAACATAATGAATATTGTCAAAAAAAAACATTTTTGTAGTTCGGAAATGATTGCCGGTCTCTCTGTTTTAAATGGCGCCATGACTTGTGAGACTGCATAGCATATAAATAAATACATATTAATGTATGTGGTGCTGTGTTCATTGGACGGTATAATTCGTCAACTGCCACCCAGATTTGTGATGCAGATACTGCAGACTTCCCGATGCAGGAGTCACAGCGTAAGTTCTGAGAGTAAGCGCCTTTATAACAAAGCATTCGAAAATATTTTCTTGATAATGGCGACTGTTTTCGCCTTTTTATGCACCACAAGGTCCCGGGCTCGAATCTGATAAGTTCAAAGGAAAGTAATTTTTCAGAGAATCACAAGCTGAAAACAGCTGCAATTTACTCTAACAAACAGCTTACTAGCCTCTCGTTTATTGTATCTGACCTTGAATTTATTAATGAAAATGAGTTTTCGATAACATCTGTGAACTTATTTATCATTTTATTATGTAAGCATTATCACAATATGCAGACATTAGGCAATTTACAAATCTGACAACCACAATGCATCAAGGTCAATCTTGCGATGAAGAAAATATATTTATAAAAAAAATATCTGCAATTTTTAAGTATTCAAGCACTGATTTATTGTGAAAAATAACAATCATAAGAAGAAGAATAAGAGCAAATATTGAATAAGCATATATGTTGATAATACAATCTGTTTGCGTCAGTGCATTCTGCAATGCACAGGAACATCCGAACGACGTCAACAATGCGTCACATCTTTCAAAGGCAGACGCTTTGGGTAGTTTGCTGTGTTTCCACGTATTATATATTTTTTAATGGCTTATTTAAAAGATCTGACAAAACATGAGCAGATAAACAGTTCAATGAAACACGTTGATTGTTTTGTATAAAAAAACACACTTATCTGTTAAATAAAAACTTTTCCTTGTCCTTGAATATGCAAGGAAGGACCCGGGGACCCTCCTCACTATTTTCCCTCAGAAAACACTGGCAATATATGCTCAGTGAGATGGTCCCCAACCTCCTCTGAGGAGAGGCACCCGAAGTATAAGAATATGCTACATTTCCTCTTCTTCTGATCCCTCTCCTCATAGGAGGTTGTTGATCATTTCCTCGAACATAAATCTCACCAATTCAGCCGCACTTCCGATCTCCGCACCCATGTAAAAACCTTTCTTCTAATGCTCCTTTTTCCATTGATTTTTTCTTAGACAATCAGCTGGAGGATGCTATATTTATTGTTACGAAAAATGTGGCCAAAATAGGAGACCTTTTCTTTACCACTTGTTTTTGCGCATTCTGTGTAAGACTCTTTCATTTGTGACGCGGTCAATCCATGGTATCTTAAGAACTCTACAGTAAAACCTCGATATAACGGACTTCGGATATAACGGACAAAAAATCCTGTCAAATGTTAAAACGTCTTAAATGCGAAAATGTAAAAAAATATTTTTTTTTTCGTAATTTTCGAGAGTTGATTATAAATATAAAATAAACAGTAAACTTCAAAAGTGTAAATAAAACTTGATTCCTTTTTAGTAAGATTACCGAGTGTCCGAGGACGATTAAATAGAATTTTCTTTGCGTTTTGTATTTTTTATTTAATAAAGTTTTGATAAATATAACGGACACCCCCTCCCCACAATTGGTCCGTCATATCAAGGTCTTAATGTAGTATATTTATAAAAAGTCGGATGCCATGCATGCATATGCATTTTTTATTTTTTAATACACATGACTGAAATTTTATAAGCAGTCATATTATGTGGATGTCGGTCTGATCCCTTTCTGGGGTTAGTTTTGAAGTACGGCAGTAGTGCGGACAGTCGGACTGTGCTGCCCGGGTTGTAAAAGTTGGATGCCATAATTGCGGGTACTATTTTATTTTTTAATACATATGATTGAAATTCTATTTGTAGTCATATTATGTGGATGTCTGTCTGATCTCTTTCTGGGGCTAGTTTTAAAGTGCGGACAGTCGGACTGTGCTGCCCGGGTTGTAAAAATCGGATGCCATGCAAGCGGGAACTATTTTATTTTTTTATATTTGCAGTCATATTATGTGGATGTCAGTCAAATCGTTTTCTAGGGCTAGTTTTTATGTACGGCAGTAGTGCGGACAGTCTGTGCTGCCCGGGTTGTAAAATTCGGATCCCATGCATGCATACTATTTTATTTTTTAATACAAATGATTTAAATTTTATTTGTAGTCATATTATGTGGATTCAGTCTGATCCCTTTCTGGAGCTAGTTTTAAAGTGCGGACAGTCGGACTGTGCTGCCCGGGTTGTAAAAGTCGGATGATGCCATGCATGCGGGTACTATTTTATTTTTTTTATATAATATGTACATATGATTGAAATTTTATTTGCAGTCATATTATGTGGATGGACAGTCAAATCATTTTCTACGGCTAGTTTTTATGTACGGCAGTAGTGCGGACAGTCGGACTGTGCTGCATAACTGCGGGTACTATTTTATTTTTTAATACATATGATCAAAATTTTATTTGTAGTCTAATTATGTGGATGTCAGTCAAATCATTTTCTAGGGCTAGTTTCAAAGTGCGGCAGCAGTGCGGACAGTCGGACTGTGCTGCATAACTGCGGGTACTATTTTATTTTTTAATACATATGATCAAAATTTTATTTGTAGTCTAATTATGTGGATGTCAGTCAAATCATTTTCTAGGGCTAGTTTCAAAGTGCGGCAGCAGTGCGGACAGTCTGACTGTGCTGGCCGGGTCGGGCGAGTCGGAAGTGCGGGTCCCGCGGCGCCGGCGCCCCCGCGGCCGGCCGCGATGACTAATTCGGTCCCCGGACGAGTGAACGCGGAATGCCGAGAAAGAAAGGCCCGCTCCAGAGCGAGGAGTGAACGACCGCCGGGGCCCCCGGCCTTGCGCGCCGCGCCCCGCGCCTCCGCCCCGCCACTTCCGAGCTTCGTCACTTTCGCGACTCCCGAGGAATGCTGCGCCAGGGCCGCCACCCTGTCTGCCACACTCTCCTCTAACCTTACCTAACAATTTTTTCGTTATTCTCGAGATAATGCCGTGAGGTGCTGGTTTATTTACAAATCGCATGTGTGCTATCGCATTGAGGTTGATAACGTTCATACGTCACATGCTGTAATTCAAAAATCAACAAACTAAAAATACAGCTTTTATAAGACTAGCTATAAAACTTGAATATTTATAATATATTTATTTAATTATGATTGTTTGATAATTATAAAAATACAACGCGTGATAAATATTGAAAACAGTCAACACAAAATTTTGTCTAATGTGTACATATGTAAAATTTATGTTAACTCTTATCTTTATATCGAATAGGTGATTTAGTAAAAATCGCGTTATATCAATCCGTTAAAAATTTTTTTTACACGCTTAAAGTTTTTGACTTTTAAAATATATAATATTCATGATTTCATAACGTTACACGAAAAAACAACTTCGCGTATTGTCTATATTTTATTAATTTTAACAAAATATCAAATAATTTACGTCCAGTGTGATAAAAAGTATTATATCAATATCATGAATATATAGATATTAAAAACTCCGATTCTCGAGCAAGTTTTTTCTAGGTTTTTACATTTTTCATTGTAGTGTAATAATCGAGTGATATTTACTCATTATGCTACTAAGTTAATGTAAAAATAGAATATGGAATACAATGTACCAAAAGAGAAGCCTGAATCTGGAACCAATGCAAGAATTGGATAAAGTATCAAATGAGTAGTATTGCTTTGCCTAATGACTGGAAATACCCAATAATTCCTCATATATTATATGATTGGGTATATATAAAACTTCTGACCATTACGACCCCATTCATGTCCACCACTAATCGTGACCTAAATGGAACTTTCATAAAAATAAATAATCTAGTTAGGCAGGTTTTTTTAAATTAGGTGAACTCCACGCGCGGGGGACTTTAACGAGGAGTATGTCCACCACATCACTTTATAAAACCATGGGGTCATATTCGTTAGATAAATAGACAGTAACTTATTTGGGGCGATTAGAAGAGGCTGTGTCTTTCTAGTGGTAATGCTTAAATAGGCTTATTATTCTGCGAGAGCTCGGTGAGTTTTTAGTATCTAATACAAACATGACTGAACTTCACCCGATGGATGAATGTCTTTGAGACGCAAGAGATTGAAAAAGCTGGTCATTTGTAGCTTAAGCTTCATCCATAGTTCAAAAATATTACGTGAGTGCCACATAGTCAAGTGTGCAAGATGGCCTCCCAATCGGAGCTATTACTATCGTGGCGAATGTTTATTATAAAAGGATAGTCGCTCTTTTGAAACTACATTTGCAATTCGGATGGCGAAATAGCACGAATTTCTCACATTTCCGGCGATATCGTTTGGTAACACGATTTAAAACAAGTTTTGCAATTAGAGCCTAATAATGTGTAAATGCCAGAATCCTCACATTGTGGAAACCTTCGCCAATTTTACTCGCAATTTCAAAACAGCAAAAATTTATATATATATATATCTTTATATATAAAAGCGCGCGACCAGTCTGTTGCCTGTTGCCATGCAGGCTGAGGGATCCGAATGGACGCAGCATCCGCCGGCGAGGCCCTGGCCGCGCAGCACCGCGACGTATCGAATTGCAGTTGTATCGATGTACACTATGTCCGTCGGAAAAATACTACTCTAGACGAGGTTTTTTGCTCTTATCTGTCTGCGAGATGTGTCGAGTCACCGCTAGCCGGCCGCGGCGGGGAGCGATCACCCGCGCCCGGCGCTTTGACATTCGGCCCGTCCCTGCGGCGCCGCTATCGGCAAAAATAACTCCACTTGCGAACAAAACAGCTTACTCGCATAGTGAACTAAACATATTCAAGGGTTTTTCACATATTTCTGCCTGAACAAACTCAATAACGAAAATAGAGAAATCCGTGTAGCCCACATCTTGTAGGCCCCACAACCTGCGCCAGGAACAGGGAATAGCTACATACTGCATTGTGAGCGAAGCCCTAACTATTGTAAAATAACAAAAATAATATCGAATTAACGTATTCGTCTGAAACTGATATTATAACAATTAATATTGTAATTCATTTTGCAGTTATTACACACATTGACATATTTTTTACAAGAATGTGGCGAATTCGTAAATAAAAACACCCCAAAATCATTTAGTTCACAGATCAATCGTTAGACATGTCGTTTAATGTGCAGACCATATATGTTATATTCCACTATATACTGTCATAATTAATATAATTTTATAAATAGAAACCTCAATAACTCCGTTTTAGACAAAGCTCCTAGAGAGCCGGGAGGTCCCTTCCATTAAGTTTTTTTTTATAATTTAAAAGTGAAGGGAGCGACGCCTGATTCAACGCCTGCTATGCATGAAAAAGCGTTACATATAAAAAAATATTAATTTTTATAATTAAATAACATTAACAATTGTTTTTTTCAAGGAAAAAGCTCTCAATGTCACAGTTAAAAGCCGTAGTCTCTTTAGCTACTTGGTTTAGTTCAACTCATTCTTTAATCATTTTGTATTCAATACAAAAAGCGCACTACACTCCTTTGTTGTTTTGAATACATATACGTTAGATTATGTGGCCATTCTTGAATATTTTATATATTTTTATTTCACTGATATATTACATAATATTTTTGCAATAAAATAAATCCCCAGATCGCATAACTATAAACCTTTTTATAGGCCATAAAGCGCAAGTGGTCCGGGACGCCTGCACCTATGTTTCTTGGGAATCTAGTTTTCGCATCACGCCGGCGAGGATGTAGGTTGTAAATTGTGCTGTTAATGCGACGGTGGGGTGAGTGGCCTCAAGGCAGAGGGCCGAGGCGGAGGGGGCGACGACCCCGCGAGGGGTTGCAGGGGGTCGACTGAAAAGTTGCGTCATTCCTGGCCTGACCCCAGACCGTATTCCAGTCTTTTAACACCCATCGTTTACCAAAGATTAATCATGGGAATTGTATTAACAAACTTTAAGCGGGTAACCAAATTGACAAATTTTTTATTTATTTTAAACCCATTTTTATATAAGACACCCATCTATACAATTATTCTGTTATATCAAGGTTTTACTGTATTTACAATATATATTTTTTTTTAAATTAAAATATCAATTTTTAAATGATTTCGAATTTGTATATCGCACAGTAAATAAAGATCATTTGTTGAAAGGTTCGTAAACCACATCACCCTTCAAGTCTATTTGCCTTGTCACCTTTTTCTTTTTCGGGTGCCCCTCCTCGTGTTATTTTACCAATTTTAATTTTTAATTTATGTATTCTACTTGAAAATTCAAAAAAAATTGTAAAACCAATGTGTAATTTAATGTAAAACCTAGGGTAATCAGTATTTTATTGTATTAAAACACATTTCAAGCGGGTAACCAAATTGACTAAACTGATGTACGTAGCGGGCAAAATTCGCGTAAAATTGCGCGTGCGAAATCTAGTCTATACACTCTTTGATTTGCACTTTTTAATTTTTTTTTCTTACGTTTATGAACTCCGAGTTAATTATGAGATTTTTGTTAATAAATTAAATGTTATTGTTACACAATAGCTTATATTATATTTATATTTTAAGCGGGTAACCAAATTGACTAAACTGATGTGCGAAGCGGACAAAATTGCACGTGTGAAATCTAGTCTATGCATTCTTTGATTTGCATGTAGTTAAATAAATCGTTTCCTATAAAAAGTTGAACCACTTCATACACACTTTGCGGATTACTTGGCATCACGACAACATCACTTTGTCCTAAAAATTGTTCAATAATTGAAAGATTACCATTCTCTGACCACTCCACTTCTTCATTGTCACTTTGTTCAGAATCACTGGACAGCATTGGTAGAAGTAACGTTGACGAGTCCTAAACAAACATTTCAAACTGTAAACCTAAAGAATAGAATGTCCTTCTGCCGTTTTTAGAGAAAACGCATTCATAAAGGTATTAAAACGCGCCCCGCATTCAGACAGCAGTCCGCAAAACGGGTACTAGTACCCGCCCCGCCTTATTGTGTTAATTTGTGACGATTACATTTAGAGATCAATGTTGCATTAACGATACGCAAAACCAACTTTTTTCAGATCGATTTTATAACAACATTCAGTAGGATTTTTTTAAACCAAAAATCCACACACACAGCTTCTACAATATAAGCAACAAAACAACCACTGCACAAGTTTTGAACAGAGCCATATAATGATCTACTAAAAATGCTGTACATTACATCAGCTGATCGCAAAACACAGAAACCGAAAATCCTTTCAGTTCGCTGTTACGAATCATGCAACATACCATAAAAAAAATATTTTTTTACTGCAAAAATAGTTTTAGAAAATAGCACTTTTAGCCACCTGAAGGTAAATCCGTTGACGTATAAAATACACAATTGCTTTGCTCAATGAATTACTGAACAAACCTTAAGTAAATTTGTGCTAATGTGACACTTCAAATGAATTGTATATTTATTTTCAAAATAGATACAGTAATAATGCATGATGTGTCATGTAACGACGTGCACATGGCAACTATTTGCTTTCTGATAGCAAATAATTAGTCAATATAAATTTCTTAGAGTTTTTTGACCGTGAGTTCTAGAAAATTCTTGATTTAATATATTTAAAAAAAAAAAGTTACTCAACTGTTGCAAATAATAAAGTGGAGTGTGTAAATAACGAGACGTGTCACTATTTCTTGCCCTCGCAGATAGTGGTCGTTGTTATCCTCTCATAATACTTTCTATTGTTTCTTAGAACCAAAGTCTGGGCAATGCATGAAAAGCAAGGTCTGACAAAGTTATTTATAATATTTAATATTATTTTTAATCCATGCATTCATTAAAAAAATATAAAAAAATCCCTACGAATGACTTTCAATCTATTTTCTGCCTGCTTGTAACAAGCTAAAGCGCTCACTGCAATAATAAGTCATAATATCCTAGTCAAAATAATGACTTAAGATATTTATTAAACTGTCAACATAACTTACTACTAGTATTATAACTAATTGACAACCTTAAACAAAATAAATTGTTTACGCATTAAAACGTGCATGGGTTAAAATTGTAGATTATTTATAAATATTCAACGATGATAATTGGTGAATTTTAATGTATCAGTGCCACCTTTTTAAGGCCAAAGATTTAATGATTCAATAATTAAGACTACAGATTTTCGAAAAAGGATTAGCTGTTTTAAAAATTCAATCTCTGATTATGTAATTTTCGAATAGTACCCCAGAATAACAGATTTCTACAATGAAAAAAAAATACATTGAAACTCTTGATATTTTGGTTTAAATTTTTTAATTACATTTTTTTATATATTTATCATGAGATTGGTTTCAATAACATGCAATGCTGTTTCTGATTTTCAGAATAACTGTCAGTTGATTTTAGGCGACTTCCATACGCCTCTGCGATCGAGCATTGAACTTCAATAAAACTTCAGTGTCATAGAGTCCTGTTACGAAATCGATTGTTAATATCTCAAATATGTCCTCGATCAAAATAATACTTCCCAATATATAAATCAGTCTCAGCAATAAAATATTAGACGTTTTTTTTAATAAACTACAAACACTTTTAATGCAGCGTTATTCTAAGCGTGTGCTTGACATTACAGTTTATCAAATTTTACACGCAATTATTTTTTAAAAATGATTGATATTTTCAGTTTAATATCTCAATAAAACGAGGGATTGAGGTTCCGTGGCGGGTTCGAAGTCCGCGCCCCATTCCGCGGGTAGGTTTTCCTGGCTTCCCGGCCGGGCAGGGCGGAGGTCGCGCGGCCTAAGGACGCCCGCTCCGGGTCAACAGTCCGGCCGCTCGGGCGAGGTCCCGCCGCCGCACACGGGGCCATCACCCGAACCCAGCGGGACAAAACCCCAAACACACTCAAGGAAAAAAAATATCACTACATTATCGTAAAACTTAGGACATATCTGACAAAAATTCGGTCAAATGTAAAAAAAAAAAAAAACATGCGAAAATTAAAAATATTATTTTTTTTGTAATTTTCGAAAGTTGATTATGAATAAACAGTAAACTTCAAAAGTGCAAACAAAACTTGATGATTCCTTTTTAGTGGGATTATCGAAAGCAAGCGCGTCGTTATCAAACAGCAACGTCACTTATTTTAAACCAATTTTTATATAAGACACCCAATCTTTCCAATTGTCCCGTTATAACAAGGTTTTACTGTGTTTACAATAATTTTTATAACCAGGAATTGAACTCAATCAATTATTTATTAAACATTTAAGGCATCAAATGTTTTCGAAATGCGAATTTGTATATCGCACAGTAAATAAAGATCATTTGTTAAAGGTTCGTAAACCACATCACCCTTCAAGTCTATTTGCCTTGTCACATTTTTCTCTTCTTCGTGTGCCCCTCCTCGTGTTATTTTACAAATTTAAATTTTTAATTTAAGTATTTTTAATTTAAAATTCCAATAAAATAAGTTGGCAAAATTAGTCGCTTAAACAAAATAAACATATAGAAAATTACCAAAAACATTTATTTTTTTATTAAAAATATTAGTATTTACCAATACATGCATTGGTGAAAATTAAATGTAAAACCTAGGATAATCAGTATTTTTTTTGTATTAAAACACACTTTAAGTGGGTAACCAAATTGACTAAGCTGATGTGCGTAGCGGGCAAAATTCGCGTAAAATTGCGCATGAGAAATCTAGTATATACACTCTTTGATTTGCACTTATATATTTTTTTTTTCTTCCGTTTATCAACTCCAAGTTAATTATGAGATTTTTGTTAATAAATTAAATGTTATTGTTACACAATAGCTTATATTATACTTATATTTTAAGCGGCTAACCAAATTGACTAAACTGATGTGCGAAGCGGACAAAATTGCACGTGTGAAATCTAGTCCATACACTCTTTAATCTAGACAAATAAATCGTTTCCTATAAAAAGTTGAACCACTTCATACACACTTTACGGACTACTTGGCATTACGACAACACCACTTTGTCCTAAAAATTGTTCAATAATTGGAGGATTATCATTCTCTGACCACCCAACTTCTTCATTGTTACTTTGTTCAGAATCACTGGGCAGTATTGGTAGAAGTAACGTTGACAAACATTTCGAGCTGTAAACCTAAAGAATAAAATGTCCTTCTGCCGCTTTTAGAGTAAACGCATTTATAAATGTATTAATACGCGCCCGCGTTCAGACAGCAGTCCGCGAAACGGGTACTAGTACCCGCCCCGCCTTTAGTGTGTTAATAGTCGTTGTTTTAATACATTTTCTTGTTAATTAAAAAATATATAAAATAATGTCCCCGTGGGGTGTCGCGCAGCCCCCCTGTGCGGCGGGGCCTCCTTGTTGAATAATCCCGGGCGGCTGGACGGCCCGACGGCGCGGCTCTTATGCAACCCGCCGCGCCACAGATGCAGAGTGACTGAACTCCTGCCTTGTCTCCGATACAAATGGTGTTTTTTTCACTATATTGTTGTTAGCGTGCAATGCCCGCCGGTTATTTAAGTCCCTGCGTAGTGCACGATCGTATCGTTTTATGCTATATAATAATAAATAAACAGGTAGGTATGCGAACAAAAAGGCGACATGGCAAATAGACCTGAAGGGTGATGTGGTTTACGAACCTTTCAACAAATGATCTTTATTTAGCTACGCGATATATAATACAAATTCGCAATTCGAAAGCGTTTAATAAATAATTGATTGAGTTCAATACCTGCTTATAAAAATACTAAATGTTTTAGTCAACAATTGAATGTACAGTCTTTTTGTGTAAAAATTATATTTTATGCGGGCGCATAGTCTGATGTCTGCAGATATTGATATTGAGAACAAAAAAAACGGTCAATGTCATTCAGATATTTTCGAAATTCTTATATAAGAGACGAATGCGGGTTGCAAATAGCAAAGCGTGTTGACTAAATTTCAAATAAAATATTAGCGAAATAGCGCTTTATATTACCCATGTATAATTTATCGTGATGCAAACAAGTAGGAAGATCTTTCAAAGATAAGTAAGAAGTTTATCTCAACATTTGAAATATTTTTATCACTTTTGTCTCGCAGGTCAGATAATATGTTATTGCAGATGTGCAATATATTATCATTAAAAAATAACAGTATTATTACAAGTATTATTCCTAAATACGAGTTTCTCGTTCTTTCAAAGTCTAGACCAAATGTTTTTTTTAATACCACAGTTTAAATGGGACATTTCAAATGCGCGTTTACAAAGAAAAATCTCTCAAAACTTCGTATTTAGTTTGTCTGCTTAAGAATATCTCCTGTAATATATAATATGATAAATCGTCAAAAATAATCAACAATGCTGAAAGTTTAGTTCAACCGTTAAAACATTTTTAAAATTCAAACTCAATAATAAAATAAAAAAAGTCGATTGTTTTTCTAAAAAATTAAGGTTTTTTCCATCACAACTAACACGAAATGTTTTTCCCTCGCACTGTGAATGATTACCCAAATGAAAAAAATATCGATTGATTTTTTCTTCGATTAGGTGATTAAGAAGTAAATACAACAACAATACTAAGCAACATAAATAAAAATAAAATAATAGACAAAATATCGCGATGTTTTCTAACCTTCAAAAAAATACCCCACGATATGTTAAACGTACAGTGCCGTGCGATCAGTGGAAATAAATGGAAATCATTTTTTTTATTTAAGGCTTTATGTAAATATTATACATCAGCTTCATGGAGTGCCTCATATAATATGTATTTCTTCTTAGATGATGTTTAATATTCCTGTTTCTATTACAATATTATTTTTCAGATCCAAAGAAAATAACCAATGGCTTAAACAAAAAATTAAATATTTTTGATTAAACGTACTTCGGTAATAAAGTGTATAATACACTATAAATCAAAATTTAATAAGTTATGTATCAATTTTATATTTCATTTATGAGAACGTGTTATTTATCTAATATGTCTATAATTACGACTTGTATAATACATATAATTGATTTGGTATAAAATGTTATACGAGGCACACCAAATCCGATTTATTTTTCAGTGATAATTGCTGAAACATTTGATCAATATTGATTTGATATACAGCATTACGTGATAGATACATCGATAAAAAAAATATTTTACATTGATTTGAGATACAAATGTTGCAAGGTTCACATCACGCACCAAAACTCACCGCACACCACTGAAAACATACCTGACGTATCTTGCACGAATGTTCGCGACACTTGCGAATATACCAGCGATAAAATATATTAAAACGTTACACAGTTCATGCACCTATTAAGAATTACTTAAATTGATTAAAAAATGAAGATCGGCGTGCCGCGGTCACCTCGGGTCGGTATAAGGTGACCCCCTGCATAACGCCAAAGCCTATCAATTTACAAAGTTGTGTTTATTATAATGAGATGCATGCATGCATGCACCACGTTGAGTATCCAAATGTATCATTTTTAACTGTAACATTCAATAAATTTCGCAATGGTTCCACCTGAATAAAACCATTGAATACATAAAAAAATATTTGACTCAAGATATACTAGTACCCCATGACCGGTGCATGACTCCATGACTAGTACCACATTCGATTTGTGCGACTTTTTAACTATAATGACCTGAATTATAAGTACCTGTATTAAGGCCTATGAGTCGAAAGTACAAGTTGAACGTGAATAAAAGATTAGAAGATAAAAAAAATTAAAACGTTTTTAACAAGTAAAGAGAGATCACACAAAGATTTTATTTGCCTGTAAGGCAATATTAAAGAGCTTATAATATTTAAATTGCTTCTTCTCATGGTCAACAAGCAACTGTACTAATTATTTGACCACGAATCAGTGATATTTAATTACAGTAAATTTCCTTCTGGTTTTATAAAAAGCATATTATCTGTATGTATGTTCGCGGGGTATTCAATATTATTTATACCAGACGCGGGGAGTTCCTTCAAGGTCTTGACATTATCTCTGGCTATTTAAAGTAGTATTAAACATGTTTCTTTTCCTCCAGAGAGCTGGTAATCACAATCAATCTGGGGTTTCCAGAATGCTCCGGCCATGATTAAGCGCGTGGTATGTGAAAGTGCACAAAACCATCCTACTGGACACGGATCTCATTAGAGTAAACGTTCATTGTTTGATCAAATAACATTCACGAAAGAATCCTATCGTGATTAAATAATTTTTTCTCTTATAATAATTTAAAACACTCAATTATAATAAAAACAAATATAGCATTCAATTGACCAGTGTGGCGGTTGCAAAAATATTTTTTAAATTGATAAATAAATTAGCATTTGCTCAATTCGAAATATCATCGTTAAAAAACGAGTTTTGTTATCAAAATGATTCGTTTTTATAAATAACGTAATGCTTAAAAGATGCGTTGATTTAATTATGTAAATATGTGTGTATTTTTAAAGAAACAGATACAGTTATATTCATAAGTGTATATCATTTAATAAACAATATAAAAATAAACGACCTCATAGATAAATTCAATAAATCTAACGTTTCTGATACTTCCAAAGGCATTTACGAAAGTGGCACACAAGAATATATATATATATATATATATTTATTTATTTTTATATATATAATACTTTTAGTAGCTTACAAGTAAACCAGTTTTTGGATGATACTACGTATGACATGCACAGCGTATAATAAAGAAGTCTACAAACCGCTAGCTTTCATAAAGAAAAATAAGTACATGTATGAAGTATTCTTTGTTGTATTGAAAAAGTAGCGGAAACAGAATTCATCCAAATTACCGACAATTTACAACTGTCTTCTGGTCTAAGATAGTTTCCTCTAAAGTCGTGACCTCCGGTAATGGCGATCGCAAAAATGTAGGTTATACGAGTTAAGGCAAACAAAACAAATTCTGGTGACGTCAGCGCACATGTCTTCAGCCACTGCGTAACACAATGGCTGGGGACGAAATTATACAACCTATAAAAAAATATTCTCACATTAGAAAACTGTTATTTTAGGGGGCCCCGTTAAAACTTAACCATTTCGCGGTCTATTTCTCGTCTTTTGAACGTTTTCGGTTTTTTTTATTACAGTTGTCAAAGTCAAAAAAAGCGAGACCAACATTGTTAAATAAATGAATAATATAATATATATCTAATTTAAACAATGTGCTGAATCGAAGATGGTTGAAATCATATCGCACGGTTATCCATTACAATACTTCAGTTAATTGTTTCTGCCCAAAGATTCCGAAAACTAAATTGGATCTGGGATTCAGATCTAAGTGCTAATAATTGCGAGAACCTTGCAATCGATTGGTCAATATTGCGTTTGAATAACGAGTGGCAAAGCAAGGACAAGAAGCAAGACACAATAAAAGAAGCAGGCCAAAGAGTACTCGCCTATTTGTCAAATTGGATCAATGCTGAAGACCATCAAATCTCTACTAAAAGCAGACTAGTTTGTTTCTCATTTTTACGAATGAAAAACGGTATTTAATTGTTTGGTAGAACTTGAATAGGATTTTTGTTTTAATAATGTATTTGTTTAAGTCATTAGAGAATAATCTATTCCGTAAATATATTTAATACGTTTCCGATGAAAATATTTTCATTTCAAATAGTTAAACAAGTATGCTTAATTATTTTCGTTATATTGGAATAATTTTTTGGATGCACTGAGCACAATGTGTAAACAAATACATGTATTTTTATCAAAAGTTGATAAGTTACAAATATTATGATTTCACACATAAATTCAATTGATAATTTTCACAACCAACTTACGCCAAAACATATTTTTCTATTTATTACGAAATTTAAGTGAATTTGCACCGGAAGCTTTTAATTTTGATCCCAATGTTTTGGGGACAATATTTTTTTGAGTGCTAAAATAATAACAATAAAAAATACATGAAATATGCTCTATGAGATAATGACATGTCTAGGAGCCAAGTACGCATGGCATCATAAATATAAATAGCATATCTGCACCATAATCAAAAATAAATAGGTTTAAAGATGTACCAACTAAATTATCAAAAAACCCACCCGTATCACGGGATTCATTGAACTCCCGGAGATAACCTTTATTGTATATTTTGAGATGGACCTTCCACCTCGAAATTGCATCAATAGTGCGTGCGGCAAGATAAGCACAGCGGAGCGACATGTCAAAAAATAATACATTTAAAACCATAATATAAGAAATATATATAAGAAAGATATAAGAAACGAGTTAAATCAAACATTGACAAAAATTAAATACTCTAACGTGACATATATTCAAACTTTGCATAAGCTGAGCATCGTGCTAGTAAACATAAATATTTACATCTGCCATAAGTGCTCACAACTGATATCAGATATATTTTTATTGGGATATACTTTTTTTAAATGCGTTTAAGAGCTTATTTAATATGATGTATGGCAACGTTTATATTCTAACAGGCGAGTTTGAAACGCCTTAGAGAGTGGCCCGATTTAACGGTGCAGGGTTCTGGTTGACGTTTGGATATTTACAATAATGACTTATTACGGATTAGCTTAACACACTTCCGCCGGTTACAAGTAACAGTTATGAGGGAGTTTCTTCCCACTTGGTAAACGTCCGTAAGACAAAGAACACAATGAAATATGTGGCAAAGCATACCGCGGTGCCTGATCATAATTTGTCCGCCACGACAACATATTATTCATCTGCTCTTGCGAAAGTTCGCCCCAGTTCCTCGCTGGAGTTGACCGCGCCGATTAACTCGTTTGAATAGTACAATATCAGAACAAGAATAGCCTTCCTTATAGCGCTTAAGGTTTCCTGCCTCCAGCAAACGCGAAAATACACCCGCGGCCTGGTACGGGACATAAACGCGTTTTGGCGAGGTCTAAACTTGTAGTTAATAATATAACTTAACGGTGCTATTTTCAGAAAAATCATCGCGAAAATATGTCCGCGTTCTAATTCACCTCATGAAAACGTTATGAGATTAAATTTTTTTAAATAAGATCACTGTTATATTTTCTATGAATCAACATGAAAAATTATCCGCATGTGCAGTACAATGCAGTATTTATGTGCATATTTTGACGCATTCAAACCAAAAAGTCGTAAGAGCAATTCTTAATCATTTTTCCGCCTTACAAACACTAAACACTAGTTAAAGTTTACTGCGCCGATTAATTAAGTCGCGTAAATAATGCAGCTTTATATCGTGCGTGCAAATATTTCACATGGCATTGAATACGATAAATCTACATCATCGACAGAGCTATGAATATCTATAATTCTGACTTTGATTTGCTAAATATCGTATAAATAGCTATAATATATAAGACAGTTGATATTTTGTTGACAAGCATGTTTTGTGATTGCTCCAGAGGGGCGGGGGCGATAGATATACAATTGCATCCCTTGTATCATCAGCCCTTGTCTCATCAGCCCTTGGAGTACCCCAGCCACCCACTGTCACCCGCCGCCTCTGGCAAATTATGATGCAACAGATGAGTACACAAATAACCGTCCTCGCCTGACGCATTTTCAATACCCGATGTTCGTCATCTCATATATTATTTATAGATCCATAGCACTGCTTGTTCTTCCTGAATATTATTTACATTTTTTGGGGATTTTTTATTTCAATATTTTAATAAAAAATTATATACAACATAGAAAATTTTGACTATAAACCAGGTGATCATTTTTCAGTTCTAACTTAAGCAACGATAATTTTAATACAAATAAAATGCTTGCCAATTTGATTCATAACACATGAAAAAACTACCCACGAAAAGATGCGCGGGTTTTGGATATCTGGTCCAAATAGCAAATAGTAAGTATTCAAAACAAAAAGTTAGACATATAAAAAATATACATGTTTCTGTGGCTTTTGGATTTACTTGCGATTATTTTTTTAATGTAGCTTAAGTAGTGTTTAATCTTTACGTATTTTTGTACAACGTGAACGTGCATTTTAAATAATTATAATCTATTTTTTTTACAATATTTTTAAAGTCTTCGCTTTACATTTAAAGCATGTGGTATTGCCTAAAATATATTGGATTCACAATAAACATTTATTCAAACGATTATATGAGTTGATGTGGAAAGAAGATAAAAACAAACAACGGACATGATCGGAAATCCCTGTTATTCTGCGTTACTCAAATATTATATCAAATTTTTTTGAATATTCAAAATACTTGTCTATAACATCTATAAAATATACAATTTTATTAAAAAAATACAATAAAAGCCCGTAGCGTTTTGCGTATTCATATATTCTCATACAGCCGCATTCGCTAGCTTGTGTTCATGCTGCATTGCCCCCGGGAAAATGACAAATTTTAAAAGATCCTAATTAACGCGCAAAAAGCAGACACACTCAAGTCCTATTATTCAGATGTTGAATAACGGATTTCATAAATGACCAAAACGCGTCTCATCACACTTCCGCACAGCCGCATTCTCCGGTCGGTTTGACAATCAAGAGTTCCTCAACAACAACAACAAAAAAACGGCGGTCGTGAGAAGCGGCGCAGTGCAGAGGAAAGTAACGCGCCTTGTGTGCGAGAAAATGAGCGAGTCGGAGATAGCGTTCTATATTTCTGTTCATAAAAACGTCGATTAAAAATGTTCTCATCGTGTATACTTTCGACCGCGCGCGGCTCGGGCCGGCGTTCCATTTCTACTGGAGCACTTACCGGCTGCACTGCTCGGCTGCATAACTCGGCATCGGATGTCCAGCGCCGAATCAGCTGATCAATAAATATATTTTAAGCACCCGGGTCCTAAACTTCTAAACTCAATAACGAAAAAAGAGAAAACCACGTGCGCTACCGTCTAAACCGCATGTTGTAAGCCCGATAATCTGCACGCACGATCAGCGGATAGTCACACACACATAGCCCTAATAACTACGTAAACTTGGATTTTTTCACATAAACCACAATTTTCAATTGGCCCTCAATGTACATGATAATAATAAAACGTATATTTAAATCGTGAAAAAAAAAAAACTCGCTACCTGCTCATCCGCCACATCGCAGTAGTTTGTATGACATCAAGATGACTTCAGGGCGCGGGGTGAGTCTAAAATGAGAAAGTACAAGTATTTCTATTAAATGCGTTTCGATAAAACATCAAGCGTGATTAATTTTTAAAAAAACGTATACTATTTAATTAACGAAAAATGATAATGCATTAATAATAAGTCAAGGGGAAAGGACTCGTGAGGCGATCACGCTCAAATGTAATCAATTTGATATACACGATGAAGTGAAAATCTTCCGCTGATGAATGTGTTACGAACGAAAGTGAACATATTAATTGTACAACAAAGAGTGAGCTCGTATGCTCTACAATCGTAATTGCGCTGAAAGTGGACCGAAGGCCTGATCCTCGGGTTCGCGCGGCCGCTACGACGCGCGGCGTAGCGCCGAGTCGTCTGGCGAGCCTCGTAGCCGGCGGCGCGCAGGGGAGCTAAGCGACGCCTAAGTTGTCGAAATGTTAAAAATAGGTAATCATTAACAAATTTGTTTAGATACAAGACTGTAAACTCAAGATAAATATAAGAAACTACGTTTATTTATATTGTTTTATGATTTTTTTTATTTTTTTACTCAACAGGGAAAGTAGCGTAAACAAGTATATAATTAATATTTTTTTTAAAAATAAACGACACTTTAAATACATATAAACAAGTGTATGAATATAAAAATATTATTAAAATTAAAACATGAATATATTTTGTACTAAATAATAACATTGCTCTATAAAATACAATTGGGATATATTTCAGTTACTAGACAAGTACCAGCAAACTGGATCAGGCAGCAGTAAACAGTGTAGTTAAAATGAAATAAAAATAAATACGTTTCGCATCTTCCGTAAATTTATATTTCATAACAATCACACCTCGTGATTGCGAAAGAAAGTTCTAAAGCGAGTAACGTAAAATGAAGCTTAAAGTCTTGGGATAGGTCAGCGAGTCATCGGATGGACGAAGACGCGCCCTGAAGACGCCTGTCTTGTATATTTGCAATCATCAGAAGCTCATCACCGCATGGATAAATTGATGAGTTGTGGATTGCGTCGAGTACGTCAATGCATAGCTTAAATGTAATCACATTAAAGAGCCTCCATTATATTGTAATGCCACTTAATTGATTATTATTTATTCCTATTTTTTGTTAATCTTAAAAAAAATAATTTGATTGCATTTCCGTATTTATAAACAGTTTATAAAGACAAGAAATATTAACATTTCCCCTGTCGTATACGTTACAATGATAAGCCTTCAGATATTTATTTACTTTAATATCAAAAATACTTAACGGTGCGACTTCGATTTTCTTATTGATATTGACACGTAATATCAAAACAAATCATTTTTGACCAGAGCGAAATAAGCGAGTACCTAATTACATCAGATCTAGATACACCTGTCTAGGGACCTTCCGGTCGAAAATCTGTCAGCGTGCCCCCGAAAAAAAAAAAAACATGCAGGATGTTTACTAGCGGTCTTGTCATGATTAGCGGCGAGCGATCGATGTGTGACATCTCCGCACAGCTGCGATGGAGAACTTTCATCGGCCGCAGTCGTCAGCTCGGATGAAATGCATTATTTGAAATCGCTGCTGGCGAGGCATCCGGCGCCGGAGGTTAGCGGCCCGCAAGAAAGTGGCGGCCACTGTCGCCGCCGCAAGTGGGTCTAGGCCGGGACGGGCGCGCTACTTCCCGAGCGCCAGCGCCTATATCGCCGACGTACTTTCATATCGGACGGCGAGATATCGCACGGCCCCGCGTCACCGCGTCACCGCCGGCCACCCGCTCCTTTCGATTGATCGCTTTTAAACAATGACGCATTGAATTGCAGCAGTAGAGTGTGGAATAGTAATAGTAAGAGAGACCTGTGAATATCGCGAGGAGCCCCGGTGAGTCAGCGCCGGGCGGGGGTCGCCGGGCCCTCGGGCCGCGCGGCGTGGCGCTCCACCGTAACGGTTCCTCGGCTCCACTTCTGCTATTCTTGCGTTTTTTTCCTCACTCTTTCTTTTCTGGGCTCGGATGCCGGCACCGCCGCGACGCTGCGGCCAACGGTACGCTATTCTCTTTCGGCAGCGATTTTTTTGACATTTTCCGAATTCGGACCGGCGGCGGCGCGCGGGGGGCGGAGGCCATTATGTAAGAGGCGGCGACCGTGAGCGGTGGAGCATTTCTCCCGCTAAGTGGGCCGCCGTCGGTCGGAGACCGCCGGTGTTACGGAGCAGAGGAGAGCGCCACTTGCTTTCTTCGTGTCGTTGACTCCTAGCGATTCGAAAGAATATGAAAAGTGCCTCGTCCCACTTAGCGCTGACGCTGGATTACGATTTCGCCCGCGCGGCCGGCCGGCGAAACTCGCGCCTTTTATTCGGTCGTTTCCTGTTCTCGTCGGACCGGAGCTTTCCTCGCGTCTCTCGAGTGGAGAGATCTGAGGGTTATTAAGTATCATTAGAGGCGGGCGCGTGACGGCCGCCGCGCCGGCTCGCTCGTTTGTCCCAGTGGGGAAATTGTACCGCGACGCGCAAGTGTCGTGACGCCCTTTGACCGCGTTTCTCGAAAAGCTCTCACAAAACTGTCATAACACATTATCGTTTTTTTCCACGCGTAACAGCGGCTCGCCAGAGCTCGACGACAGGGCCGACTACCTCTATTTACAGTACAATTCACTCATCTTTCAGAATTAATTTTTGAGATAGCTACTTAAACCGGACCAAACCAGAGCTGTTAATAAAATCCAACTTATAATATAAATTAAGACAAATCAGGTAAAATTGAACAATGCATAACATTTCATAGATGCATTATTTTTAAATAAACATCTATCCTTGTCTCATTTTGGAATGAATATTCTCATTAAACCCGCAAATTGACATAAACCTTATTATTTTATTGTCCTTTCTTAAAAGGAAATATTTGATTGAAACACATAGAGCAAATATAGGTGTACTAATCAATATAATCGGCAAATGTTACTACTAGTGATATATAAAGGGTCACAAATACTTGGCAAACAAGATGGATTCTATTTAGGTATTGTTTGCTATTTAACAAGCGAACAGGTTCGCTCGCCATTGCCAGCTTCCCAGCGTGCTGCGCCGCACTCGTCTCCGAGCTCCCGAGCTGGTCGTCCCGCCGGGCCGCTCAGAAAGCCACTCGGCGGGTGCAACTCGAGGAAAAGCTGCCGGGAAGTGAAAATCCCACCAGCAGCGTTGGTGAAGCTTCCACTACTGCTCGAAAACTTCCCAGGACGCCCTGTTTGGATTCCTCTGGAGTCCATGAGAAAAAACAAAAATCAAGTAACGATATCATTATACTGGTAGCGAGTTGCTCTGAATAGAGCACATAACTGTTATGAGTCCACAGAGTTTAAAGTTCTTTAAAAAAAACATATATAAGTTGGATTTAAGAAATCATTATTGATTCACTTACAAATACTTATCTATCCTTCTAATAGTTCAACCAGAAAATTCGCTCACAATCAAGCTTATACTATAGTTCCAGTATAAGACAATACTTGAGAACAGTTTTGACTAATTCTATTTCAGTGAATGCAAAGTTTGACATAACTAAACTGAGCATTTATATGTATAAACTAAACTGAACAACCGTTCACAAATGCTACATGATTTTTCATTAAGTGCCTCTCCTCAGAGGACCATTTTTCTGAGCATATACTCATGCTGAACCAGTGTTACATGCAGTGCCCTGCAAATGGATTTGAGCGTAGATATTTGCGAATTTTTTTTGTGTAACTTGCAGGAGCAGTGCCTGCATAGCATTCCTGAAGAGAGTTTCAGGAGGGACAAACCAGCGCGGCGCGCTCGGAACAAAGGGCGACCAACTGAACAACGGTTCATAAATATTACACGCTTCTTTATCAAGTGCCTCTCCTCAGAAGTGATTGACGACCATTTCACTGAGCATATACTCATGCTGAACAAGTGTTACATGCAGTGCCCTGCAAGAGAGTTTCAGGAGGGACAAACCAGCGGGGCTCGCTCGGAACAAAGGGCGACCAACTGAACAACGGTTCACAAATGCTACATGCTTCTTCGACAAGTGCCTCTCATAATATAAGGTTGACGACAATTTCATAGAGCATATACTCACGCTGAACCAGTGTTACATGCAGTGCCCTGCAAGAGAGTTTCAGGAGGGACAAGCCAGCGGGGCGCGCTCGGAACAAAGGGCGACCAACTTAACAACGGTTCACAAATGCTACATGCCTCCTCATAAGTGCCTCTTATAAGATGAGGTTGACGACAATTTCACTGCGCATATACTCATGCTGAACCAGTGTTACATGCAGTGCCGTGCAAGAGAGTTTCAGGAGGGACAAACCAGCGGGGCGCGCTCGGAACAAAGAGCGACCAACTGAACAACGGTTCATAAACGTTATACGCTTTTTTTATCAAGTGCCTCACATACTCATGCTAAACCAGTGTAACACGCAGTACCCTGCAAGAGAGTTTCAGGAGGGACAAACCAGCGGGGCGCGCTCGGAACAAAGGGCGACCAACTGAACAACGGTTCACAAATGCTACATGCCTCAGGTTGACGACAATTTCACAGAGCATATACTCATGCTGAATCAGTGTTACATGCAGTGCCCTGCAAGAGAGTTTCAGGAGGGACAAACCAGCGGGGCGCGCTCGGTACAAAGGGCGACCAACTGAACAACGGTTCACAAATGCTACATGCCTCAGGTTGACGACAATTTCACAGAGCATATACTCATGCTGAATCAGTGTTACATGCAGTGCCCTGCAAGAGAGTTTCAGGAGGGACAAACCAGCGGGGCGCGCTCGGTACAAAGGGCGACCAACTGAACAACGGTTCACAAATGCTACATGCCTCAGGTTGACGACAATTTCACTGAGCATATACTCATGCTGAATCAGTGTTACATGCAGTGCCCTGCAAGAGAGTTTCAGGAGGGACAAACCAGCGGGGCGCGCTCGGTACAAAGGGCGACCAACTGAACAACGGTTCACAAATGCTACATGCCTCAGGTTGACGACAATTTCACAGAGCATATACTCATGCTGAATCAGTGTTACATGCAGTGCCCTGCAAGAGAGTTTCAGGAGGGACAAACCAGCGGGGCGCGCTCGGTACAAAGGGCGACCAACTGAACAACGGTTCACAAATGCTACATGCCTCAGGTTGACGACAATTTCACAGAGCAAATACTCATGCTGAATCAGTGTTACATGCAGTGCCCTGCAAGAGAGTTTCAGGAGGGACAAACCAGCGGGGCGCGCTCGGTACAAAGGGCGACCAACTGAACAACGGTTCACAAATGCTACATGCCTCAGGTTGACGACAATTTCACTGAGCATATACTCATGCTGAATCAGTGTTACATGCAGTGCCTTGCAAGAGTTTCAGGAGGGACAAACCAGCGGGGCGCGCTCGGAACAAAGGGCGACTGATGAGGAGGCTGTGCTTCGGAGGTGGTGTCGAGAAGGTCCGGAAGTTCGAGCAGGCCGCCTCGGCGAGCTCTCGGCCGCGCGGCTCGGCGGCCCGGGCCGCGCGGTCACCTACTGATCCACTTGCGGCGGATATGGGTCGCCCCCCGCCCCCGCCCTACGATGACAATATTCCGCCTCCATTGTGCGCGCGGGGCTCCATTGTGCGGCAGCGCCGGCCGGCCCCCGCTACATAATGGCTTCTTTATATTTCGGCCATTTTTGAATCATAAAGAACGTCATATTTTATAATACGCTTTTACGACAATGAAAGAACCGCAAGTCTCGAACGGCTCGATAATGTTTATAGTATGCGATACCCTCCCATTCCGAATTAGGCGTGATTTGAATAAAATAAAATTTGGCTTGAAATATTAACGGAACCTTCGAATCACTATTCCCAATGGTTATATTTATATTAAAAATATTTAATATGATTGAAATATAAACCATGACCTACGAAACCGTTTACCCGTTTTCTCAGCAGTTATTTTTAACACAATATTTTTTATCGAAACGTAAAACAAGTGATAGAGCTCTTTCTTCTTTTCGGGTTACTACAAAAAACGTATATTTTTTTAGTGAACAAGTAAAGCTCAAGTTTAACGTAAATTTAATAAAATATCTAAAACATATTTAATTTTTAAAAATAATACAAACAAAAAAAATTATCAACAAAAATGTGCTAACTATAAAACTATTGCAGATTATGAACCATTGCTTTTTTATATAGCCTTAAACTATTGATTATTTGACAGCTTAATTTAAGCTTATTTGGTATTAATAAGACGAATAGGCCAAATCCGTCGCCATGTGGATATTAGCCTTGACTTTTGAGCTGGCTGCTTCCGATCGTGTTCTAGCGAGACTTATCAAGAGTTTTATTTTCTTTATGCCATCATGTAGAGTTATTATTTCATACATTCGTATTGAATTCTTTAGTTTGGTTAAAAATTGTTTATTTTAATGTTTTAAAAAAGGCATTAAAATTATAACATAAGGGTCTCATTTTTTAAATATAAGCAGGAGTATAAAAACCCTTCTAATTTATTTATATCAAAGGTTAGACCACAAATAATACCTGTTCTACAATAACAGCTAGAAATTCAATAGTGACGCATGACTTTCACCAAACATACAATTTATTTTAAATTTTAGATGTGTGTACTTTTAAAAAATAGCATATCTTATAAATATATATTTTTTGAAATTACAATGGATTAAAATAATCAGTGATACAATCACTATTTTTTTAAAATCGCCGGTTTCGGCAAATATCAGGAAATAAAATAAAATTATAAATATATAGGTGTAAAAAAAATGATCAACTCTGAACCACCCTAGGAAGCATTCGACGGTACACTCGAGATCATCGACCCCAGAAGACAAAACAGAGAAATATACAGTTTTATCATTCCGCGAGCGTGGCAGGAGAGGTCGGCCCGGGCGTCACCCCGCGGGTCACCCCGGAAGTCCCGGGCGTCACCCCGGAAGGCCCGGAAGGCCCGGAAGTCCCGGCTCCGGGAGCCGCGACTTCCGCCGGAGTGGTCCCCGGCACGGCCGTCCGTCCGCGCACACAATGACACGAATAATCTACACGGATGACCCCGATCTTTATTTCGAGGCATTGCTTTTTCATTCTCCGTCGGGTTTTCGTATCTCGTATCATATCATTCTCTCTCGGTTCATTGAACCCCGTAACCTCTTTCCGAAGACGCCGAACGACAAAATTGCGTGCAATTTGTGCCTCGCGCGACGCAGGGAACAATGCTACCGAAATCTCGCGACAGCGGCCGAGTTATTACCCGGTTTACGTATTTATTACCTAGATACTAGGTATAATAATACCGCCGAGAGGAGAATGAGGACAACAAATAAATTTGATATGTCTCAAATGTATTATAACCGACCTACTGTAAATAATTTGTAGCCAGTTTACTTAGAGACGGATTGGATTGAATGTTTCGTTGACGTGATTATCATTGAGGCGTTGAATACTTCCTTTGAACTGTGGCTACGTTATTTTTTAATAAAATAATGAAATCGTTGCATTTAAGTAGAACATTGAATCTCATTAAAAACCTTTTTGTACAAAGTAATGTGTTACCATTCGTTCATAAAAAGTTCTTTCCGTTATAATAATAAATATTCGTAAAAAAAAATTTTTATTTAAAATTTATAAACGTTTATAAATTTTAAATAAAAACAATCCTGAATGTCCAAGCAGCCGATATTTGTTTTATTTAAAAAAATATTATTTTAATATAATACATTGGACTCTTTAAGTCCTTACACGGAAAGTTAAAATAAAACTTAATTTTTTGCCATTATCTCAAAATGAATAGATCAAGTTATACAGGTATGTTGTGAAGTATGTGATATTTTAATTAATTTATTAAGAATAATGTACAATCATTGATAAAAACTTGGATCTAAATAATAATTTGATTAAAAATATTACGAAAATCGAGTGAAATTGTTTTCGTCTGATATTAGCTCCTGTACATAAAACTAGGAAATTTATATGTTCACTTTAACGATCTTCTCGAGTTTTTTTTTATTTATATCAAGAAACCATAGTTAATAAAACATTTAATTGAAATTTTTGTGGTGATTAACAATAAACTATAAATAAAACTAATATTTAATCTGCCGAGAAGGTTATTTTGCCACCCGTGAAATGGATCGATGACGTAGCGGAGTCACCCACAACAAGACACATACTTTTATAAACCAGATCAAATACAGGTGAACAGTAATAAAATAGATATAAACTTATGCAAACCACGAACATCGTAGTAATTAGTAAATAAATGAGAAATAATCCATGAAAAAGTTCAAAGTTTGCCTAATTTTAAAAATATCTGTAAAATAAACAGGTCTTCCTGGTTTTTTAATAGTTGAAAATCACCCCCAAGTTGGTAAAATTATAGCAAAACAATCAATATTTAAATTCGTATTTGTGTTAAATCAAAGGTGATTATTGATCTATCATATGATTGTAAGATCATTTCAGTTTCCTGTAGGTACTGCGGATATATCTTTCACGCGTTTATATTTCCCAGCTTTCTGTGCGTAGAGTAACGGATTATCAATGAGTGGATATGACGAAAACCCGAAAATAAATATTTGTGAACCTATCTTTTAAACATTAGATATTGTTGTGAGCTTGCTTATATTTTTAAAAAATAACGATTATTAAAAGTGCAATAGTATGAAATCTTAAAAAAAAAAAAACATGTGATATGATTATTGTAAAAAAAAAAATTATAAATAATTTAAAAATCAAATTAAAATTAAGGTCATCGATATTTACATGCTGATATTTTTTCTGTATTTAAAATGCATTTTATAGACATCCAAAAAAGATAAGTTTGATTTTTTTTATCTATAATTAGTCGATTTAAATTTTTTTTTTAAATTTTAACTGAGTTTAAAATGGCTTGTATTTTTGTCGATACACGTGCGTATCTGAAACGAACAGTTGAAGACCTCGGTATTTACGACGACGTCCCATTTTCCTTACCACTGTTCTATTGAGTCATTGAGAAACCGCAACATTTTTTTTAGTATTCCCCGCGCACAGTGGCGTGCCGCGCACTGGGCGGCAAGGCAAACCCGATTGAATTCATTAAAAATATGAACATATCCAAAAAAACTACATTGCTTAGGTTACATACTTGCTAATAACAATTCAAACTTTCGCTCAGTAATGAAGTGCACCACGTCGCGATGGCGAGAGGCATGGAATCAAGTCCCACTCGAATCCCGACAAGAAAACTTCTTCAGAAGAATTTTCTCATTTATTTTTCGCGTGAATCATTTAATTTAAGGGATTGTTCATATTTATATTTTACACAAAACTGTGAGCATCTTAATATTGCTTTTTGGTATCGTACAACTTGGTAATATTTAAGATATTTACTTAGTATAATTAGTACTTTCTTGTAAACATATAACATGCTCTCAGTTTCTTTAATGTGTTGGTGTTGTTATTAGCAGTTAAAGTTTGACCTAATAAACACTTATTTATTACATAAAAATACATATTTTACGTTAAGGCAAGCATTCTATTAACACTAACAAGACAGGTCAAGCTTTTCAACTTGTGCAGTCGTAAAGTCTCCTATTGCTTGATGTATGAATTTGATATGCGGGAACATTGTCGTATCATCAGAAATAGTATCATCAATGTTAAGAGGATAATTTTTAATGCCACCAAAAACAAGGACAGATCGTTGAAATGTAACTCTCTAAATACAAAGGGAAAGTCAGAGGAAAAAACAAAACTTTCAATTCATACATCGAATTAAACGTTTGATAGTTTCATATTAGAGAGCTTTATAAAAGGTATTATTCGATCAGAAATAAATCTGAAAAGAAATCTGAGAAGAATAACCCCAACATAAGTTTACATAAAGAAAAAAACGCTGACTTCATCAAACAACATAATTAATAATTTAATTTAAGTAATAAATACATTTTTCTTGGATATCTCGTATTTAAAAAATCTGTTTAATTTATTGATAACAACATGTATTATATATGTATATAGTGTGGAAAATTTACTATATTTATGTTTTGATCATTTGTGTGAGGATCTTTCTACACTTGAATTAAATTAATATAGATGAACATGTATTTCGTTCATAAAAACTGTATATTTTAAAATTGAATAAAAAAATTTAATGTCACATTTCGTTTATATTTATTTTATTAAGGATGTTTACAAAAATGATACTTTACCCGGTTTACAGAGTAAACACTATATTGAAAACATATTGATAAAATATTTTATGATAATAATACAACATACATCTTAAAATAATATGTAAGCTATCTTTAATGAAACTCGATTAAAGGTCTCAGTGGAGGTATCATGATAAGCAAAGCTTATTTACTTTATCCAAGAAGTCTACTTAATAACTCTAACCATATGACTAAGGTGTCGTAAATGAAGAGGAAAGCGTTTTAATAAGAGAGAAACGCCGCTGCATCCGGCTTTGTGTGTCTCAAGCATTTACCGTGTTGTCACACAAAGAAAGCTCAAAATCCGTTTGTACCTAGAAGCTTTTTTTTATATAGTCAAAAAATAAACAGGAGCAACGAAGACGAGTTTTGAATGCAGAGATGCATTTTCATTGAGAGTACTTCACAACTTCGGATCTCATTGCGTACATTGCTTCATGGTGGAATGCTCGTCTTAAAAACGATTTGTATAAATTTTCCCGTGCATGTGCAGAAACAAAACAAAGCTCGCTCGCTGCAGTGCGGTCGGGACGGGACGGGCCGGAGCGGGACGTGCGCTCCGTGCGCCCGTGCAGCGCGAACTGCGGCGCCGGGGAGGGGCGGGACCGCGCTCGGCCCGCCCCGCCCCCGCCCCGCGCGCCCGCCCCGCCCCGCGGCCCCCCCCACCGCGCGGCGCCCACGTGGCCCGGCGTGACATAACAGCCGGCGGCTACGGGCGACGCCGCGCGCAGCGGAGCGCCCGGCCGTAGCGGCGCCGGGCCGTAGCGCCGCGCTACGAGCGGAAGAAACAAGGATCGACCATTTAAAAAAAAAAAAAAAAAAAAAACTGCATTAAAATCACGCCAGCGAATATATTCTGACGCCCGATAATTTGTTCCGCTGGTACTATTATTAATTTATTTATATTTTGGGGATATAGTAAAACCTCGATATAACGGACAAAAATTCCGGTCAATTGTAAAAAAAAATATATTTATTTAATTTTCGTAGTTTTCGAGAATCGATTCAAAAAAAAACAGCACACAAAAGTTGATTCTTTTGTACCAAAAGCAAGCGCGTCGATAACAAACAGCAACGACACTTCGCGACGAGTGTCCCAAGACAATTAAATAGAATTTTGTTTTGTGTTTTGTATTTTTTATTTATATCTAAATACATACTACTTTTATATAACGGACTTTCGGATTTAACGTGCACCCTTTTCCTCCCAATTGGTCCGTTATATCGAGGTTTTACTGTAATTATCTATTTGTCCGTTATGGGATTGTTTTTTTTAAAGAAACCTTTTTCTTTTTCTAAGGCACTTTTATACAAAGTCATGAACTATATTAAATTTTATATTTTAAATAAAATACTTGCGTGATTTTTCCTCGTGTAAAATATATCAATATCATAATTTGATATTGATATATTAGTATATCAATATCAAAGTCAATATATTCAATATATCTATATCATACTTTAATATCAAAATCAGTTTGATAATGCCAACTTGAAAGGTTGGCGAAACCGTCACCAATAAAAACAAACATGTGGAAAAATCACTCAAGTATTTTATTTATAATATTAAAATGGAATTCCACCAAGTACTCTGTCAGAAATATTGATTATATTAAATTTACTTGATAATTTAGTGGTTGGACCGATGATTTTTTTGTGGTTTTGACCAAATTCCTGACAGGTGTCTTTCCAGTTAGTATTTATGTAACGTAAAACGATTTTATCTTGCATAGATATATTATTGAATACCTTAATAATAGCTTGATAATAAAACAAATTTAAAATTATATGTAATGTATCAGAATAGACAGTGAATAAGAATATTATTCGCTCGACGGGGGGCTCCGAGGCCTTATTTATTAATTTGTGTATGTTTTTGTAAAATCCCCTTTATTATATACAGCGTGTAAAATCAAAACAAATCATCGCGGTTTGGATGCAAGCCACGATTTATTTATTTACTTTATATTCAATTGAACATAGATTATGTGCATAGAATTCTTATTGCAGTGCAAATGCCACATATATATACATGGCATGTTGTGCAGAGTTTGCGACTGGTCAGAGCTGATTCTTTGGGTATTTAATCAAATAACAAATTGATTGAAAATTTAAATATTTTATTATTATACAGGTTGATAAGTAGTGTTGAGGGTTCACAATCACAAACCAGATAAGCGAGGGAGAGGCACTATTATCAAAAAGCTCTAGCAAATATTTTTTAAGTGATGCAGAGATAATTTTGATCGTCATTGATTATGCCCATGAACTGAAAATATTAGGGCAGAATGCATAAAGAAAATTTTATGATAAAAAGTAAACATTTTATTAATATAATTTCAGGTTTTTTAGCGACTCAATGACACCAATAAACGCATGTGACATAGTAAAAAAAAATATTATTTATCAGTCCCTCAACATGGAGGTTTTTAATTGTTTGTTTTTGGCATTTTAATATCTCTATTTTTTAGTCAACCTGACAAAGCCCATGAAAGGCAAAATTGCTAACTATAATCATTAATTAATAATCGTATTTTTCTAACCATTAGGCTAGTCATATTTATTTGTTGAGTTTGTAATGCCACAAATTAAACCAGTCATTAACTTTTGATACTTGAAAAATCGTGGCAATTTTCAAAACAGACTTTATGTGAACCCATTTATATTTATATATGTGTGTACAACGGCTTGAGTGCAACGACCTGTAGCGTGTATATTAATGTGTCAAATAAATAAATAATTTTTGTGTGTCAAAATAAACTGATTTTTTAACTACAAAAATTAATAACTAGTTCTGTCCAGTTAGACCGACGATATCACTAGTCATATATTTAACAACAAATCTATATATGTTGAGTCTTTAATTATTCAACTATTACTTTTACGCAGTCAGTTCGTGGTCATATTTCATTTCTCAAAACAAAATTGTATAACAATTTCGGATATAAACCGAAAATTGAGTTTTTCGTAAATATTTTATTTAACAGTGATACAACTATTATTCAAACTATAAATAAAATGTGACTGTATACACCTATCCACTAATTAAGTCCACATGTAAAAACGTACACGTGATATTTCGTATACCCATTCAGAGCTGATCGATCGTATCGATCGATTGACATAATACATATTACGCAGAATGCCGTGAGATACGAGCGCTATTAAATGTTATTATACATGTGTGCGGTCCGAGGCGATAACAGCCGATAAGTTTGAGCGTCGAAATGAAAACTTTCAAATGTCAACTCCGGGCCTTGGAGGTTCACTGGCCTCAGGAGTTCATTACACGGGCGGACCGCGCCTGTGCCTGCCGCTGCCCACCCCACCTCTTAGGACACCGCCGCGAGTACCGCGCGGCTCGGCGACACATCACCGCCAGTGCCAGAGTGCCAGAGTGCGTTGTGCCGACCGAGTCTTCTCGGAAAAGGGCCCGAAAACAAAAAAAAAAACAAAAAAAACAACAAAAAAAAAAACCACAAAGCCGCCCGTTCCTCCTGCTCACCAAGTGTGCAAAACCACATCTTATAAGGTGGCGCGCTTCTAAAGCGTCAAGTGGTGAGTTTTTCACCAAAAAGACCCAAATAATAGATCCATTAAAACGTTTTACATCTTTTGTTATTCATGGTACTCTCATGTATCGTAGGCCAAATCTATTTGTGAACACAGCCAGAAGCCTAGCTTATATTCTTTCTTCACTTTGAGATTATTATATTTTTTGCATGACTAGTTTCAACCGACAGACTTGCTCATCATCAGATGCATAACTTAACTAGCAAAATATGCAAATAACATACAAGTGAATAATACAATAGAAAGAATACAAAGATACCTTTATCATTATAAAAAATGGATCTTCCCCAATCAAATGCCTTGTCCCTCAACAAGGCTTATTCTTTACATTCTAGACCCGCGTTGTTGGCAGGACCTGTTCACAAGCTTCATTGCCGCTACGTTTATCAAAATGTAGGTGTAACCTTTTGATTATTATATCTTCGATGTTGGGGCATCCTCATACCCGAGGGGATATCTCACAGAAGCTCCGGGAGCCTCCAGCTCTAGGAAAGACCCCGGAGTCGCCGTCGCCCGAAACGGCGTTGGAGCCGCCAGCCGCGACAGGACGGCAGCTCGGGCCGCTCACTATTTTCGAGAGGTTGACGAAACGTTTTTTGTCCGAGACACAGAATTTATTTAAAGTTCATTCAGTGAGTTTTTTGAAAGTGGTGATTATTTATATCCACGGAGAGGAAAAACTAGTTACGCAGGTGGACTGAACGGCAGAAGCCGATGACTTAAGCGTCATCGGCCAATTTCAGTACCCGCGTGTGATTTTACAACACGGCCACAGTGCCAGCGAGCCGCGATGGTCTCTTGCGGTCTGCTATACCTTACGACGGTAACAAAGGAGTTCAGAACTTATCTGAAGTATTAAACCAACTCAACAATATGTTGTACGTAAAAATCTCACACGCGAAACGATGAAAAGTTGATGTAAGAAATGACGAATAAGTCTGTTGTACCCGTGATAAATATGAATAAGGCATTAAAACAAAAGTTATTTTTTATATTATTAAATTAATATGGTTAGAAGAATAATTGAAAAGAATTTGAATTTATTTTATTTCAAATCATATTTGATAAAATGATTCAGTGTTACGATAAATATGTCAGAAAAGGTTTGTCATCTAAACTGTACGAATGGCAGAGACAGAAGTACGATATCGAAAATCGTGTTACGTTTCTTAAGAGCTAATGACTCGAGCGACCGATGCTTTGTTTCATATATATATAAATAAAAAACTCGTTTCGTAAAAATTATGCAACGCGAGTGGCATAAAGATTTAAAACACCCGCAGGTACCCGCCGCGCAATGTTCAAGACGTGTCGGTAATTATAATATTTTAAAACTAACAAACCGCCGAGCTGAGCTCGCCCTGACGCAGACTTCCCGAACGACGAGGCACTCCGCGCAGGACTCGACGCCTGCCCTCTCGGGAAAAGTTAGTTGCGTATTAAAAGGAAACTGAAATCGATAAGGCGATAAATCGTGATATCGGAGACGCGAAAAGCGCGAAAGTGATAATTCGATTCGTTCCGACGGGGGCACTCGGGAGCGTCGCGCCGAGCGCTCGCCTCGTAGCGCGGCCGCAGCGAGGCTCGGCTTCGGAGACGATCAGGTCGAGTGTGTCGGAGAACCGAATCGTCGGAGCGCGGTCATCGACCTCTCCCTGCCCTGCTCCGATTTCTCTCGCACCCTCGAGTGACGCGAGAGAACGACGAGAACGCCGGAATGATGATCACGAGAGCGGACGAAATCCTTCAGCCCGTCCTCCGGGACGAACCGGCGAGAGTCCTGCGAGAGGCGGTGCGGATTCCGGGAGCGGCGCCGCGAAGCCCGGCTGCGAATTGCACGGAGGCATCCGCGGACGGCCGCATCGAAATTCCGTCGGCGGCGCGTCCTCGCGGTACAGTTATCCTGAAACGAAAGCGAAACCTCGGGTCGTCGACCGCAACCGCGCCCGCCCGCTCTCGGTCACCCGGTCAGGCGCGGCCAGCAGCCGGCGGTCCCCGGGCCGAGGACGCGGTCCAGAGATCGCTCGAAAAAGAACGCGCCGACGGAATCGAGATCGACCGGGTGACCTATACTCGTTTCTTTTTAACATACGGACAATCGTAAACTTTCTTCGAATCTTTTATCGACCTAGATAGATTCGATAGCGCACATAAATTATCCAAACGAGTTCTTCGAACCCGTCGAATCCACGTAATAAAACGGGCGGGCCGCGTCCAGCGCGAGGTTCGGGCCCGCCGCCCGGCAGGTGCGCGCCGCTGCACCGGCCGAGAACGGCCGGTAATATATACGGAGGGAAATAGAACGATGACCGATCAACCGAGATTATTATTCATAATCGTTTATTTATATTCCAGGCCGAGTCGTGCTGTACCGAGCTGTGACGCGGCGGGCGCAGGGCCGCAGTCGCGCGGCGGCCGCGAGGCAGAGAGCCCGGCCTCCCTCGAGAGGCGGTTCTCGGAGTGTCTCCGGCACTCGATCCCTCCGGCACTCCGAGTCCGGGACCCCTCTAGAACTCCGGGGCGATCGACTTTGCACACTATTTTAGTTTTTATTTTGATTTCGCTAATCGGACAATACCTATGCAAATAGCTGACAAACATCGCCGGAGAAGCCGCTTTCCGAAGAGCCGCGCACCGGCCGGAAGCGGTTTCTAATATAAACAAACAAAGCGTCTCCTCGAGAATCGCGAAGCCGGGCCGGCCCCGAGCGAGCGCCCAGTGCGGCCCTCGGCGTTGGCAGCGCGACAACCGGTATCGTTACGGGTATCAGTATCGAAAACAAATATTAAAGGTAACATTCCCATTGAACTGTCCGCGGCCGCGGTATTAATTTTGGCGCGGGGGCAACGACCCCGCCTCACTGTTGCCATTCGCAGTGACGTAAGGACTTGCGTGAGGTTGCCAGGTGTGGAATAGAAACTCGGCGCGGAGGTTCAGGCGACACTCGCAGGGAAAGGGCCCGCGCCGGCCGGCCGATTTCTAATTGTGCGGAGGCTCCGCGGGTCAACGCTCGCCTAAATTCGGCGACTCCGCGCCGTGCCGCACTGTTCGCGGCCAATTGTACAATCGGTGTTGTCACCGCCGCTGCCGGAGATCGGCTTGTGAAATTAATTTATTCATACGTTTCTATCTTACGAGACGTTTTGTCAATAGCGGCTCGCGCATTCTGAACTTTTGGAAACCGCCCGGCCGCGGCGGCTTCGCTCGGAAAGCGAATGACCGGAGAGTCGATTTCGCACATTTGATTAATTTTCAAATTTCAGGCTATCGACCAGCGACTGCTGCATTCTCAATCTCAATCATATAAAATAACTTACTCATTATATTTACCTTTGGGGTTATTAATTATATCCGAGCTCTAAAATAATGTTTTTCTGCAATCATTAATCTAAGGGGCATTAACACTAATCTCACATATATAATAAAAATATTGTACATTATTGAAAAATATTTTACAAATAATAAAATGATTATTCTTATATATAGTATACTTATACTATCGAGTTGCTTTCGAGCATTCATTGTCCATGCAGCCCATTTTAAAAAGTCACTGTGTTTAACAAAATATACACATGCACGCGCAAACATCAATGCATGTAAATTGAAACCATAAGCAGTGGACAACCGACGACAGCCGACTGTTCACATTTAACATTATTATAAACAAACGCTCTCACATTAAATTAATTTACTAATCGGTTAGAAATGCGTATGTAAATACGACGTTTAATATCTTGACATGCAATAAAATAAATAAAATAGAGTGTAATGAATTACATCAAATTGGAAAGTGCCGCCACTGTCTTCGTGAAAAGAATAATTTATTATTCTATAAATGTGTGCACAACCAATATATACAAAAATTTTCTTTAAATCAGAAAACAAAGTAAACAGATATAGAAAATGATCAATTGACCTAATGATAATATTAGCATTTTTTTTTTTTTTTTTAAATATGGTCGTCTCCTTCATCGTGCCGGTGTCGGTGATCTTTTGTGTACATCGTCGGACGCGGGTGACTTCCTCTTCCTCCACGAGGAAAGGTCAGCCGGTCCTCTGCCTGGCAGCACTGGGCCGGAGGATCCTCGAGAGAAAGTAGCGGCGCGGGTCGCTGACCGCCCGGCCGAGCGGGCGTGCGTGCCGTCGTAGCCCGCCCGTAGCCGCTCGGGACACTCCTGCGAGCGAGCCAGGAGTGTGGGAGCCGTAACCGAACCAGAACATCACAAAACTACACTCAATATCGCTGATACAAATCATCAATGCATAAAACTGCACAATTTAAAAATCTAGCTATCTATTTTTAGAAAACGATGCATTAAGAGTTTTTCGCTTCCCTGAACGGAAAACCAAGCGATACAGTAGAATCAAGATAAAATATATTCGTATGTCTATTTTTTTGATTGGACGTCAATCAGATGCGTATTTAGTACCCATTACGGGTTCATTATATTATTACTAAATCGCTTCACTTGTTACTTTGTTCAAAAAGTCCAGTGCTTGCAAATCACTAAATATTGGTTGGCACATTGGTTCATATGAAGAGTATGATTGTTAAAAATTCTAGTACAAGGGTTAGTACACCGGCCATGTAAGCCAGGGGATGTAGGTTCAAATCCCACACAAATCACGATGATATTTTTCTGAGAGTATCTTTAAATCATCTTCTATGTATGAACTAATGTGCCTAATCACATTAGTAATAATAAAATATATTGTTTGGTTATTATCTAGCTGTTGGTTTCCGATTCCTGTCAAAGCCAAGTAACACTCCAGATAAATAAAACAAATATTTAGATAAGTGTTTATCGTCTTATAAACTGCTTATCAGATATTTTTTTAGAAAGCAAAAACAATTCACGCAAAAATTACATATCCTCATAGTTCTAGGTCAATTGCTTTATAGGCAATAGCTGTCCAAGTATAACATTTTAAATAAAATATTGTGTGATTTTTCCACGTGTTAATTTTTAATGGTTTCGTATAAATATTAAAATGGAATTTCATGAAGTACTCTCTGTCAAAAATATTGATTACCTTATTATAATCTAATCTAGCTTCGTCTCTATTTTTTTATTTCTTACACGGCGATTTTTAACGTTCGAGTTATTATATATGGTTAAAAGCTTTTAAATTTAAAAAAATACCAGTGTCGATTATTGATAGTGTTAGTTTGAATGCGATACACTTCATGCCTACTTGTATTATAATTATGGTTACTTTTTCTGTCTCGTATGTGTAACAGATTTGAATTAAGTTTTTTTTTTTTTTAATAATATACGCCAAGCTTATCTGACTGCTCGGATTGATCTGAATCATTGTGCGTCCGCGCAGTGAGCGGTGCGTGAGGCCGTGCTCCTCACTTTTCACTTCTTGAACAAAAAAAAAAAAAAGCATGGCACAGTTCTGGTGTGAGCGGCTGAACGTTTGACCTCATGCTCCGAAATGCTGCCCGCAAGGCTCCCCCTCGGCCCGCGTCCGGACCCGGGGGGCGGCGAAACTCAGCAATGAGGCGAACGAATCGATCCGTTGGCTCGCTCGTGAGCCGTTGGTTCTTCTCGAGCGAGAGTCCGCCGGTTCGATCCCCTTTCCTGGCAGGCTAGACCCGAACTGATGCGGTTGGACCCGCGCCAGTAGCGGTACAGCCTTACACGCCCGGAAGCCTGACATTCCGCACTATAAAGTGTCTACCAGGGACACGACAATTCACAAATGCTTCACAGCTGAAGATACGAAAAAAAATAATTTTCATCGCCTTCATTGTTTTTTTTTTGTAAACAAGTACTGCTATTAAATTCGTGGACATCACTGATATCCTCTTTCGGCTAACGAAAAAAAATTCGGGCTAACTTTGCATGTATTTGTGTAAATATTTAAACCAGTTGGTAAATGTTTATAAAAATATTATTTAGTCCTAAAATATATGAAAAATATAGTCATTCTTCATTCCGCCATACTTTTGAATTCGATAAGCCTGAAAATTTCTGAAAAATTATCCGATTTTCAACTGACAAAAAATCACCGAATCGTAAATATTTGAATTGGAAAAATACCATCATTTTAAATAAAAACATTTTTTTTTAAATTCTGGGTATAAAAAAAAAACAATAAATCCGATAAATTTTTGTTATATTTCTAATACCGACGGTATTAAATTTATATTTATATAAAGGACAAAAGGATCGACCTGTATATTTATGAATAGTATCAACATGAATCTATAAAATAAAGCTTGAATTTATATATTAATAAACATCAGTAGCATTTAACATATTCTATGATATCTTACACACATTTTTATCATAGATATTTGCTATTTTTACACAAATTTGTCAGAATCAGAAAAATCTATTAAAAAAATTTGCCCAAAATAATAAATCTTAAGCTCGAAGGCTTTCGTTATATTAACTATTCAAGTAAATTTTGCCCACAATAAAAAAAATCATATAGAATCATCGATAATTTATTAATTTACTTTAAAAATACCAATCTCTGAATCGAGGCTAATTTTAAAAAAATTGCCAAATGTTTGATTTACAAGGTCAACAAGTTTTGACGACGAAATGTCGTTTTTCTGTGGACAGGTAAATATTACACGAGGAACCTCCACCGATTGGGAAACACTGATTTAGAGCAGCGCGTATATTATTATGCAAGCTCTTCAGCTTCAAACCTGATAATCACTCAAATACATGAAGCTTAACAACCTGAAAAAATGCATTGCTGAATTCGCAAAAACGAGCAGTAATAAAACGACGAGCTTCAGTGCTGCAGACGACAGTTATTTATAACATATTTTTTTTGAATATACTAAACGGCTTTGACCTGATTTAGTTAAATATCAAATTAAATTTTAAAAAATACATATCGATTAAGTAAACATTATTGCTATGTATTGCATGTTTCCTGCATTTAATTAAGTTAAGGGAGGTATTGCTTTGGGCCGATTCCTTGATTTTCCCTTTTTTGGTTTGCCCAGTAGCCGCCAAGGCTGGCTCGGCCTCAAAGCTGTGATGGCAGATCCGGAATGGAGAATCGGCCCGGAGGAGGGAGAGGACGCCGCGTCCCTCCTGCCACAAAAACTGCAATTGGACAAAGTCGCCTTGGTCTCCTTCTCCAAGGATATGTGAATATTTTAATTCACCGCTGTATAAACACATGGAACCTTAGCCGAGTGATAACAGTTGCGTAATTTTTGAATTATGCAAAAAAACGCGCTCCGCAGAGCGCGACACCTCGTGGCAGTCAAATTAAGAAATCGCTGACAATCAGCAAGTCGGACACCAGGACCTCTTCAGCTCCTGCAGTCAATTCCGAAAGAGCAGAGCACGCGGAAGCTCGCTCGCCGCAGCCTGGCGGGAGCGAGGCGTCGCCCGTCCAAGCCTGCGCGAGCACTCCACCGTGGCGGCGGCGTCTCTCGCTCTGCAGTGCAATACGCCCAAATCGACTGTCGGTTTTTTTGTGCTTAAGTGTTGTCAATTTACACGTCAACTAGAATGAGTCACGACTGCCAGATAAGTAGAATGTCGGTAATTACAAGCCGGGCAGCGCCGGCGCGGCTGGGCGGCCGCCGTCCCCGCCGCGCGACACCGGCGTCCTTCTGGAGGAAGAAGGCGGCGCGTCCCCGCCTGCACCGGCGGCTAATATCTGCCGCAAACCAGTATAATTCGAAATAATTACGGAGATCTCTATAATTGGCGACGCTAACGATACGCCCATGTCAATATTTACGTAATAAATTACAATAATTACGATCGTACTCAATGAATGGATAGATTTATCGACAGGTTTAATATGCATTAGGGTGGGAAAACGGCCATAGCGATGATCCATTCAGCTTTATCGCGGTCGTAAACGCGCAGCGCTGCGGCGCCCGCCCGGGACGCCTCGAGAGCCGAGCCACCGTTACATATACGACAATATCGTTTATTTATTTTGATATTTTGGCTCATTGTGTAATATTATGAATACAAAAAGGTTTTTTTTCCTCAAGTATGTAAATTTAAATTTAAAAAAGCGAGCGATTGGACCCTGACACATGAATCCAATTAATTTTGGCGATGGTTATTCACAAATAAGCCGGCCATTGCGCAAGTCCCGGTGGCTGTAAATCGATATTTCTCATCTCGGAATATTTCGATCCGGCTCGCAGCTGACTGGAGAAGTATGAAGGGAGCGACTCGACCGGCGCTCTGCGGGACGCTACCCGCCGGCGTCCTCGCGGGCCGGCCGACTTTTCGGGCGATAAATAAACATTTTGCAAGAGCGACGGAACCTCGGGACCGAGGCGGACGGGCCGGGCGGGAATCCTCTCCGGGCGTCGTCTCGCTCGTCGCGAGTGCGGCGGGCCGACGCCTCGACGACTTTGGCGGGTAAACGGGAGACGGGGAGGGAGACAAATCCAAAATGGACGGTCGATCGTCTCAAAATACGCACGTCGCCTCGTGTTATAATACATTCTACATTGCGCATAATAATGACGGCCGATCGGTATTCCGGTCGTATCGTCGAACTCCCAAAAGTAGTATAATGAACGACGGGCAGTATTAGAAAGCGCGCGGACGACTCGGCGGCGGCGGCTCGGCGACCACCTCGAGGGCGGCGGCTCGGTGACCACCTCGGGGGCGGCACCGACGCCCGCCACCCCGCCGGGACGCGCCGCCTCGGGACCGCGGCGCGGACAGGTGGAGAAGTCGATTTTAGAATGCAAACGATGAATAATCGCGACGGGCCAGCGGGCCGGGTGCGGGACCGCGGCCGCCCCCCTCTCCCCCGCGGGCTGCGTAACAATTCCAGATTTGGGTCAGTCACAAAAGCGGTCGTCCGTGTGTCCAAACCGGTGGGCCATTCGAGCCGGTCACCCGAGAGCGGTCCTTCTCGCTCTGCTCCGCGCCGCCGAACCCGGGCCGACGCTCTCGACGACTCGCGGCTCCGAGCGCCGGGCTCGGGGCTCGAGGCTCGGGGCCCGGGGCTCGGGGCTCGGGCGCGGGGCTCGGGGCGCGGGGCTCGGGTCCCGGGGCTCGGGGCTCGGGGCGCGGGGCCCTCTCGAGGCGCGCAGACCCCGGGCGCCGCTCCCGGCCGCCCTCGCGGCGGGGAGTGCCGGCGCGCGACCTTATGAGATCACAGCTCGTCATCGCCGCCGCGGTCCACTTGCAGGCTCCGAGAGCCACGCCACAGCCACGAGAGCGACCTTGATTTCACATTTTAAAAGTATTCGAATTCGAATACGTGTCACGATAACGACCGGCAGGCTCGGCGAGATAACCTGAAACCCGAAAGTCTCAGTGCTGCGTGCGGTGCGTGCGGCGCGCGGTGCCGGACGCGCGTCGTGCCGCTGGCCCGGCCGTTTCATCAGAAGCGTTGTCAAAACGCCGCGCTCGAAAAGTCTCAAAAACGAAACCGGTTCGAGCGAAGGATAAATCGCGCGTTGTGCATATTTCACCGTCCGTTTCCGATCCGCCGCGGCCCGCCGCCGGTCACCTCTGCGCGCTAACCGGATCCGTCCGGATCGAGCCTCGGTCGGAACAGAATGCGTCGCGCGGCGTCAGCTTTGAAGTGGAGTACCCTGCAATGCGCGAGCCTCGGCGAAATCAACTCAGCTTCTCGACCGAGTCCTATCCGATAAGTCAGTCGCCGCTATTGCTTACGCACCGACCAGGGTGGGGCTGACCGCGGGGAGTCCTGGCACGCCCGCTGAGGAGGAAAACTCCGCCAGATATCGGCATTGCCTCACGCGCCCGCGAGCCTGCCGCGGTGTTGTCATCGCGTTCTAATGATCTCTTTTTTCTACACAATATTATATTTAAAACTTTACGATTTACAACTAGGTAGGTAGATCATAACTCGAAATTCATATATTACATTGTGGCTACTTCTATTTTTGCTAGATACAAAACTCTAGTCGTCTGGAGAAATTAATCAGTCAATTTTGATAGGTAGGTGAACATAGATACTGCCATCACATAAATCCGTTTCATATCTGAAAGTTTGGGCATGTTATTTTTTATATTATTTTCAAGGTACACGAGTATTATATATACGTACGACTTCTCGTAACAACGTCCACAGGTAAGAATTACGATAACAGCCCGTGTATCATTTCAGCTCCTCGCTCGGCCGGGCACGACGTCCTACCTGCCGGCCAAATAAAACTCGATCGACACTGTAATACTGCCGACCGCATGATGTAGGTAGACCATTATATTCGGCAATGAGCACTGCGGGTTTCGGGTAAAATGACATGACATTTTTGGAATTCGTATGCCGACGAGCACAAGTGACAGCCTCTCCTCACACGGCGTGCCAATTGATCGATTAAAACTCATGGCTGATTCATCGCGCGGTAGTTTTAAATAATCGGTTTTATAAAGTAAGATTCAAATTTCATGTTAACTGAAGTCTAGTCAATAACATCTTCATCTTAAAATGATTCAATATAGGCAGTGAATCAAAAATCGTTATAAAATTGATCTACACGTGTCAACCATTTTTCGGATGACATACCACGTAATGAAGTAGGCCTAAGGTTTGTCGTGTTGTATTTTGCATTTTAATGAGCTGTAAGGATGTACATAATAAAAAAAACTATTTTTGAACAATCGATTTATTCTAATATTTGGATGAGATATTTTAGTTGGTTTAATTAAAGAATAATTCTACCAAAAATAAATGTACTTTTATGTGATGAACGATTATATATAGACAGTGAATGCACAATGAATTGTTTGAATTGATAACATGCCACGCGAAAAATGGTGAACTGAATCTCAGTTGAAAAAAAATAGATAAGCATAATCGAATATGCGCAGTTGAAAATATATACATGTTTTGAAATTAATCATTGCAGCTACAACCCATAAGTTAAAACTTGATTGGATATTTAATGATTTGTTTGTGGTAGGTGAACAAAGCATCGATTATGTGTAAAAACATTACTTTTATAAAAAAAAATATTATGTTGCAAATAATATGATGAATTGATTATTTTCATCCATTAATCGCACACAGTCAGTTATTGATTCGATTATTTTCAAGACTCTTCCGAACTAAGCCAGCTGATTAACTAAATCGAGCGATTGCGTCCATCGAGCAACGTTACTGTAACAAGATCCAAGGATAATCGGCGAGCGAGCGAGGAGATCACCCCCGGGCCGAGGATGCGCGGCTCTTGCCTCAGGTCGCTTTCTTCACAGCCTGAATGCTAAGCCAGCTCCGTGCAATAAAGGCGACATCGCGCGTTGCCCAACACTGGCCTTCCATAATCGGTTGTCTCCGTTTTGGCCAATGCAAAAATTGGTTAATTTTAACGACGATTCATTTTTGGAAGCGTCTATTGGGAAACCTCCGAGCGAGCCGCAAAATCCACCCGGCGCAAGTACGCCCGGCGGGATTGCGACAAGATATTAACATACGTATAGTTTGGCGATTTTTGCACAATATTATTACAACTGTGATGTCACACCGTGGAGATGCATGCTATGAGGCTTTAATCCGCGTCCATAGGGATAGCCTTCGCCGTTTTACCATTCGGCCATCAAGCTACCTCACTGCAAACAGCAACCGTATAGGTTCATATACACATTCAAGCACCAGGAGAGATATCTCATTAAAATCATCAATCAAACAGGTAATCAAGATTGTACGAATGTTATTATACTTTCAGTAGCAGTACTTAGAAGTAGCAGGCAAGGAAGCGTTCGAAGGTGGTTGCGGCCATATTCACAGTGATGTCTCCGATATTGATACGAAAATAGGTCGTGAAAAAAAAATGTCTGAATAAACGTATTGCTACACACGGATTTGAAGCGTGAACCCCGCAGTTGGCAGGCAAGCGAGGGCTGCAGCACGAAGCGGTCGTCAACCGGTAATCACAATCAAACGGTACAGATCTATCTTCGCAGATCTATCGGGCGATGGCACTCGCAGCTCATACAAAGTCCGCGGCCGCGGAGTGTCGCGGGGGGCGCGCCGACAATGGCCGCTTTTCATGTGTTTACTGTTACCCGGCGAGCATTTACGACGGGACGTTTCGAATGTTATTTTTTTATGTCCGCTCGTAAACTTTCCAACCGGCCGATGGCGGGTCGAAAAGAAAGCGTCAGAGTCGAGGAGTCCTCCCGCCGCCCTGCTCTCCCCGCGCGGTACCGTTGGGATGTCTGCCCAGACAAATTGAAAAACCAAATCACTTTGCCGTATCCCTTACACCGGAGACTCCCCAGCCTTTTCAGTCGCTCGCTATAATTGTCTGAGGTGCCTTTTATTCTACCAGCTAACTGCAAGAACCTGCTGCCGACTACTACATTTTCAAAACATATGATTGTGTACATACAAAACCATGACACGAAAACTCTTTCTGATAATCGGTTTATACAATATCAAACAGCTGAATCGTGGCCGTCAACAGTGGTCGTGTTTGTATGGGTATATAATGATATTATCTCATTTATGAAATGCAAAAGGTATTATATTATATGTATCCCTGTGGCCCAAAATCATTTGCAATCGCCTCCTAGAGCACTTCTACCCTTCGTCAACCCCAGACAACTTCAACCGTCCACTAAGCCCTGCTTTGCGAAATCAACGTAAACTACGGTTCTGTGACGTCATTGCGCGCATAAACACTAATAAAACCATAAAATAAAATGCAGGATATAACGAAACTGATGTCAATAATCCACGATTAACGTAAACCTGGTTTAGCAAATGTCTGCATAACGTGCTAAGAATCCGGTGCTTTACGACAAGTGCGAAAGAGACGCAAAGCTAGTTTTATTATCGACATGATGTTGTAAATATCTCACAAAAAGAATCAATATGTGTCTGTTTATTCGTTAGAGGTTTGCAATGAATTTTAAATTGGAGTGTGTAAATAAAAACCTTATATATTCTCGTTAATATATAAATATCCTTCTAGTGTCACTTTTGATTATAAAATACTAATATTTTACCGACCAACCGAGTTTCGACCAGAAAGGTGTTACAAAGTATATAAAGTAAGAAATACATAAGAGAAATAAACATTGTCCAATACAGATAAACACAACAAGACCGGTGAAGTAACAAAACGGACGCTGCCGATTTACTTCTAACCGCTACGAAGCGCTTACTTACTTGATATGACCTAATAGAGTAATATAATTGTCTGAGCTTGTGTAAGCGATAGACACTGGTTTTTAAAGATTTAGATAAAGTCGTTAAAATATAAATACTAAAAATAGTCAACTTGCGTGTATTTTTATAAAACAGATATTTATATCATAAATTATTAAAAACATCTTATATTTATCAGTATGATTTTAAAATTAATACCAAATGCACAACAGCACTTTATCTTATACTTAATGTATACAATTTACAATTCAATCACATATAAATATATTTTATACACGGCGAATCTTTCAAGTGAAATTTTCAAGATAACAGAATATCGCACAAGAAATTACAAAAAAATGATGACATCTTGCACAAAAAAAATCATTTTTATTAAACGCAAATATTATAATACAAATCTAAATGTAAGCGGTACTTTACGATCTCCCTGTGGTTGTTGTTATCAATTCGCCTCCATATAAAAAATGAATAGGTTTTTCTTGTATATTATGTGGCTTACTTGGCATATGAATGTGTATTTACAAACCTAGATTTATTTTTTTTATTTAGACATACAACGGTTTAACCAATTATGGTATGCTTTGACAATGGTATATATTCAAAATAAATATTGGACAAAAAAATAACTGACAAGTAGACACGAGCATAGTTCTCAATGTAAACGATGCTGAGCACACCAATATACAGATTTTTCAGAATTAAAAAATCACTAGCGAACAAAAAATGTAAATTATTGTTGATCGAAAAAAGGTCTGGGGAAGTTTTGATAATTTTTTAAGCAGTACCGTTTTTTGCCATAATTGAAATAACTGGACTAAAACAATATTTAAGTCAGGTGTCTGCACATTGTAAAAAAAAATTCGCGTATGAGATAGTAATGGCACAGACTGTCGTCGTATTGCAACTCATCTGAAATCCTTCAAATTACCCAAAACAAAAATAAAATTCAAATATACGATATGGATACGTGTTGAGGTCTGATGTGACTGCAGCAGAGGACCTATTCGTATCCTACAATTAAAAGTTACAGGTATGAAATCGCGTCGTATCTTATTTGATACCCTGCCTACAGCATCCCATCAAAGATACTATATGATAAGTAAAGCACCTTCATAAGTTTCCGAATCGCATGCAGCATGCCAAAAAGAGTCAAAGGTAAGATATGCCGCCTCGTATATTATTTGATATTCTGCAGCGACGTACAGCGTTTCATACTCAAAGTCGAGATGCGATATGGATAAAGCACATGCCGTAACCGATCCTCTTCCGAATCGCATCATGTCTCGTATGTGCAGCGTGCCAAAAAAATTACAACTTAGATATGTCGCCTCAATCATGTTTGATATGATATGTACAGCATCTTATGCTCAAAGTCGAAGATACGACACGGAAACTTGTCGAGGTCTGGACGCGGCGTCAGTGGGCGCGGGCCTCGTGGTGCTCGGACCCGCGGGCCTTCCCGTTACGGCGCGAGCGGGTCAAGCACCGTAGAGATCGAAAGTGAACGGCGAGCCCCCGGGCCCGCGACTCAGGGACCCACAACAGGGGGGTGCAGCCAACCCTCAATTATATTATTTCATTATTAATTACATTACCACACACCCCTGGCACAGTGGAAATGCTTACATCTATCACACCGTGCAGGGTCTCAATATCCCGTGGTGGGTTCACATTTGTGTGAAATACTTTAGAGTTCTGACTGAAATGGGTAACATACAAAATATAACATCTGCATAATCAGAGATCAAAATGTGATAAAAAATGGAATCGGTCGTTATCCACATACATTGTAGATACATACGCGTACATGTACTGCAGGTTTTCAGATATCGTAAGGTCATATTATTAAAATACGACTTACGTAAGTACGAGGTCCACCACGCGTCCCGGCGCCCTGGGACGATGTCACGTGGCTTGAAAATCTTCAGACCCCGATTCAAAGTTGTCTGAACGCGGACCCGGCGCTGCAGCCTGCGAAGTGTTGGGAATCTATGAATGAATCAGATGCCGAGGTGAACGACCTCGGCTTACCGAAGAGGTATGTGATTTCCATACAACTGACAGCTCTGATTAGACCGGGGAACGCGCGGAGGCGCGGCGATCAGGTGTCGCACTCTCAAGGTGTAAATTATAATCATTAAATACCCTTCTATACTAGATTTCACCGTGATATACGACGTTCTGCAGAGGCAATAGAGGTCAGTGAGTAGGAAGGAAGGTAACAATAATATATTGATAGTTTAGTCTATTACAGCACGCGAGGGGTACACAATTATTTTATTTACGAGTAAAGCAAATAAGCATGAGTCTTATATAAATATTTTTCAAACTTCTTTCAAAACATACACTATTTAATTGATATTAATCGTCTTGAGTGAATAATTTATATTGATAAGAGTCATAAAATATTTAACAAGTAAAACCTTACTTAGATACATAAAATATGTAATTTATTAAAATCATTAAAAAAAACTGTTAATGAAATATATTTAAGCATAAAAAAACTATGGAAATGATCCAAAAGCACCATTGAAAGCAAGCACCTTTAAATAAAAACTTCTATGTTTTTATAACCTCAAATTGAATTTTTTTTATATAAAATTATATTTTGATCTTTAAGAGTTCATCTTAGTATTCGTATTTGTTGTTGGTACAATAATTATGAATAATTTAGAGAACGACTTTTTTTTTCGTTAATACGTTTATTTCGAAATAAAATACCGAATTTATTGATAATCATGTTTATATATTATATTCTAACTATATTTCCGCCATGATAGGCGACGTTAAGTCTCAGAGGTCATTGATTTCTCTTTGCGTTATTTTTTCGTTCATTTTGACGTTTTAAAAATACACTGAAATATACCAAATATTTCGGTATTACGGAAACGACATCAACGTCAAAATTATTAAACAGCATTAATATCAATTGAAAATGGGAACTATTCAATAAATTAATATTAAAATGTACACAATCTCGTACTTGTTAGTAAATTCAAGAATCCCATATATATTTATTTTCAAAAAAGGATTTTCTTCGTTATTAGAAACACGGAGGATCCATTGAACCAAACTGCGATGGTTTTAGTAAGAGCTTGCGAACTGTTCATCAATATTTATGCGATTTCAAACATTGAAAGATTAAAGTTGAGCTCGCCAGTAATGCGTGAACTCCTCGTCAAAATAAATACGTAAATATTGGTCCAAAGTCCTGAAGATGTGCAGCCGCCACGTGCACAAATCATTGACAGTAAAAAATCACCATAATCACACACGAGCTCAATTCCAGAAATCTAAAAAGAAGACATGTCGATAGGTCGAAGGGTTGATGACTTAGGTCGGTGGTTGATGAAAGATTGAGTTGTAAATATTATTTGTAAGTTTGTATAGTATTAAACACGTCGTAGTCATTTTTCACTTTGTGATTTCGTAGAAGCATAAGATCTGACCGTGACAAAAATTATTTAAGAATACTTTTACGAATGACTTTGCATAATTTATTGATAAATATAGTTTTGTGATCAAAGTCTTGAGAGATCTCGGTCGTTGTTTGCGTGGTTTTTAGTTAAATCTCGAGGCGTCACGTGTCCCGGTGCGGCGGTGCAAGCGCGGTGCTCCTAGTCGTTCCGATCAATTATTCCGCAGATAAGACTGGCCATCCCACGAATGCTAACTTCAATAAATATGATATCATATTGCAGATGCGATGACGTAAATGCGAAGGAGATAAAGTCCCGGGAAATAGTGATAAATACTTCATGCGGAGTTCGTTACGACTGCACTCGTAAGTCGACGAAACGTTTTTATACTATTAGGTTCCATGACCGCTGACTTGCGATGGAAACACCGACTACTTATCTATGCTGTTGCGTAATTATTTAATTTAAAAAAAACTAAACGAGATGCATGCTAGAATGCTAATCACCGAGTAGAATCATTGTGGACTTACGATGTTTAGATGTTTAGTAGCAGATTCGGCAATTGTTCATGTGGCACTCACGACAATCCCTGAATATCGCTCTGGATTACAGTACTAGCCGGCGCACTCGATATGTCACAAGTAAAGAAAGATGGCCAGTCGCCAATAACCTCACAATTAAACTCTATGCACCTAGCCACTTTGCACATTAACAAATATTAATAAATAAGAATGAAACAGTCGTTTTGTAACAAATCAGTCATTGACGCGGGGAATGAGCGACCGAGCCGCGGACGACAATGCGATTATTGACGAATGTTTTTTTTGTTCCAATTACGGCAATTCTCATTCCAGGTGATGTTGCCACGCTACAAATTACCCGATGAGAGAAATTAATTTCATAAAAAAAAAAATCAAAAATTCGTTTTTGTGATGACGAAACATTTGCTTTTAATTATGTACAAAATCAATGCGATACTTTGCTAATGTATTTGCTATTTGCTAACGTTTCTTTGTGTATATGTTTAAGTAGCCCGCATCTTATGCGCAGTGTGAATGAAACCGAGTTTCCCAATGGAAAAAAAAAAAAAAAAAAAAAAATACACATTTGATATTCGACGTGTCGTAAGCTGTAACGCCGCGCGTTCCGTTGTTTTATCTCGCGTCGAATACAGTTGTGGGCTAGTCGCGATCGCCCGGGGGCTGGGGGAGTCCCCGGGGGTGCGGGAAAAGGGAAATCCCCGGGGCCGCGGGTCCCGCGCCGGCCGGCCGGCGGTCGTCGACCCGGCCGGCCGTGGGCGAGCCGGGCGCTTTTTCGACGGCCGTTTTTTCGCCGCGCGACATTTGCAAACTGCAGCAGCTTTCTCGAGATGCACCGAAAGAGGTCATTCACCCCGCGCCGGCGAGCGGTTTGTTGACGTTTGCGCTCCGAGGGCGTCCCCGGCGCCGAGACGCCGCAAAGCAGAATCCGATAGCCGCCGCCACAGCAACCTCGATTCCATCGATGCGGGCCCTCTTTCATATCTCCTTTGTTCCTCCGCAAGAAGTGTGACCTCTCGGAGTAATCGAGGAACGCACCAGCAGACATAAACACTCGCGTGTCCGTTTATTCTGGTACAAGCATACTTTTGCTGGGTGTGACATTGCAGCGGATCTATGCCAGATTGGCTCATCGGGCAGGTGAACGACCACTTTGGAGATAATGATATTTACTAAACATTCTGATTTTGTCATTGAAATAAATTGTATGTTATTCAACAAATATATACACCGCGCTTGTTAATATATGCTTGAAATAACTTAAATAAAATTAATTAAATGAAAACAATACATTTATATTATTGATTAAGTACGATTTTGTCTATACAGGTTTTATTGATTGATAATGATTAAGTACATTTTTTCAAATATTGAAAACTGATTAAAAAAACTCTCAACAAATCACGATGATATTTTTCTGAGAGTTTCTTTGGTCAATTCTCAATGTTTTAAAAAATGTACTTAATCATTATCAATACATATATGGTCGGTCCATAACCCATCCTAAATAGTTATTTTAATATTTTGAATTATTAACAAATCCCGGTATTTATTATTATGACTTTGAACGAGCATGTTGATGAACTGCATCTGGAACAAATATTAATCATCTGCCAGAATCAATCGCAAGACAACTCAATAATGGCAAATTGTTGACGTTAACTCGTTTATTTATAATTTGTGATTTAGAATGTTTAAGAAAATCGAGTGCTCCTTGTATATTTATTATCATATGTTCTGGAACATGTGATTATAAGTAACGAGGTGCTCACAAATTGCGAATAAATTCGGGTATATTTAAAAACTTTGCAAGTATGCAACTTCATCTTTAAATTCATATTTTTTTACAAAAGTTACATTTACTTTGAAACTACGTTTATGTTTAGTTTTTGCTTGACAAAACTATATTCGATGTACTTCCATGGCGTATTTTTAAGTAACTGCTTGTAGAGAAGCAAATATCTCTACTTTTTTCATTCCAAGCACGTATGTAATGTCTGATCTGATTACAAAATAATAAAATAAACATTGAGCACGTGTAGCAAATAAAACATGATTTATAAATTATAAATATCTTATTTTTCTTATTTATATAAGTAGACATCTGTTTACAAACCTTTGAGAGTATGATTTCAATTATTTTACTGATGTTTATTTGATTTTAGATATGGCAAAGAATTTTGCATCAAAACATTCAAATTTATTAATTTGTGGCTGGGAAAAATAGTTCAAATTTGCGCACCAAACAACAACACCATAGAAATAGAAATACTTTTGTGAAATTCTTTAAACCATACTGATACAATGTTATCACGAGAACAAAAAAATTACTATAAAATTTGTAGGTATGTTAATTATATATGAAAAATGATTACAATTTTAATATGTTGCTAGATATTTTATTTTATATGTATTATAAACAGCACGTAAATCATTTTCTAAAATTATTTAAAGCGCATTAAACATTCACTTTTTACTAATACGAATTTTAAATATTAATATAAATATTCGCCTAAAATAAAATATGAAGACGGTGCATGCGTGTTGTTAAATTTCAAACTCTTTTATATTGATAATAAACGGTAACAATACTTCAAGCATTCGACGTCACGAATGTTATCTACCCATGAAGCACGCGCGAATGTGCTAATTTGACGAGGCAATGTGTGCACAACTATGCACCTTTTATTGAATTGAAGATAATGGGCACTCAGTGGACATAATATGCATGCTTGTGCGCATTGTTTAAAATCATATTTTGAATACAAATGATCCGTTGCCCGAGATGTCTGCAATTGTGCATATAAATGCTTTCTACCCGAGCAAGCATACACTATCAAGGCATTGTTGAAAGATAAAACAGGGAGTGTTTTTTTTCAGTCCACAATTAGTGTAACTAGTGATCGCTAGATGTCATTAAAGCGGAAAATTATAAATATTAATTTTAAATATAAGCATTGTTACATTAATGCCAAGTAATCTTGTCCTTGGTTATTTATTTATTAAACTTATTCTTCAATTCATGCCTTTTTTTTTATCATATTTTTCCTTACACAAACTCAATAACGTACGATACCTCCTAGGCCACTTCTTGTAAGCATAACCAATGTCACAATGGAAGCATAGCCCTAAGAACTAATGTAAATTTATTGAAATATTTTTTTTTTATTACATATGTTTTTCTACGCAACGAAAATAGAGAAATCCATGTACGCTACCGCCTAAGCCACATCGTGTAAGCCCCACAACCTGCCCACAGGAACAGGGGATGACCACATATGAATAATTATTTTATGAATTAAAATTGAAGCTTTACAATATAACCAATAAATTTTGTAGTATTAAAATTCAACTAACTACTTTTTTAAACTTTGAAAATGCCCACCAAAGGCGAAATATGAATGTAAACATAAACATTTATTATATTTTTGATAAACTGCGCAATTATTTTATACGTACGATGGATGTTTATAGGTTTTGGAATGGTAAAACTTATGTATATCTTTCACGTTTTTCATGAATTTATGCACGATTCGACAACGCAAGTAACTTTTTTTTTCGAGATTTTTTCAACATAGCTTATATTGATGATAAACTTTTTACAATTCATATCATAATAATAATTAAAAAAAAACTACTCGTGACATAATTACATTTTCTCGAAATAACGTCTTACACAACCCGTTACGTTTTTTTGAATGTGCCCATTTCAAAAGATTTTGGCTATCAAATAAATATATATTTGATAGTAACTATCAATCGATATTCGCATCAAAAATTAGTAGGTAAGTATACTAATATAACCTTCTTATTATAATAAATCTTGATTCCTATTTATTTAGTTTTTTCACCATATCTCATTAATCGACAGTTTTATTTTTCACGTGAGTGAATTTTTTTTATGCGCGATACATTAAGCGCATAAAAGAAATTATTGTTGTTTTGGCATTAAATATGGGTTACTACGTACTTAACTCGGTATAATAAAACTAATATATTAAAGTCGATTAATGTGGCGACCGAGTCAACTGAGGTTCTTTCAGCGTTTCGGTGGCGGAATAAGTGATATAGTACAGACCCGAATGCGGAATTTTCTAATCTTCTAGTTTATACACAAAACAGTATCGACAAAACAATACGTATTTAGACTTTCAAAGTTCTCCCCTTATTGCCCACACCAATTTCATTTGGCGAAACGTTCGTTACGCGATTCCAGGGCCGGCCTGCGTACTTATTAACATATCACAAATGTCACCTTAATTTATAGTCCATAAAAGAACTCACGCCACGAGTCTCGCGTCATTTTATCGCCTGGACGATTTCAAGGGACACTGGAGAAAAACTTGGGTACGCCCACCGGAAAATAAACTTTGAAGCGGTTTCAATTTAATCATACTCAAAATAAAATAAAGTTTTCAGGAGGGTCCCCGAAGCGACAGCTTGAAGTATTACGTAAAGTTGGAGCCCGCTGGAAGTTTTCCGATATTTCAGCGAGCTCGTGATTTCGGCTTTTACGAGTCACGCCGTGCCGCCCGGGCAGGTGTAGTAAGTATCGAATTGCGTGAGCTCCGAGCCTCCTCATCAGCTCGTCACGCCGCACCAGCTGGCTACTGGTGCTCAGCACACCCTGCCGCAGAGTGGATTCTCCGTTGGTTCAATTCGATACGCGTTTCGACCATTTTTGTAATTATATTTCCCGGTTGCGCCCGTCGATTTGTTAGCCTTGGCTCTTTGAAACTGAAAAGTAGGTACCATCGCCAGCAAGCGGCAAACAATATGGGCATAATAAATTAGCTCGGCTCTCCAATTGGATGATGCTCTGATGAATATTTAATTTATGAATGTTGTTAGTGGCATTAGTTTCCTCATTAGTTATGGTTAGGGTATGATTGATTTATGCTCCGAAGTTTTATTGAGACAGCGCGTAGTACAGACACAACATAAAGAACTAGCTGTTAATGGAAGAAATCGAGGCAGCAGAAGGGTGTGCTTCAGAACTTCCGACGATCGTAAAAAGTATAAGGTCTTTTTGAATATATTTTTCGAAACAGAAAATAAAGCAAATACTGCAGCTGAGAAAGAAATAAAGAAAGATAGGAGGAAACTAACGGGCATGCGGAATTGACGCTAGCGGCTGGATGTCGGAAGTGCGACCGTCTCGAGATAAATAATATGTGTTTAGTAAAATGGTCACAATGCATTCGAAACAGTTTTATTAGAAGTATGCAATTTTTTTTGGATTTTCTACAATAAATAACGCTAAGCTGCCGGTACACAAAGTAAAAAAATAAATAAATAGGCAAGGGTCACAAATGACATTGATCATAATAATGCAATAGGAGGGCATCGTTTGTAAAAAAAAAAATTTTGCGGGGTGACCGAGGTGGAGCGATGGCGACTTCGGAACAGTCTGGCATCGTCTGGAAGGAGGACGAGCCGATGCCGTCCATGCTCAAGGAACAGCGAGCTCGGGACGGAGTCTTCTCCTTTGCCGAGAAGACCACGACCCGAAGGGAAGAGCTCGAGAGGCAACGCAAGCTAGGCCCCAGAGCTCCAACCTGAGGGAAGCCCACGGAAACGACAAGAACGGCGCTGGAGAGGATCGAGAGCTGAAGAGCACGAGACACCGTTTTCATGTTTTCCAGCTTTCATGTTTTTTAGCGCATCACTCTATGGAGACCCTGTCTCCATAGATAGTCAGGGATGAATATCAGAGACGATTAAAAGGGAGAGGAGGCAGACTGGGGTACAGCGAAAAGTGCGCTTCCTGAGATACCCTCCCTCACGAATGAATGAATTGTGAATGATAGAGTTATTTATTTATACAAATTAAAGACCAGCTGTCGGCACCCGGAAGTAGTACTACAGCGCTGCCCGGGACCGATAGCATAATAATTTTTTTTTTTTTAAAAGGGTATCATGCATTAAAAAAATCTTCAACGAGTCAAAGTTCTTTGGACACAAAGTACCCAAGTGAATAAATGCACGGGAAAAATAGGCAGGGGTTCGTGGGGTCAAATTTGATCTGGAAAATAATCTTGTCGCTTGAAGGTTAATTCCTGAATTTTCTGAAGAAATGAAAAATGTTGATGTGCTGCGGGAGCTCCTCGTCAGGTGCACCGGCAGCTGCGCGGGGGGGGCGGGGCGGCGGGGGAGGCAGGGGGGGGGGGCGGGCCGGAGCCGCGACTGCTGCAGCAATCGTTACGCCGGGCGTGCGCAGCGCGGGGGGCAGCTGCGCGCGCCCGCTAGCGGTAGGTTGACGGCAAGTTCGCTCGCGGCGACGTTTACCTCCTCAAAAATGGTAAGAAACTCGACATCCCTTCCGACAACGGGCGCAAGTAACTCGAAACGACCCGGGCCTCCTGACTATCGGAGATTCCCCGCGGATCAGCCGGGGATTCCCCGGGGAAGGCGATGACTCGGCCGCGGGGCCCGGCGGCCAAACGTCAACGAGCTTGCCGCCGCGGCCGCCGGGCGCCGCGCTCCTCGCGGGGACTCGCCGTGTTTTGTTTACTCTCGCCGCTCGAGATCGGGGGATTAATCGCGGGATTGATCGCTCGTCTCCTCTTTCAGGTGATGGATATCTGCGCCGTCAACAACAACGACCCGCCGAGAAGCGGCATTTCGATCTCCAACGCCCAGGACGAGGAATGCTTCTCCCACTCGCTCGTTCTGCTGAAGGGCCACGTCTCGCGGAGGAACGGAAACGAGGACGACAAAATCTACTCGACGGTGACGCACAACGGAGACGAGCACGCCGCCGTCTGGGACGTCGTCAACGGCGAGTTTAAGTGCATCCTCGACCTGAGGAGAGGGAGGAACCTGATCACGCTGAGGTACGACGACAGCGCTCGCACTCTGGTGTTCGAGTACGCTCCGAGGAAGACCAATCTCAGGGTGACTCCGGTCTACATCGTGTGCCAGGGTCACGATGGCAACTTTCAGAGCCCCCGGGGGATGGACAGCTCCGTCGAGAGCGCCTGCTCGCGCATCGCCATCGGGGCCCGCCTCATCCAGTGCGTCATGGCGGAGAAGCTCTTCGAGCTGGGCCTGGGGAGGAAGACCTTCCAGCTGGAGCGCGACGTCAATCCCAAGAGACCGGAGTGCATCGTGTTCAGGAGCAACCTGAACGTCAACAGAGCCAGGAAGATGAAGGAGAGCGAGCTGTGGTGCCACTTCGGAAGGGAGCTGATGCTCTCGGATCTCGGCAACAACGAGCGGAAGTTCATGGCGTTCATATCGTGCACCAGGTTCAAGGGCATGGACAATATCGACAAAGTCCTCACCCACGAGGAGATCGTCTCCATGACGGAGGGCCACGCCGCGCTGGGTGGCGGGGGTCTGGCGGTGTTCGGCTCGGCGTGCCTGTACACCTGGCCGACCCGCGTGGAGGAGATCGTCCCCAAGTTCGCCGACGCCACCGTCGTCGACGCCAAGAGGTTCATGGACGACAGCTGCTACCGCGGGACCGTCGGGGGTTGCTTCGCGACCACGCTGGGTTCGGTCTGCCACGAGCTGGGCCACACCTTCGACTTGGGCCACACCAAGGACGGAATAATGGGTCGAGGCTTCGATCACGTGGACCGGGTCTTCACGGTCGGAGACCGGAGAGGGCCATTCTACAAGGATGCCAATCTGAATTTCAACGGAAAACCGACGCAGCACACCACGGTGTCGTTCACGAGAAACATCAACGTGACCATGAACATCGGAGAGCCCCCGAGGTCTCTGGGGCCTCGGAGTAAAACGACTCTCGGAAATTTCGCCTCCTTCAACATCGACAACTCGAGGCGCGGGCCGAACATAACTCCGATAACTAGGCCTCCCTTCCACTCGAATATGAACAAGAGCTTCGAGTCGAAGAGAAATTCCATAATCAGGACCAGCAACGACTACACCTACTGGACCAAGAGCTGCGGAGTATTTTTGAGCTATCACCGATGGTTCAACAACGAGTACGGGAGGGAAAGGGAAGCCATCACTCGATACCTCAAATTCGACAAGAATAAGATGATGATACTGTCGACGGCCGGGATTCGGGTGGTGGAGGTCCGGGAAGAGTCCACGGGGATGGTCATAGACTCGTACGAGTTCACCGAAGCTCCCGAGAAAAGATTTCTAGTTCCGTTCACTTCGGCCGCCAAAAACAAGCTTCTCGTCATCGTGGTCGAGGACGACCTGGGCAACGTTCTCAAGCAGCTATTCTCCTACTAAACAGTACCTATAAAATATCGCTTATCGTTATCTTAAGACCCCCACACCGTAATATTATTAAGAGCGATCGACAATAAGCGCCGTACAATTAGATGCTAGAGCTTGTATAATCGATAACAATAAGTGTGTAAGACCCGGGACGCGAGTGTCACGTAGTTGCTTAGCTTCTCATCCCATCCACCCAGCCACCAGCCACCGGCCACCGGCCACCAGTCACCGGCCACCCGCCACCCAGCCTAGCCTCACCTGCCCGGCCGCGGCCACGTGTGCGGCGTGACGTCACTCTGACGTCAGCGGAGACTCTGCTGTTGACGCCGCCGGCTGTCATCTGTCAGAAGTGCGGTCGCGACTATGCGAGAATGTCGCATCCCCCCGACTGTGATAAAGTCAAAGTGAAGAGTGATAATCATTTCAATACCACCCAAAAACCTTTCCCGCCGCTGGTGGATGGAAAAATCTGTACAGCAGCTTTTATTGATGCAGCCAGAGGCGTCGTGACCATAGTCGGTGAGTGCTCCTGTTTGCCTACTCGAATCTATGTAAAACGCGATGTGTTCTGCGTCGTATTGATTTTTCAACGAGTTTTCTATATATTTACAATCTAAATCATTTTGAATATTATTTCAGAAAAACTTGGAAGTTTTATATCCCCAGTCAAAAGTGATATGAATGGAAATATAGAGGTAAATCATTTATATACTTTTGTAGGAATATGCTTATGCCCAACTTATAAAGCTCTCAGTAACTTCAGAATATATCACTACGGGTGACCTGTTTTTTTAAATTATAGGCGGCGGTCAACTAACATTGAATAAAAGTAGTAAATTGAAGCTGAAAATACGTTTAAATTTAAAGTAAACATAGATAATTCTGATACTTATTAAATGTCAAGTTATTTTAATAAAAGAAAATAAATGACGTGGGATGGACGGGCCATGAATAGTAGACCGCGGCTGACACGTCGCCACCTCTGGTTTATATAATATAAGAAACCAAGCATTATTAGACATATGTATTGTTCTGTGCTTCATAAATATAACTTATGCAATTTATATTTATTAAGAAATAGTTTTGAGACGTTGAGTTACAACATTTTTAACTTCTCGTTCAGATATTTGGATGCAAAGCTTCTTCAGTGATATTTAATCTCATAAATAATAAAATGATATTGATATAATTTATCCTATAAATCTAAAATAAACCGAGATGAATTTATTGGGTGTATTGACACAGGTGTGGAACTTTGTCTCCACACCTGTTAAAGAAACACCAGTTTTATTCATTTGGTGTGAAAGTTGAAAACATAATTTATTCAATACCTAAAATTTTCACGGATGTTATATAATAATTTGTAATCAGTATCACTTCACCAAATAAATGTTGTGTAAAGTAATCTAGCCTCTACTTTTTAATGTTTATATTTTTGGATAATTTGAAACTGTTTTTTTTTTTTTTTAATCTAAATGAACAATTCATTAAAGAAATGAGATCACACAAGAGAAAATAGATCAAGGCTTAAAATTGTTTATAGCATCATTGTGCAACGTAAAAAAACTACATCTTAAATATTTATGTTTAAATTATATTCGTGAAGTTAATAAACCATCAAAATATTTCCTATGTTATATATCTTTGAATTCAAAATTTTCTACAGTAATTTATCAATTATGAATATTATCATCACACCTTATTTGTCGAGTTTACTCATAGAAGATAAGTCAAATTTTATCTGTGTTACATCGGATGTGATGATTAAAGGATGTAATATGTCGTAACTATGAAGGGTTTTTCCACTAATAATATGTATCTTTGTTTGATAGAAAATATGGACTCGCTATCGATCAGACCCAATCAAGAATAAAACTATACATGAATTGGTTCTGTCGGAGCAGGAGGAGGGATGTAATTTGGCTACCGATGGACTTCTGTGGTTTAATAGGTAAATCATTTAGAATTTTTTTGAGTTGATCCATTTTCTTGGGTGTTGTGCTGTTTGGCGTAAAAATTAATCAATATATATTACTCGCTTCTGGGTACTAGCTCGATGCACCTCGGAGTGGTGTAGGAGGAAAGGAGACACAAACAAAATCCCCAAAGGATAGTCCCAGTACGGGGACTGAAACGCCAGAGAAATATATACCCCAAGCTACACAACATTCAAGAAGTATTAATTTTCTTTTGTAAATTTTGAATTTATTCAGCTTTAAATAGTATAATAGGATTGTAAGCAGATAAAGAGCTTATTTGCAATGGAATCTCTGTCAAGCCCGTTGTACTAAATTGGGACCTGTATTTTGATCTTTTTACACAATTGTAAAGATCATTCTGCATCCACCTGTCTCCTATGTGAGACTTGTCTCAATGAATGAGACTTCTAGCCTTCTCCATAAACCGAATTCATTAAGAAATTTGCTAGAAGTCTACGGTCATCATTAATCAAATGAGCCACGATTGTGTTCGATGTGTTTACTGGATTTTATTTGATGGCCAGTTGGGATATGAAGGAACTTCAGAAAAACTAACATGAAGTTTTTTTTTGAGGTTTCTTGTTTTCTTTTTCAAATATTAAATAATGTTTTTATTTTTTACAGAGCTCTGCATTTTATCGAGTGTTTCTTGGAGCAGCTTTTCTCATCAAATGATGGCAGTAATTCTTCAGAAGACTTGCAAAAGGAGCTAACTCATGCTTACACATGCAGTTTGAAACAATACCACGGCTGGATGATTCAAAAAGTTTTTATTGTAAGTAATTGCTGTTTATTTTATTTATTACTTTTAACAAAATCATAACAATAATCTCCCACCTTGAATGAATAATGGAGACTCTTCTTCATTGCTCATTGACTGTAAAGACACTAAACCCTACCTTTTGTTATTCAAACTTTCTAATTTATTCATAATAAATTAATATATAAGATTATTAACCCTTTGCGCTCGAGGCCGTTTTCGCGCGGACTAATCAGCAACTCGAAGCGTTTCGTAGGACTTTTGGTGAATTTTTCACCTCTATCTTAAAATGATCACACACACAAATTAACACATAAAACTTTTTTATTTTAATATTTAATGTATATTTACATCTTTACGAAGATAATTTCGTAAACATAAGTCTTTGTAATTTTGTTTTGTATGATATTTCATGTAACAATTGCCGAGATGCATGCATGACAATTATCACAATAGTATGTCGTTTGATGTCTTTTGCCAGGTTTATTTTTTTGATAGCAGACTTTGCAATCCTTCCTTACTTCTGTTAGAATGTTATGCAGCTTTCCACTTAGGCGGATATTTTCGGAATCGCAGGTTGAAGTGAAGCTTTAGCACGTGTCTGACGAAAATCTCCTGTCAATTGCCGAACACTGGTTTTCATATACCGCAAGTGATTAAACGGCTGTTCTCCTCAGCTGTTTAGTGAGATACACATTATCATAATATTATTATACTAGTAATGTAGCCCGTCACAAAATGACGTATTTGATGAACGATGCGTCTTTTGTTTTTTTTGTAAAAGTTCTAAATTTGAAATTCTCGCGGTGAACGACATCTCGCGGCGAAGAAGTGAATCATATAATTCGTACATATTGAAATTCGCTAAAGCATATTTTAAAGTTTATGAATGAAAATATTATCCTATCGTCTTGAAATTCGGCACATAGCTGCGGAAAAATTTACTTAACTTATGTGCAAAAAATCAGCGTTGTATCTTTTAAGATATTCTATACAGAACGGAAAAACGAAACATACATACAAACATACAAACACACAATGGCTATTATTATAGTAGATATTATAAACCAAACAAAATACTGGTACGATAAGTGAATGAAGAGGTTATTGATATTGTGAGGGAGAAAAAGTCTTTCCTTCGGTGCAATATAAGTTTAAGCAAATAAGGACCTTCAAATGAATGATTACGATAAGAAGTGCAAGCAAAAAATATATGGGTTGATTAGGTACACATCTAGTCATTTTGCCATGGCTGTCAAGGTCGAACTGAGACCAAAAATGAAGTTCGCTTTATGGTGCCGAACTAATCTTAGATAAGAAATTCTAGCGTAGATTGAAAGGGAGATAACATGATCTTTGTAAAATTATATAGGCAGTGCTTAGTAACGAACTTTAAAGAACAAGATCACATAAACATAAACAAGAAATCACCAGATAAGAAACCATAAATAGTTATCACCGCGCATCAAATTTCCGCACCAAACAAAGTGGTGCGGAATCCGCACCACTCGAGTTGCGGCATTACATCGTGTGGTGCGGAATCCGCACCTCTCGAGTGCAAAGAGTTAACACACTTAGGGCGGGCGGTCGCATACGCGAGTTTGCCGCTGTAGCGGGCGAAATCAGGCGTTACGCGCGAAAAATTACTCTCGTATAAAAATAAACATATCTCGAAAACTACTAAATATTTTTACACAAAATTTTAAACAAATGCTTACCGTATATTGCTTTGTCGTTTGATTGATGTGATGGAACGAAAATAAATGTTTACCACTTTTATACACAATATTTATATATTTTTTATGACTTATTATGCTTAAAACTATTTATAAATCATTATACTAGCTCAATACTTTTAAATTACACTTTAAATAATTAGTTTATATATTTTTAATAACGTTTTTTTGTATGATAGTCTTGAAAACACTTCCACCTATGAAGGGTCACAAGGCAAAACTCACACATATAACACGTGTCTTTGCGTAATTAATGAGCGGCACAAACACGACACTGTTTTTGGGGGTATTTTTTTTTGCCGTCTCTCATAATTCTTTCTAATTTATGCCTTCTAATGTCCATTGATAATCGTCCTGGTGGATCTCGTGGTGAATTTTTTCTGCATGAAATATGAGTAGATACAAATACATCGCTACAATATTTGACTTGTTAAGCTCCGCCCCTACCACAGGTAGAGACTTTCTAATTTTACAACAACCCAATAACCCCAGCCCCCCACAGAGAGACGCAGGCACTCGACCAGTAACCACATATAATTCTGTCTTGTCTAATTCATCTAAATAAACGAATACGCAAACATTTCGCCAGCCTTTTGATAAACATCTACATCAACAACCAACTAACATCAACGGCGAAAGCATTTTAGACAGCAAAAAAAAACCATTATGAGGATTTCTATTTTGTTTCCAGGAATCGTTGAAAAAAACATATTAGCATGTGTTCCAGCTTTTGCATGGAGCCAACATGAAACGTAGAACTACTTATCTCGCCTTTCGCGTCAAACCAATAAAAACGTAGTACTACGTGACCCGCATTACAGCAACAAAAAAAAAAAACGTAGTACTACGTTACCCGCCTAAAGTGTGTTAACATCTATAATAAAAATTAAGCACACTCCTTGTCTGGTTAATATGTATTTTATGGTTATTTAATTTTTAGAAGTAGCACAGAAATACCGTAATATACTTTTAAAGTAGCATTTATATTTTAACAAAAATTAATATTGTCAAAACACTATTTTTTACATTTCACGTCTTACCTGAAAATTATAAAATTATGTAATAAAAAATGAACTCGAAAGAGTTTGATGTAAACCTCTTCAACCAACTGGAAGTTTGTTAAGTTTCATAAAAAAGAATGTTGTTTTGCTTTGTTTATAATTGTAATTATAAACATCTAGATATTACTTGCACATACATAAGGTACAAACAAGAAAATTGATACGAAAAACAAATATTAATACACCTTTACCTTGCTTTACGGCCTAGATACGTTCCACGAAACTTGGCCGCTAAGCGAAAAGCTGTATAATGAATCAATTATTCTAATACAAATTCATACATTTTCAATGGGATCGGTTCCAAATTTGTTAAATATGTAACAGTTTTTACACATTCTGGCCATATTTTTTTCCTAACATGGTTCATTGTTGTTAATTTTAATTCCTTCCATGATTCACTGATGCTATCAACAGCATCCTTGATGTTAAGTTTTTCCAAAATGTTTTAATTGAAGCTTTACCATCGGTTTACCTTATAAGTTGTCGGAAAGTTCGGCGTAGGTAATATGCCTTAAAAGTAGCTATTGCACCCTGATCCATTGGTTGGATCAGAGCTGTTGTATTTTTCGGAAGATACTCAATCATGGCAACAGATAGCTCGGATAAATTAGTAGGATGCCCTGGTGCATTATCCAAAATTAGCAAAGCCTTGTTGGTTAAGTTATTGTCTCGCAAATATTTTTTCACTTCTGTTTGCTATTGTCCTCAATCTATATAATCAATAGTTAAAATAAGTTTAATAAAAAAATACATACATGTTAAAAAAAATAATTTGTACATACATATATATGTACTTACATACTAAAAATGTCCCTAATTATTTCCAGTTAATGTGTAACAATCCGTAATAAATATGTACATAAAAAAACTCACAGACAAGTCTAAACCAGCCGCTCTATAAGCACACACTGAATAACGCTCGTAAACAAAATAACATTGAAAAAAGTTTTTTTGGCCGTTATAGCGAAACATTTTAGGCCGTATATCGAAAACGTGCCTCAATTAAAAAGGGCTGTTATAGCGAAAGGCCGTATAGTGAGGTATGGGTGTACCCATAATTCATGCATACTACGACACTTTTGATAATGAATGCTTCATATTTTGAAGGTTATAAATATGAAGAATAACAAATTAAATCAGTCGATTGTGGATTGAATTAAACTCATTAATTGTGCATTTTACACTGCTTTTGTGGTCTTTTTTTACTAAACATTTTTAACAGTTGAATTATATTTTTTTATATTTTACAAGTAGAGTTAATTTTACTGACTTATTTCTTGTGGCAATTATATTAGATGTAAGCCGATATTTTAATTAAAAAAAATAGAGGATTTAAAACTTTAGTTAGCCACGATCCTACCTGGTATTCGTGAAACTGCCATAGTCATGGTGGATGCTGTGTTACAACATAACTAAAAATAATATGTATCCCATTTGTTTTGATTTAAAATATTATCACTACAATCATCAACATTTGATCAGCTGTAAATGAATTAGTGCAAGCTTACTTTGGTTTTTCAGGTAATCTGCAAATTGTGCCCTAGAAGAACTCAATTCATCAAGTCCCTGGGTGAGGTGACAGACTTGCCTGGGTTCTATGAGGACTTGAGCGCCTTCCTTCAGACACTCAAGACGAATAGAATGGAAATACATGGCTTCCTAGATGCTCACAATTTGAACAGTAATTATTGTGTCTGACTATGTTTCAACAACACTATTCCACACGTTTCACTTCAAACTTTTAACTCAAGGTTTTTCAAATAAGACTTATTAAGTATTGTTGTATATTTTCAGACTAATATTAGTATTTAAGGTGATGGCATGTTTCAACTTTCAACTGTGTGACATTTTTTTTTTGTTCTTTTGACATTATATATACAAGTATATTTCTCTCACTAAAATTAAAGTCTACATTATAAACATTGTGCTGGTAATGTGACATAAATCTAAAACTTTCTAATTCAAAAATTACTGCTGCACCAGCCGAGTTACTTGATTACCCAAGCTGTGTTTTTTTCTTCTGAGATTTGGTTATATCTATGTTAGAACTATTCATTTTCAATATTCTATTTTCTTGAGTACTTAATTTTACTAGACATTCTCTCTTTCTTTAAAGACTTATTATGAGTTGTTCAGTAAAATGTGATGAATACATAAGGATAATTACAGTTGTTAGACTTAAATGGATTTGAATGAAAATATGATACGTATATATGAGAGTAAATTAGTTTTTACAGATTAAAAGGTAAGTATATTTATAATACTGTGTGAAAACACATCTTGTAGATAATTACTAAAAAGGCAGGTGAAGTCAGAAAAGGCCTGTGGCTGCTAGTCAACCCATAGTTTATTACAAATTTCCTTGTTATTTTATTAGTTTAATATTGAAGATAAATTATTTTTTTAAAAAACCATTTATTTGACTGAATAACCTGTAATTTCTCATTGGAAAACCTTGTACCTCGTAAAAACTAACACTACCTGGGAAAGTATAGATATTAGGCATTTAAAATTCAATTAAAATACTTTATATACATTAAGTCCTTGATAATTTACTTAAAGGAAATCTCTGCAGCCTTATTATGTATAATAAATATATTGATAAAGTAAAGAACTAGGATTTACCATTTAGCTTTGTAAAGTATTGAATAGTAACAGTAAATATTATATCTTTGGATATTATAGAAGTGTGGTTTGTCCCAGAGCTCCTCAATATAAATATTATAAAAATCATAAGTGTTATTTTATTTTTGTCAAAGAAAATAACCTTCCTTTGTATACAATTTTACAGTTTAACCTTATTAGGTTCTATTTAAAATTTTGGGCTAAAATTGTATATTTAGGAAAGATTTCATTCCTTTAAATTGATCACAAGCAACTTCACATGTACTAAGTCGTAGATCTATGTCAACTCAGAAAATCATTCAATACAGAATCTAAAACTGTTAGATTCTTGTTTCTATTTAAGAAATTTGATTTATCACATGTATTGATAAAAAAATATTTGTAAATCAAACAGGTCAAAATTGTTGCATAAATTGATGAAATAAATTCTATAAATTGTAGTTTTGAAGTACAACAGTGCAATGATTCTGATCACAATGAATTTGTCATAAAGCCTAAAACAGCTTCAAAAAAATCAAAATTGAACTTCGTGGTTTTCATAGAGCATAATAAAAATATAGAGTAATCGGTCTTATTATATATAACCTTTTCAAAATATATGTTCTCGACATTATTCTAGTAGTAAATGTTTATCCTTGAACTAAAGTCACTTCTCTTTTCAAAGAGTATTTTTATTTTATAATCATTATTGCTTTGAATGATTGCAAATTACAAAATGAATCAAAATTTATAATTGATTGAAGTGGTATGGCCACTTTTCAAGTAGCTCAATTGTATATTTAACATTTAGAGAAGTGAGACTTGCAGAGAATAATAATAAAAAATAGTAAACTGTTATGTAATTTGATTTTCTTCATTTCTTCGTAATTTTATTAAAAAATGACACAAGTTTGGCAATAAAATGTGTATGATTATTATTGTTACTATTTTAAGCATTCAGCAAACAATGCTCTATATTCAGTCAGTTATATCCTTGTTGCTGATGGTTGCTAGTCGCCCCCGTAAGTGCGCTCTGAGTGAGCAGTGCCTCTTGGCCCGGGCCGCTGCAGCACGCAGGGCTATGTACCCCATCACCAACTGACTGGCGAGTAACAGCCACATGCTGCCGTGCATCACCACTTCTGTAGGTCGCGACCGTAGGTAAGGGTTACTCAGCAGGAAGCTTTGCAACGGCAACTGCAATAATACTGATAGCATCCAGAATCCTGCCAGCTCCGGTATCTGAAGATTTCAAGGTACGGTATGTTATTTACGAATCAATGGTTTTGACCTATTCTATTAGAATATTATATTTCCTTTGATTTTTATGTAGACTTTTAAAAGAACATATATATATACTTTGGAGAAATTATTGCACTGGAGTCATTAATTATATTTAAGTGTGTTTTATGCAGAAATTATGCACACAAATAGTACATTTATATAAATTCAATTAAGTGATGAGGATAGCATTGATACAAAGCCTCACAAATGACAATTACTTTTTGTTATAATATAAATAATCATTATCAACCGCAGTCTATCTGATATAATTATTGAATTAAGATTGTAATCGAATGCATAGAATTACTTACTCGCTCTGAACGGTTTCCCATATATCCCAGATATAGCCTCATACATTCTATAGCTGTGGACATTGTCAATACACCCACTGCAAGAAATCTTGTGAGATGTCCCAGACATTCAAACTAAAACAAACTATATATTTAATATACTTCTAGTTTGTAGTTCTAATTCAGGACAAATCTATTTTTAAAGAAATAAATACAAAATTATAACGTTACATTTAGGTACCTTTAAGTATAAAAATACACTTGACGTAACAATCCAAAATGGAAATAGTACAATGTTGAAATATAGAAACATCTGCAGTGGAACATTCGTAGCCGTTTCATAAGTTCCTAATAATAGAAATATTATAACTTATAAATAGTTTTTATTAGATAGTTATTTTTAAAGCGTAAATTTAATCAACATTACCAATGTCGAATGAACTAGCAGGTATTACAAGTCCTGGAAAAATATTATTTGACACAGATGTTACTGTTTCTTTCCATGCCATTTTTATTAATTATAAATGCTGACAATGTTGTAATTACCAAGAAATTATTGTATAGTTATTTTTATTGTTTTTTTGCGTTTAAGGTTTTTATCATAGGCAGCCTGCTGTTGTAATTGTTATTTGTATCAATTTAAGGTTGCCATGACAACACAGAGTCAGATAATGAGAAATATGACAACTGTGTATAAACATTGTCTATGACAATAATAATTAATATTTACCACTTACCAACAACCTAAAATATCACTAATGCTTGAAGATTTGCTAGCTTATTTTTTGTATTTATTGCTATGGTTATCAACAATTTTTTTTATTGTCACCAATTTGAAATATTTGTGTTTTATTGTATTTGGGAAACATTTATTTTTGACAATACCATGCCATTGTGTTGTGGACATTTTTGTTATGTGGTTGCAGTTAAAAATTATTTGCTGATTAACATTGTGTGATCGGACAGTGAGCTCAGGAATCAAATGTAAGTAGATGCCTTTTAATATATTTTTTAAATTTGATACAATGTTACCGATAACAAAATCATAATGTGCCTTATCCAATTGGACTATGCAGTATTGTTCATGCTATGAATCTCCAATGTCAGAACAATGAGTTATTCTTAGTTCTCAATTGATAATTACAATACAAATAATATTTGGTAAATTTAAAGTGCCGGTAGATTAAAAGATTTGCTCTTATCGCAATTACAATTTTTTCATAGCCATTATTAGCTGGAAGCTTGAAATCATTAACAACAACTGGAAGATCCTCAAATGAGATTATACATTGTTTTATCTTTCTAGTTTCACTGTAAATTAATACACCCCTAATCTATTGTAGATAAAACTAATGATTGCATTTTTCACAGACACTATAGTGAATTAATATCGTTTACCTGAAATTTATTGTAGTACCACGCTTTACCTGGATATTGTTGCCTATCGTTGAAAAAGATCCCAACCATAGAATTAAATATTCCATCTTAACATAGAAATAAAATATGCTTACTGATCATCAAATGAATTTATGTAAACATTTTAATCTTTTGAATTTAAATTTAGTGCATCCGGACTTCCAGCAAAGTCCATGAAGCATCTTTTTAAGGATTTGGCTGGTACCTTCTGGCCTATTAAATTTGAAAGAATTGTGACCATTTGATTTAAGGAAAAGAAAACATGCCGTATGGGTTGCAAACTCCTGGACTCTATTCATAACAAAGCAACGGTTGTTGTTCTTTAAATACTGCAATTGTTTTTTATAAAGTAAATCTATAATAATATATAAATAGGCATAAAAGGGTATTTTATATATATATTTTAAACTATAACTCAATAACAATAATAAAGAAATCCATGCTACGCTACCACCTTTTACTTTCTACCACAAGTACCTTTAAAATATCGCTTATCGTTATCTTACGAGACTCAGCTGTTGATGCTGCCAGCTGTTATCTGTCAGAATTGTGATTGCTGCTATGCGAGAATGTCGCGTTCTAATAATTTCATCCCAAAACCTTTCCCGCTGCCGGTGAAGGGGAAAATCTGTACAAAAGATTTTATTGCTGCAGCTAAAGACAACGTGACCATAGTCGGTGAGTGCTGTTGTTTGCCTATTCGAATCTATGTAATATGCTATGTGTTCTGCGTCGTATTGATTTTTCAATGAGTTTTCTATATATTTACAATCTAAATCATTTTGAATATTATTTCAGAAAAACTTGAATGGATTACATCCAAAGCCTCAAGTGATATGAATGGAAATATAGAGGTAAATCATTTATATACTTTTGTAGGAATATGATTACGCCCAACTTATAAAGCTCTCAGTAACTTCAGAATATATCACTACGGGCGACCTGTTTTTTTAAATTATAGGCGGCGGTCTACTCGCATCGAATAAAAGTAGTAAATTGAAGCCAAATTTATTATATTTAAGAGGAATTTATTGGATGTATTGACACAGGTGTGCAACTTTATCTCCACACCTGTAAAAGAAACACTTGTTTTATTCATTTGATGTGAAAGTTGAAAACGTAATTTATTCAATACCTAAAATTTTCACAGGCGTTATATAATAATTTGTAATCAGTATCACTTCACCAAATGGTGTGCAAAATAATCTAGCCTCTACTTTTTAAAGTTTTTATTTTTATTATGTTTTAATTTTGGATAATTTGAAACTGAATTTTTTTTTTCTTCATATAAACTAACAATGAATTCATTCAAAAAATAAGATCACACTAGAGAAAATAGATCAGAGCTTAAAATTGTTTTTAGCATCATTGTGCAACGTAAAAAAAACTACATCTTAAATATTTATGTTTAAATTACATTCCTGAAGTAAATAAACAAACAAAATATTTATTACTTAATGCTATTTTAAATGTCTTGGAATTCAAAATTTTCCACAGTCATTTATCAAACATGAATATTATCGTCACACCTTATTTGCCAAGTTTACTTATTGAAGATAAGTCATTTTTATCTGAGTTATATCGGATGTGATGATAGTAATATGTCGTGACTATGAAGGTTTTTTCACAAATAATATGTAGCCTTGTTTGATAGAGAATACAGACTCGCTTTAAATCAGACCAAAAGAAGAATAAAACTATCAATGATATGGTTCTGTCGGAGAAGGAGGAGGGACGTGATTCGGCTACCATTGGAGTTCTGTGGCTTACTAGGTAAATCATTTAGAATTTTTTGAGTTGTGCTGTTTGGCATATAAAATAATCCATATATATTTCTCGCTTCTGGGTACTTGCTCAATGCACCTCGGAGTGGTGTAGGGGGAAATGAGACACAAACAAAATCCCCAAAGGATAGTCCCAGCACAGGGACTAAAACGTCGGAGAAATATATACCCCAAGCTACACAGCATTCAAGAAGTTTTAATTTTCTTTTGTATATTTTGGATTCATTCAGCTTAAAATAGTATAATAGGATTTTATGCAGATTAAGAGCTTATTTGCAATAGAATCTCTGACGTGAGTCAAGCCCGTTGTGCTAAATTGGGACCTGTATTTTGATCTTTTTACACAATTGTTAAGATCATTTTGCATCCACTTGTCTGCTATGTGAGACTTGTCTCAATGAATGAGACTTCCAGCCTTCTCCATAAACCGAATTCATTAAAAAAATTGCTAGAAGTCTACGGTCAGCATTTTGCCACGAATGTGTTCGATGTGTTTACTGGATTTTATTTGATGACCAGTTGGGATATGAAGGAACTTCGGAAAAACTAACATGAAGTTTTTTTTGAGGTTTCTTGTTTTCTTTTTCATATGTTAAATAGTGTTTTTACTTTTTATAGAGCTCTGCATTTTGTCGAGTGTTTCTTGGAGCTGCTTTTCTCATCAAAGGATAACCCTTCAGATGACATGCAAAATGAGCTAAATCATGCTTACTCAAGCAGTTTAGAAAAATACCACGACGGCTGGGCTAAAAGTGGTTTATATGTAAGTAATTCTGTTTATTACTTTTAAAAAAATCATATCAATAATCTCCTACCTTGAATGAATAATGGAGACTCTTCTTCATTGCTCATTGACTGTAAAGACACTAAACCCTACCTTTTGTTATTCAAACTTTCTAATTTATTCATAATAAATTCAAATATAAGATTATTAACATCTATAATAAAAATTAAGCACACTCCTTGCCTAGTTAATATGTATTTTATGGTTATTTAATTTTTAGAAGTGACACAGAAATACCGTAATATACTTTTAAAAAGTGGCATTTATATTTTAACAAAAATTAATAATGTCAAAACACTATTTTTTACATTTAACGTCTTACCTGAAAAATATAAATTTATGTAATAAATAATGAACTCGAAAGATTTTGATTAAGCCTCGTCAAGAAACTGCAAGTTTGTTAAGTTTCATAAAAAAAATGTTGTTTTGCTGTTTATAATTGTATTTATAAACATCTAGATGACTACACTTTTGGTAATGAATGCATCATCTTTTGAAGGTTATAAATATGAAGAATTACAAAATAAATCAGTCAATTGTGGATTGAATTAAACTCATTAAATGTGCATTTTACACTGCTTTTGTGGTCTTTTTTTACTAAACATTTTTATTCATTTTTAACGGTTAAAATAATTTTATTCATATTTTACATGAAGAGTTGATTTTACTGACTTATTTCGTAAGCCGATATTTTAATTTAAAAAAATAGAGGATTCAAAACATTAGCTAGCCACGATCCTACCTGAGATTCGTGAAACTGCCATAGTCATGGTGGATGCTGTGTTACAACATAACTAAAAATAAAATGTATCCCATTTGTTTTGATTTAATATATTATCACCACAATCATCAAAATTAGTGCAAGCTTACTTTGGTTTTTCAGTTAGCCTGCAAAGTGTGCCCTGGAAGAACACAATTCATCGAGTCCCTGGGTGGGGTGACAGACTTGCCTGGGTTCTATAAGAAGTTGAGCGCCTTCCTTCAGACACTCAAGACGAATAGAGAGATAATACAGGACATCCTAAATGATCACTATTAGAACAGTAGTGATTGTGTCTGACTATGTTTCAACAACACTATTCCACGCGTTTCACTTCAAACTTTTAACTCAAGGTTTTTCAAATAAGACTTATTAAGTATTGTTGTATATTTTCAGACTAGTATTAGTATTTAAGGTGATGGCACGTTTCATGACATTCAACTGTGTGACAATTTTTTTTTGTTCTTTTGACATTATATATACAAGTATATTTCTCTCTCTAAAATCAATGTCTACATTAGAAACATTGTGCTGGTAATGTGACATAAATCTAAAACTTTCTAATTCAAAAATTACTGCTGCACCAGCCGAGTTACTTGATTACCCAAGCTGTGTTTTTTTCTTCTGAGATTTGGTTATATCTATGTTAGAACTATTCATTTTCAATATTATATTTTCTTGAGTACTTAATTTTACTAGATATTCTCTCTTTCTTTAAAGACTTATTATGAATACATAAGGATTATTACAGTTGTTAGACTTAAATGGATTTGAATGAAAATATGATACGTACGTATGAGAGTAAACTAGTTTTTACAGATTAAAAGGTCAGTATATTTATAATAGTGTGTGGAAACACATCTTGCAGATAATTACTAAAAAGGCGGGTGAAGTCAGAAAAGGCCTGTGGCTGCTAGTCAATCCATAGTTTATTACAAATTTCCTTGTTATTTTATTAGTTTAATATTGAAGATAAATTATTTTTGTAAAAACCATTTATTTGACTGAATAACCTGTAATTTCTCATTGGAAAACCTTGTACCTCGTAAAAACTAACACCACTCAGAAAATCACTCAATACAGAATCTAAATCTGTTAGATTCTTGTTTCTATTTAAGAAATCTGATTTATCACATGTCTTGAGAAAAAAATATTTGTAAGTCCCACAGGTCAAAATTGTTGCATAAATTGATGAAATAAATTCTTTAAATTGTAGTTTATATTTTGTAGTATATTTTTTCTCAACATTATTCTCTTTTCAAAGAGTATTTTCATTTTATAAATATTATTGCTTTGAATGATTGCAAATTACAAAATGAATCAAATTTATAATTGACTGAAGTGGAATGGCCACTTTTCAATTAGCTCATTTGTATATTTTAAATTTAAAGAAGTGAGACTTGCAGAGAATAATAATTAAAAATAGTAAACTGTTGTGTAATTTGATTTTCTTCATTTCTTCATAATTTTATTAAAAAATGACACAAGTTTGTCAATAAAATGTGTATGATTATTATTGTTACTATTTTAAGCATTCAGCAAACAATGCTCTATATTCAGTCAGTTATATCTTTGTTGCTGATGGTTGCTAGTCGCCCCCGTAAGTGCGCTCTGAGTGAGCAGTGCCTCTTGGCCCGGGCCGCTGCAGCACGCAGGGCTATGTACCCCATCACCAACTGACTGGCGAGTAACAGCCACATGCTGCCGTGCATCACCACTTCTGTAGGTCGCGACCGTAGGTAAGGGTTACTCAGCAGGAAGCTTTGCAACGGCAGCTGCAATAATACTGATAGCATCCAGAATCCTGCCAGCTCCGGTATCTGAAGATTTCAACGTACGGTATGTTATTTACGAATCAATGGTTTTGACCTATTCTATTAGAATATTATATTTCCTTTGATTTTTATGTAGACTTTTAAAAGAACATATATATATACTTTGGAGAAATTATTGCACTGGAGTCATTAATTATATTTAAGTGTGTTTTATGCAGAAATTATGCACACAAATAGTACATTTATATAAATTCAATTAAGTGATGAGGATAGCATTGATACAAAGCCTCACAAATGACAATTACTTTTTGTTATAATATAAATAATCATTATCAACCGCAGTCTATCTGATATAATTATTGAATTAAGATTGTAATCGAATGCATAGAATTACTTACTCGCTCTGAACGGTTTCCCATATATCCCAGATATAGCCTCATACATTCTATAGCTGTGGACATTGTCAATACACCCACTGCAAGAAATCTTGTGAGATGTCCCAGACATTCAAACTAAAACAAACTATATATTTAATATACTTCTAGGTTGTAGTTCTAATTCAGGACAAATCTATTTTTAAAGAAATAAATACAAAATTAAAACGTTACATTTAGGTACCTTTAAGTATAAAAATACACTTGACGTAACAATCCAAAATGGAAATAGTACAATGTTGAAATATAGAAACATCTGCAGTGGAACATTCGTAGCCGTTTCATAAGTTCCTAAAAATAGAAATATTATAACTTATAAATAGTTTTTATTAGATAGTTATTTTTAAAGCGTAAATTTAATCAACATTACCAATGTCGAATGAACTAGCAGGTATTACAAGTCCTGGAAAAATATTATTTGACACAGATGTTACTGTTTCTTTCCATGCCATTTTTATTAATTATAAATGCTGACAATGTTGTAATTACCAAGAAATTATTGTATAGTTATTTTTATTGTTTTTATGCGTTTAAGGTTTTTGTCATAGGCAGCCTGCTGTTGTAATTGTTATTTGTATCAATTTAAGGTTGCCATGACAACACAGAGTCAGATAATGAGAAATATGACAACTGTGTATAAACATTGTCTATGAGAGCAATCGATGACAATAATAATTAATATTTACCACTTACCATCAACCTAAAATATCACTAATGCTTGAAGATTTGCTAGCTTATTTTTTTATTGTGAAATATGTATTTATTGCTATGGTTATCAACAATTTTTTTTTATTGTCACCAATTTGAAATATTTGTGTTTTATTGTCTTTGGGAAACATTTATTTTTGACAATACCATGCTATTGTGTTGTGGACATTTTTGTTATGTGGTTGCAGTTAAAAATTATTTGCTGATTAACATTGTGTGATCGGTCAGTGAGCTCAGGAATCAAATGTAAGTAGATGCCTTTTAATATATTTTTTAAATTTGATACAATGTTACTGATAACAAAATCATAATGTGCCTTATCCAATTGGACTATGCAGTATTGTTCATGCTATGAATCTCCAATGTCAGAACAATGAGTTATTCTTAGTTCTCAATTGAAAATTACAATACAAATAATATTTGGTAAATTTAAAGTGCCGGTAGATTAAAAGATTTACTCTTATCGCATTGACAATTTTTTTAAAGCCATTATTAGCTGGAAGCTTGAAATCGTTAACAACTGGAAGATCCTCAAATAAAATTATACATTATTTTATCTTTCTAGTTTCACTGTAAATTAATACACCCCTAATCTATTGTAGATAAAACTAATGATTGCATTTTTCACAGACACTATAGTGAATCAATATCGTTTACCTGAAATTTATTGTAGTACCACGGTTTACCTGGATATTGTTGCCTATCATTGAAAAAGGTCCCAACCATAGAATTAAATATTCCATCTTAACATAGAAATAAAATATGCTAATTGATCATCAAATGAATTTAAGTAAACATTTTAAGCTTTTGAATGACATTATGAGGTATATTCGTTGCTTTAGAATTAAATTTAGTGCATCCGGACTTCCGGCAAAGTCCATTAAGCATCTTTTTAAGGATTTGGCTGGTACCTTCTGGCCTATTAAATTTGAAAGAATTGTGACCATTAGATTTAAGGAAAAGAAAACATGCCGTAAGGGTTGCAAACTCCTGGACTCTATTCATAACAAAGCAACGGTACTTGAATATCACAATGGACCTAGCTCTGGTCAGAGATTTCATAACAAGCTTACCTTTTAATCTCTCAAGTCAGGTATTTTCACTATTTTGAATTAAATATTTGGCCATCTTTCATGAGGTTATGATTTGGCTATCTGTGAAGAGTGTAGATAAGAATTTTTTAGATTTTAAGTCAATTTATAAATATTGATTGTTAGGATTCTCATTGAAATGAAGTCTTGATAGAATGATTTCTTTTGTAAAAAGTCATGTTCGGTAATTTTTGTGTTATGAGCATTTCTTAAAAGTTTTTTGAGGACAAATGAATATTGGAAAAGAGAAGGGTACATAAATAAACAAAGCCAGTTTCCACAGTCACATTTTATTATTTATTTGTTAATGCGTATAAATATTCAAAATTGTAAAACAGTGTCGGTAGTGAAATGTGTTGGTAGCTTATTGATGACTGATGTCTAAACTATAAAACAACACACGTTAGTGCCATCTATGTGAGAAAGCCAAAAACTTAGTAGTGCACCTAAAAACATACCATTTTTTTTTTTTTGCCGGCTTTGGTACTACTTTTGGGAGCAGAAACATACCTCGAAAAAATAAATGGTGTCCGCCGCCCGATCGGCATCCTGAAATGTGCTCTTGGGTACAAAAAGGTTGGGGACCCCTGGTGTAGTGTACTTTATAAAAAAATTGCTGCCACTCTGATGTAGCAGATGCTAGTGATGATCAGTACAATATTCTCAATATCATCTTCAGCAGTTTGGAATTTTAGTTTAACTATTTAGTTGATTTAATCTACAATAAAATGTGAGCACACGGGACCTCACAGTGTTAACACACGGGACGATAAACTATTATGCAATGTTATTTGAAAATATGTAACTTACCATATTATTAAACTTTAAGAGTTACTATTCACACTTTATGTTCAATATTTCTACTTCTCCGTTTATATTTTTTTAATGCTACCGATTTTGCTGACAGACTAGAAGTGATAAGCAAAATGAATTTATTCTGTCTATTTGTATTATAAAGAAATAATACTAAGTAATTTTAGATCAAAAATATTAAATATGTTGTATATGACAATGCCTTATTTTTATTTTGTTTAATTATGCAGTATTGTTGCAGTTGTGCAGTAAACAATAAAATCTTACCTGAAGAGCAAACAGTCCCATGGTGATGAATCCCAGCCAGCTGTGCAGGGAGTAAAAATTGGGAATGGGCTCCAGCTTGTTGAGGTTGTGGTAGTCGAACACGGCCAGGAAGCCAACCACCACGCAGGGGATAGCCAGGGCATGGAAAATCGTGTGGAATAGCTTCACGTAGAGGCGGCGGCAGCAGCGACAGATGCGGTACAGCAGCATAGCTGAAAATTATGTTTGATATTACTAAAATAACTTGAACAGGAGTAGAAGAAAAAAACCAATAAAAATAAAAGAAATAATTTAGTAAGGTCTGTCATTTATTCATTAAAGTATAACCATAAATATATTTTATTTACCCGTGAGTACATCGGTACAGCGTATTATAATTTATTGTAATAAAGTATTATTCTTGTTGAGGGACAAGGCATTTGTTTGGTGAAGATCCATTTTTTATAATGATAAAGGTATCTTTGTATTCTTTCTTCACTTTGAATTTATTATATTTTTTGCATGACTAGTTTCGACCAACAGACTTGGTCATCATCAGATGCATAACAAAACTCAAATAAAGAATTGTTCTTTAAATACTCCAATTGATTTTGATAAAGGAAATCTATATTAATATATAAATAGGCAAAAAAAGAGTATATTTATAAATATATTGTCTCGAATATGAACAAGAGCTTCGAGTTAAAGAGAAATTCCATAGTCAGGACCAGCAACGACTACACCTACTGGACCAAGAGCTGCGGAGTATTTTTGAGCTATCACCGATGGTTCAACAACGAGTACGGAAGGGAAAGGTAAGCCATCACTCGATACCTCAAATTCGACAAGACAGTCGACGGCCGGGATTCGGGTGGTGGAGGTCCGGGAAGAGTCCACGGGGATGGTCATAGACTCGTACGAGTTCACCGAAGCTCCTGAGAAAAAATTTCTAGTTCCGTTCACTTCGGCCGCCAAAAATAAGCTTCTCGTCATCGTGGTCGAGGACGACCTGGGCAACGTTCTCAAGCAGCTATTCTCCTACTAAAAAGTACCTATAAAATATCGCTTATCGTTATCTTACGAGATTCGGCTGTTGACGCCGCCGGCTGTTATCTGTCAGAAGTGCGGTCGTGACTATGCGAGAATGTCGCGTTTCCTTGATAAATTTAAAATGAAGAGTAATAATCATTTCAATACCATCCAAATATCTTTCCCGCCGCTGGTGAATGGAAAAATCAATACAGCAGATTTTATTGATGCAGCCAGAGGCGTCATGTCCTTAGTCGGTGAGTGCTGTTGTTTGCCTATTCAAACTATGTAATACGCGATGTGTTCTGCGTCGTATTGATTTTTCAACGAGTTTTCTATATATTTACAATCTAAATCATATTGAATATTATTTCAGAAAAACTTGGAAAGTTTATGTCCAAAGTCAAAAAGGATATGTATGGAAATATAGAGGTAAACCATTTATATACTTTTGTAGGAATATGCTTATGCCCAACTTATAAAGCTCTCAGTAACTTCAGAATATATCACTACGGGCGACCTGTTTTTTTAAATTATAGGCGGCGGTCTACTAGCATTGAATAAAAGTAGTAAATTGAAGCCAAAAATAAGTTTAAATTTAAAGTAAACATAGATAATTCTGATACTTTTATAAGTATCAGAATTATCTATGTTTTACATTTTATAATGTCAAGTTATTTTAATAAAAGAAAATAAATGATATGGGAAGGACAGGCGACGAATAGTAGACCGCAGTTGATAAGTCGCCACCTCAGGTCTATATAATATATGAAACCAAGCATTATTATACATATGTATTGTTTTCTGGTTCATAAATATAACTTATGCAATTTATATTTATTAAGAAATAGTTTTGAGGCGTTGAGTTACAACATTTTTAACTTCTGGTTCAGATATTTGGATGCAGAGCTTCTTCAGCGATATTTAATCTCATAAATATTAAAATAATATTGATATAAATGGATCTTATAAATCTAAAATAAACCGAGAGGAATTTATTGGATGTATTGACACAGGTGTGTAACTTTGTCTCCACAGCTGTAAAAGAAACACTAGTTTTATTCATTTGATGTGAAAGTTGAAAACGTAATTTATTCAATACCTAAAATTTTCATAGGCGTTATATAATAATTTGTAATCAGTATTACTTCACCAAATAGTGTGTAAAATAATCAAGCCTCTACTTTTTAATGTTTATATTTTTATTATGTTTTAATTTTGGATAATTTAAAACTGAATTTTTTTTTTAAATTTAAATGAACAATAAATTCATTAAAGAAATGAGATCACACAAGAGAAAATAGATCAGAGCTTAAAATTGTTTTGAGCATCATTGTGCAATGTAAAAAAAACTACATCTTAAATATTTATGTTTAAATTATATTCGTGAAATTAATAAACAAACAAAATATTTATTACTTAATGCTATTTTATATATCTTGGAATTCAAAATTTTCTACAGTCATTTATCAAACATGAATATTATCATCACACCTTATTTGCCTAGTTTATTTATTACAAATAAGTCAAATTTTATCTGTGTTACATCGGATGTGATGATAGTAATATGTCGTAACTATGAAGGTTTTTTCACAAATAATATGTATCTTTGTTTGTTAGAGAATATGGACTCGCTATCGATCAGACCCAACCAAGAATAAAACTATCCATGATTTGGTTCTGTCGGAGCAGAGGGAGGGACGTGATTCGGCTACCATTGGAGTTCTGTGGTTTAATAGGTAAATAATTTAGAATTTTTTTGAGTTGATCCAGTTTCTTGGGTGTTGTGCTGTTTGGTGTATAAATTAATCCATATATATTACTCGCTTCTGGGTACTAGCTCGATGCACCTCGTAGTGGTGTAGGAGGAAAAGAGACACAAACAAAATCCCCAAAGGATAGTCCCAGCACAGGGACTGAAACGTCAGAGAAATATATACCCCAAGCTACACAACATTCAAGAACTCTTAATTTTCTTTTGTATATTTTGGGTTTATTCAACTTAAAATAGTATAATAGGATTGTACGCAGATAAAGAGCTTATTTGCAATAGAATCTCTGACGTGAGTCAAGCCCATTGTGCTAAATTGGGACCTGTATTTTGATATTTTTACACAATTGTTAACATCATTTTGCATCCACTTGTCTGCTATGTGAGACTTGTCTCAATGAATGAGACTTCTAGCCTTCTCCATAAACCGAATTCATTAAAAAAATTGCTAGAAGTCTACGGTCATCATTAATCAAATGAGCCACGATTGTGTTCGATGTGTTTACTGGATTTTATTTGATGGCCAGTTGGGATATGAAGGAACTTCAGAAAAACTAACATTAAGTTTTTTTTTGAGGTTTCTTGTTTTCTTTTTCAAATATTAAATAGTGTTTTTACTTTTTATAGAGCTCTGCATTTTATTGAGTGTTTCTTGGAGCAGCTTTTCTCATCAAAAAATAATTCTTCAGAAGACTTGCAAGAGGTGCTAAGATATGCTTACACATGCAGTTTGAAACAATACCATAGCTGGGATGTTCAAAAAAAATATAATGTATGTAATTGCTGTTTATTTTATTTATTACTTTTAAAAAAATCATAACAATAATCTCTTACCTTGAATGAATAATGGAGACTCTTCTTCATTGCTCATTACCTGTAAAGACACTAAACCCTACCTTTTGTTATTCAAACTTTCTAATTTATTCATGATAAATTCAAATATAAGATTATTAACATCTATAATAAAAATTAAGCACACTCCTTGCCTAGTAAATATGTATTTTATGGTTATTTAATTTTTAGAAGTGGCACAGAAATACCGTGATATACTTTTAAAGTGGCATTTATATTTTAACAACAATTAATTATGTCAAAACACTATTTTTTACATTTAACGTCTTACCTGAAAATTATAAATTTATGTAATAAGTAATGAACTCGAAAGAGTTTGATGTAAGCCTCTTCAACAAACTGGATGTTTGTTAAGTTTCAAAAAAAAAAAAGTTGTTTTGCTATGTTTATAATTGTAATTATAAACATCTAGATATTACTTGCACATACTGCAGATGTTGTGGCTATAATTACTGAAAAGGTTGTCAATATTAACAGCTGTTAGAATTTTATGGTCCTGCAACTTACATAAGTTACAAACAAGAGATTCGATACGAAAAACAAATATTAATACCCATAATTCATGCAGACTACGATGACACTTTTGGTAATGAATGCATCATCTTTTGAAGGTTATAAATATGAAGAATAACAAATTAAATCAGTCGATTGTTGATTGAATTATACTCATTAATTGTGCATTTTACACTGCTTTTGTGGTCTTTTTTTACTAAATATTTTTATTCATTTTTAACAGTTGAAATATATTTTTTTATATTTTACAAGTAGAGTTAATTTTACTGACATTTCTTGTGGCAATTATATTAGATGTAAGCCGATATTTTAATTTAAAAAAATAGAGGATTCAAAACATTAGTTAGCCACGATCCTACCTGGGATTCGTGAAACTGCCATAGTCATGGTGGATGCTGTGTTACAACATAACTAAAAATAATATGTATCCCATTTGTTTTGATTTAAAATATTATCACCACAATCATCAACATTTGATCAGGTGTAAATGAATTAGTGCAAGCTTACTTTGGTTTTTCAGGAAGTCTACAAATCGTGCCCTGGAAGAACTCAAGTCATCAAGTCCCTGGGTGGGGTGACAGACTTGCCTGGGTTCTATGAGAACTTCAACGTCTTCCTTCACACACTCAAGACGAATAGAATAGAAATACATGGCTTCCTAGATGCTCACAATTTGAACAGTAATTATTGTGTCTAACTATGTTTCAACAACACTATTCCACACGTTTCACTTCAAACTTTTAACTCAAGGTTTTTCAATAAGACTTATTAACACTAAACGTACCAACACTTGAATATACCTATTTCTACCACAACCGGTCAAAATGACCGATCATTATGTTTTCTATGAAATATGGATTTAAGAAGGAAATAAACATAGTAACTTTATTATAACTAAACAAAAATGTATACTAACGATTTTTATTACATACATAAAGAAAAATATTTTTTAATTCATTGCTCATAGCATTTTTACATATACAGGGTGTCTCCATTGTACCTTTTTTGCAAACATTTTTTTGACATTTAGAACAAATTTTGATGGTTTTATTTTCGTTACAATAACCTATTTAACACGTCTTACGTTAATAAGAATCTCTAGTAGATTTAGGCAATGTCCCTTTCGAATTGGTTTTTTCTTTTGGTTGTTTACGGGCTTCTCGAAATCGGCTGCAAATTCTACTGCTAACTGGAGTAAAAAATCTTGTCTCGAGATATTTTCTCCTGTCGTTTGCTTGTACAAAATCCAGGCATCTATGCCAGATAAATCAAGGTTGAAAATACTTGGAGAGGCCATCTGCGAGACTTAGATTTTGTTGAAAAGCGTTCCATACCATTTTTCTTTTGTTTCGCAATTATTGGTAGTTCCCTTTTATTTGAGCGGATAGTTCCAATAACGTAGTTTTTTTTCACTAGCAGTTGTGTTGCTAGGGAATTACTTGTAAAGAAGTTGTCTGTGGTTACAAATCTTCCACAACCCGTAAATGGTTCCATGAGTTTGAGTACAACACATTCAGTGAGCGGTACTGAAGAGGGCCTATTTTCATATTTTCCTAGATATGTAATTGCATTTATGATGTATTTGCTATCGACGTCCGATACTTACCAAGATTTGATTACAAATTTATCAGTCTTGTTAGGCATGTATTGCGTAAACCTACATCTTACTTTAGTTGAAAATAGCTGTTCGTCTACAGTAATATTAGCACCCGGTTAATAACAGTTTTGGCTATTCTCAATGAATTTATTCCAAATCATAGATATCATGGCGAATTTGTCTGTTTTCAAAAGTTGGCTCCGTTCACTTTTTTATCAAAATGGATAAATTTGAGATTTTCTGTAAAATTATTTCTGCTCATAGTTTCTGAGAAAAATTTAGGCCCCCATATGTTATTCCACAAAAAAAAAACTTTTAAATGATTTGCTCCATATGCACCTCGTGCAAATAAAATTGCAATAAATGCATCTAATTTCTCTTGAGATAAACTCCAATCGGTTCCTAATATTCTCTTTGCTTCTTCTATTGTGCATATTCATATATGGTTTATAGCACGGTGGTCAATTATCAATGAAAATGCAGTTTTAACTTTACCCTTCATAATATGACGTTTTGCATATTCTGTGGGGCCTTTTTCTTGCCTGAAAATGATGTGATGTGGTGATCTTCCAGGTGTACCACCTATTTGTATTTCTTTCCAAACAGTTCCACCTATTGTAACATGCTGTTCATTTTTTTATATCTCTTCAGAGTAATCTCATTTTTTTTTGTCCACGACATATATTCACGATATTTTCCTCTTCATCGTCAGTTACTGTACATTCAAACTCATGTCTAATAGATCATTTCCAACCTGTAAATCTTCATTTTCACAAAAATCATCTTCATCAATTTCCGAAAACTCTTTGTCAATATTACTTATATCTTCTAAGAACTTGTAATCAATCTAAAATTTTAGTCACATTCTTGAATTTCTGATTCACTTGATTGAATTTTTCTGAGTTTTTCTTGAATCTTGATTGAACTAACTACGCAACAGTCTTTGCAGAATTGTGCAACTAACTGAATGCAATATGTTGAAAACGCATGTACATCATTATGATGTACATGCGTTTTCAGAAATCTTGTGAGATGTCCCAGACATTCAAACTAAAACAAACTATATATTTAATATACTTCTAGTTTGTAGTTCTAATTCAGGACAAATCTATTTTTAAAGAAATGAATACAAAATTAAAACGTTACATTTAGGTACCTATAAGTATAAAAATACACTTGACGTAACACTCCAAAATTCCATGCCATTTTTATTAATTATAAATGTTGACAATGTTGTAAGAAATTATTGTATAGAGGTATATTCGTTGCTTTACAATTAAATTTAGTGCATCCGGACTTCCGGCAAAGTCCATGAAGCATCTTTTTGAGGATTTGGCTGGTAGCTTCCGGCCTATTAAATTTGAAAGAATTGTGACCATTAGATCTAAGGAAAAGAAAACATGCCGTAAGGGTTGCAAACTCCTGGACTCTATTCATAACAAAGCAACGGTACTTGAATATCACAATGGACCTAGCTCTGGTCAGAGATTTCATAACAAGCTTACCTTTTAATCTCTCAAGTCAGGTATTTTCACTATTTTGAATTAAGTATATGGCCATCTTTCATGAGGTTATGATTTGGCTATCTGTGAAGAGTGTAGATAAGAATTTTTTAGATTTTAAGTCAATTTATAAATATTGATTGTTAGGATTCTCATTGAAATGAAGTCTTGATAGAATGATTTCTTTTGTAAAAAGTCACGTTCGTTAATTTTTGTGTTATGAGCATTTCTCAAAAGTTTTTTGAGGACAAATGAATATTGGAAAAGAGAAAGGTACAGAAATAAACAAAGCCAGTTTCCACAGTCACATTTTATTATTTATTTGTTAATGCGTATAAATATTCAAAATTGTAAAACAGTGATAAAATCCACAAGTCAATCAATAATTACTTCAATTATCAAATGCAAAAGATGGTAAAATTTAAAGACCATTGTTCAATATAATATAACTCAATACATTCTATAATTTGTATATTTATTAAATAATCAATACCATATGAATCTGACTCAACTATGTAATAGACTGAACGTAATAAACAAACGCGATATGATCGTAAAGAACAAACTTCCACAGAGATATCTACAGTAACATCGACACTATGAAATTTAAATCTGTTATTAGCTAGTGAGTAGGCGCTCTTCCCGGCAACTCTGCACCTCCATCTATTTTACTTTTATTCTAAATTGGCAACATTCGTAGTAAGATCACAAGACAAATATAAATATTTAAAATTAGCTAAAGTTGTCTCAAAAATCTTGTAGAAAGTAAAAAAATATTTTTATTATAAGCGGTAGTTCATGGCCACAATTTTACACGTTAGCAGTAAGAAGTAATTACAGTTTCCTGCGAATAGATACTAGAAACATTAGTCAAAAAAATAACTTAATATTTTGGACCCAATATTAGTATATGTCTCATATTCTCCTCTGTTTTTGTTACTTTCTTGAAAATAAAACATTTATTGACAAGAATATTTATAGTGAGTGTCTTAGAAAAGATTTTTGTAAAAAATTGTAAAATAGTAAATCTGAAAGAAATATATGCATTTAACATTCCCATTTATTTTTCATAGCTCGAACTAACGATATAAAAACAATTTTATAAAAATTTTCTTAGAAAATTCAGAAAACGCAAAATGTTTATTTTGTAATGTGATGGAATCGCTGCAAACCAAGTTGGCGATCCAAAGAGAAACATGTGTACACATACAAGATGGTGGGGGTCTCTAGCTCCTTATAACTCATCCAACAGAAACAAATACAACTCGTTACGTATTTCCAATATGAGATTATTATAGATGAAGAGTCAAACGAGAGCGATGTATTTGCAATTTACAAATAATGAATTATGAACTTACACAAATATTTATAGAAAGATGAGACAAAAAAAACTATGTCGGTATGAGTTTATTTACATAAAATGGCATAGATGTATTAATTATTCGGTACCACTGCAATGCTTCCAAGGAAAAACAAGTGCATAGCCATTACACAACATCGAGGTCGTTAACATCGAGGAATTTAAAGATACACTTATATTGGATTATGTTAACTACACTGATATACACTCAGATACTATCACACGACATGTGGTACCTCCAGTGAAAGGAAGCTTCAAACAGCCGACTTCTACATTTCCATGATGACTACTTTTCTAACACCAATAAATAGGATATAAAATTGCTTCATGCGCATCCGTAATCTATGTAACTACTTTATAATCTCCGGTTACCCAGACATACATTATGTTATAATATTGAGCTTACGAAATGGAATAAAAACGTCCTATTTTTCAATATTTCTTAAATATCTAAAGATAATTCTTCCGTACATCACCTTTGGCATCTTATGAACACATTAGAGACATTCGTAGCTAACACTGATTAAAAGTTACAATCGTACATGAAGTTCGGGACCAAAATTCTATTCCAAATAGAAAGTGAGGAATATATAGTAGCCTAAAAATGAGAATAGTTTTATTTCAATAGTGAAAATATATTGTTGCACAGATTGGTCCATATATATCTCTGCTTACTTCGTTAGACATTTCAACATTGGTTTACTAGTATTGGAACATTACAAATTTAATTGTCATCCAGGATATTAACGAGCAATCGGAACAATCAGAGGTGTTTGGCACAATCATTCACTATTCTAGTACAGGAGCACAATTAAATATTTATCATTGTTTAAATATATAGACAAAATAATTACTCCAAGATCGTTTATCAAATTATTGACAATACATTATCATTATTGAAATAAAATCTTAATTCCAATAGCTACTTCGGGATGAACCGAGAGATACTGTCTCTATAATTTCGATTCTTATTCTTTTACATTCTGTACCTACTGATTGTTGTTTTCTGAAAACATCGAAAACACAATTGCTTCACAATAGCACAAACCTTTTCTGGAATCAAGAAAATAATCCAGCTATCGAGTCTTTCGTATAATCATTATGGTGCGCCCCATTGGTGTATAGCTCTACCGTCATCATGTCACACAAGAAATCAATAAAAAAACTAATAAATTTTATTATAAAAGAAGAATCACTCGTAATCGATTATTAGTAATCAAATGTGAACAAAGAGAGAAATTTGTGTGACAGAAGTCTGAGCAGACTCGGTGAGCTTAGTAGCGGAGCGGCTGCGACTCTACCTAGCTGGCACTCGGGTCCGCCCTGACCTTGGGGCAGCGCTGGCGGCTGGCGCGGCGCACGGCCACCGACACCACGATGCCGATGCCCACCAGCGACACTCCCAGGGCGTTCAGCACTATTCCCTCCTCTTCCCACTTGTCGTACTTGTCTCTGAAACCACCACATGCCCTTGTTAGTCGTGATGAGGCCACTGCATGCAAACTCTACAACTTCATTATCTGTGTTAATTCAAATTAAAACCAATTATGTTTAGCCACCGTAGATCATGTAATCTTTCACCCAAGGCTTAGACAAGGTAACAAGTTACAAAATTATTTTTTTAACAATTCCTTCAGTGCATATAGTTGTATCTGAATTTTTTAACATTCTGTGTTATTAGAATGATTTCTTATTTATTGAAACTAATAAATACTTTTTATAAAATATTACTTGAGATGAAAATTAACCATATTATATAAATACTTTAAATGATGCAAGGTAGGTCATTATTGCCAAACAAAGAAAATACACTTGACATCGAAACAGAATGTATCAGTTATTCAATATTTATTAATAGCATTTCTCATTAATATTATTAATAACAAAATTTTAAAAATAGCAAATTAATAAAAAATATTTTGGAAATACAATGCAAGACACATTTTTATACACTGAAGATATCGAATCGTAGGTTGGATTAATGTAAAATAAAAACACTATTGACTAACTAATCAATGAAAGATTTTATGCACTGCGGTAGTTTGCTGAAGAGTAACTGAATTTTAAAAAATCACTCAAATGCCATATTGTAACTCTTCTGTTTAATGCTCATCGTATTGATCTTCATATTGATAGCAGGACGCTACTGTGTTAAGCACTGCTACTAAAAACCAAGTCATTGATATGATCTTCGAATTCAAATTTATTTAATTTATTCATCAAATATTGTATTTGGGAATTTTAGCAACAATATATTTGAGTTTAAAAGAGTTAAATACATGTTAGTCAATATTAATGAAGTATTTGTTTAAATATAAACAGTTCACATAACATTAATCGGGTAATATGAATATAATATTTTAAGTACTTGCATGCACAACATAACTAAGATAAGTACACTATTTTCTGTAACTCTGGTCACTAAATATTACTTCTGAAAAAGAATATTGTTAGGAATCACAATCTACAGGCAAATAATTGTAGAGTTATTCAAAAACCTATCACCATGAGGTAGGCAAGTTTTGGTAGCCCTTGTTAATAAATATATGTTCTTGGTTAAGCTGCATTAACGTTTCAATGATTTTCTAACATTTCGACTTCCTCACTAGAGCCATTTTCAAGAAATGAATTGTCAATTGCGTGTTGGCTCGGTGGGATTCATACGCACACCAAAATCAGAAGATCCAACATTTTGGGTCTAGTCAGGGTAGCGATTGAGATATACAAGCTCACTGATAACCCAACTCTACATGCGCTCGTGAGGTGGACACTCTTTTAGGTATTATATCCATTTCAGAGTGATGAATCAAGCCAGGTTGATTTTTTACCATGACAATTCATTTCTTAAAAATGGCTTTAGTGGAGAGTTGAAATTTCGAAAGACAGTTTTGTAAATTAGTGTAAGTTCACAATAATCACTGCAGTCAACAGTGGCAACAATACACACAAAAACCATCTTTCCATGCGCATATACCAACTAAAAAACAATCATAGCTATTTAATATTATGTTTCAATTGTTTTGGAAACTACAAATGTTTTTGAAGTTAGTAATACTGCACAAATATTTATTTATAAACATTCAATAAGTGCAATTATTATACATTCAATAAAATTAGTAAATCATGCAATAAAAAGAACATATACATAAACAGTAAAAATGCACAATCTAATGCTGTTTAATGAGATGATGATGCATAGAAAGTAAATAAAAACAAATTATTTTGAAAATATATTTTATTTTTTACGAATAATAATTATAATATGAAATATATTATAACATTTACTATAACTTAAAAGTTAAAAAAAACATGTATAAAAAATTGAGTATGTACTGTAATTTTCTCTATATTCATAATTGAATATGGCATAAAATTCCTCATATAAATTAAGTTAATTTGAATACATTAAGTTCAAAAACAGTGTCTGTTGAATGCGACAATAAATACTGAAAGGTATGGATTGTTGTCTTTACTTTTGAACTGAAGTTTAATTTGGGTAATTATTGAGAAAAAAAATAATTTTAATCTTTTGAAGTACGAGTTACTCAATTAGCTACACTAAAAACATGAGATGATTGTACAGAAAAATACATTAAGCAAACATTTATATTGTTATTTACCTTTTACAAGACATTCAACTGACAAGTCACACTCAAAAATACACAGAGTTAATTTCATCAACAATAATGATACGAGACAAATAACTGCCATTTATACTTACAATTAAAAATTATAATTAGCAATATGTTGAGGGAAAAAAAATCCTTCATATTAATTACACATGCAGACCGATGCTATTATCTTTTACCATTATTTTTGTGGAAAGAAACATGAAACCAATACAAAACAGTGTATTTTTTTATATCATCACACACAGGTACATACATTTAAATAAGCAAACATATACTCATGCAACCTGCCACACATTTTGAAGTCTCATCAATTTTAAATCATTACCTTTCAACAATTATACCCAGATCACTAATTACACAAATGTTATACCAAATTATTCCTTGTACGGTGGAAAAATACGGATGAGTCCTCTATCTCGCTTTCATTCGTATCCTCAGACGCTCTTACATTTCCTGGGATTATCGAGCATCAGAAACGTACAAATCTATCGACAGATTTTGATACTAACGTAAGCTGAACAAGTAAAATCATAACTCACAAGCATTAAGGTCAATAATTAAACTATAATATATCCTAGTTTAATACTACACAGATAATTAATTTCACATGTGATATCCGTCCAAAGCACGTCATTTCAGCACCGAGGATGGGCGCTCGGAGAGTTTGAACTTTCAGTAGAACACGGATGGCGAGACGCTCTACAAGTCAGCAGAAGCCCTAATAAGCACTTGACTGTGCATGGGACTGACTCGGAACTTCTCTCGAGTGAGTATGTAAGTGGCGATAATACCCAGAGCCGCCATTGAAACTCCCAATGCGTTGATCACAATAGATTCTCCGTTATTTGCATTTAAGTCTTGATAAGAAACGCTGTGAAATGAACAATTTACATGCCATAAATCATATGAAATAAAAAAAGCTTGCAACATTACATGAAAGAACATTCGCTATTTGCTCAATGCGTTTGTTGATTTAACTTATTTAATAAAATTGTATGATACAACTTATTAAACTATATTGCTTATTAAGCATAAAACCACATTTAAAAAAATATCTTGAAATTTATGCCTCAACAACCTTCAACAACATATGGATATTAGTAATTAAAATATTAAATTACAAATAAATACCCTTGGTTGCCCCAATGCAATGTTAGTGTTGTGGGTTTAAATAACTTAGTGTAGATTTTCTTTGCAATCTTGGATTTTTCTAATAAATATAAAGGATTGTATTTGCATGTCAACTTAGGAATATTTTTATTAATTGTGATTTTTGTTATGATCAAGCAAACAAACATTGATCATTATTAGATACGGTATATGAAATAAAAATGCTAGACACAAAATAATAATTTATCAAATTTGCATTATAATGTAGCTATAAAACCTATTCATGCGTAATCATGATCCAATGCAGTCCAATAGTGAATGAAGGCAGTTGCAATGTACCTGGCATATGAATTATATGCCACAATACTCTTGTTGTATATCAAACAACTGTAAGAATCAAAAACCTAACCATGCTTTTTATAAAAATGATAACTTAAGAAAAGCAGACATCATGCTAGGTAACTATATAATGTTTGAATCTAAATAATGTTTGTTAAAGACTTCATGAATAGTGTAGTGTACTTTATAAAAAAATTGCTGCCACTGCGATATAGCAGATGCTAGTGATGATCAGCACAATATTCTCAAGATCATCTTTAGCAGTTTGGAATTTTAGTTTAACTATTTAGTTGATTTAATCTACAATAAAATGTGAGCACACGGGACCTCACAGTGTTAACACATGGGACAATAAACTATTATGCAATGTTATTTGAAAATATGTTACTTACCAAGGTGCCTGTTGAGAAATTATGTTTATTAGGAGAAATAAAGAACCTACGGGTGAGCGTAGTGATAACATACTTGAGTTCAAAGATGGCCTTCTCAGTAAGTCCCGTGAGACAGGTGGCGATAGCGAGCATGAGCGTGATGATACCAAAGGCGGCGTGGATGGGAACAAGCGAAGCGCGGAACTCAGCCGTCGCACTGTCGCAGCACAGCAGCACCAGGAAACTGAAGAATCCGACCACAAACTACCAAACAAAATCGCACATTTTAATATTTCTCATATTATTAAACTTTAAGAGTTACTATTCACACTTTATGTTCAATATTTCTACTTCTCCGTTTATATTTTTTTAAAGCTACCGATTTTGCTGACAGACTAGAAGTGATAATTTAATTTTAGAATTTATTCTGTCTATTTGTATTATAAAGAAATAATACTAAGTAATTTTAGATCAAAAATATTAAATATGTTGTATATGACAATGCCTTATTTTTATTTTGTTTAATTATGCAGTATTGTTGCAGTTGTGCAGTAAACAATAAAATCTTACCTGAAGAGCAAACAGTCCCATGGTGATGAATCCCAGCCAGCTGTGCAGGGAGTAAAAATTGGGAATGGGCTCCGGCTTGTTGAGGTTGTGGTAGTCGAACACAGCCAGGAAGCCAACCACCACGCAGGGGATAGCCAGGGCATGGAAAATCGTGTGGAATAGCTTCACGTAGAGGCGGCGGCAGCAGCGACAGATGCGGTATAGCAGCATAGCTGAAAATTATGTTTGATAATAGTTGAAATATTTGAAAATTATGTTTGAAATAACTTGAACAAAAGTAGAAGAACAAAACCAGTAAAAATAAAAGAAATAATTTAGTAAGGTCTGTCATTTATTGATTAAAGTATAACCATAAATATATTTTATTTACCCGTGAGTACATCGGTACAGCGTATTATAATTTATTGCAATAAAGTATTGTTCTTGTTGAGGGACAAGGCATATGATTGGTGAAGATCCATTTTTTATAATGATAAAGGTATCTTTGTATTCTTTCTTCACTTTGAGTTTATTATATTTTTTGCATGACTAGTTCTGACCAACAGACTTGGTCATCATCAGATGTATAACAAAACTCAAATAAAGTATTGTTCTTTAAATACTGCAATTGTTTTTTATAAAGGAAATCTATATTAATAAATAAATAGTCAAAAAAAGGGATTTTATATATATATATATATATATATATATATATATATATAGCTAATCAATATATATATATATATATATTGATTAGCCCGAGCATATTGGTTCATATGTAGAATATGATTATTAAAAATTCTCACTAAATTGCAGTGGCTCGTTAGCATAGTTGGATAAATGCACCGGCCATGAAAGCTTGGGGATGTGGGTTCGAATCCCACACAAGTCACGATGATATTTTCTGAGAGTTTTCTTTAATCGTTTTCAATGTGTGAAAAAATGTGCTTAATCACATAAACATACTAATACCTGCATGGGTAAATAAAAACGCATTCTGATTGACATTAATCTAACTTAATATAATATATATATATATATTTTCAACTATAACTCAATAACAAAAATAAAGAAATCCATGCTACGCTACCACCTAAGAAGCCCCACAACCTGCGCCAGGAGAATGGGGATTGGAATTAACTGTATTGTAAGCGTAGCCCTAACAAATATTATAAATAACACAAAAGAAAATAAAGAATCATGGATATTTTTTTTAGATTTCTATTCATAATTATTATTTAAGTATTAATGAATGATTAAGGCATGTTCATTTATTCAAGAAATGATATTGCTCATTCTCATTAGTCGTAGGTATTTCAAAACAACAACAAAAGTCAATGACATAACTTTTTCTATGTAAACAAACAAATGTTTCAAGATAATAAACGCGGTAAGCTTGCCAATATGATGTAAAACTTTGATGGACTTACAGAATCCGCTGAAGGTGATGAAGCCAGCTACCATCAGCACCGGGTGCAGGTTGAACTGCAGGGCGGGGTTGTCGTTCCACGCGAAGCCGCCTCTGTAGTAGATGACCCAGAACAGCGTCAGGGCCAGGGAGCCCACCAGCAGCACCGAGGCCAGCGTCACCACCAGCGCGTACTCGAACCAGCTGCCGCATCCCCAGTCGCCCTCATCCTCGTACGAGTTGGAGCTCGAGCGGTGCCTGCAATCGAAAGCGCATCGTCAGCCATCATCGCGACAGCCCACCATAACCTCTACAAACATTCACATTAAGTACCTCCCCCTAGGCTGCACGTTGACATTTACAATTTTTATTATCATTTAAAGACGCTCATTGAGACTAAGTGTACCATGAAATTAACTATTTAATTTTTAATTTTAATAAATATTTGCCTGAATGGACGTGCTTGGAATTACACGTATATTTATAAATATATTGTCTCAGCACATACGCAATACCAAAAATGACAGAAACGAATTTTGAAAATCGCCCTATTGCGTAAAACATACTTTTATAATTATTTTTTATGACTATTTAATATATACATCAAAATTATAAATACGGGTGTGAAAAGTCGTTTTTTTTTTTTTACTTTAAGAGTCTGAACTCTTCGTTGGTTTATGTGCAGAGAGTCTGGTATGGGTTTTTCCCGCTGGTTGCAAGGATGAAGACTTGCTTAAAAATCGTCAAGGTTTCTGAGAATTGTTTCGGGTCAATTGCGTGATGCATCAATCGGTCAGAGATTAATTAGACGCTAAACGGGCGACAATTGGAAGAGCCACGCTACTTTGGAAGAACACTTCGATACAACGAATACTAAATATAATGTAATCGATACAATGACATATGCACGCTATTGCATTATTTAAAAAAAAATACGTAGCTGCTTTTGTTTGTACGAAGAATCTATCAATAAAATAAACAAGCAAAGCGACTAGCATTCCTCGCGACCTGGCAATGGGAAGGCGGAGCTTCCTGTTTGTAAAACGTCTCTCAACAAAAGTGGCGATCAATTATTTTTATATGATTACAGGTGCGATGTTTTACAGTGTTTGCTTTTTGGGAAGGCGACTCGGTAGAGGCAGATGTCAGTAGCAGACGTTCCGTGTTTTGTCAGGCTGCTTTGCTCTGAAACAGGTTCGTGCTCGGCGAGTCCCGGAGGGGCGAAGCACCTGGGACGAATGCGGACTCCGCGACGCATCATGCAATGCATGTACATTATCATCTACAAGTATATCGATTAATGCCTGGCCAATATAGCGATACGTCGTGTATTTTGCGTGATACACATATTTTAAGTTGATCAGAAGGCACACGAGATTTCACTTATTTCAATGCCGAAGTACAGTCAGTAAAATTATATTTTAATATTAAAGTATCATTGATTTTGAGTTTGTCTTACAAGCGTCAAAATCGTTACAAAAAAAATAAGAAAGCACATTGAGAGTATTAAATAAAAAATAATACACGTGTGTATAGAATGGCCCCTTTAGATTTTATTCCACGTTACGCTTCAGTTGCTAGAGAGAAACACTGCCTCTTGACTGCATTAAGAATTCAATTATAACTGAAAATACTTTGATAGCCAAAACTCGGTTATTTATTTAGATATTTTAACTTCAAATACCAAATTAAAAATATAAGGTATATGAATGCATTATTCGTCTTTGCGTTGCTTGTAATTTTAGGGTCATTGCGGTTTAACACGCGAGAATTTCAACGTTGAAAATTAAACAATCTCAATTGTGAACAAACGATAATACATACGAAAATATCAAGGAAATTCATGCGACTATCGCGTAAGGCCAAGCCTTGCAGTGTCGCAACTGGAGTGCCGAGGTGCCGTGAGATTGAGGTGAGGAAAGATATGCCAAAAAAGAAAACTACGAAGGCTTGCACACGTCGGCTGGCGGCGTGGGCCAGAAATCTCGTGGGGACCTCGTAGGAGACCTGTCCGCCATGCATCTTAGTAGAAGTATTTAGTAGAAATATACACTAGCTCTCCCCATTCTGTTGCTTGTGCATGGCTGGCATTCTGTACCGTGTAAACCGTAAAGGATCGGTAATAGAGTAGTGGCCTTGGAATGATTGTGGAGAGATGTGGTCTGGAAGTACCTTGTCAAGGTGGGGGGGGGGGGGGAGCTCCTGCTATTGTTTCTGCAGCCTCATATAGAAGGGCTATCAGACCTAAACGCCAGAGCTTTGTAAGGAAAAGATTATATAATAATGTTATAGGGCAGCAGCTTTAGAACTTCATAATTTTCCTTAAGAAAATGTGGTCAGGGAGATGGTCGCCAACCTCATCAGATATTTAACACAAATCTTCATTAATGTCAAATAATGCATTTAATATTTTAGCTCGTAAATATCGATAAATCTCATTAACGTCATCGAACGGGCATGATAATACCATATATAATATAAGACATTTCGAATCTTCAACAAATAAGCATCAATGGGTATTGGGGGCATATTTAATCGTGGGACCAATTCTCAAGATGTATAAACATGAATTTATTTACCGTTGCATCCAAAAAACTGGATAAAATAACCTCAGGTGATAATTAGTACCTAGTATGACTTTACATCTGAAGATAATGGAATCGGACTATTAAAACTAGCCGTGGGTAGTAAAAAATCCTCGCGGAGAGTGCGCAAAGTCAACAGGTGTTACATTAAATTTATTAAAAGTTGATTAGCACATCCCCGGCTGTGAATGAGTTTTAACTAAAGTGCTTCAAGATTAATGGGCGAGCTTGAGCCGAGCCTCGACTCGGTTCCAAGTTTTTACCTTAATCACTTCTAATCTCATATAAAATTCAGACTCGAGACGTCATACGCGCTCGCTTGCCACAATTTATATCTTAATTACAACCGATTCTGACAAAGAGCTTCAAAAACGCTTTTGCGTAATCACGTAACAAAGAGTGCTGCGGGTGTTGTTAAGCATTTTCTTGTTTTACTTTCTATTGTTACTGTTTTTATTGTGTTGTTGAGAGCTCAGTGTGTAGGTTTACACGGAAATTTATATTTTTGTTTTGCACTGCTTTGAGCATGTTCTACGAAAACATAAAAGATAAAAATGGACGTAGTCAGTGCTCAAAACTCATTCAATCGAGAAGAGAAAAGTTTATTAACATACTGCATGATTTATGGGAACCAAATGCACACTGCATGGTACTCTCACCCAAAAGCTCGCGGAGTTATTAGGAGATTAAATCAAAACACAACAAAATATAAGTGAACCAAAATGTAAGTTCGCCTTTCATTCATTGCATATCAAATATGTTATTTTCCACACCAAACAAAGACCTTATACGATGTCGATTTATTTTATTGTAAACGATTAAAAACTTGAAACAAACAACTTCTTATATTTAACGACAAAATTCTATGTTAATGAGTTCATCTTATGAATATTCAGATCAAAAGATTAACTGGTAATCTGCCGATAGTTATTTCGTCTGACATTTTTTTTATCGAAACCTGGAAATCCTTAATGAGTATTTATTGGTATGAGAGGTTTACGGTACGACTATGTTAAGATATGCATATATGATATCAGCAGTGGTGTACCGTGGCATCAGTGGCAGGACAAGTCTGATTGGAGAAGTGTGCAACAAAAAGCTAATTTATTATGCAAACATAACAAAACGATTTATTTATTTTTTTACTTATCGATTTAAAACACTAGGATTTTTTAGAAATGCAGCAGTGGTATATTTAAAGGAGCAACAAGTAATCTAAACGGTATTCAACCCAATAAGTTAAAAATCAAACCGCATCGATTTGCGTTGATTTTTAGTCATACGAAGCTAAACAACTTGTGTCGTCTGTTTACTCAGAGGATATATTTATATATACATTATATATTTCAGAGGACACAGGTTGCATTGTCTGTCACCCTTCTTGGCTAATTCGATATGTCCAGAGTGTTCCTTCAGACCGAGACTGGTTCCTGACCGCGCGACAGGAAGCACGCCCGTCACTCTCGACGTCGGCCAGCCGGAAAGCCTGCACAAGGGAGACATTTAGATTTGCCTTATTTTATTTAAATAATATATAAACAAGAGAGTGTAAGTATACACTACATTTTAATGAAATAAAAATATAACGTTTCATATGTTCATTAGGAAGACTTGTCGACGTTTAGTGCTTAGCGATAAACAAACCAAACAATAAAAATTGGTATTGTTACTGTTGACAATGTTTTTTGAAATCGATTGGTTAAAAGTTGAACCATGTTGGTTATTGTTGCCAAAAAAAATAAATCCTACAAAATGGACATTCACAAAGTGACAACAGAGTCCGATAGCGGAGATAGAGTATGACTTTAATGGCGCGTAATAATCTACACGCAGCACGAGGCCAGAGCTGGTATGACACAGATTGATTCGATTAGATGAGGTTCCGATAGATGGGCAGCGATCGGCACGGAGAGGCTGAAGCCGGACCGGCCTGGGGTCGATGACCCGCCACTGCAGGCCCCATCTCCCGTTAGGGAGTCCATCGGGTGAGGCCTCGCCACCGCCGGCTGGGCCTCGGAAGGAGCCGCAGCGCGATGACAAACCCAATACTTACAACACCGTTAGAAAAAAATTAAAAAACACCGAGATCGATCTTCGTATCAAGCAAAATATAGCCAGCCACGACAAATCACAACAAAAAATAATTTGTACCGACACATGCAAAACTACACTGAAATCTAACCGCCAGCAAAATAATAGCGACGTGTAATGTGTGCTCGTTTGTATGCTTTAGAAATGGTCGAAAGCAGTCATCCTTAGAGATAATGGCTGCCATTAAGAAATCTCAGTGCAGTGATATTACCGTTTCTAGTATAATTAGTATGCAAATGAAACCAAGCGAGTTTCCCATGTTTTTGAGTATCGATATAAAAAGGAGAAGTGCTGGCGGTGGCGGTGGCTGGCTGCGATCAGTTCAATGCTCCCGGCCGACTGAATGCCCAGAATCGTATAGAGTTGAGACGTCCGCACAGTGGTGGGAATAGTCGATTCGATTGAGAAATTCACTAGTACACTATCGATTCATTGAATTAATTTTATTTTTAATTAAAAGCAAAGACATCTAATTTCACGATCAAAAGCACTATATTACTTCATGCATCAGTTTTAAAAAAAGATTTATTAGAATGAATCGATTATTCGATTAAGCAAGTTCGATGACGCCCATCGCTAGAGCTGGCTCGACCAGGAAGCGCCACAATGCATGCCTCGGTGTTGACAAGAGAACTGCGTTTCGGGGCTGTCATACAAATCGAATTAAATCATTTCGTCAACAATAACGCACGAACCAGAATACATTCAATAGACTTTGCTATCGAATTGTTACCAAAAATGAATACATACAATTCATATATATTACAAAAGCACGTTTAACAATTATTTGAATGCAAAATATATCATAAAACTTAAGGGTCTGACCCCAAAATCGAGTTTTTTTTTATCATTTTCTAGTCCGTTTTGCGAAAAATCGACTGCACCATTCAAAAAAATTTGATACATCCCTTCTTCCGAACAGAATATTTTTTAATTTCTTATAAATTTACTATTAATATGATAAATATGTGTTTTTCCGATTAAAGTGTAGGAATTTGGAGATTCGTCATGTCCCTTTTCCAAGAGTCCTAAACATTTAAAAGTCTTTTTTTTTTAAATTGGAATTAAAAGATTAAATATAAACCTGTGCGATATATTATTTAAAAAATTAAAAAAAAAAAATCTTTAACAAACTTTGGTTTTGAAAATTTTATCCAATTTTTCAACATCTTCAAGATTTTATTTTACCTTGAAAATGGACGTTGTTTAAATAAAAAAAAAATAGATAAATATAATTTATAGTTTTCTTAATACTCTGTTAAAAAATCGAAGTAGGAAAATAAAGTGACAATTAAATTAATTAAATGACACGATTTCGCCAGGTTATGTAAAATATAGCTATTTTCATGCCGTCATGGTAATCTCGTCTGGTTTGAAGTAATACTTTGGAGTACGAAAATGCGAAATCTAGAGTAGTAACATACTGAACCAATTGAAAGTGATTCATTGATAGCCCTGAAATGCAATTACATTTGTTAAAAAGCGATATATCTTGTTTTAAACGAAAATATCACAATTTCAAAAATAAAAATCAAAGTGGTCTGATGACTTCAAATTTAAATACCTACCGACTCCTGACAATCGTTGAATTTATCTAGGTTTAAAATCAAGCTATTTTTTTTAAGCGTGCATAATTACAAGAACCAGGCAAAAGTGAAGTAAGCAAAGGCTTTGAATTAACACTCAAGCATCACAGTCGCCGATTCTCTGTTTCCTGCAAAGCCTTCGCGGTGATTTAAAAATCTATTCGCTCCAGTAGCGTGGCTCGCTTCTCTCACGTGGCCGGAAAAGTTTCCCTTCGCTGGCGAAGCGTGTATTCCGCGGCTCCTCACCCTGACCGCGACAGACGAGATGAATAATGAACAATGGACTCATTTGGCTGCGAATGCGTGAAGTGTGATGCACGCAGCAAATCCGCGCTTCGATCATTACCGGACTTAATTAAGACCGCCCCGTACTATAATTCCATCCGTTGCGTAGCGATCAGGGTTGGCACAAGCTGTATAAGAATATTTATTTTAATATACTACACACGTACTAACACAACTGACACCCAATAACTGACCGGTAATCAGCTAATAGTTTAAATTTAACAGCATAGTACAACGCATACTAATTCAGGTTTGGTTTCTCGTTAGGTGAGGTTATGTTATCATTGGCACTCAACTAGTCGAAATTCTGAAAGAGTAGTGTTGTTATGGTATATCATTAATTATTCGTCGTTTCTTGGTGTATGGAGGTGGAGGTGGACCCTCATGACTTTCGATGGTGCTCACTGAGGCCTGTCAGTCGGAGGAAGTCCATTCACTCCGCGGGTTTGTTTATTACTGAGTGCGTTTTCAGTTTCAAGATCAGATCAACTTCAGACTCTCGCCCGAATCTTGATTGGAGTAATTACAATTTAAATTAATAAAACACACACTGGCTTTCCCTTTCTTATCTTACACGTGTTACTTATTAATATACATCGCTATCGACGTAATCGATTAGCGTAACATTATAATTGAAAAAACTTTCGATATCATACGCGAAGATATCGAAAGTTTCAAGGGAACAATATACAGCACAACGAGAAAGTTTTTTAGTAATTTATAAAATATATAGTAAGATATTTATAAACAAAACTAATTAGATAATTAATTATATGTTTATAAATATTTTTAGTCCCTATTTGATCAGTATGGTCAAAATTGCATCTTACTACTTGTAAAGTTGGTACAGTTGATAAAGCGCTTGCTAGATAAACCGATATGTTAAATCTCCAGGGTAAAAGAGAAGGCAAACTATTCGATAAAACAGTGTAATAGGGTATCTAATTATTTAGGATATCACTGATATTTTAAACTGTAATTACTTTCGACATTCAAGTTTTTCCTCATAATATATCTTGAAACCCTCAAAAGGCAATAGCACTGGAAAAATCGTTTTCTCCTATTCAGTTAGTTTTTCTACATTACAACCATCCAAACACAATACTTGGGTGTGTTTTGCATTCACTATTTCACAGGAAGACGAAGAAAATGCCAGCACAATGAGATAACATTCCGGTTGATTAGAATGAACCGAAACCAGTAATTCCTATTTATAAGTTGTGTAAACTCCGAAGGCTGAAGATAGTGACGAGTGGCGTGGAACTGGTCGTAGTAAAGCAAAAAAATGACCTTGGCTGAAAGCATTAATAACAGGTATTGAGAAGAGTTCATCCGCAGGCTTAGAGCCGGATGGACCGCGGCGGACTCGTGTAAGCGACGATACTATATTTATTTTAAGCGGAACATCATCGTCTGCGCAGACTTGTCATATTGGAGAAATATTAATTCGGCTCTTAGGTTGGAGCCATCTTCAAGCAAACAAGTACTCACGTCAAAGAAATAAGCATAAATATACTCGGCTTAATACGCAAGGCATATTTCCTGAACACGCTGTGTTTTGATGGATTAACGTTATTATGATTTCGTTCTCAGCAACAATTAAAAATTTAAAACAATTGTACTAGAGGTAGGTTCATCCTAATCACAGTGTCAAGCAAAGTCAAATGGCGTTTATTTCGTTATCCAATTCCGTGTCCGTCACCCACACGTGTTCGGTCCACACGTGTCTTTCAACCGGGTGTGACATATCACTCACTCGGCTCACTATTTATAGACTTCCTTTAATTTATCACCAGAAAAAATATTTCCGAGACACAGTTTACGGATCGTTAGTTTACAACTCAAGAGGCAGGTTTTTGTAGTCAAAGTCACTTCTCGTAAATTAATTACCTCTCAGAAGTTCTCTAGCGCAATTTCAATATTATGTGATGTGTAGTCGTACACAAAGTAGGTAATCGGCTTGTAATTTGGTTAATTATCATATAAACTTAGGTACTCGTAAACGTACCTGTATTTTATGACAGGTTTGTGTGTATATAACCTCTGGCTTTATATTATATAGAGGGCTTCGATAAATGGCACGAATTTAATACTAGTTATACAGTAATAAAATACAATATTATAATACAGCACTACAACATCTCTATACATGTTGTCCCGTTTGTATATTTATTTATTTAAAATATTTTTTTTTAAATACGTGTGAAAAAATAAGCGACTTTATAAGTTAGATAAGTCAATTGGCTCATGTGCTATATTTTGATAAAATTGTAGAATAGAAACAAAAGTGTAAAGAGCAGACAAAATAAACTCGAAAATTAGTTTCTGAAATTATGACGTTGTTTCCATCTTAAGCGCAGTTATGAAAGCTTCTTTGGCCTACAATGCCTGCGGGTTAAGTACGTCGGTATGATTGCTTTTCAGTATCTAAGAAGCAGGGTACTGGTATCGATAGAGGCTGATTGCTGCTGCAGACCTCTAGGTGGTTCCAGTGATTACTTTCTCGCCAGCCTGGGCCGGAGTTCATTTGAGAAAAGCGGCCCGAGAGGAAAAATGAAACAGTAAAAGCTCGGGAAAATGTTGAATTCTGTCGTAACGAACAAATGCGAGACAATTTAATTGTGTTCTGTGGGTGCTGGCGGTTTTTTATTTATAAAACAAATACAAAGTTACAACGATTTACCGACATCCACACCTCATGATCTCTTAATTAATATAATCGGTAATCTCAAGTAGCAAACAAAAATCTAATAAGGCGTATAATTTAGGCACGATAGACAATACCACACATCACTCCTCATTAAATCTGACACAGATATCCCCGGTCGTGTGTAGAGTGGACGGTGAATAGGAGGAGTTTTACATAACTTGCCCACACGTCACTGTGCAGTGTGGGCGGAACTATGGGCAGCCTGCTGGACGGGAGTTGAACAATGCACGAGTAGGGCCGTACAAACGTGCAGACCTGTTCTCTGCAGCAGGCATGTGCTGTACTATACGACTGCTGTTTACGAGTGTAACCCATATACAGAGGCTACTAAAGTAACCTACATACATTCTAAACTAACACTAAACCTACCGACATTACATGCACACCTCCAAGGGACAATTCTTCTCACAAAATCTCCGAAAATAAAATAACAAAACGAGAAGTAAAAACTGAAAAATGCACAATGTAAAAAAGTGGTAAAATTTGAAAAAACGTTTAAATGTTAAAACCGTACCAAAGTTTAATAAAGGTGTCAAAATGACCCCTCCGGTATGTTAAGTGTTAAAAAATCGGTCATATTCACTTGCATTTTTATGTAATGTCACAGGTTTTAATTTGTATGATCTCGTAGTCTAATTATATTACTGAGCAACCTCTTCACTAATATTGTATAATACTTTCTCACGATAAACTTGAAAGTTTCATCAACGTGAAATGATATTTAAATCTGTGTGCTTAATACAGTTTGTTTTTAAATAAACAAATCAACCGCATCATTTGAGTTTTGTTTGCAAATGCACGACATGACATCACATACATAATGCATGTTTGATGTCACAAATCTCTTAATCTTACATGTGTATTCAAACATACATACGTTATGAAACTGGTTTCGCGACACAAGTGTTAGGGCGCTGGTTTCGCAATGCAAATTGTCTACTTTCGAATTGGATGTTAAATCTCACGACACTGAATTTTAAATCACGTCGTTTATTGGTAATCCAGTTAATTCAAGAGAAAAAGTAGTTTCACGAATGAGATAATTACAGATATTTTGCAACCTGCACACGAAACTGGATAACTTAGCCGATAGTTTTCGGTTCGATCTTCGCCCTGACAGTGAACTCCAACTATTTTAATAACTGATTCGTTTTTATCATAAGAAAAATTGTATTAATATTTCATGTGTCAGTAGAACCATTAAAAATCTGTTGCTCGTCATTGAAAGCTGATAATAACACAGTCAATGGATATTTTTTGGTTATTAACGCGAGTTGCAAGCGTTTAGAGTTCTCGAGATAAATTATTACAATAAAAAAATCCCGATTGGTTGAGTTTCAAAACTTGACAAACTTTCTGTTATTAAAAAAGCAGAAATTTCTTTCTACATAATCATTGACCAAGAACACGATTTACACGGATTTAAAATAGTCAAATCACGTTTGATTCCAGTTCCCGGCTCGTGGTATGGGCTGATTTATTGTGAGTAACGAGGTGCTCTTTTCCCAAGAAACGTCAAACTTAATTGATGCATTTCATGTTCCAGCGTTATTTGTGAATATTTGATGTGGTTATTTGTAACGTGGGATATCTCGGCCATGTGACAGAAGTTTATCAAAACGAATCAGCTGTACCTGTGAGGAAAGAGACAGCGCTGGGAAATCCCACTAAAAAGCTCCGTTGCGATATTTGCAAATAAATTATTTTCACTTTAGTCCGATTTCATACGAAAAGAAAACCCTTTGATGCAAAATCTCTCTTAGGCATGACAAATACAGTTTCTTTTTTTTTTCTCCTGCAGTCTTTTACTCTTACAGAATAACTTGATTGTTATCTTTTCGCTCTGATTACCTATGGATGGTATGGAATGTCTTTAGCTCGTGTGATGAAGATTAATAAGTACAAGCATTAAGTTGGTGGTTAGGAATCATGCTTCCAAAGACAGAGTAACTCAATATATATGACAAGTAGTAGAACTCGCAAAATTGAATATCACTGAGGAATAACTTTTGTTGACTTTGAATACAAAATAATGTCTCGTGGATTCGTTTCCAGGGGTGTGCTGGAGTGAGGACGATAGCGTGACCCAATGGGACACCGTGGCACAGCACGCAAGTTCACGCTCCCATAGTCAAGTGTAACGAAGCCTATTGTCACCTGCCATGGCAGTCACGCTTCAATGGGATATGCTGGGCCGCTCCACGCGCACCTTCGTCTCTGTTCTTCCGGTCCTGCACCATCAGCGACAACCTTTCAGCGAATACCTAAAACTATATCGGTTCTCTTTTCCGCCGAGACTTGAAATAACTCACCCCTATCAACAACGATTCAAGCAGGAACGATTTTCTCATGATAAATATACTGTTTTTTTTTATACTAGTGGCAAGTCGCAATGACTAGTATTTACCTTGAAAGCACTCACGGAGGTTTTAAATATATATTTTTATAATTTAAAAAATGAAAGCTTTTCATATTATGATATATCACATAAATTTGTATGATTGGTTATAATAATATTACAGATCTGGTGCAATTCGTTTAGTCGACGCAAAAAGTTGTTCAAATTACGGATATAACCTTTCGTTGTTTTATTGTTTCTTTGATGAGTAAATAATTTAAAAACCATTTGGGTATATTCATTATTGAAATACCCAATTGAGTTGTTAAAATGTCATAAGTCATTTCCGAGAAGTACAATTCATAATATAATTACAAATCGACTCGACTCGTTAGAAACAACCGGCTTGGAAGCAGCTGCATCGAATATTGCAATAGAATCCAAGTTGAAGTTTACAAAGCCGAGTAGACGCCGATAAATTATTGCAAGATGTGTGATGTAACGCTGAGGCTAACGAGTCTCCGGTGTCGGGTGAGTTATGAGGAAATTACAGGTGTCGGTGCAAGTGATGGGCGAAATCGACTGCTTTAAAATAATCGATTCCTCAAATTATAATAACTTACACGCAGAAATACGATTTTTCGATCTTTTGAATCAAACTTTACGACGACGGCTGAATATTCGATAATTGTACACGATTTTCGTGAAGTATTTTCAAGTACAACATTTGATTTTTAGCGGTCCACAATATTCCGAAATATAAAAATAGATTAAACAAAGTTTTTACAGTTTGTTTTATGCAAAATATATCCAACTATCCGAAAATTTTTATTAGATTCTGACCGAAATTTTCAAACATCAAGTAATACTGACTATATACGATTCATTAATTTGAATAAATCGATTATTGTGAATAATCAGAATTACGATTATGTATATTCGGTCGTGCCCATCGCAAGTCTGTACTCTGACATACTTGCCTCAGAATGTCTTATTCTCAGCTAGCACATTCCACTAACGGGGCACGACTCGAGCGGTTGGAGTCGATTGTCAATTATGTCACGTCAATCGTTGAAAACAACTTGAAAAAACTCCGGCACAATACAGGTTGAGTAATTTGTATAAAAATTTCCAATCGCAAACGTGAGGCAGGTATTGAATTAACCGCACGGTAAGTATAGAAACCTATAATTGATACAAAAACTAAGAATTTCTTGGTAAGTACTTTAGAAAGTATTACCTAAATGTGGAGTACTAAAAAATGTTTATATGACGTACGCAGTGGTAAAATAATAGTTTTTATTTAAAATTAAATAAAATAGTTACAACCCAACGACATATTAAGTCACTCTGAAGAGTATTTTTTTTGTACATTATTAATTAGATGTTACAAAATATATGTATATATTATATATAAAAAAATCAACGTAGTTAGGAGAAGTACCAGGTTTCGGTGTGAAATTTGATATATATTTATTTCCTAAAGCAAAAGGCATCTTTAATATGCGAGCAGATTTATAGTGCATAGCGTAACATCTGTAATTGATCAGCTGATCTGTTAGGACCGCATATGATCGCATTACGTAAGTGCATTAGCACTGTGCACCTGGCAGGGCGGCACTGCATCTATCACAGGCATGCCTGTCGACTCCGCCCTCGCCCCCATGCTGCCACTAGCCAGCTCATGGTAATGCACCATCGCTTGCACACGCTTTTATGGGTTTATTAACCTACCTGTTATTTTGAGTAGTTTAGATCTAATCTGACCTGTGTGTATTGCACGTTAAAATATATACTTCAAAAAATACATTCTCACAAACCGATGCATTGTATAATACGCAGTGATGAACTAGACAAAAGATTCTTACTATCCGGAGGTATAATTTAACAACGCTTTTCTCCAATCGTGATTAAAATATGTAAAAATATATTTATTTTTTTTACCAAAGTAAGTCTTCTTAAAAAAATAATCGCGTTCGCGAAGAATTAACTTATGCTGTTTAGAGTAAGAATCAATGGACTATCGCAAATTCACCACAGAAAAGATATTTCGAGTGTATTGAATATAACGTGAAATATCTATAAGAGACCCAATTTATAAAATGATTAAGTATCTGGTGTCTTTGTTTAATAATTTATAAGCTTGCTTTGACAGCATCCCGTTTTAATGAAAACACTTAGTTTCAGAGCCTAGCGTACAACACTTCATTATACTTTGATAATGTTTGTCTTCGCACGCCGGTAAGAGTCTCAAAGGGGATGAAGGCTCTGGGGGTGCGGTGGTGCCCCCTCCCTGTAGATATGGAGGCACCGAGGGAGGCCCAGCCCTCCTATCTGGAGCCTGTTGATAGTCGCCCCTCGCACTAGCCATAAAATATTAAGTCAACTCATTCAGCTAATAGTGCAGGGAAGCACACTAGACCGGAGGCCGGTTAACTGAATCGATTTAAGCTGATGTGGATTTAATGACATTATTTACTATTTTATTATTAAAGGTTATAACCATAATGTAGTTATTATCAATTTTATTAAAAAATATAGCTAACGGCTATTATCGTGACCACGGTTTTTATATGAATTCAATTTAAAATATTTATATTAATTTCCTGTGGATTTGAACAATTTTGAGGCTGCATAAAATTATTTTAATCCAATGCTAATTTATGCAGTGTTTAGTTATAAATTTCAAAATACGTTTTCTGCTGTGTTTTTTCCAACATTCTCACAACTTATACCATTGCATAACAGTTGCTTTACTTAGAATATTTTACGTTTAGGATAAAAAAAAAGTATCCTTTGATTTAAAAGCTTGTTATGAAATACTTATGAACGTTTTATTTGTTTTGCTATTAAACCTTGCACTTGCTGTACTTTCTAGCTTTTAGAGTTATGAGTTAAATTTCATAAATATGTACAATCACTAACACACACACAACAAGGATTTATTGACAGTGATACTCAAACATAAAATATAATGTTTTCCGCGTTCTATTGTGATGATCGGCGTTTCGGTTCCGGTACTAAACGTTTAGTAACAGTTTGGACAATGCAAATACCTGATGAAGGTTTGTAAAATAATAAAAAAATACAAGTTCATACACCTTGATCGAGCATTAGGCAATTTAAATTTTAACCGCTTAATGGTTTGATAGCCAGCACGCCTGTTTCTCAGCCAAGGGGCCTCGGGTCCAAAAGCGGGTGGTTAAAAAGTTATTTTCAATTTCGTTTAAATTGTTAAAACCACTGGAGAAAAAAACAGAATTTAACGCAGATTTTCTGCGATTTCATTATGTATAGTAAAAATATCCTGAAAACATATCAGACCAAATACAACTTTGTCTTTGAATGGTCACTAATGTTTGCTGTTTCCCTTGCAGTCCCCTACACTTAGAGTGCAATATAATGTAAGACTCCATGTTCTCAGATTCTACGAGCTCGAATGCCTTCCGCGCGTGGAATAAAGATAAAAATTCTTCAAAACAAATTGAGATGTTTAGAATTACACTTCCTGGCATACACAATATACCACAATCATCCCATAAACCGCATTACGGTGTCACTGCGACTCTATTCCTTCACGTAATATAATAACGTAAGACGTGTGAGAAAATATCCAGGTTTTGTAAACCAATTTACACGTACACGACATTCTCACTGCACAAGTCTTTAAACTTGTAGAGTTTATAGGAACTCTGAAAGTTAAACTGAAAATCACCGATTTCTTGATGTTGACAATGTATTTTGTTTGTTCTTGAGACGTGACTTTGAATTTTTCAGAATTGAAACGAAATCATCATTGCTATTGTTAATGACACTTTTGATGTCATGAAACCATTATTATAAATCTTAAGCTCTGTAATTGTCAGTAGTGGTGGGAAAGTCTTTGATTCCTTACTTCTGTTTGTTGGTTTCAGCTCCCATACCATTTGTCTGATTTAAATTATCTTGTTTGTCTAGGATTATTTTAATATAATTGAGGCAATTAACCTTATGATTGCTAAGCTATTACGAATGATACGATAAAAAAAATATTTGATAAATAATTGCAATTTTCTTGTCTGGTGTATTGATTTCCTGAGCAAATATTTATAATTTTTACTTGCATTTGATTTTTTTCACTTCGTCTTTATGATTTGCATAATCCTTGCGAAACTTTCTGGAAAATTAAAATGCCTCGTTCTTAACCGCAAACCTCGATCTTTATAAGAACTGAAAGCATTGCAGTAAACTCAAAAAATATATATTTGCCTTGGGCATGGTTCAAATAGAGGAAGATGTTACAACACTGTTTCATGTGTTTGTGATCTTGATTATAAAGCGAGGGCACTCTGTTTAGAAAGATTTCTGGTGTGACGAAATAAAAAACGTTAGTTAATTTATTTAAGTAGAATATAATTTTAATACTGCTGCTGAATAAAATAGCAAATGAATAAGAAGTTTAGTTGTTATGTTGTTGTGTAATTTTATTTATGGGATTAAGAATTAAATTGCACCTCTACCGCAATTCCGATAGATGAGAAAAATGAAGTTAAAAAAAAGATAAAGTTTTATGTTTTATCTCCTCGCTTTCGACCAGAAGAAAGATGAAACTTATTATCTTCGTTATTTATTGTAAGACCCATTGTTCGTGAGGATACAAATTAATATTTTGACCATAACATTCTTTGTTACAAAACATGAACTGACTGAATGATTTAGTGTTTAATGCTACATTTCGGTCAGGATCCAAGATGCACGGTCATAATTCAACAACCAGCGTGGCAGTAATAAAGAGTAGAGTGATAAAATGTTTTGAAAATTAGTGAAGGCAATATCTAAAATAGCAATTGACTCAATAACGATCGAATAGAGTTATCGAAAAACTAATTTTGTCGTTATAACATATGTTGTTATTTAAAACTTGTTTTGTTTGTTATGATTTCATAGTTTATTGAAGTATTGTTTGCTTTTGGTTGAAAGCACTTTGTCAACTGATTTTTTTTATTTCAATACTATTCACTCAATTTAATTTCAATACTCGAATGAAAATATTCCGTTCATTTTGCTGAAACTGTGAATTAGTAAAATCAAAATTACGAGGTAAAATTTAAGAGATAGTGTATTTTAATACTGATAATTTCATGACTGAAAATATTTTATCAATTCGATTGTTCGAAAGTCAACAATGTCCCATCCCTACTTACAGTCCCAGCTTAGAAATTATAATGATGGTTTCATGACCACATACTCTGCGTTATTCCAATGATATGTACCTCTTCTTAAAAAAATGGTTCGTGATACGAGAATCGTCGTGCAATGGCGTTTACGAATTCGTAAACTTTCATTATTTCTTTTTCACGCTTAGTAGAGTGAGATTGATATCCACATCAACTAATAAGGAGTGAGAGGTGGTTTTATTTAATACCACTGTTGCACACTATAGTAATTTGATGATAAATCTTAGCTACGAACAATAAATCGATATAGAAAGTGCATACAGGGTAACATGAATACATAATATGCAAATTGTGAAGGTTGAAAATAGTTTCTTTATTTTTTTAATACGATAAAAAAAGACTAGAAATATATATTTGCGTTTAGATTATCGCGATTAATTCGTTTATTTATTTATTATAACGATAGTGGTAATGGCTTACAATATCATGTAGTTGAAGTTTTCCGAGATTATACGTAGGTCTAAGTATTTTTTTTAGAGTATAAACTTAAGTGTAAAAGCAAGCAATGAAACGATTGCAAACCATGAGGCACATTGTCGACAGTCAGATGATACTAAGCGATAATTGTTTTAGGTAAAAGATAGATAGTCGTCATATATTCAGCGTTATTTAAAACGCAGAAGTTCCGTCACAATCTAATTTCGTTTGAAGTGTTCTCCAGCCTATTCCGGTCCAACCCGAGGGTTCACAAGCGGATCTTGCTAATGAGCAAGGCACACAAGTCCAATCTCCAGCGAGACATTAAAATTAGTCGAGTCTTGTGGCTGACGGGTTCTATAATACAAACCGCCGGAAGAATAGTCTCGCTGTGTCGAGTCTTCTTTGAATAAGACTTGTGATCAACCGAATGAATACAATTAAAGACAATTAGCTTCGACTTTACTGATTGACTCGTTTGTTTAAGGTTGTTTTAATATAGAACTCGTATCTGGGAATCAAAAAAGCGCAAGTTCTCGAATAGAGCTACTGCTGGGATTTATCATACGTGGATTTGCTAGAAGATCGTGTAAGTTACGAATTGTTTTATTTTATGAGAACTGAAATCTAGATATCGTTATCTTTAACACGATTATCACAACACGTTTCATAAACTTCCTTTCATCAGTTTTTCGTCATATCGTTTTTAAATACAATGCAAAGTGTTGTAAACACTTTTATAATAGTAAAGCTACAAAGGTGAACCAAAACTAGTCACAGAGAACACAAACAAAGACTGTGTTTCTTGTTTAGCTTCGGTTTCAATACACGTTTAGATGTTTTACAGATAATGGCAATACTTAATTATCCAACTAATTATGGTTTTAAAATTATTTATTAATTGTTAATGACTAGGTTGTATTCATTCTGTTTTGTGTTAGAAGATTGACTGTACGATTGTTAAAAGTTTTGTTATAATTATAGATCGGAAAGCTTCCAGCAAAAAGCAGGACCGAACTTACTCCAAATAAATCTAGCAAGGACACATCAGAATTATTGAGGACTTTAATGAGTACTATGAGGGCTTCGACTGGTTGGAGGGTTTTGTACATTATACTCATACAAATAAAATATTAAATGACCGTTCAAACTGTCTCAATTTTGTTGAGTCCGAAGTAATATAGGCTGATTCGGCTCTGACGTCTCTACATACTTTCGATCTGTATTCGTAATTCACCTGCAGCAGTCGGAAGGATGTCAAGGTGAGTATTTTGAGTGATAGACAATAGGGTAGCGTGTGATTTGGGCTCCTGCTGTGGCTACACAAAGCGCCAGTTTTTGTTCTGGCTCTTGCCAAGAAAATCGATATTAATTTATAGGTGACGATGGCGCATTTTAATGATCAATTAAAATAATTTACAAAATATTTAGGCAAGTGATCGTTATATCGTACAGGTACATGTGCAATATGAAATGTGGGTGAAAAAGTCCATGGCGGTAAGTTTAAGGTGATAGGTACCTATCTACGTGGAGTATAATTTAAACAAGCAGGTCGGATAGCTTATAGGTATGATTCACAACCGTGCCGGTAAGTAAAGACAATAATAATAAGTCAGGGCTGGAATTCCAAGCAATCGCCATCGCAAAGGCCATCCGAATCTAAACAATGACCGCCGGGGAGTTGCGAAATCGGTTCACACAGAGCGGTATTCTGCGTGCAGTCCGCGCGGCCCAGAGAGTAAAGGTGAGGCTCGAGGCGGGCCTCGGGGTTCCCACGAAGGGAGAACTTCATCCAGGTGTCGAACAGGGAGCCGCACTTCTGTAGAACTCCGCATTTTAACACCTAAATAACACATTGGAGCCTACCTAATTGCATTGGTTATTGATTGTAGGCCGCGGGGTTTCTACGCAAGCGCGCTTTCCATTCCGGGCAGCTGGAGAGAACTTCATCCAGGTGTCGAGAAAGGAGCCACACTTTTGTAACATCCCGCGTTGTTTGTATTGTAGTCGGCTTTTTGGATCAACGGTTGGACGTAGAGTCGTGATCGAGAGATCCCCGTTTTGACACGTGGATTATACTATTTTTGTTCAGTTCCAGTGTGTTCGAAGTCGATTTTTATTTTAGATACAATATATAAATTTAAATATTTTTTATTTAGGACAATTATAATTATACATAAACAAAATTCCCAGGATTTACAACGTAGGTTATCGGCCGTGACACTCTAAAATCGCATGGAGACAGGTTACAGATTTAACCGTTATAAAATAACTTTTCTCATGCGCATATTGAAAAATTATGAAATAAATATTTATGTAATTATGTAAAAAAAAAAAACTGTAATGGTATATTACACGCAAGCCACAAGCAATCACGTATTGAAACGCGTTCTGAAAATGACAAAAAGTGATGCGGCATGAACTCATATCTAAACATCATGAGACATGCTAAAGCAATAATCAAATTTCAAATAAGCATTACACGTATGTAATGCTTACGTTGATTTCTATTTGAGATGCGCCATGTAATGTAGACTTTTTTACTATTGATGATATAAACTGATATTACTTTAACATGACGCAAAATCGTGTTTGTTTTAATACATTACGATTTCAGCGTAGAGAATACATTATGTTAGCGAACGTTAAAATTCATTAAATATTTCGCCATGTCGCTAATCTAGCAGAAAATGATTGCATTTACAGGAAACATTCCAAAATGTCCAAATAAATTAAGCTATCGTGAATACACGTAATTGTTTCAGAGAGAAAATACCAATTTTCTTTTATAATTTTAATTTTTATAATGCAATCAAAATTAACGTTGAAAATGTCGTAAATACGTTTTTTTTCGTACACTTTAGTTTTATATAAACTTAGAAAGGAGAAGATTTTTTTCTCATTTTGCAACTGGATACAATTTATATATTTAAAAATGCTCATTGTTTGCAAACAAATGTGCTAACAATTGGAATTTATTAAATTAAAAATAAAGTGTTGCTTAATTTCAGTAATATCACAATATATCTAGAAACCAATGCCTACGATTTCTGAGAATGCCTAAGGGTGATTATAAAGCTGAAACTTATTATAATAAGATGCTATTTCTCTGTTAAACGATCTGCAATAAAAAAAAGTATTTAATAATATAGAAATTTTGTCAATTACATCATACATAACTGATTAGCAATAAAACGTTTTATGCAATCGATGTACGGCTGTGTAATCTTCGTTTAATTGAATCAGTGTTTTAAAGGGCAAAAGGTGTGATATCTATCTAAATATATATATATATATATATATATATATATATATATATATATATATATATATATATATGTGTGTGTGTGTGTGTGTGCAATGATCATTGTTCCGAGACTACAAAGGAGACGTAGACGCCATAATGACTATATGGCTGCATACGGTGCTCCAGATAGGCAGGAGACAAAAGATAATGATGCCTGAATGAATGGGACATGATGAGGGACAAGGCAGATGAAGACAGCGGACCGTCCGCCCCCGCCCATAGTTTCTCCGCCCACGTTAATTGGATCCCAGGAGTTGAAGCCCATTGGACGAGCGATTTGTAAAACGCCATGATGGACGAGGTATAAATGTGCACATTATCAGATACCCTTGTATCATTTAAAAACAGGAAGGATGTTCTTATGAATCTCGCGGTGTTGTTTGATTATAAAAAATGTGAAAGGATAGCAAAGTTTATCCGGTAACATATACTGTAACTGCACTAAGGATAAAAGAATATCCGTTAATTGTGTTTATCAAAATTGATGATTGTAACAGCTAAATTTGATAGTAAACCAAAATTTATGAATATAGTAATTTTTAACTTTAAATTGTAGTAGAAGTATTTATATCAAAGTAATGTGCGTGTACCTGTTATTTGTAACAGATGTGAAAGTTGACAGTGTGGAACAATTACAAAATCGCAGGTACGGGTGATACGAGCCATTTCTATTTGAAACACAGCCAATTTGAAAATTGGATTTCCAGAATGGCAGAATTTTACATTGGCCTGGCGTCCAAGAGAATGACACGGCTTGGTATAGGTTAGCGCAGGCCATTATGTCTGTCCTGGGTGCGCGAGTACTCGTGGCTGCTTCATAGTCGATTGGTTTAATTTCATTCAATTGCCGTTAGCGAAGAGAGGAGGAAGTGGAGAATTACGGCGGACCAGAGCCGCCCATGTTGGGAGCCGCGGCGCGACCTCAGGCCACGACTTCACCTGTGAGCATTATAGTTATCTATCACTATCGACAACCCCGCTCTGCCCATTCTGTTGCCTGTGCATGGTTGCCATTCTGTGCCCTGAGCGTGTGTAAAGGATCGGTAATGCAGTAGTGGACTTGGAATGATTCTGGAGGGATGCGCTCTGAAAGTACGTGGGGGTGCTTCTGATATTGTTTCTAATCTAAACACCAGAGCTTTGTAAGAAAAGGATTATATAATAATGCTATCGGGCAGCAGCAATACAGTGTAGGAGCACCCTGGGACCCACTTCACTATTTTCCCCTTAGAAAACCATAAACCATGAGTATATGCTCAGTGAAATTGCCGCCAACCTCCTCTGAGGAGAGACACTTGATGAAGTTCACTATCGATCACTTTATATGAGCAAAAAAATTACTGTACATAGTTTATCGATAAGATTTTTTTAAAGATTTACCCAAGCCGCGACTTCACCTGTATTATAGATATTTATTACTGTCGAATACCAAAATTATAGGCGTAAATAAGCATAATTGGGGAAAAAAATTACGGAAAATTTATGGCCAAGCTAAGCAACCTAGAAAATTATTTCACCTTAGCGTCTATATAAAACTGAAATATTTACATTAAAGGAATTTAAAAAAAAAAATATTTAAATATATTTGGGCAGTTATTTTTAGATATAGTATACCCCAAACCGCCACAAGCTTTTCAATTAATTTTAATACATCTGTTCTATTGACGCATTTGCCCATGTTATTAGTTTTCATGAGTCCATGACCATTTTTTTATCTGAATTCGTCTATACAACAGACCAATGAGTGTTACAAGTAATTGATTTATTGCATGCAGAAGTGTTCAGTGTTTCATACAATATTTCGAAAGTAATAGCATATAAAAATTAAAATAATATTGACATGCGTTGTGAAACAATTAATTTCACGCTGTAAAATAATGACCGTACACATTCTTGTCTAATGAAGCAATTATATAATGCTAATAATCTCTTGCTAAGTCTTTATGTTGAACTAATATTTTCATGTTCTACTTGTATACTTGTTTTGCAATTTTCTTTTCAGCAGATTATTTTGTTAGTATTGTATCTATTCCTAATCGCCCTTGTCAAAAAAGCACGAAGTAAAGATATGAGATATTTTTAAAATTGTGATAATGAGATATAGTTAAAATTGAACTTTATAAGCAAATTCAAAAACTGAAAAATGGTAGTCGTTTAGTAGAAAAGGTCAAGTTAAACTTATAAAATGCTCAAAGTGTTTAATTTACGACATGCAATAAATAAAACAAGGATATTACGAGACCCATCGTACTAACGATTGCCTCGATCGGAGATTAACGCTCGCAGAAACGACACCCACTTCGGACGGGCCATTAGGTGCTCACCGCATAGAAATGGAAAGCAAGGAAACCGACCGGAGGGGTCAGAGGTCACTTGTTAAACACAAAGGAGAATGCCAGAGGAGCAGAATTATAATCTAGAAGAACGGACGGGAGAGCTTCGCCGACACGCCCGCGATAGCATCTGCTCGGAATTCCAGCCGCAGTCGTGACAACTTGTTCGGTTTTGTAAGTAAAATTGCTGAAAAGCGGAAGGTATGTTTTGTGTTTATAGTTTATGCTTTAGTATGTATACACACAAGTCTTTTAGAGGTGTATTGAAATAAATCTAAGATCTAAAATACACTGGACGAAAGGTCAACAACATGAGCTCAATTTTCAAGTACAAATTTTTGTAGAGAACGACAAAAGGTTTATTAAGTTCATCATGTATTTATGCCGTAGCAGGTTTGTATTAAAAATTATTTTACGTAAATACTATTCGTAAAAGACAAGTAAATTGTCTAGAATTATTAAGGAAAATAACGATTGTATTTTAAGCAGCAATTAAATAAACAATTAAGAAAAATATATAAACGCTGTGACCTTTGTTAAAAATGAAAGGAGTTTTTAATGTTTTTAAATTTTATCACATAATATTGGTATATTAAAATAAAAATTATATGACGACCAGCGTATATACAAAATGTATGTTATTTGTTTTGTATATTAAATCAACACAAAGCTATAATGAAAAGCTCTAATCTTAACCATGAATTGATCTTTAAGTGGATGGCATATTTAATATTTCACTCTGAGCTTTGTCATTTAACTGAAGGTACACATATATATCAGCTGTTTTCAAGAAAAACAAAGATCAAACAAAAGGTCAACACTAAAAGCTAGATCGTAACATACAAGTTATAGCCTACAGACCAAAACCACGAACAAAGCAATAATAAATTTGATTTAAACATCTAACTGTATTCGTTGGGAAATATTTGCTCAAAACCGTTATACCTTCAAATGCAAATAATTGCAGGAGATAAAGAGAATAACTTGCGATTGTTCGAAGGACCTTTCCTGCGTGTGTGGGCGGCTGGCCCGGCGACTCCACCAGCATCCATCATGATTGCAACATAATTATTACTTGGAGAGGAAGCAAACAACGCATTCGGACGTGCTCCAATTTGGATCAATTAAGGTAATTCCTAATGCCATAGGATAATACCCAACTCTTACATATTTTCTGGCTTATGAAATGAAACTACACAGGTTAAACAAAGAAATTTACAGAGAAACGTATATTAATTCCGATGCAAGCACAAGGCATAAAAAATTGTTTTATACGTTTGCTTTTATTTTTGGGGGTAATTTATGCGTTTTAGAAGTCAATCGTTTATGAATAAATATAGTTTATTTGTACTGATAAATCAATAGTAAAAAAATGAGACATCAGGATATGACTGCACGAGGCTTCGAAAGTATATATTATTTTAATTTAATCGGAAAAAGCCGTTTTGGGTTTTAATTCTTGAATACACACAAAATTCAAAATGTGTGCCAAAAATAAAATGCTCACTTTATAGAATTTGGGACAGTAAGTTTATAGTTTATTTGTTTAATCTCTGATAAATAGACTTATCGGGGTTAGGTTAAGTGGTGTAAAACATATATATATTATCTTAAAATAAAACATTTCTCTTGTAATAAAAGAGATACGGCTTTCCACCGTCGATTAGTTTAGACGTGTGAAATTTCGCCGAGGCGAGGGCCGCGGGGGCGCCGTTATTTTTAACGAGAAATCCTCCAAACTTCCTCGAGTCCATCAGCGCTGCAAATTAAAATGACAGCGCGGGGCTCGCGGCGAGAGCCTCAATTAGGGGGAGGGTCCCCGCGGGTGCTGCGATAAAAAAACTTCCAGGGGGGGAGGACTTTCCCGACGATAAGTTCCCCGACTGCCTGCAGGAGAAAATCTCTCCCAAATCTAACGAAATTCACACGAATTTTTTTTGATAAATTCACTGTACTGTGCTTTTCACATTGCAGTACAAATATGCATAATATATTTTTATATCTAGATACTTGACGATTCGTGGAATTGGGGATGAAATGGATAGTGTTGTCGTAAAAAATAGCGGTAAACTAAACAACGATCTTATCTCCCGTCGTTCGGTTTAAATTGATGTCAAGCTACCGCAAATAATGCGTTAGTGTCGATTTACCGTCGGTTGAAATTTAGTGTGACAGTAAATTCACAGTACAAAAGAGCTCATGCGTATAGTTATTAAATGTTATAATATATATATAGAGTTGCTCTGTGAAAATATTATTTAAGTTGGAACTGATTGTTAAGCCGCAAATACTCATCGACTTGTTTTGTATGGTGAATATTAATATAACGACTTTGCATATTAATACAGCAGGAGTGATCCGGCTCCGAAAAGTTTATGAGGAGTTTTATTTTTGTGATTTTGGGTATGAGATCAAATGTATTTTAGGGTTTGACACAAAAAATGTTTTTTAAAACAAAGCATCTCATTAACGCCGACAAAAAATTCGCCTGCGGACATAAAGTTAGGCTGGTTACTCCGTTGTTTTACGGCCTGGGTGATTCACGGTGCGCTCCATAAAGTGACAAAATTTTAGTAAAAGTCAAGCCTAATTATACCAGGCTATTTAAATTATTAATTTTGAATATTTTTATTTTTAAATGGTGACACGGCACGTCATAAATTGAGTTAACTAAAGGCCAATTATGACGAGGAGGCGCGGGCGGGACCAGACGAGTACTCCAGGGATGTCCAAACCCTTTGCCCGGTGAGCCACGTAGCCATACAGCTACGTTGAATTAACGTATTACTATTAAAAAGGACTTAACTTAAAACTTTAAAACATAAGAAAACTCAATTGAATCAAATTTTACATCAAACAAATCACAGCTGTGAAAAATATCATTTATGCAGTTTTTGGCCCACAATATTGCCTTCTACTTTTAACCATGCTTTCATCGCATTTTTTTTGTATTTGTGTTTTCAGATTATTCATGATTACATCCGGTGAGTGTTGCCACCATATCAGCCCACTATATTTCCCAGTGTTGCCAGCCCTGCGCTGCACAATGGCAACACGCCCAGCCACACGATCCCGCAGTACTACTCGTGTGGCATCTCATTACGTCACACATACGGAGTTATTAGGCTTTACGTTATTTAAGCAGCGAGTCCCGCGGCAACCGCAGTCGCCCTGGAGTATACTTTATGGAAGCGTAAGCCTGTCAGGAGGCTTATGGAAAACGTAAGAGAATTCCATTACAAACAACCAAGTAAGCGTTCTTGTACCTACACCTAAATAATATGCAAGAACTAAGCTTTTACCTTAAATACAAAGCTGCAGAGTCGGATACAATGTTTTATTATTATTATTTTGAATCCGACCACAGCATCTTAATTAAAATGATTTCTACATGGTTATATATCGATTTTGTACTTTATATTGCATACTCGTTCAAAAGTTGTAAACTCTTGAAAAAAACTTTAGTTATTTACAACTTTAAATATTGCAAAAAAGTATGAATAATTAATTCATTTGTAAATTCGGATAGGACTCCACTTTTTTTCTAATACAAGAGCATTGTTAATACAAATACATTAAACTTAGATAAACGCCTTTAAACATTACTGGAATAAAACTGAGTCACGTAATACAAATGTAAATATAATTATAAATTAAGTCATAGATAAAGCATTTTATACTCATAGTTTGGTTTGATAATAGTAAAAAGCTTAAATTTGCTTAATATCTCATCAAGATAAAAAGCGTGACGATGGCAAGAATTTAACTGTAAATTTATGTCTACAAGCTTTGAAAGGGACTCCCACAACTGCAGTTGGCACTTGATTAATGCAATTGCCAATTTCCGGAGAGGATTAAGGCAGCCCAGGTCTCGAGGACAGACGTGAGGGAAAGTGGAATGGAAGAATAGACACGAAGGGTCATCTCCAGTCACGCGTGGGAACTGTCCAGCCAGGCCACCCCGCCCAGGGCTGTGGGCCGTGAAGAGTCTCACGGTGAATATATTCTAAATATACTATAAACGTAGACTTTTTAAACAGCCTTAATCATCCTCAAAGAGTTATGGAGATTTCACGCTTGATCTCTCGCGCCACAAGCCCAAAACAGACTTGATATGGTGAAGAACAAAGACTTTTAACATCACAGTGCGTGCCATGATAATCTAATGAAATTTGAGAATAGGTGAGAAGTATCATTATTCATGATACTCGTATTATAAAATTATCACAAAGCGCTGTTTTGGTTTTTTTTATATACAATCATCTTTCATATTCCGTATTGTTTGCGTATAAAGCATGATTATAAACAAACTTTAATTCTAGAGACCAATTTCAAAAATTCAAAAAGACAATTTTTTAAATATAATATAAAAAAACTTTATACATGCGTAAACATGTGTAACATGTTATAAAACAGTATATTTGTTGAGTATGTGTGTCCATGACCTTAGTCCTTTGTCAAATATGATAATAAGTATTTAATTAGTTGCCCTCATTCTCTAAATTGTGGAAGACCCGCACTTTTTACAAACCACGCGTTTACTCAGATAAATCAGTTGATTGTTGTCGTCGTATTGAATTTAAAATAGGTTATAAAGGCCTCCACACACGCAGACACAACTTGCGACCAATTTGCAATCAGCCATAAGCGTTCTTTATTTAGGGTGTTTTTTATGGTTGCAACTTGTGTTGCGACGCGTGTAGGTGCCTTTAGATTTTACAGAATTTCGTTGTTAATTCCATTAACAAGAATACGCAATTCAAACACAAATTGACGAGATAATACACGAAGATCTGCGGTTTCGACAGGCGTTTCAGCAAAATCTCGTTTCACGGCCAGGCGAGCAGAAAAGTCGGCGACGAAAGTATCGACGGAGTAAATGCGACGTCACGGCGCAGAAACCACTTTCTCGGGGCAGGACTCTGGTGCACACCACCTGGCATGGGGAAATACCTTAACCTGGCTCACTTGCAGCTCTACAACACAGTGGCTCTAATGCATGCGTTCACTTTGGACGCTTGCAACAAAGCATTGATCAAACAAATTCAAAAATAAAAATGAATATTATAGATAGCTGAATCAGTGAAACTGGCCCAGGATAGGAATAAATTCGGAGAAATGGTCACCCTAAGAGGAGAGGGACTAGAAGAAGATATATAGCTCGGTGCGGCAAAAAAATTAAACACTTAAAATGTTGTGGACGCTAAGGCGCAGTCCCCCATATAGGCTCCAGAAAGAGTAATAAAACAGTTTCCAATTACTGGGAAACAAAGAGCATGTTCATACGTCTAAAAATTGACACATGACATCATAGGAACAATGCATTCTGTGAAATATGACAAAATCTATGATCTCATTTCGTATACATTAAAAAAAAACTAAGCACGAGGGTTAAATACCATAATACTTATGTGAACAGAACTAAGATACGATGACTTGATGATGAATTCAATTGGTTTTCATTCAACACGGAGGTTCGTTTCGATAAAAACTTTACGTCATTATATCATAGAAAAATAATAATCAAGTTCAGAAACAATATTTGGGAAAGAACTGAAAAATATTAAGAGGACGCAATTTTCTACAGCACGTTTAAGCTATTTTGACACCTAGCTTGATTTTTACACGAATCTGATTTTTAATGTTCTTTTCTGACTGAAAATTAAGAAACAAAAAAAACTTACGACTATGTAAAACGCAATGTAAATAATATTATTTTTCTAATTTATATATTTTTTATTATTGATAATGTTTGTTCGTGTGGTATGATAGATACTTCATGCAGTCTTTTGCCGTTCTATATGCATAAACTGACATGTGGTGCGAATCGTAAAGTTCACTTTCTTCTGAATGCCAGCCGAGGATCCGTCGCTTCAAGTGTCCATGTTGCAGACGCGTGTGGGAACACTGTGCTGTTTGCACCACATTTTATATACAGGGTGAACACAACAACATCATATTGAATAATATTGGAGTCAAATATAATAGGATACAAAACTTTTGAAGTTTCCAAATATCGTACTGACAGTAAACTAAACAATGATTTCCTATTTAACTCATCGTGTTAGTGAATAAATTTATGTTCTAGTCAAGTAAGCATACTGTGTTTTCTCATTTATTAATAATATGCGGTAAAAAAAAGCCAGAATCACCCAGTGGTGTTTAAAGACTTTGAAGATAAAAAAAATCCATACATCCTGATTCAAAGATATTTATAAACCGATAATATTCATTCGCCTGCTTGGTACTATATAATTTGTCTGTTATCTGGTTTTCTTGTTATCTAATTCTAGAAAGCTTGTATGGCAGTATCTTTGTTAAAATCACTCTGTATATGTGCAGTGAGTATTCAATTGCAGCCGAGCGAGTAAGACTGGTCTCAAAACCAGCGATCTTTTGATGCTAATAATAGGGACATGCGCCGATCACATAATAAACAAACGACAGCAACCGCCGACTGCCCTTTGGAAGCAACAATACAGCAAGTAATACATCACAGATTTGTCATAATTTATTACGTGTGCTTAGCATGGCTCTGTGTCACGATCGGCTACCAGAAGAGAAACCCATTGTGTGGATTGTTAGCCATCCGCGTATGATATTTTATCATTTGCATCTCTAGGATTCTCTCGGAGTAATTTAATAGAAACCCCGCGCGGCTGTTCACAATTAATAGCGCACGACATTCCAGTATAATGCATCAGATAATCTGCGTGAAGCGCCCGGGAAGTGTGTTTTAAATTTAAACAATACATCAAAACGCTATACTCGTAATTTTGCTTATGGGCCACGTTGTTGGCAGCGGTGGCGTTTGTACCCTGAAGAACGATAAGAGAATATGTAGTAATCAAGTGATGACATTCTTATTCGGCCTTGCGGCATTGCATAAAGATGTATACACAAATAAAAAAATAGCACACATAATAAGACAACGTATATTTTTTGGTAGCACAGCGTAGTTTAGTATCTCATATCATTATTTTTCAGCGCAAAGCATCTATCGAAAAATGCTTTATTAACAAGTTTAGCATCATGATAAGCGAGTGCAACGCAGCTGCCAACAATGTGGCCCTTGGGAGGCATTTCGAGTGCATAACACGCCGAGAAGCCAGCACAGTAATTAAACCATCGCTGGAACTGTGAGATTCATAGGAAATTTCATAGAAATGCCTGCGGTCGAGAAGAATGTCTGTTTTTGTATGCATGCCTTAGGCATGTATCTGATTTCACTGTTTATGTAAATTTGGATGTTGGTAATTCTAAATTGATTCTCTAGTATCAAACAGGCATTCCTATCAGAAGTAGAAACTTGAACCGATTGTAATTAAACGGAGATTTATTGATTAACAAAGCGATGTGGATGCGGACGGCTCGGGTTTCACGAACGCTGCGTTTCAACCAACCGTATAAACTGACAAATTACTAGAATATCAATTAACATTGATAATTATATTCATATGCAATCCTATAAAATTCGTACATACATTATAGAATCTTTGTTAATTATTATGTTTCAGAGCTGTAATATTTACCGCTTTTCTTAATTTTGTTATTTTTAACCTTATTTCTCTTCATAAAGACAAGTTTTTGAGATATCAAATGAGAACTATTGGTTTTTGTAATTCGGCGTGTTTCGAAACTCACCCGGTGCTGAAAGCAAAATATATTGTTTTTATTCATCAGGTAAGCAAAATTTGAAATAAATTGTAAGCATGATTATCCGCTATAGCTTAAAAGCATGTAGTGCTTTTTTTAAAGTGATTCGTTAGCTTTTAAACTAAATAAAATATAAACACTTTTGACTGTTGGATCAAAACTTTTTATCTAAAAACTGCCCTTAAAATTTTCGACCCCAAACATAAAAACTTTTATAAAAAAATGTAGGCATCATCAACGTTGTAAATATATTTAATCAATATTAGGTCAAGTCTTTATTCAATGATATCAATAAGATAAATCATTTTTAAAAAATGTAAAACAAAAACAGCTACTGAGTGAAAGGTAAGGTCCCTTGTCAAATTTTACGCCAAAAGTAATTACGCATTCCGATGAATTGCTATGCGGTTAGTGGACACAATAGACCAAATAGAGAGAAGGTGTCTGCCGTGGAATTCCTGTCTCCGAGTGACTGGTGAGGCGAAGGCCGCCTCTGCAGCAGCAGCGGCCGACAGGTTCCCCACCTTGAACCACTTGCGTCGTAACGGCACTTCCTTGTTGTCGAATTAGTGCCGCGGTTCTCGGCACACACACGTTAGAGTATGCAACTGGAGACAAGCCTCGAAGTGCAGTCTAAGGGTGACTGTGCTCTGATATAATTTAAAAAAATATATATTTATGCAATTAGTTATTTGATAGCGTAATGTACGACCGTGGCATAGGGCGGGCAAAATTCTCGTAAAATTGCGCGTGTGAAATCTAGTCTATACACTCTTTGATTTTTTTTTCTTCCGTTTAGCAACTCCTAGTTAATTATGAGATTTTTGTTAATAAATTAAATGTTATTGTTACACAATAGCTTATATTATATTTATATTTTAAGCGGGTAACCAAATTGACTTAACTGACGAAATTCGCGTAAAATTGCACGTGTGAAATCTAGTCTATACACTCTTTGATTTGCATGTGGTCAAATAAATCGTTTCCTATAAAAAGTTGAACCACTTCATACACACTTTGCGGATTACTTGGCATCACAGCAACACCACTTTGTCCTAAAAATTGTTCAATAATTGGAGGATTATCATTCTCTGACCACTCCACTTCTTCATTGTCACTTTGTTCAGAATCACTGGACAGTATTGGTAGAAGTAACGTTGACGAGTCCTAAACAAACATTACGAGCTGTAAACCTAAAGAGTAAAATGACCTTCTGCTGCTTTTAGAGTGAACACATTCAAAAATGCGCTTTTAGACAGCAGTCCGCGAAACGGTACTAGTACCCAGTAAATGTTTTACGCATCATAAATATTTTTTCAGTAGAAGCAATCACCCTTTAATTTGATTAAATATGGCTGACTAAATACCTAGGAGATATTCCTCCGTAAGACTAAAACACCTCACTACAAAGATATCAGAAATTTCATATCAGATCCTTGGGTGACGATGCTCGAACTGCGTTAAGTGCGCGTATTTATGCAGCATTTATGAGTCCGTAATAACCGAGGCGTGAATAAGCTGGATTTAAATTTTTAATTCGTGATAGTTATAGCGCGTATCTCTGTCAATATCTGAGCCGGGCTGGGCTGAAGGCCGACGCGACAGGTTCCGAGACCAGCGGCCATCCGCGCCGTCAAAGAGCCGCTCAGCTGAGCGCGGTTTTTTACATCGGTAATTACCCGAAAATTCGAAACCACTTTAACTTTGCATACATCCCAGCCACAGATCGATAATTAATCAATGTCAAGTCGTAATGGTATGATTTGAAATAAACCGATTATCTCGCTGTGGTTCCGGTTTCAAATCAAACGCTGTTAAAAGTTAATTTAGGGTTACTGAAACTGTGCCAGTGGTGAAGGAATACGCTTTGTTGAATTGCATTTGTTTATAGCGGTGTCTTCGTTTGTGTTATTGAGTAATAAATTTTTGGATTGTATAATATCGTATTAATTAGTGATGGGACATTGGGATTGATTATTTTTAGGCGATCGATACTTTTGAAAAAAAAAATTATTAAATTTTTCGGTCAGAAAGCCATTGGTAGGATCTAAAAAAATAAACAAGATTTTCATAGTAGAAAAAGCAATAGCAGTCTCTTAAACTATATATTGATCAAATGTTTATAATGATGCAACGGATTATTACAAAATATAGATATTATATTAAAATAAAACTGAATAAAGTTAAAAATTATTGCATACTATGAATTTATTGCCTGTTGTTGTTTTTATTCGGGGAATAATAAATTTCGATATTTTATACTAAAAGTTTTGATTTAGTGTTATTCTATGTAAATATTAGAAATTCACAGGTACTTTAAATCTGATTATACTGATAATTTAGTATTTTTACTTTTCCGATTGTTCCCTTCACTAAGCTGCACAACAAATATAATAATAGAAAATAAACATAGAGGTTTTTATTGGGCTTAGACGTATATGCTAATAAATAAAGCCACCAATGCGGTTTCCACATCGAACAGTTTAATACAATAGGTCAGGCACCAGCCTCAAGGTGGAGGAACGCTCTGGGACTCAGATAATTTACCAAATTAAATAGATGCCAACTGCAGCGACTGAAAGGTCACATCTTTTACAAGGATCGGCCTTCGTTAATGGCACTTTACTTGCTATAATGTAAACATTTGCGTTCAAATATATCGAAAGGCGTCGTGATTACAGATTCCAGTCAAGGAGGCATGATTTTAAATTTATTTATTTAAATAATGAATTTCAATTATAGTACGTATGTTTTTTTTTCTTCATTCTGTGCATTACAAAATTAATGTCTTAAGTAATACATCATACACATACAAAAGTTGGACAAAGTTACGTAGAAAGTTCAACAACCGACTAATAAAAACAAGCCTGACTAAGAACCGTTATTACACTAATCCTCGGTGGTTTAGTGAGATACTTTAAAGCTCTGCTCTTTGTCATTGAAGAACTAAAAGCTCTACGATTAGCACAATTAACGCGTTTTCGCGTATAGATAATGAATTTAATATGACATATAGATTTGTAATATTCTCTACGCATTACGCATAAAAGCATTTGAAGATTACTAAAATAAAGGCATAGGCAACTATTGTTTCATCCCATGTAGAGATACCAAAGCTTTTCAGTATTTTTTTCAAATATAACCTAGTTTGAGCATATTAACGCAAAACGACCAAGACTGAAAATTTTCAGTTAGATAAAGTCCTTGGTACCTCGCAAAACAAACGAAATATTTATATTGAAATATACTGAAAGGCGTTACAATGCCTGGGAGTCATGATATGTAAGAATGTAAGGTCCCATCGACAATGGCCCGGTTTCGGTTCTGGTTTTATCGTCCGAGGAAATAGATTTGAATAGAGGAGTGAATTCGCTTGCCTAGTTCCTGTCTTTGATCGACGTCCCTCGATTCCACCGCCGGTAGCGACACTTCCTTGCCAAGTATTTCATGCTAGCACATATATATCATTTCGATACGTTATATAATTACATTCAAATTTAATGTAAGTAGGAAGGACTCGAGATAGACAAATGATCAATTATGATAAATGAAATCATGATGTTATAAGCAATAACATAAGTTAGATCAAGGATTAAATATTCAAATTCATATTTTAGGTTGTATGAATTCCACAACATGGTTTTGTTATTTGAGTTTTATAAGGTTATTGTATGATTAATGCGTGTTTTTTTTTATTTCAAAACAATGTTTCGGGTGTTTTGTAGTCACCGATGTGGATAGGTTACTATATATTATTTTGTAAGTAATATGTTCACATTATTTTTTGACATGGCCCAAAATAAAGAATTATAGATTTGAAAAGTCCAAAAAAGCTTAGAGGAAGTATATGCGTAATTTGAAAAAAATATATTTACATAAGGAAATACTTGATTTAATTGTATCGGAATATACACTCACGTGCATATACTGTATGAAGTAACTGATTTTGCCAATAATTTGACCTGGCATATATTATTAAAGTTACTACCCGCCAAACAAGACTGTGTAGGCGAAACCAGTCGCATTACAAAATAAAGTACAAGTGAAAGTATTTCGTTTTGTCAAACTGTAATACAATTATAATACTGAATAGCATAGACAGTTTTTTCTTGCATATTTATAAAAAAATATCTAGAAATATATATTTCTCGATAGTGTAGAATTCGCTTGTAGTAAAATTAAAACAAAGGCCAAATGTTTGTTTGGTTTGTCGTAAGCACAGTTAATTCAAACTAGTTAATTATGATGATCATCTATTGAGTAATCGTTTATACGCAGTCAAGACCAGCCATAACAAATTAGTATTAAGCACACTCTCCATTTCACAACACAAAAGCAACGCAGGCAGTGCTATTTATTATGTGATAAGCCGCATCCATTTAAAAAAACAACAATGAAGCATCCATATTAGCGTCCAAATCACAACATTCGATCATCACTCTTGAAGAAGTATATGTATTAAGAAATATTGGATAACACAAAGAAAACATGTAAATCTTAGAGATACAGTGCAGACAAAAAAAAAATAAAGCATTGCGCAAAGATTGTATTTAATTATATTTAATATATATTTTTAACACGACTTGGTGAAGATGAGAAGATTTGATTATATACATATTATAACATTAAATGCAAATTAATGCGCATATTTTATTAATGAATTTTTTTAATTTTATTTCTTTCATATTTACTCAACATTAATTGAAAGGAATTTTAAAATACATATTTTTTCCAAAAAATTCTTCTTTATTGATATCAATGATGAAATAATTTTTTTTTCGATAAATTAAAAAAAATAATAAGTCTAAGCTTTCATAACTTTTTCAGAAAAAATTTTTTTTTTTTGGTTTTTGAAATACTAATATTACATATATTTAAATTTCGCTAGTTTTAAAAGCTCTTTGTGAAACTAGTTTCTGACGTAACAAACGATATAACGACTATTTATCCTGTGAGAATTGTTTTATAAATGCCCGTATTAAATATTTATGCAATAGTACGTAGTTTAAGCATAATTAAGAACATCAAGAATGTATCTATTTATGTAATAAAGAGACACAATGAGTTGTTAAATTACAAACAAGGTAAACTTTATTCGCAACATAAATAAATAGACAACCGAATAGTTAATTATTTTAAAAAAGAGTTCTTACTGTCGTTTTATATGAATTTACACATAAAAATACAACAAATTACACATCGTTAAGTTTTCATTTATTACTCGCATATATACAGCTTTTTTTACCTTGAAAGTATTGATGATTAATTTGATATTATCATTCTATTTACAGATATAGCACAAGTGCACAGTAATGCACTCCGTATACACTAAGCAAGGCGCATTACAATAACCGATCTCCGAATTAGCATACAAACAGCAATTCCAAGCAAATGGCAGGCAAGACACTTGAAGCAGAATGCGCGGGGCGTGACAGGTGGTAACAGATTACACTCTCCAGGTGCTACAGGTTAGTAGGTCGTAATCTAACACGAACAAAAAACGCGAACACATCCCAAACTACCATATTACCCCGGCCTAATCAGATAAACTCTATCGTGATCGAATCATATGCCTCCAAAAACTGTATACAGATAACTAGACTTACCGTACGTACTAGACAGGTAAATTTTAAAACAATACATTTTTATGCAATCAAACTTTTAAAGTAGGTAGCAGTTTTTCAATTTTTTAATCAAATTGCACAATCGAATGCCGAGCCTTAAAATCCCACCCTAGATATGTTAGGGGTCGCAACGAGAAGAAGTGAGTCTGTGGCAAATATCCGTTGATATTTCTTCAGAAACTGTCAGGCACAGACATTGAAAAGATACCTAAGCAAAAAAACTATTTTTGTGATGAAATTCAGAAAGAATCTAGAGAATTTTGGTCGCAAGAGAGTGAATTAATTTTTTCGTTATGTCTTTACTGTAATCCCAGTAATTATTAGGTTATGAACAAAAACCGAGTTTTATTTTATTTGCTGATGATGACTCTATTCGCAACATCCACGATAGACTGGTTTGATATAAAATATAGCATATTTATAAAAAATATGATTTAACATCAGATTTTTTTATTAAAACTTTCGTTTTTTTATTTTTTACAAAATAGATGCTTAAATGTTATTGAGTTTCCTCTCTTCTAATGATCACGATATGGTAACCTCAGGTATAAGCAGTAGAAATTCAACCATTAGAGGGAAAGTGTTAAATTGTACTTAGTGATTGAAACTCTTCTATTCCCCACAAACCCATTGTAATGGAAGAATTGCTGACAGCCGAAGTGGATTTCACACCACTCGTGAGCAGCGGTCAATGTGCTGAAAATTATAGGCAAATAAAATTTCTTAGATAGTTAAGTTATTATTTAAAAAAAAAAGTAATTTTATCCTGTCCAATCAAATATATTATATTCATCAACACACTTGAGAATATTCGTTTGTATATATTTGATGCATTATTAGTGGAAATGAAATATAAAAATATCGAAAGAATAATTTGCTTTCGCAAAGAATTTTGTGTATCAAATATATTCTTCTTATTTTCACGAATTTTAATTTTCTTACGAAAAATTAAATTTATTATTACGAGTCACAAATACCTTATATGCTTTTAAGAAATAGCAGGTGTTGAATTATATTACTCCGAGTTGAAATATGACCATAACCCATAACCCTCCCCATGTTACGACACTGCCTAGCTGGCGAAAGTTGGTTTCTTGGGAAACCGTCAAAGGAATCGCCTTTATTACTCCGGAAATAGAAGATACGTCAATTATTATAATGTAAAATGCGGCATTGAGACATCGCATAAACCAAGTATTAATTCCCCAATATGCCGGTTGCTTATATAAACAAAAACCTACAATTTTTACCTAAAAAAACAAAAGATAATGTTCTGTTACTAACCGTTAAGTAACAGCATAACCGTCGAACGGTTCAAAGTGCTAAATAAAACACTGTTTTTCTAACATAATAGACATGCCAGTAGCTCATTAACAGCGATAACATCTCCCGGAATCTCAACGGCGATGAAGATTAACATCTACTCCGACATGTGTTTTTGTCGATGCACAGTGTGTGCTTACGCAGTTGACACACTCTGATGAGGTGAACGTCCACAGCCTACAGATACTAATTAAAATTAATATTCACAAGTTTTTTTTTTTAAATAACATCAACGCTGGAGTGTAGAATACAAAATGATAATGAAATGCTCGATAGATGTATACAGCGAAATTTCAATCTGAGAGGTGACGTGAGGCACTGGGCATCGGGGTGTGGAGGCAGGCGACTCTGCGGCGAAATTGCAGAAAAAGTCGAGTCGTCGCCGATATGAAACTGCACTGGATCTGCGGCACTTTCCAAGAATGTGGCCAGCACTTAGAGATGTGCTTTCTCGAACGAACTGCGCGCCGTCCTAGCATGACCGCGCACTCGCCAAGTGTCCCCGGACGGCTGCGAGAAACCACTACTGTAGAGATTCCCAAACAGTTTTTGCAACCACTTAAAAGTGATTATTTATTTCAGATATATTTTCACTTCTAATATAAAACAAAATTAGAAATTATTATTCTTCTTTAAGCGCCTCTCCTCATTGGAGGTTGGTGACCATTCCATCGAATATATATTCAATCTTATCTTACTTCCAACTTCCAGCCACTAAAAACTTCCAAACACTGAGAACTTATTTTCTCCTTAAAGGCATCGCAGAAAAGCTGATTGAACCACTGACTGATACATTGTAAATTAAAGCTATTATGTGACTACTATATTTAAAAATTCATTAAAAAAAATTACTTGGCAAAGATCTTAGTTAGCTAAATTAATATAAACTAAAAAAATATATTAAATTACACTGTTACACATTCACTATTTTGTTGTTAAATTACTTCGAGATTTTCAATTTATTCAATTCAGGTAAGGTTAGATTACAGATGTGCTTTTATAAACGAAATATTTATGCGTGATCACTCATTCGTTGAGCGCAAGAAACTAGTATTTTGAAAATTCACGGACAATTTGGTTACCGCATAAGAACCGCTATTCGTTTTTATGTTCAGTTTTCACTTCAAATAAATAAATAGGTTAACTTAGAAATTGTTTTCCAAACCTCATACTTTTTATAAGAAATTCACCATTATTTACGTATTTATTTTCAAGAAAATATTAATCTAAAAAAAATACTTACACCATCGAAGAACCTCATAAGAAATTGTGTTTTTAATGTAGATGAATCAACTTACCTGCAAAAAAAAGGAAAACAGAATTAGTTAAATAATTTTTTTTTAACAAATTACTTATAAAAATATTTATCGCAGTCGAATATCAGATTGTCAATTTGTCAGAGAGGTATTAAATAGTGAAACGAAACATGCAAGCCAAATGAACAAAACACGATTTTCAAGATCTCTGCATGTATCATGTATGCATATAAGAATTAAGCTTCCCTGGAGAATGCTGCACCAGAATTGCATCTGTTAGCATTTGAAGAGCGGAGGGGTCAGGGGTCGCCAATTATCTCATCGAGTGCACGTGCAGAATGCAAAATGTCGGCCACAGTAACACCAGCCGACGAGAGAATGGATTCTCAATAATATCGAAAAGTCAATTAATCATCTCAAATACCAGCGATGTATTAATATTTTCTAGATGCTTTTTCATTAGTTAAACACCTGTCACTTGCGTTTCAGCGTATCTTCGCAATATTCCGCAATGAAACGAAGTGTTGGTGATTAGATTTTTTATCGCTAATGTGACCTTTCAATCTAATTGATTATTGTTATTGTCGTTCGATTGATGATGATAAAAACATCACCATGTTTAGAAATTTGACATTCATTAGGCCATTGTATTTTTATATCAAGCATCGCAATGCCAAATACTCAAATTTTAACCCATCATTAAAACTAAGTAATATCATTATTATACTATTCATATTAAGCATACATATATAGCTTAGTTTAATTGAGATTATATGATATTTACACTCTACCACCTTTGATAGGGTTAACGACCTCAGAAATTACATTTCGCCCTGTAGTACGGGTCAGGGTGTCGATTAATCTGGTAATAACCTGAATTATTGATGGCCCCTTCTTATCAATTTTATACATTGGGGGGTCCATATGATATATTATTAATATCATACAATAGCTGAGTTATGTAGAAATAAAAAAAGGTTTAATACGTGTGAAGATATTGAATAAAAGATAATCAGTTGCATGTTGAAAATGTAGATGATATAATAATAAAATAATTTGTTTTATGTAATAAGAGGTAAAATATTATCATGCTTAAGATTTTGGGAAGTACACATATCTCATTGTCGCCAGTGATCACTCATTTATCATTAATCTTACTAGCGCCTGAAAAAAATCTATAAAAGCGACGCACGAAGCCCTCGTCTATTGAACATACTTGTGGCTACTGAAAATTACAGAGGCATGTCTGTGAAAGTCTTGGGTTTACTTTTTTATTTTGATAAGTGTTAATTAATGTTTACGGGGTTTCCATTTCCATTGTGATCGCTAAATTTTCTTATATTCAGACTTTATTTAAGGCACCCCCGCGGCTTCGGTAATCCTCCCCACTGTGGTACGTAATACGTTTCAACGTTAAATTTAGATTATTCTGATCCCAGCTTATGGGCTTCGGGTACAATTTCGTGGAACAATCTCAGGTAGGGGAGTAGTAAGACTCTTGACGTTATAACATCTAAAGCTCTTCGTTTTAATAAAATGATTTTTCATATAATTTTTTCATGTTAATAAGCTCGTTGACTAAGAAATAAAATACTATGATACGACATGTACGACAATACTAATACAACTGTTCTTGCTTCTTGAAAGCTATTTGTGTTTTTGTTGAGTTTTATTAATTGCATCAGTCAATCATTGCCGCGTCTCCAGCATTTTCCCTGGTATCTTATTGCCATCAATTTGTTTCAAGAATGATGATGTAACAAGTGTCATAGCTAGTCACAGCAAGCGGGCCGCTTCGGGTAAAAATATTTGAAGAGATAAATAATATTTTTGCGGCTTATAAAACACACTGTAAAAATAAACGACTTATCATTTGTTAAAAAAATTAGCAATGAGTAGCAGTATGTGTCATTGGGGACCGTCAGTTGAAGTTAATTTAAGCAGCTAATAGAACAGTTTCCGTGAAATGCTCGTCCGCGATGACAAGCGTGCATCGACGCCTTTATTAGTTAGTCAGTGTTCATAAATTAGCTGCTTTTGCAAGCGTTGTGTGAAAAAAGTAGATGGCATTTCACACGCTCAGGCTAAAAACAATTAACTGATTGATTTGTTATTCAATAGTAATTATTTAAAAAAATACTTTTCGATAATTTTTCAGTTTCTCTTTTGATATTTTTGAGTAAAATACTTGAGTGATTTTCCACATGTTCGTTTTTATTTGTGACCGGTTTCGCCAACCTTTCACGTTGGCATTATCAAACGAACATGTGGAAAATCACTCAAGTATTTTACTCAAAAATATTAAAATGGAATTCCACCAAGTACTCTCTGTCAAAAATATTGAATTTCTTTCTCTTTTGAAAGAAATGCTGATAGTAATGGAATAATTTTTTTATGAAATTTATGATTTTTTTTACAATTTAGTTCAAATAACACAAAGAGCTTGCAATAAATGTTATTTATTAAGTAATAAAATATTTGAAAGATAAAAGGATACTGCATCAAGCGAAGGAGAGAAAATTTAATATTAAAATAAAAATAAAACGTTTTTTGGGAGTTTGATGTACTTGATTAGGGGATCAATTAAATACATTTATTTAAATAATGTATGATGTAAAATAAACGGAAAAATTAAATTGAAAATTATTACGCTCATAAGCGAGAGTTATAAAATAAAAACAGTGCTATGCTTAATATGCTTTGGGCGTCAAAAATCAAACGATTTTGTATGGTTATGTGGTTATGGCTGTTAGAAGACTCGCCGCGTAATGGGTAGTTGATTTATGACCGAGTAACCTCTGTTCTAGGTCTGGTTTGGCGATTTACGGTGTTTACAGTTCAAACATTTTAAATCAATAGCATTAAGTCAGCCCAGCGTCTATTTGAGATTTGCGATGCTTGCTTGCAGTTTTGGCAGCGAATTTTATATAGAAATTGAAACCGAATAAGTCACAAGTGAAAGTCGAACCCCAACTAAACGTTTCTCTGTGTCGTAAATGTTAACTTAGCGCTAAATTACTGAAGATGTCCGTGACATTATAATTATCGCTGTAGTTACACTATTTTGTGCAATGTTTCGCGAGCGACGCTATAATTAATATATTCCGATGAGCGCAAAGCACATCGCGTGCTTTAAAATGGATGTTGCATCTAAAAAAAACATATTTTAAACACAGCTTTTAAATAAAAAAAATTAATGCTACATTTCCGCTGAAAAAAATCGATCCCCATTCACCGTGTGAACTTTTTGCAAGCTTTTAAATTCAGATTTCAGAGACGTTTAGAAAAATTGTAGACACATGATAAATTACTGTGAATTTTTTTACGAGTTTTGTGAAACATAATATTTGTTTACGATTAAAGAAGAAAATGGGGTAAATATATATTAAAAGTGAAATTATTTAAAAAATATGTTAGTAACATTGATGGGTATAATGGCAGGTAATAGTTTTAATTATACTTTTATAGCTCGCCTAGAAATCTTTAAAAAAACAGGTATTTCTGCGTACAGACTGAGGGGATATTACTGCAATCTTTATGCAGGTAAAAGGCCTTACGTAGTTCAATTAACTTCTGTCGGCAACATTTACCTGGCCATGTTGCATTTAATCATTTTAATGCAAGCTCCCAGTGTGTAATTTCCACTGAAGGTTTACAAAAGTCATTGTTCACACGCTTCGTCGTATATCTTCCCGTAATACTCTATCCCATTGTTTTTTTTTTTAATCACAAATAATTATATACATATTGATGAAGCCTAATGAATACATAAACGTTACGTATTCTGTAATAGTTGCAATTTTTATAGTGCATAATTTAAGCAGTTGAGTTAATAATGTAATGAATTGTTCTTTTGCGGGTGACTCCCACTAAGATATTTTTTTAATATTTTACTATGTTTTAATGTAAAATGCTGCATAATTTTGCTTCATTTATTATGAAGCAAGGATTTCTCAAATAAAATAAAATATTAATGCATTTACTTATTAAAGTATGTATATTTTTGCGTTATTCTACGTCAATTTAAAAAAAATGGTTTTGTTTGAGTATCAGTGGAAAAATGATGTATAGATGTTACAACATCACTGTATAAAAATTTACTGAAAATAATATTAATACAACATTGTTTCTTCGAGCAATTTGTTTGGTTTCATTAAAATATAGAAATTACTGAAATTTTCGACTTTCTTAAATTCCAAATTAAAAGCCAGCTAAAGCGGAATAATAGATTTTTGACTTCATGTTTTCAAAATACTTAGTTTTGATGCCTCCCGATACTTAAATAAGTATGAAAACTTAAAATGTATGATTATGTTCTCCAGCAAAAAGAAAAATACACATGTACTCTACGCGAGGTTGTGTAAAATAATGATAAAGAAAAGTAGGGGTAAACACTTAATCCGATCTTACACGAGGTTATTTTATTATATTTAATTATTATCAACTTTCCTTTATTTTTTAGAGACGGTTAATTTAAAATAATGGCTTCCCGCAACATGACAAGTTCATGACTTGCCGCTTTTCAAATGAGGCCCGTTCATAGATTAGCGGCGGTGCGCGCTTATTAGGAGGAATAATACCGCGGGTGTAATTTACGAAATGAATGGACTACACGAGATTTCGCCAATAAAGATCCCCATCTGTACTCTCAAGATATATTAATTACAGAAATTTAATTATAAAATTATGAATTTCATAAAATAAACTTCACGTATCTTTTATGAATCTGTAACACTGTAAAAAACAGCTAGCGCCCATATGTCTAAATAACTGTGCATAACTAATTGAATATCACTATGTATTATATATCTGCAATTATCTTGATTCCTTTTAAGGAAAAGGGAGTTAAATGTTTGCTATAATTCTACCACCACTACGGTTAAAAAAGATTGCTTGAATGAATCAAAATATATTAACACTTTTAGAGTATTATTAGCATGCTTAATAATCTAGTTTTACGTATTAGAAATACATGCGGAAATTCAACTTATATTATTGTTATAACTCGATAAAAATATATTATATATAAAGCATTAAACTTCGATCTGTGAATTTATTTAATTCATCTGCAAAAAAACCCATTATTTATTAAATAATGATTGATTTTCAAAATGGTGAAAAACTTTACTGTGTTGATTATTTCATGACGTGAAAAATTGCAAATGGCGGTACACGTGACATATCACCTGACTCCGTTTATCTTGTGACCGCCGTGGTGCTTGGGGGAAGGCATGCCCTTGCACACTATTATATCCTCGCCCATGCTTCTGATCTTCGCCAGATTCGAAGATGGCGAAGACTCGATGGTGGCTTGGTAAACGAGTCAGGTGATCACTCCGCTCCAGAGGAACTGATACGCAGCGCGAATGGAGGCTCTTTTGATACTGAGGTGTATAAATTACCTAACCTAGACGATTCGTTATCATTTGAGGCGAAAACGTGCAATGTTTGCTTTCTGGTAAGACAGGTACGTAAGCGAGCAGGCAACCTTGCGATGAGCTCATTTCGCAATTTGCTAGAAATAATTAAGGTTACCCCCCCCCCCCCCCAACTTCAATGCTCAATAGCAAAAATAAATTCTAAAAATATTACCTTTAATTTATCTAGTACATGAAAAATTAAGCTTGAGATCCGCTCTGGACTCAATAGGCATAATTGCTTGCAATCCAATTCGAACAATCTAGATTAAAAAGGAAAAAAAATACAAATTATCTAGTTAGGCAAATGTCAGTCGTGTCTCAGTTTGAGTCCAACAAATCCAAGAACAGCGATTGCGATCGGAACAAAAATGCTTTTCTTCAATTAGATACAATTGGTTTCATTGATACCCCGAGTCTCGTATGGCTTTTGTAGTTATTGAAAGAGTGAAAATAAAAACGCATCAAAGGCGCCGGTTCGAGCCTCGCTCGGCGTTCAATCAAAGTTTAAAATTCAAAATCCAGCGTGTGATTAGCCAGCGAGCAGATCTTGGTTAGCAGGTCACAAAGTTTAAGAGTTTCTCCGTTTACTGGGCTACGTACGCGGCGATTAGGCGTTATTAGTATTGAACTGTAATTTTTAGGTGTCCACAGCGGCGCTCTCTGAATTAAGGCCATCTCTCACGTCCTCTCATGTGAAGCTCGCGCATACGAGGAATCTGACGGACAAGCATCGTAGCTCATACACACATCCGGACAAGCCAACTCTACTTGACTTATGGTACTTAAAAACTAGCTGAATCATACGAGTCTTGTACTCACTTGTAGTATTTAGGAAGACCAGAGAATCTAACGGATAAGCATATGTGAGACAGATCTTCAAATCCATGCCATTTGTGTATGTCTGTTCTATCTTCTCGACAGAATTTCCCATTTTATTTTGCTTATAACATCACATATACATGTGTGAGACAAGCTAGGTATATTCGAAGCTTGCTCTTTTAGGTTTTGCCGGTTTAATCTTATTATCTAAATGTCTCGTTTGTTTTGCCCGGGTTTTCGCGTGGACTGAGAAAAACCTGTTCGCACGACAAACTCGCAATTTAATTTTCAAAAGCGAAATTTTACACAGAATTTAAATAACGTATTTTAAAATCGTGAATTCTTCCGAGTGAAAAATAAATTATTCAGTGGTAACGACGCAAACCACAAAGCTAAACATTAAATGTATTCTTTAAAAATTGTACATTTTATATATTTAAATTGCCATTTGTATTAGAAGTAACTCGACATGAAACTTTTTAAATCAATAGAAGTTTAAATGTTTGCTACGAAGCTCATTTTAACACACTAATGGCGGGGCGGGTACTAGTACCCGTTTCGCGGACTGCTGTCTGAAGGCGGGGCGCATATTAATACGTTTTTGAATGTGTTTACTCTAAAAGCGGCAGAAGGTCATTTTATTCTTTAGGTTTGCAGCTCGAAATGTTTGTTTAGGACTCGTCAACGTTCTTCTACTAATACTGTCCAGTGATTCTGAACAAAGTGACAATGAAGAAGTGGAGTGGTCAGAGAATGATAATCCTCCAATTACTGAACAATTTTTAGTACAAAGTGGTGTTGTTGTGATGCCAAGTAATCCGCAAAGTGTGTATGAAGTGGTTCAACTTTTTATAGGAAACGATTTCTTTTACCACATGCAAATCAAAGAGTGTATAGACTAGATTTCACACGCACAATTTTACGCGAATTTCGTCCGCTTCGCACATCAGTTTAGTCACTTTGGTACACCCTTAAAGTGTGTTAACTGTAATATATATTTATAAATAAATAAAATAAAAACTCGTGTGTGGTACACTTATAAACGCAGTCTTTACACATAAATTAAAGCGGATGTTTTTTCAACACCGTCGCTTTTCCCCCGATCTGTGATAATCAATCAGAGCGTGCTACCGTGCAGACACACGCTAGACAAGCAAGCGTGTGTTCGTGTGCACGGGGCTCGCGGGCTTATCTCGCAGGGGACGCGCTCTCCGGTCAAACAGCAGAAATGGTGCAAAAAAGGGTGATATTGCGGTCAGAGCCGGGAGTGGGTCAGCCGGCGGCACGTCTTCCAGCGTGGAAGCATTCCAGCAGGCCAGGTCTCGATGTGCAGCCGGCGAAGAGTCCACCAACTTCCACTGGCTCCGGGTCACAATATTCGACAGACAACTTCTTTATTTGCTTATTGAACGCGCACGCTGAATATTATAGTAGCCGCCATTGCTGCACCGCGGGCTAACGCATCTGAATAAAGATTTTATTATTATACAGGTGATTTACAATGAATCCTATTGAATGATTTATAAATTGGAACCAATCGCTTTTAAATGATTATTGAGATATTTTCTTGCAGTTTTTCATTTCAGTCCGTTTAAAACAATATATATATGTATGAAGATTTTTTTCAGGGATGGGTCCATTGTCGAGTTTTTTGATAATTAAAAAAAAATTTAAATGCCAAAAGTTAGATACATTGCTATTGCTACGAATAAGGTTTTTTTTATTTCTTATAAATTTACTTTTAATATGAAAAACATGCGTTTTCGCGATTGACGTTTAAGCATTTGGAGATTATTATGACTGACAGATCTAGAACTCTAAGTATTTAGGTGTTTAAAAAGTCGTTATTTTATCCAATTTTTCAACATCTTCATGACTTTATTTGACCTTAAAAAAGGAGGTTTATTAAATAATAAAAAATATGTTAATATAATTTATAATATTTTAAATGACAGTAATAAAAAATAATGTTACAATTAGTGAAATTTTGGTGACATATCGAATTTCACCGAGTACTTCAGGTCAAAAATATTTAAAATAAATAAATTATTGGTCACCAGTCGCACTCGCATCACCCTGTATATGCACTACATCTGCTCTTACTCGGCGATTCGGTGTATTTACTCACTAAATCAATATGCCTCATGGACGATCTGATAACAGGCCGGAGTCGTGATTCTAACATTAAGAAGTAACCGTTTGTACGCGAGTATTTTTCTATACGAAGGCCGCTCGCCTGTATCATCAGCATTAAAATTACCCGACGCTCACTCACTTAAGATTTAAAATAAATATTGCCTAGAAAAATAAAACATTACATTTACAGAATACCAAGATTAGTGTAAAAATCATGAAATAAACTTATATTTTTTATACGTGTCGTCTAACGTATAATACAATTAATTATTTTTATTCAAAGTTTTCTATCACAATTATTAAAAATATTCGAAAGTACTACTTCGTATTTTATTTTTTGATTATTGACTCGAGTTACACTTAATTACAATTTTAAAAAATAAATATTAAATATCACCTTCATCATTTAATGAAGATCACTTTAGCGTAACAAATAGATACAATAAATAACCTTGTTAGATTATTCATTCAAATAATTTTTACACTAGTTTTTCATGGGCGATTAAGAGCTTGTTTGTTACATAAAAACATTTTACTTGTCCTAAATATTTTAAATTAAATATTACAGTTTTATTCGTATCAACTGTGAGATCATCGGATAGTCAAATCTTTAAAAGCTTTCATAAGATTAATATTATATTTAAGCATTATTACACCAACGTGTATAAATGATTAATAACATCAGATGATGTCTATCCCGCTGGTTTTTTTAAAATAAAAGTGATGATAAAATAAAACTATCTATCATCATTTCGTACTCTGTAAAACTTCTGTCGCGATTTTACGATTTACAATAACGCAGTCTGATCGTGTGAAGCCGGTGTGAAAATAGTCAATGGCATCGAAGGTTCTGGAGAAAACTCTCGGCTGAAATATCGACAATGACTGTCGGGTTTCTCCTGTAAAGTGAGAGTGCCCCCACCCCTTCTCTTTTAAGATTTCTCTGCTTCCAAGCTGGTGTAGCACCACTCTGCAAGCACGACAGAGCCTCCACACCTATATGTTACAATAAATAGTATTGGTAAACAAAACGAGAAAAAGTGTCATGCAGTCAATTGATTTACACATTATCTGTCTGTGTTGCTAAATAGTAAATAATGTACCCCAAATTTTTTTTTTTAGATATATACGATTTTTTTATTTTTCAGCAAGGCGAAAATGCTAAACACATACAAACCCGAATTCAGTTTTATTGCTTTTGATCACTTAAGTGCGTCTTCCGGTCGTGATACGTGTATGGAGTACAATGTTTTATGTAGTTTTTTAGTACCTCTCCTTTCATGGGATTTACTTTACAAATGATTAATATCGAATATTTACTAAATCTGTATTTTGACACCTTCATATTAATTGCAAATGAGTTGGAAATTAATATGAAGGTACTCCGCAAGAAGGCAATGATTTAAATTACCACTTAAATTTCTCATTTCACGATTAATAGATGTTGTTATTTTTTTATAGTAAAAGACTTTTGCAAATAAATGCAAGCGTGATATATGCCAAATTTAAAACCACAAGTGAATTTTTCAAGGCCCCTTAAGCAGGTTAGAGTGTTTGCATGTCTATACTGACGACTTCGTCTGAAGTAGTAAGAATAATTGCTTTCCAAACACCGGAACCCGACGCACGCCACCGATGCGTGCAGTTAAAAGAAACATAAACACTCGCAACAGTAATCCGAGTCTACATGACAAAACTACCGACTGCAGCATTATCGGAATTCACGAGAAACTATGCTGGGGTGTTTGAGAATTCAGTCACACATTATTGTATGGTTCTCTAAGCCGGTGATATAAACATTTCAGGTCTTATCAGATACGGAGTGTGTAATTATTTAAGAACTTACGTCCTAGGGAGTAATAAAGAACAAAGAGCGATAAAGAGAACGAATCGAAACTCTCGTAGTTGCGAAAATGTTCAAATCGAATTTTCTTAGCAGCTGTGTAGTTGAAAAAATACAAAAATCGTAATTTATATAATATAAATAAATCAGAATGTAAAAGTAGCCTCATGTCCCGTTATATTTAATTATTTTAATTAAGCACTCTCCACACGTCACAAATCTGATATTTAGCCTACATCTGATAAGTTAACAAAACGATTATTGAATCATTAAAATAGAGAGCAGCTCAATTTTAAATTTTTTAAATCGGATTATGTTTTACTGCCGACTGATACAAACACCTGACCTCCTGTGCCACCGCATGGACTTTCCTGTCTCCGACACCGTTACCCCACAGCCTACAGACCTGCATGAGCTGAACCTCTTCACAGACAAGATGGTGACGACGGTTACGGGGTTTCTGTAAGTGGCGGAAAAGCGTAAAAACCCAGCGTGACACTTAAAACAACCATAACTGTTTTTCCGGACTACGCCGTGTTCTCGGTGTTTTACTACAAATAGCGTTATGATGGTGTACGGAGTATCGAGTGTCTCGCAGACCTAAGCGAAACATTCGCTTGCACCGAGTGTATTTCGCGCTGGTTGATTTTTGGGTGAAAATTGTTGTATCCATATTATACACCTCATATTAATATGTATTTTTATCAATCATGCTTGCGAGTTTTTCAAAAATTTAAGCAATTGATTTCTACCCACATGACATATGAAACTTCAAATCAGCTGACTGAGTATATCAAATTTAAGGCAAGTAGAAGGCGATGGAAGAAAATTTTATAAATATATTGTGTCTATATGATGAATATTTCGTATTTTTACTGCAGTTGATTGTCCGGGGAAAAATTAAAGGTAAAAAGACATTAAAAAAATAAAGCTAATGAAGATGTAAATTTGCGCCAGTCCCTGGAAGTTAGTAGTACACCCGAATTGATATATATTCAGTAAGTAATCACCAGTCTCCTCTCAAAACAGTATAAATGGTTTTAAAGGACACTGTTATTGTCAAATACGCGCCTAAAATAATCGGAATAACAACTGTGCGAATATTAAGAAGTCGCGAGCAAATATTCCGCACTGTTCTATGAGAGCCTCTGTAAAACGAAGAGTTATTATATTTACGGTAAATTATCTCTAGATTGCCGAAGACACGACAGGCGCGATGATGAGATCATGACGATTGCTCCAGCGTTCACAGATTAAAACTGAAAATTAAATCTAGACATCGTCCATTACTCGGTCCACCATCAAAGCGTTTCAATACACCCATTAATGACGCCTACATACAACAGCTCGCGCACGATCTACCCATCAGGTCTCACGGTGCGAGCCACATCCGAGCGATTTGAAAACTATATCATAATTTAGGTTGCTCGAAGTTCCGCTTATTCAAAATGAAGGAGGATGTTTGAATGGCCCCGGGTGATGCTGGCAAGACGGATGTGACCTGGACACGACCGGAGCCGTGGTCTTGCTGCTGTCGCTGCAGACTGGTCTACGCTGTGCTAACCATCCCCTATCCGGTTTAGTGACCGCGAGCGATTGTTTCTTAATATAGTAGAGCTTCCTGCATATAAACTGCCATGTACAAATATAGGCCAGTTATGAGAAAACATGTTGACAATGCTGAACTACTGGTTAAAGCATAATCCAAAAAAGGACTTGGCACATTTTAACTATCACATAATTTATGTTCACAATTTTTCCCCGGACAATCAACTGCAGTAAAAAAAACTAAATATTCATCCAATAGACACAATTTATTTATAAAGTTTTCTTCCATCCCCTTCTACTTGCCTTAAATTTGATATACTCAGTCAGCTGATTTGATTTTTCATATATCATGTGGATAGAAACCATTTGCTGACGTTCAAAATTTCGTATCCTCGTTTCACATTGCATGTTTTTTAAATAAAATAATATTTTCCAGTGCGTAAAAAAAATCACGATACTGTGAAATAAATAAAAATTAAGTAAGACTAGATAAACGTTATATTTTTCGATACGATTGACTTGTTAAATTTGTAATAGTCCATATATGGTCAAACAATTTTGGTTGGTCAAATAGCTTAAAGATTACGAAGTTTTTTCATTCAGAACGCTTTTGCCATTAAAGGAAATCCTATAATTGTAACTTATCATTTGGTCAATAATATTTGTTTGACATTTTTTGAGCCCCGTTGCTCCTTTTCAACGAGATACTATAAATTTTGATACAGCGTATATAGAGTTTCTATACAGAAACCTACAAGTACTGAGCAATAAATTTATGAGCGTTATTAAGACGAAGAATCCCGCATTGCGAGAGAAAATATCCCTTAATATGCGCTAGGTCGTTACTCTATGAAATAAACGTACATTACCCCTAACTGCTGTTCCCGCCTTGATTCATCGCAGCAATAAAATATAGCAACTCTGTTTCCAAATAAGGTGAAAACATTAACTCCGCTTAAAACCGACATTACAAACAGTTTTTTTTTATTCCCTGTGAAATAGATTCAATGCTGAGACAAAGCGCCTGACCGCTAACTGTAAACTGCGACGGACGTGGCGCGGACACTGTGAGACCCAGAGCAATTGGAATTCAGTACTACAAATTAAATAGAACAGATTGAATCTGTACCTCAAACAGTTGTGTTGTGATACACACGATATTACACAATAACCGCCTTGCGGCACAATGCTAAGCAAGTTGTTCGCTGAGCACGTATTCCAGGGTTTGGATCAGAAAAAACCAATATTTTTTTCATACCTTAAATCATAAAATAAAGTATAAATTTATATTCATGCAAGTTTTCGCGAATTGAATTCAAATTTGATGGTAGACATTAGAGTTTATTATTATTAATAATTAAAAGTAATGATGATTATTAAATTTGTTTACATTAGCATTCATTACATTGCATTAACATTTAGATAATTAATTAATCCAATAAAAATAACAAGGTTATTTATAAAAAAAAAATTAGTCATAAGTAGGATTCTACTTGTCTCGAAATAAAATTGAGGATTTTTTAGTCGAATCTTAAATTCTTAAAAAAACGCGGATTTTAATTAATTTATTACTTTTTTTATGAAAGCTTTCTCAAAATCGAGCATTTAAGGCTTCCATTAGAAAGCCGTATTTTCCTTATAAATTTTCGACCGCACAGCTGGGAGGGATTTTCAGAGAAGCGCTGTTATTTTAATATTTAAAAAGTGGGCCTAGGCCAAATAAGTTTAGGGAGCTTAGACTCGAGCGGTCAATGATGTCATTACCGGACAGCTAATATCCTTTGTAACTTAAAGGAAGTAAGTACAGATTTAAAAAGTGTTTCAACATTTATAACGACAATCGAAGCATTAACATATTTTGTAAGAGACGCGGTGCAACGCGCTCGGCTGGCTAGAGAGCTATTGCTAAAGATTCATTTCGAATTCAGTTCGATCGTTAAACCAATAAAACATCAAGCCATCAAAAAAAAACGTGATCCGGCGGAGTTAACGAGAAAAAATCATGGCGGACGCTTACATGGGAAACCAAATTCCAGTTTGCCGGAGCATAATAAGGTATTAGACGAAATTGCTGAAAATCTAATCGACATATTGAAACAAAGCTGCAAGAAAAAAATTGACCACCTGCATGATTTTAAAACTTAACTTAAAAACCCCTACTCTAAATTATAGGTCAATCGTTATACGTATAACGCTCTTCTCTATTATTTATATAGGTTTTCTTTAGTTCACCTTAAATGATAACGTCCCTTTTCAAGCGTTGATATAAAAAACCGATCGCATTCCATATAAATAACACTTTTATAAAATTAATTACACTGAATAAAAAAAACGCTGAAAAAAATTGATTCGGCAAATGAACGGATGTCCAGGGTAACGAACCGCAAACTAGTTATTTACTAACGACAGCCTGATCTTGGCATTAAATCAATTATCGCAATTAACGACACCTAATAACTGTACATGTATAGCTTGACCCAGCTCAGGTGGCGCCTGGCGAGGATGTATTACCAAACTGTGGCCAGTCAGCGTCTCAATTAATTCCGATCGTCCCAGTTGCGCAGGTGTCTTCTTTCCTCAGCCGAATTAAGCTGCCGAGTCAGTTTACCAGGCAAGTTTTGCAGACTATTCGGCATGGAGTCATGTTTTAACTCGATTTTAGATATTATTTTATTAATGGATTTGTTTTAACCAGGAATATCAATGTTCATTTGTATAGTACACCCCCAACTTAACAAGTCCATTTAATGGAAAAATTGACACTAGAATTTTATTATCAGCAAAATATAGCATTTCAATTAAGTTTTAATAAATTGATTCAAGTAATTGTACAAATACTGTCAATGTTAGTTATTAGTTCAAAATTTTATTTGCTGCAGATTCAAAATAATAGCTTATTTATAAAAATGCAAGGGAAAAGATAAAAATGTAGGTACATATGCTATCATAAGTTATTTGTAGGTTTTAGTAGACGTTATATGCTGCTTAGGGTATATATTACTTTAAAATTTGTGTAAACATGAACTAAGTGATATTACCCCAAGCAGAATAACATCCAAAAAAACTGGATAACTCATATGCTGCTATAATTTATCTCGCGAGAAGGTTTACTAGGTAAGTAGGAGTTGTGAACTGTTTATAAGTTGCTTATATATATTATAAGTATGTAAATATAATCCCTTGGTTTGTTCTCACGTGATATATGGATGTGCTGTAACAGTACCTGATTGATTTATTCTAAAAATTTATCAAAGATTTTCATTGACTAGACAATCTTAATCCAGTGACCGACTCTCTCAATCTGAAACTTTAGCTGAGTCTTAAAGTGTTAAGACAGACTATAGAAGATTTCAATAAATCAGCGGAAGTGAGTGAGAAATAGTCCGCGATCATGTTATTTATCGTTATGGCTGCATGTCTGAACTTTCTTGAGTAACTGTTGTTTGATAGTATTTTTTTTTAAATCCGTATGTTTTAATATTACGTCATCGCTGAATTAACAAGTCAGCGGGCGAATAGCTTTATGTTAATGGACTAATGGTCTATATGGCTGTATTTTATTCCGGTTTATTTTACGATAAATTAGGCAACAACAAAACCTTATAAGATTCCTGTTTATATAACAAGAAAAAATAGTTTGTCTACGATAACTTTGTTTTAAAGGGTGTATCACTTAATATTCATAAAAACATGTTTTTTCGTAAAAAAGCAAGATGTTATTAAATCATATAAACCTAGCAAAAACGAAAGCTGACAGTATGTTTATTCATCGTAGGCCACACCGCGACATCATCAGTATGATAAATTAATATCATTACACTCAAATGCACAAAGGTATCATTTATAACATATGTGATTTATGAACGATGAATTCAATGCTGTACGATAAAAAAAATACTATACATTGTCTGCGATGAATGAATTTCTAAAATAAATATTAAAGCCCATTTATAGGCCTTTAGTAATCATTAAGTTTAAACATATAATTTGTTTATCTTTTATGTTATAACTATGAGCTTTTTGAAAATTTCCATGATTACTTACTACGTTCCTCTTTATCTTTTATCCATAAATCATCATTTTGAACAAATTTTTAATGAATCGATGCATTTTCAGTTAACGGTCATGTTAATGATAAGGGAAGATTTCACATATTTACAAGGTATTTATTAAGATTAAAATTATTTCCTTAAACATGTAAGCATGAGAAAGCTAGTTTTTTTACTGCGGAATGACATCACACTATTTTATTTTGTAAACAACTTTCCAATGTAAGTATAATTTCAATATCCATACAAGTTGGCATTCATCAGGTGTTGTATGTTTTGCTTTGACCTTTTGGTGTCCATCTTTAAAATGCATCAACTGAATATTGTTATTTAAGAATTTATTTTGTAAGAATTCAGTTTCTAATACTTTTTTATTTTCTTTTGACTAGTTTAAAATAGTCTTAATTTTAATACGAACAGCTTGTGGATACAAGCTAAAATACTGACATTATGAGATCAATTTTTCAATTAAGTCATTTATAACGAATACTTTCTACTTCAATACTTTTTGATGTATATAATAAAGGCTATAAATATTAAAAATACACATCACATAAATACAAATATTTTTATTGAGAAAAATATAATTCTAAAGCTTCGCTTGTCTTATATATTATTTATTCTTGAAAGGTTCGGATCGAGTTCTCCACTGTGGTTGGAAAGCTTTCAGTTGACTGCACTCCAGAGGTGGATTCAGTCATAATTGCTGGCAATTCGATTTCACAGAGCTGGTCTGTACTTTCACTGATTGGTGACAACAAGTATTGTAATTATCGGCCAGAGAAAGGCTTTGCCGAGTACAATATTATCACGCGTCCATCTTAAACTAGCGTTCAGTGCAAACAACCAATAACGCATTGCTCCTATTGGTGTATAATTTTCTATAAAATTAGCTAAAACTAAAGGAGTGTTTATTTGAAAGTCAGACACAGCAATCACTTTATAAAACTATCGAAAATTTCAAAAGTGTTTTCACACAATTTTTGGATACATATCGTCCAAATTGATTCACTTTAAATGTACACATAAATATACATTTTTAAAAATTAAGTTTTCATGTATGTGTTTAATAATTTAGTTACTGTACGCCTAGGGTTGCTGTCTGTGACGCCACTGATACGATCACTTAACAAGAGGTTAGTAACTCTGACTGCAGCTGCTGACAAATCGAGATAAATGACTAAAGAATGTATAATATGCTACCAGCAGAACTGCTCAAAGCCACCGACATACCACTATAGTTTTATTAACTCGACTTCTTCTCATAATTTATTGTAACTTCCAATATAGATTCTAGAGGACAATCAATAAAAAAATTGTTGACAAGCTATCAAATAAGTCATACGGACTGCAGAAAGCGCACTTAGCTTATTTTTTCAACAAAATAAATTTAGTTTATGTTACAACATAGCGTTTGACACAACACGTGTCATGTAATTAACAACTTGCAATATTTTGCTGTTATGATGCGGTCAGAATACCGCACGCCACTGCACTAAATTATTTGTTGATTGTTTGTTTATGTCTGCATCAGGATGTAAGCAATTGCTATTATAGTAATGTTGACGTTGATTGATTTAGAGGCAGCTGGCATACCGATGATGGAAAGGAGAAATGGTTTGACCATCAATTGCAGAGTTCATAAACTTTTTGTAATTTTATATTAAAAAAAATATTAAAATGGTTACATTATTGCCCATTTTCGGAGCCTACACTCAAAGTTAAAATCATTGAACAAATAATATATAATTTACCAAAAAAATATTTAAAATAATGCACGAGAAAGTCTTAATATTTATCGAAGCCTGAGATTCAGAACACCGCGTCAGTACATTTAAATAAAAGCGAAGTCGAGCATGTTCACCGTTAGGAGGCGAGAAAAAGCTGTTGAATTATAATAAATAAACGAATTATGCCCATAAAGAATCGGTGCCGGGGTGCCCTCGATCCGGCCGGCGACTGGGCCAAACCGCAGGCCGATCGTAAAGTGGCGATACATTTCAATCAGACGAGACACCAAGAGCCACTCCAATAAATAGCGAATTCGAAGTGTAAACTCTGCACAATACGTTCAAAATAATGAATGATGCTTAGAATCCACAAGGATGACATAAAATGTATTCGTTTTGCTGATCACCGCCAACGAGACGCCAAGAGCCACTTCGCGAATTCAAACTGAAGAAAAATTGTATGCGATTCGTTAATAATAACGAAAGATGCTTAAAACCGATAAAAAAAATGACATACATATGTTTACAATAAGAAAACGTGCATGCATGCTCAAATCTCCGAAATTCATTTTCAATACTCAATATAAAATAAATGTAGAGTATTCAATAAGACTTCATCTTAGACATGTCTGATAGTCTTCAAAGGCGAGGTTAAAAGTGCTTCAAACGAAATATATATATCAACCCTTAAGTATAGAACCTGCGTGAAAACCAAACGGTACAAATGTCATGTTTTTTTTTTTTTTTATAGATTTGTACTTTTTTAACTCTACAAAAAAATCAAGCAATAGCTGATAAATTGGCTGGCGAGATTGATTGAACACGGCTTTCATAGTTTCACAGTCGTGACCGTGGCTTAAAAACATTTTGTCAATAAAACTAAATAAAACAACAAAGACGGAAACACTTCCGGCACATTTATAAACCACGCACAAACAACGTGCGCTACTCATTCAAATCTAACGCCGAAAGCTGCATAGTAGTACGTTTCTACAAAACGACGAATTATTGCGGGCGGGTTTTCTTTGGTTCAATTTTGCAAGACACACACGCTGAATGGAAACGGAAGCTTGTTGCGGAGTGGCTGATTGAACATTTATGCGGGGAGCCGCGGCCATCGTAACTCAAGATAACCTGACCAGGGAAACTGACCTTTATAGTTCAGGGAACAATGAGCTCTCGGCAAAATCCGTCGGGTCACGTTCTGGGCGGACTACAATGATTCGGGCTGACCTCCGGCTTTGAACTTCACCCGAACAGAGTTTACGGGAGAAAATACGTAAATTTGTTGAATATCGCCCGCTATGGCATCACTCAACTCTGTGTGTAATGCTATGTTTTTAAGAAAACGATGCTTTCATTTAAATTATCATCGTGGGAGTGACTGCGATCGTAGACCGAAATCCTCACTAAATAAAATTATTATTCAATCGAAATAAATAGCAAAGTATGTTATTGATTTTTTACGTCACATTCCATTATTATTACTAAAAATCTTATAGTTACAATCAGTTCATCTTATCGTTAGGATTTTGTATGTATTTCAGGCATGTAACAGAAGTCTCAAGCATTTGACTGGCCGTGAACTAGTATATTTCAGAAAATGTATTCTTTTCATAAGTACAACATTTTTTTGAAACCATATTCTCACAAACGCTCTACACGGCGTTGAAACTCAGGACCCCATGACCAGTGAACAATTATTGTAACCACTAGACCAAGAGGTGGTTTAAGCACAAAGCTTAAGCATGCATTCAGTGGCTCGCACTTGCAGCTCAGCAGAGCAATGCGTCGTTAATCATTCAGATGCAGGGCCTGAACAAGTAACTCAACTGCATAAAGCAGTCGCAATAATAGATAATAAACACACTGCGATCTCACAATAATTCACATGTCAGCGTACGATAAGACAGAGACATTATTATATGATATTAAGCTATTGATAGTTCGAGGCTAGAGACTTGTTAAGACAGCGCTGGTCGTGAATTGATAGCTTCTTTTTGATAGAACTTTTTTGATAGAACTTTTTTGATATAACTTTTTTGATAAATAACAAGTTTTGGGACTCTCAAATTGGTCAGCAAATTAAAAATTGCTTTTAGATAAAAAGTAAAATTGAATTGAAAACTTACTTACATTATCCAATATGTTAAAAAGACAGTAGATCAATTGACTTACCTGCAAAAAAAGAAAAATCAAAATTAATTAAACATCCAAAAAAACCCTCGCAGTTAAATATTTCAGCGCAAGTAAAATCAATTGAGTTGTTGAAATCAGGTTAAAACAATCCAAAACAACATTATTCAACTCCACTGATGCACGAAAATTGCATCTGGCAAGATTTTGAAAGCTGAGAGGTCAGAGGTCACTAATTATCTCAATAATACTTTACAATAACAAGTGCATGTATGCAATTTACAGAGAAACATGGTCATGAGTGCACTTGCCAGAAAATAAATCGACATTATACTGTAATAATAAAACAATTCAACTCAGATTGATCAATTAACATTTATTGTTTTATAAACTCTTGAATTCTGTAATGAATATTATTGAAATCATTTCAAGCAACGCAAAATGTTTAATAATCGATAAAATTTAAAGGATATCATTGGTCTAATTATTGCTTGATTTTTAAAACTGAAAGAAATATTATTAAACTTAACGGTAATGACAAAAAAAGTTCACCTTCGCCTATTTTTATTCACTGTAGAATAACGTTTAAATAAATGTAAATTTATACATTTGAAAATATAAGTGTCTTATATTGTTATAATACTAACCGTAGCGAAATAAAATGAAAATTTAAAATTAGTCATAAATAAGAGCAAGGAAACTAATTTCATTTATAATGCTATAAATAAGTTCAATATCAAAGTATTATTATATAATTGTCTTCAGAAATACTTTTTTATCAACCAAAAAAAAACGAAAAAGGTTATAAAAATAAAAATATATGTTTTAACTTCTGTTTGTGTTATACTTAACATCTTATTTCTGCTTTTAGTGATAATATGAGTATAAATGCATGTTCACGCAATAAATTAGTTCTTAGAGAGTAGAAAAGCGCTTTATTATATTTTTATATATAAAATGGCGCAGTATGATGGTTATAATATTCATAGCAATGCTTGTTCACGTGTTAAAATATATCTGAAATAAGTGTCACGATATCTTTGTTTTTATTATTTGGAACTATAAATACAAGACAGCTTTACGATGTTAGATTGAATACAATAAAAAACAGTAAATAACTTAATAAATAATACACCTGCAACTTTATTAGATTATAAATTGTAATATGGTTCAACCACAAATAGGATACGCGAGATCAATTTTATGCATAGGTACGCTTGTAAATGTATTTTAATCAACGCCCAAGTTGTTCCCACGTCGGGATACGATAATGTCTAGAATAATTTTCATCAGAATAAATTATCTATTGAAAAGTCTGAAATAGTGAGTTAACAATAATCATGCATGTACTTGGTATTTTTTTATCAAATATATAACCCGCATGTCACACTTTCGACACACCAATGAACTGCATCACTCAAAAGACTGGCGTACTCATTGTGAGATTATTAAGTGTTAAAAGGTTGGTCTAGCAACCCGTGGGTCACAATGATAGATTAGAGAACACTAGAAAGGAGGGGGATCAGCAGTGTTACTGGAAAGTCAATCAACCAATCGATGAATAATTATAAAAATAGAGCAAATAAATTATTTCAAAGTTTTCAAGGAATCAGCTATTTAAAGATGTCAATAGTTACCCTCTATATCAGTCATGTCAAAGATACGGCCCGCGATCGCAATGTGTCACAGAAAGAAGAATCATGTTTTTTAGAGCTTTTAGACTAATTTTATTTGAATCTGGCCCGCCTACACATACTAAATTTAATATATGGCCCTCTGCAAAATTGAGTTTGACACCTCTGCTCTATATGTTATATTTTTCCAGATAAATCATATCCTACTATCCTGTCAAAATAGAAGATAGAACATCCTTGCAGACACGGATGCTAATACAACACGGAACAACTAATGAAATATAATTACTCTGCAAACAAAAATCGAGAGTTCAATGAATGATATTTAATTGGCCTTGGGGGGGTCCAGCAAGATCCGCGATACTCCCAAAGTTCGATGCGATCCTAGCACATTCGGTCCATTTTCGCTATAGCAGAGCTATCGAGTTGTCGAGGGCACTTGTGTTGGTAGTGACGACTGGCGAATGGCTTTGTCCTCGCAGCCAATTGGCGACAATCACCGGTGCCCCCCTTGTGAACTGGGAACGCCGGAGATACCCAGGCGGACAACAAGCAGTCCAGAAAGAGCAACCTCTGCATAGCACCCACATATCCTCTTTTTTTAATTAGGACATGCATGCTTTTTCTTGTGTATTGTATTTTTGAATTTTGATTATTTTTCTTAACAGTCTATTTGCACAGTAGACAGGATACGCCATGCTGAAATATACGTACACTTATGAAAACAATTTTTAAAATATTATATTTTCTTCTGCTCTTACTCTTTATCATACATAATATTTTTGCGTTTTTTTGCGGAGCACAAATGAAAAAAAAATTCTTACTTGCATCAATATACAGAGTGATTCCTATTTTTTTACACACCTTTAGTCTGTAATTTCAAAAAATCAAAAACTATTTTTTATTTTTGTTTTAAATAATATTCACGTGTAATTTTACTGCTACTACAAAAAAAAACGATAAAATTGTATTAATTTGATCTAGAAAAATGAACTTGTGCTTTGCCTGTCATACCCAGATACATCAACACAGTGACGTCAAGATCTTACTTAGTATTTTACATACGAAATCAATAGATATTGAGAACATGCCTTATTAAAAATATAAATTATTTATTTTTAAACTCGTAATAATAATACTAGATTGAAAAGGTTTTAGCTCATTTGGAATCACTCTGTGTACGCAGATTCTAAGGCCCCTCCGGTAGAACCAATTTCACGAGAATAATTCAGTTACTACACAGTCGCATATATATTTAAAGAATATGTCAAACGACAGACATCAGAAAAAGAGAGAGAGAGATTGGAAAGAATATTAAATGAGTTATTTCAATTCAAGTGAGAAGCAAAAAACGGTGTTACGAGTTTAAATGAATATTTAGCTTGTCAATGAACCGACAGACTATTAAAAAACCAGTGAGTTAGATAAGGAAGTACGTAATAGAGCTATGGCGCGTTTCAACGTTTCTAATGAATAACGCTGCATCTCCAATCAATGCAATTTTGGTTGACTTGTCAATTTAGTGGTTAGGTTAGGCCACCAGTTTGATTGATAACGACTTTTATATAAAAGTTCATGTTCCTCATTTATTACTTTTTCAGCTTTATTTTCTGTCATTCATTCATTCATCACAAATGCATTGCATGTACATAGTTGGAGACAAATGCTACTTCGGAGGACGTAAAGACAACTTTTTACTATCGATTTAAGAAATCAACTCGATACATTAGATTTTGCGCCAATTTCAGATGTAAAACTGTTAATTTATGTTTTTCTTACTAATTTAATAAATCACTGTTATAAGTAGTGATTAACACGAAAGATTTTATGGGTTCTTTAACATTCAATTTATTACCATTTTAATACGTGATGCATTATAATTACATTATTTTAGACATAGCTGTTGTTCAAAATACTTTTAAAGTTGTTTTTTTCTAAACAGGACTTGTGCCGTTAAGCTAATTTTGTGATAATTATCAATCATTTATATTCACGGAGCCGGCGTGGATTCCCACGGTTTTGTTTTGAGAAGTTCATAAGAGAACGCCTGGTTTGGGTTGATTTATGCTTTCCTGCTCCCCGACTGACTACCTAAAAAGGTGAGAATCGCCGAGGCTTTGAAAACATTGTATTGTGATATAAGTGAATTGTTAATATACAAAAGGTAAAAAGGAAAGTTTTTATTTTTATTTATTACATTCCAAAAGCATGCAACCTTAGCTGAGAGCAAAAAAAATATTGCAAAATTATCAGTAGCCCAAAAGAAATTTACCAAAGTCCTTTTTACTAACCATGTTTATAAATATACCCAACACAAACGAATGAAGTTGTTTAACCTTGTAAAGTCTTTTTTTATTTATTGCGTATACGGGCTTATGTATGTATAAAAATCTCGTATGTGACATTTGAACATAAACCTCCTATGCTGTTTAAGTGCAACCCTTAAAATATTCATGACAAATAACTTTAGTGACCAATGCTTATGGTAAAAAAATATATACTATAAAAAAAAATTACACGATTGCATTAAGTAGTGAAAATATTTTTTTTATATCCACAAGACAATTGCTTAAAAAATCAATACATTAAATTAGAACTGAATTAGACTATTTTAATATTGTCTCACAATTGTATGTCTTACGCAAAGAAATTTTAATGTCTTCATCATTTTTTAAACCATTTTCTAATCCATAATATTCTTGAAGGCCATCTAAAATTGACGGGTAAAATATGGGTCTATCAATATTTACCATTCACCATGAATCATTCCGTACACAAAACCATATCAATCAACCGAACACGATTAGTTCGAAAGAGAATTCGCCTCTGGGACGGAATAAGCATTGATATAATGATGTATGTGTTAAGCCAGGCGAATACTAATTCGAGTTGGTCTAAGTATCGATTAAGATTATTGAATTATCCAAGTGCTATAATTTTTATTTATGGCTTCAACCATAATAATATCCATAAATATAGCTGATAGTTATTTTTATCGTATTTGATTATTATTTATTATGTTTGTTTATTTACAATTCCGTGCTAACTGATCAATAAAACCAATTTGTAATATAAATATAAACAAAGTTGTTTTTAAAAAAATTATCAATGCGGTAGGCATTATCAAAAATTCACTAGAAAGTTCGTCAACATAATATTTACAGTATGTAGTCTGACAATATATTTATATTGACAAAACGCATTTTATTATAATACCAACAGGTAAAATTTAATCATTCAAAATTTACACTAAAAAAAAACCTCTTCATGCGGTAAAAATAAATGTTTATTATTTTAATTTCTTTAAATGTCGGATTTGACCAATAAATATTTGTGATTTATAAAATACATTTGAAACTGAAGAGCGGTTTTTTATCAAAAGATTTTACAATAATAAATTAATAAAACTTTTATGTTAATCACTTATCTTTAAGTTTCCGGTGAACTAATAAACTACCGCTGAATGATTTAATATCTTAAGTTACGTCTATAAATCAACACAAAAGTTAATATTTCATAGCTAAGGCGATAAAATTTAGTAACAAACGAAGCCTTATATGTGTTTAAGGATGGAGTTGATAGAATTGGTTCTCTAATATATGAGTATATGTAGGTCCTTGGAAGGGTTCCAAGTCCTCGGCACATGGTCCTAGTAATCCTGAAGGAGTACTAAGGAGTACATCCACCCTGGCGCTCAGCCAAAGTGTTCAAAAGTTAATATCCATATGATTCCAAAACCCTGGGGTAATGTTATCTTTGATATGAAATGAGGCCAAAGGAATATGTGCAAGAGAAACCATTTATGAGTATACTTTATAATATGTGATTAAGCACATTTTTTCATACATTGAAAACGATTAAAGAAAACTCTCAGAAAATATCAAAATTCAATGTATGAAAAAATGTGCTTAATCACATAAACATACTAATACCTGCATGGGTAAATAAAAACGCATTCTGATTGACATTAATCTAAATTAATATACTTTATAAGACTCCTTTTGTCTATTGTACATTATTAAAACAAAGTAAAAATTATCTTTGAATATTTCAGATACAAATTTTAACTAATAGATTACGCATAATTACCAGCAGTATGCTGATTATCATTAGTTAGTTATATTTCAGTACAGTTTTAATAAAATACCATTATCTTAAAAATCATTGATCAACTGTTTTCTGATCGATAATAATTGTAAAAAATATATGGTTAGTGTGTTCTAAGTCATCGTGTTTTGATGCAGTACTATTAACAAGTTTTTACTATATTGATAAACAAGTGGTTTTATAGACGACATTTACATTTAAAGGTTTAGACGTTTTTGTCACATTGCTCGCCCTTACCAAGAAAACATTAAAAAAAGCTTGTTTTAAATTGTGAAATGGAAGCTGCAGATTTATCCTCTAATAAAACCACTTCACGAGTCAACTTTCTCAATCCAACGTAAAGAGAGACATAAACAATGAAATTCAACACTGTGCAAGAAGCACGAAAACCGCAGATCAGATGAAGTATAACTAAAGATACAAATGTTACTCGCTCACGATTTGCACAGATTAATCATTCGAGAGCCGATAGAACAATGGTGCAAATTGTGGACTGACCGGACTTTGATAAGGAGCGATACGCCAGGTTGGATTAGAAGGTGATAGGCGATGCAGCCACGCCCTTGTGGTGGGGCTCACTGGGCACTAGCAGCGAGTGGCATTATAATGTATATTGATTCTCTACTATGAGAAAGTTCAAAGCTCACATTGGTTCCTAAACAATAGAGTTATCGCACAATATACCCAGTATAAAATGTACTACCTCCAGATGGCGATAAATACAAATACGAAACAACAAAATAATATTGTATAAAGTAAAAATCTCACATAAGTTATTGAACAGTAGGATGCATAAAAAATATTACTTCCCTGATGGCAAAAATACAAATATACGACAGATTGTATTCTCTTACTGCAAGAATCGTAAAATCTCATATTGTTGTAGTTATCAGTCAATATGGCATATAAAAAATTGATCAACTCCCCAAATGATGTATACAAATACACAACATAATTAATAGAGACTTTTGTCAGCTTAAAATTGTTAATCTCCGAAATGACGATACATCTTCGGTTATGGTCGCATCCGTTCCTTGCTCATATTTTGAGGAGCAATAAAATAAGATGATCGTATAGATTACTGTTGAGTAATAAAAGCATTTTATTTAAGGAAGTATTATAGATAAGATAGCATGTAGTTTTTAATACAACTTTAACATCCTCGTTTATAGATAAAAAAATTTGAATTATGGATATTGTTTTAAAAAACACTGCTTTTAAAATTGATTACATTCTTAGAGAAAAAAGGTCACGGAAGCTTAAAATATTATTATATTAGGCGTGTATATTTAAATTTATTGGTGATGAAGGATTAAGCCTGGAAAGCTATGCGATTAATTAAAGATACATTACACTAATGCTTACACTACCCTACCTGAAGAAATACCCTTTTCGCTGATATAATAATATACTTAAAAATCATTACGAAATTCTTAGCGCTGCTCGGTCGAAACAGCTTATTTGGCAAATCGACGAGCAAAGGTGAAATTATATTTAATGTCAAATATAAGCAGGCAGTTTGTGCAACTTGACGAGCCGCCATTCTCTCACAACTATAAAACAACCATAAACCCAGAACAATGTACCCGCGCTGGAGTTCCGTTTATTTGTTTTCGCCCAACGCTTCCAGTGACTTCGTCTTCGGCCGACGGTTCTCACGGCGGGGCTTTCACTTCTCAGCCACCGATGGCTTTTTACCGCCGCCATTATGCAATCCAGTTTTCTAAATCCACACAGATCAATGTAAGACCTGTCGTCCTCGGCAGCGGCTCCCAACCCTATTTAACTAACTTACTACTTGATAACCTCATCGTCTTCAACAAGCGCCTCTCCTCAGAAGAGGTTGTGAACCATTTCACTGAGCATATACTCATGCAGAGCCAGTGTTCATTGTCCCCGGGTCCTTCTACATAAAAAGTCTACGTATTGCTGCTGCCCAATACCATTATTATATAATCCTTTCCTTACAAAGCTCTAGCGTTTAGATCTGATACTCCTGCAGCAGGCTACAGAAACAATAGCAGGAGCCCCCCCACCTCGGCAAGGTTCTTCCAGAGCACATCCCTCCAGAATCATTCCAAACCTTAATAATGTAATAAACAATAAACTTTAATTGATCCCTATACAAAATTTTATTATAATTTTAATTAGCACCTACTTGACTCAAACCAAAAAAAAAATACTCGTGCGTAAAATATACGATATTTGAACACTTACTCCAAAAAAACAAAAGGGGTTAATATACTCAGAAATTATATATGTTTTGTATAATTTGGACAAGGACACGCGTGCCGTTGGTTGGGGGCCGCTGATTCGAGCAATAAGTGTGCGTTTAGCTTTCATCTTCCGAATAGATGGCCGGTCGGAGATATTACCTCGATGGTCATCTTTAGGCTGACGTAAGGTATTCTTGCATCATTTGGTTGCCGAGATTCGATATTCAGATAAAACACAACAGAAATATAGCTATAAAAACATAATTATATACGGCACCATTTTGTGTGAATGTAGGCAAGTTTTATAAAGAAACCTTCGAAATGCTGTAGCATAAGATTTCATATAACCATTGTGGCTTGTAACTATTAAATGTCAACGATTTTACAGATATTTCATGGATAATAAATTATGGTAACAAGGAATGCGGCTTATTGTATCTAATTAGGAACTAAGACAATGTAGATAAATATAAAAATACGAATAATGATTTTTAACCGCCCCAAGGTTTTATAGATTACACAGTTACTTTCCGATTAAAAGATCTCAGGCTTGAATCTGGGGGAAGAGAGAAATATTATAAATCATTTAGGTAAAAAATTCGTGGTGTTGTCATAAGTTAAATATACAGGAAGTTGTCTTTAACCGCATTTGACTACCTGTTCACTTATCATCGCCTTGCGGCCTTCTACTCCTTCAGAGTAGGATATTGATAGACTCTTCGTTCGGATTATCTAAATTTTATTATCTCGTAACTGTGAAGTTTGTAGAAATAATTACCAAATATCGTGACTATTTTTTTTTAAACTAGTCAACCAACACATACTATTTAAAATATTCAGTTTTATAATTTGTATAACTATTTTAGTGTTTAATTTAAAATTCAATAGAAAAAATTGAGTACAAAATCTTTTCTAGACGAAGGACCCATCCCATACAAATAATGCGTCATCTTTGATAGTTAAGAAAGAAGATACACCTCTGTAATAACGTATGTTAAATTCCCACATTTTTCAAACAATATAGCCGCCAATAATGAAAAAAATATTGAATAAAAAATATAAACTTAAGATACTATCAGCGTAGAAACATAGATATGGCTATTTATCGTCATGTCTAAAAATATACCCAATGGAATTAATATTGAGCCATGAGCATGCTGTCTGTAAAAAAACTTGCAAAAATTGCTAATTTAGTTTACGATTTAGTAAATATTCGTCACTTAAAATAATATACAATTATGAATACAATTAATTAAAATTTCGTCAGTGCGTGGAAATATTATGACAGCCCGTGAGTATAAAGTTTAAAAAATAACAATTTACAATGAATAATAACCCATAAACAATGATTTGCATGTTAATTTATCAATCGCGCAATTTAAATTGAAATCAAAACTAGCGCAGTCATTTTAGTTGCATAAGAAAATATCATTGAACAGATTAATGATATTTTGATTTTCATGTAAACCAATTGCCTCTCATCGTCTCTCTAGGCGATTTAAAGTACAAAAATTTCATTTAATATTGGCATTGACAATAGTCAAAATATAACCGTTTAATGGGAAACGAAAAATCAGGAAATATAAGCATATTTTTTGGCAAAAACATTGAGCAACCACATCGAGCCACAAAGCTCCCGCAGATGCTATGATGTATAAGTTAAACTTGTATATATAGCTTGTAGCTCAAGTATTGCCCATAATCCTAAAAAATTCCCAAAGACTTTGTTAATTGAATTTGAAAATGAATACACCCGCACAAGTAGTCAACAGTAAGCTGTAACACCCGATTCGATTTCAATGGGTGTGACTTCTAGATTTCAGATAAATCGTGATTGTTTTATGATTCTAAATGAGTCGTGGCGCAAGTGCTCGTGTTGGGTAACCGGTTGATATAAAAGGCAGCCAGTGAGCAGCAAAGCTGCAAGGCCACGCAAACAATAAATAAAATACACGACCTCTGACCCGAAAGGTCAATTATTACAGAGGGGGAAAGACGAGACACGCGATGATTACCGGAATGGAGGCGGCGGCGAGCGATGAAAGTGATTTTTTGTCACCAGCTGTTATAAAACACGTTGCACAAACAAACCAACAGTTTTCTTTTCTATTTTCTAAATTTAAGACAAAACCAGCGGAGTGTTGATTAAATTCATTGTATATATAAGAAAGTTTTATTGTTGTGCAATATTCCCTGCTTGATCTGAGATGAATTGATGCGTTGATAATCTGAAGAGAAATTACAGCCGGAATGAATGTAATATTTTTATTTTGATATTATGAAATGTTGAGCAACGTCCTGGTGTCGAACCGTCGATAAAAATATGCACCAATAATCATTTATATCTATAAATAAAAAAATTTGCCAACTAGTTGATTGTGATTGATTGGAAAGCAACTTATATAAATCCATTTTCATTATATATAAAAAAAAAAATAATAAACGGTGGCTTCTCAAAGTCAGAATAGTTTCAGGGGAAAAAAAAGTGTCGATGCTGCGGATCAGGCAATAATTTTACATTTAAATTTTTTTTAAAAATAAATAATATGAAGGAAATAAAACATTAGTGACTCCGTTAAAATGTGTCAAACGCAAATTCCGGAGGCGTAGAACACACTAGTAACCTACTTTTCCCTTGGCCTTCTTATTAACAGAGCTATTTTTTATAAGCTGCTCGTTTGTCATCAGAGAAATAATTATACTCAGAAGCATTAAATTCACAATTTTAAAAATCAATTTTGAGTACAGTCCGTTAAATTCTCATTTTATATAAAAACAACAAAACTCTACATTCTTGGTTACAAAATAAGTTATTTATTTGTAAGAAAAAACTGATAGTATTACGAATCATAGAATTCTTATTCTAGTTATCCTAAATATTAAACCTCCATGTAACGGTTAAATCACAATAATAGGAAATAGTTAGTAGCAATGCTATTACATACTTTTTTTTTTTCAGCTTATCTCATTCTAATAACTCTAATCGCAGGAAATCTCTCCCTTCCTGCCGCACTGACAGAAATTCTTTTCGCAACAACTATTAAGTATTATGTGCAGAAAATTACACCTTCATCTCGTTCGCTTTACATAAGGCGAGCAAAAGTGAATGTAGCTCGAGTCGCTGTCAGGTGGCAAATAAAGCACCGGGCACAGTGCTCCGATGTGCAAGATGAGATGTATCGCAATCCAGCACAGACTCCGGGGACGAGTGCTGAAAAATATCGCCAGACAGGCAGAGAAAAGCTGAACCGAATTGTACACCGCAGCAAATTAGTCTCAATTGCATACAGATTTATTTGAATTTCTAATGCCTAATGCAGCGTGAATCATGATTATTGTAAAACATATTTAGCTGATAATTCTCAACCAAATTATATTTTGTACATATTTCCATGTTCATGGTCCACAAATCGGCAATGCTAATTATTATACATTGAGTTTGAGGTAAGTTAACAATTAACAGCAGTTTTAATAGTAAATTTTGATAAATATTATGTGTTTCAACTATATTTTGGTCGCCATCTACTTATCTGCAAGCCCGCCTGGCAAGCATGTTACGTTAACGCGAGCATAGCAGTGAATACCATTCTATGTGTTTTCGTCGGTTTAAAGGCTATAGAATTCCTCAATGGCTTTTATATGCAAGAATCAATAGGCGATGTTAACAAAGGATATTGAATTTGCTCCTTTTTGCCAATAAATCAAACAGGTTGTACTCTCGCCATTGTGACCGTCTTTTCTGAAATAACGGGAACAATGCACGGAAGGAACATGGATGAAAACGAAGGTGAATAACATGTTATTACGGTAACTTGCCTTTGTACATGTCAGAAATACATATATTTATTATTAAGGTCCACCCTGTTAGTATATATTTTATAATTTTGCAAGTTTAAAGACAACGTAGTTGACTTTAAAATATATAATATGCTTTTTAGGATTTTTTGTAGTTGCATGAGTCAATCGATTCTCAAAAACATATAAAACATACCATTAACTTGTATAGTTAAAATATGCGAATTTATTCATTAGTAAAGCAAAATTTTGAAATTGAATAGTACCAATCATTATTTTGTGTATTATCATCGTATGAATGATGTGTCTTACTGTACGTACAGTGCAGAGACTAGAGGCGCGTTCCCCAGAGCAGTGAAAGTGAGACTACAGACCTGGTGGTCGGGCATGCAGTCACTGCAGGCGGTGCATGCACTGCAGCCGCACAGGTAACGGGCTGGTCTCCGAGCCATTAATTAGACGGTAAACTTTACAGCTGCCATTCATCCTGCTGCGGAGAAAGCGGCTCGCCATGCTAAATTGGAATCGTTTGATTTGACGTGGTTATAGACAATCGGGGGCGCTTTCATAGCGTATTATCATCGATCAAATATGCCATAGAGCACCTTAAAAGATAATATTATAATAATGAGGGATACTGTCTAAGAGCTTGATAACTGTAGATTATTTTAAAATGAGTAATCGAAAGCGAAATTCAACGCTTAGTGTCAGAGGAAGGAGTTATCATGTTCCGCCAGAAGAGCCAGAAGTCAAAGAAAGGTCCTAAGCCTATGTCAACAGCCAACAGCTGTTCGGACACGAAATATATTATGTTTATGCTTATTTGATTGTTTTGATACAGTATTACCCGTAGGTTTTGGCTGCCATCTTATGATGAAATTTCTGAAGTTTCTGAAACTGTCTTCAGGGATTTTAGTCTTTGAAGATTTAGCCTTTTCCGAAACATAGCAATACAACACCCATGAACAAAGTAAATCAGATACCATTTCTTTCAACAAACAATGCAACGTTTGATAGAGTATTTTTATATCATAAGTTAAATATTAAATAAAAATATTTGTTTTTATATTATAAATATGTATACATCAAACTATGTAGATGCATATGGATAGTTAACAAAACATCGAAATTGCATGTATAGGAATAATATTTAATTGAAAATAAATATTCAAATTTATTATATGTAGTGTTGTTATTCATATTTACAACAATTTGCTACGTCCGCTAGCATAATACAGCAAAAATCACTATGACTATAATTTGAAAAATAAAAAATAAATTTTTACGTTACTGATATATTTAAGTATATTTTTTCTATAAACACGCGTTTAAATGCTTCTCGATAATTTTCTTTTTCAGGCGTCCATATGGAAACAGGATAATTTTATGTCATTTGGAGTAATTTTTCTCATTATATGTATAATAATGTAAGTTGAATATACAATTAGTTTAAACGAGGCTTAATTGTATAATTTAGAAGTATTCGCAGGCAAAGAATTGAAATTCAATATCTAATAAAAATTTACACTCCATAATAATTCAACTTTTCCTAAAATTAAATTTAATCACATTGAATAGAAATTTATCAAAAAATGTACCAGACAATAAGAAGTACACTGTGCAAAATTCACAGGCCATTAATTAAAAGTGCCATAGATCTCAAGGTCTCTCTCTCGATCCATTATGAATCTTGATACGACGTGATCGCACAATGACGAGCACCTGCTACTATTTTTGGAAAGGAAATCGCAGTATTAATTACTGTATTTTAAGATTATCCGCTTTATTGCATTACTGAGATACTTTCTACATAATAGTGATCGGTAGCTCTGACGGCTCCCGCACCTCGGGTCATACTTAAACCCATGAATAATTAATCACAATATCCACTTTTCTTCTAGATATTATTCTTAAATTTGGAGCCTAAGGGAATAAACTAAAGAAACAGATATTTTTATGTAATAAGACTTGATATTCATAGTCTGTTGTCACACTGTATAATGGGACTAAATATATTGTATGTCGTGCGATAGCGCTCTAGTATATAATATAAGACCGTAAAGCAGTGCGAATTGTCTGATACCGTTGATAATCATACCAGTTAAAACGGATGCTTTATAAAAAAATATTCAGCTTTGCAGAATCACAACTGTATGAGCAGTGCCACACGTGTACGACGAAGTTTATAATCGCATACTTTATAACCATCCCGATAAAAGTCCATAGAATAATAAAACCACAGCAGGCTATAAAAATATAGCATTATAATAATGTCAAGCCCAGGAAGACGCTTAGTAGACGTATTAACGCATCCTGTATATGCAAGCTCTGTTGATTGACAGGTAAAAGTTTTTACGATAAAAAACTTTTCCTTATTAAATTCATACTCTAAAGTTTTTCATAGTTAGTAAAAATGTCCTGAACTCCAAGCTGGAAGCTAAAAAAACCTGGGACGCCATAACTGGGGTCGCTGTATTCGCTGAAAAGCACAACAACACAATGGGTGTCGTCAACTAAAGAATCAAGGCATAGAATAAAATGTCAATAGAAGATATGACACTCCAGGAGTTGTAAGACCACAACTCGTTAGTATGACTTCTTTCACGCTGTGCGAACATGCTTTAGTCGAATAAAATATAATAGAAAAAGTGATACATATAAGTTGCAGTTGATTGGTGCTCATAAGTGCTTTACTTTCCAATTTCTAATTGACTTGTATATTTACTTCATTTACCATAAAATTTAATTTCATTTACATACCGTTTACGTTTTCATGAAAAATCTCAACCTATAGGAATATTCCGTTTTATAATACATGTCAGAATTATCAATAACATTGGAGCCAAGTTCCGTATTGAAAAACGTTATTATACTCGGTTCTTTTCATTGTATCTTTACCTATCAAAATAAATTTATATCCGAATAGTATACTTATGATGCATTTTATAAGAGCTAGCATTATTTTAATATAAAATTTCAAATATGAATCATTTTATGGCCTACAAAATATAACATCCGGCGTCGTTACCTATTTGGCTTTTAATAGATTTATAACGGCATTTTTTGATAGCTTGTATCGATTTTTGAAATATTTATCGATGTGTGTTAATAAATAGTAAATGTGTTTACAGTTTTCAAAATAAAATGCATTTTATACGTTATATTGCAATTCATGGCATTGTTTATCGTTCTGACCCATATTTAAGCATTTTAATAATTTTTATCATTTATTTTTTAATAAAAAACATGTTTTATCTCATATTGTATACGTATCAATAAATTATTGAAACGTAATAGTTTATTTGAAATTTGATATTAAATGCTTCATAAAATAAACATGAAATATTTAATTTATAAATTAAAATAATTTTCATGTAAATATTACAATGGGGAAAATACGTAATAAAAATGCAAATAAAGCTCATCTGTAATTTACATTCATCCTAATTCAGGATTAAACGTGGATTTAAAAATCGTATAATTTAAAGAGACTTTTAGATTTTTGTTGGTGTAAAGACCAGCAGCTCTGGTAATTATTATAAATCATAATTAAATAAACTTTAAATCGCCTGCATAAAATGAAAATATGACTTCCTTTTATTTATATATATTTAGCGTGTAAAATGCTTGCCAGAAAATTAAAATAAAAGCAATAAATTAAAAATGAGCATTACACCTATTATTTACCTGCATGGTTAAATTTAGTTTTCTCCTGAATTGTAAAAGTAATATTTATTGTAAAATCAACTCTTTTGATATGTGTATGGCGAGTGAATACTATAGCGAATTAATTATTAAATATCATCCAACCATTTGAGTAATTCGTAAAAATGTGAAACGAAAACAATTTTCTAATTGTTATTAACGCGCAACTATAGACCGAGATGAAAATAACAATACATCATAATAAATTTAAAATTGTAAGCAAACTCTCAGAAGGTCAAATTTTTAAGGTATCTCACAGGACCCGGATCCTGTGGTCAGTATTTAGTTATCCCAACAATAAGACTATCGAAGACAAGAAACAGTATTTTATTAATAAAATTTACACGTAGATTATTTAATTTTGGCATATTCGATTTAAATGGCCTAAGAGGCGTTAATCGAGTATATTGAGTTTACCAAAACTACGCATTGAGCATTATTTTTTCTTTCCGTGTTCACATATGAATGAAGTATGAATCAGATATTTGTGTGTAAGGAAAGTATATTTAACTGTATTAAAATTCATTTTTGTTTACTTACTTACGTAAACTTCTAATATCAGCTCTAATCGAGTGTGTTGAGTTTACTAAAAACAACGCGTAAAGTTATTTTTTTCCCTTTCTGTGTTCTCATACGAATGAATCAGATATAAGTGTGTTAGGAAAGCATGTCTAACTGTATTAAATTTCATTTTTATTCATTTTTGTTTACTATCGTCTCTCGGGCAGTAACGGGCCCAAAGTTCGGCCGCTCAGCTCATCAGCGCTGTTAAAAACCCGTAACAGAGTTTCTCAAAGAAGCTCTGAGGCGCACAAAAAACCAATCAAACAGGTTTTCGAGCACCCGGGGTGCCGTAAGCTCGGAGCGTGATATAAAAGCATCGGTCAGCGAATGAACCACACAGAAAGTAGAACCTAAACAGAGGCAGCTTCATTCAGACCCTAGACAATCGAAGGGAACACCGCAACTTGATATATTTACATCTGTTATCGATTGAAGCTAGTTGGGTAAAACACCTGCATGTAAAGGTTACGAAAAAAATATCCGTATCTATACATACGAATACGAAAAAAAAAAAACCTTTAATATGTAGAATACATTGGGTATTACATTGTTGCATAAAGCTATATGCCCTGATAAGAAACAATAATATTTAATATAAATGGTTTAATTGTATTGCTTCTATGGTAGCATACTAAACCTAAAGACTACGTGATAATTTATTTGAATAAACCGATCGTAAAATATATATTACAGGAGCATGTTTAATGATGCAATGAGGCTTAATAACACAGTCTTTAGTTGAAGTTTCGTAACTGCTGAAACAGGGTTTCTTGGGCAAGGCTTTACAGCTCCTAAGCCTGGCAATCGGGGCTTTCATCTTGCAGCGATACAGGCTGGCAGTTCAGGTCCTCGAGTACATTGCACAATGACTGTATCTCCATGCGATTTTATTTTAATTTATTATTATAACCTGCTTCAGAATGTATCAAGTTGGTAGTTGGATACCACGCCACAAAGAGATGAATATAAAATTATTTTAATTTTCAATATTATATATTTATACGTAGTCATACGGAGTTATACTGCATAATAATAAAGAAGCGAAAAAGTTAATTCGTTTCTGCTGTTCGTTTACCTAAACGTTAACATCGGAAATGTACGTACAATAAGAGATTATTAAAATAATATATATTAGATTTTAAATAAACACTTAACAAACTACTTAATTGGTTTAAGCAGTTACAGAAACTACGTCTGCTTCTAAGGCTTATATGATATATGAACCTCACTAAATGAGCTTTCTGAACTTATAAATCTTACAAGTCGTTGCAATACATGTAGATAATAATTGCTAATAAAAAAATATAAATTTGAAACCTATTTTAAGATTTTTTACGTTCATTAGTCTAGAAAAGGTATAATGGAATTACATGAAGCATGCCTTTATGTTTAGTAATATATAATCGAATATTAATTAACTAAGATCGTTATATGTTACACAGGTGTCTATGTGGAAGAGAGAGTTAATTGAAATATTGCCTTTATTACCAATTGGTGTACCTTAAGACCTAATTTAAAACAAGATATGAAGAGCCTTATAATATTAAACACCAAGCAATAATATTAACAACATATTTGCAACTCTATTTGTTAAAATTAAACATACTGTTATATCACACCATTAAATTTAATTTATAGCCAGCGTGATGTTTAAACACAAACGCAATATGTACATTCTTGTTTATATGATATAATAATTTTATTTCTAAGCATCAAGATGGAATTCTTGATAATCAAATATAACCAAGAAATTAAAAGCAGACTCTTAAGCATGCCGTTAATGTATTGAATATATAAACAAGGAATTATTATCAAAATGGCAATACCACTTTATGTGCTGGTTTTTTTGCGCAGAAATTGTAAGCACATAATGTAAACCAAGAGTAGAATTACAATGTTTACTTTTGACTAATCAGGTTTTTTTTATCAATAAATCCTGATTTTGAATATCACGTTTATTAATGGCTAACTTAAAATTTTAAAATATATTTACATATTAATTGAGCTTAAAATCATTTTTATGATTTACATTGAACAAATCACATTTATGATTTTTTTTATACGTTCTCTCAAGAATTATTGTCTGTAATGTTTTAAAAAAATATTGGCTTTTTTGCTCAGTGTTCATACTCTCTACTGATAAATATATTTTTTTTTACTGTTGAAAAACATTTTTGCGGTTAAAAAGGTTGAAAAGTATAAATTCAAAGATCATCACACTGAATGCACAGTTATGTAGATATAATAGTGCGCACCCAAGTGAAGGCTAATCCGATAAAACTGGTAGAAATATATTATGCGGTTTGTCTAGTGGCGGTGAACGACATTACAAAAACCATTTTACGCTTGTTCAATATATTACCATAAGTTAACTGAATATTATTCAGGAATGTCCGAGCTAACTGCCGAGCTCCTACGTGACCGGCTGGATGGGAACGAGCCCAATAAATGGGGCAGGCCCACTGAGAGAACTGAGTGGAATATCAATAAAACTCTGTGCTTCCTCTGCCCATGGCCTACAATACACGAGAGCTACCATGACTTTGGGATTTCTTGCATGTTGAGCTGCGTGCTTCAGTACCACGACAAAAACGTCAATTCAAAACACCCTATGCATTTTAAAATCATCAAAAGCAACGGCTATGAACACGTGTGTTACTATATGTGTTACTTGGAAGAAAGACGTTTCAAAAATATATATATTTATGTACATACGTTATTTATTGTATACTTGTTCGAATCTTGCAGAAGTGCACACAGGAGCGACATGCAAGCATGCAGTCTTGTGTATAGTCACCTCCGGTCATTATCGATGTTACACGCTGCACCGGTCCTCAGGAAGGAAGAGAGGCACAGGAAACGAGCCTCTTCTACTGCCACAATTAGAAGACATTGTTTTACTCATAGAATTTATCCAACAAATAATTGTATGGACCAATTTTCTCATAAACTCGTACCGGATAATTCATGTTTTCAATGAAAACTATACTGACTTCTAGTTTGCAAATAGCTCAAACATACAATGTAAGAAAGATTGGATAGTGTTGTGGCTAATCTCTGATATTAAGACCGAGCGTGCAGAATTTTAATATGTAGCACAGTATCAGCTTACATTGCTTGTTATACAATGCATGCATATATCGTATGCCTTATAAAACACAAATGAAGATGCAGAGTTACGAAGTTTACGCTGGCTTTATTGGTCAATTTTTTTAATCAATCATTTAATACATTTGATGAATTAATGAATATGTTAATAAATAAATTATTCAATTTATTCTGTGTTAATCGATGATGATAACGATAGTCGAATTAAACATTTATAGATATAACAAACAACAGGTTTAGTATGACGAATTAAATAATCTTTAATATCAACGTAAAACAAGCAATCTAAATTTTGATAAAATAAGCAATTTTTGTAGAAAACAGCAGGCTCTTTGTTGAATGACAATTTGACGACACAACACATACACACAATGAGTGGAACAGGTAACAATACTAATAGGACAATTTCCATACTCTTGAGACCCGACCATGGGCACTTATGTTAAACGTGAGAAAAGAGAATCGATAGTAACATAAGAAGCGACAATGCGCCGTGTGAATTATGCCCCATGAAATCACTGAAACGGTTCGATCTGCCGCACTATTTTTATTTAATGTCACATTTGACCGCAACTTGTGGTCTATAAAGTAAAATTCACGATAGAAGACGTGATTTTTAAAATTTAATGCAATAAAAAATTCAGTAGAAATACCTGTTTTTTGTGCAGGAGTTTCTAAGAAAACAATAATAAATTAATTTACAAATAAGACTTAGTGGTACATGTGCCAGTATTTAATGATTCACAGAGCTTTTTTCTACATTTTCATATATCATATATCCCTGTATTATTTTTTGGTCACAGGTATCGTACCTTCGGATTTGAGGACACGAAGAGAAGTTGAAAGTAGATACAGTAATACCCCGCTTTACGCGACCCCGTTATGCGCGGTAAAATGCCTCGCATTACGCGAATTTCTTATTTAAGAATGTGTATGAACACAATGTAGCCATTGACTTATATTTACAATTAAAAACAGCGTTGGGTATTATGAACGTACTTTACAAGAACGTGAAAGAAACTACCCAAAAGACAATACATGTATTTTTCAGTAAAAATAACATGTAATACTATATAAAGCGTTCTTAGAATTAAAGTGATTGATTCAAATGATTCGTATTTTTTTGTATTACGTTTTGACTATGTATGTATGCTTACGCGAATATCACTTAACGCGATTTTTTTCCGGAACGTATCCCTCGCGTAATTGATATCCCTGCAGACACGGCGGTAATGCGTTGGGTATAATCCAACAGCCGTCAATCAGCAGGTACACGACCAGGTATATTTAACGTGTCATTACTGCGGCCATCTTTCACGAAGCCAGCGAGTACATTTCCCGGAGTCGGTCACGGATCCGCGAGGCGAGCCATTGTGCCGGAGACGCCGCGGTCAAAGGTGCCAATAGTGCCGCGAGCCCGTACATGAATCCTGTGCCTATTCAATTGTGATATGTAATTATAGAGGTTTTCACCGTTTGTTTTGTACGGATTCTCAATTCTCTTAAGGGTCTAAGTCCCATACATTTTCTGGTCCGTTTTGCGAAAAATCGACTGCACCAATCAAAAAATTTTAATGCAAAATGTTTGATACATCCCTTTTTCTGGACAGAATTTTTTTCATTTCTTGTAAATTTACTTTTAATATGATAAATATGTTTTTCCGATTGAAGTGTAGGAATTTGGAGATTCGTCATGTCCCTTTTCCAAGAGTCCTAAACAGTCTTTTTTTCAATTGGAATTGAAAGATAAAATATAAACCCTGTGCGATTTATTATTTAAAAAATTTAAAAAAAAAAATCTTCAACAAACTTTGGTTTTGAAAAGTCGTCATTTTATCCAATTTTTTAACATCTTCAAGATTTTATTTTATCCTGAAAATGGACGTTAATTAAATAATAAAAAATAGGTTATTAAATTTATAGTTTTTTCAATACTCTATAAAAAAATCAACTTTCGATATAGAAAAATAAAGTGACAATTAAATTAATTAAATGACACGACACGATGATAAAATATTTTTCTGATAGTTTATTTAATCATTTTTCAATATTTTAAAAAATGATCTTAATCATATCAATCTTAAATATTTTAAGTCACTATTCAAATTTAATCAGTTAAAAATACCAAATGCATAAATTTTACGTAATTATATCAATCAAAAATAAAACCTGTATGGGCAAAATCGTACTTATTGTGACGGGTCTTTACAAAAATCAATATATAAAATATTTCATTTTCATTAGAAATAATAGGCAATTATACCTAACATTTTTAAATATTCTAAACAGCGTATATTTTTTTAATTTAAACAATAAAATATGCCTGTTTTTCCTCATCGAGTACTTCTCCTCAGAGGACCTCGCTTACCTTAGCGACCATTTCACTGAGCATAAATTTATGCTGAATTAGTGTTCATGGTTTTCTAAGGGAAAAATAGTGTAGTGGGTGAGTTCTTCTACACCTATTCTACATTCTACATTGACATTGCAATACATTTGAGTATCATATTATACTTATCTACTACTATTTACTATATATACATACATAAAGTATATTTTTTACATTTTTTTGCTATATAAGTCCATGTTGAAGAACCTACGTAAATTATCTTATTTTTTATACTAAATATTTATTTTCTTTCCAATGACAAGTACACAACAGAAATTGTTTTCTCTGTGCTTTTCAGATGTTACTTTACCGTTTAAGCACTCTCGGTGCACTACAAAGTACTATGTGGAGCTTTGTAGGAATGAGACTCGTTGAGAAATCTGCGATAAAAACTACACCCGCCGTACAAGGCTCTCTCTCGCTCGCTGTGGATTCCATACGAGAGTTGCTCGCCGGTCGAAACTAACTCAGCCCGTGGCGGCGGACGGAGATGAGAGACCGGCCGGACGGGCTAAGGACTGCCCAGAAATACCGGTGAATCACAACTAAAATTATTTAATTTACTAAAAAATTGACTAAGTAAAAATAAGCTTCTTTTTAGAGCACTTTAGCCTAACGGAGGCATCGTTAAGGCCTCTGCACGCGTAGCAACAAATCGCGCCACAAACTTGCAGCTAGTCAATAGCGTCCTACATTTTAGGCAAAACCATAAAAAAAATAACTTTTAATACTCAAGAACAGTTTATCTGTGTCAAAAAATAAAATATAATTTTTCGCACGTGCCATTATTCAGTGATTTTAAAATAAAGAACATAATGTGAATATAACCAATTCAGTTCTTAAGCAATATTATAAACAAATAATTTTACAATCTTTTGAAATATAGATTATTACGAAACGAAAGAAATTTTATTTTTCAACGTCATTAAAAAAATAAGTGTGCTTGAATCACCCAGTATAGTCAATGGCGGTACGTAGGTGCAATATATTTGGAACCTCCCAGTACAACTCAGGGGCCCTCACGCTCGCGGCGGTCTTGCGTGGTGCCATTTATAATTTAACATTGATGTACAGTTAGGAGATTAGAGATCCAATACTCTTCATTACACCCAAACTGCCGTAAAAATGGAAGGTCCACAGCGAAGCGAACTCAATAATGATTCCTAAAGTATTTATTACATTGGTCATTTTAGACTTTTTAATATGTGCTTCTTCCTACTTTACATTTAAAAACGAAAAATACGGCTTGTTTTAACGAGAACTGCGTAGTGAAAACCTTTATAAATGTTTCCAATTAAACAACAAAAAAGAGATGCGATTGCAAGATAGAGATTTTTTCGTGGTTTTCACTACGCTGAGAATCAAGCATAGGTATTCTATTATACTATAATATTATAATTAAAAGTATGCTGTGTATGATGGTATTTCTAAATGATAAAAATGCTCAATAAAAATAATCTGTTTAATTCCAGTGATAAGCCGTCATCGTCGACCGTCCCCCCAAGATCGTAGATGACACCTGATTTTCAGTTCATTTACCCTCGCATGCCTGAAAGAGTCAATTCTCGAACCACTCATCCTGTATTGGACACGACACTGGCAGCCAGCGACTCGGATAATGCGGTCTGAACACACACCCCTCTTCTTTCATCTCCTTCTTTTATTCTTTACTTAAGAAGACCGCGTTTACTCTATTTATTTTCAACAGTAAAACGAAGCTTTAGCATTCATTAAAAGCTCCGCGCTGTTCAATTACTCAGCTGATTACTTCTAGGTACTTTTACTAGAGATTTATCTTAAAACACAGATTAACGGCTCCATGTGAACATTAATTATTTAATGAGAGCGTTATTATTCCCTCGGGCGTTTCCTTTATTTTACGAATTAACGTATTCACACTCAGAAGGCCCACTGACCAGCGAGTAATCCCTGATCTGCCTAATCGGGTCAACAGAACACGGCAAGTACAGTTTAATGACCCGGGAATATTTATTGTAGCACTAAGTCCGGTTAGCAAGTTTTGGTAATTTAGGAAAACTTTGGATGCCTCATAAAAAAATCAGAAGCGATTTAAACCTGATCGAGAACCTAGATTTAAAGTGATTGTTTAATTGATCGAACACAACTATGAAATAATCTTTTTTGTGTATGCCTAAATTATTTCACATCTTGATAATCGAGAAACCTTGTGTTACGAAATTTAAGATCACGACGAAGAAGTATTAATAATGATACAATCTTCATTAACTTCTGAAAATAACAATATTTATACTTGGATAATAACGCATTTATTGAATAAAAATAATTCATTTAATTGAAAAATTGTTCTATTATATAGGCATAGTTATTGTCGATTAAATAAATACCAAGCCTGTTATGTATTCGGTTAGGTTTATATAGAAATCGATTCACGATTTTCTCTTGAAAATTTGTAAACGTGACTAAAAATAATATATAATATTTAATAATAGCTTTGAATTTACAAGCTAAATTTCTATATTGTTTATGTAAATAAGTCAAGTCACCTCACCACCGTTAGGATTGAATAAATTTCTTTCTTGTAAAAATAAACATTCTCTCAAAAAAATTATACTACCGCAGTTAAAATACAAAAGGCACATTTGGGTTATTTCAAATTCATTTTAGATACCATCTGACCCATCATAATTTCAACACCATAATTCCTCCAATCAAATAAAGAGGTTCCTAAAGCTACGTCAATTGTCCTCCCCCGCGTAGCTGTGACGTTGCGACCCTTATTTTTTCCCGTAAACCTCGGCTTTTACTTTTTGACGCGTTAATCCCTGTTCAGACAGAGTGGCTGCGGGGGCGGCATGGAAGGGGCATATGGGCGAGGGTGGCAGCAGCCAGGGTGGCGTACACCCTTGATTACTGAGCAGGCTATGTGGGTCGAGAGGAGAAACAGTCGGGCCGTGTCCTGAGTACAGGACTGTGGAGACGGGGCGGAAGCACTTCTACAGGGAAGGCGGGTGGAAAAATCTTATTAAAATAATTCACTTCAATATTTACTATACAAGAATAAAACAAAACGCTTATACGAGTATATAAAATTTCATCCATTCACTCAATAAATGACATTATTTGATTAAAGAAAATTCATTATTTTTGACTAAGAGTACTTGGTGGAAATCCATTTTAATATTTTTGAATAATAATAAATCACTAAATATTGATTGGCCTGGGCACATTGATTCATATGTAGAGTTTGACTGTTAAAAATTCTCGATAAACGGAAGTGATTCGTTAGTACATGGGTTCGTACACCGGTCATGTAAACAAGAAGATGTGGGTTCTCAAATCCCACACAAATCACGATGATATTTTTCTGAGAGTTTCTTTAAGTCATCTTCTATATATGAACTAATGTGCCTAATCATATTAGTAATTTTTGAATAAAATACTTGAAGAATTTTCCACATGTTCGTTTTTATTTGTGATCGGTTTCGCCAACCTTTCACGTTGGCATTATCAAACAGAGTTTGTTTGATAATGCCAACGTGAAAGGTTGCCGAAACCGGTCATAAACAAAAACGAACATGTGAAAAATCACTCAAGTATTGTATTCAAATGTATTTTTTGATTTGCTTTTAGACGTGATATTGCCAGTTGAATCTTCAATCAATACATTTAAGTCAATAATCAGTTTTTTTTTATTATTTTTACAATGATCTCTTTATTGAGTTATTGTGAATTTGCAAATAATCTATTGGCATAACGGATATGACATTGAAAAAAGTTATCCATCACTGATTTCTCCCTGCAGGGTTTCTGGCTCGTTTTTAACCCCGGGGCGCGCCACTGGTGACTAATGAATTTGATTAGGGGATGGGGATGTTAGCAGTGGTAAACTCAAATCGGATTCTGCTTCGTTTGATGTGTATGCAGCCTAGCCTCGAGTAATCAAGCGTTTATTCAATACAGAAGCAAAATAAACAAACAGAAAAACACGGACAAGCGAAATTTCTCCGCAGATCGAGGCGATATTTTCATCATGGTTTTTATTTTTTTTTTGTAAATCAGCAGATTAATAGACGACCGTTTGCTCCGTCATGCGTAAAAGTTTTCTACTAATATTTAGCACTTTTTGGACCTAATAGCGTCAAAAATATTAATTTCATAATAATTGTTTTTCTGTTTGTGTGATGTTGAATTTGTGAAATTAGAATAACGATTTGAAGCAACACAGCATCGAAAGTTAGTTTTCTTTGCGAGTTTCTTCTAGTTTCTGAGGAAATAACTGGACCGATTGCAAGCACTTTGTGCTTTAAAATTTTTCGCCATTTCTAAGTTTTTCTCAGTATCGAATTTCAATCGTAGATTGTAATATTTCATTTTAAAAAAATCGGTAGTAACTTTAACGGTTTCGTATTAATATTTTATAGTTGCTTCAAGTTAGCAGCACCGCTGGCTGCTCTGCTTATGGTCTCGCTGGATACCAGTTAAATCGATTCATAGAATCGCTTCCTCTCGAGCTGGTCCGGCACAACCAGATTTTGCCAACACGGAGCTGGCGCGACCTATTGCGGAGACGTAGGAAGAGGATGCTTCAGCAGACGAAGGTAAAAAAAATAAGGTTTACTTAAAGATATCTGCTTCTAGCACATATAACAACAAAACATCCCACATTCATAAAAGTAAGAAACTTAAGAAATTATTCATTATTATTATTAAGAAAGGAATTCAGCCTTATTAACAATCAAATTAACACTTTGTATGATGATGACCCGAAGACAAAAAACCAGCGGCTTCAAAACGAGTTTTCTTTGAAATATTATCTTGTTTCAGAATAATCATCGGCTGTAGATTTGAACAGTAAACAAATATACTGTAAACGTTGGGACGTTAATAAATATTATCCTTTCGTTTAAATCCAAACAAGATTCCGTCAATGTAAACGCCTGCGATTTTTTTGTGCCAATGATTTATAGCTGGTAGTTAGCCTGAGATTAAATAAAGATCTTCAGTGATAAATTAAAGATATGCCTCAGTACACTCACAGAAAACAAAAAAATACATAATCGTTGTTAGCATTCTATTTACTGCTATATAAAACAAGAATCCACAGAAAATATAACATATAAAGCATTGCATTAAATACAAGATATTTTTTTTCCAAATACATGGTATGATACTTTGCATTGATTAAAAATCAAATGCAAGCTTTTGAAACACAATATATAGTAGATGGATATGCATACAATGACCACATCCATGTTCAGTGTATAAAACAATATTCCATGTGATGGAAGGTAGAAGTCTAATGGGTTATAAAGTGGAACAATAGGTGGTCGGATGCTCGTCCCGGCGGGGTCACCGGGACTCCTGGAGCGCAGACCAGCCCAGATCCGCCCAGAGCGATGAGGACCGGCGGAACCTGCTCGTCTTCCTCATTTAGGATCGAGGATGCGAGGTCGCCAGCCTCTGGGTTGCACAACCGACGCAGCTCTGTTTGCACCGCGGCGACTTGATCAAACAATACGCTTTATTTGGACAGCGCTTTAGATAAGCATGACCGATAAAATATAGCTTCCACAATAAAGGGTTTTGCAATACAAAAATATCAACGTCGGTGATCATGAAGTTTTTAGACAGCCTTTTAATTGCAACTGATGTCCAACCGGACACCAGAGGCAGTCCGTTACCTGGCGAAATCGTGTCATTTAATTAATTTAATTGTCACTTTATTTTTCTATGTCGAAAGTATAAATTATATTTATCTATTTTTTATTATTTTATTAACGTCCATTTTCAGGGTAAAATAAAATCTTGAAGATGTTGAAAAATTGGATAAAATGACGACTTTTCAAAACCAAAGTTTGTTAAATGTTTTTTTTTTTTTAATTTTTAAAATAATAAATGACACAAGCTTAATATTTAATCTTTTAATTCCAATTGAAAAAAAGACTTTTAAATGTTTAGGACTCTTAAAACAGGGACATGACGAATCTCCAAATTCCTACACTTCAATCGGAAAAACACATATTTATCATATTAATAGTAAATTTATAAGAAATAAAAATATATTCTGTTCGGAGAAGGGATGCATCAAACTTTTTGCATTTAATTTTTTTTGATTGGTGCGGTCGATTTTTCGCAAAACGGACTAGAAAATGGTCAAAAAAACTCGATTATGGGATCTACACCCTTAAGAGAAACAAGAAGCTTCAACTTCTCCAACTCCAACCTTTGCTTATAAATAAACATCTGCATAAGTGACGATGATAAATGACCTTTCGATTACATATTAAACAGATAGCAATTTTGTGATTGTATAGAAATCGTTAATTGACAAAACCACCAAATTGGCGGTCTGTCTGGGCATCGTGCCTCTTTAATGTAAAATGGTGCATTTGCGGTACTTTCAAATAGATCAAACCGCATCAATTTATTTTAATTATTTGAAAATTGATGTCTTTTTTAAGTGCAATAATTGAGGCAACAATAGTACAAACAATAGATCGGTTTGACTTTGCTTTCTGGTACGTGCTAATATTGTATTTGCTGAAATTTGGCACACAGGTCGTTTAACATCTACACATTGTAAAAGTAACATACATTGACTTTAAAAGGTCAATTTTTTTTAATATCTCTGGTATAAACGCATCGTAGCGTTATTCAATAGACAACAGACCCGCGCTTATTTGTCCATGATACGTAAAATGGATCCTTATGTTCACTACTATATGGCACGCAATGTATTGTATTTTCGCAAATAATTGAATCATTGCATTAAAATACTATGCAGCCTCAATAAAAATCTTTCCACAAATAGAAATATGCACGAAGTTTGTCGTGTCCATCGTGTCTGATCGAACAACCTGATGCGATTATTGTGTGCCAGTTTAGCATATTTGATACGTTTACCCACTGTAGTAGATGAGCAATTTATCCTAATTTTTATTAAAAATAAAGATGTCGAATAATTACTGGGATAATCGTGACATAAAAGTGATAATCGTGTCCGTAACATTGTTCAACATGTTATTTCATGTATTGTACGTAAATTGCTTAATAATTTTTTCAAGCTAAAGTGATAAAACTTTGTTATGTTCTCCGGCTCGCTGCGCCGTTGCTGTTTATGAATAAAGCGTTCGAGGATATCTAGAGTTACTGAGCTAATTGGACAAGTGGCAAACCGACCCCTGCCATGGGAAATGACTCATAATCACTTGTTTTACACCAATAAACGTTAGCCAATTGTAATTGAAGCGGGGAATTAGGCCGTCCCAGCGCCTGAAATCCGATATCCGAGCGATGAAAGCGAAATGTGTAAAAGCATCACACACTTTGTACTCAATTCTCAATTTCAGAGAACGGGATGTGTCGCTTGATTTTTAAGTCTGCGCAACAAAAGAAACATCATGAAAATTACTTGAGTATTTTTTAAATATTTTTATTTTAAAAACATAAGTTGTAAACGTGTTAAATAAAGACAAATAATGCACTCTACGTGCTAGACTTGTTGAATGCAGTCTTATCTATAGCAAGGTATATTTTCTAAATGGAGCAACACAAATGATACTCAAAACCATATATAGAACGATATATGATCTCAATATGACGATGTTACACGTAGAGTCATTATAAAGCGTGTTTAATGAAGATGTATACATTATTTGCTTGATCCCTTGAATGCAGTCTCATATATAGACCATTTAAATACAACGTATTAAGTTTCAGTAGATCGCTATAGTATAAAACGAAGGACGCTGCATTTCATAGCTGTACGCTTGATTTCTTGGAAGCAGCCTCATCTATAGACCGTATACATCATACGGTCTATTATCTCATCAGGTCGGTGTTACACAACTGATGAGTAATAAAGAGGGTCATTGTAGTTTTGTATTGTTAAAAATAGATCATTTTGGAGGAAATGTACAAGTGGGCAGGACCACGTAAATTGTGCATAACATGTTGTACGAATGATGCTAGAGGACATTTAAGCAAAATATTTTATTTGACGTATGCCGACATGTGTAAATTTTATTTACACGTACGTATTTTACGTTATTAGTTTGTTAAATATCAATGTCACATATTTCATGAAATTGTATACCAAACGAAAAATCATATTTGCCCATCAGAAAATTTCACTACTGTTTATGCATATAAACAATAAAACGTTCTGCAGAATCAAGTAAAGACACGAAGAAGCAATGTCACGGAATATCAAGTGATATCTCTAAAAGAAATTCATTAGAGACCTGAGATGAGCATTTGTTTCTACTTTCTAAGCATCAGCGCGTATGACTAATTAAATTTTATGATGATTGACAATCCTTCAAGATCGACAAAATTAGTATTGTCAACAAGATGAATTCAATGCGATTAATATATACAACACACCACTACCTCGTAGAAAACAATTACCTACAGTGTATATAAAGTTTTTTTTTTATGATGTATTTACTATTTACTAAGAAAACCGAGCAGTCGATATTTAATATTTGAAATATTTGCTTATGTTGTAGTTTATAACAACTTTCGTGGGAATTTCAGAAATTTATTTTAAAAAATTTATGATAATTCTTAAAAGAAAATATGAATAAAAAACGCTATTCAAAAGTTAAAATATTTGAACAATACATTGGTACTGAAAATGGACGCATTTAGTGTTTAGGATATTTATGTTTTGAATGAAACTTCACAAATACGTACTACTAAACACGATCTGCTTTACGATAGCACTCATAACTAAGCGTAGAAATATTAATTACTTGTTGAAATATTTCCGACGTTTTTGTAGAGGGGTGAAAAGGTAAACAAACAGCGCACGTGATGCCGATCGTTTGCACCCAATCGAGCCGAAGTTTTTATGAAAATCGATGACAAAAAAGTACATTTGATTACAACGGGGATGATACGATAGACAAAAGCGACTTACGAGTTATGATTATTGTTCTTCCCCATCGCTGTTCGTTCGGAGTAACACACAACACAGAGGGGAAAAAAATCAAGTCACGAAGAATGACAGGCTCACTGTAAACACCACAACGGACGCTTCCCGCAGAGAAGCTGTCGGGGTTGTACACAACAAACTCAAACAGGTGTGCAATTATCGCGGGCTCCGCGAGAGCTTGCCACACTATTGACGACGGAGGAAGACTATACCAGTGAACAAGTGCGGACTGGCACAAGCCGCAAGCCGCGAGTCACAAGTTTCAGGCGCGACTCGCAGGCAAGCGACAATCATCCGACAGAGCCATCTATGAGCCAACGCTGAAAACAAATAGCGCCATCTATACTCCAATGCCTGTGATTTAATGGCTCATAAAAGAGCCATCTTGTGCCATGGTATGCTTGATGCTTGTGATCTAAACGGTAGATGTCATGCGTCAATAAATACTAACTCACTTGAAAAGCGCAGCACTCGCGAAAATCGTCAAATGTGTTAAAATAGGGGTAGCTCACCTGTAAACAAATAAAATTGAAAATCACTCAAAAAATTGTTGCTTTAATACGAAGTAAGAAAGTAAGGCATTTTAGTAACGAAGAGAGCAATATCATAAAATAGATAGTAATAGCAATGCAATTTATTGGCAATAAAAAAGAAAACGACATATCTATCACTTGACTTTTTTAAGTTAAGTCAATGAGATATCTTGGCAAATAAAAGGTTTTTTTTTTCACATATTTTTCCCTACACAAACTCAATTGAGAAATCCATACAGGATAACACCTAAACCACACCTTGTCAGGGGATAGCCACAAACTGTTTTATACTATAAAAGCATAGCCCCAACAAATTCAAATTTAAGTTTAAATTTCGTATCAAGCGCTCTTGTATTTATTATCAAAATTAAATACGAATGGCATGCTTAAAATCTAGTTCAACGTGGTTAACAAATAAAAATAATAACAAGTCTAAGTAATATTTCAAATAATAAATAAAATACTTGAGTGATTTTTCCACGTATAGATTTTAATCGGTGACCGGTTTCGCCAACCTTTCACGTTGGCATTATCGAAACCGGAATCATTAAAACGGAATTCCACCAAGTGCTCTCTGTCAAAAATATTGAATTTCTAAGCAAGTCTAAGTGCCACTGGTAAAACCACCACCACCACCCCCAAAAAAGGACCACCAGTGACTTTATGTCTACGAGGGCCATTTAGTGCACATGAGGTGTATATCATTACACAATAATAAGGATAAGTGGTCCGAGCGACATTGTGTTCACCTTCGGCCCACGAGGGCAGGGCCGGAACGTCTCGGGGGGCGCCCCGCGAATATATTTAATTAAGCGCACCTTCCTTGGCGTGACTAGACCTTATTTCTGCTTCCTTTGGCGCAGAATGGAGCCACCGTAAATTATGCACACTATTAATTATCTGGGCTTGTCCAGAGTTAATTAAATAACAATAAAACTTAATGTTTTCGCGGAGATACTTCATACATTACAGTTGGAATGAAAGTGGCGACGCTCGACGCGCCTGAGTTTTAAAAATTCAAAATTATATATATATAAGTTAGGGAGTGGCTGCTTATGTTTATCAAGTTTTAACAACAAATAAAAAGACACAGACACAACTATTTACCTTACATTTTTATACGATTTAGCAGTAGTTGAATAAATTATGCTTTTGGGCGTTTTAAAAATTAATGCGTATTCTGAGTCATACACGTGCGCAATATCTCACAAATCGACACGAAGCAAACGCAATTGCGTGCAAAAATATTTTACATAACGCTCTGCAGCTGTCCAAAACTACACACTTTCTCTTGAAAGCCTCGCATTGAAATGGATTTCACAATAATTGCATTCGGTAATGAGTGCAGCCCTTCCCTCGGAGAACGGGGAATCCCGGGGCCGGTGCATTGTCACGTGTCCTTGCACGCTATACGAACAACCTGTCACGGTCCGCGGCACGTGGGGGACCGCACTTACTACTTGTGGTTATTACCGGGAATATTGAAGGAAAACGCCCTTCTCTGAAGGCAGGAAATAAACTCGAAATTATTTTGAACACAAAGAAAACGTATGCAAATACATCAATCCAATATATAATTCAATTCGTCTATAATTTAGGTTGTGGTGCACCGGCACAAGTAATATTGTTTGTGAATATTTAAGAGTGCATGAGTATTCTTTTGAACATAAAGTCAAGTCAAGTAGGGACAAGCTACTACAGTATGAGCACAGCAAACAAAATCAAAAAGTTGTTTTATATACTCATTAGTCTTTTGGCGTATTATTATCAATGAATTAATACGATTAAGTAGGTGCAAACGAGGTTTTCTGGCGGAGATTAAATTTTATTTATCCAAAACTTTTATTAACTTAACGAATCAATCAAAAAATACGATTAAATTAGTACACCTAGTAAATGTACTTGTGATTTTAAAAAAGCTAGTTGGGTGTAGATACAAGATGAAAGAAGCCTCCCCGTTCATCCCATTCTGTTGCTTGCTACCCTGAGCATGTGTAATGGAGTAGTGGACTTGAAATGAATGTACTCTGGAAGTACCTTGTCGAGGTGCTATTGTTTCTGTAGCTTGCTGCAGAAGGAATATCAGATCTTAACGCCAGAGCTTTGTAAGGAAATGATTATATAATAATGTTATTGGGCAGCAGCAATACGCAGACTTTTCCTTCCAACTATACTATTTTTCCTTACAAAACCATGAACACTAATTCAGCATAAATGTATGCTCAGTGAGATGGTCGCCAACCTCATTCAATGAAAAAGACAAGATGAAAGTAGGAACCCCGAATTTAATCCCATCCCGGTGATGCTATGGGCTAACGCAAATGCAGTCAATGCTTCCAGGATAAATCATCACAAATCAAAATCACAGTGTCATCCGCAACGAGAGGTCACTTGTGCCGTGATGTAACATCCACATCATCAGTGCTGCAGGGCCCCCGTGCCGGCGGATGCTCGTTGAGGGGTTCCGGTGTCGCGTCGGTCCTCCACGCCATTAGCGGCCGGTCTGGGGACTGGGTCACCGATGCTGACTCCTGGAGAGATGATTGCGAGCAGACTGCCAGTGAGGCAATCAATGCAATTTTAATGATTTGCCATGGAGAAATTGTGCGCTCCTTAGAATGGCTACAAGACAGACTATATAGTAACTAAAATATACCATAAAACACTTAAGAGCCTTCATACCAAATTCGAGTTTTTTGACCATTTGCTTGAACCTATTGCGAAAAATCGACTGCACTAATCAAAAAAATTTAACCGCAGAAAGTTAGATACATCCTTTCTTCTACTACCATTTTTTAATTTTATTTCTTATAATTTAATTATATTAATTGTCACTTTATTTTTCTATGTCGAAAGTTGATTTTTTTACAGAGTATTGAAAAAACTATAAGTTAAATTGATCTATTTTTTATTATTTAATTAACGTCCATTTTCAGGGTAAAAAAAATCTTGAAGATGTTGAAAAATTTGGATAAAATGACGACTTTCAAAACCAAAGTTTGTTAAAGATTTTTTTTTTTTTAATTTTCAAACTAATCCCAACAGGAGGATATATAATTAATATTTTAATTCCAATTGAAAAAAAGAGTCATAAATGTTTAGGATTCTTGGAGCAGGAACATCACGAAACTCCAATCCCGAAACTTCAATCGGAAAAACACATTTATAAGTAAAAGTAAATTATAAGAAATAAAAAAAAAAATGGTAGTAGAAGAAAGGATGTATCTCACTTTCTGCATTTAAATTTTTTTTATTGGTGCAGTCGATTTTTCGCAATAGGTTCAAGCAAATGGTCAAAAAACTCGAATTTGGTATCACGGCTCTTAATTGATTTAATCAATATGACAGAGTTTTAAATTTTTTCCACACATATATTTTTAACGTTTTCACCAAATATATATTTGACATAAAATCTTTTACTATTTTTTGTTACTTTTATTGATATTTTACAAACGGGAGTCACTTAAGCGCAGATAACTGAGAACAGTAAGTCTATAATTATACTATTCGGCGCGAGTAGGGAAGAAATAATAATCATTCAGAGGCTAATGTAAAATTTATATCGCGAATTTTTTCTCGGCACATTTTTTATTATTTCGATTTAAAAGATAGTTTATGAGCTAAGAGGCGACTAAATTATCATTGATGTAACGTCTTGATTAGTTATTTGAGCTATTGAGCTTTAATGAAAATCCACATTAGGGCAGTCAGTTAGGAGCACAGTAATAATAACTTCACACCTCCCTTGCTGTGGCGGATTTGTCTATTTTATATTCCAAGGTGAGATCACGCCCCTAAGGGTCCTGAATTGTTGTCATTTAATTAGCAATTACAGTTTCACGAGTCCCCGTGCAAACAGACGAGGGCGAGCCTGGAACAGACCCTGTGAACATAACGGAGCGGTGAGTTATCCCCGACCGCTCTGCATCCGGGGCTCAAAAGCAGACGATTACCCGGCAAGTATTCACAATATGTCTCCCGTTTATGTGTTTCCAAAACAATGTCTCCTTTATATTCATCCCCGGCTTCAACTTCCTTCGCATCCCACCCCCCAGGGCTGGCCAAAATTTTACACATTATAATCCAACGGGCGATTATTGAATATTCGATAGATTCGGATTTTACACCAATAAAATATTTCAAAAGTTTTACAGCAAGTAAATTACCTAAGATGATGTAAAAAAATAAAACACGAATTAAATTTTGAAGATTAACTAAAATCTTCGGTGTAATTAATTTAAAACCGTTGCCTTGAATTAAGTTGAGCACTTTGCAGTATTAATTTACTAAATGTTAAAATATTCATAAAAGTATCCATTTAATACTCGTCTTTTGGGACGTTAGTTGTTATAAATGTTATACTCGTAATACTTTGTTGCCTAAATGTTTTTGACAGCTTGCAAGTTAACGAAAATTTAGACAGATTTAGACAAATCTCTAACTTTGAAGAGCGAAAGACCTTCTAACCATTTATCTTAGCATACTACATATTAATGAATTTGACGAATAGAAATACTTTTGTTACTTTTAATGAATTAACATAGGAAACTTTTACGGGTGATAAATGATGATATTTTAAATATTATGTTAAGTGGTTTTCAAAGGCATCGAGCTCTCGTTTACCCAGCCCTGCCTCAGGAGTGTAAAATCAAATTACCCCTCCAAGAGGGGACGCATTCTCAAAAGAGTCGACCGTGTGTTGTCTCTATCGGAATTTACATCACGTAGGACAATGCCGGATAGTATCGCCCTTGGGGTCTCTTCTGCAGGGGCTACTCTTGCTTGGCAAGCTTCACTTGCACACCTCCACTGCAAGGGACAATGCCGTGTGGAAAGAAAAGAGCAAAGAGGGCTTTGTGTGGTGTGGCGAACTCCGTGCAATTAGCGAAGAAAAATTAAAACCTGCTTGTCGCTACAAAGGTGCTGAGACCCTACCCTTTTATTTAAAATGCACTGTAGAAAATTTTTCCTTAATGCACTTAAATGATTAGCAAAGTAATGAAACTTTACATCGTAGAATATTCTAGTAATAAAATAGAATATACTGCTTACGCGCTTTGTATAAACTGATCGCAATAAATCATTCAGATCATTATGAGGATTTCTCAGAACACAAGCCCCTGTCGTCGGTGTCACTTAGATTGGCTCACACGTGTTAAAGCCATCAGGCCCTGTTTCAGGGTTCAGTTCTCAGGCGAAATTTATGGGTTTTTAAATTAAACGTGTTATTACATGTATAATATATGTGTTGACAAAATACTTACTGCGAGTATTCAGGGTGCTTTAGGGTGTTTTAATTTTTTTAACAATGATGGGATGTATGGTGATAAAAAATTACAGTTCTCAATTAGTGGAATTGGTAGCAGCCATAAGGTGTCGGGGGAGGCTCCTGTATTGGCAGTACAAAATAAATTTAATTAGATAAAAAATAACGCCGGTTTTTTGTATCCCTTTGGGGTGCCGCTAGTCTGTGTTTGACCTGGAAATGTAGAACTCGACCTTTCCCGATAAAATTATAATCTACAAAATGCGAATTTAATGTCCCGTTATAAAACCGCCGAGGGACCTGAATACGCGTAAAGTACGCTTAAATATATTAACTGGACTTTTTGATAAATCTGTTTTTTTATGACTAACAAAAACTAGGTAGTAGAAAAAATCCCGAGTCTCTTCCTGTAACTCTCGGACCTCACTTGAATTAGAGTAAGATGATACACGCACTTACAACAATATTTTTGAAAATAAATTTCAGTAAAAAGCTTTAGATACACTCGTATATTCCCTTTCACAAGTATTTCACTACAGGTATTAAAAATCTCAGTCCCGTTTAGTAAGATTTTTTTCTCTTGTTTTATCCACGTCTTGTATTCTTGGGCTGTAATCACCGAGCGAACAAGAAAACGTCCAATCCAATTCGGAGCCATTTTGTCGAAATTTCGACGTAATACCGCCATTCGTAGGAGGGCAGAAACGCCAATCACGGAGGGACCTGTTCCCGGGAAAAACGGAAGAAAATACAATAAATCTCAGGCCCACATTGCGACCCGAACTGCTTCTCTACTGCCTGCAGGTTTATTATTTGCAAGAATGTAAGAGAAGGCGAAAAACCATTATTTTGTATCGAGAGAAAACGCGTACAAAAAAAGATATACGGTCGTATCAGATTTTTGAAATTCTTTTCGTAGCTTTGTTCTTTGGCCTTAAGTATGGAATTAGAGAATAATATAGGTTTGATAAAATATTGTATAAATATCAATTTACACATAAATAGAAAATCTTTGATAGATTCGATTACAGATAGTATTCGAGTCCACGTCCCACAGCTAATATCATATTACATAGTCAATAAAAACAAAAGATAAGATTGCGTCCGATAGACAACCTTAGATAAGAAATATAACGAAGTAATATAAAAAAAACTACAATACCTTATGCCAAAAACTCGCCGTCATTGATGCGTGTTTTCCCATAAAAACAGCACTCAGGAAGCCATCCAGGAAGTATGTACCTCCCTTCCAAAAGCCCCAACACCTTTGCTTCATCTCTGACACCATAAAACCTTTTCAATACGCCGATCGCCCGTTAGGGCAACACTCGTCGTCCCCACTGACACTAATAATTTCATCCCCTACATTTTTTCAGGACAGCCGTGGTACCCGCGGGAACTGTGTCACCCTCGCCACCCCCAGCTATCTGAAGCGACTCCCAGTCACACGGTCCTTGCTATTTTGTTCGCAGAATTGTTCGCGAATTGCTTTTTTCACCGACACAGTATCTTGGGTGTCTCGAATAATATTTTGGCCCAACATAATAATAAAGCAAAAATTAATGAAATATAAATGCAACGTTTCTGATGATAAACATGCTTATTTTGTGAAGATACATTTTATATATTTAATACCAAAATAATTTTACGGTGAAAATTTTAAATGCATGATGACTTTATCGTCAAATTTATCTATATCAGAGGTGTCAAACTCAATTTTGCAGAGGGCCATATATTAAATTTAGTATGTGTAGGCGGGTCAGATTCAAATAAAATAAGTCTAAAACCTCTAAAAAACATAATTCTTCATTCTGTGACACATTGTGATCGCGGGCCGTATCTTTGACATGACTGATCTATATCGATAAAGATGATATATTTAGCGCTCATCTTTGTAGCTATCAAACATAAGATATATTACAAACATGATATTTATCTCGTCGACGAATAATCTAATTCGAACAATTGTCGACGATCGTAGCACATTCATCGCGAGTCTTCCCAGTTTTACGTAGTTATCCGTGTCGCATCCCACCCCTCATATATCTCAAGAAGAACCGCACGTGCGATCAGGTGCGTATAGCTTGTTCAGCATTAAAAGACCGTACAACCGCATCTTTTCATAGATGTATATTAATATTTTATACATTCACATGTGCATTCAGTATAAAATATTATCGATGATAAATAAAAAAGGTTTACACGTACTTTAGTTGTGAAGAAATAACAAAAATTCTTCTCATGCCTATGGCCAAGTGTTGGCCATAACAATATCATAAATTTACTGTGGTTGATACGTATAATCTACGATGGACTCTATAATTTTATTAAATAATAATATTAATCATTTCAAAGCGAATGTTCAATATTAGTGAACTCACTATACGCACCCCCTTCTACGGCGAAGAGATTATTCATCTGAAGGCTCCGCTCGTGGGTAATGTGATTTGTGAACAGCCTGTATGTGAAAAGTTTTAATGGTCTGGAAAGGAACGCGAAATAAGGAGGAAAATATGACATTGATGCTGGGGCGTTATGATATTTCATATTAACTTTGATCTTTATAATATTATAACAGCTAAAATTTACACGACTCGACGTAATGATCGAAAGATATTTTCATTGAGTAAAGTTTAAGTTCTTTTTTAGATATATTATAGTACTGATTGATAGTTAAATATATTTTTAATGAATATTATTAAATACAAGTATATCAGTTTTTGAATAAGGGACCTTTTTTAATGTACGCCACTTTATATTCCGCCTGTGGAATGTATTTTAGCACTCTGAAATGAGGTTAACAAGTTAATCTACAGCGAGCGCACCTCTCTGAGGAAGAAACAAGCACTCTTTTTCAAAACACAAGTTTTTTTTTCCATTGCCACATCGTTTCAATCCGCGCATTGTGATACTGCTCATATAATACAAGGCTTTGGAATATTTTTTTTAATTAGATTTAGTTTCTTATTAAGGTTTTTTTTTCTATGGAACGCATTGCAAAAATGCAAAGACTAGGAAAGGAAAAACACTTAAACTTTTTAGTTTACCCTAGGGCGGACGGGGTACAACCACTATTTGAAAGTGCTCGTAGTGCCGTGTAATTAAACTAGTACGCTGTAATAAAACTTTTTGAGTATTTTTCTGTAGTATAATATATGTAGCGTACGTGGCTTTTGAGTATATTTATTTAAAACCAACTTTTATATTCGTTTGCCAAACATATAAAGTATTACTGTAAGAACTTTAAGTTTATAGATATTGTACTCTCTTAAATCACACGATTTAGTTATCGTCCGTATTTTTATCAATTATTTTTTTTACTTAATATATTTACGGGTAAACAATGAAACATAACCGACAACCGAATAGTATAAATTTATTCTTACTGGCGATAATAACAAGAATATAATTATAGCATATTTAGCGTCACTAGCAAAGTACATACTAGGTAAAAATATTTCAATAAATAAAACCAAACCAATAAGTTGATTATACCTATGAATTGCCCTACAAGCTATTATTAGCACAAACACGCACTAAGTATTTCCCAAACGCTGTTCTGTTTAAGCCCTATTACCCGTATATAAACTTTAGCGTTATATTAAAAACTTATGACTTGTAACTATAATGTAGTTTTTTTAATACATGTTTTTAGGATAAGTCTCAGTATTATTTTTAGTTTAATAGTATATTTATATTTAGACTTCCCAGTGGTTATATATTGGATACATATTAAGCGGAAAAACTATTTTTAAATAATATTCATTTTTTTCCTATTCACCGACAAAATCTCGGGTGACAAAGTAAAAGTAATGGCTCTAAGCTTCAGAGACTTTTTATTATATATAGAGTCGGGATTGATCCGAATTTCCAAATAAAAAACATACTATAAAAAATTTATATTATATTATATTTCATGGCACGTTAAAATTGAGAAACACAGAAACAAAAAAAAAATTAATATACGAAATTGCGATAAATTTTAATGCGATGTAGCGTTACTCAAGTGGGTCAATATGTATAGGACGGTCGGAGCTATTGGCCTGCCATTTAAACTGGGGGTCCGGGGTTTGGGGGTCGCCTTCCCCGCCCGTCTGCTTTATTCATGAGGGGGTCCATTACCTGCACCGAAGCCCTGGACTGTTGGGAAATCACGATAAACCGCAGTTCAACTTCCGCCCGTCTGAGAAATGTCCTATATCAATCTTTGCTATTCAATTAGGTTTATTTATTGCCAATCAGAAATAAAAAAACTTGTCGCGTTGTTTGGTGGTTAGCACAGTGACCTGTTATCGTATTGATTTTTACAGTGATTTTTAGTTATCGTATTAGTTAAGAAATACTGAATCTGCTGAATTTATAATATATATAAAAAAATCAATCAAAATGAGCACTTGATATAAATCGAATATTTTTTTAATTACTTAAAAATATGACTGACCTAAAAAAAGTATATAATATTATTGTTTTTTATATTATTTGATTTTTGAGCTGTCGTATCGCAAAATCCACTGTGGGTTGCTTCGAATTATAATTAACAATCCGAATTTATTTTGAGCATAACAAAGAACCCTTTTGGTAGTTGTTTCAATAATTAAGATTTACTTGGTTTTCACGACTTACTACAAAATTATTTTCTTAGCGGCTTTTACAATGCTTTTACAATCATTCATTCGAGCGGATTATTTGATGATTTGATCCCCATTACTTAATCTGTAATTCAATCACCTTTAGGATTAATTATTGAATAAAAAAAAACTACATTGAGTCTGTTAAGAAGTACTGAATTTGCTAAATTAAAATATATATAAAAAATCAATCAATATGAGCTTTTGATATCAATTGAATATTTTTTTAATAACATCAGCAATCATTTATAATATATAGACGAAGTTATAAAATAATATCGTTATACTAATATAAATTTTATTACTGCAAACTTTGCATTAACTGTGAGAATTAAGCTGTAAGTACAAATCAATTCACAAACTTATTGATTTTTAGTTATCGCATTAATTGAAGCAGTAACCATTTTAAATGACGTTAGAAATATAAAGAATATCCCCTATGTTTATATTTATATTGCATTTGAAAGCAATTACGTTTTAACCGTTATTTTTCATGGCATGATTTGACAGAAGTTAGCATGACTAATAATGCAATGCCTAGTTTTAAACACAAATACAAGCTAATATATTTATGTATGAAATAGAGCCATGTTAAATATATATAATTAATATAAATATCCAAATAGCTAAAAGATTTAGATATCGAAAGCAAAGAAATCCATGTACGTTACCACCTAAGCCACATTACGTATTATAACCAAAGCCCTAAAAACTATTGAAAAAAGAAAAATAAATAATCTTATAATTTTTTGAAGATTTCGATCATACTTGTTTAAAATTAGATATATATTAATAGGAAGGACATTTGGGGCTGAGTTAATTAAACTGGCTAAAATTAGTGCATGTATCGTGTTTTGTATTTAAAAATGTATTGTCGCGTTGTTTAGTGGTTAGCACAATGACTTGCATAGGGCTTATTTAATTCATACCAAATAATCAAAACAAACACTTAATTTAATCAACTATTTCTTGTTGTTTTAATAATATTACTTACATAGCCAGTGGATTTATATAGTGGAGAGTTGAACATGGAAATATTCCTTTTAACTCACCTGAAACAATGAGAAAACAAAACATTATTAATTGAATGAAATAAATATTTAGAAACAATCAAAGCACACGGTAAAACTTTTAATTTTAAAGTGGTAATTAAAACCATGGCTTATATTGATCATCTACAATTTTTCAAACTTTAAAAAGTCCGTAAATAATTTGTTAACATTCGTAGGATTTAATTTATTGTCTAACTTCATTTGATAAAGCCAACGTGAAAGATCGATTAAACCGGTCACTAATAAAATAAAAGCATCTTGAAAAATTACACGTATTATAACATATTATAACTACTTTACCTAATTTTTTTTGGTGCATAAGGTTTTTATAAAACGTAACTTTTTTACTTTAGTAGAAGTTTAGTAAAAGTTATATTATATAGGCGTTAAACTAAGAACCATTTTTTTTATGTTTATTGATTTAAGTGTATAATACATATATTATCCTCACACTTATACAAAATAGCATTTATTACCTAAAGTTAACATCTCATTACATAAGGACGAGAAAAGTTTGTTCTTCTGTTATTTTTTTCATTGCATAAAAACTTCAATAGTAAACTTCCTATTCGATTGAAGTATGTAATTTTAATAAAACTCTCTTACATCTTGTTTTACTTTCACTTGAGTTAATTAAACCAAAACTAAAACTGTAAGAAGCAACTTCAGTAAAACAAATAAAGTACTTGCAAACGAATGAACAATCAGGTTTACGATCCTTCTGGAAGATTCCCAGGCCTTCGGCAGTACGGCAAACAAATTTTCTACGCTACCCCTTAGTAGCATCCCTTAGTATATTTAGATAATCCATCAAACATGACACCTCACTAACATCATTATGAATATCAATAACGCCGCCTTCGCTGCTGAGGTATACGAGGAAGTAATAGATTACTCATTCAAAATGCCTTATATCAACAGCAATTTTTACTTATAATATATAATAATAATTTCTTTACTACACCTGACCGATAAAAAACCAAATATATATAAAAATTAATTTAACCTAACGTATATCATTAAAGGTGTTATATTTTCAATCTATACAGTTTTCTTGGTGACATGGAATTCTGATTAAGATGACATTGATACAATGTTACTCTATATTTGATTAGTAAATTAAAAATATATCCTTCATTTAAGTTACTTAATTAGTTAAGTAAGTATTTATATACTTTTCAATATTGTGTTAATCTAAATATTGATTAAACGAGATGGTGTGATGTTGAATATACCTATCTAGTATATTTTTCATATATTGTACCACTTTTATGATTGCATGTTATGCCTCTATAAATGACTTTTTTTTTCGAATAAGCTCTCATACGTGTTTGTTTGCGAAAGCTTTTACTGAGAACAAACTTTACATGTGTGCTGTGTGTAAATATTGCTTTACGTATGTTAGTATTACAAGTTTATTTATTTTGTTAATTCTCATTACGTTCATATTATGTATATTTGTGTAGATCTTGAAAACGTGAAATGTTTATTCAAACACACTCAATTTCAAAATCTTCCCCAATTTTAAATCTAGTGAATAAGGCTCCATTCAACTGATATACAGAGCTAATAAATTAACTAGAGTAGCTATTGTCGTGTTTTTTGTTCTTGTATGCTAGACGTAATGTTTGATCAAAACACTGATAAAATATTATCATGAAAGATGTTTGATTTTTCGGTCATGAACGTATACGTGCTCAGATCTTTAGTAGTTTTACAAAATATATTTGTAAAACTACTCTTCTGATGGATTACTTATTGTAACACTGTGTGTAATGTTTACTATCAAATATATTGGATGGCATTTGTGTATCGATATTTCGTCAGTACACATCCGACTTTGGCAATGTTTTCGATCAGTAGAGGCCCACTATCCAAAAAGCACGTTTTATATTAGTATAATGTGACGTTTCTAACCTACACTAAGGTCTAAACCTGAGAAGCTAGAGATACGCACTGGTCTTTGTCAACTCCCTAGTGAAGTAACTAAAGGAAGACTCGGACTCAACCGAACTTATATGACTAAACCTCTTAAAGTAAGACAATAACTAATGACTCCCTTGAAGGTGTCGCGTCTAACCTGACCTAATCCAAGGTTAATATCAACTATAACTCTTAAAATAAAATGAAACTTAAGTTAAATTTTCAGACTTGTTTGTTTTTATAATTTTCTTAGCAATCCCGTGAGGTTAAAGAAGAAGGAATGGATCGGTAACAGACCGCCCCCCTCTACCTACTGAAAAATCGCCACCTCGAATATCAACGGGTTTTGATATTCACCACCCCTAAGACCCACTTAAATCAAGTCCAACTGATCCAATTGGATCAATTGGTTGGTTGAATTGATCCAAGAGACTCTGCGATCCTTCACCGCCAAGTCGAGAAGCTATATCCGCGTACAATTTATGACTGGAAAGGTGAAGGATTAAAGGTATGACGACTCTAACCTACAAAGGTCTAAACCTAGGAGGCTAGAGATCACAATAAGTATAAATTATAATTGTGAATTCCAAGTAGGGAAAGCAAAGTACTACACATGTTTGTCAGATACAACATGTATAGATAACGTCCTTGAAGCTGAAAGTAGGTGTTCCTCCTGTTTATATGCCAGCCAGGCTAACAAGTCTAAACGAAGCGTCGTATTTGAATACGAGTGTCTCCTTGTGTGTGTTTCAGGCAGGGAAAGCCGGGGACACAGGCGTCCATCACATGTCCCCATAACGATGTGTGTAGTATTTTAACTGGGCGGCATAGGCCGGGCCAGTGACCCGGATGATCCGGGCTAATTTCACGGCTCCCAAGCAGCGATTGGCGCAGATCCTTAAACAAATTCCGGGAAATAGCGATAAACCCCTGCCAAATCTCCCACCAGCGTGGGATTACCGCGTTTGTACCAGGCCCCAGATTCATTCGTCATCATTAATAAATCAAATACACATTTTGGTAAAATGTAATGTTCATGTGTATTTTAATTTAGATTGATGTGATTAAGTACATTTTTTCACATATTGAAAAATGATTAAATAAACTCTCAAAAAAATATCATCATGACACGTGCATCAATTTTCAATATGTGAAAAAATGTACTGAAATCATATCAATTATAAATAAAATCTGTACTGTGAGAATATAATTTTTCTTAATATGTTAAATTTAAATATAAATGATGGTGTGATCAATAGACATCATATCCTGACGGTCCCAAATGACAAAATACGCTAATAGACAAACTTTCGTAAATCAATATATCACTGGACCTCTCTTGCAGCGCAGTATTCATATTTCATTTTTGAAATATGTAAAACCATAAATAGTTATGTAAATTTTCAGCAATTAATGTACAAGGAATTATAAATATGTCTATAATTGTCTCTGCGACCCTCATCGCAATTAATCAACCCCAAATGGAATTGGGAAGGAGCAGGAGGTGTGGTCTGCGGACTTTACCCCTATTTGTATTGGAAGACCATAAGGTACGCCTGCCCCTGTTTTCTGTGGTAATTATGGCTAATGAGTGGGCGCACACTAAATTATATCGACCGTGTATTTGGTCACTTAATTTATGAAATTCCAAACTTATAATTGATGATGGAATCTTTCAATTAGTTCATGCTCATATATTAATTTAGATAAATCCCAAGCGATTTACATTATGTGTCATTTATAGACAGGTAAATACAAACTGCTTACGCTTCTTTATTACTTGACAACTGTATTCAACACTTAAAACTTTACGAAAAGGATTCGTTTCATCATAAAAGCCACGTGAAAAGAGAACAATGTCCCATTGATTAATGGGTTTATAACGAAACACGCAATGTGCTTAATTATGAAGGTAGTTTCATATCAATTATTGAAATCTTAATATTTCATTGAAAAGCAACCGATAGAAATAGGAATTATTATAAAAATTGGATCGAATATAAAAACTCAAAATCTACTGTTATTCTCTAGAAAAAAATTGAACTTAAAATAATTTGTAAGTGTTATTCTTGAATTAATGTGTGACTTAACCGTTATATTTTTTTAATGAAAATTTGATTGGAATTTGAAATCAATAAAACGAAATTAATGATTGTGGTATTCATAGTAGTAAGGCTGTTTCAATTACTTTATATATTTTTTATTTCATGAGAAATTTAATTTAATAGTATGTAGTGTCATAATTAATCAAAACAAATTACTGATATTAAAATCATAAACGTTATTCGTTTTAAAAATATCGATAAAAGAAGAAACAAATTAATGTGAAGCGCACTCAAAGAACTCAACTTCTTAATAAAATATACACGTATGTAGTACATTGAATCGTATTCCGTGAAGTATAATGGAAGTTTAATAACATTATTATAAAATATACGTAGACATGAAAACCTTTATGTAGCACCGGCGTTTCCGGTGTGTTCTACCTCACATAATACGAGAAATACTGAAATTCAGTAACTCGAGTGTCTTCAGACATTTTTAGAGCCTCTCTCCCCAGAGGGCCATTCAAACTCGCGAATCCATTTTTCTTCTCCACTCAAGCAATGTATCTGGCTTATTGACATAATGGTTTGAAATTTAACGGCTTTAAAGTGATATCTACTGGGAAAGCACGAACTCTAGAAATATATTGAATAGATTATATAAAATTACTTTCAGTCTTAAAGAAAATTGAGTCATATATATTATTTCTATGACATTAATAGTGGATAGTACAGCCTATTACTTTTTAAAGAAGCAGGTGCTTGAAACGTTTTTGGAGGAATTAATATAAAAATATATACATTTTAATAAAAAAAAATTATAATAAAAATAATAATTATTAGTGAAAAGAAATTAAAACACTTGTGATTCACACAACTTTGTACGTTGTCTAAAAGTAATACCCGATCTTCACTTTTCAAATGAGACTGTAAATTTTTAAACACCGTGTTTATTACAGAATAAATGCAAACATCACATTTATTAATAATAATGCATTGCTGCTATAAAACCACTATACTGTAAAAAATCAAAATAGGGAATGCATTCAACTTAAAAATTGAATTATAAGTATAAAATATTTTATTAAAAATTACATGCAATATTTTCTTACATAAATCCTGAGTTCGTCGAAAAAAAGGTAGACATATGTATTGCATGTCTAATAGGGCGGAGATTTAATAACAAGGTTCGTTCGAGCGATAGGCTTTGATAGACTGCATTAATAAATAACGTAGCACACCTGTCCTTGTGGCACCTGCCATTAATTCCGAAATAATTATCCGAGTTCAATCATTGTGAAACATCGACCGGTGACGTACTGGCGATCGAAGATACTGCTAATCGTATACAATTGTCCCCTCCTGCATGGAAATGCAAAACTGTATCACAGTCATAGCAAATATTAACTTACGGATGGCCTATAAAGTAGTTTATACTTGCATGACCTACATTGAATCGATGCAATCTGAAAAGATAATCTTTCTCTTCGTGTTGAATTTTAAATAGAGCACACTACTTTTGTTTTCATGATTCGTGCATTTATGAAAATTTTTATAACATGCAATGATTAAAGATACTTTGGTTTAAAAAATACGTCTGACCTAAAAAAAGTATATAATATTATTGTTTTTTATATTATTTGATTTTTGAGCTGTCGTATCGCAAAATCCACTGTGGGTTGCTTCGAATTATAATTAACAATCCGAATTTATTTTGTGCTTGACAAAGAACCCTTTTGGTAGTTGTTTCAATAATTAAGGTTTACTTGGTTTTCACGACTTACTACAAAATTATTTTCTTATCTGCTTTTACAATGCGACTGTTCATTCGAGCATCTTTATTACTTTGTCTTATGCAAACACCTTTAGGATTAATTATTGAATAAATAAAAAAAACTTAATTGAATCAGTTAAGAAATACTGAATTTATAATATATATAAAAAAATCAATCAAAATGAGCTTTTCATATAAATTGAATATTTTTTTAATAACATCAGCAATCATTTTTTAAATCGTTTATAATATATAGACGAAGTTATAAAAAAATATCGTTATAGTAATATAAATTTTATAACTGCAAATTTTGCATTAACTGTGAGAATTAAGCTGTAAGTACAAATCAATTCACAAACTTATTGATTTTTAGTTATCGCATTAGTTGAAGCAGTAACCATTTTAAATGACGTTAGAAATATAAGGAATATCCCCTATGTTTATATTTATATTGCATTTGAAAGCAATTACGTTTTAACCGTTATTTTTCATAGCATGATTTGACAGAAGTTACCATGACTAATAATGCAATCCCTAGTTTTTAAAACAAATACTAGCTACTGTATTTATGTAAGAAATAGAACCATGTTAAATATATATAATAAATATAAATATCCAAATAGCTAGAAGATTTAGATATCGAAAACAAAGAAATCCGTGTACGCTACCACCTAAGCCACATTACGTATTATAACCAAAGCCCAAAAACTATTGTATATTTACTAAAAGAAAAATAAATAATCTTATAATTTTTTTGAAGATTTCGACCATAGTTGTTTAAAATTAGATATATATATATATATATTAATAGGAAGGATATTTGGGGATGAGTTAATTAAACTGATGATGAAATCGTATCGTGTTTTGTATTTAAAAATGGCTAGCGTGAAAAACTAATAATCTAAAGTGATAAATAAAAAAATTAACTGTTTTCTATTGAATACGATCGGTGGGTCATCGACTTAACACAAAGGGAAAGGCACATAGGAATCATGACTTTGGTGTTATTTTTATTCATTGGAATATTTTCTTCAAAGGACCTCGCAGTCAGTTTTAAGGCAACAATATAAATTATTCTACGTGTTTTTTGACATTGATATCCGACGTTTGAGGCGAATTTTTCCTTAAATAATGGATTATAACTCATACACTGTACAGTCGAAACATTTGATATAGAAATTTCCCATGGATTTCTAAATTTTAAATTGCTATGCACAGTAATAATCTACATAATTTATCGGCAAATTTGACTTTTGTTTTCACAGAAAAAAAAAAATAACCGTATCAGTTTCCAAAAATGCACTAAAATTATAATATACCTTTAATGCTGTGCACGAAACTGAATGCTTAATTATCACATTAACCATACGATACCGGTGTTAATAGATTCAATTATACTTTGGTAGAGTATTGCGTGTCTGATGTCGTACAGGACGCGTTATGACGTCAGCCAAACTTGTCAGAAGAATGGTTCGTTGGCAGGGCTTTCCAACACACGGCCACGCGACATGTTCTACCCTTGGACGCTGTTTTATTCAGTAGACTAACAACTGGACAGAATGTCCAGACACCTGTCACTTTAGCTATCCGGTAGATTCAACAAAGACCCAACGTATACAAAAGAATAATCAATGCTGTTGTGATTGACACTGCAAAACATCCAAAACGAGATTCAAAAGATTAGTTTAGAAAATAAAATTCAGCTGGTAAACCCATGTCTTTATTATCGTTCTGAGACTTTCATCGATTAAAAAATATTTAATATTATTTTGGTTTATTTAACTGGTTTTTTTTATTATACTTTTGTATAGCAAGTACAGAATGGCAGCCATGCACAATCAACAAAATGGGAAGAGCACTGAACACTGGCTCACCATAAGTACTATATATGCTCAGTGAGATAGTCGCCAACCTTCTCTGAGAAGAAGCACCCGGAGAAGATGATAACAGGTATTCTTTTTAATAAATATACTCATAACTAATTAAAATATTTTCATATGTATTTTGACCGCGTTATCACAACACTGATGCGTATGAATGACGAATCAAATGAATCGAAATGTAAGTATGAAACCCACGAAGGCAGACGCTCACCCCAACTCCTGGTCTTCCGTTTCCGCCGCAGGTTGCTCGTCTTCTGCATCAGACATCTCTGCTTTGGCGAGGATATACTTGGTACCAATTTTTGAAACCTCCGGAAATCGCCGGACGGCGACGAAATACAACAACGGAGACGCGGAGACTATCGATCGAATCAAGCAATTACTTCGAATGAGAAATAAGAATCACACTACTCTGATATATAATAACTATTGTATTTTTTATTAAATTTTAGTGTTTTATTTGTCACAGTGGACTTGTTTGCGTTGCAGTAGAACGTATACTAAACCACGCTCGGCTGGCCGTGGAGAACAGAGCGTGGCTCGTCCCTCTCGTGGGGCAGGGGTGAATAGAAATAAAACGGTGCTACCCCGATTTACTGACGCACATGCCGCAAGCAGGGGCGCTTCGGAGTGTTGGTGGATGCCCCCCTTCGCGTGCTCGAGTGTTGGTAGCACTTATTGGGTCGGCGGTTGTCACAGTTGGCACTCTCGCGGTGTAACGCTCCACTTTTGACTTGTGACTAATGTGACGTTGGCGTTTGTTTCGATAATGTACACATTTGTATGCGAATGTCGGCGAGATAAGTGATTTTAACGCCCCCTCAGCACGAATGACATTTTTTTGCACAGCTGATAAAAACTAGAACTGATAAAAAAATCGTATCAATATCAAGCTTATTTCATTTTTAAATTCTTCAGCGTGTACTCAACTACTATATGATTTTGTATAAATTATCTTTATATGACATGAATGTTATTATTATCTTGATAAAATAAATTATACATAATATAGTTAAAAATACACAAATAATAGTGCTTTGTTCAAAACGTCATTAAAATTGATTTTAGAAAGTTGAAAAACTGAAATACAAACTGATATAATTTTTTTTTATATTTTTATATTTCTTATCACAACCAATGAATGGGTGTTAAATATTTGTATATTTAATGCACGTGCTTGCGTACGTGCACGTACAGCCGATTCCCAATCTGTAATACTTACGGTCACAAATAATGAAAAATAATGATGTATTGTATAAAAAAAATAAAGGCTTTATAATAGTAATGGAACGTGATATTTCTGATAAAAAAAACTTGTATAAGATATTAAGTAAAATCATGCTAGAATCTGATATGAATATATTTTTTAATAATGAGTAATATAATATATAGGGTTGTTCTACCCCGTCCGGCCCAGCGCCCCAACCTACATAACCTCACCCCAACAAAATAATTGTTTCCCTTTTTCGGTCGATACGGAAAAAGCATTTCACTCATTACGCGATGGACTCCGTGAAAGTTCACCATATCGGCCATACATATTGTAACGCAGCCTACTTGCTCACGTGGCCAATGTGGCACATATGATATTTATCGCGTGTCCAGATATGGCTCCTCTCACAACCCCCCAGGGTTTTTAAATTAACCTGAGCATAATAAAACACCCCTATTTAATTACTACGCTATTTTCAACCCGGTTTGCAAGATAACGAACTATAAACTGGTAATTTGATTTGAAAGATTAGCATGATTACGCGATGACCTCTTTGCTTACACAAATAACAAATTGTGAACATAGGAATCATCTTCCATCAAATAAAATTCATCTTAACTATACCAATTTAAAATTATAAAGTCAAAAACAAAGATGGATAATGAAATTCAATAGTTTTGTGATTGAACCTACTGGCTTCCAAAAACTCATTAAAAAGAAAAAGTAAGGGGATTTTATAATAAGCGATCGATTACAAATAATCAATAAAGATGATACAAAATAGAAAATAAATTACGCCAAGTCTCTAAATTCAATTTGAGCAAAACTGTAGAATTAATAAAACACGTAAAATTGATAACATTGATTACAGAAAATATTTAATATAATTTGACCAGTAAACATAATTGATTAATAAATGATTGAAATATTTAAAATCGAATTATTGATTTGTTAAATAGCTGTGAGTCAGCGAAAGCGCCTAAAATCGATTAATAGACTTGTTAAATAATAAATATAATATATAATCGTTGAATTCACAATATTCTAAAGAATAAAATCCGTATAAATTTGACTTCATAATTAAAGAAACTGTTTACATTACTTTTATCAATTTATATAACTAAAATCGATTATTCATACTTATAAAAATATCATCATACACATTTTTTAATCAAAACTAATTAAATTTAATAACAAATTAATAGAATGTATAATGTGCACGGTTTCAGATTTTCGCGAGGAGTTCATGTTGCATATTCATTAAGGGGTAAGTCTGTAGTTGACAGTAAGTTTTCTGCGCCCGTCGAGAGCTCTTGTCTCCACAGTCATGTAAGCTGGGACAAGCAATTCCGACCCGAGGCCAGACAAGGAGCACCACCATGAGAGGCTCACCCCTCACCAGGCAGGGTTGCAAGCGGGACCTTCAGAGCCTCAGGGGTTGTATTTTTTCAAGAGTTAATTAAAAGTTTGCCTCCGTGTGCAAACGCTGCTACTACGATCGTTTAACGTGTGTTTATTCTGCGCAAACATTGTAATTGAAGTGGAATGGAAATTGTAATTTAACATGAAAAATGTGTTTGTTAAGGGTAGTCAAAATTTTAAAATTTCGATTGCTCAAAGTTTATTAAAATTATATCGTCAACTCCTGACAATTAGTACATTATATTTGTAGTTATACGGCAGAAACGATTTAAAATTATAACATGCAATAATAACAAATATTATTAGTCAAGTAAACCACTTAGCTATTGAAGGACTTAAAAGATAAAGGAAGAACCTAAAGCCATATACCAGTAGTTTTTGTAAGATTTCGCCGACATTCATTGGTTACTACATCATTGTTCAATTCGTTGAACGAGATGTCAATTTGTTGATACGTGTGTAGAACGCTTAAATATAACATAATATATAATATTTTTTATAGCGAATTTATAAATGAATCCTTAAGATTTTAATACATACATGATATAAAAAAAAACACTTTTAAATAAACTCAATTTAAAAAAATCATCTAAAGCTTCAACCAAGAAAGCTGAAATTTAAATTTAATTCAAATAAGCGGCGCTCTAATCAGGGGTAATAAACAGCTGTGAAAACCCTGGAATCCTAACAACGTGCCCACTCCCCTATAGCCAGGGGCAGAGTGTCTCCACATGGACCCCCTCACGAAGGACCAGGACCCGATCCTGCCCCCGGGGACTCGAGAAACTATTCCGTAATTATGGGACAGCCGAGGCTTTGTTAGAGTAGTCATGTTTCCAAAACTATTTGTGTTCAAAGTGTCATATAAGATTTAGTGTTTTCACGCAACAGCGCAAAGTAAAGTTTTCGTCATATTTAACCATCTTTAAATACGACCAAAAGTTATAAAGCTACTTCAACTATATTTTATCACTTAAGCTTGTTATTATATAATAATAAATTAAATCTTATAATTAAATTAAAAATAATATATTTTTTGGTTGAGCTTTAAAGTTGAAAGGTTCTAGCTTAAAAGTTGGCCAAAGATTATCTTTCCGCTTAATTTTAATCTGTATTTTCAAAGAAATTTTACCGACTTACGCTGAGCTCGCTTACTGAAGAAGATCTTTATAAAATATTGTTTGATAACGTCACAGCCTTATCATAGTCCGCTTTTTATTTAATGGGTTTACAGCACTTTCTAAACTCCAGGTATACGAACTTGACATGACTTGAGTCAGAATATGGAAAATAAAATATGTAGGTCTTATTATACGAGTATCTTGGAAATGAAGTCAGTCAGTGAGAAAAATATATTTTATTATAATAGCCTCGCGACATTTTGAATATATTTTAATGTTTTACAACAAAACGTGGTTAAATCATTTCCCCTCTCTGGCGTTTAAATTAAGAAAACCTCTTCAGCAGATGAACATGAGTGCTGAATGAAGTTCCACGTTCTCCATTACGTGGTCGGGACCCAGGAATGTAACGTTTCACGCTCCCGTGACGTCACTGGGACTCTCCCTCTCCACTACATCTCCTCCCCCCACAACCACCTTTCAAGAAGTATCATTTCAATTTACCGCAAATACAACTAGAGATGGTAGCTCGAAATTAACTAGAGACGCTTTCAAATAAGATTAATTTGTAATATCTCGGAAACGAATTATTTTAGTAACACTTTTCGTTATAGATAGAAAGTGTAATTGAAATTTCAACGAATTGTATCATTTCAATAGAATATCCAAGGTTGAATATTTTATATTTGAATTGGTAATTCTATAGAAATTGATATATATTTTTTGAATACTTATATTATTGTTAAAATAAATTTAAAAAATATTTTGCGTTCTCAAAAAGAATACGCAAGATTTAGCTTCTCAAAATCTTGTTTAAAAAGCTTTAAATAATAAACAATGCGTATACAAATAATACGTATGAAAGCAGAAGAACCATTAAAATCAAACGTGAAGTAAAGGTTTCTTTTCAAATGGATTAAGTGTGTTTCCGTGACTATATCATAAATTCCGCAAATAGGTATTATAAAAGACTCCGAAGAGAATTGAGAAATATAGGAAAAATAAATGAAAAAAAAATACGCTGAGAATTTTCATACGTCGCTGAAATAACATCGGTGGAGAAAACATCCGTCGGGGGTTTTATTCTGACATTGAAATATCTATCTCCTGAGCTTTTGCTCCCTTGTGGGGGCGGAAATTAAGAAACCTTCATTGAAAGGTTAAGTAATAAATGATAATCGATTCATTTTCCCTGTGGAATTGCAGACTGCTGTAGAAGTAAGGAAATTATCATATACTTGTGAGGGCGTAATAGAGAACTCGTTTATAACTACAGCGAGTACTTTTAATAGCAGAACTAAAAAATAAATCCTGTGTTTTTAAATTAAAAATATTGCGACTGAGTTTTATTATATAAAAAATTAGATAAAAGTGAAATCATCATTTAAAACGAATGAATGAATAGTATGAAAACACCTATCGCACAAAAATATTTTTTTTCATAAATAATTAAATCAAATACAAGTTTACGTTTTGAATTATTGCTAACTATTATCAAGTGTTTTAAAATCCAAATAAATTAACCCGTCAACAATATTTTTCAAAACAAACAGTTCACATAAGCCAAAAAAAAAAACACACCCCCAGATAGCAATAAATGTAACTAATCCAATCATGATATCTTCGTCCCGCGTGAAGATTTATCATTTTACTTCGTATCAGAATACAACTTTTACATTGAACTAAGTATCAGGTTTACGAATGATTATATTTTTTTTATATCAGGCCGCAAAGTTTTCGGGCACCCATCCCTATCGAATATTACCTGATAATAATCTTACCGAGGCTAAACTAAGTTTAGTTACCAAAGCCACATTATGGGTTTAGGTCAAGTTTATCTGAATATCATTATCTCACTTCCCGTCAGAGCCGTCTATTTAAATATTGAGGAGCGGATTTACATGATTAATTGAAAATGAATATCGAGAGGAGAGAAAGGGATAGAAGCGTTAATTTGTTTTAACATGTATAAGTAACCAACTAAGGATGTATTTACATGCTACGTATAAGCACAAAGCCCACAAATTAATTATTAGTAACAAACCATTATTCGGTAAGTACAGCAAATCTCGGCTAAAGCGTAAATTAAATCATACCGTTACTCTACAAAATTACCCAAAGGAAATATTTGATGTAATGTATAGATAATATTTTATTTTAAAATAACTCAACCAAACAAATACGTAAATAGTTTTAGTATTAAACGTCTCGTATTGGTTTCTCTTTCATATCGAAATATCAAATGTATTTATGTGATTATAATTCAGTTAAAAAACTAAGCTAGCATTTTTTCCCTTAATATGATATAAAAATGTACACATGTCAAATTCTTTGTCAGTCAATGTGACTTTTATGTATTTCTTACAATATCAATAAAATATCTTTCACAAAATAAAACAACAGTAAAAAATACAATTGCATGGCGCCATCAAGTTTTACACGACACATTCTGTATAATATTGTACTTTCAGTCGTTTCTTGTTCATAAATATATATCTGATTCTATAAAACTGAGCTGCAGCAGTGCCCGGGACGGCGGAAGTGCTGTGCATCGAAGCTGCATCAGCCTGCAAATTTATTTATAAAGTGCAACCACCCCGGGGTGGAGATGGAGGCATAGGGGAGGTTACAGCTTGGAGACGAAAGGTCATGCGTTTCCGCTACTAGTGTATAATACATGTTTGACATTATTAAAGCTTTTACTAAATCATCCGAGAAATGACAGTAGAAGGCTGTAAAGAGAAATTACACCCCCATTTTTTTTTAACTCAATTGACATAGTTACGCGTATATTTATTATTTCCTTCGTATTTATGTTTGGTTCAAAACAATTCAACTATTCTTAATAAGAGAACTGCATTCACAACATACAAATTATTATCGACGCAGTACGTATTGTATTTAAAAATGCTTTCTACACCTGTGATTTGAAGTTGCCGACTGATACACAGAAGATAATTTGATAAATGCAATTTCAAAATATTAAACAATCATAAAAGACATTTGAAACCATGAACATAATTTATGCTTGAAAATATTGTACATGTTTCTGGAATATTTATGCCATCGAGTATTTATCATAATTTATTACGTATGATGAAAACATGAACGTAATAGTAACATTACATTCATTCATTTAAATATTTCTTGTTTAAAGTAAAATCATATCAATATAAGAAGAAACCTCACAGTTTATCCAAATAAGTTCCGAAGTATAAATTTGCTAACAGTATCTATTTGTAATTTCGACAAAACTTCACAAAGCAATGTAACTTGTACAATATGTGTTCGTACATCTTCTGTAGATTTTATCTGGAACGTATTAGCTTTCACAATAAGCATCATTACCCAAAATAACATCACGAAATAGCGCTAGTTCTATTCAGCCTGACCCAAATGGGATTCCAGCAAAGATTTCATTTTAAAATGCCATTCAGGCTCGGAGGTTCGTATGCTGGTAATACTTTTCTTACCCCTGAACAAAATGCTTTGAGACGGTTCCTCCCCGGGGCGATATACGCAAATGCAAACTCAACAAGAAAGGGAGCGAAGGCTTTCCTGAACTTCCCCTGCCTGAGAATCTTTGTTATTCTACTTTTATCCGCAGCCTTCGAAGAAAACTTTGCGAATTTCTGATAAGCGACGTTTCATTGACTATTCTATGGGATGGATCGTATGGAGTTTTAAAAAGGCCAACTATTTACTTAAAATCGATTATGTATTTTTCCAATGGGTCTCAAATAAAATGTGAACAAACACATTCACAGAGAAGCCAAAAAGATCCATGCAACAAAAAACCATACAAAAACATAACATAGACATTTATGTTGACTACCGTGTAGAAGGACCCGGGGACCCACTACACTATTTTCCCTTTAAAAAAAACCATGAACACTGGCTCAGTGATATGGTCGCCAACCTCCTCTGAGGAAAGGCACCCGAAGAAGAAAAAAGTATATAATCATATTGATTGCGACTCATTATTTTTGCATCTCAATAAAATTCCAGTTATTCAAAATTCATACAAAAAATATTCTAGCGTAATTGGTTCATTTAATAATACATAATTGAATAACTCACAGTTACTGTGTGTTGTTTATAAGAAATAGTTAAAAAAATGCTTAGACACTATAATAAGAAAGAAGTTTCTAGAAGATAACTTTAATCGTAAAAATATTGATCACTGCTCAACTTTTCAGCATAGATACTAAAATTTCAACCATTTCACGATATCTTTTAATAAAAATCAGATTGATATAATATATATAAGTATAATATATTTAAGTCGCAGCCTCCTTTTTCGGCTTAAGATGTCTTATTTAGTCTTTCAAAGGAGGGTCCCTCCAATAACACGTACTTTCAGCGACTCCGTGATTGAATATGGCCAATACCCGCTGAAAACAAAAACGTCCCTCTCGGGAGATTCCCGTTCGTTAAATATTTAGATAAGTCTACGTGACTGCGAAGTGAATATCTAATAATATCAATATTGCCGAGAACCTTCCACGCATATGAATTTTTCCAAAACAGAACTAAATATTTTTTAGATTTTTCAGAAGAAAAGAACTTATATAATAATACTAACATTCTTGGATTTATTTTATATTTGTATTGCAATTATAAATACTGGAGACACTTAATAACATAGCTCGTACTTTTTGTGCCAAATAATTGCTTTTATATATTATTTTTTCAAATATATAAATAATATATATTTGTCATTATTATACTAGCGTTTACGTATTTATTTAAAATTTATCCAAAAAATTGAAATGTCAAAAGACTCACAAAGTATTGTGAGTCTTATTGACTAATATTAATATATTATATATACATTTTCACAAGTTAATACAGTGATATTTGATATCGGAATAATATACACTCCAAGCAGCAAAACACCCAAGAAACAGGATCAACTCATAGAAGAGACTGCCAAAGGCTACAAACATAGATATTGTCAAGAATTTAAACCACAATGAAGTTATTATCTATCAATGTCAGTTAAATTGGAAATAGATTTTCGGTAATAGGATAAAACATTACAACCTTGGAAAATTTCAGAGATCAAGTTTTGAGCGACACGAGCAGGAGAATGTGAAGCCACCGCTGAGTTTGCGTAAAAAAGGTCTTTCAGAAGTACCCCCTTGGGATATTAAACCGATCAGAATGGCGCATTTTCACTCCAAAAGTTAATATATTTAGCATTGCAAGACTATTATATAGATCGGTACCAGACTCCTCTGATTGAGAGATCTCCGAGCACCACGGGGGTACTGCCGCCGCACACTCTTCCACTCATCACAGTTTAGTCGTCCACTGAACCGGCAGACCCAGACGTTAGTCAGGACTAGAATAAATTATACGGATGTATGTATACAAAAATGGTGATGATTTTCGTCATACATTCAAAATAAAGTAATAATAAACTAATCTTAGTTGTACTACCAATTGCAAATAAAAAAAAAACGCAGATCCCATTTAGACACTACTTGTTAAATATAAATATTTTATTGTTTGGTATTTATACTTGGTTATATTTAATTTATATGTCAAAACAAGAGATATCCGAAAATAAAAATTAAATTCAACAAATTATTTTATTTTAATTTTTTTTACGTTTTCACATCGTTAAAGGTTGTATTTAATAGTAATGTCATTGCTTCGTTTCAAGCATGACCTTGAGAGTCCTTGACTCGATCCGTCTCCGTGATAACATATCCTGGTGATGAGGAGACGTCTCGAGAGCATCATGTGAGGACTGTCTCCCACGCCGGCACGTCCGCCGGTCGCTCAACCGGGCAACCGTCGGTTATTCAATCATTTAGCAAGCCACTCATAGACAATGGGGACGACATTGATTTGCTGGTTCGTTTTCTCTTGTGTCGCTTGTAGAGTATTGTAGACAAGGCAGGCATACAAAATATGGCCAGGATTCAAGATAAAGCTGTCAAAACCTTTATAACTGTTACGTTAAGAAAATATAGTAATGGTTGGTACTGTCAAAAATATGATTTTCTTATGTACAAAGATTTTTAAATAATCGAGGAGATGCAAGCTGCTACTCTTTGAAGACGGGAAATTTAAATAATATTTAATAAAATCATTTTTAAGTCTACCGATAACAACCGTTAAAAGTCTTAACAACACTTGCAAATACATTTAAAAAAATAATCTTGAAAGTGTGTATGAAGGTAAAATGTTGAAAAAAATAAATACGAAAAACTAAGCAATTTAAATCACACTATAAAAGACCTCTCACACCATTTGGTTTGGCAGAAAAATATTCTCATCCCAAACGCTCAACAGAAAGATAAACTGAATTTCACATTCATCACTGATAAAAAAGCTTTTCCAAAAAAAAGCTGCGTCCCATCACGATAGGGGCACTTTACAATCCAACCGCCGTGAGCTGCGATACAACATACAACCCGCTAACAAAATGAAATACCACTAAGGGTAAACATTCAGAGTACCCACCCCTTCTCCGGGGTTAAGGGCAAGGGATCATCAGCGGGGATACCACTGTTATAGAATCGCTTCCTTATGTAAAACATCATCCAAACAGACTGTTTTAATTTAAATATTTAAAATTTTGGCCTCCTCATAAAAAAAAACTAAAATTTTAAAAACCACCTAATCTATCTTGACTTTTCAATTATATTATTCCAATATACTATTTATAATTAGTATTTAATTAAAAATGGGTCATATGGGATTAATATATGGTGTTAAAAAGCCTAATTGAAAATCAATATTTTTTTACATTATCCAATGAACTTCCTTTTTTTTTTAAATGTCACCCGCAATTTCCAGAAAAAATCACTGATGACAATAAAAAAATGATAATTAATATCGCAATAAATTACAAGACTTTATAATATCTATTCGTATAATAATTTGCACCGTATTTTGTATTGACAGACAATTACCAATTATTTTGGCATCGTTTCATTTGTAAAAAAGTTTTAAAATATTCAATACAGGTTTCTGTAATTTTATTACTGGGCAATATTTTGTTCAATTTTTTAGAAATTAAGGCAGTATAAAAAGGTTTATGGAGGAGAGAAAAAAAGACTAGAAAAATACAGTATTCAGCTTCACCGTATCAGTAAAAGCAATTGAATAAAGGGAGGGTTGAAGATTTCTTATATTCAGCAGAACATTGCTTTTTACAATCCTTAGCAATGAGGCAGCAGTTAAGCATAGAAAAGCAAAAGTTCTCACATGCTTATTTTGGTCTCTCTATATAATCTTTTATAAATCTCTTATTTGAAATTGGGTATTTTTTTCCTGCAAAATTAATTTAGATTTAATTTAATTGAATACGAATTGCTTTTTTAACATTTCCAGCTTTCGTAAGGAATGTTTTAAAATTATAGCTGAATCGTTTCAAAAGATAACTTGCGCGATTCTCCTCAAAGTAAAACTATTTGTCTTCAACCGTCAGGAGAAACGGAAAAATGTGCGTACAGATAAGATGCGAACTTTTCAGAATTATATTCATCGGCGGAAACGGAATTTAAAAGGAGACATTTTCAAAAATGGCGAAACTTTCAGGGAGACCACGCCTTAAGAAACTCTCAGCTAGTGATGGGACAAATCGATTTAATTTGATATTCACGAAAATCATCGATTTAAACTTACATTAATCTTTTGTTTGCGGATATTTTCTGATTAAATATTATGCTATTCAAACATTCAATCAAGTAATTTTCATAGGTTTTTTTTATTTATGCAAAAAATATGTTGTGAAATTTAAGAGTCTTCAACGAATAATTTCAAGATATCTGTATATCCAAACTCAGATTCCCGATATCTTTATTTCGACTGTTGATTTCTTTTAAAAATTATTCGGATCGAATATATGACTGTCCGAACTTTGATTTTGATTGCTTGTTAATAAAAAAATAATAAGAGTATTCGATTTCGTATGATCGATACAGTCCATCATTAATTTTATTTCACAAACCAGAAACTTTTCTAAAGAAAATAAAGGCAGGCGGCCGCGTTTTAAATTATTTACTTTCACCTTGTGAATTTCTTTTAACAAAATATTCAAAAGAATAAGAATGAATACGTAATAATATTGAAAATTAAATGCTGCGGTTAACAATGAAGGTAGCTTGGAGTCTTTAATGAGACGTTTTTGTAAGCGGAGAAAAGTTTTCTTCAGTGGAAAACAATAAGTGAAAATTCTTGAATAATAAAGATATCCCCTTTTGCTTCTGAAAACGCTGCTTTTAAGTCTAGTGATTAACATAGTTGCTTATCAACGCGGTTTGAAACAAATTTTATTCAATTCAACGTAATTTCTTTCAAGCTCAAAGGAAACCCTTCGATAAAAAAACCTACTCGGAGAGAGCCAAAATATAATCACTTAAAACCCTCAGTAGATCTGTTTTTTTACCGCACGCGAATTTATACAAATACATCTACAAATTGTGGTTGTTGGATAAACTTTTACTTATCTCTAAAATAAAAACTATAATTAGTGAAATCCGTGAATTACAAACTTCGCACTTTCGGCTATAGACAATGCCGTTGATTCCCCGAGGATTGTTGCCACACGGTGGAGGTAGTTTGGCAAAATGCGAGTGGTTCTCGGGATTGTGCATTTAAAGTTTGTTGTCTGTGGTTTTGTGTTGTGGCGCCATATTGATTTGGGTCACCGCTCCCAAAAGCGGATTTGGTGAGAATAAGTAAGTTGAATAGTAAACAACATCGACCCGAATTTCAGATAGAAATATGAAATTCCGCAACACCGTTTCAAAACCATTTTCATTCCATTATCATAAATAAAAGCTTCTTTGTTTTCTTTTTTCTAAACAAAGAAAAATAGTTAGATAGACGGCTTATACTCTTTGAGCTGTAGGTTCTGTGTGCACAACAAAGAAAAGACATAAAAGGTGATAGATAGACACACAGTTTTTTTTGGCGAAAGAGTAAAGTATATTTCTATTATAATGTTCTTCGATAAGTAATTTATATAAAAACGCTTTATAACATGATCTGAAACTATTTGAAATGGGGTCTAGTAAAGTAAAGGAATATATACAACATAAAATATATTTTTAAGAAAGCGAAAATATACGTGTCTCAAATATCAAATATATTTAAAAGCACTATTTTGAGAAAAATATAACAGTTATATTTAAATGTCTTTTAACGTCGATTATAGTTTCCTACTTCTACAGCATTGAAATAAATATAAATGGCTTGAAAATAATCGAAAGAATAAAATGTTAATGTACCATACTGCTTTCAAGCAAAAAATACAATCGTGTTTTATTTTAAAACTTACAAGTTTTTCAGTTATGAATAGAAAATCCACATTACGGAGAAAAACATCCCTCGCTCAATGTGAATCGCCGGAATTACAAACAACGCCTCCCCGCCCTCGCAGGAAGCCGTTTAGCTGGGGCTACCATCAAAAAAGGGTAGCATACCCTATAGACAATTTAAAGAATTACTTTAAAATTTTATTTTTCCCGGCAAAGTATGTCATTATTCGAGATCGGCGGACGCGATTAAAGCGATGACGGGCTTTAACATTTGATCGAGTTTAATTGTTTGATTGTCCCAATTTATAGTCACACGCATCCTTTGTACAAGTAAGTTCAAATTTTAAAACCAACCCATCTAGTATTTTTACCAATAAGAGAGTGAAACCGGATGATTGAAGGGAACCAAAATATACTAAATTTTACCAACAACAGTAACCGGTAACAAAAACACTATAATTCAAATAAATATGCTATGTATAAAATACGGGCGCATTGAAAAATGGATAAGCACACGAAAATAATCTCAAAGTTCAAATTAGCAAGTTAAAATCTTAAAATATAATCAGACTCGCGAAGTTTCTAACTTTGGGTTAATTATTTTCCCCTGCGCGCGATATGGCAACCCTGGTGGGCCGTATGATATGTAGGTCTGTCGGCTGCGGAAGTGGGCCACCCCGGGACCCACCCCGGGACCCACCCCCGGGACCCACCCCCGGGACCCACCCCCGGGACCCACCCGCCACAGCCTCCATCTCGGGGGAACGGCCCGTACGTGGGAACTGGAGGGTCGTTCACCCCCGGCCAGAGAAGGACTTGCTCTGTTTTTACACGCGGATTGAACTTGATTCTATTCTTTATGTTTGTAATAGTTTTTTTGCTTCCCTCTTGGTTAAGTAGTTTTCTTTCGAGGTTTTTCTTTTTGTGCTTATAATAGGGTGATAAATATACAGTGTTATTATTTGGCATAAGAATTACAGATATTATGTAATATACTTATATCGTTAGTAAGCAATGAATTTTGGAATTGAAGTACAGTTGAAAATAAATTACTACTGACATATGATTCTGTATACTCTATTCTTTTTATATATATATAAATATACACCCAACACTTTTTTTTAAATGGGGACTGTGCTAGGTGGAGATTTACTATGTATATTGGATCACATACATCTTGCTTCAGGTCTGAGGAGGGTTTCAGTAATGTGACTGAAATTTAGACAGTTAATCACACACGGTTCCAATTCCCAAAGCACTGGCCTTGACATTGACAAATCACGTATTCCAAATAAAGTGTATTATTAAATAGCAATTATGCTTGTGTGTTTATTGGCCCCTGTAACACAAAAATAATGTTCTTAATCAAATGTTTTAATCTGAGTGCACAAATACAATAGTTAATAAACAATAAAAATTAAATACTTGTCAATAGAGCTTTTCAAATAATATTTAAAGAAACCTAAAATTAGACATTTATAATTTCTTGCGTTTTACTTTTCTTTGGTATTCAAAATATTTTTTTAATGCAATTAATTTAAATTCCCTAATCCAAAAAGTATTTCTGTATGCAAAAAAGGTTTCCGAGTGCCAAGACTTCGGGACATATTAGGTTAGGTTAGGTCATTAATAAAAATATATTCTAGCGACCTTTGTTGGGTGGGCAAACTTTATCAAATAGTAATTTTAAAAAAATCCTTTGTTTTAATAAATAGGCTACATGACTTTGGTAGGTTTGAATTTTTTATTTCATACAAAAATATATAATGATATTAAGCCGTGTCCTAAAAAAATTACAGCATTTTTTTTTTCAAATATCTTTCCAACATATACAATCTGCGTAGTTTGTTATTAAATCGTATTTTTAAAAACCCAATAAATTGCCAGTGAATATTTAAAAATAAGATGTCGGCCTTTGATCGATAGGCCAAATATGTTTAACTTAAACTCACCGTGTTCATAAAATTTGTTTAGGAGAGAGCTTAAAAATACCACGCCCTGCCTTCTGTCGGATCCTTGCGTACCCAGAACCGGCACATCTGGTAGACATAGTAGGTGGTTAACCATAAATATTCCTTTGACACGAACGTTTGACTTGCAATCATGTTTACACCCCAGCAATTATTCTAGCGGGGGTTCTTTTGAAGTTTCACACTTTGAGTATGCCCTTGTAGTGTGAAAGATGACTTCGTTTAGAAGCAAGTAACAAATTTATCTATGGAGTTCCTGTGGAGCTTTTTATATTTAGATATAACCTAAGCAATAAAAAGTGGAAAATAACTTAACGATTCGACTTTGAATCAAAGCATAAATCTACTAAACTCTGACCGTCTTATGCAAAGTCATTCAATAAAAAAAAGTAAGTAAACCGTTACAGGGATACAGAATATAACAAGCAAATAAAACAAAATGGGTTTAATGGCGCCGTTGACGTAAATTTCCCTGATTTTATTTTAATTATTGCTAAACTCTTAATACTACAGTATTCGTAAAATAAAATAAACATGATCTGTTTTAGTAGACTTTAGTAAACTTAGATCTGTTTTAGTAAGCGAACCTGCATAAAACGATAATCTACCATTACACGAAATGTAAGAATGCTATAGTGTAGATATTTGTAAAAAAAATCTCTGAAACAATATATTTTGAGCAATGCTTGAGATATACTCTTTACAAACTTATGAAATCCCGAGTAAGCAAAAATTTCTGCCTTCTTTGACAGTAGATGAAATTATCTGACCTCGCATATTCGATTATGCCTATCGTGCGAATATATTCTAGCGATCGCTGTAACATAGTGTCTATACTTTGTCATAAATCACTGTATATTTTGATTGTTATTCTGGAATAGTTCAATATAATACAAAGTATAGAATTGTTTACATACAAAATTAGCTTGAACTTCCTCTTTGTCCTGAACTTTAAATCGTTGACCTTTATTGGCAGTAGCGTGAGAGGCATGGTTAAAATTACAACCCCAATATTAATAAATATGTATATATTAATTATATTTTAATACTTCTACATTAATTAAAATCTAAAAATATAGTAAAAACAATTAGAGGGATGAAGATAAAAAAATCTAGAGATAAAAAAAAATCGTTTAACAAATGTTTTTTTCTAATGTGACGTGACTTTTTTACACATTTAAGATTTTTCGCATTTTTATCAACGTATCAAAATAACTCAAAATTATCACGAGTCAATTTATGAAACTATCTAACAGCCCTAGTTAAAGAGAAAACTGTTAGTTATATAGTCGGTCTAGCAAGCTTTTTAAAAAAAAATCCTGTTACTAAGCTTTGTGTACTGAATTTTTTTTTATCAAACGTTTTTTACACCTACAAATTAAGACTTATATTCAAGTCATAATCAAATCAAGGTATTTTGGTGCATCAAAAAAAAAAGGAATTGATTTTTAAACACTCTTAAGCTTAAGCGTAGTGACAATGCTAAATTTCAAATAAGTATCGCTACACTAAAGACTTTCATATCATTAATAGAAGTTTCATCTACATTATTTTATTAAATACAATAAACTATTTTATATTTTTCAGGTTCTATAGGAAGACTTTTGGACAACCATGTACAAATCCAATCTTTAAAAAATCTTTGCTACTGTTGGTTGTAAAGTGTTAGAGGTTTTATTATTGAAAACGCACTGCCTAGTTGATATATTGATATTGATACATCTGTTAGTATCAAGAATAGAGTGGCTGTGAAGCAATTTGGTGATCCAGTGGCGTACATAGTAAAGGGGAGATGGGGGCTATCCGCCCCGGGCGGCACACATTTAGGGGCGGCACACGTTTTAAAAATATTTTTTATAAGCTATATATAATTAAATTAATTTATGCTGAAATCAATGTTTTTTTTTAATATAAAAAAATTTAACAAAAAAATTCGTGATGATACTTAATTTTGGTTGGTTTATTATTGGCGGCGAATCGGGGACCACCCCAGATGGAAAAAGCTTTACGTACGCCACTGTGGTGATTTGAAGACGCGCGTCCTGCCGGTTTATAACGTTGTCATCCCGTCTTGGAGGATAACAGCCGAGCAGATGCAGCACGTGTTGGTGTGGCCATGGTAAATAAATAATGTCGGGATACACTCGGATATAAAACAGGCAACCCCAGTAAAAGGATTACGGCGGACCTCTGCTACGGACAAGACGGTGAATAATTGTTTTATTTTTTTATATTTTTAGAGAGATACGAACGAAAATTCAATACATACTTGCAATGTACAAAACGTAATATTTGCATATTCAATTCAATTCAATTTTCTCTCGCGTTTAAAGTTCAGTTTCTAATTTCATGTGCTGCTCACTTACACAATAATCATGCATTTACTTGTTACTTAATTTTTAGCATTCAAAATCTCTCCCTCTTTAGCCAGTTTCTGGGATATCAATTAGGCTGATTTAACAAAGTTGTAAAGCTCGTGATTTCACTAATTGCTTTTAAAGAATTGGGAAAGGCGCCACTTAACTGTTTGAGTTTTTTAGTACACAGGGTAGTTGCAAATTTGTTCTAGACTTTTAAACTAATCATTTCTATTAATATATATTTTTTAATATGCTTCTTCTCAAAATCTGATAGGTTTATTGTCATTCTAGCATATAAGCATATCGCGTGTAATGCGCACTATCGTACTCCGATTTGTCAACGCTAAGACTAATTGCAGTAGTGATTGTCGAAACTACATTCAATGAGCTTAATTGCCGTGTACTAGAATAACCAAGAATTCAACAATTTCGACAGTAGCTGAAAGTACAGCCGAACTTATAAGACTGGCTCAGGATAGATATAATGTATCTATAATACATCGAAATCACCTGTATAAGATGTTGAAATACACACCGCCAAAAAAATATATAGAATGTCTCTTTATGTCTAAAGTTACTTCAAGATTTAAAAATATAGATAGCTTTTTAGCAATTCGACTTTTATTTTTCGTGAAATAGTGATTGCGTTTTTTTTTATATCATGATTATATGTCACCTCGGCTGAGTCAATCAGCTTCTGATGTTCCCCGGCGAGGAGTCCCCGGAGCAAAGGGCTGACTCCCGGCTGTCATCATAAAAGGATTATGTAAATACCGACAGCATTGCCAGATCAACTGAATTAATTCGTCGCGTCGAGCTTTTCATCTGGCAGCGTGAATTAATATCCGCGAGTGAAGGCGCATGACCCGACCTGATTATTGACTCTCCCCTTCGGTACACTCGTGGCACAATAAAATCTTACTTCCATTGAAGATGCCCCAGAGAACTTGTGATGATACCTTAAGGAATTTGACCTTGGAGAGGCATATTGATAAAACCAACTAATGTAAAAAGGAATCGGAGAGATCCCTACAACGCTGCAAATTATCGATGACGAACCAGCAAGCAATAAATGGAATTTATTTATAATGAACATTATGTTAAAATTAAATTATTATATATGTGTCAAGTTTTGTTTTGAGATTAATGAGATAAATGAACTTGAAAATAATTTCAATTTACAAAAACATCTATACCATTATAGAATTATGCATTGATAGCTGCATGATAAAATGAATGTTAACATTCGAGTAACACACTTAAAACGTAGAAATTAGCTGTCTTGATTGATTTTTAAATTTTTATTGTAAAATTCCACAAAAAAAAATTAAAAATAGTTTGAAACTAAATCAAGGCCTGATTAATTAAATTTTCTGGTAATAAATATAATATAATTTTAAGGGTTTATCCTAATGAATTAAAGGTTGGAGCTTCAGTTGAAATTTCGTTCTGTACTTAATGGTGATAATGGCTGCTGATCTTAAGTCGATTCGTAAGAACGACGTGAAAAATAAAGGGATATCAAAGAAACGCAAAATTAAGCTGCAGAAGGATCGTAAGAAGAAACGAAATAAAGAAAATATTTCTAGCATCATGAGACGTCGGCTCATTTTCATAACATATTCTAATACTGCCGTCTGTCCAAACTGATGTGTACGTCTAATCGAATATGCCTAAAGCAAAGAGCTCAAAAACGATCAAAGGGGCAATCCATTAAGAATTTAAAAAACCTTATACAAAATTCTACAAACGGAATTATTAAAACCCTTAAAATTTTGTGGAATTCTTCGAAGGTAGAGAAAACCATTCGGTAAATTTCTTGTGTCTTAATATATCCACAAGCTATACAAAATAATAAAAACGGGTGTGCTGAATTATATCAAATAAGGACGAACAATACCGCCGCGTCAAATTAACCGAGCGACCTATTTTCTTTTTACATAGAAGCGTAATATTTTGCGAAAAAGAAACAGGATGAAGATGGAGTGGATAAAAAAATAATAAATGTTCTCTCCCGGTGACGAAGCTCAGGCGGGGGAAAATGTATACAGTTTTCCAGAACCCGTCCAGTGCGGAGTTCTCCAGAGGATAATTCTCATTTAAGAACCCCAGGACTTAAATGCCTCCCCGGCGGGATGTGAACCTTAGACCTGTTGCATAAACGAGAACGATAAAACTAATAGCGGAGTATGTTGATCAGTGTACTTTTCGGGTACAGTTTAATGAAATTAAAAAGACAGATCTCGTCTCGCGAGTGTATGTACGAGTATGTTATGTGTAAAATAGTATGTAGAAGCGCAAAATAAAAGAGAATGATAATTACACGATCAATCTTTTAATTTTTTTTTTATTGTACATCGTAGCGAATGAATTATTAACACTCTACAGGTAAATAAAACTGTGAAGGAATCAAGGCAGTAGGTTCATAAAGTAAGTGATTGTGTTGGTGTGCTAGAATCCGTGAGTAAGCCGTAGGTAGAATAATGCAGAAGAAGAGAGGGTCGGATGAATTAAAAATGTGTTTGCACGGTCAGGTGGAGGATGAGTGCCTTACCTTTTCTCCTCGTCGGGCAGAGCCGGCAGGGCGGGCGCGGTGGGCGGGGGCGGCAGGTCGTCGAGCGGCAGCTCCTCGTTGGGCGGCGTGGGCGGCGTCTTATCGAACTCGGCGATGGGCGCCAGCTCGGGCATGGGCGCCACCGTGTTGCTGTCCATAGCCGACAGCTTGATGGGGGACACCTTCCCGGCCTTCTTGACAATGGTGGGGCTGAGGGGGCCGCGGGGACCGCAGGCCGACGGGCAGGAAGGGGGGCGCGGGGCGCGGGGGGCTCCGGACGGGAGAGCGCGGGCGGGGCGCAAGGCGGATAGTCCTTATTCACTTTCAATCGGTCCACAGGTCGATGAACTGAGGAAACGAGGCGAGAACCCGAATTACAAACGACACCTCCACTCACACCCTTATATTTGAAAAGTACAAAATAACCTCAAAATTGTACTATCAAATATTTCGCATGCATTAAAATGGCGCCCCTCGGGTGATAGGCGAGTGCGGGAGCACTGACCTATCGCAATAACTTTAATAAGGCAACAAAATATTTATGCGGTCTCAAACAAACAAAGAGTGATGGCACTCCAATTTTATGAGATGAAGCCGAATAATCAACGAGCACCCTCGCAAGCAAGTGGCGCGAAATATCAAAAAAATTTCCCGCCAACAATAGACAAAATGGCGCCAAAGCCGAGGGGGGGGAGCGGGGCGGCGGGGGCGGTGTGCGGGCGCCTTGTTTACTCGGTTCGTGGACCGCGGGATCCTCGCGGAGACGTGGAGACGGGACGAGCGGCGTGGGCGAGGGCGGGCGCGGGACTGCCGCCTACCGGAGGCTGGGCAGCGGGCGGGGCGGGGGCGCGGGGCGCGGGGCGCGGGGCGCGCTCGGCTCGATACTCGCCAGGACCCGAGAAGGACGCCGCTGGAGCGGGGCGCTCTCTTTTCCGCCGGGCCCATCTCTGCTGTTTTTTCGGCGCAATTTTGGCGCCACTGTTTTTCCGCTGAACCGAAATTATTTTTCATATATACACAAAAAAAAAAAATTCAAAAATAAATCAATAACTTATTCACTGAACATCTTTCCCTATCATCTTCTTATACTGATGATACTTTTTTTTTTTTTTTTTTTAAATGTTTCGTTCGTATGCTTGTAGATATGCGTATAGAGTTGTCATAGGCAGCAGTATCGACGCGGGTACAATCAATGGGCAATTAATGGGAGGGCCCGCCCGGATCCAGGGCCGCATCGCCGATCGTTAGAGGGCGGGGCGGATGCGCGCGCCCTCGCGCCCGGGCCCGGCGTGCCGGATGTGACGTCACACACACACCCCAGATTTAAATAGTGCGCCCGTGCTGCTGGGGGATGCTTTTTTTTCGGATGCTGTGAGGCCCCTGCGCGCCTTCCTCCCATTCATGAACCTGCTTTACAACTTAATTAATCTAACAATGGCGTTGTTTCTTTTTTTTTTTTAATTAACTAAATAATAATGCTTCGTGCTTTTTTTGTAGTTGTTTTGAGTGGACTCGTTTGTATTGTTTGTTTTATTTTTTTTAATGTTTTTTTTGTATGCTTTAACAGCTCTTTAAAAATGGCGACGTTTTAGAATTTTATTGCGCTGGAATTCCACCATTGAAGCGGACGTTTAAAAAATCTTTTTTTTATGCAAAACTTGGGTAAAGCACGAGTTCTAATTATCATTAAATGCCTTTATATTTAATACAATATGTATGAAATATTATATTATAAAATTTTATTACTCATAGATTCGAGAAGCATCCCCACTGTCAACTAATTGTATTTATCACTAGTCAAGGCGGTTACATTTCACGAGAAAATAACTCTTCGCTCAATTCGCCAAACAATGAACGTCGTTAGTACCTGAAATATTTGTATTTTTTTTACAAAATATTCTCGATAAAAAAAACAGCGACGTTATTTGAATAAATAAAATATTTGATCAATTTATCGAAAACTCAACTTTTCGGTTATTCACAAATACGAAGATAAAGTCAGTATATAGAATCGGTTAAAAGGGCGTAATAAAATATTTTGAATTTTTTTTTTATTGAATTTTATTATTTAAAGCTCTCTGCAATCCGTCCCGGCGGGTTATGCATTAATTGGAAATGTCCTGGCGGGGACCACGGATAGGAGTCGGTCCCCAGTCACGGCATCTGGTGCGCACGGAGCGGCCTTCATTTGACATGAGCACTTGATTTGTTTCGTATGAACCGCCGAGGATTAATTACACTCAAAATGGAAGAGACTAATGGCCATTACACGCACAATTAACGACCAGAATATATTAATACATATTGGGATATTCGGCAGTATTTCAGGTGGGCATACCTTTTTTCGTTTTCAGTTTCTATCTCATTCACAGGTTTTTGTTTTAAATTTTTACAAAATAAATTAACAGCAATTTTTAAAGAGTACGTGTATAAGATGCTATGCACAGCTTGGGAATCGAGATTCCGGATTCATAAATTAAATTTATCAAGAAGTTTCGGGAAATCGAGGGGAAGAAATACGATTACGGATATTGATTACCCACTAAGTGAAGAGGCGTCACTTTTTATTGCCGTGTCGGTCGTCCGTGCATCTCTTTGATAGTCGTTAAGCGAAAAACGTGGAAATGTATTCATTTGGAATGGCAACATCCTGCAAAGTAATTAGCGATGTTAATACAAAAAAATAATTAAATACGTGAATATATCAAATATTTCGTTGGTACTCGTTCATAATTGAAAACGATGATTTTTTTAGTAACAATTCATTTTTTTGCGATCCAATGCTTTATGTTATTAGGACAATAAAACACACAATGTTTATTTATTAAAGGATAAACAAAACATTCACTGTATGTAAATAATAATTGTGTTATGATATAAAATGAAAATCCATGACAAGCAATGACAGAAGGGACTGGGACATCCTAACAATAACTCAAAACGCGCAATCCCTTTGAGATTAATATTATGAACGAAAATTTAGACAGAGATATTCTTTTCTCCTCTTTGTTATTTTTTAATAACAATCCCAGTTTGAAAGGAGATCTTTTGATATATTTTCGCAAAGTATCAAAAACGAATATAAATCTCGGGGCGCAATACATAAATGCTTCTGAAGACATATAAACAACTTCCTCTAATATGAAAGGAAAGGAGTAGAGCGCCGGCTTTGTAAGTAATGTATTGGAAGTCTTTTATGACCTGCTCCACTCGCACACCCGAGGATGTTTGCAAAGTGTAAAGTCAGCTGAACGGCCATTTGCAACAAAGTAGTTTGCCATTTAAAAAAAATCGAAGCTTAAATCCCATTCGGGGACGTTGACACCGAGCTTGTAGCGCTTTACCTATATTTAAAAATAATACAGTATCTACCATTTTTACAATATAAATACTAGTTAAAAATTTAAAGGTATGTTATCTTGTAGGTTTTATTTTAGGAGACGTTCTGTTCCCCTGAAAACTGTGCAATCACATTGAAAAGAATCAAGCAGTTATCTGTTTATGGCAATTACAAATTTGCATGCCTTCAGTACTCGCCATCGGTATTGATTATTGAAAATTTTAAAGAATGAGAGGCCAAGATTCCTTTATATCACAGCTAAATTAATTATGAAATCTTTTTAACGAAAAACAACAGCATGTGCATGAAATTCAATAAAGTATCGAATATAATACGAGCCATGTCGTTTATAAAAACTAGTAAAAGAAATATGTTCGATGAAATGGTCACCAACATTCTTTGATGAAGATGTCATATTATAGGATAATTGTAATTTTATTATTAAAATGAATTTATTAATTATTTATCAATAAGTAATTTTTGTTAGATGAAATCTCTGAGAATAGTGTGTCCTTTTCATGATCATCGCAACTTACAATATCTAAAGAAAAATACTTGTCACTTAGTAATGTTTTTTTTTTGCAATTTTAGTAGTCTATCATTAAAAAACGAATTTTATATTTTCTTATAATTCATGTAAAACAAATATTGGAATGTTTTATAAAATTGAAAATGAACCCCTAGTATTTTTTGGAAAATGACCTAAAAAATTACATTTAACCCAAAAACGGAAAGGGGGAAAATATATTGAAATCATAAAAAAAACTATGTTTTATGGTCACACGATAAAAACACTTGAAAATAGCGTCCAAATGATAATAGGACGCAATAAAAAAATATTTATTTCCGATTGTATCACCAGCCGGGCACTTTCAGTCCACGGAGGAGCTTACGGAGAGGTTCGCTCACTTACAAATAACATTTCCGTAAAGCTCGAGTCGGCATTAGGAAGGCATTTTTAATATTTCATTTTCCACATGCCCGCGCGGGCGCGCCCCACTAGGACAAACAAAAGGACTTACACCACACCCCTTTCATCCCTCCCCCAGTACACGAGGAAAAAACGATCCACCTTATGCTAATAGTACTCACAAAACTTTTCTCACCTATCATAGAAAAAACTAATATCACCTTGTGGTCCCTTGTTTGCCAATCGTAAAGCCCCGGATTCAAACCAAGGTACAATTTGATTTTGTCAAATTTTAAGATGTATCTATTTTCAAACAAAAATAAAACCTGTCAAGGTGAATCCCTTTACGGTAGTTGTTAGAAAAAAGTATAATTCAGTATAGCAAACTTGCTTGGCGTTAAAAAGGGATATATAATAAAAATGAAAACAGCCCCAAAATAATATATTAAGCAGAAAAGATTAAAAATGATCTCAGTTTTGTAGGTATCAATTTGTACGTACGTACAGTATTTAATAGCTAACTAAATAAACTATATACTAGAGGACAGAGTTGAGGTACATCATTCCTTTCAAAAACTGTTTAAAATTCTTTTGATATTGGGGTATGTGTAGTGTAAGTTTTTTTAACTTGTATGTAGTATAAAATATTATATATTTTTACGATAATTTTTCTGTGCGACCCACGGTTTAAAATACACTGATATACCACAAGTAATCACAGAATGCTTCGGTCACTCCCATGTATCTGCGACCCTTCTTCGTTTCACTACACGCTACGTACTGCATTGTCAGGAATAACCTCGCCAGGTTTATGTCGTCGCATGATCTTGCTTAGATACCGTGAGTTGCGATGGTCGGGGTATGAAAGGATGTCAAGTACAGTATTAAATTTATTTATATATATATATAGGAAAAAATATATATATGTATTGCTATAATCATACTGCGCACATCTCTGTAAGATTCGGTTTTTTTTGCATTATTTAAATCCACAATTTGAACTGTATAATGAAATCAGTTTGGCAATTCCGTCTCTGTGTGCAAAGAGACATTTCAAAAGAAATATTAATGTGCATTAAAAATTAAAGAGCGTTATGTTAAGGGTCTAATTAAATTTCGCCTCGTGATTTAAAACTTTTCGCTCGCGGCCTTTTAATTCACAGCCTAAGGAAAAACATAACCTCAAAATTCGGAGCGGAGCGCTTAAAAAATACCCGCTAATGTATACCTTAGCGCTCAAAAGCGTAGAATAAGGGAGAGGCACTTACCGAGTCGGCGAGGAGTACGTCGCGGAGCCGCGCCTCCAAGTACTGATGGTCTCCTCGGCTTCCATTCAAAGTCGTGTCGGATGCCTCACCTTCCGCAATTCACCTACTGAAATTCACCGAAATATTCACATAAAATATCAACAGCAAAAGATTGATTTCGTAAGAAAAAGAAGATGAAATCTTAATACCCAAACAACACAACCCAATCATAATCATCAACGGATTCTGCCTGTGTGCTTTCGTTATTTTGAGCAGCCTGACTATAATTTTCATCTGTTTCATACATGTGTATATATCAGACTTTTCCTTCCATTATAAACTGCGTTATAGATGGACTCGTGGACCAACTACACTATTTTCCCCTTAGAAAGCCATTAACACTGGCTCAGCATGAGTATCTTAAGACCCAAACAACACAACCCAAAGCTATCATAATCATCAACGGAATCTGTCTGTGTGCTTTCGTCATTTTGAGCAGCCTGACTATAATTTTCATCCGTTATATACATGTGTATAAAACAGACTTTTCCTTCATTATAAACTGCGTTATAGATGGACTCGTGGACCGACTACACTACTTTCCCCATAGAAAACCATTCACACTGGCTCAGCATAAGTATATGCTCAGTGAAATGGTCGCCAACCTCCTCTGAAGAGAGGCACTCGATGAAGAACATATACAAGTGTGAAATCAATGTACCCATGCTGAAAAATATTTAATAACCCGCGAGTATTCTTAAAATCATTTTAATAAAAAATGTAGCGTGAGTGTTGTTCCCAAAGATGTAATTAATCACTTGTCACAAACTTCAGTTAATTTAAAATATATCTAATCAAGTAAAAATTAACGCAATTTTGAGTTTAAAATAGCTTTATCAGTTCTGAACATCCTATCAAAAAAAAAAAACAAGTAAAGCTAGATTAAATTATCTTAAAAACTCGTTATCAATCAAGATAAATAAGTTGAGAATCTGAGGTGCGATAATTTAAATTTTATAACATAAATGCAGTAGAAAGTTACAAGCAGCAATTAGCATAAAGCCAGTTTATTAAGGGGGGTGAAAATTCTTAAATCCATTTAAACATCGCTTCTGTAAGTTAATATTCAGCATGTGAAATATGAACAGCGTTCCCAGACAGCGCGGCTTTTCGCTCGGCGTCCTGAAACGCCGTAACGGCATACCCAAGGCGCTACGAAAGGTCTTGCTACGAGACAAAGAAAATATGCTACGAAGCCTGAAATATTAAAAAACAAATATTCACAGCCAAGTAGCCGAGAGATTACGATAATTTTTGTATATTAGCACTGTCTGATGTCTGGAGTACATGAGTCTACAATGACCAATAAAAAGTGTTGAAATCGTTGAGTCTGGGCATTGTCAAGATCACTTGTGTTTCTAATAATAAAACTGCATGATTAAGTTATGACTTCACTGCATATCTACGATAGACTAATAAAAAAATATTCTACACAGAATTGTAGTATAAATAAGATTATCTTCAAAAATATTATGTCAAAATGATCATTAGAAAAATGCGATAAGGTTCAGGGTGGACTAAAAAGTATTATGAATATAACCAAAAAAAACGTTGTTGAATAATTCAGTATTGTTGGCAGCGGCACGTTTATTCTTTTAAAATATTTATATCCGATAAAATACTATACTAAAGAATTCGTCTGAAACGAGGGTAAAGAATGAGAGAACGAGAATGCCTATTACAGTGATGGCCGAGCTATTACAGGGTCAGGCATCTACTTCAGATTATAGGGTGCGAGCGCTGATGACGTGTATTACTCCCACTGATAGATCCAGCAAATCGGTAAGTATTAAAACGAAGAGATGATCATGATGCGTAGAAAATTGGTATTCTGCTGAAACCTCATACAGGATTTTTTTTTGTTTATTTGCTAACTCTATAAGCGTTCGACCTGAAAACTTTGATAATCAGAATAAAAACATCATTAATCACTCTACTCAGTAACGGTGATATGATGTGAATCTCAAATCTAAGCATGCAGTTTTTGGATGAGGATATTAATAATTTGTTTTTTGGTGAGATCTTTTGCCTTAAAAAGGCTTCTCTAGACTCTCAAACCGAGACAGGTGAAAGCACTAGCAAAAATGTATATACTTTATAGCCAATTCACTAGTGTTCATGAAACCGTGAAGACCGTGTACTTTAAAACAACTTCATAGTAATTTAATGTTTCTATTATTGTACATCTGAAAATCTTAGAAATTTTAGAAAATTCCAACATTACTCAAGATTCAAAAGTTTTGATACTCAAGAACAACAAATACTTATTAATATTGAAATATGTATTAATATTGAAAAATTTATTTCAGTAGCTGATCATATAAAACAGATTTTGATATTGCTCCTATGGTGTACACATATTAGTGACTTATTTACCGTGTAAATGAAAGGTTAGCATAAGCACTCAGTTAATGTGTAAAAGCCTATATGGATGGTGAGTAATATAGAATCACAAAATTATCCGCTCAATAAACGCCGTCTACAAAATTGAATACAAGTTTTCAGGGAGAATTATCTGCTAATAAAAAAAAACCCGTAGATACTTCCGATATCGAGGGAGCCAAATCTAAGATAATCTCGGCTTACGCCCCGGTTATTATTGGCTTATTGATTTATGTGTATCGGAAAACGGAGTTATCTACAGTGGAAGGATGCTGGAGCATCTAGAACAGTCATGTCAAAGATACGGCCCGCGGGCCGGATACGGCCCGCGGGCCGTCTCAATCCGGCCCGCGATCGCAATGTGTCACAGAAAGAAGAATCATGTTTTTTAGAGCTTTTAGACTTCACTCAATTCCTCTACGAATATTTTAAAATGCGCACACTACATTTATAAGTAATTTCAAGGGCAGCGCGTGCCCAGACAGTATTTTGAAAAAAAAATTTAAAGAGGTTAACGCTCTTACATTTTATACACAATATTTCAAGAGTTTGGATAACTACCCGGAATTAAAAAAGCATGCAGCACGCATTCTGTGCATGTTTGGTAGTACCTTTTTATGTGAGCAGATGTTTTCCGTCATGAAAATAAATAAGAACAAACATCGCACAATACTTACGAATGAACATCTCCAATCAATTCTTAAAATAATTACAACGAATACGAAACCTGACATCAATGAGCTTGTCAAAAACAAGAGAAGTCAGGTATCTGGATCCTCGAGCTCAAAATAATTACCCTATTTTATAACTTTGATATGATTTTTAACAACCCTATATTATATATATACGATGTGGGCATTAATTTTTTCGGATTTTCTAAGAGATGGCGTTACTACTATTGAACCGCATCAGGCTATACTTTAACACGGTGGTCCCAAACCCTGTGCCCGCAGGCGCCATGGCCCGCCGATCATTTTCCGTGCGCCCGCCGACCATTTTCCTGTCCGACCACAATAAAAAATTATTTAAGAAAAAAATAATTTTTTTTTTTACTAATTAAAATGAGAAATGTAAACGAAAATAAGTTAATCGATATAATTTTCAAAATAATAATTCTTTCCAGAAAATCATAAAAAAGTCTTTTGAAATAGTATCTTATGGTGGCTGATCCCTTTGATGGATCAATTTTTGAGTTTTTTGACAATTTTTTGCGAAAAATTTACTGCATCAATAGAAAAAAAAATTATGTTAAAAGTTAGATGCGTTCTTTTTTCTAAAGACGTGATTTTTTATCTCTTGCATATTTACTTTTAATATGATTAATATGTATTTTCCAGATTAAAGTTTAGGAATTGGGAGATTATTATAACCGATGGATCTAGAATCCTCAGCATTTAAGTGTCTTTTTTTAAATTGGAAATAAAAGATTACCAATAAATCTATTGTAAAAGATTAGCTAAAAAATTATAACAATTTTTTTTAACAAAGTTTGGCTTTGAAAAGTTGTAATTTTATCTAATTTTTCAACATTTTTAAGAATTTATTTTACCTTAAAAAAGATCGGTAATTTAATAATAAAAAATATATAAACATAATTGAAAGCTTTTTTAATATTCTAAACCAACTTTCAACAAAGAAAAATTAATCGATAGTTAAAAAAATATGATGACACGTTTCGCAAAAAAGTGACAAAAGCTTTCAGGGAAAGAAAATACACCCATTTCAGCCCCAGTCAGTACGGATCTCACTCGGAAATCGAAATCGTTTCATTATTTCATTTATTTAATTATCACTCTACTGGGCGGAAAGCTGGTTGATTTACAGAATATTATAAAAATTAAAATTTATATTTACCTATTTGTTTATTATTTAATTTCCGTCCTTTTACAAGGTCAAATAAAGTCTTGAAGATGATTTAATAAAATTATGATTTTTCAAAACAAAAGTTTGTTTGCCCCAATTCGACCCAATTACCAGAATTTTCATACTATTATTTACTACTACTTATTATTTATTTAACATAAAAATATAAACAATAATTTTATAATTATATTTTTGGAATTGAGTATTTTTTCCATTTCCATTTAGTCCAACTAGGCGTGCCACTAGGTTTCCGGCTTTTTTTTATCAATGAAAAGTGTATAATTTAAAAAAAAAAAGTTTATTCAGAGTATCATCACATTTTGGCTATCTCTCTGGCAGTACACGAATACCGTGACGATAAAACGACGCGTTGGACCGAAACCGTTCAAGCATCCAATTTTCCACTTTTTCAAAATTGGCCAAGTGTAGCCCAGCCAATCCATGCGCCGTCGACCGGAACAAATAAAAATCGGAAGGGGCCAGGTCTGGTAAATAAGGCGGGTGCGGTAGCAGATCCCATTTCAGCGTTTTGATGGTGTCCTGGACGATGGCACGAACCTTTGTCGTGCTTCAATATCATTCGTTCGTGTCTCGTGTCCCATTCCGGCGGTTTTTCGAGCACTGCAAGGGTCAAATTGATCAGTTGTTGTCGGTAGCGCTGCCCATTGACAGTTTCGCTTGGTTTCAGAAGCTCCTAGTACACGATTTCTTTCTGATCTCACCAACTACACAGCATTACATTGGCGCCATTAATATTTGGCCTGGTCGTCGATGTTGTTGCATGTCCGGGCTTACCCCATGATTTTTTACGCTTCAGCTTATCGTAGCGAATCCATTTTTCATCACCAGAATTGATTTCATCACCCCATGATTTCTTTTTGTGGCATTCAAGCAGCATTTCCGAAATGCAAAATCGCCTTTCGACGTCTCTCAGCTTCAATTCATGTGGCACCCAATTTCCTTGCTTTTGAATCTTCCACTATGATCTGCTAAAATCAGGCCAAACTATCACGGGCGAGTTCTACAGACACAATTGATGCGTTTGAAGCGAGCATTGGCAGAAAAACGGCCAGAATATGCGACTAGGCACGAGTCTGTAATTTTCCATCATGACAATGCTCGGCCACATGTTGATCGGTTAAAACCTATTTGGAAAACAGTGAATGGGAAGTTCTGCTTCACCCGCCTTATAGCCCAGACCTTGCCCTTTCCGACTACCACTTGTTTCAATCGATGCAGAATGCCCTTTCTGGAATACGCTTGGAATACGATGGACAGTACCCTGAATAGAATATATTGTACCAATTTTTTATAATAAAGCTCCAATTTCACGAAAAAATCCGAAAATTTTATGCACACGCCGTATATTATATAATTAAATAAATAAAATGTTATAATAATTCAGTACATTTTTTTTATTTGAATCCGGCCCGCCAACACATTCTAAATTTCATATATGGCCCTCTGCAAAATTGAGTTTGACACCCCTGATCTAGAAGCTTCTATCTCTGGTACGAATTAGCAGTCTTGTCCGCCTAGAGACGGAGCTAAGTCAATTAGACGAGGACTTAAAAGGATCGGCAGCGAAATAAGTATAAAAGATACCGCCATGTTTTATTCTAAAATACAATTTATTGAATAAAAATTATTATTTGCTGTTTAAGTGGACGCCTGACTGATTTCAATTCAATTCAAAAATACATTTTTTTAATCGTTATATTGTGTGATTCAGGACGTTTATTTTCGACGAAAGCTTCTTGAATTTCTCTGTTTAGAATACGAAAGCCGTTTCCTCTTTGTAAATTAAGCCTTTCATTTTACTTCTGGCAACATCAAGCCATAAAAACAATTTTCAGAAAGAAATTGGACTTGAATTCAAAGTATCCACTTTATTATTTATTAAATGTAAAATAAGCATCAAGCCAAATAAATAACTCTTGCTGAAACGCTACATAAAATTACTGTGCAATGTTCAAAATTTATTAACTTTTCAATGAGGCTTCAAAAAATCCATTAACGTGATGGTGGTAATCCTTTTCAATGCATATTTCATTCTCAATTACAACTTTACAAAAACTTCTGTCTCTAAAAAAAAAACATCCCTAAACGACGAGTACAATGACCCCAGATGGAGATGCGACCCTCCCCGGGTCGGCACAAACCTCCCCGTCCGGCGGTCGGGCCGCGAGTGGTATTTCTCCGCCACTCTTTATAAGGATAAGGGTGCCTCGGAAGCCCAGCCACGCCCAGCTGCCCGGGATTTTCATCCCCAGGGCTGCGCACGCCGAAGCCTCCCATGTATTCGTAAACATGCCTGAAAAGCGTACACCAATACTACCGCCACTTGTGGAGCGTCCGTGTAGGCGCAACTGAGCTTCAAAACTAGCCACAAACATATTTTTAATTATAAAAAATGCTTTTGGTTGTTAAAACAATTTATCAATATATACATATATTTTTTAAATAAATTATATTTATTTTCTTGTTTTGAAATTTATTATCTCGAAAAGGCAGGTTTTGAATCTTGGCGATTACGCTCGTGTAGTGGTGTTGGAAAAGAATCACGTAGAAATGAAATATTAATTAGAGATCATTAGACCGGCCTTTGTTTTTAATGAATTCTATAGAATTTTATTTTCGTATTAATTTTATTTTATATCCTACAGATAAAATATAATTTGGAGTTTTTGAAGCTTTCGGTGTGGCTGTGGGATTAGTATAAGCAAGCACAATCGTTGTAAAACTATTTGAGAGCTTTCGCAGTAGAAGTAGAAAAATAAGGCTGTGTATGTATGAATAAGACAGTGCTGTGAAGTTGTATGAGTAAATGCGATGTTTTCGTCTTTTTTCGTCATTGTTATCAAGCGTCGGTCGGAGACACGGCTCGGTGAACAGAATCGCAGTAGAACAGGGCTGGCAGAGTAAAAAATACAGTTTATTTTGTCAATTGCTGTTTATTTAATGAGCTACACCCGAGCAGATCGATCGAGTTGGAATACCATTAACATACGACAAGGCGTCGAGAAGTTGATTTTCTTTATTTATATGAATATATAAATCTTCATACGTGGCGATTTCGACAGATTCACTTGATATATTTATCTAGAAATTAATATGAATTTCGTACAGCTAGCGGCTTTCTTTTTTATTCCTCAAATTGGCTGATAAACACAAAAAATACATTTTCGTTTATAATATCTACATGCACCTATAATTTATAAATATTAAAAGATATGTGTATCAGGTTTTCTTACAGTGATTATGTAAAACCAGCCATAAACATAAATTATTTATAGTGATTTATTAATTTTAATACTGCTTTTAAATCCAATAACAACTGCAACCCATTTTTCCAGAAACACTTATTGAAACCGTAATTTTTAAATTTATCTATGTTTAAATATTTTAATATATTTAAGTGTATTTATGTTTACTTATCCCGGAATTATTTAAGTGTTAAATCGCATGGCACATAGTCCCTGCTAAGAGGAAGTTATTATTTAGATATATGTTCGTATGAGGATGGATTGGCAGAGACAACGAGTGACGGACGAGGGGAGAGTCCATTAAATATTTAGATGGGTGTGATAATAATCTGGCAATAACCAGATCCATGAGACCAGCCCGCATTTATGTAACTATAAAAATAACCTAAAAATGCTTGAAAAGTCACTTCACGCGTAAAATATTATTAATTTTTGGACTACAATTACCCATAATTATTTTCAATGGCCCTAGTGACTTAAAACATTTCTGAATATATTTAATCAAAGGATTTTTCAAATCGCTTTGCTAGTGACATCTATTGAAAAATTATTCAAACAAGCTTTGAATTTATTAAAAGATTAATTTCAATCAAATTGGAAACGCAATGAATAAAAATAGGGTGTATGTAATTGTCTTCGAAAATTTTATGTAAATGAACTACCACTCATATAAAAATAATACTACTTAAAAAATCTGAATAGTTGTACACTAATTAAAACATCATTGATTTAGTTTAATAAATATTGAAATGACAAAATCTCTTAAAAAAATACTTATGAATAACTTTTAAAGTAGTTCTTTCATTTATTTTGTTGCCTTTCTAATTATTGAGCAATAATAAAAATAAATTTGGCTTTATACCATGAGTTGACCGCGTCACAAATAAGTGGTATAAAGCGAGAGGCTTCCTATTTTGGCCATATTTTTCAAAAGAATAAATATAGCCTGGTACTTCTGATAGTCCAAGGAGAAATCGAAGGAAAAAGGAAACTAGGGTGGAAGCGGGATTTACGCCAGTGTCAGGAGTAACGATGAATTAGTATGACTGGCACCATGATAAATATATGTTCAGTGAGATGGTCACCAACCTACTCTGAGGAGAGGCACTCAAAGAATTAAAATCATACAAACATACATCATACGAAGTACCGAAAGCCGTTAAGAAATATCAGATATTTTAGCTTTTGCCGGACTAAAGAGATAGCATGTCACAAACTATTTGACATATTGTATTCGAGATTAAAATGAACAATAAAACAATATAATATAATAGAGCATGCATTGCTTTGTTTCATGCATGAAATAAACCAGGGCGGTTCAAATAGCAAAACAGTTTTCCATCTAGGGCATAAAATGTCAAATATAAATATATATTACCTGTTACCCAGTTGCAATGAGTTGTGTGTAAAATCGTGTGTAATGTGTGTGAGTATATTGAATTGAACTCCAACGCTTGCGATGTTAGCAGTGTGACAAGTGTATTAGTTAACAGTAGATATTATTAATCAACACCTGGAAATAAAAGAAGTTTTACTCAAAAAAATATTATATTTAATTATATAATGATAAAATTACTTTTAACATTTTTTCCATACATATATGTCTTACATAAACATAATAACGTTAACCATTGGTAATGTTATGAATAATTACCATTATTCACTTCGAGTGTTAAAAGCAAATGCAAGATCAGATTGCAAAGCAGATGGCAAAAATAATAAAACTACTCTTATAGTTGTAAAATAAACACTGAAGTTTTGTGAAAATACTATCAGAATTATTCAAATTCTTTGTACTGTGTATTTACATTTTGTGTTCAAAATAATTGTGATTATAGAAATGTTTAGAAATTGAAAGAAAAAAGTTTTAGGGCGGTACCATGACTTTAGACACCATTTATATCACTTATGTTACATAAAACATGTAGCATGAAATAAGCGTGAAGCTTATTTTCTTGAGAATTTATTAGGAGGCTTATCGACTAATACTTGATTCCTACTTTGCTTTGCCTTTGCCATGTTTTTTCTTTGACTTCTTCCCTTTTTTTTTATTGTTAGTATTTCTGAAGAATTTGTCTCTCTTTTCTCTTGTTTTAAGGCTGATGTTATGCTTTGCCTCAATTGCTTTAGACTTGGTTGATTTTGTCTCACTGCTACGTCGCTCCAGTTTCTTTTTGCTATTTTTTGATAATTTATTTTCAGTATTTACATCTGCACTGGCAACGCTATCATCGTTTTCTGCAGAAGATTTCTTATTCTATAAAGGAAAAAATAAACAATCAGGATACATATAAAAATTTAAATCTTTGATTTGAATATAAATATATTTGCGGTAATAAAAAAAATAATACCTTTTTGATTTCAGCTTTCTCGTTTTTAGATTTCTTATTCTTTTTATCTGAGTCTTCATCAGTTGCCGGGCGCTTCCGAGATTTTTTAGGTTCTTCTTTCGATTCTTCTTCTTCGTTTTCATCTACTAATTCTTCATTTTCATCGATCTTTACATCTTCTGGCTAAAAATAATCAAATTTAATAAATATTTTGCACTATTTTACAAGCAACATGGTAAATTGAGTAAGCAGTTTTCATATTTTTTATGAAAATTCCACCTCTATCTTCATCAAATTACAAATCTATGGCATCAGTTAATTTTATTGAGTTTTAAAATTACCACGGATGGAAAATCTTTAATATTTCACAAAAAGAAATACAGAAAAAGAAAGGGTAAGTGCTGATTTTAAGCTTAAATCCAAGGAATACTTACTATTACGTCTGAAAACTTCTTTAGTTTGGCAACGAAAAATCCATCCATATTGTGTGTGTGAGGATAAAACCTTCTCGCTAGATTTAGTGATGGGTGGAATCGTAGATTCTTAAATTTAGTAAATCCTTCCGTTCCAAAATCTAAGCCGGTGGAAACCAATTTAACGTTTCGTTTCTTTAAAGCAAAATCAACAACCCATTCATTCTCTTCGGGTAATATTGAACATGTAGAATAGACAATGTAGCCTCCGGTAGTTGATCTCGCTGTGACACAATCGATAGCAGCCAAAAGTAGCTGCCTCTGGAGATTGTAGCACCTCTGAAGATCAGTCTGGTCCTTATTTGTTTTAACACTGGCATCTTTAGCTGCAACACCTGTTCCAGTACAAGGTGCATCAAGAAGAACTCTATCAAATCCTTTCATCACTGTTGGGAATGTTCGGCCATCATATGAGACAACAATTGAATTGACAACTCCTAATCTGTGGAAGTTTCCAACAACTGCTTTGAGCCTATCTTTGTTGACATCATTTGCAAAGAGAACACCCGTATTCTTCATGATAGCAGCAATGTGAGAAGCTTTTCCACCGGGAGCCGAACACATGTCTAATATTCTTTCATTTTCTTGAGGAGCCAACGCCATCACAGGGAGAAAACTAGAAGCTCCCTGAATCATATAGTGTCCTGCAAGATATTCTGGAGTAGCTCCAACTGGAACTGTAGAACTATAAACCACCAAACCAACCTTGCTCCACTTTCCGACGGGATCCAAATTAACACCTCGGTTGATAAGTGCTTGAGCGAGTTCTCGTCTGCGTGATTTTAAGCTGTTTGTTCTAATCGTTAGAGGTCGCTGGACTTCACTAGCCTCCAAAAACTCCATGAGCTCATTCAGAGGAAACAGTTGCATGAGCCGTTCCATTAGAAAATCATTGTAACTGTAATATGTGCAAAGATCTTTACGAATCAAATCAATATATTCAGGTCTGCTTACTCCTTCTGCTCTAAATTTGTTAAAATCAGATAGAACAGCAGCAACGTCTTTAATTCTCTGCTGAACTTCTTGTAAGCCGATTGGCTGCTCTCGTTCCTCTTCAGTGGGAAAAGCAAACACATCATGGCTGGCAATATTCAGTTGCATTTCGTCATCAGCCAGTTGTTGTTCCTGCTTCTGTTTCTTTTTAAGTTTTTTGTTTGCTTTTTCTATGGGTAACAAATCATCATCTGCATCACTATCTTCTTCCATTGATTTCTCAGAATCATCATCAGAATTTGAAGCAATGTCATCTTCCTCTGCTTCAGAATCATCTTCATCCGCGTCATTGAGAGTTCCAATCTTTAAAGAAAGAGTAAGTTGACTTAAATTCGCTATTAATACTTAATATTAAACAAATCCTACTTTTATCCATAAATAAAATGTACATATGTAAAATATTTGTGATTAATCATTTCCACTAACCGTGCAATCACCATTTTCATCTGCTTCTTCCTCTGTTTGTTCTTCCTCTCCACTTTCATCAGCTGATTCTTCCTCAGCACCAGAAAGCTCTTCACTGTCTTCATCGGATTCTTCTTTAGAAAGAAAGTCATCACCAGGCAAATCACTATCATCGTCTTCTTCAGACTCTTCTTTCTTTTTCTCTTTCTGCTTTTTTGGCTTTAGCCATGATTTGTTCTCATCCGTGAACCCTTTAATATAAAACATTTCACTTCATTCAAATACTTTTCTTAGAAATTATCATATTTGGTCAAAATGTTAAGATTGGTATGAAAACAATGTTCAACTTTTGAGTAAAAAAATAACAAGTCACCCACTTTACAGAAAATCGGGACTAATGTAAACCAAACTAATGTAACAATAAATTACTAAAACAATAATAAAGTACAATTTATATGGAACACACTGAAAAAATAATACCTTTGGAAGGAGGTTTTCCTGATTTTCCGTTGATTCCGTTAACTTTGGTTAATTTTGCTGGTGTTGACACTTTTTCAACTTTCTTTTCTTTTAACTCTTTAATCTTCTCAAGCTTTTCGTTTCTCTTAGCCTTTAATTCTTTGACTTTTACAATTTTATCCGCTCGTTTTTTTGTCCTTTTGACGACTCTTTGTTTTTGCCTATGACTTAGAGTTCTGGGGGCATCATCCGAAGCTGTAATTTAAAAATAATAAATATACTTGACGTATAAAACACAATATTACGGCAATACTGCAGTACAGTTTGTTGCTACTAACCTACAAGGCTTTTGTCAAAGCTAGGGTCTTTTTGTTTCTTGGTTTTTCTGCCTGGACCTTTCTTATCTTTCTCCCCTTCATCAAACTTTGCTTTACGTCCCATTTTTATATAAAATAACTCGCACTTTCTTGTAGTGCGATTGTCAACTGGTTACCAAATTCCCACGTTGTGATAATAGACAATTTCAACAAACTTCAAAACCGCATGGAGAAATTAAATGTTGACATTATATAGACAAAATAATTTAAATTAAATAAGTATTACAAAAAGTATAAAATTTTATATTTATTGATCAGTGCGTTATCAATATCAATTGTATCTCTTTTGCTTTAATTTAATTTTAATTATTAAGTCGGCTTTTTAGTTTTTTAATGGTAACCAAAAAAAATTAAAAACGTTGCAAATATTGTATAAAAAATTGCTTTATTAAGGATTATCTTTTTTTTAAACTTTTTGCTAGACATAATTTTGCTACACAAAAAATTTGACTCATGAGATTGACGGAAATCGAAATTTTTTTAAACACTAATTTGATGAAGAAAATAATTTTTCGATCCAAAAATATCGAAAATCAATTCAATAAGGCTGTCATTAATATTAAGTCAGTGAATGGTTTTTTTAAATTATTATTACATTTGAATGTAAAAATCACGATTATTTAATAGACTCATACCTGCCTATTGGTATTTTGTCATATCGCTGGACTCTCTGAATACCATAGAGAAGCGGCAAACAAAGTTGACATTTAAAAGTTAACCTCTAATGTGTCGTTTCGACACGTTCAAAACAAACCAAAATATTTCAATAACTTAAGCAAAATGCCAACTTGGAATCAAATTCAAACGCAGCTCCGAAACCCTAATAATCCAGTAGTATTTTTTGATATAACTGTCGGGACAACTGTAAGTAAAATCTTAATGATAGATATTCTAAATTTTGGTATTCAAATGAATATTTGCACTATAAAGATTTTTTTTCTCTTTTAGGAAATCGGGCGGATGATATTTGAGTTATTTGCAGATGTTGTTCCTAAAACGAGTGAAAATTTTCGTGAATTCTGCACTGGAGAATACAGAAGAGATGGAGTGCCACTCGGTTTTAAAGGAGCAATATTTCACAGAGTTATAAAAGATTTTATGATACAGGGAGGTGACTTTGTGAATGTAAGCATTAATTTACTACTTTCTTGTGTTTTTACGTAAAGTATAATTAACTTAACAACTCTGAAATTCATACATTGATAAATGAAGTAATTAGTCAATACGGCGTATCACCCAAGAATCGATATTTATAGATTTTACGTCAAAATACAATATTAAGAATTCACGGTGTAATATAAATGAAAATTTAAAAACATGTCATGTTGCTGCTGGTGGGACAGTCACCATTTAATGGATTAAAATATATCTGAATTATCTTTAACACGTTGACCGCCGTGTCAGCCACCGGTGGCCGACATGGAGGTATTCCAATTGGGCCGCGTCGGCCACCGGTGGCCGACATGACATACCTGACTAGCTTGTCATTGCCTTGCACCCTGTATTCAACTACTATTGAACATGGCCGGCACGGCCCTCTTCTATCTTCCTTCGATATGGCCTGAGGACATCTTCATAGTTCTCAAAGATATGCTCATGAATGTGATAGGTATTTTGGTTGACATAAAACACATGCATGATGTTTATATAAAAGTGATTTTATTGACTTAAAAGTTAACACTATTAGTATCAGTGCTTCTCAAAGTGGTCCCTACGGACCCCATGGGGACCCGGGATCATTCAGGGGGTCCTTGGAAAATTAAAATCGATTTGGGGGTCCCTGAACAACGTCAGGGGGTCCTCGCAAAGTTTAATATAAAATAAAAAAATTGTGACACATTTTTATTAATATGGAAGTCAAAATAAATAACAATGAATACATTATTAGCGATTTTTACGTCCTATGTAAAACATAAATATAGACAGGTGCATAAAATACAAGTAATAACAGGCATCGCGGTGAGTCAGGAACGCAATAGAGTCGATACTTGCACCAACTAGTCTATAATATGAATTTATGTAGTTTTTCACCCAGGGTCCGTAGGCAAGTTTTGACAATGAAAGGGGGTCCGTAGGCAAGTTTTGACTATGAAAGGGGGTCCGTATGCAAGTTTTGACTATGAAAGGGGGTCCGTAGGCAAGTTTTGACTATGAAAGGGGGTCCGTAGGCAAGTTTTGACTATGAAAGGGGGTCCGTGGGCCAAAAGAGTTTGAGAGCTACTGATTAAAAACAAACATAAAACAAATCTAAAAAAAGTTAAAGGTAGAAAATAAACTTAGCCAAAAATTTAAATTTACGTATTTTATTGAAACATCTTATACAATAATGTGGTTGAGTTGGACAATATGTTTGCAGTGCATAATTTGAACAGTTTTATACCATATTTATATCTTTTTTGCTTATTATATTGCCGGAAACTAATTCGCCCACGAAATGGAACTATGCTCTCGTCAATGCATATAAACTCATCAGGGGTGTAATATTGTGAAAAATTTGAATTGAGAGTGTCCAGCAATCCTCTAATCTTGTTAAGACAATCATTTTTATTAGCTTCTTCATTGTTCACAAAGTGAAGCATGCGCAGCAATATTTCAACACATCAACTTTTTGACAAAGGGTTGACTAAGCATCTCGTCTTTTGACAAGTAGTCAGTAAGTTTTGGTAATTTAACTATACCCATGTATAAAATAATACCAAAAACAGAACGCATTTCTATTTTATTTGTTCGTTTCCATCCACGTAAACGAGAACGAATTTGCAGGATATTACTTCTAAGTAATTCCTCAGCACGTAAATTTGGAAAATATACAATACGCTCAAAGAGTTGGTCAGTAATAAATAAGTTATAAAATTCTTCGGGATTTGATTTTTGCATAGATGTTCTCAAGTTAAGGTTTAAAACCTGGAATTTCCTTATATGGTAGTACACTTGGCTGATTCCCTTTCGCTTCTATTCATTTCTATGGGGTATGGATATTACTTGATGTGCTGGGCATAATCCCATCTTTACTTTCAGTATCAGATACAATAACACGATGTTTTTTGGATCTTATTGGATGTTGAATATATGAATCGTTGCTTTTGATTGATGTCCTCCGATTTCTACTGTGCTGTGCTTCAATGACTTCCATTTGCAAATGATAGTACACCTATATCTCCGTTAACGGCCTAGATACGTTCCACGAAACTTGGCCGCTAACCGAAAAGCCGTATAATGAATCAATTATTCTAATACAAATTCAATGGGATCGGTTCCAAATTTGTTAAATATGTCACACTTTTTATACATTCTGGCCATATTTTTTTCCAAACATGGTTCATTGTTGTTAATTTTAATTCCTTCCATGATTCACTGATGCTGTCAATAGCATCCTTGATGTTATAGTTTTTCCAAAATGTTTTAATTGAAGCTTTATCATCGGTTTCCCTTATAAGTTGTCTGAAATTTCGGCGTAGGTAATATGCCTTAAAAGTGGCTATTGCACCCTGATCCATTGGTTGGATCAGAGCTGTTGTATTTTTCGGAAGGTACTCAATCATGACATCTTCAGATAACTCGGATAAATTAGTAGGATGCCCTGGTGCATTATCCAAAATTAGCAAAGCCTTGTTGGTTAAGTTATTGTCTCGCAAATATTTTTTCACTTCTGTACAAAAATGATTTTTGAACCAATCCTCAAAAGTAGCTTTAGTCATTGATTTTTATTTAGTCCTTTAAGAGGCCTTGGATTTTCGGACAAATATATTAAAAGTGGTTTTAGCTTAAAATCACCCGCGACATTTGCACCAAGTAGCAAAGTTAATTGTTCTTTAGACACCTCATAACCAGGCGCAGATTTTTCGGTTTTTGAAATGTACGTGCGATTAGGCATTCGCTTCCAATAAAGCCCTGTTTCATCTACGTTAAACACTTGTGCAGGTTTATAACCACCTCTTTCAATAATTCCCTTTAAAATTTTGGGATATTCCTTAAATGCGGCCTCATCGTCGCTAGCTGCTTCACTTTTCATTTTCAAATTATGCAAATTAAATCTATTTTTAAATTTTTCAAATCACCATCGGCTTGCTTGGAATGTGACATCTTCGGAGATTCATTAGTATCTCCATTCTTCAAATTTTCTAAAATACTTAAAGCTTTTTCCTGGATAATCATTTGACTTATTGGCATTCGCCGTTTGTTATTGTCCTCAATCCATATAATCAAAAGTTAAAATAAGTTAAATAAAAAATACACATTTTTTAATTTGTACATACATACATATGTACTTACATACCAAAAATGTCCCTAATTTTTTCCAATTTTTCCAGTTAATGAGTAATAAATATGTACACAAAACACTCACAGATAAGTCTAAACTGGCTGCTCTATGAGCACACACTAAATAACGCTCATAAACAAAATAACATCGAAAAAAAGTTTTTTTGGCCGTTATAGCAAAACATTTTAGGCCGTATATCGAAAATGTGCCATAATTGAAAAGGGCCGTTATAGCGAAAGGCCGTATAACGAGCGGCCGTATAGCGAGGTATGGGTGTACTAAATATATACACATTGTGCACTGCACTGCAAGTTGCAACATGACCAACAATGTGGCCGATGCGGCGCAATCTATAATATTTTACCATTGGCACCGTGTCAGCCACCGGTGGCTGACACATCAAAAAACACAATAAATCACCTCAAAAATATCTCAAAACAAATGAAATAATTGTATTTCGACCCATTATATTAATATTTTTTAATGAAATACTTGGGTGATTTTCCACATTTTCGTTTTTATTACTCTTTTTGATAATGCTAACGTGCTCACTAATAAAAACGAAAATGTGGAAAATCACTCAAGTATTTTATTCAAAAATTCCACCAAGTACTCTCTGTCAAAAATATTGAATTTCCATTATATTAAATCAAACCTAAAAATGTGAAAACAATTTTCGGACATTTTACGAAAGTCCTATTGGCGGTCAACGTGTTCATTGCCGTCTTCCAAGATATGTAACTAATTTTACACTTTGTTTTAGGGGGACGGAACTGGGGTTATGAGCATATACGGAGGAAGCACATTTGCCGATGAAAACTTTTCATTGAAACATGATACCCCGGGCCTTTTGTCCATGGCCAACAGTGGCAAAGACACAAATGGCTGCCAGTTCTTCATTACCTGTGCCAAATGTAATTTTCTGGACAATAAACACGTAGTGTTTGGACGAGTGATCGACGGCCTTCTAGTGATGAGAAAAATAGAAAATGTTCCCACAGGACCCAACAATAAACCTAAAATTCCAGTGACAATATCACAGTGTGGACAGATGTAAACAGTGACATGTTTTAGATTTATTTATTTTTTTATAAAATCAACAATAAATCATCTTTTTTATCAAAATAATTATTTGGCTTACAAATAAATAACAATTTCACATTATATCAGAAGAATACAATTTTCCAACATAAAATGTATATATAATATGCAGTATTTGTTTATTTTTACATAGCACACACAGTTCAATGGTTCATAGTTCTACTGCATTAACTACTGAATTATTTTTTTTGTTATGAGTCATGATAAATTATATAAACCACTAAGTAAATATTACTTACAAATTATATTAGATAACTTTTTTTATAACAAGTGTAAACAGTATTTAAAATCAATTATTTGTAATGAGACTACAATTCATCATGGTAATAATTTGAAACCATATTATGGTTTAAAAAAAAATACACCAAATTACAAGTTAATAATGAACATAAATAATATCGAAACATTTTTTTTATAAAAAATATGTTTACTTAAGCGTAAGTAAGCACTTAATCACTAAATTGGCATCTATACTTAATGGCTTATCAAGTCCTTGCGTTGTTGACAGCAATAATTTGTGTTCGAATACTGGCTTTACCATATCGTTTTGTAACTTCTTTCAAGAAGGCTCCTTCCATTTGTAACACGACTTGGTCGAAGAATAAATTTGCCAATTGCGAATGGAACACAGACCGAAATGCAAAAGCCACTTGAAAGTCTATTACACACGATGAATCGTTTCCTCGCAGACCAGGGCTGAACTTCCACACAGTTAGAAGGTGGTCGAATAATCTTCCTTCGGTGCAAACAGCTTTTACAAGGTATGGTCTGACTAAAGTCACATTTGACGTATAACTTTCGTTTATGGGAGGGAAGCCTATCGCCAAGGCGGCTTTTAAATTATCAGTACTCTTATTTAAAATTATCGACTTATTACAAAAAGGAACGAATTTATTATAATTTCCTACATCTGATACTACACTAAAAAGCTGCTCCATGGAATATCTGAAAACAAAGGTAAATATACTGTATTGATTTATAAATTATGTATTGTTGAAAAAAATAAGTATGTGATAGTTTAGACATTAATTTTAAACAAAATTATGCATGAATTCGGTTTAATTTTTTGATTAACAATTAATTTAAACCTATCATAATTGCCTATGCATAATTTAATTATGAATTACTATTGTACATTTAGAAAATGGCAAAATTTTAAAAGCTTACCCAACTAACTTTCTTCCATTATAATATTTCTTTTTTGAGCTATTGTTTGCTATGTTAAAAAACGTCCTTCTTTGGCTAACTTGACAGCAACATGTCAAGGGATTTTGTCTGAAACAGCTATTTTTATATAAGGAAGCAACCTTGAAATGATTTCATGGTCTTCAATATTTAAGCATGAATAAAACACAGGTAAATTGTAAGAAATACTCACGCGACAAGTTCGGCGGTTCTCATTTTTGACGATACTGTTATTATGTGTCCTAGTTTAAAGTACAGATTTGAGTTTTTGTAAGACATTTTGAAAAGATAACTTCCCTCCCTGTCCTCTGACACAGCTGCGATTTGCCAATACCAATGTTCACTAATGCTCGACCTGTCAAAACCACAAGTCGCGAGATACAAAAGTGACCTGTTCACAATCGTGCACTTTAATATACCGAATATATATTTGACATTAAAAAAATATTAATTTTTATTTAATATAATAATACATTACTATTACATTAAATTTTAAATTTTAATCATCACTAGATAGAAATATTTAAAAAAAAAAGAAAGTATATTGCTTAAATGATCTTTCTTGTCTATGGTTACTCGTGATGGCTACACAAATTGACGTATTGTCAAAATCAAAATATTGCGTTCAATTTTAGGTTAAAGCAGTTCATAAAAGTTGCTTCCTACACTGTGAGATCTAATGAAAATGTAAATTAAAGAAAATTTGGGATTGTTAAGTAAGTCATATTATTAATCATTTCTGTAGAAACTATTCATATATTTAATAACTCGTATTATTACAGAGTAAACATGGAGACCTATTACTCAATATTAGGGTGCGAAGAAAGCACCTCATTTGAAGAGATAAAGAAGAAATACCAAGAGCTTGCACTGAAATACCACCCTGACAAAATGCTGATGAGCCATTCCACAGATACTCCTGATTTTCATAAAATCAACGAAGCTTGGAAAGTCTTAAGGGATCCAAAATTGAAAAAGAACTATGACAATGGATTGAAGCAGATGCAACTATCGGAGCAGCCGCCAATCTTTGCCACAATTAAATTAGATGACATGTCTATGGATGCTGAATCAGATACGTATGCATATCCTTGTCGATGTGGAGGAGAGTACAGCATACCTAAAGATGAACTTTTGTTCTCTGAATGTCTTGTGGGCTGTGATGAATGTTCTTTTAACATTTTAATTACGTTATAATAAGAAAAAGAGCATAATGTACTAACATTTTGCACATTAAGCTACCTACTAATAACCATGGCCATAATTTGCTTTTATATACTGTGCTGTCGATTTGTAAACAACTCCATTGATTTAATGTTGATTTTCTGCTATTTATATTTTTTTAATACATATTTCGTCTCTGTTATGCAAAAAGTCACCAAATCTATTTTAATTGATGTGCTCAAAATTATGACAAACACAAGAGTTGCACCTTTGTCCATTTGCAATATGTCAAAAGCGCCCAAAATATTGAGCTCCATGTATTACATAGCCAAGAATATAAAATCTCACAATATAAAGTATTATAATATCTGCTAATAATCTGCTGGCCTCATGTATAATTCAGTAGCATTTTAGTGGTGTGTTCTATAAGCATAGATTTGTGGTATCAATTTTTTTTCAGTTTATATATGCATAAGAATGCATTTCTTTTTCACAATTTCTAAATAATTTGTATTAAGAAATAATTTTGAGACTATAAACAAATATCTTTCCAATGGATTTTAAACGTACTTTGCTTTATTGAATTTTCATTTGTATTGGTGATTATTTGCATTTCATTACTGAAAACTGAATTACTCTAGTATTCTTTGAATGAAAATTTGACTTCAGAAATTTAAAAAGGTATATTTTAAACACAAAAAAAATGTATGTCTGAAAACAGACTGAATGGACAGTCTAAACGTTTATTTCTTGATAAAGTTATGTTTCATACAATATTTTTTCCGTATCCTTCAATGCCTATCTAAACAGTTATTTAGAAAGTTCATAGTAATTACCATCATTCTGATTTCTTAGCAAATCAATGTAAATCAATCATTACTGGGTGCAAGCTCTCCACTCGTACCCGGTGCTATCATCACTGAATCTCTCCATAAACTCCAATCGTGAGATATTGCCCAACGTTGGGATCATTCTTCCAAATTCGAAGTATTAAAATGTATGTTTACTATTATTATAAAACTCTCAATTAGTACATAAGCATATTTTACTTGTGCGGTGATTTTTTTCTGAACAGAGACGTTTATATTCTCAATTGTAAAATATTGTTTTTACATTATTTATTGTTGCATAAAATGCCATTATTATGTTGGTGAAAAGTTTAATAATGTATGATTTTTAATTTGTGTTTACATTGATTCCTAGTCATTTATTTTTTATTTATTTATAATATAATAACAGTGATTGTAATATACATGAATAACTATTGTATTTATTACATTGAATGAAATCATGTTTATATAACACCTGACCCTTGGCAGAATATAATTATTTCTATTACTGTCTAATAATCGTGTCCTCAAAAGTTCTGTCATTCAGATTTTGGCATTTTAATATTTTAACAATTAAACCCATGTTTCCTGAAAACGGCAGACTATATTTCATTATTTTCTTTATGACAAGAAAAAAAGAGTATTTTCAGTCAATCAAAAAGCAAATTTTATTTGATCATCCGAAGCTTCTTTTCTTAACTCGTGAGTTTTAAATCAATAGACTGACAAAACAGTCCAATTTTTACAAAACAATGGTGTTTGTTTTGTATACTTGTGTCAAATGTCTATTATTACTAATTATTTAATATACATAAATACTATTATTTTTGCAATGTTGAAAATTGATTTGTTTGTTTATTTTGTGGATAACAATAGTTTATATGCATGTGAGAAAACATATTGCCAAAAATGTCTTCCTTCCACTAATTTTTAATATTGACCAATGTGACTACTTTCTTTGAATTTAATTATTGTGACGAAGAATCATACAAAAAACCATTATAACTAGATTGCACAGCTAGTGTTAAAAATTGAAAAATCGTAACGTACAAACTACTGTTTTTAAAGTATATACAACTATTTAAATAACCTTGAGATCGCTGCTTATTTTATTTTTTTATTTATTTAATAGTTGCATACCACATTTATAAATTTTCTAAGATATTGTTTGAGAAGTTGATTCACAATGAATTATTCAACTATATCACACATATTTTATAAACATTGTCTCGTTAACTAACCATGTGTGATATGTTGTTTTATTTATATACTTACGTATTCTTTGGTTTCTATTAAATCGCAGGCCTCAATTCTTATGTCATATTTTATTGTTAGTCATTATTAATTTCTATCCGTCTTTCAGAATTCACCTTGTAAGATAAGATATTAAATAATCTCATCATAACTGAATAAATTATATTATATATGAAACACGTCAACCTTCTTCTTTTAACAGAATTTGGTTTTTGTTCGATTTTCATAAAGTCATCAGTCTTTAGTAGAGAAATGGAATGCTACGCAATGGTTGTGTACTCATATCCCATTTCTGACATGACTATCATTAATATTGTGGGTTTATTGTTATTATTTAATGCAAACAACCATGCATATTGGTTATAGCATAAGATAAATTTATTTCAGACTATTACTGTGCAAAAAATATTTTAAATGTTTAATACTAGTTTTATTAAATTCATATTGGAAATTTTAGAGAGTATTGTTACGATGTAGATTTATGTAAATTGTTACATATATACATTGATGTATTAAATCTTTCTAGTACATCAAGATGTATTTACTACTTACATGATTTCATTTATTAGGCTGTATTATTGTTACCTCGCTTGAAAATACTTACCAATTAGAGATGGCACCTATATTAGCTATATAGGATTTATTTTTTTCGATATTTTTATGATATTAGTAAGAGTAATAAAAGTTAAAACAATGTGTATTCGGTTTTATGTTTTATTTCACCATAATTTGATATGAAAATATTTATGCGGTTAAAGTTGTGTAAGAATATAATATATTATAGGTACTATAATTTACAAATAAAATAAATCCTAATCTACTCTACAACGATTACAAATAATTATGATGTAAATATTCTTATAAAAAAAGTTTTACAAAGAAGCTGCTGAGCCCTACGGCGAGTGCCTACAGATCTTATAGAGAGTTGCAAGAAGCTGCACTTGTCCAAGTTAGTATGTCATGTTTATCTTATGTTAAATTGACAGATCAAAGTCAAGTCATTTACATAGTTCATTAAGTATTTGGATGTCAACAATATCAAATATATAAATATGTGTTTCTCTAATGTGTTTCTAGGTCAGATAAAATGAAAGATTCTATCGGGTTCTTTTGGAATGGAAGGAATACGTTCCGACTGTCCCTCTTCACTGAATCACCAGGACCGACACTCGTGGTCCTCCAAACGAGCTGCTAATGAGTTATTCTAAAAATCTAATTATTTCTTCTCACAAAACTATATATAAATATTCGAAGAACATAATTTACATTAAATTTAATCACTAAACGTGGTAACCCGACACTGTCGCAGACAGAACAGCAAGTCAAACTCTTCTACGCATTGACAAAACAACATGGAGATTGTATTTATAAAATACTTTCAGCCACAAACAAATTTTCGAAAATGGGTTCTTAGTAGCCGACAGAATTTTCTTCGCATCGAAAAGGACAGTCATAAATAATTATCGACAAGGGGATATTTTGTCGACCGACTACCATACTAAAACGAATAGCAATCAGTGTTATGCAAGGAAGGAGCATCACTTCCTCAGCACGAGGGACCGAACTTTATTAACGCACCGATCCATGAAATTTTTCTTCCTCTTGGCTCCGCTGGGAGAGTCCAAAGGAAGAGGGAGAGAGAGCATGGACGCCTGGTGGGGTGGAGGGCCTTGTAGAAGGCCCTCGCAACTTTGGGCTCGTCGTGGCTTTTCTGGTTCTTCCGACGACTCCTCTTCTTCCAGGCGGTCCAGCTCATCCTCGCAGCTCCGGGCGAGGCGGGATGAATCCATTTTGAGATCTTCCCTTTCGGGGGAGCAGCTGCTTGAAGGCACAAGTTCATCACTGGACGAAGCGGATTTCTCCTCGCACTTGTCGAGGAGATCTTCGTAGCTGCGCGATTTGGGCTGACTGGGGGATAAGCGAGGTGTTCCAGGCGCTCCGGAGGCTCCGGAAGGCGTAGGGGGAGGAGGGGGAGTGAGTTCCGAGGCTCGGCTAGGCAGGAGGCGTGGTCGGTCGAGTGAGCGTGCGCGTGGACTGGGACGCGGCACTCGTGGCAAGCGGGGTGGGGGGGCTACCACCCCACTTCCTCTTGACCACCACTTAGATGGACTTGATGATTTACGCAACCTAAAAGATAAAACAAATTTTAAAAATGAACCATGGTATATTAAGGAATTTGAGAGCTTCCTACATAACAATGCCAGTAAAGAATCATTCGGTAATGTAATTATTATTTGTGATATATTCCTAATAGAGACACAAAATCAAATAGAAAAAATATATTGAATCAATTTATTATTTCAGCTTTGATATAATTATGAACCTTGCCAAAAAAATACTGTCACCTTGCCAATAACTGAATTAATATTAAAAATCCTAACCTTGGAAGAATAGCTGCCTGTGCCGGGGGGCCATCTAGTCAATCTCGCAGACCATTGGCCTGGTCCTTGTCACTGCCCTTGGAGCTGTCAGAGGAGTGCATGCGCTGGTAGGAGGGAGGGGCCCTCACTAGGGGGGCAGGAGTGGACGGTGGGTTGGTACCCTCTTTGCTCACGAGACCGCCTCCACGCCCAAGCATGGCTTCCTTCAACTCTCCTCGCATAAACCTGGAAGTAAATACAAATCAGTATATTAAATTGTAAAATGAAAATTAATTTCAAAGTTTTTTTCTTTAGTTTCATAATTTAAGATTTTTAAATTAGACTTTGGCTTTTTTAAAAAATATAACATTCAATCTTCCAAGTAGTTATACGAACTAAATATAAACTGATGTCAATGAATTTACAATTAGGTATAAAATTTACCTTTCTAATTTGTCTACGCAGGCATCCTGATAGTCATGGATCCATCTCACACCATTGAAGTGGCACACCTGCCTCATGTCTTCGGGTAAATCTTCAGGCTCAGGCCATGCAAAGTTGTCAATAATTGGAATAATGTTGCATTGTGATTGTAAAGCTGCCACAATTTCCTAAAAATAAAATGTAGCAATCCATTAGTAAAAATAAATAATATGCTTCAAAGCTTTTAGCGGTTGGCTAGTGAACATATCTAAATATCATATGTGTACAGGTTGTTTATTTGATTATTATAATAAAGTATATTTGCTTACTCTATGAACCCAGTCCTTGCATTCTCCGTCAGTTATGCACCGATCCAGGGCCTTGGGTGTCAGTACCAGCAGGAAATGTTTTGCTTGGCGGATGCTTTGTAAAAGATTGTTGTCAAACTTTCCAGCCTCCAGCCTTTCAACATCAATAAATACGGAGAAACCTCGTAGCTGCAGATGGACCTTCAACAAACTGGCCAATTGGGAACCATTTGAACGCCGATAGCTCACAAATACATCCAGGGATTTATCCAGATTCTCTTCGTTCAAATTTGAGAGGGTAATTTCACTTTCTGTAATAAGAAATAAAAAATGTACACATCAAATAATTAATTGTTGTACAATTTATCAAAAATATAATTTACGGAGTTTATTTAACACATATATTATATGGGATGTGTACCTCTTATGCAGTTCAATATCCTGAGCCTGTGAATACTGTTGATGATTCCACATTCATTCTCAAGTTGCTCATCATTGAGGCCTCGGATGGAATCCTTATCGACTCCAGCATTGAGCATGGAATAGGTATATATACTGTACTCTGGTCCGATGTTTTGCAGGAATGTATTAAGGTTAAAGGCATCTCTTGAGCTATAATCTGCCATCTTTTTTAGATTTTGCAGTTCTCTAGTAAACCTGCAGCAAAACAAAATTTTTGAATAAATAATAAATCATATCACCGGTGAAACTTGTGGACAACGTAACTCCGAAAAGAAATATCTAAAACATACTTGTCAGGAATAAAGGTTATTCTAATAAATTATAGTTTTTAAAGTTTAATCAGTACCAGGCTATATGTGTACCCTTTTTTATTTTTTTAAATATATGAGCATTACAAGAGACATAGTAATATAAAAATGCAATCCATAGCATTACACCTTCTAAATATTTTTGATTAAATTAAATAAATTTTTACTTATTTATATGAAATTTTTGAATTTTATAACCCTGGAAGAGAAAAAGTTGCTCATTTTTTGGAGAAAAAGTATAAAATAAATGTAATATAAGTGACTTCTACATAAGATTATAAAAGACTAAACATCGGAAATAATGGTGAAAGGAACTGTTTTAAAATATTTATTTAAAATGTATAAAATAACATAATATATATAAAAAATTATAAAATCTATACATGTGACTCTCTTCAGTCAAAAAACATATTTTAATGCTTTGTTTTAAATAATTTGGATATTGCATACCTGATGCAAATCCCTACAAACGTGAAGGGTAAAAATATTGTTTTAATAAATCTCTTACCGTCTTCTTCTGATTCCATTAACTAAGCCAATGTCTTCCTTCAAGTTGGTTTCGGTTAACTGAAGTAACAGATCTCCATCTACTCTACTCTCCAAAAAGTTATTAGCACATTCACTAAAGCCAATCTGCCTCACCCACTCCTTGACATCCTCAGTAGACCACAGAGGAACTTGCTGAGACAGCTTGTGGGGCAGTTCCTCTCCAATAAGCCTCAGAGCTTGGGCGGCATATTTAGAAGCTACAGCATTAGGGCAACTGGCTACTTTTTTCAGAGGCTCAATAGCTCCGATTTGTCGGAATATTTCTGTATTTCCTTGTTGCTTCTTTATTCCAGCTTCCATGCAAAAGTGGAATGCAGCCAAATTACGAGCCTCCTCTCTTTTTGAGCTTAATACTGGAACTAACCTTTGCAGCCAGTTTTTACTTTGGCCATGGGCATGAGCAAGATTGGATCTCGCAAACTCTGATGGATTGTGTGATGTGACAAAAGGTTCTACTAAATCCAATGTTCCAGATTTCAGCACGGCAGCTTCTATCTCAGTATTAGCTACCAAAACAGCAATGGCTAAGCATGCATAATATTTTATGTTGTCATCATTGTGGAAGGCCAGTGGGAATAACCACATGGGCACTTTTCTTTTGATCATGGCTTCCTGGTTTTCTGCTCCACCATATAAAGATAAATTAGCGAGGGCACCTGCACAATGCCTCAAAGTTTCAATATCGTTCTTTCGGCACTCGAACAGAACCGCATCGAGGCCCCCCAATCTTATTACATCACTGCATGTGCCTTCACTGTGCTTGAACAAATGTTCCAGTATGCCTGTTCCGACACGGGAGTGATCTGATGAGTTGGCGTTCTTAGTGCATACACATGCTACATTTACGACTTTCTCCAAACCGTTTTCGACGACGTGTGCTCTGTTTTCAGTTGTGAGACATTGCTCAAGAAGCTGAGCAGAAGAATACTGTAAGTCTCCGTTTCCTTCAACACAATTCATCATTAGTAGATCCAATCCACCACAATTCCTCAAAGCGTTGCAGAGCGAGTATCCCAGCTCGTGACCGTGTGTCGGTACTGCCCAAGCTCGGCGGATAATCTCATTTATTTTATTAAGATCGTCAGATGCCTTCTTCATATCTCCACCCTGAGACTTCTTCAAACCCTTTACAAAGGCATCCAGACGAGATGAATATTTGACAATAGCTTTTTCAACATCCTTGGCGCTGGACTCCGCGCAAAGCCTATCGAGATCGTCAAAGCTTAGATTTAATAAATCTTCCTCATTGGATTTCTGAGTTCCGTTCATTAGACTCATCTGAAACACATTAATTTTTTACTATTGCAAATTATATTGTGGAAAAATATGTGATATTTCCTACAATCAAGATTTTCAAACTGTCTAATAAACCTCATGCCCTCTCTATTTGTAGTTCAGTTTAAAATAAAACAAGGTCTGATAATGTACATTTCAAGAGAAGCAAACAGTTTCTAAGTTCTCAACTATAATATACCTGTGCTGCTGAGATGACACTCGACTTGGTGCTACTGGACATGGACATGGAGATGTTGGACTGCGCCACGTGCTTCTCCTGGCTGAAGACTCCGCTGCTGGTGACGGTCTGGCGAGCCTGCTGCTGCGCCACGGCCTCCTGCTTGCTGCTGTACGAGTCTGTCTGCACCTTCATGCTGGAAGCGGCCATGTTGCTCGCTTCTTGCTGTGTCAGCTCGCCGCTCTTCAGCGTGCGCTGCTCCTGAAGATTGAAATGCATCGCTTTACATATGCAAAACATTCTCATAAAATGATTTTTAAGATTTGTAAATATTGACACAAGAATTTCCCAATGAGTCATGCTCTCCCTCGCGATGGCGAGTGGGTCGGTTATATTATCTAACTATTGCGCGCGCTCGCTGCGAACTGTTCGCGCTCAATACCGGTGCAATGTCGCAGCGAATCTTCAGTTCGGGGTGGACTTTTCGTTTGCATGCCATTTTTCTAAAGAAAACGGAGGATCCTACTGGACGCGGCCGGAGGAGGACGCCGCCGCGGAAGTTCCAAATAGAACACTGTTGACATTAAGCAGCGTCCGGCCGGGCGGGACACTCGCGAGTTGGGCGCTCGCCAGGGCCCGCGACCCGCGGAGTGCCGGCTCGGCCGAATTATCGGAATAACGCTAAACGCCCGCGATGCCATCTTTGACCGAAATAACAGCCGCAGTATTCTCGCCGCGGCGGTGTCGCACGGCGCGGAGGGATTATATTATACATTCGTTCCTTTCCCGAATGCGTGAGTCGTCGACTCGGCCGCGAGCCCGAAATAGGACCGCAACAAGGTCACTGTCGCGTGTCGGCCCGCTCGGCCGCCGGAACTCGAGCCAGTCCATCGCGGGAAAGCTCCACCGCGACGATTGGAATCGGCGAGACTTATCGATCGGAAGGTTCCAAAGCTGCAACTCGATTTCGGGCGCGAGCGGCAACCACCGAAGCTCACACTCACTCTCGATTCGCGATTCCGATTCGAGCACGTCATGTCTTCGGATAAGTACTGCACCGGAACGCAGTGCACCCGCGGGCTGGAGGAGACTTCCCCGCTGAGCACCCTGGGGCTGAAGGACACCTCCGTGGCCTGCACCCTCGGACTGAAAGCCATCTCGCCGTCCGAAGCTTGCGAGTTTTCCGAGGGTTGAAACTTCGGGCTGAAAGTCTCCCCTGCGGCGCGCGGGCTGAAGGGGGCCTCCACTATCTGAGGTCTCGGACTGAAGGGGGCGTCGACCCCGCGGGGGAGAGGGGTGCAGGGGACTTCCGTGAACTGCACGCGAGGGCTGAAGGGAGAGTCCTGGGGGCGGGGGCTCCGGCAGTCGCCGCCGGGGGTCTCGACGATGGGGGTGGGGCTGGCGGGGTCGCAGGCCAGCCGCAGGAGAGTGGCGGGCCGCAGCACGCCGCGCCTGATGGGCCACGGCGCGTTCCCTGACATAACACTCCCCGGACCTTCGCTTTCGCTCGAAGCTTAACGCGGGAAACTGCAGCTTTGGCACCCCGACACTAGTGGAACGCCTGATGCTTCCGGGCATCCGAAAGACCGTCAGGTCGGGAAGGGGGCGGGGATCCCGGAGCGCCCCACAGTAGCCCGCGGCCGGTGCGCGGGTCGGGCCGGGTGAGACTGGCGCGGCGGCGGCGGGGCCGGCAGCGCCAGGGGCCAACTTCTAGTGCGATATTCGAGTTTTTTGTATCGTTACGGAAATAGACATTAATTACGCTACCTCCACTCAAACATCGAGTCGCTCTTCGCATTATTTATTTACAACTTTAAAATACACCGTTACCGCCAATAATACACCCACCCCCCCGCAACTGTTACATTTCAATCATTTACATGTTTGCCCAAGTATGTAACAAAATACAAACCACGACGTCCTACTCCGATAACTGTAGCGGGTGTACTAACTAAATAAAAAATCTATACAAATATTTCCCGGTGTATTTTTTTTATATGCGGCTGCGCGTAAAGTTTCAGATCGTGTAATCGCGTGCTTAGAGAAATCAAGATTACCTGATTTTTGATATGTTAAAATAAGTAAATAATCTGGCATCGTTACGGTGTCGGTGCTGTCGACCCTGGCTCGTCCCATTGACCGGCGCGGGAGGCCTCGGTGGATGTTCCATTCTCGAGTCCACCGCCTCTAGCGTGTTTCTCTATTTCGGTAGACGCGCTGTTTACAATGAAAGCTATAATAATACGACCCATCGCTGTCCCGATCGAGAGAAGTCGGCGGAACAATCCGCGACTGTTTTGCACCGACAATCTGCGGCTGTTTTTCTATGTCTTTAGGCAAAATCCATTCACCCATGAAACAATGGGAAAAATCATCGAAATTATCGCGATAGCGGGCAGAATGGGCTCGATTCACAGTTGGGTCTCGTGAATCGATACACTGAATAAAATAATTATACCCTTTACCCTTTACAAATCAGCGCAGTTAGCGCTGAATGCAAAATATACACAAAACACGCCAAAGTTATCAGTACGCTTTAAAGTAGCACTGTGATACTGAGAAATGTATTTATAAATTTGTAAATAATTATAACCAGTTAGATTACAATATTTTTTTGTAAATATGCTTAATTACTTGTTTGTATTTCACACTACTGGCTTTGTCGATTCTAGTGATTAAAAATATTTTATTAAAATATACATGCAATGTAAATAATGAAACGCTGTGTATTCTAAGAAATAACGACAAAATACTTGCCGCTTCATTCACGCACCGGTTGTGAACCACACGGGATTTTTTAGGTTTCATTTTGACAAAATATGCAACTAGTTTAATATATATAAAATTAAAATGAAATTATAGTTAAAAATAATAAATATTTTTTAAACAATTTGTATTGACAATATCTTCTATTGAACAGACTGAAATAGGCGAGAGCCGAATAAAGTCAGTATGGGATTCACTTATCAGAGGTCGAAACCCAGACCTCAAGATCGAGAGTCCACGGTCTAAACACTGAGCCAACGAGCCAACCAATTATAAATTATTTTACAAATGCATTCAATTAAAAGTTTTTTTCAGTTTCTCCAATCTTTATTGTAAATCAACTGTTTTGAATGTAAAAAATATAATGCAATGAGTGTCAAATGCGAGCATTACTTACGTTGCGTGCCAGATTTTATTAACTCTGGAAATGCAAGGCAATTTAATAAAAGTACTCAGTAAAATAGTTTTCCCACAGAAACGACCGAATGCTATATCGGAAGAATGGTTACGCTATTTTTATGCGGCTCAGGTAAAAGCTCGTTAAAAATAAAATTTGGCTTGTCAATATATGTTTATCAGACGAAATTAAATCTTTTTACCATTAGTTTGTAATTTTAATGTTTTTAGTTAATCAAAGTAAAACTTAGTCAACTTTGAAAATAAGTTGGATTATTGGTTTACTACGGTATGGCTTCGCTAGAAAATCAATTTTCGTACATTCATTTCAAATATAACTTTTACACCTGCGTTCCCAATCGGTTATCAGCAATAGGTATTTAGCAGAAGATAAAGAGCGCGACTGGCTTCTGGCCAGATCAGGTGAGTTTCATTCTGAAGAACTGGATGAGTCAAAGCGTCTAAATACAATGCGTCAATCGGTAGCCAACTCTTCAACAACTCGGTCAAGATTCAAGATTCCCTCCCACGCGATGAGCAATACTGCGGCGCAGGCCGGGGACAATGGACAGCACAGAAAGCAAAACGGAAGTCGCCTATCGTGCTATCTATCCGTACACTACAGAGAGCTTTCCAAAAGCACGACTGTTCTGTTGATGCTTCAAAGAGATCAAAGCGTACAATCTGCCTCAAAGCTTAAATTCGACTGATATTTTGCTGCCAAGCTGAACTGTCACTATTTGTAAAATGTTAATAGAAATAGTATTCGACGTGACTTTATGCGACACTCATAATATTTACAGCAGATTTTTCAGCAAAAAAAAAATACTTCAAGCTTCCAACAAATTGATAAGTGTGATATAATATTATCGAGAGATGAATTATTCGTTTCTTATGATAGTTTTATTTTATTTTATTTTATTGGGAATCTTCATAAAGTTCTGCTACATGTGTGTGTATTTCAATGGGAAGCCTTATGATGGTTGCCGTTATGCCTTGTACTAGAAACAAAATAATAGTGTGAACGCTTGTGAATATAAAAGCCGTGTAAAATAATCGATTTTGCATTAAGCCAGTAGCGATGCTCGAAGCTGCAAAAAAAAGCGGTGCAAAAGTGCTGAATGAAGCCATCGTGAAGCTTCATACCGGCAGCTTGCGGGAGCAGCTCCTGGCAGAGCGGAACATGACTGCGGGGGACCGAAGGAGAACCCTCGAGGCCACCAGCGCCAGGTTCAGACCCGGGCCCATCGCTCGGCCGAGAGATCGATACGAGGGCCGTATTCCATGAAGGAGACGGGGCAGGGGTTCTTGACGACCGTCCTGCGGCGAGGCTGGGGCGCGACTGAAGCCGCGGCGGCAGCGGGGGGTGGCGGCGCCCAGGGGCGGCACGTAGATGGCGTTTTATATTCAAAGAAACCCCGTTTTCAAAACCCCAAAAAACGCCCAAATAATGAGTGCTTAAATATTTTAAAAAAACGTGGTTAATTTCCCACAGGGCGCGCTGGGTATCGCAAACACAAGAGACGCAATTTTTCATCGCGAATAATTTACAACCCCCGCGGGGTCGCCATTTCGATTATATAAACGATAGACTGCGAGGGGGTGGCGTTACCGAGGCCATGACCCGGAGCAGGTCGGGCCATGACTGCGCCCCAACCCTCGAGGGCGCCAGGCGGGCGCTCCCAGCGAGGAGACACCCCCGCCTTAATGGACCCGCCCCACTGAGAAATGCACCAGACGGAGGCATTAAGACACAAAGACGCCACTTGTCGCTCCTGCTCTGAGGGCCATCACAATAAATACTATAAACTTATAAAATATATATTTCATTAACATATCTCATAATTAGCACATAGCTTTACACTTAAATTTTCAGACACCGATTATTTATATTATATTGATCAAAATTGAAAATTATTTATATACCCGTAGAATCTACTGCACGCAACTGATTTCTATTATTAATTATTAAAAAAATATATATTAAACCTGAAAAATTATTGGCAGAACCCCTGCGCCTGAAGTGCGCAGTAAGGCTTTTCATGAGTACTTACAGAATACGTATTTTTGTAGCCACTACTGTATTGCGATGTTAGAAGTGCGTATTAGGGTGAAACTGTAATGAAATTCGGAAAGATTTATGGGGTCATACCAAGCTTATTAGATTACTTTTTTCCATGAAGGGTTGTTAGTGCAAATAAAGCATAAAGGCAATGGTTTTAAGTGTATTCGTATTATTGCGTATTTTTTTATTATCATTTGCGCAGGTAATGCTTGCCAGCAGGTCGGAATCACCTGTATAGAAAATCGGCATAAATTGGCGCAACGCATTTGAGAGCGATTATTTTTCGCACGCTCTCAGATCGGCACAAGTGCATTGCGTTCCCAAGTTGATTGAGAGCGATCAAGCCGCGAATCCTTCCGCACAACGGTGGATGAAAACTGCAATTAGCGTCACGAATGTTGCCAGATCACGCAACGCCGAGGCGGCCTGGCAACCCACGCAGAAATGGCGCCGCTTAAAATAGACGCGGGCGTAAAATTAAAATCAAGCGGATGTGTTTATTTGATTTTGGTTGATATTACCTGCTAATTGAGACGGCGAAAATAAAGACGCGAGACCACGCAGATATTTTTTTGATTAAATTATCTAAAGAAATTTTAAATAAAATAAAATACTTGAGTGATTTTTCCATATAAGAAGTTCAATATTTTTGACAGAGAGTACTTGGTGGAATTCCATTTTAATATTTTTGAAACAGAGTGTATATGTTAGATAATGCCAACGTGAAAGGTTGGCGAAACCGGTCACTAATAAAAACGAAAATGTGAAAAATCACTCAAGTATTTTATTCAAAAATATTTTTCCATATGTTAATTTTTATTGGTGACCGGTTTCGCCAACCTTTCTCGTTGGTATTATCGAACTGAATGAGAATTTATATAATACCAAGCAATTAGGTAAACACTAGTAATTCCACCGAGTACTCTCTGTCAAAAATATTGATTGTTTAAATATTGGATACGTTATTGTTGAAACGCCTTTAAATATTATATCAGTCTTACTGACGACTGAATAGTGTATGAATGAATTTGATATTTAATTTTGCCATTAGCTTGAATATAACGATGCTGTCTTTTATTTAAAATGGTTTTAAAAACATTGTATGTGCGTATGGATTTCTTTTTGGCAACAAACTATTAAATATACAAAATAAAGTACATTTGATAAATTAAGTTTTTGGCGTGCTCACCCAAAAAGGGGAAACGCTTTTTAATTTTAATATTATTAAAAACTGGATATTTGGTATTGAGCGTGAAGTAAAAATAAATGGTAGTTTAGATCAAATAAACTGCTTTTTTTAGCTGCTTCGTAAGTATATGTATTCATTCATATCTGCTCGTTGTTATTAGAACTGGGGTCAGTGCCGTTTAAGAGATTATGCTTTCATCTGAGTGATCGTTGAAATATCAAATTACGATATACACCGGACGCTTCTGAGAAGTTCATTTGAGTGGCATATAAAGGGAATGAATCTCGCATTTACATTAATTAAATGGAGTATAAAATAAAGTAAAAAAAAACAGCTGTTTTTACTTATTTAATTGTATTGATTACCACCTTGCTTAAATTGTAATTTAAAAAATATTTTGCTATCATAATTTTTATGATAAAAATACAGCGGAAATTACTTACTATCATAGAGTTATTATAAATAATCAGATAGTGAAGTGAAAAGTAAAACGGTTATTTTATTTTTTTGACTTGTTGTAAAGGTTGTTGGGTGTACGAGCATCTACGAGTGTAAATGTAAAAGGGTATAAAAATCGATGAAGGAATGGCCGATGCAGTCGGGGTTGGAGAAACGGGGTGGTTGTGATTTCCACGAATTCAGAACAAAGAAGTTATCAGCGAATAAATTATGGCAAATCACGAACCACGAGGCAACAAAGAAAGAACCTCGCATGTGTTACCTCAGGTATACCTTTGACCTTAATTGAGACGCATGATAAATAATTAATTAACACGTGTTATGTAATCAGGTATTCATTACGGAACTATTTACAGGTGTGCTGTGTCGAAAAATTAAAAGGTCAGATTTATGCGTTGATTCCGCGTTATGGTGTATGCTTTCACTTGATAATATTTACAGTTAAATTTTTGATGCGTAAAACATATATAAATATGGTAGAATATTTATATCGAACTTCTAAAAATATACGGTACATTATTTAGCTTTTAACTGTGATTGAAAAAAAATCTGTGAATTCGTGTTTTCGTAAAAATAAATAAGAGTTTACAAAAAATATTTAATGGCTGCGTATGTAAATTTTGAAAGACTCGCCAGTGAAAATACGCCCAGTGACAAGTAGCCCGACAAAAACCGCGATAATAACAATAAAAAACGTTTTCCAGTCTGCGGAGCCCTCCCCTCGCCCACTTGGGGGTAGTTTTCCACGAAAACGTATTTGTTTTTCCACGAAAAGGCTTGGCTATTGCTGCCAGCGACATCTGTTGCCGGGCGTAGCTGATGGAAATTAATTTCACGGTTTTTATTATAATTAACTTAGCACGATGATGCACACTTTATAAACATAATAGTGCATTTATCACGCAGATATGCGACGATACAAATCATATATATTTTTTGTTGTTGTGAACTTCGATACTTTTGTTTTCTTTCGGTAGATGGCACTAGTGAAAAATGTAAATAAAAACAATGATTCTGGTACTTGATTTTCTATTAATTTAATCCACTATAAAGGCTTTTATACACAAGGGTTTTTTTCCCTACATAGCTCAATAACTAAAATAGAGAAATCTATGTAAAACCAGGGGATAGCACATACCGTATCATGTAAAAGTGTTTAATACTACGTTTGAGTAATGGTTATTAATCATTTGACAAATAATCAAGAGTATTAATCTAGAAGAGCGTTATTTAGATTGTGAGATTAGAGTCAATTGACTGGTGTGAATGCGTTTTCAGAACAAAAGTGATCCAAGTTTGAGGACCACCCATCTGTTACAGCCAATGATCTAACCACCAAGTCAACAATCAAACTAATTTGACCTTCGTTTACGTTTACTTTGTTTTTCTATTAAGATTTGATTGGTTTGAGATAGCGTATTCGTCGTATTGTCTAATGAGATTCATCAATAGACTCTCAATAAAGCGAGTGGGTTATTTTGAAGTACCCCAGTTCCCAATGGGTTTATGCGTTGATATGATGTAGAGACTTGACAGTTGTCGTGGTTAAACGTTGCTAACAAGACCAACTCCATGTTATCAGTGGGCACTGGTGGCCGGGCAGGTGTAGGGGCATACCTGTTTGAAGGCGGCGCTCCTCTCGGTGGCCACTGTGCCCGCAGCCATGCGCTGGGTGGAACCTGCAGCACTTCGGTTCTCCTGGAACCTCACGTCCCTGGCGTGGACCCTCTTCATCTGCGAGTTGGCCACCGCCTCCTCAGCGGTGTAGCCCTCCGACACCAGCTTCGTCTTGGACGCTGACGACATGCTCTTCTGCTCGAACTTCACCGTGTCCAGGGAGCCTGGAAACACAAAGCACCCTCAGTAAAAAACGCCAAGACACCGTAGGTGTAGGAGATCACAAGAAATACATTTGAAAATTATCTTTTGCATTTAAGAATGCATATCATTGCCTACACGATTTATCCAATGAACCTTTAATCTATATGTAATGCCATTATCAATTATATGTGCTTGATATTAAATAAAATACATATAGAAGTATTCAAAACATCGATTAAATACAGTCGAATTTCTTCACAAGAACATCGTCACAAACAAAACATTCAATTTAACGAAGCCTTTTTGAGGTCACGTGCAACTCGTTTAAGGGGTTTTATTATATCATATACAGGGTGTTATGTTAATGTCTTCACTTTGTGTATCAGGTCAAGTTTACGAGGTCTGGTGTAGCGGAACGTTTTGACTCGGTCGGTACAGTGTCACGGCTGGACTGAGCTGGGAGCCGCGCGGTTGTTCTTCCTCAATTAGAGTTAAAGTGACAATAATTTCAAGGATCAAACATACACGCAGTGTAGTGCTTACGAATGCGTGTTTTAAGTTACATTCAAAACAAAGGTAAGTACTTTAAAACCACTCAGTATTATTAGTATTATTTATGTCATTGGTATACTCGGCGATGGCTATTTAAATATTCAATAATCATCGATAATATGCAGCTTTAAAATGCTGCATTAACCGATTCAAATTCTTGCCCAGTGACAGGTCCACAGCGGTCGGAAGGACTAAGGCGCAAGGCCGTCATTGCCAAGAGGTGTGGGTTTGAATACTCCGTTTATTTAATTATTCAATTTGAGAATTACATATGATACCGCACTCGTAGCTGTTTTAAGAATTTACTCATTTCATTTAATAAAATTTAAATAAATGCTGTAAAATTATGAGGCTCGTTGATAATCAAAAGGTAGCAAAACAGTTTAAAACCGCGAGTGTTTTCCACAATACCAATGTACGGAATCTTCTAGCAATTCGACCGGTTATATTTGCTTAGGAATTTCTTTTAAGAGTAAGAGAGGAATATTTACAGAATATTCGGAGTGTGCAGATAAATTGATAGCTGTAAAAAGTGAAAACAGAATATATCTTGTATATCGACCGACAGTGAAATACTGACCGAGTGTCAACGGCTAGACTGACCGGCGCAGCGAAGACAAACCTTTTTTGAGTGGCATACAATACATTATCTAAAAAAATATATTAATTTAAAAAAAACGTGTGCCAAATACGATATCTTGATTCTTCAGCATTTTGTGAAACAGTGTTGGCATTTGTAAAATTATTTTCATTTAAAATGCCACAAATAAAGGTCATCGTCCACCCTTGTGATATCGGATTTCAAAACAAACAGTTGATAAAGAAAAAAATATATATATCACTTCTGAATCACGGAAAACATAAATATCAGTGGCTCACAAAAGAAAAATACGATTTAAAAAACTTGTAATGTTTTTGTTTGTATAACGCCTCTGCTTCGCTTTTATTATAAATTATATCATGATGATTCTGCAAGTGAAATATGCAACGTAATATACTCATTAAAAGTGAATTAATTTACTGATTTTTAGTAAGTCAGGCGCGTGCCGCAAGTTTGGAATCGCTGACCCAGCGTGACGACGATATATTCTTTTGATAATTGGAAAGAGGACGGCCACAGTTCTGGCGCGCTGGCATTGTCTGAAGCTTGACGATTGGCAGGAAGGAATCTTGGCAGAGCCCCAGCTGGAGCTGATGGTATTATGACACTGCTTCCCTCACACGTAAGATTCATCCCACTGTGCTGTAATGACTTCCGAGAACAATACCGCTTACTATGATCAAGTATAAAATGATCATTTTTATGTTTATTTTTGGGGACTTGAAAAATTATAAGTAAGCTTTCTACATGAAATGATTATTTATCCTCCGCCTAGAAATGGTTAAAAAAAATTAATAGATGTATATACACATATACAAGCCGTGCTTTAAAAATAGCCTTGATTAACTAAAGGGAGACATTCAAGCTCAGACAATCTAAGAATGAGAAAGTAGTCACCTATACTATTGAAGAGTGCAATAATCCTAGTAGAAATGAATCTCATATCTGACTGTGTATTTGATCGCGAGAAATTCAGTTAAGGGTTTACCGAATAAGGAAAAAATAATTAATAGTTCAATTATATTCAATTTCAGATATCCACTATTAGAGTTACTAACGATTTTTTTCAGTAAAAATGAATTAGAATTAAATGCCGTCAGTGGTTGGTGTAGGAGATCTTTCGGTGTAATTTTATGCAAAAATCAATAAACTTTTGTAGGCATCTTGATGTTTAAGAGTTAAATGATATGATGCCATGTGCCACGTGATTCTTGTTATAATAATCTACAGATACCAGACTATGCCCACGCGTACACTCTGCAAAGCATGACTAGTCATTTAAATAGGTTAATGCAAAATATAGCGAATACAACAATGTAGATAAAATAATATATAATTGTAGAATAGGTTACTACACTCTTGCCGACTCTACCGTTTATTTATTAATTGTATTTTTTTAGTTCTGAAGTTTTATTTATTAATGATATGGGGAACTTTTTATACTTTTTATACGTTTTAGCGTGACTAGTTTCGACCAACAGACTTGGTCATCATCAGATGCAGTTCAGTTTTATTCTGCATCTGATGATGACCAAGTCGAAACTAGTCGTGCTAAAACTATAATAAACTCAAAGTGAAGATAGTAAAAAAATGGATCTTCACCAATCAAATGCCTTGTCCCTCAACCCAAGAAGTTTTATTGTTGTATTTTCTGTGTGTTGGGTTAAAGCTATATTTTATCGTGAATTCCAAGCTAAGTGCGGCAGGTTATCATCAGTCGGTCGCTGTCTTCACTCTGGCTGTTGTTATTGAGAGAATTCCAAAAGACAATGTACGGAAAAATTCAGTCGAATCACCTGCATGCACCAGCGTATGCTAATTGCGGAAAGAAGAAAAACGACGTACAAGTAAACAAGACTGTTAAAAAAAATTCTCATTGCCAGTTGCAAAGATTTCGTTTGATTCGAATTTGGTTATAAGTAGGCAGTTTTTTTTTTATTCAGAGATGAATTAAGTACTTACTGCTGGTGGTGCTGAGCATGTGGTCGAGGGGGTGAGGGTTGGAGAGCTCGACTGTGCCCCCCGGGGGTGGCGTATCTGGATCAGGGTAGGTCACGAGGGGCTCGTTCATATCGCTGTCTGGATCCACCGCATCCACCAGGTTCTCCATGGAGTTGCGGAGGCTACAGAAGAAGAAATAACGACTTTACAGTATTTCATTAGTTAATAATATATATAACGTTTTTCTAATTATTCAAATTTATGTGCGTACTAAAAATTTTATTATTTACATAGAATTCCCGGTATGTTTTGTAAAAACTGTGTAATAGTTATTTATAAATATTTTGAATTAAAAAAAACTCAAATTATCATTAGTCTATTACATTGTGTATTTGACATTTGGAATATATACGCGTATAATACTATTCACAACGCGATCGTGATATATGCGTAAATATTCACGAAAGTTCCAATACAGAAATAAACATTAGAATTTAAGATTGAGTGATCAAGAGATGCAAATAGCCGGACCTCTTCGAATTGAATCTAAAATTGGCAGCGATTCTAATGAGACACGGCCACTCAAAATTCTTACGAATTTATCAGTTGAGACTTGAGAAGAAAGATTCCTGGAATGTCAAATCCACAACACCGAAAAAAAACTAGAAATATATATTAAAACATGTTTATGTGATACATACTTTACTACGCTCTTAAGAAAATCCAGAAAAATCACGCTCGATGGAGCATTATTATTTCACAATAATTCACGGCACAGTGCAATTTTTTCAGTCCAAACTGGTTAAGGCATGATGTATGCGTTGCGTGCCTGAACTGAATGAAATAATATCGTTGTGTCTTTTATTGTTTTGAAACTGAATGTGTCGTCCCGGGCGAACGGTCGGAAGCCGACTGATAAAATGTCACTGCATGACAATAGAAGCGACTCGTGTTATATGAATAATTAATCAACTTTTTATTGAAACAATATACTGATGCACCTACTCGGTGCTATTCAATTTATTATTTTCAAATGTAACAAACAGCACAGGTATCGTCATATCGTATACAACCGAAATAAAACTAAAATTCTTCAAGGTTTTTTTGTTGTTTTATAAATGTGTCGTTTAATTAAAAATGTACGAAAAAATAAAACAGTGTTTTTATTTCTAAACACACGTAGAACAGGTAAACTTTTGTAGATTAATATTGTTCATAAATTAATTTTATTTACTATCATTACTAACGTCGATAATACGCAGTATCAAAAATGTAAAGTGGATTCAAAACCTGAGCAGCGGTTTAACTCATCGAACATGAAATAATCTAAATAGTAACAAAAAAAAAATTATATTAGTTATGTGTAAACTTCGAGTAAAAAAGTTGTTTTGAAATTCGTTACCCATTTTATAATAATTTTAAAAAATTGAATATAAAATGATTTATAAAATTTATAAAATGATTCACCTTAATTTTAGATCTTCGTAACCGAGTAGTTTTATAATAAAAAGTTTTTACTTTCAAAAACTAAACGTCACATGTATAAAAAATTCGTATTTTTTAAATAATTAACTTTTGATTCTGACAATCGTTATTTGATAACAGTATTTATTTTTGTAGGTTTTCACGACCTTGAGTAAAATTTGATATATGACGTTTCGATTCAGTCAGTTGGATTCATATTCAATACCGAACGACGATTAAAAACGTTGAGAAAATAAAAATAGACGAAGAAGTCAGCATTGTTGATAATAATATTTTATGCAGAAGCACTTTTCATAATTTAACTGTAAAACTTAAGTGTTAAAACGCGCGTTGTTTAATAAAGTTAGAAATCAATATAAAAAATACTTTTCGATTTTTTTACACTGCAGAAAACGGAAGTAACAGACGTGAAAAAGAAAAACATCGGAAGTGTATATTATTTACAGAAAAAAATACAAATAGTCAAATGGCTAACAAGTAACACTCATTTATATTTGTGAGTACTTTTGCCTTTCAAGAGCTACAAGGGTTAAGCCCTCTTACGCTCACAATTTTTTTTTTTCGTTATTTGTAAGCTATTTGACTTTGTATTTATTATTTATATGGTATATTAAAAATTGAACCTGCTCTAAGAACACGGCTTTAATTCGTTTGATTATCTTCCATTTTAAGTAGTACACAAAAATCGTAGCACAGATCACACTTTGAAAATTTTTCAATAAACATACATTTCCAAAACTTCTATCATGGTCGTCATTTTCGCAAAGAGTTTATAAACACAATATGAAAGAAAAACTTGTGACTTGGCACTAATTATAAAGGGAAATTCACTTGTTAAAACTGAGGGCCGCGTTCGAGAGATTTTTCATTTCAGAGATGGAGTTCTTGAGCTCGGAGAGGTCCGACTTCATGGAGTTCGTCTTCATCTCTGATGATGTGAGGTGCAGGCGGGAGAGGCTGCTGGAGGTGCTGGTGTTGGACACCATCTATAAACAGACACACACTCATTTAGTGGGCAAAGTAGCAGGGGTGCGAGAGGAAAAACGTTTTTCCCATTTCCCGTATTTTTTAATAAATTAATTCAAATGAATTTGATATATGGCAGTATACAATATTTTTTTATTTTACAATTTTCTTAACTGAATATAAATTATTTCAAATGGGTGGTTAAGCATTAATATGCTAATAAAATAATACACGATACCGCTTCACGTACATCACTTTGTATATTTTATTATTCAAAATATTAAGATTAAATTTTGCAACCTATCTATAATACTGAATAAATAAAATTAAAAATGATAATGGTTTTTCAGGCCCTGGTTGTATTTTATTTTTATACTTAAAGATAAGGTTCTATTACTCCGCAACGTCCCGTATCATTATGCAAATACGAGGAACGTGGCTATAAACGATAACTCACACTTTTTTTATCATATTTAAGTATAATGCTATATAAGATTTAAGAAACGCAAATAAGAGAAATTATTTAACAAGATAAAACGGAATCACACAACATGACTAACAATAATTTGAAGTAAAACAGATTAAAGAATTAATTTCATTTTCAAGAAAGCAACAAATTTTAAAAGTATACGTTATTTCATGCCAACTGAAAGTGTTATATGAGTTAAATATAACAATTCAATATTTTTGACCGAGAGTACTTGGTGATTTTCCTTTCACGTTGATTATCAAACAGAGTTTGATGTTTGATAATGCCATCGTGAAAGGTTGGCGAAACCGGTCACAAATAAAAACGAAGTATTTTATTCAAAAATATTAAATATAACATCATTATTTAAAACAGCCATATATGTGTACGTATTTATTATGATGGAAAATAATGATTTTAAACTTGTTGAGGGACAAGGCATTTGATTCGTGAAGATCCATTATTATAATGATAAAAGTACCTTTGTATTTTGTCTTCACTTTTAGTCATCATCAGTTTAGTTATGCATCTGATGATGACCCAGTGTATTGGGTCGAAACTAGTAATGCAAAAAAAACAAAGTTACTTTTATCATTATGTAATGATTTTAAAAATGAGGTTTATGAAAACTATGCTAGAAAAGTCGCTGCTTACTGGAAAATTTTCTTTGTCTACATACAAGTAAAAAATATTGATACACTTGCATATGATGATAGGTGATAGTTTTTTTTATGAATAATATATATTATTTTATTATTATTTTTGGGAATTATCTAAAATGGCAGCCCTGCCCACGACACGGCGTCACTCTGCGAACTCGCTGAAGTGACGCGTTGTGAGTCAATGCCAACTCGCGGAAGATCGCAAGCCATTGCGTGGCGTCCGGGAGCTTCCCGGGAGTATTATGTAGTCCCCGTGGGAAAAGTGATGTCACATGGACCAGCTTGGAACAACAATCAACAACCAGGGTCCAGAGACAGCTGTGTCACACAGAAGGAACCGCGCAGAAGTGTTGACGATGAAAAATCAATAGAAAAAATATAAATGATTTTCTCCGGCTATCGCAACTTGGCGGCATTGTATCCAATTTGACTAGATCGACTAGTCACTGATCAAGAATTAGAATCATTGCATTTTGGGTTGCTTTATAATTATAGTAGTAGTTTTTCGTATTGATTGAGACATGCATTTCTCAATAATATACGAGTACACTCAAATATTTTATTTTAATATTAATCAAATATGAACTAATTTATTATATATGAGTAGCAAATTTTTTTTACTAGTAATAAATAAAACGTAGATCGGCATTTCTCGTATCAATCTATTTCAATAATTACGACAGTCATGTTTATAATTAATATGATTAATTGTTGTTTATTGATTTCTTATATCGATAATCGGTTTTTCGACCCCTGCCTAGACGACAAGATGGCGGCGTGAGTCACTGAGGACATTCAACGGCTTTTCCCTTTAATCACGCTGACTGTCCTGGACAATAATAAACACGACGCTCGTGTCGTCCAGCGTCTCGACGTCGCCGCTGATGTCGTTTAGTCAATCGAGGTGACGCTTCGGAGATCACCACCAGGAAAAGCTCTGAAGTCTAAATTCACGCAAAAACATTAACTTTTTACTTAAACACTGTAAAAAATATAAGTTTAGATTCACATAGAAGCTTTAAATACACGCGAAAGCTCTAGATTTGACCAAAAGCTTCAGCTCTGAATCTGTGCGAAAGCTTTAAAATCGTGCGTAAGCTCTCAATTCAAAGAAAGTTCTGGATACGCGTAGAAGCTTTGAATTCATGCGAAGCCCTAAATTAGCTTACAAGCTCTAAAATTGTGTGGACTTTGTCTTTGGATTTGCACAGAAGCTCCGAATTCGTTGGAACATTGAACTCGCGCGAAAGCTTTAGCTTTGTAAAAGTGAAAGTGAACATGACATTTAAATACTGTATATTTGGTAAGTGATATTATGATTGTTATCAGTCTTTTTATAAGATAATATTAAAACAAGTAAAATACAGATATACTTAAAATAAAATATATTTATCAATAATATTTTCACATGTCACTACAATTATTTTGAAGTAACACTTGGAAAAATATTATTCTCAAATTTAATGTGAAAATAGAACAAAGATTAATAACAAAATTGAATTTCACATAATAATAGTAAGATGTAATTTTAACTTATTTCAGTAAAAAAAATACTATTGCCATTATTGTTACTTAATCACTAAAATTTAATCACATGTTTACTAATCTTAAATTGTAAATCAGAATGCGTCGTCAATTAAACAATATTAGATAAGTACTTACTCATTACTAATGTGAGATCACGAACAATTAAGATTAATTAACGATTGTTGTATTCAATCAGTTACAAGTACAATAACGTAATGTCGTACCGTTAAATAAGTTGGCATATACAGGTCATTAAAACAATACAATAATTAAACTATGACATTTATTATTAATAATGAGCAATAACCTACATTAAGCTTTGTTGAAATAAAATACATAAAAAATTATTAATGATTGATCGATCTATAAAGTATTAAATCGTATGATTTTTTTTATAGGAATTTCTCTTTTTTGTGATTTTGTAAGTTCATTCAGGAAATTTTCCCATATTTATTATATTTTTAAGACAGACTGTTTTTTTCCTTAACAATCAATATGAATATCTAGGATTATGTTTATTTGTAAGCGCTTCCGTCATTTTAATTTAATTATAATGCAGTTTTATGAGAAAAGGGTAAAAGCTAATTTAAGTTTGACAAATATAAACCTTATTCGTGGTGAGGTAAATTACTTTCAGGAAGATGTATTCCAATAAACGTGTTCTACGAATGTCTTGGCCAGGCTGTCTGGCGTTCCGGCAATCGAGTTTTATTTTTATTTTTTTAACCAATACTTCTTAGAATAGTCTAGGAAGTGATCAGACCATGTGTTTGCGTAATTTCTGGTTATTTTTTTCTTCTATGAAACGTATATATTTATATTTATATATACTAATGAATAAGCTCGACTATAAATGTATAATTTCGGGTAATTACGTAATTATAGGTAGTCTAGAATGATGATTATTTTTATTTAATATTATATCGATTATGTTTACAGAATCAGACTAGATTATCAGAAACAGAACCAATATTATTTTATTAATTTCAAATAATTGATTTTAACATAATTTTTATAAAATAAATAAACCAATATTGAAGATTTTATTTAGGCTAAGTGCTTCCCTGTAGCAACATTTTTTTTAAATGTAAAAAAATATTTAATTATTGTAACTTAGTAAAAATATATAGACGACTGTAGAAAATGTAAAAAAAATATTTTATTTTTTTATTGAAAATTGCATTTAAAAGCTTATTAATCTGTTTTTTTTTTATTAAGTGTATATATGTTGTAAGGAGAGGCTGATTTTTTTTCTCTTAAAATCTTTGATGTTTTGATTTATAAAATATAAATACTTAACACGTGTAATGAAATTTATGAGTATTACAGGCTATTCGCATCCTTAATGCGTTTTTTGTTTGTAACATTTGGGAATTGATATTTTCGATTAAATCAACACAAATTCTGTCAATTTAACAAAAAATACTGTATATTCCCTTGTGATCTTTTTTTTAATGGACATTGCCCCGCTAACGTTCCGAATAAACTAAAACACAATACTTAAGAGCGAGGCGTCAAAACAAGCCAATTTTTCAGTTCAATATGCGCGGAAAAACAAATCTGGAAGTTGGCCGACCGTGGCACAGATGGGGCTTGCGGGCCGAGTCCTGCGAGCGTTCTGGGTTCTTAAATAAACGCACAAGTGGCTCAGTGGGGAAATCGGTGTTATTGCTGTGACCATGGGGGGACGAGGCCAGTGGCGGCCAGTGGCGGCCAGTGGGGGCCAGTGGGGGCCAGTGGGGGCCAGTGGCGGCCGGCCAGCACACCGGGGGACGGAAATACACCGGCTGCGGATCACCTGCGGGCCGCCAGACGTTGCACTGTCCCACCAGTGGCAAACTAACAACACAAGAGTGTTTATATGAAAAAAGCTTATATTTTAATCCAATATACAAATAAATCATCAAGTGCCTCTCCTCAGAGAAGATTGGCGACCATTTCACTGAGCGTATACTCATGCTGAATCAGTGTTTCCGTGTGTCCCCCGGTCCTTCTACGTCTGCGTATCGCTGCTGCCCAATAGCATTATAACAAAGCTCTTGCGTTAAGATCTGATACTGCTTCTGCAGCAAGCTACAGAAGCAATATCAGGTGCCCCCACCTCTACAAGGTTACATATTTATACCTAAACAAACTCTATAACGAAAACAGAAATCTATGTTGCCCTAATAACTGTTATAAATGAACTACTCAAACCAAAAAAATGTCATTTAACACAGATATAATTTGTAAGGATTATATAACAGAATTATCTGCGGAGTAAAAGGACCCGTGGACCTCCTTCACTATTTTCCCCTTACAAAGCCATGAGCACTGCCTCATCATGAGTATATATATGCTCAGTGAAATGGTCGCCAACCTCCTCTAAAGAGAGGCATGATTACACATATTCTGACTACCTGAAAGATGATTAAAAGTTTTTTAATCGCATACCGTTTTTTTTTATAAAACTCGTATGTTATTATTATAGATTAAGCCTCAGACATGCTTTTAAAAAAATATTTGATTCGTAGCATACATTTTTATCCGATCCAATAATAAAAGTGTAAAATGCACTATTATTGCATTTTATGCTTTTGCCCGCCGCCGGGTCTGAACACATACCTCGTAGCTAATTGCATTAAATAACCGATTTGTCTTTGCATTATACATTCTAATAATAGATGAAGTGATAACACCCAAAGTGTAGACGGATAAGAATCTATGGACGTAGAAGATTAATAAATTGTTTTATTTGCACGTCAACGCGTACTGGCACTTTATCCTGTGAGATAACTGACGGGTGCGATTTGAAAAATGGCCGACAGCAGGCCGCGTATTATTTAATTTAGGGTCGGACAAAAAATTGCGCCGGCCATTGCTGCCAACATTTTAACATCATTATAATTTGCCTAAAAAAACTTAAGCAATGGGATAATATGCTGTTGTTTTTCCTTTGTTTTGTTCAAAGGGGAACACTTTGGAAAGGTGTCAAAACAAATCTTTGTAAACATGTATATTTAGAGATACTGGATCTATTTATGTTCTGGGTGAGCTTTCGCCCATAGCAACTGCAGCTTTTCGTGAGGTGTGCTTTCATTTTAATATGAAAACCTACAAACGAATCGTTGGCGAAACTGGTTTGTGATTTTTATTTATTAAAAATATTTATAAGGAAACAATGAAGATTAAAATAAATATTTTTTACACAATTACGCAAGGTATACTTTATAACAGTTTTTTTTTAATTTTTACAGCTTCAATATCTTACATTTCGTGCAAAAAGACATTAATAACTTTAAGGCATTACTACATATATTATTTGGTAAATCTTTTGTGATCTTAGCATAAAAACAAAGCAATCTCAATTACCGAACTTGCAATAAGTAATACGCAATTTCGTAAAGTATAATTGTTAAATAGTTTCCTTATTCACGTTATCTGAATTTCCAATTGACAAAATACTTATAATTAACACTAAACGACCAGTTTACCTGTGTAGGAGCCTGTTTGTTAAAAAATATTTATTGTAATACTGGATTCGCAAACATATGCGATATGAGCAATATTATTTTAATATCATTTTGGATCACAAGCGATATAATTCTGGTAATTTATAATACATAAAATGATATGTGCCCTTGCAGAAGCCTGGTTATTTAATATATATATATATTATAATAATGCTGTATTCGCAAAGCTCACAGTCGCGAACGATATAAGAAAAAGGTTGTAAGAATAAATAATGTGCTATTTTAATAACTATTTCCGTCCACAAGCGATATAAACGCCGCTGATAATTGGCCACAGACAGGCCGGAGACAGTGACACGCGGCGGAAGCCACAGTTTGGTTGCCAAGGCCGCAAGGAGCCGGATGCCCGCCCAGCTCAGCGCCACAGCTCCGAGCCGGCTGTCCAGGCCGCATCTCTGCGCCGCCCAGTGCTCAATCAAAAAACGCCTTCTTTTCCCGCAGAGGCTCTAAACCTTTTATTCCAAGGATCCTTTTAGTTAATCAAATTTTTTTAATAAGCGATGAGCAATGATTATTTTTGAAAAACTACATTTTGTATTTTAATAAGGTAGTAATCAAAAATCGTTTTGGAACTTCGATTATTTTATGCGAACATCATAATTTTATCCGATGGGTCCGCAGGCCAGACTTCAGCCGCGAACCGTAGTTTGGTGGGTAGTGCATTAGTGTAATATATTCACGGTATCTCGTGTGGTAAGACTCAATTACTTGTAGTACTCTATTTTATTAAATTAAAAAAATATCAGGTCAACAGGATTCGCCTTGGAGGGGTATAATTTGCATAGCTTTGCGGATGTTGTAAATTTGTAGGTTATGTTGTGGTATAGTGACGGTTTTTGAGTTTGATTATTGACTCTACTTTTATTTATTCGTTGCAAGTATTTAAATAGTAAATAAAAATTAGCAAATGGAATGGACGAAACGAGCTGAGCAAGAACCACTGGCGGTGCATTATCAAACGAATATGCATGGCACGTTCAGAGCTTCCTGGTGAGTATTAGTAGTTACCTGGGTGGTGGAGCTGGTGACGGCTTGGCTGAGGGAGGAGGCCTGGGCAGTGTTGAGCTGTCCCATGGTGCCCATCTGACCTATGGTGCCCATCTGACCCATCTGCGCCTGTCGCGCAAGGCTGCTCTTCTTGAGGTTCTCCATGAGCGCCGCCATGTCGCCGCCCGCAGACACCTCTGTCGGGAACTCCGCCACCTGATAAAGAAGACCAACGGTAAGTACATATTCTTCGGAGACCACACTAATTAAACATTGGTACGTTACCCATTAAAAGAAATTGAAAAGGGGGTTATTTTAACCGCAAGTTTAATTTACTTGTAATTATGAATTATATGTTTATGTTTGCATTTTCATTTCTAAGCGTTAAATGGTGTGCGGTGAGCCACATGGTCGACAGCGACGGCGCCGCAGTGGCAATAGCATCTAGTCATAGTAATATTTATAACATATTTATTACACAACAACGCAAAAAGATATAATGGATTCTTTGACTCTTCATGCTTTAAAAATTACTTTCAAATTAAAATCCATCTCATTAAACAAAACTTAGGACACTATAGAACTGTGGCGGACCTTCATGGGTCTTTACTTTGGGGAAAGAAGGAGTCCGGGTGTTCAAAGGCTTTCCACATATCCAATCTAAATCGTACAGAAACTCATTTATATTGTTGTACTCTATTTGTATGGTATTGTGTGATGTGACGTCACAGCCGCCCACCCCGAGACTCGTTATCGAAGCTCAATAATGAGAAAAGAACGCCTGCGGATGCGGTGTTAATGTGTAAACAACTAATTTTACTTAAAATGGAGTCATTGATACTTTGGTATATGAAACTCAAGCCCTAAAATCAAGTAACAGTCATTATTCAATTCGCAATTCATGAATGCTTGCATCGGCATAATCTTTACCACTAGAGAGTAGCAAGCGGACAATGGACTTGCGACTAGAAACAGTCTGAACCAATTGCTTTTTGTGTACAGGGAAATAATATCAAATCCGGATCAAGGAGGCTATTTCTCGCGGTGTTTTCTATATTATTTAATTTAAAAAATATATACATTTGGTATTGAAAGCAGCTGTGCTAACCCTAACACTAAAAGACAATTTAATTTGTGCAACTTTATATCTTAATATATCCACGCACAGTGATATCAAACTATGGTATGTGAACATATTTGTCAATTAATGTAACATAGTTCCAGTCAACGCAAGAACTGTGGCACACCTTAAACTTGCTCTACCCGGAGTCGAACCCGTCATTGGTAAGTAACTTACGAGGCGGTAAAATCCATGTTATGCCATCCTAAACATATCATCTATACCAGTAAACGTATGGTAGTTGTCTCTTTGCTATCCGCGTTTAATCAGTCAGCGAAACAATGGCGGCGCACCTTCCTGCCGAGCTGCTAGGGGGAAACGCGAAAATTCGGGGCTCGGCCGCCATATGCAAATTGCGTCCAAAATGGCAGCCGTCTGCGAACCAGCAGCTGCCACGTTATCCCATTAATGGCCTCATATTTTACAATCCCAGACGTTTAACTGCCGCGGACCGCGAGCTCGGCGCTGAGAGATCGGAAGAGATATCACGAATCAGAAACATTATGTCCGCGATAAACTGTGACCTCGGCATTAAAGTCAGTAAGTCGGAATGTTTAAAGCCGCACGATAGTGTCTAGTAATTATTTTCTAATCTCCGTGTGTTTTAATTTGTGAATTTAAAAATACCTTATCTAAATAAATAAGCTGGTGTTTTAGCATTGTAGAGTCGCTGCTGCTTTACTCGCGATTTTGACAATTGACAATAGTTCCAGTTCTGAAAGAAGCACTGTTAGCTTGATGGAAATATTTAGGGTTCGTTTTTAATAGACACAAGTGAGTTAAAATCCGTATTGTTTCATTAGAGGGTTTATTTCGGCATCTCAAATATGTTAGGTGTTCTCGAAACACGTTGTTAGAAAAATAGTTGTATAGAATGCTAGGTTGATATTTTTAGTGCTGGGAGGTCTCGAAGGGTGCATATCAAGTCCCGGAGAGCTGTGCTGGCAACACTGCTTCGTTTGTTTTATTTCCGCCGGATCCGAGCACATGGCATTACGTATTAGGATAGCGTGCTGTGCTCGGGCGTGACGACATGCGACCGTCGCTTCCAGGAGATTCCCCGCTGAATCACGAGCTGACCACAGCGCAGCAAAACAAAACCGCCAGGACCTGCTTCATTCATGCAATCATCAACAGCGTTTATTTTTACACGCGTTACAACATTGCATCGTTTACGTTATGCAATCTTGAACTCTTTGCGCCGGTGTGACGACGTAAAAGTTAAAGTAGCAATTTTATGTTAATTTACAAGAATTTTTAGGGCTATGTTAAAAATGCTTTTTAGGGATTGCAACAAGTGGTTTAGGTGGTAGCGTGCGTGGAATTCTCTATTTTTGCTGTGTGGGAAAAATATGTGAAAAAATCTTACTAGCAATTGAGTTTTTAAATTGAACGGTTTGAGCGATGCGACGCAAGTGATAATTTCCAGTGGAAACAATTGTAGACAGTGTCAATCGGGTTTCAAAAGCTCCCTTAGTGGTAGAATTCATTTTTTTAAGGGCTGCATTGCATGTGACAGTGGGAAACTGCAGAATTAAATCAGTGGTAACAATTGCAGGCAACGAGTCAGTCAGGACGCTATTAATAGCAACGCACGCGACCCACTTGCGTCAGAGACGCGTCACCGCCGATGACTGGACCGCCGGCGTGACGCGGCGTGACAAGACCGGCGGCGTGACGTGCCGTGACGGCACCGGCGGCGTGACGCGCCGTGACATCTACAATCCGCGACCGCGGAACATCTTTTAGTTAGGACAGTCTGATATGACTAACGATCGCGAATGTATAACCTCCGACTCGAATCAATCCAAAATCCTCAAAAAAAAAAAAAAATTACAACGACCGAAGCAAGTAGAGCGTACATTTTAAGCATCTCTTATCTTACCAATTATATCATTTAAAACGATACGTAACAAATAAATATAAATACCCAAATGGCTGGATTATTGCGGTAATTTTAGTAGTAAGCGATCTGATGATTATTTTCAATATAAACCGTCAAAATTCTTCATGTCCTGCTTAAAAGTATTGTAATTTTTTTTTGTTGTAATATGTTAATATTAAAATACCTAAGATACGAGATATATAGTTGAACACTCAAAATATGATTTATGCAAACCGTGTTATTTTTTAATAATGCATTATGATGATAGATGAAGCAGAAAATGTTAAGTGTAAGGGTATTTAATTTATAATAAGTGGAAATTCATAACTTCACACAACCCATGTGAATAGAAACGTTTCTCAAGCAATAGATGGAATGATGAAAAGCAGCTGTGCGATCTTCGATAGCAGTTGAGTTATTAATACTTTCATCCAATAATTTTTATTTACCTCCAGAGAATCGTTCGTTTTTATGACAAGCAGGCTGTAGTCTTCTATGTAGAAGCAAAGATAATATGTGTTACACATAAATATAAAGTATGGTTTATTGACTTCGTAGCCTCATTTCTGTCTCATTAAACGCATAAGACAAACGGTTGTAAAATAATATAATAAAAAGATAAATATGACATACAGAGAATACAGCAATCGTGTCTATTTTTCCGCGCTCAATGAGTCAATTAAAAACACCGGAGATATTTTCTGATATTAGTTTATAAGAAAAAAACTATGCGGGAAATCCCCGCGCAAAAAATCCGATATCCGTGCATTTTGTACCTGCTTTTCTTTACACTCTGCAGCAGTCCATTAAGACTGAGAACACCGCGGCCATGTTTATTTTTCCGCGCTCAATAAGTCGATTGCATAAACACAAGTAGAAAAATAAATTCCGCGATAACATCGTGTATGCATGAAGGTCTCGTGACGCGGGACTGCATTTGTATACAGGCATAATTGGCAAGCCACAAACAAATAGAAACCGGCTAACTGAGATCATGCATGTCCACTTTTTACAACCAATTTAAAGCCAATTAATCAAAAATGCATCATTTTAATAATACAGTACATAAACAAAGTAAAAAAATATATAATTTTATACATAGATCTGTCGTCATGACAAGAAGAACGATTTTCGGTCACTTATAAAAATATCTATTGAATACTATTCCCTTACACAAAAACCATCATATTTATTTCAAGAACTTTAAAAATGTAAAATAAAAATATATACAGGGTGATTCCAAGCATGTAACACACCATTCAACTTGTCATTTCTACGTGTGTTCTTCCTAAAATCTAATTGATTTGTGCCTGTTACAGATTTGGAAAATGTCAGGAATTATAAATTATATGATAACCATACAATTTATTATATTAATAATTTATTCTATTAAAAACTCATATTTTAAAATGTTGATACGGAACGACACAAAAATACGATTTATCTGCAAGTACTCGCTGATATAATGTATAGATAGATAATAAGTTTTCTGTATAAGGTGCCATTATCTGCATGAGCGTCGGCTTTCTGTGAGTGCAAGATGGCGGATACCTGAATTATGTAAATGCGTATGGCGGTTCTTGTGTACTCGACTTGGATAAAGATGTACCAAGGCCAATGAAAAATCGCTCCAGAATATAAATAGATTAGACGCGTATCGGAAATAGTACCGTCAGCTGTCATATGAAAGTACATACCGACTTTTTATTTATAAAAAAATATATACGTAATACTTAAGTTTCATCACTTATTAGCAAAAATTCAGTGAGCATACTTTGGACTTACAAGTATTTAAAAATAAGTTTGTAATATATTATTTAAAAAAATATTCATTTTGACTCAGTTTGTATTAATCATAATGTGTATATTTCACCCTGCTGTAACTTCATTTGCAACGCGAATAAACTTAGCAAGTTGTTAACTATAAACTGAAAAGTTGTTTTACATTTTCTCTTTAAAAGCTATGCCCATTATTGTTGTTCTTAAAATCCACGTAGATTCTAGCCTTGACTTGTATAAAGCATGTTATTTTTTTATATTCAGTTTATTACCTGAACCCTACAATGTCTTAGAATTCTCAGAAATGTCTTTTTGTAATGGTACAAAATAATTTAAATATTAATAATTCTTTTTTTTTAGTTTTAATATGGCAGCGTACTGTACACATGTCCACTGCAGGTCACTGAGTGATTACGGAGCGGCGGCCACTTTAAAGCTATGTGTTGACTTCAGGATATAGTAAGGACATTATCAATCACACATGTTTGCGGGTCAACCCAGTCCCGATATCTGCATGTTATTATCACAGCATGCGCGACTAGAATTTCTAATTACTACGAGAGACCTAGATTAGAATAAGACAAACGTGTCCCGAGATAAAAATAATACAAAATATGCGGCGGACCCCACAGCACGCTGAACACTGCACCTCTTCATTGTATATTATTTTCTGCGTAAAATAAACATGTACATCCCGAAAGACTTAACAGTTTACGTTGTTTAGATTTAAACATTAAACGGACTGCAGAAATTGGTGAAGAGTTGTTTATCTAATATTAACTTTCACGAAGAACACAAAAGAGGATGAATCGAATACGCCATTACTGTACTCCCAAAAAACAAACCAAGCACTGTGCAAACTCCCATATATATTCGTACCTTCGAACACAATCGTACAAACAACAAATATCAATTCCCAGGTGTGCACTTTCGCATTTTAAAGGTTTCTTTAAACTACAAAAAATATGAATAGTCATTGAGGTAATCAATTTTTTGTTTAAAGTGAAAGAACGATCTTCGAATCAAACGTAGTAATATTATGGGTAAAAAGCATGCAACTGAAATAAGTATTCGCTATTTCAAGTTTTATTCTGTGATTTCCAGATTAACCAGTATTTTTAATCAAAACGATCTATGTAACACTTATAACTGAAATCCGGATTAAAAATAATTAAGAGTAGTTGATATATTTGTTGGTAAACGTATTAATTTACACTTGAACAGGTTCGGGATTAGATGCAATCTAAGCGGTGGATATTTTTTAATTATCTATAAAATAATATTATTTCAAGGGGAATTTAACATAAAGGATTTGTTATGGCAAGCGATGTATAACTTTTAGATTTCGTAATACGATATTCTACCTTTTATTTTTAAATTCTGTAACACAATTTTATATATTTTCAGAGCGAATGAAGCTCAGTCTTGAAAGGGAGATTGTATGAGGAATATATTTTAGAATTTAGACGTATCGTTCACCACAGAAATCTAGTTAAATTTAAACCCAAAAATAAGTAGTCTGCTCTTATCTAGTATACAAACGGAGCAAGAATAATCAACTACTTGCATCATCTTTAAATTAAATAATCTACAATCATTATAAATATAATTTTGATTTACAGCAAGAAAACTGCAAGTTATATTGGTTTTTACAGGTTATACGTATTTGCTTATCTGCTATATTAAGTATGTTTAATTATTATTATATTAGTTAAATTCACAAACAAATAAAACGTTTCGATAATAATTTACATGTATTAACTTCAGATGCTACACGATGCCGTTATAAATATTATTTATATAATCATTTAATAGTCGTATTTATGACGTGATTTGAGCATATGGATATACTAATACTAAGTAACATCAGTACTAGTGATGTGCAACGATGATTTATTTCGAGAACCGACTTATAATTAAATAAAAACAACAAATCGAATGATGTTTAAAATATAAATAAAACGCTTATCTAAAACGGCTCGGTTTTTATGCAAAAAAATTTAAATTTCCAAATTTTGATCCCTTGGTTTTTCTGAAACTTGTAAATTATCTGATATTTATTTCTCTTAGAACTCGTCTAAATATTCGATTCGACATTTTTTCATTCATCCACTCGAATGAATTGATTAACAATAATCGATTATTCGATCATGCATGCCCGATTATGCCCACCGTTAATTGATACTGGTTGCACGGTATCAAATTAAAGCATGTCTTATAGAATCTTCTAGACAAACTATTAAATAAGCGAGTTTTTTTGAAGTCCAACATTCCTGTATAATTACGCCATAAGATGATACGCGAGAAAATTTTGATATAAAATGTTTCAGATACATTCTTAAGATACAATATTTAATTACAAAACAAATAAAAACAAATTCTTGCATGTGTTAACGGTACAATTTTTTGTTGTCAAGTGTAAAGGCCATATTCCTGCGATAAAATAAAACTTTTTGTATTATAATTATTTTTATTGTTATTGGTTGTTATTTATACGTATTAGTGCATCATAATCATTGACAAAAATAACATAAATTGAATAAAAATGCAAAGCTTTAAAAAATATTTGCCACTGTGAAATAAAAGTTGTTAAAAAGATTATTTTTAAATCAAAATCTTTGCATATAGTTTTTATGTCACCTTAATTTTTTTTAAAGAACTTTGAGAAGACAAGACCAAAGTTCAGTATTTTTACATGACTTTGAATTTCGTAATACATATAATGGTCAGACGCATCTGATTTCTTGAATTCTAAAGCATTTTCTAGAAGGCAGACGAGCAGCGATGGAGTCACGCGCGATTAGCATAACAAAGGCAATCTCAATAGGCAGAACAGAGCCTATCAGCGAGTATACTTATCGACGCAAGACATCCGGACGAGGCGCTAACATGGCCAGGTTAACAAGATGTCAATATCTACAGGTGAGGGGGAGGTCATGAAGACCGGACAAAGGTGAGTCAACCGAAGACCGCAACGCAATATATACAACGTATCCGCGTTTTAGGATAGGCTTTTGATTGTTTTGTTTATCTTAATAATTATTTAAAACATTAACAATGAGATTATTTATATTACTTTATAGGAAGAACCTTGCTTGCTTACAGTTTGCATACAATGCTTTGTCTAAAAAAATAGATACACTCAGACCGTTATACTTGCAATATTTATAAATTTACGATTGAATGCTCGGTTCATGGACATTTGAGGCATCAATTGTAATTGTATATGTTTTTATAATTTTGACTTCAAATATATTCAGCTATAACCCTCTCGAATTACATCATTGAAAGCAACACAAGGCACATTATTTTATTTAAAAAAATATATGTATTATTATTTCAAGTCGTATTTCTATATATGAGTATCACTACTAATAATTATGTGTTTGTTTAGGTTTTAAGATGAGATGGAGTGATCTCGGTGCTATGATAGCGGCTCTTCATTTTGACATAGCAAAACATTTCAAATTTCCTAAGCAAACACGCGGAGATACTCCAGGCCACCTGCAGACTGACCAGTCAAATATATGCAGAAGATAAACAGAGCTGGTGGTCGCCTCAAGGCCATACGTATAAATCTGATACAATAATGTGGTCTTGTGGTTAGCATGGTTGCTTCCAAAATGTCTTTTAAATCTCATATATAATTTAATATGTAAATATAGTAACTATAGCTAGTTCAATAAACTCAAAGGTAAGTATCCCTTTCCTGGACTTTTTTAAATGTTTTATTATATAAATAAGAAAACCAAGTAAATTTGGTCATGATGATTCTAGTTCAAAGCTGGGGTTATCGTTTTTTTTTTTTTTCTATTAGAATTAGATAAATATAACGGTGGGTGGCAATCTACGTCTAGAATGAAGAATGCGAACCATTCGGTTAACAAGATTCAAGTCTCGTCTAATTGGATTCATTCCAAGAAGTAATTGATCAACTGTCAATTATTTTATAGTGAAGACATTTTTGAATTATCATTTAAGGCTAATAAAAATTATTTTTTTACATATATTGTTAAAACAATATTGTGCCGAGAAATTTGTACAATAGTAAAGATATAAAGAAATTTTGCATTTCACATATATGCTGCAGATAAAACAATGTAATTATTCATTACTTAAATTGATTAATAATTTGGCTTTGTTGTTTAATGTTTAATCAGTCATCTCTTGAAAGTAAAGTACAAGACTCACAACCATCGATACGCTACACGTGTCGGTACGTGACATTTTAAATAAAACAAAATGAAGGTAGACCAAGTTAATCATCGGTTTCAATGGAACTAGTTAAATCAAAGGTCTGCAGTGTATTGGGTATAGCCTTGTTCCTGTCGCTTGATAGTCTCCAATCATGCATTAAACTAGGTTGACAGCATTATTGAGAGTAAATTTTTATCCATTGCCATCTCACATACAGCTTTATGGGTTCTCTGGCCCAAGCAAACAATAATCACTTCCCTAGGTACTTTGAGAAGGGAAGATTCTCATTGGAATCGTGTGCTCTAAGGTTAGAAGTTTCAGCCCAACGTTTCATCAAATACATGGTCAATGGTTTAATTAGACAGTTAAATAATTATTTATTCAAAGCATCTCATTTAATTTGTTGTATTTTCTTGTCTTCAAGTCGTGTAGTTAACACAACAGGGAAGAGCAGTGAGAGAACTGCCGTCTAACAGCAAATATTGAAACATGTTTATAAAATATCGATGTTTAATTCTATTCATTTATTTAATAGTTTATGTATGAATTAATAGTTCTTCTAGATTATTATAATGCCAGTTTTAATTGACGAGAAACAGGTATCGAATGCCTTACCATATTAAGTATTAAAAACAAATTTATAGATCTGAACGTTTTATATTATCTTGATATTATTCCCTTTGGCGTTATATACATGTAAAATATACTATGTTTACAAATAGACATCATTAACTAGAAGTTATTTTTAATAGTTGCAATTTCAACACACTGCAGAAAATATAAAATAGACGGAAGGTATATCTAATGTTATAACTATAACTTGGTTTTATTAATCTTGCTATAATGGATGACAAGAATATTTATGGTGTTTTGAATCAATATTCATTTGCAAATCATTGGAGAACTCACTGAAGATACACCATCTTATTTAAGGATTTGAGCTAACTTTTCTCGTTGGTTGGCTCGTTTAGGTAAACAAGAAATAGCAGTAAAGGCGTGGATCTATTGGCGTTAAAGTTTTCACGTTTTTTTTATAGAGAGGATAAACGAGAAGGAAAAACCTAGCGTTTCTAAAGTTTCCGCGAAGTTTCTAGTTTACCACGATCCGTATTATCTAATAAATAATACTCATTATTATGAATGCAATGTAATCATAATGTAACATGAATTATTTTAATAATATTAGTTTTGCTGTTGACTCAGCGTGGAAGTTACTGGTTCATGATGATTTATGGATAGCTATGTATTAATTGCACGCAGTTCCTGATTGCTGCACTGTGTGGGAAGTGGGCATGCTCGAATATGGTCAGTGTCCGGCACCAAACGTGACTACCTCCAGGTAAGTTTACAGCCGGAAATAGACTACAAAGTCGGACTACATAAGTATTAACGGCTCTCCTTATCATTTTTAAGCCTCCCGGTGGTCTCGTGGTTCGTAGCCATACCTAATGTCGACCGCAAGGCTCTGTGGTCTAATCTAAGGGTAGTTTAAGTTCCTTGTTCTTGTCTCGGATAATAATATCTGACCGCTTGTAGCATAAACTTTAAAAAACAATTCGACATGAAAGTGAAAATACTACCCGGAAATAGCACAAGTACTTATATTTTAAAGACACGTGAAGTTTACTTGTAATTGAGATTTAATTTGCACCATCGCAAAAATACAAAAAATAGTTGGCATATTTTTTTGGGATACCGAATTATTGTTTTGTTTTTCTTTAACTCAATAAACGCGGCTTTTCTGCAGTTGTTAATGAATCAAAAGCTTTTCGAGCATCTCCATTCGGATTTTAACAGGAAGAATAAAAACAGGAATGCGTTTGATGCCAAGGAAGCTAGTGTTCTTATTAACATTAACACGTTCCGTGCTCTCAATATTAGTGATGGGCACGGTCGATTAACTTCGAAATATTTAAGAAATTTAATAATTTCTTAAATATTTTTTTTTATTTAATAACAATCGAATGATTTTATTTACACCGTAAAAATTCAATTATTTGAATTACGTATATATTTTTTACTCAATTGTTCGATTATGATTTTTGATAAAAATACATTTTTAATTAGAATTTTTCATCTATTCACACAATTATTTTAAATTTTTGTAAAACTTATATTTGAATTCTTATCATTGATAATCTATAAATTCTATATACTGAAATATTCATTAAGAGTATTATCGATTATTGAGTATTTTTTTTTTTTTTTATAAAATGCTACAAAACTCTTCCAAATATGTTAACTATGTGTTTTTTTTAGTGAAATAGTCTAAGGTCGAATACAATATTTTCTAGAATAGAAATTCGATAAAATTGATTCATTCGAATGAATCGAAAATACGATCAAACCGGCTATAGCTCAATTCGCCCAGCGCGAGCCGGCCACACGCAGTCTCCCGTAAACTCTGCACTCTCCACAACTCAAATGTTTAGTCTGGGCTGACAGATTAAATTGGCGGAATTCGGCGGCGGGTTGTGTGGATCCTAGCCGCGAGCAAACAATTTAGCTGTTAATTGCGGCGGCAATGAGCGGGCGTTTGGACTACGGTTGCAGGAATGTCGGCGCTGCAGGGCCCTCTGACCCGCGGCCGACGAGGGCTCGAACCGGACACGGGCCACGCTAGGTTATGTTGCTAATTAGCCGGCCGCCGCTGACACGCGAGCCAGCGCTTTTGGCAGGGGCCACCGTCTCCGAGGCTATTATCTGCAGACAACGAGACTCTTAATAAACCCGTCCATCACGCTGCAGTCGGCGCTCAAGGATAGACTCCCAGCAACGGAATTAGAAACGGGACGCCAGGGAGAACAACACCGCGAGATTTGTTATCATCAGGTGGTCGCGTTGAATTCGGACACTGCGTAGCTTCCTATTTTATTTTTCAGCGCACGACTGAAACGTTTCGAATGGTCAAATTAACCCATCATTTATTATGATCGGGCGGTCGCGGTTTGTGAACCGGAATTCAGGTATACAAGAATACTCCTTTCGTTTTCAGCTTGCGCAGCTCGATCGAAGCACACGAAAGATTTAAAAAAAAACCCGTCCATCATACTGCAGCTATGTTTAAATATAAACTAACAGCAACGAAATCTGAAGCGGGAGACCGGGGAGAATAACGCGCGAGATTTATTATCTAGGCGAATTCGGGCTTTAAAAGGTTTTTTCACACTGTGACAATCGGAACTCGCACATCATACAATGCTGTAGTTCCTCCACCCGGCGGTCAAACCAGTTTAGCGGGTAGATTTTCAATGTGAAGTTCTTTATCAAACGAGGGGCCGGCGATCCGGCGATTTCAAAACACACAAACAAACGCGCCGCGCGTTTCCGGAGGGAAGCCAAACTCTGGCGGAAAAACGCTACGGATCGATTGCGTCGATCGTGAAATCGAGAGATCTAGAGGCTAGGTTTACAAATAGCTGCGCATACAGACCGATTGTTTGCAAGGCGCACGTGTTGTTATTTGGCGCACACACTACACTGGCGGGCCTGCAGCCGGCGGGGCTCGGGCCGCTGGCATGCTCGGCTCCTGGGGCCGCCCGGCGCGGACTCGGCTGCAAGGACGCCAGGAAGAATGCGGCGAGCGGCAAGCAGCAAGCACGCGCGGCGCGGCTCACGACATCGCGCGGCCCGGCTCCGGGGACGATGCGCGACGAGGCGGCGATCGATCGCCCGTTATCGATCACCGCGCGAGCTCGACAGCATCGCCACGCGCCGACGTCGATCTCTCACACAAATTTATTCACAGCCGCCGTTCGAGGAGCGGCGGTAAACTAAAAATCGAGCTTGAATTCGAATCTTCATCCGGTCCCTCTTCCCGGCTGGGACATCGGATCGCGGGACGTGGAAAAGTTCGAGCTCCGAGATGGGCCGCTCTCGCCGCAAGTGGCAGACCCGGCCGGCGCAGCGGCGCGAACGGTACTGAGGGGGACTGGAGGGCGAGGAGGTATATAAGTGCCGCCGAGCATGCGCGCCGGGCCCGGCGGGACTTTGCTTGGATTTAACAGGCGGTTTTTATCACAAAGCATGTCCAAAACATTAAATAAAGGTGTTGAGAAATGCAATATTTTTGACAGAGAGTACTCTGTTTCCATGTACGCTACCACCTAAGTCACACATTGAGAGCCCCGAAACCTGCGCGCAGGACGGGGATAGCCAAACACTCCACCAAAACATTAGCTATAAGATCTATTGTAATAAACCTGATGAAAAATAAAAGAATTTTGAAATTTAATTTTTTTTTGCGCGCCGGGCCCGGCGGGACTTTGCTTGGATTTAACAGGCGGTTTTTATCACAAAGCATGTCCAAAACATTAAATAAAGGTGTTGAGAAATTCAATATTTTTGACAGAGAGTACTCTGTTTGATAGTGCCGACGTGAAAGGTTGGCGAAACCGGTCACTAATAAAAATAAAAATGTGGAAAATCACTCAAGTATTTTATTCAAAAATATTTTTAAAAAAAATAAATAAAGGTGTCCCGAAATTAACGCAAGATTTGAATTTGTCGCCATTTTTGCGGTAAACTTTCGGGAACACTTAAAAAAAAAACAATTTGACAGCTGACAGTTAAGGGTTAGTAAAAATGGAGCGGTACGCGATAGAACAGCGTGTCTTCATTATTGAACAGTATTTCAAAAATAATGAAAGCTTGGCAGCCGCAGTTCGAATGTTTCATACAAAATATGGTCGGAATAGTGTTTTGAAGAGATTAATTGAAAAATTCAGGGAGACTGGATTCGTTGGAGACGCTAAACAACTGGTCGTCCAAAAACAAGCCGTTCAAATGTCAATATCGAAGCAGTGCGTAAGAGTGTCGGTGACAATCCAGGATATTCAATTCGGCGTCGTGAACAAGAATTGTAAATTTCAAGAAGCTCTCTACAGCGTATACTTACTAAAGATCTGTGTCTCCATGCTTACAATATTCAATTAACACAAGAATTGAAGCCTAATGACCATGCACAGCGAAGAGAGAACTAAACTGTCAGCTGTCAAATTGTTTTTTTAAGTGTTCCCAAAACTTTACCGCAAAAATGGCGACAAATTCTAATATTGCGTTAATTTTGGGACACCCTGTATATCGTCACTGTACGACATTCTCAATAAACACATCACATTCGCGTCCAGTTGGAATCGTATCGGCTTTGTAGAGCTGAAAAGTTATGTCAGCGCATTTTACAATTTTCGCAGCTGTCGCTCTTAGATTTTCTGACTCGCGTCGATCTGATCGATGTCCGAACTGGGCTTCGAATGATTCACAACTGGATGACGATGACTGCAGACGCTTCTCGGAAGCGAAGGCACATTACATGGAACTGGAAGTAACAGGTCATCGTCAGCCACGCGCCAGGGGTCGTGTCCTCTGACAGAGCGATAAATAATGCATTGATTGAGTTACAATACGTAAACGCTCTTGGTCACTAACGAGTATTTTTATTACATGCTACACTATCAAGCGAAACATCTTAAGCATTCAATTCTCTGATATATAAAGGTTCTATCACTTAACGGCTTTCGAGACAAAATTAATACACCCAGAGCTTGTTCAGGATTACTGTTGTTATATTTAAGGTTTAATTTACGATCACGTGTTCTAGTGAGTTGTGAGCACCTAAAGCGTTAATTTTGCTCTTAATTATACACAAATTTAAAGACCTTTACAAAAACAAACAAATACTCTTAAATTCGCACTCGACACACGCAGAGAGCTAAAATAAGTAAGCACACGTGAATTATACATATTAAAAAAATATATTTTAAGTTGTTCGTTTACATTTAGTAAGTGTTTTTAATGCACGTACACTCTATTAAACATATATAATTGATATGTATACAATATTGTGAAATGTCGTGCAAAATTATATTATTAAATACTAAACACTTACCGGTGTGTTTATAAAGCGGAACAATACATTAGTGTTGTAATAACTTAGCAGTTGTTTCACTTGACGTTCTCCGATAATTATAGTAAGTTCGAGCTTATCGCTAACAGTGATGGGAATATTTAAATAAGTAAAAAAGTTAATATTTTTTCAATAAAACCAGGGCAACAATAATTATCACCATAGATAACATGAATGTTATGAATTTAAAGAATAAACATATCGAAGTAACTTCAGGTGAGTCTTCAGAAAAATTGGCACGAGATGTGCTTCTTGCCACAACATATTATAAAATATTCAATAAAATACATTAAATTAAAATACATTTATTTTTATATTACGCTTGATTAGAATTATCATAAGAGTAGAAGGGAGATGTTTAGATGCATACTCAGCGTATACAGTGAAATTGAAAAGAAACGTGTGATAAGATTTTTTCCCCCCCACAAAATATAATTGTTATAAATTTAAAAGAAATAAATCCCTCAAGCGGATTCGAACCCGCGACCACAAAATTGGTGAGAACGTAAATAATGTGTTTTTTGAGATACAGCTACGATTGTAATGCGAATTCCCATGTCTTCGTAACATGCTTTAAAACTGGTTTAGTAAACAACGCCCCATAGCCTAAAATATTCTGAAGAGAGTTTTAAACAATTGAAAAAAATCACTGTAAGAGTAGCACTAACCCAAAAGTAATATTAATTTCTAAGTAGCGAAAATGTTCTGTGTGATTCTAGCCTGAAGCGCCAGAAGACAGATTCGTCGAAATTCTGCAGAAGTTTATGATGAAACCCGTCGCTCAGTTCACGACAATAGCGATACAACTCAATTAGTATGCGGCCTCTCACCGAGCCTCAGGTGAGTCACCTGGGGCACCTGGGCGGGGGCCGAGAGCCTCTGCCGAGCTGCGTGAGAGATAAGACCTGCCGACTGACTCATCCAGGACTGAGATTTTAGCCTAAAACATGCATAGAGTTCCTACTAAAGACAATCTAATAATCACTACCGATAATCGGTTCAATCAAATTTATTTACTTCTTCATTGAGTGCCCCTTTTCCGATCTCAACAGTTTAAAATAAAAGAAGAAAAAGTCTGCGTATTGCTGCTGCCCAATAGCATTACTATACAATCCTTTCCTTACAAAGCTCTGGCGTTTAGATCTGATACTCCTTATGCAGCAAGCTACAGAAACAACAGCAGGAGCCCCACCACCTCGGACAAGTTACTTGCAGAGGACATTCCTCAACAGTCATTCCAAGTCCACTACTCCATTACAGATCTTTTACACCCACTCCAATGCACAAGCAACAGAATGGGGAGAGCGGAGATAAATGTATTTACAGATAAATTCATCGCAAAAACAAGTTTTATTATAAAAACCATTATTGCGTGATTGTAAAATTACACACATCATTCTGTACTTTAAATTGAATTATTGCACTAAAAAAAAGCCTATTTATCACATCACTAATTTACACTACCTCCATGCCTGAGCGTCACTCGCTCTAAAACGATGTTGTTATCTAATAGAAAATATAAATGCGTGGGAACTAGATACAGTTGTACGTGTCTCCAAACAATGTTATTCAAACTAAGCCCTTAATGGTAATGCAAATTCAAAGTGTTACCACAATCCAAATATTTAAATACTATAATTGTAATTTTGAGTTACATGGCTCACGAGAATCGAATACTACGAATCTACCAATTATTAATATTTCTTATCAATTTCAAGTATTATTTGATGTGAAAATGTGCATTTTAAATACTGCTTGTATATTAATCCAAAGCAATGAACACATTAATTGATTTAATTTCCTGTCAACAAATTCGTCGCATATAACACATTTTTTAATTTTTTTTAAATTATTATTTAAATCATAGATACCTCAGCGTGTATGTGTGTTAAAAAAAAGCGTAAACTGGTACGGACTGGGGCTCCTCCTTTTTTTTCAGACTGAGCATGTGAAGGTGTGAAAAAACAAAGAGCTCACTTCATTCCTATAGTTCTTTATAAGTTTAAGTCAACATATTCACCTTGAAATATATTTAAATAAATAGTTTTCTATATTATTGACATTTGGTTTTTTTTCTCGCGTAGAATAAATTGTAACGCCTGAGTAATTCAATCAAAACAACGGGCGATATCATACGGAGTGCCCATTATCGAGTGCCACTTTAACCTTTAAGCGTATGATTCACGATTCCCAAAATGTTTAATAGTATGTAAATGTATGCAATAACTGTCAGCGTGTATATAATCGAGCTATTAAAAGATAACCGATGCTGAGATGAGTAATAGAGAACAAGTTTTCAGGAACAGTATTGTCGGCCAGTAACCCAGAGGATCTAAAATAAGGCTATAGAATTAAAGCGAACGTTACGATATACTACAAAAACATTAGATAATACTTCAGATTAAAGCAAGCACACATACTTAATACCAATTTATTTTATAAAATAATATTTGGAGGTTAAAATCGGTTTATTATCTAGTTTGATATATTTAAAAGTCATTTTTAGTACATGTTAACTTTGTTTTACTGAAGCCTGCAAAACGACTTTACGCCAAATAAAAAACGAAAACTTCTTCAATCATGTGGTTAATATCTAAAAATTTGAATGCACTATTTGGTCTAGCAAAATATATGTTACATTTATGAATATTTTGTTAGTTCATTTATAGTTTTTATAAAATAATACGTAGAAATATAAAATAACGTACTCACATCAATATAATTAGAAGGACACTTATGTATATAGCTTCATGAAGATGTTGCAATCAACTTACCTGGAAAGAAGAGAAAAGACATTATTAGTAAACTTATACAAAAAAATATATGCGTTTTAAGATATATGCGATAATCTTGCTTTTTATAAAATAACTGGCAGATTACAGTATTATACCCAGATTATTTTGGATAATTTAATCATAATATTGCGCTCCTTGTCACAATACTGTTCAGTGTATGTAAATATAGTCAGTCTTCTACAATGTCTTATAACGGTTTTATTCTTTATGAAATGTAAAGCGGAAATAAATATAATATATTTTCAGCATTGAAATCACAAGCTCGAGTATTGACGAGGTTAGTAGCATCTCTTTTCGCGCAATGATTTTATTCGGTGAAAGTAGAATTGGAATGACCTACATGCACGCTATAAACTCCATTGCATGTCCATTCATAAATTGAGAGTGACGTGCAACAGTGCTAGCGGTTTCTCAGAACCAATTAGTGCAAATGCCAACCATCGTCGCATTGCGTGACATAACGCAGCGAGTGTCGATGCGCCCAGAGTGCATCGGCGGTGGTCCACCCATGCACTCCACCCCCTGAGGTCATGTGCAACATGGAGATCATTTGTCACCATGGCTTTCTATGTGATGCATTTTCATTTAGAGCCCGTTCTCCTTTTGCCCCTTAACTGTCCTCAATGAATAACGCCCGTTGGAAGTTATGATACAACGTAGAATAAAACACTGCGCTGTCTCTATTTTGATCGCATCGTTTATGAGAGATTCGTAATAATGATGAAGAGCGAGCTTTCAATTGGCTTTATTTTAAACATAAATATTTGCAAACAAAATTGTACTATTTCGATTACAAAACGATATTTTACAGAGCATTTCCAGATCGAACCTTAATTATGTAAAAACACATTTTGTTGAGTTGAAATTTATTCTTACAATTAAAGCTGCAATAAAAAAAAGTATCTAGATGATGACAACGTCATCTCTGGTCTTGTTATATGACACAACACATTTAGAATTATATCGAGTCAGTTACTTTTAATTCATGCCCCCGATGTGATGTTTCATACAAAACATTATAATAACGCGCGGGCGGACCGGCCTTCCTTCCATGAGAACCACATATTCTATGACTATTCATAGGTTTTTTTGCAATATCCGCTTGCTTCTGGTTCAAGTATTGCGCCACAAAATGGCACTATTTCAATGAATATATTTGGGACAGGTACACATTTGTATTAGAGAAATGTGTAATTTATTGAGTTGTTGATTTGATTGCTGCACAGTCAGACAAACAAAAAATAACTGTTTTCGTTTGGTCGAAGACAATTAAAGCAAGTATCGCGCAATATAATTGATTTTACTTTAAAAATATTTTAATAAAAGCATAAATATAAATCATCAATCTAATATAATGATAATCGCGTTGCATTGTCGGCGTTGTAGTAAAGACGAGGATCGAGCGATAGATTTATTTGACGGTCGAAACGTAGACGCGGCCAAAAGTGCTTCGGGCACGAGCACCGCTGCGTTTATCTCTGCTTAAATATTAATTATCTGCCTTTGTAAATATGGATATCTTTTGGCACATGTTCCAAATTAAGGATGAATTATGTTATCAGGCTGCTTCGTATTTATCCACTCTGTGATAACATCAAAGCGACGAGAGTGTCGCCGCCTGGACGGGTGAAGCCACTGAGTTCTATATACGCACGTCTCTCGTGAATATTTATATAGTGATATATAAATAATTCTATCAAACACTGGCTTGAAACTGATTTAAAGATTGACAAAATACTTAAATTTTAAAAAGTTTCTTCTTGTTCCTGAAAGGTTGTTTGATGAAAACAATATAGCATAACCTGTCAAATAAAGCGCATATTTATATTAAATATGTATGCCACACTAATACACTTAAAATTAAATACATAATACATATAATAAGCATTGCTACATGTATGACAAAGTGCTATTTGGTGAAATCCTATTTGACAACATGTCGACAACTGTTTCGTTGATCACCTTCTTTTAAAAACTGATTCATGATACACATAATAAAAAAAAATGTAACAACACGAATTAATAAAGACGTGGCCATAAATAACTGCACAACTACTGCGACATTTCCAAAAGAATTCACAAAACGGATAACATAATAAAACCAATGTTAATGTTCCGAGCAAATTATTAATTTTTCATTGCTTCAGCATTAATAGCATTAAGAGTTTTTGCTTTAAAATGCCTGAGCGTCATTCACTTCGCCATCTTCGTTTGACTATTGGTCTTGTATTAAAAAAAATCATATAATATTTTCCTGTACTGAGTCACGATTGTACTAAGGAATTCATTAGATGAAGCAAAAACCTATCGGTATTTTTTATATGCAAATTCGATTCATACTAGAAAAATTACGAAGTCAAGAGATGTGGAAAACTATATAATTTATATTACTCGAAGGTATTCTTTGGACATAATAATGATTGAACCAATCAAGAATACCATAAAAAAAACTATTCAGCTTATGGCGCAGTACACCAATAACAAAAATATTATTATTATTTATTTATAAAACCTACGTATATGACAGAACAGTTTATTCAATTCTAATATATACATTTAGTGTGTGTGTTTGGAGTACTCTAATTTGGGATTTGTTTATTTATAACCACGACTTCTTTAATTTGATTTATATTCACTTATGTTTGGTTTAAATTTTTATTTATGTCGAGTTATTAATTTACTTATAAAAATCATTATTTTAAAATGTGCTAAAAATATCGATGCTACGTTTGTTTTAAAATGCAGTGGTTTGCTATTTATTTGATGACATTAGACAAGATTTTAAGAAACAATCAGGACTTATAAATTAAAGCCATGCATGCGTACACTTCCTAAATTAAGTCTGTCCTTGTCAGGTGTTGCTTGTAGGTGGCTCGTAACGCATTTACAACCTATTTAATTGTTGTGTCGTATCTTTATTGCATTTTTCCGGGAAGTTGTAAAAAAACGTACCAGTCGGGCTCTTATCCGTCAAATATCTCGACATTGTTTCGCCGGAATCCCATTGAGGTAATTGTGCGCGGAGCGGACAGTGTAACATTGAATAATGTTTACTTTCCATATCTATATGCTGTGTGGACAGTGTGACCACGTGTCCCATTTTGAACGGGACCATCTCGTTTTTAACTCGTAACTAGACAAAAGCATCCTCTCTTGTGTTAATAAATAAGGCTAAATCATAAAATAAAAAAAATAAAAATAAAGTAATGCTATTGAATGTGATTTATATTACTGCATGTGACTTAAATCTCCAGTTTTTAGAAAGAAACCAACCATGCATAAGCACTCTAAATCGAAAGTGTTAAATAAGTTCAGTTGAAGGATTAATACTGTGTCATTTGTTTTCTTGATAATGATAATAATTATTATTAAATATTCATTCTGTGTATTCTCTCAGGCGTTATATTGTCTTGGGATTAATGCTAGAAGTTAATGATTTTGCATGCAAGACAAAACACTAACTTTAATCACTTGCAGTGATGACATAACATCACAATTAAACCATGTGTTTTTTTCTTTAGCTTCATATATGTTCACATGCCGGTTTTTTTCAAAGAAAAGCACGTATTGTCTAATACACACACTATTACCTAAAAATCAGCACACGTCCCGTTTTAGGGAATAGAATAATGGTCACGCTATGCATGCAGGAAGTTGAAGTACCGTGGGCATCGAAACAAGGAGAAATTACAAACGTGGGACGGCTTCAGGCAACACTCTCTAGTTTCTTTTTATCTATCAACTCCAAGCAATCAATCTAACACAGTAATAAAAGATTTATCAGTTTGTCACTGCAGCGGTCATAAGCAATACGTTATTTTTTATGTTTTCATTCTTAGATTTTTTACGGTGGTATTAGGTTTTTTGTTTTGATGACGTGCTGTTATTTTAATGGCGGTTTTCTTGTACATGTTTAGACTTGATAAAATATTTTAAGTGTAGCCGACATTTCGGACAATATGGAATCAGTCCAGATGTTCTGTGGTGTGTTTTTTTTTTTATAAGTCAATATTAAGTTTTATTATACGGGCGTAGATTTGATTTACAATAGAAATATAAAATATTTTGCATATATACTCAAACTTTGATCTGAAATATACGATCAATTGTGATTACAGTTGTAGAGCGTAAATTGTATCATTTTTGACAAAATAAATTTTTAATAGGCTTGTAATTAAGATTTTAACTTTCGAGCCACTTTCTGATTAATTAAGCAATAAATTTATTTTTGGATGGGAGGCGAAATATATTTCCCGAGTTGTTAAACCGACGACTGTTTCCAAATTTACACATGATAGGATATATCAATGACAAACAAGTTTATTTGCAGTACTTTATTTTTTTAACGATTATGTTAATAATAATCTCAAGCAAGTTCAAAAGTTATAGCAATTACAATACAAAAAATAAAAAATTTATGTTTCATAACAAATATCAATAGATTTAATGATTCATAATATTTTTGTTTTTACATTTGTTTTGTATGGAATATGTTTTTATGTAATTTAGTACCTGCTGTATACTTAAGTTAAAAATAAATTCTGCATTTCTTGGAAGATTTTCTTTAGGTATATAATACAAATGTTAAAATATTTAATTATATGGTGTTGCAAGAGTAATAAATGTCGATTATAATCAAAATTGCAAATGATGACACCCGAAACCACTCTAAGTAGGAACTATTCCAGCTCCAGTGGCCGGTCATGTCTATTGACTTAATATCATTCCACCTACATATTTTTTTCACCACTCCATAATGCGACCTGTGATTCAGTAATTTAGAATATCTTACAAGTGAATCTATTTAAATTTAGTTGAAATATTTCAAGCTGTTGTGAAATATTCGCGTTTGAAAGTTGATACGTGGGTAATTGAAGTATGCTTATTTAATTTAGAAGGTAACAATAAACTATAAATATAATAGAAAATATGACATGTTTGCCGTCATTCTTCCTTATATAATAATTTCTTTAATTTTATATATTTTTTTATATCATATTTCAGTAAAATAGTAATATTAATAGAATTTTTAAAAAAATGCATATTGTGATATATGATTTTTTTCTTGTTTCAAACTAACTATTAAAAATATTTATAAAATACTTATTCCGATATCATAAATTCTATACATAATAAAAATTTGGTAATGATAACGCATAATTGACAATTAATTTTACATATTATCACATCAAACTACTCTTAAAGCCAACGGCAACACTTTCAGAGAGTGCACTCTAATAAAAACACAAAAACATTCAAAAACGAAAAAGGCAATTAAAGCAAAACATATTAACATATCTACGTAATAAAAATATACCAAGTTATTAATTATCTCACCGCTAATTAGCATTTTCTTTGACTCGGACGATGTCAGTGTTGCTTTAATTAGTGGGTATCCTTTGTGGTGATCGTTACATTTGCAAATCTCCAAAATATTTATGAGCCACGTAAATAATGCATGTTCCGAAAATATGACCGAGATGAAACCGGTTTGCGATGATTTCGAGTCGAATCGTAAATTCGGTATTCGCATAGCATCCTAGGTTGTAGGATGAAAAAAAAAACAACGCCAAATTCTATGTAATCACTCTGATCTGATCCGCAGGTGCGCGCCACAGAGACAAAGTGAATTCCACGAGAAAAAATTGTTTGCAAAAAACGCGAGCTCTTTGCAAGCTTGCTGGCGAGCCGGCAAGACGCCAGCTGTCCAAATATAGAGACCGGAGTGTGAGGTATGGATACCACGACGGAGGCAGCAGACACAACCAGAGGACCTTTGAAACTCAGGATGATTTGTGGTTTTTCAGGATTGAAATTCGCAATAAAACTAAATATATTTTTTAGACATTTCTGTAGGAAAAAAAAAAAAAAAAACGTGATAAAAGCATGCTTTTGCATGTATGCCGAGTTACTATACAGAGTGTAATACAACATGTAATTTTATATATTTTCGGAGATCGGAAGTGCAGCCGAATTGGTGAGACTGCCCCAGGATAGAGATTCGAGAAAATGGTCACCAACCTCGTATGTGGAGAGGCAACAGAAGAAGAAGATATATTTTTATGACGCTTCGGTTCAGGTATTTTCGTAATGTATGATAACGATATAAAAAAAACAACATAGCAATTAACAGACATGCTTTTCTACAAAAAAACATTTCTTTCAAAAGTCATACGAGTATGTACATTGATTCTGTAAAATTCTATTAATATTATTTTAAAAAATCCACTATGTAAAATTGTTCATATGATTTATGAGTCAGTTCCCGTTTTCAGCGTCGATACTTAGTATAATTGATTGACTTGTAGAATCGATGCAAGTACCCGCGGGTGTTTTGCAAATCTAAGGCATTGCTTTTTATTGCCTCGATATTGACCTGACTTAGAATCAAACCTGCTCCCTGCAATCATCTCAACCAAAAAACTGGCCACTTGTACGGTAAAAAAGACGCGATGACGCATACACTTTAGATTTTTTTTTGTAGTGTAATAAATTCTAGTTTAGATTGCTAATATAACCGTTAATATTTTTTTTATTTAATCTGATGATTCAGATGTGGAACGTCCAACGGGTAGAAAGTATGCTGAAAAGATAAAGCGTGTTTTTTTTTTTTTTTAATATTTATATATTTAGGAGGAATCCATGGTTAAAAAAATCTTAACGAGTAATCAATAAACCATACTACGCTGCAGCTTATGAACCTGCAAATATTTGCCTTACACTATAAAGATTTCCTACCAAACCTAGTATTAATTTGTACCCGGAATCAAAGCCATGACCCTTTCGTGAGCAGACGTGAGACTCGAAATCACGAAGCGGATAAATTTTAGTATACATTATTAAATATAGAAATAGGACGTTGAGTTGCAGCAAGTGAATCAGAAGTGTATATATGGAGGGGTGGCCATGAGTCTATCAGGTAAGCCGCTGCCTCCCACACATCTATTTTTATTGAACTATTTCTATAGTGGCAATACTTTTCACTGACTCTGATTCATGTCTAAGCGTGCCAGGTCTGACAAGCACAAACTTGAAACTCAAAGTGAAAATTAAAATACAAAGAAATTCAATTACATTATTTATGATCCGTTCACTTTTTGATGTCCGATAGGTGCTGCAATGATGCCTGCATAAAAAGTACGCTTCGAAATAAAGACAACATTATGAGTATGATGTGTTTTATTTTTAGGGTTAATGGATATTGTTATGATGCACAATGGCCGGGCAGTGTGTAATTACACGGACATAAACAAGCGTAAATGTTGTTATAAAAAAATGTAATAAAGGGTTATTCGAATGTGCTTAGATGTCCCTTCAGATGGCCGTAAATGAAGCGTCGACCCAAACCCGTTTTATCGTACCATTTGTGAACCATCGTCTTTAGTTTCTTTGCTGCTTTGTTCATTTGTCCCTTGAAGAAAAAGAGGGACAAATACGCAAAAATATTATTTTGAAAAGTATTAAATGATCGTTAATTTTATCATTAGCTTTAAACGAGAAGATTAGAGTGCAGTGTTTTTGTGTTTTATTTTCAAGGGGAATTTTAATATGTTTTGTATATAGCGAGTACTACATGATACAGACAGTAAAATTTTATTCATAAAAAAGTCACATTTGCCGACATCAAGCTCCAAACTTTATCAGTGTATAATCGCCGATTGTTGCATAATCATTAGATACATATAATATATTATCACTTATAAATATATCACGTTACCTTTTTTTCCTGGAAACAGTTGGCGTCTGTTGATATGACAACGCATTACGGTCTAGTCTTCGAGATAAGACCCGCATAATCGTGGTTCTATAAGCTGTTTTATTTCTGTATATTAATGTGGATAATTCACGTATGAAAATAGTGCTTACAGGTTATCTTTATGGTTAACTTCGATCAATTATTAAAAAAAGTAATTTATAAAGTTTGCAGAAAATGCGAGCTTACTTTCAATAAGAAATTGATAAAGCAAGTGATCATAAAGAAATAATAATAATGCGTTATTTAGATATCAAACATATATATGCTATAATTTAAAAAAGAGCGAAATAATGAAAAAATATCAATTTCATGAACATAACACCACACGTACAAGCAATTACTTTCAATAATAAAACAGTACGTTAAAAAATTAAAAACAATGTTTTTAAAACGAAATAATTTTTTCTTTACAAAAAAACTGTTACATTTAAAATTCTCTTGTTTCTGTAATTTCTCAATACAGTTGATTAAAAACGAATTATGAAATTTAAAATTTCAGTAGGAAAAAAAATCATCTATTGAGTTTACACATAAAAAAGAAATACCTCGCTAACTGGCTTTTCCTACAAATAAGTGTTTTTAGATTACATCCCCTTGTGTGTGAGCACTATCGTGAAATACTAAAAAAGAATAGGTAAAAAGATTGCAGATTTCTCGTGATTAATTTATTGCAGTTCCAGCTTAAATGTCGGAGTTAATTAAAGTTTGCACAATACGCGTTTTGATTTACTTTGAGATGCTCGGACAGAATTTACAGCAGAATCAGTTGCAGTGATGCAACGCCTCTTGGCATGCGGCGAGAGATGCATTCTGGTGCACAGTAGAATGAGAAGTATCACAGTTCGGATTCTCATTTTCTCTTCCGGAAATACAAAGATATATTTGTCATGGCCGCAGCGCATTGCCGGCACTGCGATAAAAGAATAAGAAAGTGTTTGTATTATAAACTTTTGCGGCTGTTCAGAATTAAGGACGGGAAAATATACTGCCGACTTGCAGCACTGGTTCCAGTTCACGCTTGTAAGTTAATATTTTGTTGTTATCTTGATAAGGTCTTTTAAAGCAGTAATAATTTTAAATGTAATTTATATACAGTTATATAAAAACTTGAAAGCGAGGTGAAATATAAAAATACAAGCGTTGTATAATAATACAACAAATGTTACGCTTAACTACAAAGTTAGCATGATATTTAACTTAAAAATGGGCGTGTGTCCTTCGTTAGCATTGCAGGTATAGATTGTATCGTCAGATTATTTTTGCCAATTTATTGAAATATTACTATTAAAACTAGTTACTAAATATTTCAATCGTTGCATTATAAGTTATACTCGGCATTTTTGCGATATTTGATACCAATCCACATCACGTTTATAAAATATCTTATTTCAAAACTTGCGATGTAAATATTAAATGTAAGCAAGAGTTTTTGCCAACAAATGGTGTTAAAGGCAAAGTATTATATTACGTACAGTAAACATAAAAATAGCTTGTTATTTTGCATGCCAATTTAAAAAAAAAACAGTTATCAATGAATGTCCCCACCGCAAATCAAAATATATGTCATTCAGAATTTGCAGAAAAACTCTTGATATTCCACTCTTGATATACAAAACTTGATAAATTATAAAATAGTAGTAACTAGTTAAAACCGGTAGCTATGTAAAGAACCTTATTTGAGACTATGTCTATCCAATTTATCCGGAGAGTGGAGTAATTGCGGTTTTTATGTATTAATTTTTGTGCTTGACCTTCACGTGTTATGCGATTAAAACTCGTACAAAAATATTCAAAGATACAATGTGTTTTTAAATATAAAGATTTCAAATAAATAATTAAAGGGTTCTTTGTTGGCGGGTACGTAAATAAATTTAATACGTTATTAGACACCATTAGTCACGACTTTTCCGTATATGTATCCAGGCTGATTTATTAGTGACAATAAATTTAAAATTAGGACCGTAAAAAAACAGCAAGTGTTTGTGACTCGCAAGGTGTTGGGACAAGAGTCCCAAACGGGACGAACGGGTCCCAAATATGGAAAACAAAGGACAAACCAGCGACCCGGCAAGACAGGACTTGCCCTGAACTTCTGCGCAAAATTTCGGAGTGCTTCTTAGAAATGATAAAATAACAATCTTCAAGTGAAAATTCGTGTCACGCGTGACGGGAATATGATTCGACCGACGTGGATGATGAGGTTCGGTGAAATTGGACACGGAATTACCAACAGTGCTATTATAAAAACAACATGCGCGCTCGAAATTGCTTAAATCTCTGGTATTATGTAAATAGCTGTACAGGTTTGCGAAATAAAACAGTTTAGATGTTAACTTGACAGGTGAAAGTGTAATAAAAGTGAATGGATTGTATAAAATCATAAATAATAATTTTTGATAACGAAAATTGTATTAAATAGCTAATAATATATATAATTTAATTTTCATGATTTAGCCACCTGTATTAATAATAGTTGTATCTGATTTAAAAATATACTTTGGCATATTAAAATCTAAAAAGTACCTAAATCATGGCTATGATGAATTTAATGCATTAGACTACATGCCCACTTCAAAAGTGCGTGACTTCCGTTCGCACAACAATGTGCACTTAAATAAATAATTTTCTGTTTCGTGTATATAATAAATATTTCTAACATAAGACCAGTAAAAACAAGTAACTAGAGTCTATTTAGTATTTATGGATTAATTAAAAACCAAGCTGACCATTACACGCGAGTTAAAATTCAAACTACATCCAAGTGATTCGTCTTTCGGAAACCACTGGCAGCAATACATAATGAAGTTCTCACAGGAGAAACTCTTGAGCGGCTACATCTGACAAAGCATTACTGTTTCAGAACAGTTAGTTGCGAGTAAGCAGATCAGATTGTTTTTCCTTTAATATCAATAATGATGAACAAAATTTAACGATTAATAGAAGTGCTAGAACGAAAATATCTCCCGGTCCATCAATCACGATCTGTTTACACAGAACATCGCTCCGAGGACGTGAGGCGGTGTTACATTATTAGGGTCAAGCAAAACGGCACCGAGAATTAATGCGAGTGCATGAAAGATAGCGCCGGCCTAGGCGGAGTCACGACCGCAGAAGGACTCGTCTATTGTTATTATGAATTCTCTCACACGCCCATGCAGTTTTCTCAGAAAAGGCGATAAATTTTATATGTCTGCGACCACGGAATGCCAATGGCTACCGATGCACAGAAGCACGTATGGAGGCACTCAGGGCCTGCGGAGAGCGCACGCACCAGGTGCATAGTTCGTAGGCATTATTTTGCTTAATACATTTTGTCATGACATAGATAATATTTTATGCACTATTTAATGCAATTTCATTGATAAAGAGCACGTGTACTTTTGTTTCAGTTTCTGTAAATCACCGTACATTACTTTCTGAACGGCCAAGAAGTGATACCACTACGCGCTCATTACAAGAACAAAGTACAGTTAAAAAAATGTTACCTTACACATAGTATTTATAATTATATATTTACCAACAACTATGTCAATATATTGTATAAGGTTTCCTTCAGGCTGCCTGACCACGTGTACTTTTGTTTCAGTTTCTGTAAATCACTGTACATTACTTTCTGAACGGCCGAGAAGTGATACCACTAAGCGTTCATTACAAGTACAAATTACAATTAAAAAATGTTATCTAACACATAGTATGTATTATTATATATATACCAACAACTATGTCGATATGTTGTATAAGGTTTCCCTCAGGCTTTCTGACCACGTATACTTTTGTTTCAGTTTCTGTAAATTACCGTACATTACTTTCTGAACGGCCGAGAAGTGATAACGCGCTCATTACAAGTACAAATTACAGTCAAAAAAATGTTACCTTACACATAGTATTTATAATTATATATTTACCAACAACTATGTCGATATATTGTATAAAGTTTCCCTCAGGCTGTCTGCTAAGGGTAGCAGTCTCTTATTTAACTGAATTGAGGATACTTTTTATATGTATGTCTATTTTTTGGATTGAACGTCAATCAAGTGCGTATTTATTACCCATTACGGGTTTATTATATTTTTACTAATATGATTAGGCACATAAGTTCACACATAGTAGATGATTAAAGAAATTCTCAGAAAAATATCATCGTGATTTGTGTGGGATTTGAACCCACATCCCCTGGCTTACATGGCCGAGAATTTCTTTAATCATCTACTATGTGTGAACTAATGTGCCTAATCATATTAGTAATAGAAAGTATATATAAATAAAATCCAGAAAATCAATTATATATATATTTATATTAGATATCACAGTTAAAATCAGATCGAATTTAACTGACTGAGTTTATATGCATAAAAGGTGAATTATCATATATGCTATGGGGTTTGAAGCTGTGTGTTTTTATCATCGATAGACTGATTTAATTTGTAATACTCCATATTTGTTGATAAATATTTAGAGAGCGGTTGGGTCAACGAGTGCGTTGTGTCTCTAAGAGGGATAGCTTCCTGCTATCCATTCTGGTCTCCGGCTAACAAGTTTGGTCTGGGTTTTAATTTTAGCCGTTCCTTTGTTAGGAGGCGGTCCCGTCTCGGCCGCTTCCTCCAGAGTGCGAGGGGGGGGGGGGATGAGGGGGGGGGGGAGTTCAGGACGTCGGAGGGGGAGGGGGAGGGGGGAGGGGCACGTGCGCACAAAGCTCTTCTTTATTTAATCTGCACACGCATCAATTACACGCGAGACCGTAGTGCGGGAGGCGAGCCCGCGAGTAACTCGATCCTCGAGATATATGCCCGAGTATCAAATTTTAGAAAATCAAGACTCGACTATGCTCGTGACCTGATTTTGATTATTTTGGTAAATTAATTTCAACTAATATAGCAGAAACTTAATAAGTTTACAAACGGAGCCGAAAACGTTGACACTGTAAACTATATGCCGCTAAGATATTTGACCGGATTACGCAAAATACATGCAGGGGGCTTTAAGCCTGGGCATATTAAATTTTTAAAAAAATATTAATAAATAAATTTACGAAACGTTTTGATTTTCACTCACTGATAAGATTTGAAATTAAAACTATTTAAAATTGTTATTCATTGAAATACTTTTTAGAGCTAGATACAGTAATACCCCGCTTTACGCAACCCCGTTATGTGCGGTTTCACTATAAGGCGAATTTCAAATTTCGCGTTAAAATGCCTCGCATTACGCGAATTTCTTATTTAAAGAATGTGTATGAACATAATGTAGTCATTGAAAACAGCGTTGGGTGCTATGAACGTATTTTACAATAACGTAAAAGAAACGCTACCCAAAATACAATAGATGTATTTTTCAGTAAAAATAACATGTAAGTGTTCTTAGAATTAAAGAGATTGATTCAAATGATTCGTATATTTTTGAATTATGTTTTGACTATGTATGTATGTTTACGCGAATTTCACTTAACGCGATTTTTTCCGGAACGTATCCCTCGTGTAAAGCAGGGTATTACTGTATATATACAAAGCAAACAAATTACAGATCAATTTGATTTGTTGAAAACTCATTTTAGTGTTTTTCACTAAAAATAATTATTTATTTAGCTTGATAATATCGATCCTGCTGTTGGCAATTGGAATCTCTTCGCGGCACATAAATTATTCGCAGCCGACACGACGAAGGATGCGCTCGGACTCTTCTACCGGAAGCGACAAAAGAGACAGAAAGAGTTTAAAGTGTTGGCTAATCACTCCCCAGCCGGGAGCGAATCTGCCAGACGCTTGAGGAAATCTCTTGTAAAAAAATACATCTTTTTTATAACCGAAATACAAAAGCAGTTAACTTTCGCGTACATGTTTTGTTTTGCATGCAACTTGTAACAGTGTGGAGACAATAAAAAGTTTGAAAGCGTATTTTAGGTACAGTGAATTTCAAAATAACCGGCCAGGCAACAGACGCTCTTGGCAGTGATACTAAAAAAATAAAATTTAAAAAAATCATAAATGGTTGTTTCATAAATATATCGCGTAATTAAATAGATATCCAAAATATATTTTTTTTTTCATCGTGTAAGTCAAGACTTATCGTATATAAAAAAATGTTATTAAATTAGGTGTATTGAGGAATGCTATGAGTTTTTGCACGTATTGACCGCACGCCACTAGTACTCGAATGTTGTAACTCGTGTTGATAGTTACAACCGAATGGGTAACTATCGATAGTTGTCGCCTGTTCGAAGCGATAGCCGTCCCATTAGTGGTTGATTGGTCACGCAAGTATGCCGCTTTGGTAAAATGTTATGTTTATTAATGTTTTATGTTTAAAGTTTACGACGGTAGTAATGTGTGCGACAAACTCGGGCGTCCATCTGAACCAGTCCTGCCAGTTTTCACTGGAGTGCTGACTTTAAGGGAGCATTTAACAGATTATCGTAAAAAAATATAAAGAGGTTTGTACGACATCCAGCACAGGCGACGATGAAACTGTAACATGCGTAATAAACTTTACATCTAATAACTACAATATACATAAAAGTTTTCAGTTGAATTTATGCTGCTGACGATGAAAAACTCAACCCATAAGTCATACAAATAAATATTGTACATAAAATAATTAATTTGGTAACGGCATTTTAATAAATCATGTATAATTAAATTAAAATGTCAAATACGTATTTTAAAAAAAAGCAGCAATAATCAGCGATATGCAGTGAATTTTAAATCCATACATTAAAAATAAACTTAACATCATGATCTTGCCTAAATTGGACTTTTAATAACCTATGTTTTAATTTACAAACAGATATTTTTAAGCAGTGAATTTTCTGTTATAACTGTTCCCCTTTGTATATTTTTACTAAAAAAATCATGCTTGCTTTAATTTTTGCTTAGCATCTAAAACAACATGATAATGTGCCAATGTGCTTTATATTTTCATTCGCATGGTGGTCTACTACAACAATATATATTCTAGATCAAGATATAGATAATGGATCCGGGTCTAGGATCAAGTAGTCATTATTGGCAAGTGTTATATGATCTATAAAAGATGCAATAAAACGACGTAATAAAACTCCTAATTCATACCCACGTTTCTGTTGGGATAGAACAGCTTTATTGGAACAGATATAACTTTTTAACTATGCAAATAAAATGCCTGATAGTTAACGTTAAAATAAATCATGGCGGCTTCTAATAAGACAGAGTTTTATTTTAGCTTTGACATTCAAGTAGAGCCCAACGCAAAATAAACTATTTATTATTAGAAATCTGATTTATTTCATAAAACAGATGCAGCGAGCCTCGAATAAATATTAATTTATTAACTGCTATTTTTACAAATAAAGGTGACATTGTAAATTTCCGTATATGGCATTTTTTATTTTATTTTATTATCAAATTAAAAACTGTAGTGACATTATTGAAACTCTATATAAATATTTGTATTTACATTATACATTACATCATTTTGGTTTCAATTTTAATTATACTATAGGCAGTAAGGAAAACGTTCATTATTTATTGTTACTTTTAAGTGCACGTAGACATATTTAATATATAAATAACCTTTTTAAAACAACTAGTGAATATAAACAAAATAATTTTTTATATATAAAATACTTAGTTTTCGTGAAAATTTACAAAAAATAATTCTCATAATGGATGCATTTGCTTTAAAGGTAATTTTTAATGTGTTGTGAAACAAACAAGAATTTCTGTTAGTAACATTGTACCTACATAGAATACTTGGTGGTTTTGAGCGATGCCATCTCGCTTTCTATGACCTAAATATGTTAAAACTTCAAATGTTTTAAAAATACCAGATCTTTTATAAACTTTCCATGTCAGGGGCATGCAATGAATGCATCTAAAAATACACTGCATACTTAGGATTCAAGTCAACTGCACGACATTACTTTTAATATTCAAGAAAGTCTATTTCTTGCCTTGGGGAAAACTTAACTAAACACGAACATCGAGGATTTTTTTTTAACGCTATTCATTTATTATTTTTAATTTTAACATGTAGGAGCAATACATATTTTTGTGTTAGTTACATTTTCTTAGTAGACAGTATAAAAGTGAATTTGGCGAAGTTAGTAAGTGAGTATCATGAGAAATTATTGTTTGTATAATATATTTTGTACTGGTGTTTAATGTTTCATGCTCTGCGCCGCTAAAAGTAAGAAAATCTAATCAATGTATTTGAGGCTATAAAAGGCGAGACCTTCCCACGTTTACGTTTGAAAAATACTTCCCGGAGAGAATGCAAGACCATCGCAATCATCTCAAGGTAACGCAGCCACCGGGCCAGAGTTCACACAATAGGCGGAAATGTAAGAGGTCTACGCCATCGTGCTGATTTACCTTGGAGTATTAGCCCTTTAGAATTCATACTCCTCGACCCTCAAGCTTTAAAGAGACGAGGGGTGCTCCACATTTGTTTATATTTACACTGATGTGCAAACAAGAAACACTTGCTGAATGCGCCCTTAGTAAACCTACTAAGCTCCATCATTAACTCTGAAAACATGACAGAATCGTAGCAGGCTTTAACAGGGTTTTTGCCCTTGAAGGTATACAAAACTTGTGCACTATAAATATTCTGCCTTTTGCTAGCTAATATGCAAAAGGATACGATAAATCTCTTGGTCTATTTTACTTTTACATATCTCAAGATGAGTTACGCCTCAAGGCACGCTATGAGTTACACCAATTAAGCTTGATTATTAAAGATCCAGTTAAGTATTTTGAAGTATGGTTCGGTTATATTCACAGAGTAAACTATATAAATCGTTATTTACTCTATTTATTAGCAGCTCTTAAAAATACTACGACATTCCCAGTCTATAAAAATTTAACGAACACAATTAAATCCGTCAACCCTTAAGATTAGCATCACTAAAAAATAATCAGTTTCAAGACGTTTTATACAACAAAATTTAATTAAAAACTTAATTATACATTAGTTTTAAGTTCATATATTTAATCGTCCATCTTATTGACTTTCGGTACTTTTTTAATTGTATGTGGAAAGCAAGGAAAGTATATCCGAAAAATCATCACAAATTATCTTTAAAATATCAAAACTGTAATCAAACCAATATTATTTAACAAAAGTTTAAACGAATCCAACTTCTAAATAATGCTATATCTTATAAAGATTATATTCTGTTTTGCTTTATCTAATATAAGATTCACGATATGAATAATTGATCATACATCAAAATACGTTTTACCGCAAGGGCCTTGGCTTTGCAATACAATGTAAAAGCAATAACTGTTAATTGATTTTAAAAAAATTAAAAAACTCTTTTTGAAAATTGTTAGCAACATGACGTTATTATTTCAGTTGTTAATTTATCAACGTTTTTGTAGTGGTAACTTCACAGTTTTTAAATTTACAAAATACAAATAATAAAAGTCTGCTCTTTGTATTATCAAATGGGAAGTTGTCTTAAATCTAATGATCAGATTGAAAAGGAGTATGTTAATAATATACCATCTCTGGTTTCGCAGGAAAGAAAGCGGCTTGTAGTTGTAAACTGCTCCTTTCAGTTGGTTATTAATCCAAATACGATATTTTTTAAAGGTAACACATTAAAAACGTATCATAGAAAAGTTGGCTGCAAGCCTTGAAAACTATTTATAATTTTGCTAAATTGAAAAATATTTTGCTTTACCCATTATAATAAAGCAAATTATCTATTCACTAGAACATCAAATAATTTGTGTTTGTGATTTGTATACAGGTATGTTTTTTTTTTATAAGAGTATTAGAAATATTACTAGCGACACTTATAAAATCTAAGCACGATAAATAATTTATGTTGAAATCAAATATCTGAATTTCTTCACAAAGAAAAACTCTGTTGATGTTTATTGTTTGTTGAAGGTCATCAGACGACGAATATTCCCATTTTACTGCGCTAAATACGAAATTTCGTAATTTATAAACAAAATACAGTGTTGCCGTCGTTGAGACTTATAAATGGAATTTTGTTACGGGCATTTTAGAAAATAGCAATTAACGAATATAATTAGGTTATTTGATCTAACCCGCCGAGCAAATATACTATAATGATTGACCTAATTCTTATTAATAAATATATATTAATAAGTAAAAAAAATACCAAATATGATGAGTCAAATTCCTAGAAGATTACTAAATATAAACAAGTATAAACTCTGTTGCCTTCCGAGACGAAAAACATCATTTTACCAATTATCTAGTTTACCTGTTAAAAGCGCTCACTTCAAAAATATTAAGTAGTTCTCTAGCTTTTACGCTTATAATTTTTATCATTAACACAAAGTATATAATAATTCCACCATGGATTAAAATAATTTTATAAAATAATTTTTTTACTATTTTAATACAAACACATAATTCTATTAGTACGATGATGCCTAATTTATACATGATTATGTAATTAAATTTAATTAAAATACTTGTGCATCGACTCGAGTGTTTTTTAAGTACAAATTTATTTTTATTATGCTATAACATTTTATTATCAGGTTATACGCAATTTCATTTGTATATAATGTTGAAGGTGCATATTCATATTAAAACTTTTAACAGTTATATTTAATAAAATATTTTTAAAAAGATTCAAATATATATTTATCTGTATGTTAGCCTGATTATTTTTTTTTTAATATAACAAACGAAAGTATGATCATATTAGTAACCAGTGTAATTTAATTATTTAAAACAAATATGAGAAAAGGTGGAAAAATTCAATGATAGTGAATATTTAATACGCCTTACATGAGTCTAGTGGCTTGAGACATGAATACTACACATTTTTTTTCGTTTTTAAGTACTTAGCACAATCATTTTCGTCAAATCACACAGTGTCGGTGTGAAAATGTTAGTTAATAAAGTGTTACCGGGTAAAGCTAGAAAATGTAGGTTCAATTTCTTCATATATTTCGCTAATTATTTAAAGCGTTTTCACGTATCGTTACGTGTGTTTATAAGCTTTATTTTTTAAGGCTATGTGATTCGGTAAATCTGTGTTGCTCGGTGATAGAAATATTGTAAAATGTATTAATAGAATTGTATGGGTTGACATCTATGTTAAATACAAAACGGTTCAGTACTGAACAGCTGACAGAGTAGGGACGGTTTGAATGACAGATCGACTGGGAACTAAAGACATACGATAAAGACATTAAGCCTTCTAGAGTAACGTGACACGCCAACACGATTTTTAAATCTCCACACAGCCATAAAATGCCTGGAAGCGAGGCAAGAATAATTGATTTGATTGTTGTGATACGTTGTCAGAGCTCACAAGAACCTGCTAGATACGCAAAGATGAACGATACTTTTGTTAAATATTCAAATATAATTGGTTGCTTTGTATTGTTATGTGCGACAATAATAACAAAAATATCGTATTGTGTGGTGTAGACATACATATAACAATTATGATAAACTTTACATAAAAACAACAGCTTCATATTTAGTATTGCTGCATCTCATATAGCTCCGTCTGTTTATCTTAGTAATCATGTGAGAACCTTTTTATATCAAATAACATGGAAACAACTCAGCGAATGACAAGAATCTCTCGATCTACACAATACATGGGTAAAAAACCACTCAAAGCGTTTTTTTTTAAAAAGGTTCGCGATTTCTGAGGTCACCGACTTCAAATTATAATGGCCCATAATTTATATTTTAAAATTAAAAAATACATCGAATATTTATAAAGGTTAAGAAAGTTTACGCAATGAGAAAATATTTGATACATTTGGATGATATATATAGAATCTGTAGGCGTAAGTTGTTTTTAAAGCAAACACGCTTGTTTGGACAAGGTTAGGTTAGGTTGGCAAAACCGGTAGCATCAAATAAAAACAAGTTGGAATGACTGAATGAATTTTTTTAAGAAGGTGAGAGTCACCCAGTTTGTAGTTGATGTACATCGGCGTGCACACCTACACGCCATCCGACGGATTGCTTTTGGTGACTGTGTGTTGGATCGCGTTAAACATGATAATTTGCCCGTTCCTTTATATCGGACGGCACAATAATAACACCGGAGCGTTTATAAAATCCGTACAACAGCACCGGCGAGCCGAGAGCGAACAGAGGTGGTATTTACAAAGGCGAGGCCTTGAACGCGGGTCGCTCAGTTTACCTCGCGAGTCTATCTGGCCACCGCTGAGCTAATCCCACATACATGATACATCTAAATAAAATATTTCGCTTTTCATAAAACTATAAATTTAAAAAAAAAATGCAAAATCTATACCTATAATATTCACCTGTAAATATTTTTGTATATTTATTAAAACAAAAACGTATTTATTCTTCTTCATCAAGTGCCTCTCAAAGAAGGTTTTCGACCATTTCACTGAGCATATACTCATGCTGAGACATTGTTCATGGTGTCTCCGGGTCCTTCTACACTGCAGTTTTATATTGGAAGAAAAAGTCTGCGTATTGCTACTGCCCAATACCATTACTATATAAACTATAAACCTTTTCTTACAAAGCTCGTACTCCTAGCAATAGCAGGAGCCCCACACCTCAACAAGGCACATCCAGAGCACATCCCTCCACAATCATTCCAAGTCCACTTCTCCATTACCGATCCTTTACACACACTCAGGGTACAGAATGGCAGTCATGCACAAGCAACAGAATGGGAAGAGCGGGAACGTATTTACTACTCTTACAGATTTATTGCGTTTAAAATATGATTTTAGGTAAACGTTTCGTGTGTAAATAAATTATACTTATTTGTGTAAAAATGAAGATTTTTTAATTATGTGTTAACAATTATTATAAAATATTTAATTTTTTACCTATACATGTAGGTATATGTGTTAATTATTTTAATTTGTTTACACACGAAACGACAAGAAAAATACTCGAAAAGAAATCTAATGGAAGGTTTTACTTGTTGTTTTGTGCGTGGTTCGATTACCTAGAAGCGTTTTGTGTTTAGTAATAATAAATTTTATTCTCAGCCAACAGCTCTGCTACAAGAACGCTTTGTTTATGGAATGTAATTTAACAGACGAGGGTTTTACCAGAATAGCTCAGACCGGGCGGGCGGAGCAAAGGCTAAGATTGAAAGGATTAACAGATCTGTAACTGGAGGTGCGTCCAAACTCATTTGTCAACGTTTATGGCACAAGTCATATTAACATTTTTAAAAACATCTGGATAGCGCTTTATCTCCGAGACAAATTCACGCTGTTAATCATCGAACCGAGCCCTCGGGGAGATGTGAAAAAAAACCCCAACCGTCGCTCTGGACCATCACTCAGAATATAATAAAGCCGCCATTGTGCAGTGGCATGGAGTTAATATGTTTTTAAATGCATTGCAAGACAGGAGGTATCTACTAATGCTACGCTTTTCATATAGGTTATCATTGTTGTGATATATTTCAATGCATGGTTTTTTGCTACAAAATTGAGGTCTAACCTAACCACTCCGTATATTTCAATGAATTCTTTATAAATATTATATGCAGACGTTATTAACTAATTTAGGAGATCTTTAAAATGAGCTCTAATTGCTTGGAATATCCATTGCAGTGCTGTTATTTTAGTTTAATTTTGAAACTTATGAAGCCACAATTATTTGTAATACATATGTTGTATGTTGTATGTAGTATGCTTTATAAATTCAGAGATAATATCTAATTTACACCACTTGCATCAATGTAATATATGCGCCTATAATAACGACGGAATGCATATAACAATAAAAAAAGCATCTCAAAAAGATTTACTGCAGTCATTTGAGAATGCAGAAAAGTACTTAATCGTAAATCTTATATTTTAAGCCTATCGCGAGCCAGCAATTCTTCCCACCGCTCATAAAATCACCAACGGTGGCTTCTTGAGATGCCTGCACACGTTGCAATACAACCGATATCAGAACGGTGCACAATAGCGTTCAAAACTGAACCCAAAATACCCAAAATCAAAAGTACGTCTTCAGTCAACATGTGTAGGCAGCTATATACTATCCTGAAAGGCGATAGAGCAATGGTTTTTTTTTTGCTTCTGGTTCATTACAATCGGTTGTGTCGCGGCGTGTGTAGGCATCTTCGTCCTGCAGATACGGATTTTTGTGGTCTCTGGACGCCGAGTGCCTCTTTCGGAGCATTCTCCGTTTACAATCTTCATTCACTCGTCGCATTCCGGGTCGTGAGAGATGATGATTTGTGTTCATTTTTTACTGCATTTTCGGGCCCATGAATTTGTTTGCCCGAGAGATAAGCTGTCTCTTCGATTGGAAAAAACTTAGTGATTTACGGCTAGGTGCTAAAGCATATATCACCACCGGAGAAGTGAATAATCATGCACTATGTTTTTATTAATAATTTGCTTTTAACAATTCTGCTGTAACAATGTTGAAATCAACGGGAATTCTACATATAATTTACATACGATAAATATGAATTTATACTTTGATAATAAATTGATTATTTTATTAAATAACTTGTATAATTAATTGCTCTTAAATCATGAAAATGATCGGACTTTTTATGAGCATCTCGCATATTTTGTAACAAACACATTTAATGTAATAAGTGAATGCATATTTCAATTTTTATTTATTATTTGCGTGTTTTTTTAAAAATAGCTAATAGAGTAATACCATAGTAAATATATTACTAAATACCTATTCTCTTATTATTTGTATTAAAATTATTTGAGAAATTAATTTAAAAAAAAAAACACAGTGAGCTTGGTTAAACTTAAAGCTTATTTTATAATATTCTTTTATCAATCTGTAAAAACGACAAAGTATCACATAAGTCCCTCTTTTTCATGAAACTTGTTGACTTATTGAATAAAATCATTGATTGAATCTTGGCCAAGAATTCACCGGTTCAGGTGAATCACGAGCTGATGTTATTGGACTCTTGCCTGTTTCAGGCATGTGTCCGTGAAAATCAATTGGTAAAAAATTACATCACAAAGCCAAACTCTGTTTTTTTGCTATAAAAAAGCTAAATTTACTCTTAGATAGTCTCCAACCTGAGGAGAGGCACTTGAAAGGAAATGAGAAATGGCTATAATAAACATTGTGATATATTTTTTTCAACTCTAAAAAAAGCTCGAAGCAATAAAATATAAGTAATATAGTAACATAATTGAAAATAATCTAAAAAAAGAAGTTTAAACGAATCTTCTAGAATACCACCATTAACGAACATTCAGGTATTCCACTGATATCTATTTGCATAGATTAACGTCACGTTTTAAGTCAATACCTCGCGGCGGGTGTGACTTTTCAGTTGATGTTAATTCGTTTCCTGGCATGAGTCAATAGCGTCTTTAATTTGCGAAAAATTTTCGAGTGGAAACTGCTTAGAAAAACTGTTAGACAAAGAGGTGATTGCGCAAGAGGTGTGCGGAGTTTTTACTTGGCAGCGGTCGGATGATTCCATTCCGGGATCTCGGCAATAAACGCGAGACTCTGCCAATATACCAGTTAAATTAGTATTCATAGTATTTACTGTTATTTTTATTTCAGGTATTTTATGTTTACTCCAAGACATGGTATAGGAAACATCTGAGCTATAAGAGAAGTCCAACACCATTCAGGTGGTAGTGGGTTGTATGGGAAGAAGCAGGTAAGCAGACTGTAGAGATTGTTAAATGGCAATTCCGACTGTATGCAGAGAATTTAAAAAAATGCACTGTAATTGGCATTTTGGCATTATTAATATATTTTATACATAAACACGAGTCCGCGATGTTGGCAAGAAAGCACAAAGACGATATTCTTGAGTTATGTTGAGAGGTTCCGGTGTCATGACAGTGGACCTTCTGTCAATTGTAATAGAAGTCAATTGAACGTTCAGACCTTAATTTGTGGAGTGGCCCACTGAGATCAAATTTGACAATGACCTTTGAGAGACAAAGGCCAGAAATGAATTTACACGAAGGAATGCCTTTCCTTGTCTTACCAGCAATTACCTAAATATAATTTTAGGTTTCTAATAAGAGACTGCAAAAAACGTATGAATAATTAGCGAAAGGCTGGATCAGATCATCCGAATGATCTTTCTTTCGAGTCAATACTCGAATGAGATAATATTCATTAGATAGAGAGATTATTATATATGAAAACATAATTGGAAAATCATACTCTAATAATGTATGAATTTGTATGGAGAATCAAAATACCATCTACCATTTTTACCTTGCTAGTTTTTATAATTTTTCAATTTTTTTTTTTTTAATATTTTACTGATAATCTGAATCATGATATATCAAATGGTAGCTGAGATACAGGTGGAAAAAAACATACCAAACACTCAGGCATCGGCTTTGTGTAAAAACAGATGTTTGTGTCTATAATTAAAATTTGTTTAATTTCAAAGTAATTGAATGCACGCATGAGTCAGGTAGGAAATTAGTATGGAAAAATGCAGCATGGATATAATTTCAAATTCCACGTTATTTTACGCTTACAGCCTGTAATAATACTCAGGTACGACTGTTGAACAATATTTGCTACCTTAGATGATAATGGAACATACTGAGCAAACAGTGCTCTACAAGAAATCCATGTCTTTCGATCACCTTACTAAACCATTTCGCATCACAAACGTATTTTGCAGTAATTTGCTAAAAGCATATATATATAGGCAAATTGTATTAAACGACGTCATTATCAAATTTTTATTTTATGATTTTACATCCTTTATATTTGGGCAACCAAAAAAAGGCAAGCGCGGTATAAAAATTATACTTGGTTATGTGTGTCAATGGACCACAAAATAATCAAAATGTAGGCAATTAAAACAATAATTCTTACAGTAAGTTTGTAGAAAAGAAATCAATACATGAAGTTTTGAAGCAGAAAGAAAATTGGATACCTCAGAAGGTTCTTAAATGTGCAGATTATGATTTTCTATAGCATAAAAAAGTACTATAAATCTAGCAGATTTTACAATTATATTTCTATACCATAACATCGGTTTAATAGTCTTATTATTTTTTCTACAAAATATTTACTAAGACTGCTACATAAAAAAAAGGATGCCGATTGTGGATCTTAAAAGCCTGTAATTTATTCACTTTACTCAAGATACACATCGTAAATGGTTCGTTTCGGAGAATATTAAAAAAAATGGCATACGCAAAAGCTCCGTCACAAAATAGACGCCTGTTTTAGATGATCTTAAATCTTTTTTTACATATTAAAAATAAAAATACATCTCCGAACGGTCAAACGTAAGACAATTTTTATTTCGTCTAGGTTTTTATTTATTTATTGTATTGTATTTTCACCAAAACCCACATATATACTTTATAAACTATGATCTTAGCATTAAATTGATATTTAGTGACATAAATTAGTTCTGAGTAAAAGTATACTTAGTTTAGTTTAAGCAAATAAAATGTACATTTTTGATTATGGTAAACATTTACTAAATACAATATAACGTCTGTCATCTATCAACAACACATAAACATCAGATGAACGATTTATTAAGTGATTAGAGGCAAACAAGTAATATCAGATCAAAATAAAAGATCTTTGTTGGGAAGGGTTTGAAAAATAATACTATTGGGCAGCAGCAATACGCAGATCCTTTCTTCGAATGTAAAATGGCGGTGTAGGGGACTCCATAAGAAAACTATGAACGAATAATTAGTAAAATGACCACAAACTTCGCTAAGGAGAAACATTCGAAAAAAAGCGGCAAACTGCAACTATCACAGGAATTTATTTGGCATGCTTTATAAAAAAATACATAAAACACCTACATGTTTAGTGTTCATAAATAAAATTAAAATTCTTTACAATAGTTAGAACTATGCTATCCTCTGATGCTGGAGCAGGTTGTGGGAGAAAAAATTCACGCAATGGGAGATAAGCATTCAAATTGAAAATTCAAGATTCTTTCGGTAAGCATTTGCTGGTGAGTTTTAAAGTTGTTTGCAGGTATAGAAACGCTTTTGCGTTGTAATTATATTCTGCGTCTAAACTCCATAGACCAGTGAATTCCGTTTGTGCTAATAGTTCGGCACTGTTTACGTCTCGCAAACACGCGTCGGCGTGGGCGGAGGAGCGCCTCGGGCCGCGGACCCGAGAGCTCGCGAACTGAAACTTTTTTTTATACGTCGCGGCTGCAGCGCGAAGCCTCCGAGGCCTTCCCTAAAAGCCTCACACCCGTAGCAACAAATCGCGCCACCAACATGCAGCAAAACCATTAAAAAAAAACAAAACAAAAGGATGATAATAGGACACACTGAGCACACAGTGCACTGCAAGAAATCCGAGACTTTCGATCACCTAAACCTAAACCATGGGTGGCCAAACCGCGGCCCGCGGAGCAAAAACAAAATATACATATGCAAAGGGACAAGGAGATATATCCTGCATTATACAAACATGCTTTATCGATGATTTTGCTGTTTGGAAACACTTACACGTGTGAACAGTTTTTCGACGTCTCACAAAAATTTATTGTATTTTGTTTATTTTTTATTATTATTATTTGTGTTGCCTAACTCTAATCTAATAAATATGTTTGATTCACATTTTTGTTGTATCTCCTTGCTTGCTTTGTATATTAAATGAAATTTTGTTGTACGGCCCGGTAGGAAATCTCATTTCTTTAATCTGGCCAGGCTGCTGAAAAAGGTTGGCCACCCATGACTTAAACCATTTCGCATTACAAACGAATTTACGTCTTAGTGTCTTTCGCAGTCATTTTCTAAAACCAGATATATATAGGCAAATTGTATTAAACGATATCATAGTATAAATTTTATTTCATGATTTTATAACCTTTATGTCTGGGCAACCAAAAAAGCAAGCGTGGTTTAAAAATTGTATTAGGTTATGTTTGTCAATGGATCACGAGATATAAAAGGACGCTAATAGCAGGCTGCAAGTTGTTGTCGCGATTAGTTGCTACGTGTGTAAAGGGCTCAAGACTAAGTCATGGATGCAGACTAGTGTTGCTAGTCATCAATTAGCAGCCGTGCCTATATCTGAATAATTTAGTCTATTTTTGTTGTCACAGCTGTCGTCCATTTGTTCACCTCTGTTAGTAAATGGCGGACGCAGAGGCCAAATCACAGGATTGATGGAGATCAGATATAACCGGCTAGATTTAAAATGTTGCGCAAATAGCGGCTTTTAATAGCTTCTGTAACTGACCCTCCTTGCGCAACTTTTCGTTAGAGATTATCTTTTATGCTTTTTCATGGAAACGTAATGCGTTAGTTAGTGCTGTGTGTGCTCGGAAGAAATTCTGGAAATCCGAGCATGCAATTTTATGGACTGGATCCAAAATATATGCCATGTGGTAAGATATTATACAATAAAAGCTATGAAAATAGTCAGTAAACTCAGAAACAATAAACATTCTTTTTATACGTTTATAAATAGATAATTTAGTAAACGCAGTACTTTTTATATATACGATAAAGTTTGTTTGGAACAATAAACAAGGATTGCTCATTCGTGTTCATGTCATCTCAAATATCCCCTAAAAAATATACTATCGTTTTATTGCAATATTAAAATAATCTACATTCTGATATAAATATTTTTGGTAAACAATCGGTGTTTTTCTGAAACATTAATTTTTTTTGTAAAACTTACTAAAATTTTCTTTTACTGTAATCGACAAAAAATATTAACTTCTTATCGAGATATTTATTTAATGAATAAAACTGTACTTGTGAAAGTACTCGCATAGGAATCAAAAACATACTAATATACAGCCAATAGAAAAACAGCTGTTTATATTCTTTTGTAAAATGTCGCCTTCGGAGAGTCTTGAAAGTCCAATTGCAATATTCATAAATTAATAAGAGAATCTTTTCGTTCAGATAAACGTTGTTGAATGGAGGTCAGCAAATATGCATTATTTAATTATTACAAACCATTGACTAATAAATACAATGACGCCGCGTCACAGTTTTATTTTTATTGTACAAAATAAGCGAAACACTCCATACCGAGTTGTGAGACATTCAAGAAATAACTAAACGATTTGTGCATTTGCAATATAATAATAACGTTTTAGTTTTCTCAAAAAAATTGATTATATTTAAAAATACAGAATTAAACAAATAAATTATTGCTAATTTATTTGTATTTTTGGATACAGAAGCTTTTTAGAGCACTAAAAAATGTATCCTTTTAACGACAACTTTTACATGGCTATTTTTTTTTTCTTATAAAATCACATCAAATATACGAGCATCATCAAAATATAACTAAAAACTTTCAGACTTTTCGGGACCATCTTCAGGGATTTTATCTCTTAGGTGGTCCCAGCAAGTACCGAAAACACGAAACAACTCAATGACTACGAACTTGTTTATACATATTAATAATTTTAAAAGAAAGTATATGATGAAATTCCGTTTTAATATTTATTTAATAGAAATTAATTTAGTGATACATTTCCATGATATATTAGTGACTATTTTCGCCAACTAATCTCGTTGGTATACTTTGTTTGAACAATAAAAACAAAAAAGTGGGAAAACCTTACGAATATTTTTTTATTGAATAAATAACAACATGTTTTTATTAACTTCTACTTTTATCAAAACGTAGCTGCTCTAAACGAAAAAAACGCACGCTTGAGTGCGCGTGGTCCGTGCCTTTGTGCACGTAATATAATTTTAAATTAGGTGAAAGTAGTTAGGCCAAGTAACTAATTGAACTGCTAGAATGGTTTTGAGTAAAATTTCTCCCGGCTACCTGTCGGCGGCGCTCGCCGAGTAACTGTAACCCTCATTATCGAGATCTTCAGTCCGGCTTCTGCTTTTGAGCTTCAAGAAATCGTTTTGCTTCGAATATCGCACAGGCCTTATTGAATTCCTCGCCCCAGTGGCTCCCAAAACAATATTGCAAGCGTTTATAATCAAAAAAATCGCATCGATCAAATTATTTAATAAATATTATCACATTGCTCGTTTAATCGCTGTGATAAAAAAAAACATCGTTTATCACACGCAAGCGTACGTTAATGGAGATATCAATAAATATTGAATACGTTTTGTTATATTTATTTTCAATTGATATCTCAGAAACTAAACAATATTATCGTGATTTTTGTGGGATTCGAACCCACATCTCCAAGCTTACATGGCCGGTGTATTACCAATTATACCAACGAATCACTAGGTTTCTTTAATCATTATCAATCAATAAAAAACCTGTATAGGCAAAATCGTACTTCCTGTGAGACGGTCTTCACAAAAATCTTTTTTATTTTTTCGTTTGATAATGAAGAGCCCGTATCTTCAGGACGAAATATTTTTAAGTGCCCGAGTCAGGTATAGAAGTGTAGAGGAATTCAGACCATCTGCAGCGTTTCCAATTCTACGAATAGATGCACTCACTCGACATGTTTATGTACGCATTTAAAATAAGGCAGTCAGGAGTTTACCCGTGTGATTAGTTTAGTGAAGCTTTCGGACTTTCGGAAGGTGGAAAACGATCGAACGAGCTGAGAAGACGTTACCTTTTTTGGAAAGTACAGCCGCGTCCGGCCCGGCGGCGGCGGCACTGGCTGAGTAGGCATGCTGACTCTGTTCACCACCATAACTCTGCAGAACGACCCGAGACCCGACTGCGGAACACTGTCGTCACCGTCTCACTCGACGCGCCGGGTCGCAGTCCCGTCGCGACGCCGCGAAAACAAAAAAAAAAAAAAAAAAACAACAAAACAAACACAGCCACGTCAGAACCGCAACTGACTTTGAAGCGACGAACTATTTATTCACTGGCGATGTCGAGTGGACTTGTGACTTATCACTTCGCATCGAGAGGCGCTGCTGATGTGCGGCCTGCCCGCCCGCGACGCGAACTTGACTGAGCGCCGAGCGCGGCCGCCCGGCTTTATAAGCTCGCCCCGCCGCCCTCTGCCCCGCCTTCCCGCCCCGGAGCGCACGCCCACCGCTCGCTGGAGGACCGTTTTCCTGGTTCCGGGCCGGATCGTCTCCGCTCGGAGCCTCCGAGGACCGTCCGGCGGAAACCGGCCGCTGACCGCAGCTCGGCTGATTCACCGCCGGGGGGGCCTATTATTAAATAGCACTGTTTACGTTTCGCGGATCGCCGCACACGAATTTATCTGCTACTGGATCGAAATTTCCATTCATAAAGAAGTACGTGACGTACTGATTTTTAACATGATATTGATTCTGCCACCGCAAGTAATGATCGTTTATACAATTTCAGTTGATAATGTGTCATGAATGCAGTCATATTTTATATATAAATAAGAAATTCAATATTTTTGACAGAGAGTACTTGGTGGAATTCCATTTTAATATTTTGAATAAATAATCACTCTGTTTGATAATGCCAACGTGAAAGGTTGGCGAAACCGGTCACTAATAAAAACAAAAATGTGGAAAATCACTCAAGTATTTTTATTCAAAATATATATAAATAAATCATTATAACGATAAAAGTAACTTTGTATTCTGTAGTCTGCATGACTAGTTTCGACCAAATAGACTAGGTCATCATCAGATGCATTATAATAATGGATCTTCACCAATCAAATGCCTTGTCCCTCAACAAGAATTAATAAATAAATTTCAGCAATAACAGAAATGCGAGAGTATCTATGGTACAGACGTGCACTAAAAATGATTAATATAACTGATTTATTTAACTGCTATCAGTATATCTAAATAAATTATTTAATTGATTGCTTTTCTGTTCACATTTTATCAGTTCATGTTAAATAATAGACGCTACATTCTTCAGAACCACCACCTTGTATTTGTGATTTGAACCAAAATAAATATTATAATTATATTCATTGCGATATTAAAGTAATTATTGCAATATTATAAGTAGTAAATACCAAAGAGTAGAATTTTTACAAACCAAAATTTCAAATTTAATGTTACTTGTTACCTCAGTTTGTCCTAAAGCTATATTCTAAAAAAAATATATATTTCAAACCGTTACTATTTTTTCAATAACAGAAGGATATAATTAATTGGCGTTACTTTCATTGTTTTTTTTATAAAGACAAAAACATACTAAAAACAAGTTTATGATTTTTAATAAAAATTCGTAAAAGCCGACAATAAATCTTAAAAAGACAGAAAATTAATTAAATGCTATTAGCAAAAATCTAGAATATTTTAAAAACGGCTGCATCTAAAATTTATTGCTTCTTGCTAATGAGTATTTTAAAGTAGTATTGCATGATTTAAATCAAAATTTATCGAGATGGTGCTTGAAACCTGCCGCAAACAAAACTACGCGAGGCAAAAATAGTAATAGGTCATTAACAAATAGTACTCTCAATCAAGGGTAGATTTTAAATTGATGGCCTAAAATAATACAAATCAATGGGTAATGAAACCATTAAACGATTCTATGAAATCATATCTATTATAACGCCTCATCAAGGCTTTGTGCGAGAGGCTTTTTAAGTAATTCAAAAACTGCCCTTGCGTAATATATTCTATAAGGATACTTCATTTCCGTTATGAGGCTGGGGGTAGATGATTAAAAATTAAAGCTGATACAAAACATCAGTCAGAGGTAGTATTGTGCATGTAGCTGAACCATTGAAATAAAAAAAAACACACCAAAGTTTTGGTGACAATGTCATAACACAAACAGCCGTTGAAAAATTAACATTAAAAATAGTTATAAACAAAAACCTTGCAATGGCTTGCTACAAGGAATTTAAAAATATTATCATAGATATTTGTTTCATTAGCTTTGGGCTGTATTCGTATGCAAATGAAATCTTACTAATTAATTACTATTTCATGATAAATATGCATCATAAATTAATGTGAGCAAATAACAATTAATCAAAGACCCACCTGACGTCCCGCATTCAAACACAGCAGAGAATCGTGTGATTTTTTACACCTATCTTGTAGTGGAATAACACAAATATAATTAGTTACCCATCAGAGTATCATTTAAATATAATACACTCACATTTGAAGTGTAAGGAAGGCTATAAACCTTCGGAAATGAACCATGGAGAAAGTTAAAAAAAGATTAACAGACATTATTTTTGCTGAAAATATTCGATTTGCGACTAGTTTTGACTGAAGTTTGCATTTATCACCATGCCACAAAATATAGCATAAAATTATACTCTAAGATTTTTTGTTCATCAGCTGATAACCAATGATTTAAATGAGAAAAAGCGTCCTACTTTTAAATAATAATATTTTTTGTTTATTCTTTTTATATAATTATTAAAAATAAAGTCTGTAAAAAGCGAAAAAATTGAGGTACCACGCGGATAAACAATATTAAAGAAAAACTGATTTTAAATATGTTTCTTAAGTATGGTTTTAATATTTTTTATTCGTTTTAAGGATTTTAGTGTTACTCGAAAGCTTTCAGAGAACATTTGTCATTTTCCGAACTGAAAACCTTCAGATAGTTCTTACTTGCTAGCAAAAGAAAATTGTTTTTTCCCCAACGTGATCGGAAGTTCCAAAGAGATTTGTCATTGCGGTTTCATGAAACAAAAGGCAATAACGGTATATTGCCAATAACCTATAAAAAAATATCTATAAATCACATACAAAACTATGACTCAAACTTTTATGTATGTTTTTTTATACATACGGTTTGACTGACTACATAAAGATTAATTTAGAATTTACACCTGAACACATTGAACCCAAGCATAAAAGTACGTGTAGTAGTTATTCATTCTATGTATAAAAGTGAATGAATTTTATAATTTACACGTAACTGATAAGTTGGTAAATTATTATAATGATAAGAATTTTTGAACGAAAATCTATTCTCTAAAATGACCCATAAGAGTGGAAATTTTTTATTAGTTTATCTTATCTTAATTTATCGACATGGTTGTTTTTAAAGTTTTCAAATATTGTTATTAAAAACGAAAATAAAATGCTTGACGATCCATTAAAATACAAAAACATAGCTTTACGCTTAAAGGCAAATTCAGAATATTTAAACAATAAAAAAAGCAATTGAATATAAAAAAAACAAATGAAAAATCGTGAATTACCTTTCAAGAGAAAGTACTCGTCTATTTAGTATCGCATGATTTAATATTGAATATTTTTCATATATGCTTCAAAATTGGCGTAATTATTTTCAACCAGCTCCCTGATGAGGAGAGATTAAATAAGTTGATATATTATATTATTGAATAATCTTATATTTATTTACCGCTGTTACAGGTTATATGTTCATTAGAATACTGAATGACAATTTTCCGGGTGACATACATACAACATAAAATGCAGAAAGTGTATGAGTGTCCATTGCTGATTCGCGATTTGCCAATACAATTATCCAATGAATGTTTTAGGGTTTTCCCGTCCATTCATCCCGCCGCTATTCAAATTGAGTCTGCCATCTTCTTTATTAGCAGTCCAAGGCTTCCACTTCAAAACCATCACACCATCATACTCGTCATGCTCATCTATTCTAGGCTAAGCCTTGCTCCAGACCATGCGTTCTCTATATTGTCCTAGATATACTAGAATCCTTTAAAATTGACATATAAATACCCAAACGGCTGGGAGTCTACGATAATGATCGATTGATTGTAGCTTGTTAAAATTTGGAGTATTAAATCAGTCTGTTCTGGATAAATTTTGGCAAAACCTGAAGATAACACAGCAAACTTTCAAAGTGATACAATATATGGTTTCAGTCATCGACATGTTTCTTGATTCTCGTGTCGCTCAGTACGACATTTTATTTTACACGAAACGTGAATCATTCTGTTGCCGAAATTTCCTTATCTACTGTCTGAGCTGGCACGACCGCGATGGCTGATTTGAATGGATTAGCTTGTCATTATGTCTTTAGTTCATATCAAATATTTATCTATATGTCTAGATATAATGTGAATAAAGTTACTTTTTAAAACGCCTTTAACTTCAGATGATATTAGAGTAACATGCACTCAACATTTGGATATTGCTTATATCTATTTTATAGGTGAAAACGCATTTAAACGCATTTTATTCATGGCAATGTGTATTGATAACCATCATGCATCAAAGCTAATAAGTATAGGTAAATATTATTTATTTTTTTTATAAAAAAGAGTATATTTATATCAAACTTTTTTTCGACTTTGTCAACTTTTATTTGATTTATTTAAGATTATCTAAATTATATAAGATATAATGTATATCTGGCCAATGCAAAGCGAGCTTTTTAAAACTGTTTATTATGCAGTTTAATTCTTCAAATCCCCTGGGTTTAAGGCGCTCTTTGAAGTGCAGATCGGCTTCTACTGAGAATTGGATTTATGTCAACTAATTTTATCAAGAAAGCTCTCCGTAACGCCCGCGGCTCTCGAAAGCTTCCCAGAACTAACGCCGCAAGCAATGCATTCCAAACGGTTGCAACACAAGCGAATACCAACGGAATTGTTGCCAGGAATTCATCTGCGAAGACCTATATCAAAGCTGATATTTTATTTACAGTCCAACTCGTGAGGCTCTAAGCTTTAGATTTTAAAAATATACTACTACTCTTTAAATCCCGCCCGAGAGTCACACATTTGTAGGCGGCAGTATCAAACGCGTGATAAAAAAATATGCCCACATGTTTGGAGCTAATGCTGTGGTGCTTCATATTTATTATGATATCAACAAAACATGAAGATAAGTAAATCACTATGTGTCCAATATATCAGCTAATCGATTCACTCGTGCAACTAGAAATAATTATTTAATTAATTTGTTTTCGTTACACATGAGATTCGAATAAACATTTTCTCAACCGTAGGTACTGTCACCTCGTTTTCTTGCAACTATGCCATTGTCTTAGTTTATTTTGTTTTTTTTTTCCTGAAAAATATATGTAAATATCTTATACATATAAATGTTTTGTACATTGCTCACCAAAATTATTAGACCTGGTAAGATACTAACCATGTTAAATTAACATCTGTTACGTTGTAACTACAAGTGTATGGTGAAACAGTTTGATGGTTGGAAAGGCTTAAAACGCTTATTAGTGTGTATAAATTGATGGAGCTCTGGGAGTAAGAATAGATTAATCAATCAATTTATTAATTCAAAAGGGCCTTGGGTAATATATCTCTATCATGGTCTTAAAAATTCACGCAATAAATCTATTGATCATATGCAGCGCTACTCACAAAGAAGCTCTGTCTTGCATTAGGGTCAGCTGAACTACTCCGGACACCTTGACCTGAATCAAATTCATTGCTACTAAACACACATTACACCCGAGCATAACATAATAATAGGTGATAATATTAAGGCTCCACACCCCGATTCAAGAAATACCTTATCTAGTTGTTACGCGGTTAAAGCGTGTTTAAAGGCATTCATCATATATCACAAGTAAAAATAATGCAAAAGTAAAGTACGTTTCATTTAATTTGATTTGTATTATTACGAAATGAATTTGATATTTTAAGATGCAGATCCCAAACGTTTCTGAGTTTGATAAGTAAATTCATATGTTTCAAAGAAAAATATATTGCAAAAACAATATTAATAATAGTGCGAAATTAAATGGAAAAAATATATAGATAGTATCACGAAAATTCTTCGAAATTTATAAGTAATTAAGAGAGTTGTTTATCGTACGTTCATCGCTATTTTTAAAAATTGAAATACCTAAGAACCGATTATTAATTTTAATAACGGTTGTCAATACCTGCAAACACGTATAAAAATATTTTGATTGCATATCGTTTTACTGAATTTTCGATATAACGTGAATCAAAAATTACCTACAAGATTTAGATAAGCAACGAAAAATAAGTCTGATTTCTATAATTAACCCATAATTATATTATTGTAGTTATATACCCAATACTTGGTTCTTAATGTTGATTGAGCAAATGCACTCATATATCTGTGCGATCATCGAGATGACATAACACTACAAAAGGCCTCAGAACTTTGCCGAACAACTGAGATATAAATCTTCAAATATAAATAATTCAACACCTAATTATCATAATCTTCTAAAATATAATAACTTAACCTTCGGCCATTATCTGAAATCAATATGACTTAAATGTTACGGCCAGAGCTTTAGAACGGTGGCGGTGTGGAAATAGTAGATATTGTGGGAAAAACATATGGTGTGTAACAATATATCTCCTCTTGATTAGAAGGTTTTAATTGTAAAAATGTTATATAAAAAAATTAAATCAATATTACGATATTTTTAATTGGTCTGATAGTATTAAACCAGCAAAAAGAATACAGACACACCAGTTAGGGTATTATCGATAGTAGATAGTAGACCACTCTTTATTTCTTACGCGTGATCTAAGTTTTCGATTGGTTGATTTCATTTATATAATTGAATATTTACGAGATACATCAGTAGCAGATTTTTGCGAAAATAATTTATAAAAATGTTGCTTGCACAACAGTTCTGAGCATTTTCTTCCACACCTTACTCAAGTCACTGCCATTATTCTATATTTTTAACCAAAGCTATGCTTGCATTTAAATTGTGTCAAGGTGTGTGTATTATTAAAGCTTTACATAGAAATTAATCTTGTAAGTGACGCGATTATTTTGATTTTATTGACATGATTTTAAAACATACAATGGAAGTTAAACTCGTACATTGTATAAAAAGAAAAACTTCAAAAATATGTTTAAGCGTCAAGATAAAAGCTGTACATTTTGGAAAAATCAACGCCTAATAACGGTTAAAAGTACAAAAAAATGTTACCCATAGTGTTTTTATGAGTTATAAAAGATTTTGTAGCACCTGAAGATGGTCCCAGCACGGGGACCAAAGCGTCGAAGGAACGAAATACTCAAGCAGCCCAACGCCCAATTTACAATTAAAGTTGGGTTATTCCATTCCTCCAATTGAATATGCGATTTTGATTCGTCGCGTCTGGAGAGGGAATCAAATAGGCGGATTTCGTTTCGGTGACTCGATGTGACTCAATAAGTCTTGAATAGTTTAAACGTGCGAGGTTGTGAGGGGTCGGAGGTCTGCTAGTTGGCGCGTCCCGCCTACAGTGGTGATCGAGGGGATCCCATGAATCACGGCGGAAGGAAGGCGCGCGGCCACAAGGACCGGACACCCGCAGTATACGTGCTGTTATCAGCCAATGACGTTGCTCTGTCATCGACGTGATGTGATTGACAAGCGATGCGTTTAACCGCTTAAAGGATGTTGAAGAAAAAAAAAATACTAAATATATCCGCGACAGCATTTTTGTACAGTATTTCACATGGGGACCCGGAAATTACAAACATCTTTACTTGTGAACGCTTGCGCTTTTTTAAGGCTTCTTCAGTCTGAAGTAGCCCGAAATAGTTCGATAAATCAAAATTCCATTATTGTAAATAAATAAATAAACGGTTTCGTACGCGGAAGTGTCTCATTGGTGATGTCAAGACACGTTATCTCGATAGTCTCTTTCTCGATTACTAATAAGTAACAACCCTCAAATTCACATAATTTTAATTAAATTATTGCATATACATTTTTAGAACTTAGAAATATATATATAATACCCCGTTTTACGCGACCCCGTTATGCGCGGTTTCACTATAACGCGAATTTCAAATTGTACGACAATTGTACGATTGTACGTCAAAGAACGTGTATGAACATAATGTAGTCATTGACTTATCTTAACAACTAAAAACAGCGTTGAGTGTTATGAACGTATATTACAAGAACGTCAAAGAAACGCTACCCAAAAGACAATATATGTATTTTTCTGTAAAAATAACATGTAATACTGCATAAAGTGTTCTTAGAATTAAAGTGATTGATTCAAATGATTCGTATGTTGAATTTCATGTATGAATTTCACTTAACGCGATTTTTTTCCGAAACGTATGTCTCGCGTAAAGCGGGGTATTACTGTATACGTACGAGTATATAGGAGTTCAATAAATCATAAATTATTTTTCCATCAATATTTCTTCGGAATTATCAAGCCGCTGAATTCAAGACAAATAAGTGGGAATCGTAAACTGCACCCGAGTATACAAAGATAACACAATATACATGTTTAACAAATCAGAATTAGTTGCGTAAATCGGTGGATGCACTAAAATGCATGCCCGACGCCACTGCGGGCCGGAGCCCCCGCGGGCACGCGCGCCTCTGTGTCTGCCCGAAGTAAAGTCCATGCGGCCAGTGACCGCGTGAGAACCACCGCGGTAGACAATCGCAAATCATAACTGCAGAATGCAAACTGGTGCACAATGCACCTGTCCGCCCAGTGGCCCGACCCAAAACACTGCTCAATAATATTTTCGTTTGGGATGTGCTTTTCAAGCAGAAGATTGAACGATAGATTCACATAAGTAAAAACTGAAAAAAAAAAAAAAAAAAAAAAAACGATATTTTGTTGGGTTTAAACTAATACCTTTTTTGGTACTTGTTTTTTATCCGACCACCAAAAAACTTGTACCTAACCTTTTTTTTTTTAGTCTAACCTAACCTAACCCGACGAATCGAGCGGTCATGGAAATCTGCAATGAACGAAATAAACGCCACAACGGGACTCATCGTCATATGATAGATTCTTATCTCTGCGAGTACATGATAAAAAACAAGTACCCCTTTTTTTGATCATTTTCTAGTCCGTTTTGCGAAAAATCGACTGCACCAATCAGAAAATTTAAATGCAAAAAGTTTGATACATCGCTTCTTCCGAACAGAATATTTTTTTTTATTTCTTATAATTTTACTATTAATATGATAAATATGTGTTTTTCTGATTGAAGGGTAGGAATTTGGAGATTCGTCATGTCCCTTTTCCAAGAGTCGTAAACATTTAAAAGTATTTTTTTAAATTGGAATTCAAAGATTAAATATAAACCCTGTGCAATATATTATTTTAAAAATTAAAAAAAAATAAATCTTTAATAAACTTTGGTTTTGAAAAGTCGTCATTTTATCCAATTTTTCAATATCTTCAAGATTTTATTTTACCCTGAAAATGAACGTTAATTAAATAATAAAAAAATAGATAAATATAATTTATAGTTTTTTCAATACTCTGTAAAAAAATCAACTTTCGATATAGAAAAATAAAGTTACAATTAAATTAATTAATTTCGCCAGGTAATGTACTGCAATTAAAAGGCTGGAAGCAACTGCCTTAAGCAAACGCAGTCTAGGGGTGTATCCAAAAAAGTCGTGTTCAATTATTAAAAACATATGACTTACAGATAAAGCTTTAATTTTTCTTCCAACGGTCCAGGCTGCTGTTTGTATGAGATGTCTTAATGGACAGCCAAAATATACAATCGCACCAGTTGGACGGCATGTATGTGTTCCTGGCGATAAAAAACGCGACGCGCTCGCACTTGGGGTCCAGACGAAAGTTCGCCAAGTTTTTCTTCCGCAAGAGCAAATCAGAGCATTCTTCAGCAGTTATCAGAATCAGCACCAACATTTCCCCGCGTGTTGCTAACAGTCAAAATATATGTGGAAACCAGGTGTGACATGCCCTCAACCGGACATCGTGTCACTGATTTTACACCCGTATGGCACAGGCAGACAAAGCATATTTGCGCACTACTTGTGACATTCCCTCAACCTGATATCTGGCATTACACAAGCAGTTTGAGTATATGTGCACATTGCGTGTAACATACTCTCAGCCAGATAGCATGTCACTGATTTTACACCAGTATTGTACAAGCAGTCAAAGTATATAGGCACATTACAAGTAACATCCCCTCGACCTGATATCATGTCACTGATATCATATTAGTATTTTGCAGACAAAGTATAAATGAACACTAAATGTAATATTCAGTTAACTAGATAGCATGGCACTGTTTTAACAGTGCCATATTCAATAGTATAATGGGGTAGCACCAGTTTTGTTAACACGTTATGAAGGTAGTGACGACAACTAAAACTGAAATACTAATATTGAAAACGCGTATTGTTATTTATATGATATAAATATATTGTTTTTTCAGTCTACAAAAGCCTATGCTCGTTGCAGACATTCGTTCGACTGAAGAGTCAGACTGGACAATGCTGAGCAGACGCGTGTTGCAATATACATTGTTCTACTAAAAAATCGAAATACTCATACTTTTCAATATAACCAGAATTCGCAATATTTCTCGCAATATGAAAGACACTCAAAAAGTATTAAAGTAGACCTTATCCACGACGTACTGATTTAGCTTGTAATATTGTATATTTAAAACTACGAATACAAGTAGTTATTTGGAAATAATTTCGAGGGCTTCTTTGGATTATATAATATATAAAAAAGTGAAAGGCCTCACATAAATTTTCAATTCTTCAATTCTCCTTCAATTTTCAATTTCGAGATCAAAGTACTATTTATTACTAAACTGTTTTTAAGGACAAATATATATTGAAGATTTTATTAATTTTTACAGACCATATGATCAAAAAAGCTTATTTCTACTGGGTGTAGAGTATACAGTTCTTTAATATTTTTATATAGATATATGTGATAAAATAAAAAAATGCTACTGAAAAAAGTTAAAACAAAAGTAATTGTATTTTTTAGGCTTCAAAGATTTTTTTAATAAATATTCTTTGAGTTGTGGAAAGGGTCAGCGACAGAACCAACCATAATAATATATAAAGTCAGTAAAAATTTTCATATTACAAAATAAAAAATAAAAATTATATCTGAAATTAACAGAGTTCTTTTAAGAAATACGCAATCAATATAACTCGTAACTTGTATTACTTATATATTAAATTAAGCAAAAGAATCGTTGAACATTGCAATACTTTTTCCCACGTAATAAGCAAATTTTGGGCAATTCTCGGAAAAAAATTGGTGGCATACTATTATATATAGCTGTATAATGAATACGCACTGAAAATATATATGTATACAACAAACATCGCTGTACAAATAAATACATCCAAAATATATATATACCTAATAAAAAAACTTTTTAATTTGCTTTGTAAATGCTTGCAGTTGTTACTTATGAAACACAACCTAAATTAGCGGATTTTTCTAGATTATTTAAAATTTAAACCAGGTCTTGTTTTGGTTAGGCAAGGATGACAGGCGAATTCGCAAAGCGCGAGATATTTCACGTACGATTGTACCAGTATCTCTACTATTTGCTCTGAATTAAATGAAATAATTCAGAGTGATTCAGTCGCCCAATAAATTCCGTTCCTTGGAGATGTAATTGCTTGGGATTACGTGGATTATTTCAGAGTTTCATTGCGATGTTACTGTGACACCTGTCGAAAGAATCCGAATTCCACGTACTGCATTTACAGCTCCTCTGAGTAACTGGTCAAACAGAAATGTCGCATTGTCGGCTACGTGCCGATACGAAGAGTATAGTGAATCATTTAAAATACGGTTTTTACGCTATTTACTCCTTTTAACGAAGCAATTGAACCAATAGACCGCAAATATTTATAGTACATACTATTATAACGAACGCTGCCAAGTCATGATTTCAACAAACATATATTCAAGAACGTTAAAAATTTCATAGTTTATATAAACAATGACATTTAATATAATAAATATTGACAACTCAGCGTAATATTATTATTATAATATTATGCTTTAAATACACTGAATATCAACTTATCAGTGAAGCAGACTATTTTTTTAAATTTTCTTAATAATTTTGTTTGGTTTTGGATCAGAAAAAAATATATTTTCTACATGTGCTACCTTGGTCAGCGTTTGACTCATCTATAAGTCTATCGGGGTAGGGGTATACATAAGTTACTATTATTGCAAGACGCGATTGAAATTACAGATGCTCTTGGCCACGGTTGACAGGTGCCTTAAAATATTTTTCATACAAAACTCACACGATTGGATAATAATCCTTTTTTAATTTTCCGCTCAAAAATGACTACATTTACTCTGTGAGAAAAACCATTAAAAAACACGTGGCACACGATTCACACGCGCCTAGTTACTAATCCTTTTTTTGTAGCTTCATATAACTGTTCGTTATAAACTGACAAATATATATTTTTTTAAATAAATAAATAGCGCATTGGTTTGGTATAAAATATACGAAGATTTAAGATGGACAGCTTAACGACTAACTAACAAGAGGCCTTTTTTTCATTATGTGTACATATTAGGATCTTTGACGAGCGCTCGTGTTATTCAAAACGATATTTTAACAAATGATCGATCATGAATAAAGCGGGAAGCAGAAACATGTCCTTATGTGATGTTCTTATATTTATTACAAATGGCATAAAAAAATATACCAGATAATCTGACTGGAAATGACTTATGCATTTTATATGTACAGGTATTTTGCATATAATTTAGACTCGGTACATAATCTGTTACCAAATTTGTTCTGAGGGCGTTACTCACGAATGAGGATCTCGCAACACATTTATTTTATTTTTATATGTATATCATATTTCTAGGTGATTCGTTTATATTATGTACACTTTATCAATATTATTTTTAATTCAGATAAAATAAAACTGCTATTTAGTGTTCTCGGTATACTGTACGACGCTTTGTGAAGGCAACGCTTCTGAAAAGATTATTGGGTTCTTCGTATTTTTTATGGCTTTTTCTCTTTTAAGTGTTAAAAATAACGCCAATAATAAAAATATATTTCATTATTCTATAGTTTGCACGTAATTCATTTTTTTTATTAACAAGGCTTTTAATTATGCGAATGAACAATTGGGTATATATTCATCATGAAGACTACTTTCGTAAATGTACAATCTACGACACCAATTAACTCATATTTATGTACGATTCAATGACACAGTACTAACCATCAGAGTGAATGATCGAACATCTGTAGTATACAGACACATGATGTCGATTGCATTAGCCATAAAAGTTCATAAATAATTAGTATACAAGATTTCCTCTTCGCATAAACTTAAGTGCATCTGTGTGATTAAATCATTGCGTCTAGATTGTAAGTGCATCAAGGCTAGTAATGCACTTTCCTTGCTTTGTGAGCTGCATTAAATGAGCGATGCCTTCTAAAGATGCTTGGTCAAACTCCCATACAATATAAAATGTACGTTTTGATTGCTATTTTATATACCGTACAGTGCTGAATTAAAGGAAATGACAAGTTTTTGCTTTTTTTTATATATAAATTATAATCTTCAATATCAACGGCAGGTATGAAAATATATACAAAATCAGCTGATGTGCATTGTTTCAGTGATTACTTTTTTTTTCCTTTACTAAAAAGCCATCTCTTAAATCACGATAATGTGAAACTCAATAGGCCGCGTGGGCAGAGGCTAAAGGAGCAGTTTACAAATGAGTAAGTTAATAAGTCCACGTTCTAGGAAACCCGCCGCTCTGCCCAAACAAGGAAGCCTGCCCAGGCAGGAGGCTCTCCGGGGACATCAGCTGAGACTCCAAGAGCCTTCGCGATCCACCATCGTTATCTTGGATACTGCACTGTCCCAAAAGCCAATAAAAGACTCAACTAATCTGAACGAGGAGTTCAGAAACGAGAGCGTTAACAAGCAAGTAAAATAAACCAATTTGTTGATTGATAACGTTTCTTAATTACTTGAGTTGTTTTAATGGTTTTTTTTTTAAACTTGATTTGACCTCATACCTGAAAGTATTTTAAATACTACGTCGCTATTGTATAGGCAATATTTGTAACCTTGCTACTAATTATCCTCTATCAATCTGATTTTTGCCTGACGCCATACTGGTAGATTCACATTATATTTATCTATTCCATTACGCTCGGCAGTTAATCAATTTCTGGTAGTGAATATTTTTAATCATGAATAAATATTATTGCAGAGATAACCAGTTCCGTGTACATAGAGATAAGTGAATAAAAATAGACCTTATAAATAAATTATATCGATTATACTATGAAATATCGACCAATTTACCTGCTATTTCTGTTATTGATGTGAAAATAAGATACGTTTACGGTCACGCTCGGACTTATTAAAATACAATAATATATTTATATTATTTTATTGTATATTTATCATGATTTTTTTTAATACAAAGTCGTTTTAAATAACATCATGTGAAGTCTGGTGTATTGAAATCATATATTTTTTAAATAAACTCTCCCGAAATCATAAATTAAATCGAAAATTTATTTAACTAGAAAAAATATAATGCAATATGCAAACTGTAAATGTATGTGATAATATGGCATGCTTGCGTGTTGCGTAAATGTATGAGGTAAATATTAAAGCAGGCTACACACGCTGCGACGAAACTGATAACCGAACGGTAACTGGCCAATAGCATCATCTTTTGCGTTGTTAACATAAGCAGAACCATATGGGTCGCTATTTGCTACTAACCATTTGGTTATTAAGTCGACTACACTTAAACTCAAACACTTAAACTATAAACTAACTGAAAATCTGTTGCAAGTTGTATCACAGCATGTGTAGTCGGCTTTAGTGTCATTTTGTTTCTTATTAAATGAAATCGTCGTTTTTCAATACGAGTAGGCGTACAAAGCTGGGCGTATCGAAATAAAGGAGTTTTAAATGAACTGCCTCTCCCAATCACTCGCTTGATATCTGTTCATTGATAAAGGTTTAATATACAAAGCCGACTGCGTGATAAATGATAAGATATATACGAGCACTCCACACGCCAGCGGCTATCATGTTCAATTTCAGCTTAACTTGTCTCGAATTTATTTTTGCAGCATTAATGAAAAAATAAATTGTATAATGTACTTGAACATACGCGAGTCAGTGACAACTGATGAATGCCCGGAATGAACGAGTGATTGCTGCATATTAAAACTATACATAATTAATACATTTACAGAGATAATTATGTGGTGTAATTTTAATACGTACTATATAAAATAATTTTGAGATTACAGTTTCGCTAAATCTTGGCTTAATATTTTCCTGGCAAAACTAGTATATGCATGTAATAAAAAAATGAATAAGTACTGTCTTAAAAAAATAGGCTTTTTTTAAATTGTGCATGTGAATACTTTATGCACTTTACTGCATGCGTTGTGTGTTAATAATGTAAAATAAATATATTTCATGTTTGAGTTTTTGTTAAGTTTTTTAATTAAAATTTCGATACAACTCAGATAAATTATGCTTTGTTTGTTTGTAGCCTTTTTTTGCAAGGTCATGTGGTCCATACATATATATTTTTTAAAATCACTAAACATCGTCCATACTTGCTAAATCAATATTATTTTCATCATTCTGAAAGCACTTTAAAGTGCTGTTCTATCCTACTCTATTTGCTGTAAATATTTTATATTGTGCAATCAATTAAAAATTACAAAAAATCTATATGAATTAGAAGCTTCAGAATCACATAGTGCTTACGGTATTTTACGTATTCATTTAAAATCATTTTTAGTATATTTAGAGGGCAGTGTACATTCAATTTTGATTAATTTATATTAGAGTAGAATAAGTTGTTTAAGTAAAGACTGTGAAAACCATGAACACACATAGAGATATGTTCAGTGAGATTGTCAACAACATCCTCTAAGGAAATGCACCTGAATCCTGAATCCTAATATTACTAATGTCAAATTGGTTATAACGTTAGTTTTTTTTAATAAATTTTGCACCTAAAAAAATTAAAGACATAAAATATAAATCTAAGATGTTAACATCACATGAAATCACCATGTGTTTATTTTAAGTACGCTTTAATAGAGCAGCGTTATCTCTTATCTATCTAGTTTTCATAGGAAAACGGAAACAAAGAAATATAGGTAAATAAAATCTTAGGCAGTATTTATTTAATTATCATTTCAACGTAGCAAAGTATGTGAGCATGATGTGTCACCTGGATTATCTAGATTATATTGAGTGACAAGGTGGCTTCCCTTTCTCTGTAAGCGCGAATGAATCACATCTGAGATGATGTCAGATCCTCACACACAATTGAATGACTGAAAGATTCTGAGAATGGAGCTATTATTTCTCGGAACGATCCGAGCTTTGACGCAGACGGTGATAACAGAGCATGAGCTATAACTCTATTGTAGAGTCGTTAAAAAGCCTTCTTGTACGTTACGTATACGATCATAACATACGAACCCTTCAGAATGCTCTGATTGGGCTCAATGATAGACTACATGCTTTACATATTTAGTATTTCCACAAAAGTATAAATTGTAATCTAAGTTTGTAAAAATGTATGTACGTAGATATTTTCGCAATTTATTATCCTCTTTGATCTCATCTACATTTTAATTTTTATTAGTTTTTAGTAGTTTACAGTAGTAATGCAGTTTGTGGAAAGTTCAAATGACCGATGAAAATATAGTGTTAAAGAGTCACCCTCAAATTAAATATACTTTTTGAGAAAACAGGGTATGTTTTTAAAGTGAAATGTTAATTGATGCATTACTCTAATATGAATTATGGAAATGAATAATTTTGTGTATATAGATAGTGATTATTTAAAAAAAAAACACGAATTCAAATGAAAATATGAAAAAATATTCAAATCTCGTTACTATTTGAACACGCAAGATGTTTTAAGTGATCCATAAAAAATAGGATTTTAATATTTTTCAGTGCGCTAAAATAATTTATAACAACTGCCATATAAGCAGTTTTTACTATTCGGATATACACGCAAGAATTTCTTATCGTTTCCGGATATTGTTTGATGAACAAGATTTGCTTTTGTCTATACGTCAAACGAATTATTGACTTTTGTGGACAAATATATTATCTCTGAATAAATAAGATAATTGCACAGTCGTACCTGGTTTTTCCTGGGCGGTTAATATCTTAAGTCGAAGCTTACCTGGAACAAAAAAGAAATGAACATTAGAACGCCGCACTTATAATCAGAATTTTCCTTATTCTCTGATTTAATGACAACATGTGACGATAAAAACCTAAAAAAATAATTCAATTTGAAAAAAAACTAATTAAACAACGTATCAAGCTTGTACAGCCGAAATTACTGAGATACGTTTTCTGGGATACTTGTTATTTTTTTGGGGCATTTTCTCTTGTAGAGTAGAGTAATTATATGAGAATATAGCTTGTTTATATATTATCCGTGCTTTTCATATTTATCCAACCTAACCTTACGATCTGTTGCGTTATTATCCCTCAGGTGCACTCTTGCTGCAATTAGTTATTACAGGGGAATGCACCGGGCTGAGGTCTCCCCGAGTGACTCACACGCGGGCGGACACGTGGAATGCAACTGTGCAGGGCTTGTGATTCTCAGTTGCCAGTCGGCTGATTCATTCTAGCAGACACGTGGAATTCCAGGGTTGTCGAATTCTAACATATCGACGAATGAGTCATAAAAAAATCTCAACTCAATAAACGTTTTAAGAAATATTTTTTTGCTGTCCAAAAACAGACTGATTTTATTTTCAACACTACATGTTTAAAAAACAAGTGTATCAATAGCTGAATAGTTAGAAAATTACAATCGTTTAGTTTGAGAAATCTTTAGGCCTTTTATTTTAGGCGAAATCACTCACAAATAAGATCCATCGCAATCTCTTTCCATTAAGTTATTCATATTTGTTCTCCAAGTTTTCTCTTAATACAGGGTGTCCAAAAAGAGTATAGGGTAAATGTGAATAGTGACTGTTATATGCTGATAAATTTTTTGGACCCAAAGCTGCAGGAGTTTTAAGGTTTCAACTCATAAACGTGGTTCCAATAAAACGGGGCCACTTGCCATACATCCAATCAATCAATTGAAGCTGTCAACGAATTATTCCCTAATAAGGTCATTTCACGTAGAGGTAACATCAACTGGCTTCCCAGAAGCCCCGACCTTAGTTCTTTTGACTATTTCGTATGGGGATACCTTAAAAATAAGGTTTATGACAATAATCCGACAAACCTAACGGAATTGAAACAAAACATCAGGTTAGAAATGGCAGCAATATCGAGGGTCATGGTCGGTATGGCAGCGTAACGGTCACCATTTGGATAACATTATTTTTTTGAAATAATTTTGCATTTTGTATTCTTATAATCATCAATAAAAAAAATACTTTATTATTAGTAGTTTTTGTTTTATTGAACTAACAAATACCCGACACTCTTTTTGGACACCATGTATAACGTAATCAACGGAAATTGAAAGATGTTTATTCATTTAAATAAAAAAAGGTTTTTTTTTAAATTGGCATGCACAATGTATAACAATTTCACAGCTGTTTTGTCTTTTCTAATAATTAAAATGAATCAACGATTTTATTTAGTAAATTGAATAATGTTTTTTTTTTTTTTTAAGTAATGACCAAAACCGAAAGGGCGATCCGTCCCTGTTCGCGGCCAATGCATCATACGTGGATGCGTGATATACTCTCACTTCCCCATTGCCAGGAATGCCGACGATGCAGCCGCGATCAGCAGAAACCTCCCCCCGTCACGGATGGGGATGCCTGGACCGCTTAGTCATCCTCGCGGAATGCGGGCAAGAAAACCGGACGGGGCGAGGATCCCCCGTGAGAGAGAAACCGTTCGTGTGAATGGACACGGTGCGGTTTGGAACGGAAGCGAGAAACGGAATGTGTGAATCAATGCTCCTATAGTGATCTCAACAGCTAAAAAGCCAACCTGAAGATACTTCATTTGTTGCAGTTCTGAAAAACCTGCATTTTTTGCAACATTAGTCATTTCAGGTAGAGCTTTTGTATTACGTAATTTTCAGCGTTACTTTCCTATACGCAGTCAAAAGTTTCTTAACTACAAATATTCTTACACATTGCCAAGTGGTAGTAAATTTTATTTGAATTTTATGTTTAATATATAAAAAGTAGAGGTTTGGAGAGTAACATGTGATTAAGATAGAAACGAAACTTTAAAGAGTTAAAATTATAATAAATGATGAAGAAAAAAATCATCGTAGATAAAAAAAAATTGGCGCATTGACATGGTTTATCAATATTATTTTATATCGCAGAGCCTATCAGTATTATATAAAGCTTTACTATGAACTTGAAGTATGATAAGCCATCGCACGCAACTATACGGTCCCAATAACCAAGATAAAGTTGTTTTCATATATACTTGTATATAGCCCCCTTTTGAAACTGTGACGTAAGCGTGAATAAATATTGTATTTTTTACATACATATATGTATATATCGTTGCTGTTGTGTGACGTCAGTATAAAAGTGGAGTCTTGAAGGTAGTCTGTTGTGATCATTTTAATACTTTCGCAAGCAAAAGGTGTCCATCTCCTTTCACGCATCATCAGATGGGAGCTTCTTGTCAGGCGTGAGTCACTCCCAGTCAGTCTGCCTGTCCATCACAGGCACTCCTTGCCGGCCACGGCGCATCCTCGATCTCTGACTCATCGCCTGACAGCAGCATGGAGATCCAGCACCACCTGTCTCCTGTCGTACATATTAACCACAGAGCAACAGGTAACACAGCCTTTAACGACAAATCGATAGATCAAACACCACAGCATAAACTACATGCATAAGCAATTTTAATCTCGTCAATATTCTAGACTTTCGGACTCCGGGTGCAGTCGCTGAAATCTAGACTAGATCTGGTGGATCATTTGCATTTTCATGCTGAGAGTTGCGCTGGAAAAATAGCGGTATATTGGGGACGGACACCGGTTATTTGCATGATAGTACCACGGTGTGATTCATCCAGGACTTGTATCTCGTTTAAAATCTAGCCGCGAACTCGCATGCTAATGTGCGGTCAGGCGGGCGCGGCGCGTGACGGCCCGATCTGGGTTAGGCTGCTGTGGTGTGTGAACCAACAGGACGAATCGAGGAATTTACAAACACAGGATTGTCAAGCTGTTGCAACTTTGTTTGCACTTCGGATAGCATATAAACAGAACACGTTTCAAACATCTCCAGTGACAATTTTTATTCCTCCTCTTAGCACACTTTAGGCGGGTACCAAAGTGACTAAACTGATGTGCGTAGCGGGCAAATTCGCGTATAATTGCGCGTGTGAAATCTAGTCTATACACTCTTTGATTTGCACTTTTTGATTTTTTTTTTCTTCCGTTTAGCAACTCTGAGTTAATTATGAGATTTTTGTTAGTAAATTAAATGTTATTGTGGTAACCAAATTGACTAAACTGATGTGCGAAGTGGACGAAATTTGCGTAAAATTGCACGTGTGAAATCTAGTCTATACACTCTTTGATTTGCATGTAGTCAAATATATCATTTCCTATAAAAAGTTGAACCGCTTCATACACACTTTGCGGATTACTTGGCATCACAACAACACCACTTTGTCCTAAAAATTGTTCAATAATTTGAGGATTATCATTCTCTGACCACTCCACTTCTTTGTTCAGAATCACTGGACAGTATTGGTAGAAGTAACGTTGACGAGTCCTAAACGAACATTTCGAGCTATAAACTTAAAGAATAAAATGACCTTCTGCCGCTTTTAGAGTAAACACGTTCAAAAACGTATTAATACGCGCCCCGCCTTCAGGCAGCAGTCCGCGAAACGGATACTAGTACCCGCCCCGCCTTTAGTGTGAAAAGAGGTTGGTGACCATTTCACCGAGCATATTTCTCAATAATTCGGCCGCACTTCCTTCTTCCTTTGATTTTTTCTTAGATAATCAGATGTAAGAAGAATATTTACTATTACAAAAAATGTGACCAAAATACGAGGCCTTACGCTTCTTTTCCATCGTCAGGAGTTGAGCATTCTGTGCTTTTTTTGACGTGCCTTAAAACAGGCTATATGACTTTTTGGAAAAACAACAGCAATCAATAAATAATATTATAATATGGCATTGCATTTTATTGAGATAAACACAAGGTTTCAATATAATTTATACAGAAATGTTAGATTTTGAATTTATTGTAACTTGCTTCAAAACAGATAATATAGTTAATAATAATATACGGAATGCTGCAATTTTTTTTTCGTTTTGGAAAAACCACTGTAGAAAAAACGTCTTCCGAAATTTGAATACATTTTACAATAGCAAAATTGTGTTAATTTTTATATGTATCTTTGTATAAGTGTCTTTCTTTTGATACCATTAGATGAGCGCATCTAATGTTATAATTGCAAGTTAAACCGTTGAATCGAATTGAACAATAACACGGCGTAACTTAGCACCCAAGAAAATAAGTGCATTTATCATTAATTACCACGATTCATTGGCTTCAAAGTAAACTTAACGATTTATACACCTGTCGAAAATACTAAAATATTAGCAAACTCAGATCCGCCTTGGCAACGGTTATTGGGAAAAGTGCCGCAATGAGCGTTGCATAAACTGCATTACCTTCAAGGATTTACAGAAAACGATAGATCGGCAAATCGAAAAATTCATTTTGGAATGGCTCGGCCGTTCCAAAATGGCTGCAAAAAACGGCCATAAAAGTTCAGCGAGCTAAAAGCCGTCACGACACGGGGTCCGAGGAGTATTAATATTAAATTGATAATTGGGACTGGTTTAACCTGCGAGAAGTAAAGCCGGAGCGGGTTTCGAAAGCAGAACTCTGCAGATTATATAAATGATTGATTCCGCAATGTAACATCGATTATTGTAAATAATCACTTTACTTTTACGGTATATAAAATAAAATTGAATGATTGATCGATTTAAGTGTTTTTAATTTATTTAAAAGGTGAGTAAATGGTAGCAATAATTCTTGTGTATTTTTGTTTAATCCCAGTATTATAATACAACTTGCGACATAACTTGCAACCGATTTGCAATCAGCCAATGGCGTCCCTTTTCTTTATGGTTTCTCCTATGTAGACAACGCTTAAGAGGATTTGCAAGTTGTGTTGCGACAAGCGTAAAAGGCTGAAAGCCTTAAAGGTATAATGTGTCTTACTAAGTATTCTAAAAGTATAGTAAATATAATAAATAGTTTTGTTTATATTTAAATTATCGTATTAAATAAGAAATACGATACTTTCGTAAGAAAATGAAACGAAATGTTCGCCAACTATAAAGTAAAACATCCCTTAAAGTAATTTACATAGAAATAATTTTTAACAAAATGTACACAAAAAGACGCTTGCAAGAGCGCAGATTAATTTATCAATATTTATCAGTTTTTATTTTTAATTCAGCACATATAATTACATGCTCAGATTTTTAATTAATTACTCGCTACTGCTAGCCAATAAAATAAATAATATTTTCTCGAGTAAACGTTTTTTCTCCTAAATGAGTTGAGTTCTAAGCTTTTTGTTAAATAAAACATGTATTTTTTTTTTATTTATTAAAAAATGGAAAAGAGACCCACGTTATTTCTTGTATACTTTAAAATGAAATCATTTATATGCAAAATCGTTATGACCGTGCGGAATGACGAAAATAATCAGCTACTGTTATTTTTAATACAGCAATTATTATTCTATAGAAACGTTGTTGCATAAATAAGCTACATAAAAAACTACAAATAAAATACTATTCTTTGAAGATATATTTATGCTGTGTTAAATAATACTAAAAAAAAACAACTTTTTTTTCATAACTAATTCAATAAAATCTTAAATAAATTACTTAACGCACTAACAACATACTTTTTTAATGAATTTAAAATTATAAACGCTTAATTGCGCTGCTTAAGGCATTTTCGTCATGCATTGATTTATTACACATATAATTACTTTTACTTCATAATTCATTTTGATATACCAAATTTTTAAACAAATATGATAGCCCTAAGGTTACAAAATTACGGAAATATTTGCTGTAATGAAGAATTACTCTTTCAGACTTCAGACAGTCTAAAGAAGCTTTTGTGAAACAATTTTGCATGATAAAGGTATGCAAAAGGTATTCAGATTCCGTCTAATGCTGAATATTATGAATATTAATTTTAGAGTTTAAAGCCTTTACTTGCACTTCCGTTTTAATTGGAGAGAACCGTAAATATGAGTGGGTGGGTAAGTTTATAAACTCGTTTTTTGCGAAATTTAATTTTTATTACACTTGATTCCTGAAAGGTCAATTGAGATTAACACTTAAGTATGTAGCTATTTTGATTTCAAATAAACCGTTACAAAATATTTTACCAAATCATAAATGATGTGAGATCACATATGTAATTAAATTATACTGATGGTTTCTACTCAGTTCAAACAAAAAAATATAATTTAAAAGAACTTCAAATGTCACGCTTCTTAACAGAAGAGTAAACCATAAATAACACATGACTTAACTGTTCATACATTTTACGTCTTAAGTAAAAAGCATTTAAAATCATATATAAATTTGAAACACACATTTTGCTATAATCAGACAGTGATATGATAACTTTGGTGATTCTATGACACACTGATTTAATTTGTAATACTTCGTATTTAAAGAGCAAAAATGCATAATCAAATGTATAGGATTCGACAGTGTTTTTTCTTGTTCGTGGTGGTTTTAGCATTTCAAGGGGTCTGAGAGAAGTCTATGAAAGACGATAACGCTCACAAACATTAATGATCGTAATCATCAAATCATTTATATATACATATTTGTTGTTTGACTTAAATTAGGTAGGTTGTAGATTATTTATGTAATACAATGATTTAAATAGGTGCCCATAGGTACATCTCTCTCCAGTCATCCACAACAAGGAAGTATTCATATTCGCGATCACTCCGTCACATGCTTGCGCGTGGGTGTAATGGTGAAAAATTAGGTGGCATGGGCGGACATGGAATGGTGACAATAACAGAACCACCTAATACAAACCGTAGCATGGACTAAACATAGCAAATTTAATACAGATTCGAGTACCGATGGCTGCAAATCAGCACTTTTGACGCCATGGTTTACGATACCAAAAAGCGACCAAAGCGCTCATTGATTGACATGCAATATTATATATATAGAAATATTAATGGAAAACCGTCATGGTTAATAAAATAATGTGATATTTGTAGTACTCTCTATTTAAACAGCGAATCCCAAACAAGCAAGGAAATTAAAATGCTTTTTGTTTATAAGCACTTTCGCATTTCAAGGGTTACTCCGTCGGAGAAGGCATATTTTTTACTGTACATATTTGACTTTTTCATATGGTCTTTTTTTTAACTATATATATATTTTTTTGTGTTTTTTATAATTAATATTAAACTACGCTTATACGTTGTATGTTATATTTTGCTGACAAAAGCATCTCCATAAAGCAGAATAATCAAATCTAATTTATTCAAATTCAAATAATTTCCATGGTTTTATAACAAAGGTACAATAACACGTGTGTGTCTATTGATTATGAATGCTGGCAGGTGTCGCTCTCACCTGTCCTCCCACCTTTGCTGGCGCCACTGCGCAGCGGGGGGTCACAGGTTCGAGCTCTGACGATGCAATTTCAAAACATTTACACGTCAATAACTTCAAAGAAGTACTAAACGCCAAAAGAAAAAACCTTAAAAAAAACTTCTTTTTCGGGCTCGAATCGATCACCATTGTCGAACTGCTAAGCCGCATTCACATAACAAAAGAAAAATAGTTTAAACATTTTATGGGTGCGGAACACAGTCGGGAGTACAGCTGAATCAGTAAGACTGGCTCATGATAAACACATATCAGGAAGATGGCCACCAACCTCTTCTGCGAAGAGTCAGTTGAAGAAGAAAAAAAACACCGCATTGTAAAATAGTTCGATAGGGGTAAGAGGGGATGCATTAAAGAGAAGTGTTTTTTTTGTTTCCTGATATTTCGGTGCCTATACACGAACCTTCTTCAGGGACTATCTAAATCTTTCAAGATGGCTCTAATACTGGTAATAAAAATTTAAATGAAAAAAGGCGACAAAGCACCACCCATGAATCGAATATTTACAATAACAGCTGCCACCAATACCAACGATTACAAGTCAACATAATCATTACTAAAATAAGTGTAATTCAAAAAAAAATGTATTAACATGATCTTGATATATTTTTTTAATAATATTTTGTATACAACTTTTCGTTATAATAAAAATCGTTTATTTTAAAATATCTTCTTGCTGACTTAGATATGATTTTAGATGCCGATTTCTGTTATCCTTTAGATGTGTTTGAATTTGATGCTTGAACTACGAATTTTTGCACAGTGCATTTTTTATATCACGGCCGTTGAATCCGTGTTGTAGGTCCTGTGAATTCAGTCCGTGTGTCAATCATCACGCGCGGACTCATTTCCCAAGATCTAAAACATGCAAGTTGCGTTTCAACCAGTTCTTAGAAGTGAGAGAGATGCGCCGCAGTTAGTTTTCGCATTGGTCGTTAAAAGTTTATGTCTAGCAGCCATGCCAACAAGCCGGAGAGATCTGGCTTATGGGGGGATTGTGTTATTTGTGTTTTCATAAACACATAAACTTCATCGTTTGTGCATCATTAAATAGTAATATTATTTATTACTTTATATGTTTATTAAAAACTTACACTCTAACAAAAACCCAGGAGCAAGTATTACTCTTTAATAGAATTTCAAATCAATTTTTAAAAAAAATTGTATCAAAACTATTTATTTTGAAGTGTGATTTTTACATTATTAGACATAAATATAATTTAAATAAAACATGTAATAAATAATTTATGGTAGTATACTTGTTCCTTCACGGTGTGTTACTCTGCCATATTTACAACGTACGATAAGACTTTCGCAATATAAGCATCAAATTATTTTAATTGCAGATGCAATATCGATTAATCTTGATGAAAATATATTTTATTGAATTCTATATATTGATATATCGTAATATTGAATATTTATTTAATCGTGAAACCAGTTTCACTCTCCGTGTAAACATGGAATTCCCATTAATGATAACAGATACGAAATCTCTACTACGTTTCATTTCTCTTTATTATCTATTAAATATTAGTAGTACCGAAAAAAAAAAATAAAACGAGATAGGTTTTTTACTTTAAAGGTAACAATTAAAATGAATTAGTTTAGGAAATGAGTACAAAGAATTTTTCTTGTAATGGAAAACCAACTGTAATTTTTAGGTTAAAAATAATATATTTTCATAATTTTAACCAATAAGTGAATACATATTAGGTAATATTATAAATATGTAATAGCTTCCACGCATACATTTTTGTATACTTATAGATTTATAATTTTATTTATATTTAATTAACAATAACACATTTTAAATAAATAATACCCAATAAACCTATTTATCTATCAGTAAAAAATCGAATATCAAAAAAATCCATAAAATATGATGTACCTTTTGATAATGTCACTTTGATTAAATTTTAAAAAATACTAGTTAAATTTGTTATCGTGATAATAATAGTCGGAAAAATCATTTTTCTGATAAAAGTTATTGTCATTAAAATCGTATGATTATATTGTTGATTAATATTTAAAAAGATAATTATTTTAATAAAAAATTATCATTTATATTTCACAGAAAATTTACTATGATTACAGAAAAAAAAGAGTTAATTATCATTTGTTCACAATTTTTTGTGTGATTAATAAATTTAATAAAAAATATTAGCTAGAAGCGATTGCGGCTGTTTCCGACTTGGCACAACTCTGGAATTTGCTTTGTTGGATTTAAAAAAACCATTATAATTCTGCATTTGAGATGGCAATTTTCTAGAAGGTTTTTAATTTTTTTAGCCTCATTCAATTCAACTTATCGATTCACCTGGATTCGAATACGAAACCCAAAACTCTATAAGCAAGCTCGCTATTATCTACTGGATCACAAGGCCGTAAAATATTTTAGTATCATTATATCGAGTTATAAATTTGCGAAAATTTTATTTATTAAGGCTTTACAGTCTTTGCTCTAAATTATTAGTTTTCCCGGTGTTCAATTTTGTGTTTGCGTTTAAGTAAAAAATAAACGTTTTTAAAAAATATTCAAGTCACTAGTTTCGCCAATACGCCTGGTTGGCATCGTCAGGCCGAATTTTGAAATGCCACTGTGTTTTGAGTGTGGAGCTGTTTGAATTTTGATAAGCCACGTATGGCGAATGACATGAGGCGCGGCTTGTATGGAACAAAGACCCCCGTGGGCCGGCACTGAGCAGGTCAATGTTCTTCTTGCTTCTAAGGTCAGTTTACAAATTTGATTATGTCTCCGGAATTTGTGACCTAATGTTGCCATGATTGCTCCCAATGAGATCGCCTGCGAAATTCTAATATGCGCTGTGACGAAAATCAGGGTTTCATACGGCTAACTATCTGTATAAAAGATAACAGTATTGCGATATTTTGCTTGTTTCAAATTGTTTTTATTTAAGCTTATTGTTGAAAGAAATTTTTTGACTGTACTTGGATTTGAACCTAGGACACCGCTGTAAATACCAAAGTAAACAACTGGATATTCAATTGATCGGTTGTATTTTATATCACTAGATAACTGTGTTATTTTAACTTGCGATGTTGCGAAAATATAATTAAACTTGTGATTTTTAAAACACGAGAGTTTAATTTAATGATAAAGAAACATTATGTCTCCATATATACTGGTTTAATTTAAAACACTTCATAATTAAACATTGTTACTATGAGATTACTATGATCGTAATTTCCTCGTCATTCGACTATTCATATTTGGTATTCATTGAAAATATGGATATAACTTTATATACCCTCTCCCTCTCTCGGTATGGTGAAGCTAATGATTTCTAAAACATCGTATATCCCAACAACAGAATCGTTTGACCATTGGTTACGGCTTAAGAAAAGCCATTATAAACACCAAGACCAGACTGTATCCCTCGAATAACACAATATCCCCGTTATTTGGGTCCAAATGAGGCGTAAAACGTAATTGTTAAATAGTAAAACATCGATTTTGAGAACCTTGCACAACTCCTAAATGTCATACATAATTTATGTCCTAGTTCTAAAATAACAACAAAAAAAATATCCTGTGTATTAAGTCTAAATCTAGAGTTCATTGTTCGTGTATGCATAAAAGTTGACCCCACGTTTAATAGAGAGACGGCTTAACCCTAAACATTACAAACATACATTGTATTGTCGTACGTATTAATAAAATATGGGTTATTCTTACACATATTAAAAGAAACTGTACGTAAATAGTCGAAATAATGTTTATATTGAAATACTATTTTATATTGTTAATTGAGAAGCCTTTGTCAGCTATCTAAATAAGATAACAAGATTTATTTTGGTATACTTGTATTATAACAACAATGAAGTTATATTAGATTTAATTTTCTAGTTTAAATGAAAACACCATCATTGTAATCTAGATTAATTCCAACTTTTATTTTATTAATCTGTGATTATAAAAAATATATATTGCATTACACATTAATCTGCTAGCTTAGTCAAAGGGATTCTTGATAGTTTTCTTGAATAACTTGCGCATATTTTTCAGGAGGTTTGTGAATTATTTTTAAGGCTTTAGCTCTGTCGCCTGTCGCCTCACATGTCGCAACACAATTCTGTGACGCAAACATAACGACTGGGACGTTTCATCACAACGCAGACATACTCGCACAGTAAAACACAAGGCACAAGCCACAGGCGTGTATTAAGTACCATTAGTGCGTGGGCAAAGGTAATACCACGTCTGGGTACAAATCTCTATAAGTGATTATCAATCATTTTTTGTCTGCTACAAATTATAATGGAAATTTATCTCTGAGATAAAAATTCGTATGTGTTTTATAGTTTGACAAACAAAAATCACGCAAACCAGTATTACAAGTATTTATTTATCACTGAATTGTGTAAACTGAACCATACCTAAAATTCTGATATTTTTAATTTTTAAACATTGTATTTATTACTACATTATTTTTTTTTATAGACAAATGATAATTTTACACTTATATATAATATGTATGCTTTTTGGGCAGTTATTTTTGTATGCACTACATGACATATCGAAACGTAGAATGGGCAAACACAACTGGCTATTGAATTTTATGAACAAACTTTATATGAATTGTTGGTTTCTCAAACCAATACAAAGCTTTTAATATTTACTTTAATTCAATATGCGTACATTTAAACGAAACACTCACGACCATATAAATAATTTGTATTTATAGCAAATGCGTAGGTGGGGCGCATTTATTTAAACATGTATTCATACAAATTAGGTCAATACTATATTCAATTAATATATGGATATTGCACATAGATTAGCTATCGTATATTTTCAAGCTTTGTAAGTTACATTTTTTTCTTTGAAGTAATTATTCGAAGGAGGTTTTTTTATTTCTTAATATGGACATTCACTTGGATTTCAAGCCCACACCTTTTTTTGTAACCGATTAAATGTATAGTATATATTGTTATTACAATGAAATCAGTTTCCTGTTGGTCATTATTCGTGTCATTTAAAAATGATAGTTAACTCATAGGATACATAATATGATTTAATTGACTTACTACGCTAAGTTATTGTTGTAAGTTTTTAAAAATAAACAAATTGGATTTTTTGAACGTTCTAACATTATCTAGATTTTGAGAAATCAAATAAATATTTTATTTTGCATTTTACTTATATCAACGATTTTAATACCTTAAATGTAAAATTGACCAGTGAAGCACTTGAACTATATAATATTGGAGTTGAACTCTACAAAAAACGGTAGTTCCTGCTCTTTATTGGAAAAATGCTATGTTTACGAGAAATTTTAAACAGCAGACGTGACAATGTAGGGAAGATTACTTGTTTATATATTTTTTTAAATAATTTTAATTGCTCGAGACTTATTCATATATAATCATCAAATAAATCCTACTTACTCTCATTTTATATTGATATTTTAAATATAAAGCTTGTCGCCCTCCTGCACTCGAGAGCGGGTCGCCGCGGTCGGCAGTCCAGCGTGCCAACCACTGGACCACGAGGCGATGTAACCTAGTTCGTATAAGAGTACATGGTTGGCACTGGGCACTTGTACGGATTTACGATTTGTGATTGTTTGTGTCTGGAGCGGCTCCAGTATATCTGTCGTCCCTCGGAGGAGATGCCAGGCCCTGTGGGGCTCTCGAGAGCCGAGAGATGTCTGATGACGGATTTACTAACTCCCGGGTGGGGTCACTGACACTTTGATCAAATATTTAAAAAAATACTCGCCACTGCTTTTTTATAAACTATATGAAGCGATTTAATACGCATTTGTGGCACAATTTGGTATACGACCCACAAAAAAAAAATTATATATATATATAAGTTGGGAGACTTTGTATTATATCGGGACAGCAAAAAAGCTGCACTCTGATAAATAAATGTTTGCTTATATCTTCTCTCTAATTTCAAGTGTTTGAATACTTAAATAAATCAATGGAAAAATAAACAAATAGATAACGTTTTAAAGTGCCATAATTTATTACATTATTCTCAGCTAAATAGTTACATGGGTAGGATATTACGTCCATTTTAAATAGTACGTGCTTTCGCCATTCACAAACTTGCAAGCTTATGAAGCCCTTCAAAAGCACAAATGCTTATTTTATTAAATATTCGTAATATCCTAGCCATTTGATTGCGTACATTTATTTGTAAATTATTTTTTTTATTAAAATGAACGTTCATTGGGTAAAAAATATTACTTAAGTAATCGTATTATTTTGGTAAATAAATAATAGTTAATAACCAATGCTTACGTCAGAATAATTTTATAAAATCCTCTCTCACAACAGCCTGTCGGAAACGTTTTTGAAAATGTATTTTATTTTCTAGTAGACATATATTTACAGATAAATGGTGGTCTAAGATGCAGTAATATTATTCAAAACACGAATTAAGCTATTATCATGTTAACATGAAAAAAATTGCCGAGTAGGTGTGTTATTTATTGACTTCATATCACGAGACTTGTTTTGAGTTCATCGTTCATAGAATCTTTTGAAACTATAGCTTCTTTATGGAAGTAATAAATCAAATGGTCGGCGTTTAATATTTAAAAAAAACTACGTGTACAGATTCTAAATAGAAAGATTAAGATTTATCATGCAGTTTTACTCATTGGTTGTAAAATATATACTTAAAATGTAAAACGATTACTACTACTGTACCACAGAGTATATATTGTAAAAAGTACGTTCCTGTACTATTATATCATATCATCTATACATATCATGAGATTCAACAAGTCATAACGAAAATTGTAACGTACTGCAAATAAAATATACAATGTGGATCATAAATAGTTTTGGCAGGCGTTCTTTACACGTGCTCTGCCATTTACGATTTTAAAAGCTCCAAATGGGCTTCAGTGCCAAGCGGTACGTCTCAGTGGTGATAAATTTAAATTTAAAAATAAACACAGCTTTCACTGAATATTTACAGGCCGTGAAATGGATGAGTGCGGGTGTATTGAACGCTGGCTTACTAATTAACTGCTAACTAAGGAAGTTTTTGTATGAGAAAAATGCATACAACTGATTAAAAACCTTAAACATGGTTTTTCAATGTTTTTATAGACACAAATAAATCTTTATTTTACAGACAGACGATATCTAAGCTCAAATTCAATGTTAATCATATAACTAACCTGCATCAATGAGAGTTCATATCTAAAAGTTATTTAGACACAATTCGCCAAGAAAGGTATAAAAGAGAAATGCAGCCTATCTTGGGGATATTTTTAGAAATAACAAATATAACCTGCTGCAGCTGATTATTCCAATGGAAAAGAGGCATTGGAAAGAAAAAGATAACGTGGATACTGAATTTATACCAGTAATTGAAAGTCGGAAGTATGACCATACAAGTAATATTGGCTAAGATGGTCACCAACCTCCTCTGAAGAAAGGTACTTGAAGAAGAAATAAACTACTGATTGCTCAGCAAGCAAGTTTCCTAGCCACTTAACTACGAGGTAGTAAATATCAATGTCTTTATACGGTTAAAAATAATTTAAATCTACTAGTCAGATATCGTTTTCGACTACCGAAGCAATGCCAAGTAATTAAAAAAATAAATCAACAGGACTGATGTTTGCTAAAAATCGTTTTTTTCCGTTAATTTTAATACGTTAAATTTTTAGGCAAACGAGAGAATAGTTATTTCCGTTTAGTTTCTTGACCTCAGGAACTAATGTTAGTAGACAGCAGTGAGTGTATACACCCCGTCCCTATCACATGTAAATCACTTCTGTCAGCGGGCATACGGTATTAGTCTTTGAGTCAATATTCAGCGTGAAGTGACATAAATTGAAACAGAGATTTCAGGAATTATATGCTTTACTCATTATTAAACTAACGAGGTAAATGTGAATGTCAGAACGACATACTTATTTTCTTTGATTGGTTCCACTATCTCAACAAGTAAGAGTTGCGACCATTTTAGTGTAAAGTGTTTTATCTTATTTTAAAAGCATGTTATATATATTAACTAGCGAAAGTGCTTTCAGGTATTTATTTTCAGCGGGTACTGCACCCCATTGCATCCAGCTATGATGATTCTACTGAAGGCTAACGGTAATAAAGCCAACGAATCACCGAGACGGCGCCCTTCGTGGCGTCGCTCTGGCGCAAAGTACAAATAAAAATACTATACAATGTTAAATCGCCTGTAACAATAATACTATTCAAGCAACTTGTCGTAAATAATCAGTTACTAATTATTCAATTCAATTTAATTTTTTAACAAAATAAAAATCGTTTTTTTTTTTTTAATGATATACGATTATTTATCATTGTTTAAATTCACATATTCATTGACTACTCGTCTAATAATAATGTTGATAGAATTGTTTTTTTTTTTTTTTTTATTACAATGAAAAATGTGGATCGGTCAGTTTATGTTTGAGTCAAAGGAAGAACCGCATCATTCAATCATAATAATAGTAACCGCAAAAACACACTATTGCCCTTTTAAGTAAGTTGTTAAGTAATTAATAGCAGGAAAATTTATTACGCATTGTGCCCGGCGTGCGAGCAGATGATCCACTTCCGCCGAGACCGCAGGCCGAGGCTATCAGCCGCTCTCGGCCGTGGCCGTGGAAGATTTTGAAAAAGAAACCGTCATTTTTTAAGTAAAAACGTGAGTCAAAATTTATAATAATGAGATTGAATCATTGGTGATACGATTGTGTAATAATAAACAAAACAGGTTATTAGTCACATAATAAAAAAATAGAAAACTTTTTACCGGATTTTTTAAAATTTAAATTTTGTGCATAAACAAAAAAATGACAGCAAATATATATCTACTATAATAATATCCATTGTGTGTGTGTGTATGTTTCATTTTTTGGTTTTCTATAGAATATCATAAAAGATACGACGCTGATTTTTTGCATGTAAGTTTAGTAAATTTTTCCGCAGCTATGTGTCGAATATCAAGACGATAGGATAATATTTTTATTCATAAACTATAAAATATGCTTTAGCGAGTTTCAATATAGGATTTTGTTGTTCACCGCGAGAATTTCAAATTTAGAACTTTTACAAAAAAAACAAATTTTGATGCTTCTTAGAAATTCTCAGTTTATGTCAGCTTGACACAAGTACCAATTTTATTTTTTTTATCGAAATTGCGTTAGAAATTATTAATCACATCATTAATAACTCAAAATGCCTCCGAAAACGTCATTCTGTGACGGGCAACATTTCTAGTATTTTAATAATTATTATTGTTTATTTAATCATTCTATTATTTTATTCTCTGTATCGAACAATGAAAATTTACCTATTTTATATAAGTCGATATCACACGTTTATATAAATGAATTCAGCGCCACATTACCAACAAAATGTTTTAAAACGTTTAAACTGTTTTTTTTACCTTAATTTAAATTAGCGAAGATAAACAATTTATTTTTTTATTTAATTATAAAATATCTGAAAATCTGAAAAACCGACGAACCGACGCTGTCCAGATTAGCAAACAGCCTGCCGACATGCAAAGCGGCGTGTCGCGTGTAGCGCGGGTGGCCCGCCCACAGGCGCGAGGAGATGGTTTCCCAATAGGCCCATCGAACTGTCAGATTCACTCGGAGCCCCGACTTCCATCTCCTCAGGAAGTCCCGGAAGGAGTGGGTCGCGGGTTCGTTGTCTGCAATTGCAAGATTACTCGGCCATTTTAGCGCAATGAAGCCGCCGACAAGCAGCGCTAATAAAGTCGTTATTTTTCACTTATCCGCCCGAGTATTGGTGATGACTATATGAACTGGCAAATATCTCGTACCTTATTACAAGCTCTCAAATCGCGCGTCGCGTACCTATTATTATTATCATAATTATTAATTTTAACTATTTGTATCTTACTAATATATTAAAAACACAAAAACCTGAAACATTCCATATTTTACAATGGAAAACATAAAATCTCTACACCTTTCTATATAAGCTATTTTATTAGAATAAACAAATGCATGTAAATACTTTCTACCTAAAAATATTTACTAATCATATCATCTGAATTTATTTTAACTCATTCGATAGGATTTACAGTTAATTTCATACAGATCACTACCTGAGCCTGTGACTATCCCTAATCCCCAGATTATCGCTAATCTGCTTTAAGCGCATCAACCGGTAAATATACCTTAAGTAGTTAAAAATTACCAACTCTTAGGGTTGCTCTGGGTCAACAAAACTAAAAGTTTGAGGATCTTTGTTATAACATTAGCGGCAAACATGAATGCTGTAGTGAAATCGATCAAATGTTATCACGGCAGTGGTGTGGGCTTCAAGTAGGTTAAACCTCGTCTTTGAGGCGGTAATGTTACATTAGAGATATTCTAACTACTTGCTTAAATGGTTAAATTGAACCGACGCCTTGTGTACTCACTAACGTGTAGTCAATCTATTCTAAAAAGATTTTTAACTTTCAATTAAAATTTTGGTAAACTTAAACATACATTTTCGAATGTTTTACTTTGTATTATTATTGTAAATTCCTTTTAATTTGACTCTTCATATTCGTTGATATCACATTACAATTCAACTATAAAAAAACATGAAAAAGTTTCAACAATGACAGACTTTTAATTGTTGTGTTGTTATTTTGAGATAAATAGTTGTTAATGCATAAAAACTGAGATATCACATTTACAGGAAGTTTTTATTTTTGTAATAAACGTAGTTAAATGTACTTGAAAATTAAGCAACTATGTTTTTACATTAAAGTTTCGTAAAACATGTAAGCTATGAATAGAAACTTAATTGTTATGCCAGAGCCATATAAATAAAATTTATGGTCAACATCTCATTGCTTTTTAGTACAAAAAATAACCATTAACAATTGAAAGCATAAACAGCTCCACTACTTAAAGCGAGAATGTTAATGTTAGAGTAAACACTTTGTTGGATTTGTTACTAAAGAGAAATCGTTACAAGTACTTTACGAGCTTTCTGTGTCCTCTTATGTATTTTTTTGTGGTTATTTTTAAGACTTCTACAGGGATGCAATGTCAGCATCAATTTATCTAATGTATTACAAATTCGCATAATATATTGCAGAGTGTATAATAATCGAATAAATTATAGTATTTATTTAAGGTTAATATAAAGCTTTTGACTTAAGGACAACTGAACTCATTAAGAACAACTAATAATGGTGTATACAGTTTTTTATTTAAAATTTGTATGGCTAAGCACTTTTTTAACTCATAATAAATGAAAAAGATGGAACATACAACTGCTTTCATAATTTGTCGAATAAACTGCCTATTACGTTGATTTAATTAGAAATACGTAAACTATTTTAGCTTTCATTGTATTTTTTAAAAATCATCATGTGGCATAAGCTCCAAAAATTTTAACAAAAAAAATAATAAGAGAGATCACACTATTATTTAGCAGAAGACTAACATATATTTAACAAGATATGAGGACAAACCCACACCAAACCATAAAACATCAAGTCTTTAAGCGCATAAGACGGCAGAATCGTGTCAATTCCAGAAAAACTGCGTCAATTTCGTCACAGAAAACCCCCAAATTGCATAATGCCACAATTCAAAAGCCATAAAATTTAAATAAAGTCAATGCTGGAGTCTCCGCCAGACGATAATGTATATATTTATGCGGCGAGGTGGGATGCCATAATGGCGCTGTGCTAATGAGGAAGGCACTTCGGGGATATCTGGAGGACCACAGAGGAAGTAGTACATCATTGTGTAATTCTGCGGTAACCGCCGTCCCATGCCCGTCACATCTGCATGCGACAAGTGAAAAAAGACTCCAGCGATTTGTGCCAACTGAACGTGATGGATGCTCCATTTGTGCATCAAACAGCGCGTCTGCAGACACGTCCAATTATTCTGTCCACAGTCGACTTGCTCCGTGCAGCCGCCATAAACCATAAAACAGGGAAATAAGACTCGAGTACTTTTACTGCCAGCAACTTAACAAGCTCATTTACTAACATCAACGATTTTTTTGCTAGAATTATGAAATAAGTTTAATAATTTAAATTGCTAGTTTTAAAAACTTTATATTTTAAGTCATACTTTTATTTTGAATGAACTCGTAATAATGATGTAGCAAGTATTTATATATATATATATATATATATATATATTCATGCCTAGTATGGTTTTTATTATTACAGAAAATTAAGTATAATATCTGAGACAAGTGCACATAAACACTCAATAATTAAATCAATTTCTCGAACGATCTTCAACACACTTTTAAAGATTTGTTCAAAATCGAGGCTACATATACACTACATACTCAAAACATTTAGGGTTAAAATAGATCTGTCAAACCTCAACTGATGTTATTTTTACAATTTTTGACTGTTTATATATTTTTTCATTGTATATGATAACTATTATACTTACTACTTATGGGTAACCACTTCTAGTGTGCTTTTGAAAAAATAAAGTGCTTTGAATTACGTAAACATCTTTTCGAGGCGAGGTATCCTCTACTTAGTGATGCTTTCTTTTTTATTTATTTTATTATATAGGTACTATATATAAAACTATGTGGTACCTTGTTATTACAACCGCAGAATTAAAATTTATCATTTACGCCACTTCAATAGAATTCAAATGATCGCAACTCACAGTGACGAGTGATGCAAACAGACGAAGCATATATAAAAATAAGGGGATAAGTAAACATTTTTAAGAGTTGTGTGCCAGTAGCGAAATAAGCTTGAATCCTTCGAATTATATTTTGCATATGATAGAATTAAGATTTTATATAAGAGACTGAATACAGTCACTTGGCAATAGGCTTTGTATTCAAAGCAATACAATATAGCAATATGCTTATACTTAAAAATATGAAACTTGCTAGGGACTCCTGGGCATTTACCGGTTCCCCTTCAGGCGAGTGCGGTCCTGATTCCTGGGAAACAGCACCAGCCGAACATCCAATCTCATCACAATATTAAACGATGGAATTCGGCATTGGTATTTCAATTTGCATCGTTTCATCGTAAATTCGCGTGTGGGTCGAGGTGAGAAATGGCCTCACACTATAAACTGGCGCGATTACTTTGCGAGCGCCCGGCCGCGATGGCGGGCGCGAAACCGCCATCTTGAAGAGAGCACTGTGTAACACGTGTGAATTAGGAAGATGCACGAGTCCTGTCGATGATAAATCACGCCGGGCTGCAACGCCGCTTGATGAATGGAGGCAGCAAATGCCCTGACGGACCCGGGCCTAACGAAGGCGACCAACGCAATTATTTGCCATCCCAAAACGCATTATTATAGTAAGACGCCATTCGGCAAGTGCACAAAAAACACGAATTAAATGTTTTTAAAAAATTACGCTTTGAAAATTATTAAAAAGAAAGCGGACGCTTATAGATTTGCTTGTTCAAAGTTATGATTTAAAAACTAAGTTATATCTAATAAAAAATATCCTTGGCACTGTTTCACATTTTGGATTTTCCACATTTACGTGAATTTCTCTTGAAATCTAATCAACAAATGTAGAACAACGTAAAGACCTCCCTGAAATAATAATTGATTATTTACTTAGTTACGTGATAAATGACTAAATAACTTAAGTTATTACAAAGAAAGAGGTCATAGTTGGTTCTGCGAGCCAATCGTTTGCAGCCCCTTGCGTCCTACTTGGCCGCACATTCATAGTGAACATGTTTAAATATATAATTCACACAGCACAAAGAAAGCAGCAACTCACAATAAGATACTGTTTCAACTCGTGCATGTCAAAATATATCTAAAACAACCATTAAAACTTGTCGTCTCAACTAAATCTTATGTCAAATGGTTATTTTTTTCATTTCCTCGTACAGCTAAAAATACATTACGTTGTACATATAAAGCTACATGCAAATATACTGCGAGAATTTTTACAATGGCGAGAGAAAAAAAATCACTGTACAGCTCACCAATCCATATTGTAAATTTTAAGAATTCATTTAAGAGTCCATGTGTGTTTTCAGTGAGTATATATATGTTTTCTCCTCACCTCACTTTTACCACCGCAAAAATATCAGATAGACTTTCACATGGCTCTCACCTCACTTTTACCACCGAAAAAATATCAGATAGACTTTCACATAGCTCTCAACTCAACGCAGAAATATCAGAGACACTTTCACATCGCTTTCACTAGCGCAAAAATATCAGATTTATAATTATTTAGCAACTTTTCCATCAAGTATCTGAACAATATCGTGAACGCATTATTAGAGGGCGTTATAACAGAGACGAAGACAAACCAAACTACACCCATAAGATGCTATTTCAATAGGTTTATAAATGATTTTCTGGAAAGAATTATTATTTTGAAAATTATATCGATATAATTTTTTTCGCTTATATTTCTTTCTTTAATTACCCAATATTATTTTTTTTCAAACCATTTTATTGTTAACTTATTTATTTTTTATCGTGGTCGCACAGCGACGGGCACACGTAAAAGGTCGGCGGGCGCCATGGTGCCCACGGGCATAGGGTTGGGGACCACTGCGCTAGGGTATAAAAAGCGTAAACTTTAAATAAATAAATACAAAGTATTTTTTAAATAAATAAAACTTTATGTTAGTGTTATTTGCTGGCGAATCCAGTAATTTGTCGATGACAATATCAAAATGAAATCTGAATTATTAATGCATGCCAAGTACCGCTTCAAGTTGTCTTACGTCAGTACCTCCAATAAAGTTCATTAAAAGTCAAGAGAACTCCGGCGTGAGAAAGATTGCCAGAGAGTCAGTGCAAACGCACCTCCATTCACGAAAACAGCAGGTATCTTATCTGCGGAGTTGTGTTCTAGATAAGATAGGCCATTCACTAATAAAACACTGCACTGCGGCTAATTGATCTGATTTTGTGAATCGCAATTTTAATAATGGTCGATATCGAGCTAAACCCTGGTTTTGAATTCAATCAGAAGAAAACCCCGCAAGGCTAAGATTACAAAAAAAAATGATACCGTATAAAAATGTCTAAACGTGAAGTTAGTGATCTCATACCAATGCGTATTCTCATACGAAATGCAACTGACTGATGACTCTAGATTGTGAAAATATTACTATAATGTCACGTTACTATCAGATAGCAGAAAGCTGTCTAGAATATCGTATATACAGAGAAACGTTTATGGTTGAATAATTAGTACCGCTATTGGCTTCCTGGTGATTATTGAACGTAAACACTAAATGACGTCAGCTTGAAGCAAAATGTTATTTACTTGTCTTAAGACACACAAATCTAATCAAATCGCATCGTCTAATGTACCTGATGATGTCACAGCTTAATAAAAGATATGTAATTATGAAAACATATTAAATGTGAACATAACATTTAGCCCAAGGCCTTGTAGAGTTTATCCCGTGTATTGTTTGTATAATGTTAGCGTTATGACACTCTAATTTTATAATACATTGTACATAAAAGAAAATGGGTTTTAAATAAAACCGTCTTATCATTATCCTAATACAATACAATTGTGGGTAAAAGTGTGATTAAGTCATTTGAACTGACAAACCATATCAGTGATCAAACCAAAACCGGTGTAAATCCAAGTAAACTGGTTTACTGTATAAACTCCCGTAAGTGAGATATACATAATCTAAAGTAATTAGAAACAATAAGCTACGACAGTGAAAGTGCTCTTTTTTACTTAAAAAGTAATCACAATCTATTGATGAGGGGATTTATCAAACTTTTTTTTCTTTCGAACCTTTGAATATATATTTTAAATAAACCTGGTATAGTCAGTAAACAGCTCCATGCCATAAAAAAATAGTTGTTTCAAACCATATCAAGTACTTACATATTTTTTAAAAATTATTGATATTGTACTTTGAGTTGTACAATTATTCAATTTAAAGTAATCCATTAAATAATATATGGCTAGATGCAGTCAGTATACAATGATTTAGCGATGAAGGCATGCTCTACTTAAGAAACTAAGATTAAGTATTTGATAGCAATACAGACTTCATTAACGGTGCTGATTGATCTATAATAAGTGAAACTAGTGTTTCGGATTACAAGCAGAAGATTTCTAAGGCAACTTCAAAGCTTTAATATTAATATTTAAAACTAGTCCATGAGGATATTTGAAACATATGTTTTGCTACATTGGGTATTTTTTTTATAATCTAGATTCGTTCTCCGCGATTTTCAATACTAAAATATATTTTTTTTAAAGTTTGGTCCGGTCACTTCACAAAACGGTACAAAAATCATTAGGTTCTGCATCCAATTCAAAATTACATATTTATTACACGGATAAAAAATAAATTTTTTCTATGCACAATAGACTGAGGGCTAGCATTTTAATAAATGGTCAAATCGTGTGTTTATGTACTTGCATGGACTCAGATCCGGTAACCAACAGAATGGCAAACAGCACCACATCTTCCGAGATATTTCATCACTATCATTAGGAACTATTAACAAGTCAAGAGAATGATTGTAATTTAATTTATTGTAGCACTGACCTACTTTGGCGATGACTTAAACAAGATTTGTTGTTAATCGTTTAACATTTTTGTGGAAACGCCTGTTTTCATTAAAACCATTCATAGCTCAAAATAAAACAATTCAATGACTAAACTCACCAGCGGCGTGCCCATATATATAAACTATGTGTATATAATATAAATATAATAAGGAAATAACTTAATCGAAATGAAATGACTCGTTTATAAAATGTGCTCTAAAAAAATATAAAAAGCTAGGCTATGGCACACCGCAAAAAAATTACTACATAGTAAAAAAGAAAACGCACCTCCCTGTATTTATCTGAGATATTACCTAAAAATAATAATTATGTAAAAATAAACATTGAATAATAAAATTTCGCATTGAAAACGATTCACCATGCTGGCAGCTCACGCAGCGATATCCCAAACAAGAGTCGACATTAATTCATATTTTGACGTTTGATTACCGGAGGCCATGTTGTCTTTGAATGTTTAATCGCGTATAATGTCATTGAGTCCGTAAAATAAATACCGTCCTAAATTAGCCATGGTTGAAATACCTACCGCTCATTTCACGCACAGATAGCTCCGGCCTATCCAGCGGCGGGGAACCAACGGCCACGCGAGCCACAAACCAAACAAATTAATCCACAGTAAATTACCGCTCATTAACCTTTCACGAGTGTCGGGAATCTGAAATGTACCTGCGTCAGAGATGCACAGTGGATCGGCAAGTTTTCTGTCGACATATCGTGTCATGAAAGTCATGAAAAAAATTGTCACTCAATATTAATTGGCCTGGGTACGTTGTTTCATACGTAGAATAAGAGTGTTAAAAATTCTCGCTAAATAGAAGTGGCTTGCTAGCATAGTTGGTAATGCACCGGTCATGTAAGCCGTGGGGATGTGGTTTCGAATCCCACGCAAGTCACGATGATATTTTTCTGAGAGTTTCTATAACTATTTCAAATGTATAAAAAAAATTTACTTAATCATATTAATTAAAAAAATAATAAATTGTGGTAACCCTTCGTAGGTTGTTTTTTTATTTTATTATTCGTTGTTGCTGCTTGGTGTTTTTGTCTTCGAACGTTTATCAAAAATAAATATTAATGCATGATTTAAAAGTCTCACTGAATACATTTAAATTAATTTTCAATCATAATAGGTTCAGTAGTTGAACATCGCTAGTTCATACGAAATACAATGTAGTTTTAATTGATGCGTTTCCTGTGATGTAACGATACAAAAATTTAGGCGCCCGTAGAGGAAAGATGTATGCCAGCACAATGGGTCTAATAGAGCATTCAAATAGCAATCAGTTATAATCAGTAACTGTTTTTTGCAATATTACATATATAATATATTATTATACATATATCAAACCAAGCAGTTGTGCTTGTCGTAAAAGTATCACCACAAGTAAAAACACTTACGAAAACCCTTAAATTTGGCACGCCACTGATATATACATTCAATTATAAAATACAAACAAGCAGGTGTTTTATGGAGTTCGCTGATAATATTTCCAGTGCTATTGGAGCGTTGATCAAAGTTTGACACGTCATAACACCCAAGAAAGTGAGTTGCAAATTTGTTTTATCAGGTTTTTAACCATTATTTTTAATTAAAAATGGAAGAAAACATATTTAATGCCTAATTGCGTATCATAAACACGAACAGTTTAATGTTTATTGCATTATTTTAAACAACTAATGGATTTAAACTTGATGATTTAAATTTATGAAAGACGTTTTTTTTCATTATATATATAATTCTAACTGATGCAATGTTATTTTTTTAGAATTAAAAAAACCTATCACCGGATAAAAGTCTCTAAATACTATCATATATTGCTCAAAAATATCATGCTCAAAAATTTTTGTCGTTATATTTACGTTTTTAAAATGAATATGTGCCAACAGAATAAGACAAAATAAAAATAGGAGACCAAGATTTCTTTTAGAAAAAAAGTTCTTTTAATTTGGAATAATATTACTAATATAAAACAAACAAAATATTTTTATTTTTAAACTATTGCCAATATTATAATTCTCACCTTTTTTAATAATTACTACGTTGATAAAAACTAAAAAAAAATTATTTAGGGAATAGATATCAATTTTCGAAAACATAGATTCATGAACATGTATAAGAAAAAATAATTATTGACTTGTTATCAATAAAAAGTACTACAGATTGCATCAGTAAAAACGCGCCGATTAAAACATCGACTTTAGTATTGTTGATATACTTTATATTGCTTTAATCTAACTAAGACGTTCAAATACAACGTAAAAGTACTTTTAGTCCTGATAAGAAGTGATTAATCACGTTAGACGAAATGGAATCCGTATTTAGTAAGTCTGAGCAAAATACATCGCCGCAGTTCAACTCCGGGCCGCGAGCAAAACAAAAATTAGAGTCGAGTACTCTGCCGTCACGCCATGCTTGTCCCGGTAACAGATCGTTACTGTCAAAAATTCAAGTGGATATTTTTATTTATTTCCAGTGATTCCCGACACCGCGTCGACGACATATATCACTGTCTCCGTCCAATCTTCTAATTAATTCCAGCATTCTTCACTCCGCACCTCGCTCGAGTTTAGGGCGAACTGAATAAGCAGGATTTATCACTATTTTTTTGTACCACCAGAACTGGGAAACCGTCGAGTTATCTTCCAGCTCCGGCAGCGTCGTCTCTATTTATCACCAAGGAGGCAATATTGCACGCACGTAGAGGACGGAATATGAATTGACGATATCTAAATTCACTCGCCAGTCGCTAAGGGAACGGAAAAGTTTCTGTACCTTGTACGGATGCAGGGGAAATCGAGGGAACTGCAGGGGGGAGCCCGGCTTGGATCCCAGCGGCCCCGCCACGCTCTTCGGCTCGTTCAGCGTGGTCTTCACTACCACTACGACCTGAGGGCCCGGAACGGCCGGCTCCGTCGACACTGACCCCACATTTTCCACTTCCGGTTCCTCGGTCTTCGATACGGCCGCTTCGGGACCGTCCACCTCGTCGGGCGAGGGCTCGACGGCGGGGGCGGGAGCGGGGGCGGGCTCGCTGTCGGGGAGCGGCTCCTCGCCGGGGCGGTAGGGCCCCTCCGTCCCCGCCGGCGGCCCGGGCGGGCGCGCGGCGCACCAGTGGTTCCCCATGACTGCCCGGTCCGCCCTTCGCGTTCTCCGCCTCCTTCCGCGCAACAGCTTAGCGACGGGCACTCCGGAACCGCGAAAACTCTCGGGTATTCACCGCACAATGAACTTCGCCGGGGCCGACGGCTCTCCGGCCTGGCCGATTTCGGTCGCGGCGATTCGCTTCGTCTCGGATCGGTTCGTTCGCGACCTCCCGCGCCCCGCCGGCCGGTCCTCGGCGTAGACGGCGAGCGCTCCCGCCGCCGCTCGGACGCCGCCTCCGACGCGCGCTCCCGAGGACCGCGGGCTCCCGATGCGCCGATGACCGCCGGATTCGAAGATCGTCGCGGTCGATCGCGCGAGCGGGGCGGCGCACCTCAGTATTTCCTCGCACGGAATGAGACGCTCGGGGGGGCAGGTCGCTATCGGATAGCGGCCGGCGTCGCGACGGTTCCCCCTTCGGTTATCGGGTCGGATTCGATTCGGAGTCGGAGCTCCCGCGCGCTCGGAGGTCTGTTCGATTTCGTTTTAATTTTAAATAAACCGGCGGCGTCGGTTTCGCGGCGGATTCCCCGAACGCCGACACGATTCCGAGAATATCTTCCGACCGATCGCTCGGCGAGTGCGATTTCGCATTCGGCGCGGGCGGTCGTCCTGTCGAACGGTTCGCACTCGGCGGGGCGGCGCAGGGCGAGGACGCGCCGGACGCGGCGGCGCGCTCGGAGCCGAGCGGACAGTGCGGGCCCCGAGCGGCTCGGAGGCGCGCGCCTCGGGTCCGCCGGATTCTGCGGCGCCCGGTCGGTCGCGTCGAGTCACTCGAGGGCGGCGCGGCGGCCGCGGCGGAGCTCGGGTCGGAGTGCCCCGCGCGCCCGGCGTCCCGACGTCCCCGACGTCCCCGACGTCCCCGATGCCCCTGACGCCCCCGACGTCCCCGACGCCCCCGACGCCCCCGACGCCCCCGGCGCCCCCACCGTGCGCGCGCCTCCCCACATCCTCGATCTCCCGATATCGCTCCAATTCCAAACTGCATTCCGAAGACAATCCCTCCAAATATTTTCAACACAGATTCCCAACGGCGCCGCGCAATTCGCTATATTTACTTCCCTGTGATCTATTTTTTTTATACAATGCCCCGGAGCTTGAAAATAACCAAACCGACCCAATCTGGTTTAAAATTCGTTTCATCAAATAACAACGCTACTTCGTATTGTATCTAGCGCCGCAAATATGGCGATAAGCGTAAATATTTAAATAATAATATACGAATAGAGTAATAGATAATAATAGACATCATTCTCGTCGGGCGACCTCCGCGGAGACAAAAAAAAAGCGTTTGCATGATGCTTGTAACCTTTCGGTCATCTCCGGTCTTCGTGACGTTTTCTAGACCAAAAATAAGGCAGAAGTTGGTCAGTGACATCACCCGGAGACTGCACACCGTTCAAGTCAAAGGCGGCCGCCAGACAGACCGACGGCCGAACAATAAGAGGAGACTCTAAAAAACCGGGCCGGCCATTCTTCCCGACTCAGTCTTAGAGATAGAGATCGCGAAGGTTACCTGAGACAGGTAATGCATGAGGAATAGTACTCGCGATAATTGCAACGCCATCTCTAACAAATTATAAGAATCGCTTCAAACGTGACGAGTGTATGCAAAATTCAAATAAACTTATCTCAGGACAAGTCGGTGCGGTAATTCCTATATTTGCTCAATGCACAAATACAATGTCCGCATTGGCAACGGTTTTATCTCCGCAAACGTCTCCTCGGCTCACAGGCAGGCTGTTGTAACCACGAAGTTCAATTTATTTCACAAAACAACTACATCAATGCTGCAAATCAATAGCTGCATCAATATTAGTTATTATTTTATATACTTGTCGTTATTTAGTAAAAGCGATACTCCGAATAAAAAAATTATCATAGTAAATATAAACGACGGAATTATTTTTTAATTACGATAAAAATATTTATCATATGCGTGAACTATTGATTGATCATATTTTTATTTAATGATACATATCACGTATTAATGCGATAATTCGATAACTATGTAGTCATAAGTACCCGCACGGCGGTGAACCTGATAGAAGTTTGCGATATAACTTATTTGATACAGTCAAAAATTAATTAATTATGACAACCAAAATTTATATATATTGTAATAGTGATAATATGCGTGAAGATTTGTGTAGGAAGTGTGTTATTTGGGAAACCAGCGACAACAGGGAGATCAGTAATATTCTACTCTGTTCTATCGTGGTATCACTCGATCTTTACAAAAAACCATGTGGGGTGTCCACAAGTATTTGAAAATTCTGTCATCCAGTTGATGGAGTCATCGTGTCTGACCCTCGCTCAGCCGAGGTGGAGCTGGTCACATTTGGCGCAAGGAAGTGGCATTGTTATTTGTTATTGTTTCAAACACGTGTTGAATGGCTCTGTGGTACCGCCATGTACCGGTTTATTTCTGCCTGACAACGGCATTGATTTCCCTCAGCGAAATGTTACATTTTTTTGCAAATTAACACAAGCCACAAAGCATTAAAAAAAAACTTCCAAATAAAAATTCTTTAACAAAAATTTCTATTACTCGTTTATAAATACAAACCGAATAACTGACATGCAGTAAAATTTGTGCATGAAGATAATTTATGTTGTAGATTTAGTATGTTAAGGAAATGTATGTACAATTATTATTGTTTTTAGCAATAACTGTACTGAAAGAACATCGTGTTTCTTTAACACTAATATGTATGCACTTTAAATGTCTCAATAGGAGGCTAGTAAGTCAAGAAATCTGTTTTACTCATTAAACTGTAGTCATACTGTTGTACTGAAAACCAGCGGTCGATCCACTAAAAGAGCACATACCAAAGATTGAATAATCCTGCTTTTTGACTTATTATTTTATCAGTAATATGTATACTGTATTAGTTAAATTTGGATTGTACAGACATTTCCCGTTGCAAAAAATTTCAGCTAATGAATTCTGCTTTGAAAAAATCACTGAAAAGAACACCTGAAGGCAGGAAGAAGGATGTAAGTAGTAAAAAAAGCGGAATGGCTAATTTGATATATTTTGTTAAATATAATTTGATTGTATACAAGTTATATAACAAACGTGGGTTTGTAATATAAACGCATCTGGGAGCTCTTTGTAATACATATTTTTCAGTGAATTCCATTTACACTTTATCTAACTGGAGGCAGGCGAAAGTTTTAGGCTTATCTTTGACCAAAGATTATTATTTAGTATTAAATAAATTTTCTTTTTACCCATACAGGTTTACTATGTGAAAAAATATATATTTAAGGTTTGAAACAACATTGTAAACCACTGGAGATGGCCTGAACTGCGTACCTGTTCTAACAAACAGAAGTCGCCACTTCTTCGGGCGCTTTGACCGAGAAAGTATCTTGGAAGTGTTCCAGATTGTCAAATATGAGACGAAAATAAATAATTGAGGCGATTCCCCGAATGTTTGCGAGTGCCTGATCACTTTTGAGGTTATGCGTCTCGTGTACGTTTTTATTTTATTTTTATTTTATTATTAATTACAATAACTGATTGAGTTGTCAGTCGTGCCGTACGAGTCATCCTCGTCGAGTACGTCAAGCTTGTCAAACATTCATTCTTCAAACAGCATTTCAAGCAATCAAAGAATGCTGCAATCCCACAAAAGTAAAAAAAATAGATATTATGAGGCTATCCACAGCATTCCGACTTGATTTGTAATACTCCATGTATAAGCAGCAGTTGGTTATGGCGAGATTGCTGAACGTGGAATTAGGGTGATGACAAAGGACTGTCCCAAAATATTAACATGTCTAATTGTAAACGTTAAAACATTTAAATAATATTTATAGTTTTAAAATATATAAATGTAAAACGTGTCCCATTAACGTACCCGTTCCACAGCCGTATATGGCATTAATATGGGGTACATTAAAAACGCACATAAAGATAGTTTCCACGTATCCATATGTCCACAAATTTTATCGTTATTTTTATAAGACACGAGAATTAAATGTTAAAAATTCACGAGCTTTAAAAATAGCCGTCATTGTTTGTGCCAAAGCCAGATGATTCAAAGTTTCTTTATTTTTAATATCAGTCTCATTTTATGAAAGACCTTTTTTTATTTTAAGCATCTGTAAGTCAGATCTGCTTCTCCGCGCTCAAAGGAACTCTTTATCAGTTTTTTTTAACAAATTACCTATGACGAGATACGCAACTCAGCACATGTTTTTATTTTTATTAGTGATATTTTTTATTTATATTTTAATGCAAGAATCCTTCTAGTAAATTGATACAGTAGTAGCAATCCACAATCTATTTTTTTTATTGTCTTTAATATAAAGAAATATACAGAGGCTCATATTTAAGAAAAATTCTAAACAAGTATGTAAATTATTGAAAAATTTCAATAATTTACTTACTCGTAATATTTTAAATAATATACCTTATTTTTTTTAAATATCTATTTAGTATTTCTTTTTTTTTACACGAGGTTTACAAATTTAAGCGATAAATGAAAAATAGAAATAACCAATAGATAATAAACAAAACTCAGTCAAAGAAGATCAGTCACTTTAAACGCTTGAGAGGAAAAAAACAGATTTTGAAAATAAAATAAAATATAAATTACCCAGGAGCTCTCAAAATAAACTAAATCATGTTCAAGATCTAACAGCTTTACCAACTCTTACTAATAATGTTTACTTCTCCCAAACATATTCTGACTAAGATCTCGTTGAAAAAAATCTTAAATAATTTATATAAGAAACTGTTAACGTTGCCTCTCAAGTTATTTTTGCGAATTACCTGTCTACGAAGTGTTCATACAGGTTTAAAAAGCTGCGGCGTGTATGCTTGATTTTCTTTAATACTAGGCGCACAGTTAAACAGTAAAAATAATTTAAAAGCAATATTTTATGAACTTTAAAATGATATAAGTGACCGGTTTGGTTTTTCGTGTACACAACGTCGCGTTCAGGTTGACGAGAGAGCTTCTAAAATTACATGAGTTTATCCGCAACATTGCATAGTAGTCAGTGTACCTGACCTTCAGAGCAGTAAAAATATAAATCTGAGCAGTGACATCATACGTGCCATAATTTCCCTTGTTCCAGGTATAACAATTGTTTTACTATTATTGGTAAGACGGGTGCTGTATAATTGCACCATGACCACATCGGCCCCATATTAACACCGGGTAGGCTCGCTCTAATCACCCAGCCTATTCTCAGTTAATCACAATGTATGGATGACATGTTTTAATTGCTCTGCCGTCCAAAAATCTTGTACTAGCCCATGGCGTGGGTCGGTTATAAGTCAGTCGCTTCTCGCTTCCGTCGTACGCAATTATCCATCAAGGTGCGACCACACCTGACAGGACGAAGCAGAAATTAGCCAGCTTTATGTGGAGCTCGCCAAATTAAAAATTTCATTCAATAACCGTCACGTTTTTTATTTTTTCAAATTATAAAATTCATGTTACTTTAATTAGACATACGTATGGGTAAAAAATTAAAATAAAAAAATAAAAACAGTATTTAACAAATAAATAATAAAGAAAAAAATCTTGATAAATCCACGTACAAAATCCCAGTATAAAAATGTTACAAACATGGAAAAAAAAATATCTGAAAAACCTTCATATCTTAATATCATAAAAAAAAAATTCAAATATAAAACGTAATCTCCTAGCTATTTAGCTATTCACATTTTTTGTTAAAATGTAACCGGTATATTATGGATCAAAAGCAATGTTATTTGAGCTGTATGTTTTTCGCATAAAACTTATTTTATTAATAACATGAATAGTAAATAATGTAATGTGAATAACTATAAAGATTGAATTTATTTTTTTATCTATCAAATTTTTATTTTTTGATTTCGTATGTAAACTATCCACGACGGGGCTGGCACTATTGATCTATCAAGTGAAAACGTAGCTTCAAGTCTATTAATAAATTGCTTCTCTTGTTCTTCATTTAGTAGGTGATAAATAAATAAAACGAAAGACATGCTAGTAAATACAATAAATTACTACGTTATTTTGTGTAGCCAGTCGAAACAAAATAAAAAAAAATGTAAGTTTTTTTCACCAAACCAATTGAATTGAATCAGGTAGAAAAATAAATTATTTATCGTGGTCCTAATTTCTATTCAGTATAACAGCAAAACATAATTTAGCCTGTCGCAATGTTAAATTTGCAAAATATAAAAATAATTGAAAAAGGTTTCTTAGGTTTTAAGATGCATCCTAGTGTTCCAACGTTTCGACTGCGGTACCGAAATCATCTCGCTCGCTAACTAGATCTCGAAGTATACAGAATCCCATATAAGACCAATGCTTTTTATTTATTCTCTGAAGATGGTTCAGTACCTAAGTCGAAACGTCAAAACCCATGGATGCAAGTTAATACCTAAGAAATTTATAGAATATTTTCGTCTTCACAGTTTTGTGGTCTTTTGGGTTTGCTTTGTGTGGGTTTCGTAAGGAATGGGAATCGTAGAGAGCAGCTGATGGCTGAGTATGAAGAATGCAAGGTCCTACCTCATCGTCGCTCTCCTGCACGGCCAGGGCGGCTAGGGAGGCTGGTTGGGGCGGGGACAGGCCCAGCTGCTGCAGGCTGGTGGGGCGGCTCTTGAGACTCGCTGCTGGAGCCCCTGGCGCTGCTCTTCTTGCTCCCAACCTCATGCGGCGCTCCGCCGCTCTGAGGGTTCCGCCCACCTCATCGTGGTCCATCAAGTCGGGCGAGTCCGAGATCGGAGCACCGTCTGACAAAAAAAAAATCGTCATCATCAACCATCACCGAAAAAAAATTTACTATTACAAAATAAATGCTTTTTTTGCATACATTACGTCTACTGGCTTATTTTAATAAAGTGTCAATTGTACTGGTCATTGATGTCATATCAATATAATATAAGTATATTATTAGATAATCAAATACTGTCACGCCTCTTAATAGCATAACAAATCATATTACGACCATATACATGCCTATAAAGTAATGTTGAAACATACACCTAACCTAACCTAACCTCCTCGCACTTCCCATTATGTTGCTTGTGCGTTGCTGCTATTCTGTACCCTGAGAGTGTGTAAAGGATCGGTAATGGAGTAGTGGACTTGGAATGATTGTGGAGGGATGTGCTTTGGAAGTACCTCGTCGAGGTGGGAAGGCTCCTGCTATTGTTTCTGTAGCTTGCTGCAGGAGGAGTATCAGATCTAAATACCAGAGCTTTGTAAGAAAAGGTTTATATAGTAATGGTATTGGGCAGCAGCAATACGCAGACTTTTCCTTCACTACACTATCAGCATGATTATATGCTCAGTGAAATTATCGCCAACCTCCTCTGAGGAGAGGCACTAGATGAAGAAGAAACGTGCACGTAGTTTGTTGTTGTAATAAGACAGTATTTATATACCTTATATTAGGTTAGATAGCTTTATAATACAATGATTTAGATATGTGCTCATCTGTACATGTTTCTCCAGTCATCCACAACAAGGAAGTAATTAATATTCGCGATCACTCCGTCACACACTTGCAAGCAAAGTGTTGTAGTGAATCTACTGGATTCGAGTCCACCCTGATTCTAAGCCGGTACATCCAAGCGAGCGTGACATCCACTGGACTACTGTGCTTTTAAAATAATGAGATAATAACCACAAAAAAACGAAAATCAAATATCTCTGACAGCATGTATTATAATATTTGGTTCGTTTATGATAATGTGGTGTGACATTGAACGGTAGTAAATAATGAATAACTCCGCATAATTGGCCAGGCTGTGTTTAGAGATCACCCACGTGCGCGGCACATGGCCGGAGCACTGCACAGTGATGGGCACAATCGAATGGGCATAATTGAATTATCATTATAAGTTAATAATTAAATTATTAATGTATACGAAAATAATGTAAAATTGAAAGCTAAGTTATATAATTTCTAATTTTAAGCATAATTTGCAAAAAAAACCATAAATGATGAACTTTCAGTAGATGCACATTGTATAACACCCAAATTATTTTTAATAAAAATAATGGTAAACTTGTTGAATAGTTCTAGTAGAACAACAGCTGCTTAAACCTACGATTACTACGATACATTTCAATATGTTTGTTTTATTTAAAATATGTTGAAATAAAATAGACCATGACATGATCGCGTCACAAGTAAGAGAGTCCTGCACAGAATACGCAAAGAAAGAAAACTTCTGATGCTAAAAACACTTAAGGAATCCTATATGATTATCCTATAGGATTCCTTAAGTATTTTTCCTTGGTCATACCATGTCCAAGGAAAAAAGTTAACAAAGATGCAACATTTGCGCGTGCGGTTAGAAGTCGGGAGTACTTAAATATTTTTTTAGGAAGATGGTCACCAACGTCCTCTGAGGAGAGGCACTCGGAGAAGAAAAATAAATTATTGCGTGGTAGCGTGGTAGCCCCATCACTAGTATTAGGATGTTATCCAAGAAAGTAGTCGGGCGCTGGTGGTCCACCGCTGCCTCCGCAGCCATTCGTCACGCCGGGCAAGTCTGCGCGAGAAGGCGACCTCACCCGCATCACTAGGCGACCATTTGAATACAAAACATCTGCTGGCTCCTTCAATAATTACGCTTCATGTCCCGTTTAGGCGCTAACCCATCGTGATTAATGATGGGCATAATCAGATAGATCTACGTCCAAGTTTTGAAAGACTGGTGAAGTTGAACCGCGGTTACGAAACTGCTGAAGACGCCACGGATATTGCATAAAATCTTATTTTGCTTATTACGCGTGAGTAGTATAATTGACAAGAATTACGACTAAGTTTTAAATACTTAATGTTTCATTATCAACTTGAGCTTAAGCTTTAATCTTTGTGTTCCATTTCGGCGTGACCAAAAGTCTAGTTTTTTTTCCTCGTAAGTACGCACTCTACTATCAAAGACAAAAAAAATATAATTTATCATTTCATTCGCAAGATTTATAATTTACACTCGTCTGATTGCACGTCAAGGGTTAACTGCTTTTTAACAAACCTGTGTTTTAATTAACAATGATAAACGTGATTAAAATGACCCTAATGTCAGTTAATTCTACAGTCTCAATCGCAACTTAGCGCGATTCATTAATCAACAGTTTTAATTGAGTCATCTCACCTCAAAGGAAATGAGACAATCTGATTTTTACAGAGCACTTTACGAAAAACACCAGTCTGTTAAAAATACTCTAATATTTCAATGAAACAACTGTCTTCTAAGTCTGAAAAAACATCTACGTGTCTTGTACTTCAATGACGTTACTCATATTATGATATCTCTAAAACAATGTGTACATATTTTCTGCTGGACTCGTATTATATTTGGTCAGAATCTAGTCAGAACTTGATTACCTACATAACGACGACAGCATGTGGAATTAATTATTGTAAATACGAATTACGAAAATGATAGCATTTTCTAAAACAGACAAAGAACAGTATTAAGGTAAACATTGATTCGACAATATTTAATATCTTGTAAGTATTATAAGTGTGATTAACCAAATGTAGTTTTAGTATACGCGCAGTTTCATAGGATTTCAGAATACATAGATTAATGTAGAGAATTGTAGTTTGTGTTGATAAGATGCGTAATGTTCTGCGAGCGAGATCTCAGGACCGAGAAGCGAACTACCCTGCACTCCAAGCTGGGCCATAGACCACCAGATGCTTAAGGGATAAAAATTATAGCGAAATCGGTATCTGTGCAAACCAAAGGCCTCCCACTCGCAACCGACTTGCAGCTAGCCAATAGCGTCTTGCGTTGCTATGTTTACTTAAGGCAAAAATACAAAAAAAACATCCAGAGTAAAGAGACGCTATTGGCTAGCTGAAAGTCGGTCCCGAGTTGTGTCGCTGCGGGTGGAGAGCCCTTACATTGTAAGGCTTACAACTTACCAAATCTCATGAGAATGTACTTTATGCACATAGTAATCAATATTTTTGACATAGAGTACTTGGTGGAATTCCATTTTAAAATTTTAAATAAAATGATTTAGTGATTTTTCCACATGTTTAATTTTATTGGTGACCAGTTTCGCCAACCTTTTGCGTTGGTATTATCAAACTGGTGATAATGTATTTAAAATGTGATAATGTCCACAGTGAAACCAGTACGGATAACAGATTCAGGGTACTGTGAACTTACTTTTGAAATCTTCCACCGCCCATCGCGAGGGCTTCTGCCTGGCGGGGGCGGGGGCGGGGGCGGGCGGGGGCAGCCCCCCCACCACGCTGGCCAGGTCCCGCACGCGCGTGTTGAAGCTGCGCACGGCGGGACGCAGCTGGGCGCGCTGGAGCCCGCTGCCCGGCAGCAGCGCGGCCACCACGCGCCGCGCCTCGGCGGCCTCCCGGGCGCCGACCAGGAAGTCGCGGTTGTCCTCGGCCTCGGCCTCCTCGTCGCTCGGAGACGTTACGTCGCAGTATGCAAAGTTGTAGCCGTCGTCCGGACCTCTCTCCGGCTCGGGCTCGCGGTAGAGCGACGGCCGGTCCTGCGCGGAGAGACTGCGGGCGGGAGCCGGCCCGGTCCTGCCGGCGCCGGATACGACCGGGGGGTCGCGAACGACGTGAGGCGCGGAGAAACTTCTCATCGTCTCCTGGGATCCTCTCGGTTTCCCTCCGCTCCACTTCGGGGGATCCGCCTTCGCGTCGGGCATTTTCTTGCGCATCACGCCCTGATGCTTCCTCGCAAACCTGTTGCCGTTTCGGTTCCTAATTTTGACGAATTCTGGTTTCGCGTCTACTCGGAGAGAAGCAGCGAGACTCGCCGCGAGTTTGTCGCTCGAGATTGAAAACTACCGCGAGTAAATCGGAAGGCGGAGGCTTCGCCGCTGAACGCGTGCGGGATCGCTATCGACAAATGGCAGCAGATCTGCGAGATCGGCCGTTTTACCCGATCGATGTGCAATCGGATACGTCGCGGATCCGATGGCTTCACGATCGACGGATGCGGGATCGAATATCCCCGAGTGTCAGATTCCAAGGACCCCGCTGGGCCGACACTCCCGCCGGCGCCGAACGGCGGACCCTCGCCTCGCAGACCGCGACAGTCGCCCACTTCTCTGGCATAATTCACACAATTTGTTCGTTAACCGTACCGCGCCCTGCGCCGCGAACGCCACCGTGAAACCCGACTCGCCGACACCGACACCGACACCGACATCATCGGGAAAAATGCGAATAGCACGGAGCACTGTCGGCTCGCGACGGTCGCATCGTCGCGGTTTTCTCGCGCGCGGTCCCCGCGGCTCGGCCCGCCGCACTGAGTGCCGAGCGAGCTGCCCGGCGGGTGAACTTTCTCCGGACGCGAGGCAAGAGCGCGCAGTCAGCGATGCCGGCCCGCCGAGCCTCTCTCGGGGACTCCTCCGGTCGATGGACGCCGTCGGGGCTGGAAGCGCGCGTTAATTCGACGCGCTCGCTCGGAGGAAGTGAGGAATTTCAGAAAACGAAAAACGGAGATGCCGTGGCGCGGGACTCGGGCGGGGGTGCGTGGGCCGCGGAGCCTCCGCGCGGGCCGGGGGAGGGGCGAGGGGGGGAGGGGGGCACTCGGGTGCACTCCGCCGAGACTCTCGGCCGGGACACTCCGCCGGAAGGTCACTCTCGCCCGATCTCCTCCCGAAGAAACCGCGGCCCCGACTGACCGTCACGACTGTCGCTCGGCGCGATCGCAAAGTATTGTTGCAGTCGCGCTATCGGCGGCTGAGAGTATTCTTACATTTTATCGTAAAATATATTCAAACCGCATGGGCGGTCATTTTTTGAGCCACGAATCGATGACGTCAGAGTGCGCTCGTTTGCTTCGTGATTTTGCGGCATTACGCCTGATGAAGTGTAAAACCGTAAAAAGTCGTTTATTGCGAGACCACGGTGTCAATAAGTCACGACTGAAATTTAGATCTGCTTTGATAAAATACCGTTTTATCCTGTCTTCTACGTGAAATTTTACAAGTCGCGGTTACTTAGTTCATCACCTTTTTTCTTTTCATCGGCGGAGGTAGGTACTTACTAAAATATATCCGTATAATGTGTAATCTATAGGGCCGGCTTCCACCGGTTTGAACGAACTGGTTATCAGTTTTTCTATGATGCTCAGTGATTTTGTAAAAAATATTTTTTTAAATAAGCAATGTACGACATATCAACGGTGGCGATTTTACAAAACGGACAGTGCCAAATCGCTACCTCGATGTCGTTTTTTTAATGCAAAATTATAATTATTTAGCTAATTGGCGAATCGGTGGATATCTCTTTTTATTTCGTGTTTCTTTGCGCAATTATAATGCTACGTAAATGTAATTATCTGTCACATCCGATGAATCCATTTCAATCTCGTTTGTTTGTGGACGTTGTACCGCGAATGTATAATTTATTTTGTCGTTATGTATCTAGCATAGTGCACGTATGGATTTGCGTTACTTCAGTAACGGGATCGATCGAAGCCACCATTGCACAAGGCCGGAGAGTAAAATACTAACGCCATTGCACGCATACCTACTTGGATCGTCTTGCTTAGTATTTTATACAAGTCTTATCCAAATCACTTCTGATTTAATAATTAATAATTAATTTACATAATTAATGGCTTCCCATTAATTATGCAACTTTGAAAACTTTACCTTCTAATTATTCTTCGGTTAACCACTTCTACAAGTTGCAGTGATGGGTGCATGATGTCACAATACTTTTGGTGTTTTGTTGATATTGTGAGGATATTTTATTTTTCGTGGTGTAATATGAACTATAACAAGAAGTCTAAGTAGTTATCGGTCTTATACATAGAAAGTACCTTAAATATACTAAAGTTCATATTAATACTGAAAGGGGAAAATAAAAAGCATATATGTACTGATATTAAAAACAATACAAGCAACCTTAACAAATAAAGATTCATGATTATTAAATTATATAAAAAAAATCAACATTGCAAGACTTCTAATATGATAATAATAAAAAAATAACATACATGTGGAACACATAGAATAAACTTTCAATTTTATTTGCAAAACATCTCTAGGCTTTATTGTGACAATAAATAAAATTCGGCAGGTAGTGAGCAAATAAAAATAATAAATCTCTATGGTAGGATAGACTAATGTGATGCAATATAACAATATTTTACTTAGTTCTGCTTTAGAAGTAAACACCTGCAAAAGTTGGAATGACATAGTATTAGGAAGTCTAATACAGCTCAAACGAGTAAAGTAGTTACGATGATCGATTGAGAGTTCATCAATCCTGCGTCTTTGAGATGCGACTACTTTTTCCTTTTAAAGATATCCTCAGCTCAACAGCCTTTTAAAAAATGTTAAATACTAACCTTTAACAGTAATTAAATTTCTTGCAATAATTAGTAGACATTTTCTGCACCAACAGAAGAGAAGAATTCTTATTATTTATTTGACTTCAATAGAAACAGTATTGATAGATGACAGAAGTAGAATGGCTAGAAAAGACTACTCAACTGCTGCCAAAAATTAAAAAACGTGGCCATTTTTTAGTATTTATTTCTCCTATCTATACACACTTTATGTTACAAATATTTACATGGATTATCAATTGAATACATTTATGAGAGATCGCATCTAGCGAATTCTCACTCACACATACAGAAGCTAAAAAATATCTAAAGTTAATCTCTGAATTGCATGATTCATTTGTAACTAATCACTTACTTTGATCCTAACAAGGCGTAGGGTGCTGAGTTTCCATATCCCCTTGTTAATTGTAATGTGTAACCCGTATTAACACGAACAGTGAGACAATAAACATTGACTTTTCACATTCATTTATTTTTTTACAACACGTCAACAATAATACTGCTGCGTCTCAAATATTATCTTTAACACCAAAAGTATTGAACAAGCAACGGGAACTGACATTTATATGACACAGTACAGTTATTTATTATTTTCATTCTAAAAATAATACACATAAGTATATATTATATTTTTTGTTGTACTTTCGTTTGTTATCCGTAAAATCGGGCTTTAGAAATTGCATAGTTGCACGTTTAGTAAATTTTATTTTTTTAATAGCTAAATACTATTCTGAAACATTTCCCCAATGCTTTCTGTCACATTCAGTACATAAATTTATTGAAACTGAAGAATGAAACGTTTATTGAAACATCAAAAACAAATCAAACCTACTTACTCTAGATATAAAAATCTGCAGCAAACTACATAAGTATGACTTTGAAATATATAAAAAACTGTGAGCATTATGCGTTTTACGAATGTTACCGGTAAACATTTCTATCATAATTCACAATTTGCTTTTGCTTAGGGATGCCAAATGAGTGCAATTTAGACAATTTATAAATATGCTTGGAATGTAATATGTAAATCCACTGACTGTTAAACATCGATTCCATAAAGAAATCCTAAAATCCGTTGTGTATGAATAACAACTATTAACATAACTTCAATGTATTCTCTTTATTTATAGTGCCTAGTATTGGAAAACCCCCTACCTCACTACACACATGTCACTTTATTATGATCTATAAAAGTTAATCTCACTTGATGCATGATGTGGATTGAATATAAAATTAGATAAAAAATATATTATACATCTACAATGTACTAAATGTTCACTCTTTGTCTGCAAAATATTATATTGCTAAAAAATAAATAATCGGTGACGTTGGGAACAAAACTCAAAAACACTGCACATACCACATTTGACAAATAAGATTTGTCATCTTTTTGAAATGTTGCCATGGAAAAAACCAAAACTTGGCTGTTGATCCAACCCTCAGAGAATAATTCTTACCTCTCTTAGTAACAATTAATCAATTGTACCTCCTTGATGATTAATTTATAGCAAATCCATCTCTAGTCCAATGGCGATCCATATCCTAGGCGATTTTTTATTAACATATCAATCAACAGATAAAAACAAGAAAAGATAATCAATGTGCATTATTTTTTTTTTATAATCCCCAGTTCACAAATTGAATATTATTTTTCCGATATCACCGATAAAAATAAGCACACAAACTATGTAATATTAATATGTACATGAATAAATAAAAATATCCGTAAAGAATTAGACAATTCTTCTAAATGTGTAATGAATAGAGCAGACACATAACTATCACGAGTACAGACACGCTATATAGAGTTATGTTTGTCAACATAATTTTTCCATTTACATTCACTACGGTGAAAAACAAACCAAGCTACGATGATACATCAGAGATGATTTAAAATATTAAAATAGCAATTATTGCAGACATTCAGAAGATTCTCTATGATAAGGCCTCTTATTTTTATACACATATATATTCTCCGGAACTATCTCTAGTGTTCTAAGGCTACAACAGTAGGTACAGCTTATTGCGGGTTCGCCTCTACTCCTCTAGTAAGCTTGGTCTTACACAAACAGTTATAGACACCCATGGCCGTGAGCACAGCCTACGACGAGTATGTGTATATATTGTAATGATGTACTACTCGATGTGAAGGTTAATAGAAAAACATACAAATTTATCAGTAATCACCTACTTTAGTTTGGCAGTTTGTGGCGAAGACATTTTATCATATGATCCTTACAAAAGTGGACATAGCGCACTTTCTCTCCTTCCAAAAATATTCACTGAAATAACAGAGTATAAATCTCTCAAGCTTCTCCGCTTCACTCCTCACGCTCATCGAAAAATGCAAATAAAAATAAAAATAAAAAAGCCAAATATTATGCAAATAGTTTATTGTTAGGTCGGTGTGGTGGCCCGGGGCCATCCGAGGCTGCATCGTATGTAACATCACACAATTCAACCCAATATAAGTTACATACAAAAAGCGCATATAAAATATACTCAAGTCTACTCTGAAACCGTCTGACTCGGCACGCCCGCTCTCGCAAAGCCGCCAGAGAGGGAGAACACAATAAATATTTATACCTAGAGCAAAATATTAAGTCATTCGATGCTTGTAATATACAATGCCCTAAGCCTCCGCATCAGTAAATGCAGTCGAGGCGCGGAAATGGATAAATTGAAAACATAGGCTAATATAAATTCAATGAAACAATCGACAAGCAGTGCATCTGTCTCCTGGAGAAGGCGAGATTGTAGCGTCGATCCTCATCGCAAGTACTTAATTAATTACGAGATCTCTGGAAGTCTGAAAGTATCAATACCATTTGTCTACATTTGCCGGCACCGGGTTCTCTGCCGGCTCGGCACTTCTTATTCAAAACAATATTTACATTTTGTCATACTTATTACTACCAATTTGTACATATGAAAATGCACATTTTATTACGAATTTACAAACATATATTGTAGGCTCTCAGTTTCAATAGTCAACTGAAATGGTCACTGTTCACATAAATTTTAAGTCAAATAAATGAAAATTTAAATTCCTTACAAAAAATAAAGGACGACTACTTAGTATATAAATCTATCATTCCAGTGAATATTTGTTTTTTTTCTAGTTTTGCAGTAGAGCTCCCTCGGTGATTTGGTAAAATAAATTTATCCATTTTTTATCCAAATACAGCCTATTTATATATATATATTTATATATATATTTATATATATTTGTATATATATAAACTAGAACACACTTATACATTTACACACACTGTACTTATGTAAACGTAAAGGTTTACATTTTGTGAAATAAAGAAAAAATTTTCAACATAGTATGAATGTTGAAAAATCAAAATATAATGAGAGTAAGGAGACCCACGGGACACAGGGAGAGGTCGCCGTGGGATGTTAACTTATCAGAAACCATAAACTAATACCGACTCTAACTATTATTACGAAACAGTAATTGGTACACGGAGGTGGTGGCGGGTGAACTCTATACAATGCGACGCCGCCCCTCCGCGCTCAGGCACTCATCTTCTTGCACGCTGAGCCTTACATCCGTTCCTCTTCAATTCTTAATCAGTCTATCATTGAAAAAAATATTACAAGATACAAAATGAGACTTTGTAGCCCTAAGATTACAATTCACTACTTAGAGGTGAAACAGGCAGTGATTACGTTCACTTCGACCCTCTGTCGGCCGATCCCTAAACTAAAAATTCACAAAAAAGAGTGCTATTATGCTCGTCTACATCACTAATGGAAATCTTTATACATGAGCGTGCAAACAGAGCGTCGAGAGGAGCTTTCGCCCACCGGACGAGCCCCCCGGCGCTGTTCGCCAATAATGGAATTCAGATATAAATGTAAAATAATCAGTTCAAATTCGTCAAAGATAATAAAAAATATTTGGTGCGCCGTCTGTCCGTCGACCGTGGATAGTCCACACATTTCATAAAGCACAAACACTGTCGGTTTCCTTAACTAGGTTTCGCGATGAGGTATGATCTGGTATGTACTGAGTGTCTGTCCGCACTGAGGGGGCACCGGCGGCAGAGATGCTCAGGGCCGGGCGGGGCCCGCCGAGGGATGCCGGACCCGCTCATAACACGCAGTCGCACAGCTGCTCTGAAGCCGAGGTGGCGGGTGGGTGTCAGTCCCACTGGTGCGGGGACGGCGGCAACTCTGACGGGTGCGCCACCGTGGAGCTGCAACACAACACTCCTTCAGTGGATGTCCACAGCACTTCCCGCCGACCCACTCACACAAACCGCAAACAAACAAACAAAATGTCAAATTCTAATATATTTACTGTGGGCAATGTTGACAATCATAAAAAAGGCAATGTAACTTACTAATAATATCAAACTCAAAAGTAACATAAAGCTACGCATTTGAAAAATTATATTATATGTAGCATTTTAAACACTCAAAAATGCTAAATATAATACATAATACTAGTCTTAAAGTAGGCTTGACCTTTAGCAGTGAACAAAAGATGAAGAAAAAAACATTATATGATATTACATGTTTAAAGATCTTGCCAAATTTTATAAGATACAACACCATTGTAAATGTAAAAACTAGCCCAACTTAGTATTTCACATGCAAAAACTTGAATAATCAGTAATACCTGTTAATAATGCATGTCCGTTAAATTAAAAGTTAATATAGTAGGTTTTATTACTGTCATCGATTATAAGCAAGGAAACCTTGCATTGAGATAGTTTGAACAAAGTACAGCTCCAATATTTAAAATAAAAGATTTTGACACAATAATATAAATAAAGTTACTTTATAATGAATGAATTAAGAGTTCATATAATAAGTCTACCAATTAATCAATAAAAATAAAAAAACATCTCAGGGAAGGAATAAACATAATAAATAACCTTAAATGTTGTATTCTGCAATATTTAAACAATAATAAAATATATTGTTTGTATTACTTTAGGTATTTCTGAAACTATGTTAAATATTACAATAGAATACTGAAGGTCATTTCCTTGGTTATAATTCCATTCTGCCCACATTAATTTTAACAAAAATAACAAAAATTAATATATAAAAATATGAAGGTTGTGTTTTTATTTTCAAAAAGTATACTGTAAAAAGGCATGCTTGTTTATCTAATAATGATTGAAAAATAATAATGTGATCGTATAAAATATAATTATTTGTGATTTGTACCAGATCCATTGGACGCCGATACAAACATGAATGCATAAAAAAATATATATCAAAAAATTACAAAAGAAACCAAAAACATTTTAAAAGTGAGAAAACCAATTATTACTTCGGAGTGCTTGCACATCCGATGAGTAAGAAGTAGTTTTCGCAAAAGCCCTGCAAAAAATGCAAATAATCACAGTACAAGGTCGAATAAGAAATCATACAAATCTGGAAAAAAAACCATCATTAGTATTCATATCGACGGGTGCCACTCCGGTGTTAAGAAGGCACCTGCAAATCATACGCAAGTTGTCAAAAACCACTCCGAAACGAACCTAGAAAGCGAAACGATAGAGTAAGATGTACACCTCAGGCAGAGTTCCCATACGACATGCACTACGCAGCTCCTCCAGCACTCCTCGAGAGGCCAACCGTGTGAGTAGGACTATTAGTACAATCAACCCTTTTGAAACAAGGCATTCACTGGACATTAGAGGGAGAGCTACCTAGAACTAGACAGAGATAGTAGTGTCTACCCGGGAGGAGAAGGGACTAACCTGTCACGCGGCGCACAGAAAGATCACGGGGGAAAACAGAACTTTGGCTGCGGTCTTGAATGGGGAACAAACTTTTGGTTTCGGTTGAGCCCTGAAACTGCCAATGGATACACACCCTCATGTAGTGTCTCGCTTTTCAAATTGCCGAGCGTATTTCAATAGGGTTGATCAATATGCAAGAATAATGTACATTAACAATGCGAAAATAACCATAGAAAAACAAACATGTGGACAAGAATTATGTAAAAAGCGAGAAGAATGATTCCATGCACCCGTCGGGTCAAATCACCCACGGCTAATTGCATATTAAAACGCTAGGACTACTTTACAAATCACAACTGGAATTACCAAGTCAAGAGTCAACTAACTACAGGGAACGGGAGGGGAGGCGGGAGGCCCTACTGCTAGTCACGGCTCTGACAGTCCCGCAGGACGGCCGTCCAGGAGGGCTCTCCGTGCGACCTGCGAGTCTACTCGCTCCCAGACGTGAAGCCGGCCGGTGACTCCCAAACAAATCAACAGACGGAACCCGAATCAAAGGACGCGAAACACGATCGGTCCGGACAACTATGGAATGTCAACCCCTTAGCGATTATTCAAAGAATACATATAAGACATACAGACACATTTAAATTTAAGAGTAACATTTAAAGAAACCGTTTCACTGTATAGCCACGAATCTGTGCCCGGTAACCGAAACAATTTCTCCGTGATCTGTGAAAGTGAAGATTAATAAATAGTACAAAGGGCCGAATAGAATTTAGCAAGCGGCTCGCTCTCTCTACACCGGGCGCCGCATCGTCCATCAGACGAGCCAAGTATCACATTGCTCCTCAGCAACTGACATCTAAAATGGCAAATTACCACAGTGCTCCAAAGAGCACGAGATAAACAAAATAATATCCATTACTTCTCATAGAAACGTGCCAGAAAATTGACAGGTTGTGTGCATTCTAAAGCACATGATCTATTGTTACACGACAACTGCACTAAACCGGTTTCAACATTTATATATTTCAAAACATGTCATTTAAATTGCTGTTGATGTTTCTTATATAGATAGATCAAACTGATCAGGGCTGTTGCTGTATAATTATTCAGAGCCAGAAAAAGAGGTTAACGTGATATCACGGCCGAGTATTCAGAAGGACGATCCGGACTCTCGATGCGGGGGAGCAGCTTCGTGTCTCTTTAGGCAACGGTTGGTTCGTCGTGAGTTGGGATTATTCACCTATGCTATGGTGGTGGTGGTGGTGTGGTGGCCGGGCGGTGGCGGGCGGGACGAGCGGCTTACCTTGCGAAGCTCTTGAAGGCTGCAGACTGTGGGTTGATGCACAGCGGCACTCTGCTCGTTTGTAGCTGTTCTGCTATGAACTTGTGCATTTCCTCTGAAAAACCACGTCACAAATATCGTAACAAACAGATACAACCCACATACTTCAAATATTAAACTTGCCAATGGTAACACCAATGAAAACATAAGATTATATCGTAAACCAAATTTTTTTTTTTTTTTAAACTGTAGATTCTTTAGACTTTTTTCATAAATAACAGAAATTACATAAATTCCACATCACACTTTGCTAACTTGTTTAAGTTATCAGTTTTGAATGTTTCTTGACTAACCAGCATTTAACTGATCAGTAATCATATTCCCAGTGAAAAACACAAGATTTTTTTTTATAAACTTATTACTAATGTAGTTTCCTTGACATTTCATTTGATGTTAGGCTTGTAGATATAGATCATCCAAACGTACAATTTGACTAAAAAAAAAACCTATTCGTCTAATTCCTTTCCGCAGTATGTTTCATCTTGATTTCTATATTTCAAAAGATTACCCACTACTGTGTATGATGCAAGTAGAAAGCCACGATAGCCACGTGTGTCTGATCATGAACTGAGTGGATGAATAGCAGTCATGACTAACTATATGGAAAGAGTATTAGCAGCAGTGTGCTAATACCCATTGACACAGTACATCAAATCAAAATGTAAACCGAGTCTGATAAATTAATACTAGTGACATCTTCCGAGAACGTTGACTTATTGACACAGTGAAAAGAGCAAAGTTATTCACGTGAAATAATGAATGCAGTGTTATTCAGTTGCCTTGAAAAATAATTATTGTCAGTTTTAAAGCCCCATATCTTTGTTCATGTTTAGTAGAAATTTTGAAATACAGATTCAGTGTCTTCTTTACAGAAAACCTGAAATACATATAATTCACTTTATTGTAGAGATAAATGTTTTTTATTCTTTTCTCAGATTATTCAGTAATATCTTAAAACTCATGTTTTAAATTGTAGATAAACCAAAAGAATATTTAGAGCAATTTGTGTATACCTTTGACCTGATGAACTGATGCCAGTTTCTTTTCCCACGCGTCAGTGAAGGGTTGCGGGGTGACGGGCTCGAACTCCATGGTATACTGCCGCATGTTAGTGACAGACCCCACGGAACCGGCGGGTCCTGCTGGTCCAGCTGCAGAGCCGTTGGCACCAGCACCCGAGTAGAAACAGCACTTGCACATGCACGAGTGGTAGCGTAGCCGACCTTCATCTAAGTAAGGGTGCGCCAGGGCATCAACCACGTTTATCCGCTTGTCCTGAAATTTTTATATGTGAAAAATTAATTAAAAAGATTAGAGAAAATATTTTAAAACCTCACAATGAAAGGAGATATGACTGCAGATAAATGAAAATAATATGGTCGCATTCCAACCAAAAGAATGGATCTATTTAACCTATCAGAGTTGCAGGTATCTATGGATGTGACCATATTCATATTTGTGCTTAGATGTTTTTAATTAAAAAAACATTTGTATAACAAAGATAACAATTTTTTTGAGTTTTCAATATTATTTTATTCTTATTACACAACCATTGCTATAAGTTTCAAAACCTATCAAACTTAAATTTAATGGACTTAAAAAGAGGACACATGGCAACTTCAACCTTGCAATTGTAATTGTAAATAAATTGCAACTTGCTGCATTCGTTAGTTTTGTTTCATTAAACAGGTCGGTCCCTCAATTGCCTTTGATGATATGCACTTCCAGTGGCTCCCTATCCTGACATTAGCAATAGAATATATGAACTTGTCACTTAAATGATAGGCAAATCAACTGCAAGTCATGGGAGAGCATCAGGTCAAGACATGCTTAATAAGAGAAAATTGCATACAATGTATTCTGCAGGAACATCATAAATTAATATCAATATCTGTCCAAACATATTGAATAACATAACAAAACGACACTCTTAAAATTACTTTAATTGTATCTATATCATTAATTTAAATAAATGCGACAATTCTTGTTTGTTCTTCTAGATATAAAATAACCTATTCTTGCATCAAAACCTATGCAGATAGAGAAGAAACTGGGAAATATGAAAAATCTTAATCCACTTGGAAGCATAGGTTTTCAAATTATCCAGAATAGTACAAGCAAATGATATTATATGATATAACTTTCACTCATTAGTATACGCACATCACTCATTCTAAAAATATTTTATCATTCTCTTTTGTAACCAATATAGTTAAGTTTTAGGAACACAGATAAAATGAAATGCTGTAACTTTGTTTCAGTATAGCTTTGCAGTGTGTGATTGTGTGCATTCAACTTACCGGATTGAAAACCAGCATCTGACAGAGGAGGTGTACGGCCTCATGCGTGGCCTGCGTGGAGGAGAGGGAGTACAGTGCATGTAGAGCACGGGGCCGAGGCTGGCGACGCAGCAGGTGAGCGCGCGCCCCCTCGCATGCTCGACGCATGTCTTCCATTGAAGGGGTTCCCAGCAACTCAATTATCAACTCCAACTGAAATTAAAATAAAAATATAGATTAAAATTGAACTTCTCTTACAATCTAGATGTTTATAATTAAGTTTAATTCTATTTAGAATATCCTCATAAAATACTAAGGAAATCGCTTGCCCTTTAAGAGCAAATACAATGGGTAAATGAAGTTTTACTTGTTCAGGATTTGCGATGATGGTTTTTGTATGAAACTATTTAAAACATTGATCAACATAATTGATAAGCAATATTAAAAATTATTATACTATTGAAAACTGTCAATGGATTTACTGAGCAAGATATATGGGCATCATCATAAATAGCTATTGTGTCTTTATTACCTGTTGTACCGGACTCTGCGCCTGGAATAAGATCCTCCGACTAAGGAGTTCTCCGAAAATGCATCCAACTGACCAAACGTCCACTGCTGCTGTATAATGCCTCGCTCCCATTAGAATTTCCGGTGCCCTAAACAAGAAATAATATTTTCATCAAAATACAACCTTACCAATCAAGAAACTTGAAATGAGGTTATAACATATGCAAAGTATCAGGTCAATACATTTTTACTGCATTACTGATTTTACCATGACTTGTTTCAAATCTGAAGAGGTTTTCTTTTACTGTCAATTATCATAAAGCAAGGGCATAAATATAATACTTAAAATTTATAATCAGTACAAACATTGTGATTAGTTTAACAAGACTCCATTTTATAATATTGAAATGACTTTCAGACAAAATTTGAAATGTACCCCAAATGGCAGTCCACCTTTCATCCGCAGGTCATATATATATATATATAAATATTATTTTTTACTGGAGTTAACCGTTCAATGTGTAAATATTTAAAATAGGAATTAGCGCGTGAGATCGGCACACACCGCGGCCTCTGTGATTGTATTACAGTAACCTATCTACGGCAGTGTTTAATAAGCGATTGATATGTGACCTAGACATATATTCTCTAGTAATAAGCTAAAATTGACCTTAACAAATGGCAAACTATTCAATAGCTCCGATTAGTCTGCAATATAATACACTTTGTGGCGAGGAAAATTGGGATAAATATAATATAACTTTGTGAAAGGCTCGAGGTCACTATATTCAATTATATATCTTTTTTCGACAATAGAATTGTCTGATTTATTTGGAACAATGCATTTTTTATTATAGAAATATGGTAACAACGTAAACAATTACTTATTTGACAAAGCATTTTTGGTAGTCATTCATTTATTTGACATTTGGTATTTTAAAAATTGAAAGCTTAAGAAATTTAACATATTTTTATGATTATTGAATATCACCTAGCGCGAAGCCGCTATGTGTGTATGTTATTAGGTTACAGGATTGGTTATAATGAGTAATTATTTTTGGTAAGCATTTATTTTTAAATCACAAAATAAAAAATTAATGCAACAAAAAAGAGACAAACATTGTCTGCAATTTTATTAGTAAAACAGGATGTTATACCTGTAGTATTGCGTGACCACTTCCTGGGTCATGTTCTTGGTGTGGTCGGGCTCCTCCACCCTTGCCAGACCGAAATCGCAAATCTTCAACACACAATTGCTGTTCACCAGGAGGTTGCCAGGCTTGATGTCTCTGTGGAGAATCCGCGCCGAGTGCAGGTATTTCAACCCTGAAACAAAAAGAAATAAACGTTAGGAAACCAATACACATTACAGACACAAAGACAAAGTTAAAAAAAACAAAGGCATGATTTAGGGGAAAGATAGAATATGTATTACGAAAAAAAGACAAAGCACATGCTTCGATAGCAAGATATTATCAGTAAAATATAGAAGATATTTCATACAGACTCAAAAGAATTGAAAGTGAAAAATAATATCTTATATTTATAAGAAAAGATTGACTCATTCTAATAGTAACAAAATATTTACTTATTTTAATTTTTATTATTTATTTCCATATATCAACTCGAAACGCAATGACTACTCTGAGAAGAAAATTCTGTAACTTGGAACCGAAACTTACACAGGAAAATCATTTGAAAATATTCAAACCACAAAATATTTAGTGTGATGTTATCAGAGAACATTCACAAATATTTTTTTGGTTTATTTTTATAATACAAGGCTATAAATATTATAAGTAATTATTTTGTATGTATTGAGTAAAACCAGAACCTTTCATATCATTTAAATAAATTATCCTAGGCCACACAAAAAAAAAAAAAAAACAAATTAAATTACAAGCCATCAAATAAACCTGCATGAATATTAAACCAAAAAAGGTTAGGTGAGGTTACGAAACCTGAACTATAATTATTTAAATTAGGTGTAGTTTTTGTGTGTTGATAAAGAAAAGGCCGGAGCCATCCCGGCCGAGGCGGACCTGACCAGAATAATGAACCAGAAAGGTTGAGAAGGAATCACAAAAAACAGAAAACAAGTGCGGCCCGCGGGCGCACTCGCTCATCGCCGTGGTCCAGTGGCTGGCACGCTTGCCCTGCGAGGACGCGGGTTCAAATCCGAGCGCTGAAAAAGGGAAGAAAAACTCCCCGAAAAAAACCTGTTTTGATATCTCTTATTTATAACAACAAAGCCTAGAGACCTCTAAACTACCTGGTCCTCGTTCTTAGATTGTTTTGGACGCCTTGTTTTGGATAAAGATTTTTAAAAAAACACGTCCCGTGAACTCGGAAAAATGCCCCGGTCACGACGACACGGTCGACTGCAAAACACGCAAAAAAAATAACATTCAAATACATGAGCGTTTACAGATTTACGCGCCCGTGTCTAAAAATGGCGCACAGTCCAGAGAAGCGTGCACTGAAAACTGTGAGATTATTATTTATTTAATTTTAATTCTAGTATTAGTCCAGCAGTACAGGTTTAAAAGGACCCGGGGACCCACTCACTGCACTATTTTCCCATTATAAAATCATGAACACTGGCTCAGCATGAGTAGCTCAGTGAAATGGTCGCCTACCCCTTTGAGGAGAGGCACTTGATGAAAAAGATCCAGCGAACGCCATTCGCGTTTCGGATGTCAGCCCGGTGACATGATTTAGGTTTCATTTTCGTATATTTTATTAAATCATAATTTCAATGATTTACAATAATATAATCGAAGGAATTTTTTTTTTTCATTAAATCGGCCAGAAAATATTCGAACAGTTCGGAAAATCAAACAGGACAGTTTTACAGACGCTCAAATAGTCGGTTAAAATATTCCATTATTCGATTCGATAAATCGATTGCGCCTATTACTAGTTGTGGGTTGACCACACTTTCGGCCCCGGCCAGGATAGAAGTTATATTAAATAAGTTAATTATTCGTAAGTCGGCATTGCGAAGTTTGTTGATAATACGCGGCCCGGCGCGCTCTCCCCCGCCCACTCTCCCCCCATAATTCCGCCCCGCTCTCCCCCAGCCAAGTTTGCTTTTTAAAATCACGTTAGAGTCGAAAACGGCGCCGGGAAACTTTCCTTTCTAATTAAATGTTCCGAAAGATTTTTTTTCCATCGACTCGGCACTACATAATTATTACGCCATCGACTTTTGATTTTTTAGGGCTGACGATAGCAAAACTTCACGGATGTACCATCCAAGTATTCGTAATTGATATAATCGACTGCTCGGAGAAATTCAATTCTTTCTTCGTGTTTTTTGAGTTGCTTTTCCGATTCGATATTTTGTTTGCAAAAGTTTAAGAAAATGTTATTATATTTTTTGTAATATTCAACATCGTAAAAAAACGCAAAAAAAACATAAATCCTCTCAAACTACTTTGAGCCTTTTCGTCTTCTTCATTCCAAGGAAGATGAATAATGCTCACTTGAGTACATTGTGAACGTCCACGCGATGTAAGCTGTTTGATCGACATAATCTGTTTGATCGACATAATCCGTTAATTTTGAATATCTCAACTACTTTCAGCGTAATTTTCTGATTGCAAGCTAATTCCCAACAGGAACAACACTAGTCAATCCAGCCACACTTGTAAAGTATTGCTTTTAAAACACATATACATCAGAGACCTTCTTATCATTATATGCGTTACTCAAGGATTTTAGTATAATCATTAACCAAGGTTGCCATGGAGCATCTATATTGTAATTTTAATAATGTTAAATAGAAGATAGGCTATCGTTTTTTGAATTTATCATTTTAAAAAAATATACATTATTTTGTAATGCGAAATTCTTTTGATGATTGTTATTCCAAAATTATTATGATAGCTATTCTAAAAGAAACGTCGGGCTGAGCGTCTCGCCTGTCTTGTTGCCAGGCCGGAGCATTACCTGGCTGAAATGTGATTGTTTTGCCTGGGCTTATGTCACGACACCTGCGACAGTGAGTCACGTGCGTCTTGCGACGCGGTGGGTCGACTGCAGTGTCACTCGCAGGCCTCGACTCTCTAGGCCTAACCGAGCACCCACTGTCTTGTCTTGTACAGTCTTTCACTAAAGTAAGATCTTAGTAAAATATGGCTCACTGGCGTCATTGCTAAGTATTTACTGCTCGTGCTTATTCATGCGTGTACCACGTACCTATATTAACATTAAACAATATGTGCTAACTTCACGCTGCATTATATTTATATATAATTCAATTAAAACACCACATATGAATAGCCAATCGGCTAGGATATTATGCTTATTTTTGTTTGTGGGTACTTTGTTTTCAATGCTAAAAAAAAAAACTATGTCGCCCAAAAATGATATGCGGCCCCTATTCGGGCGATGCCATGGATTTTGAAATAGTTTGTACAATAGATGCAAACGAGCCGTGAATGGGTCGCACGCTAGCAATGCCGTATATATAAATGAAAATACCGCGCAAAGGAAACCGTTTCTGCCGACATCGGCAGCTCGCCGGAGAAAACTTCCTTGCATCGTTGCCCAACGCGCGGTCCGCTGGGAACGCAACGCCCGGACCGTGTCACCTCACTTATTTCTAACATTGCGATGAATGCTTTGATTTTCAGTTATATTTGGAAATACAGCTAGAATAGAGAAACACCAAAAATCGATGAACAACTGAAATCAGATTTTATGTTTTTTTTTTTTTTTTTTTTTATATCCTTGCATTATAAATCAAAAACGCACGTTTGAAACAGCTGACAAAAGTGACATCGAATGAACCGACGGATCGCGGCGCCGACACGCCGGCGTCCGTCACGAAGGTTAATCGATGCCGCTCGAGGCGTGAAACACGGAGGTCCGTGCGCGGGCGAATCGCGATGTAAATGTGTGCGGATTTTCTACGCCACGGTGACAAATACGACGCGCGAGTGTTTCCAATGGCCGGCGCTCCTCGGCCGCTTCCTGGGCTGGTCTCTATTTTGAGCCCTTCCCACGGCTGGAGGCCCAAATGCGATCGCCCACGATCATAGCACTCTGCGTAGTTTTCTGCAATCTCGCCGGTGCCGAGACGAGTGCAGTTTGGAAGCCGCGCTGCGCGAGAAGGGAGATTAGGACTGAAAGTGTGAGAGCCAACCGTGCCGGGCGCATTTGCATACTTCCGGCAAGGTGCAGATTAAGAAGTTAGTCCGAATGCTTTAACTTATATTATAATCTCTCTCTCGCGCCGGATGTGAAGTAATTATAAGTGAAATTTTAAAAATTAAAAGCAAGCAAACTTTCTCAATTAAGTACAACATTAGAGTGTGATTGTAACATATGGGTTGAAATATAGTATAATATTTTTTGAACACAAATTGAGGTTTTTCATAAAACGACAAACACAGTACAAAAAACAAACCCAAAAATCATTCGCTCTCATTGATGAAATAATAAAAAAATCACGTGAAAATTATTATTGACTTTAGTATAGGTAGAAGCGATCGTTCTACAGAAATCTACTCAGCATAATTTTTCATACTTTCTAAGTCTGTTTTTTGAAGACACAAAATAAATATTTTTTTTTTTGTATTCAACACAATCTCTTTAAAAATGGTATTTTTGTAATAAAAATGATTGAAAATTTCATTTTCAACAGTAGAATCCAAAAACCATAGTTTCTGAGATCACCTGAGTCTTGGATGCGAGTAGGTCGGGAATCTCATGAATGAGTATGTTTAAGGATTAATATTCGCCGCCCCTCCGCGCGCTCGGACGTCTCGCAATTAGGAGTTCATCAGGCGAGCGTGTGCGGTCGGATTATATATTTATAAATGCAGCAAACGGACCGACCGCAGGAAATGAAGTGGCCGGCGGAACGATTTAAATATCGGATCGATAAATCACGGCGGGGCTTCCTGGCGATCTAGTAGCCGGGACGCGCGTTTCAAGAGGCACCGAAACGCCGCGCGAGAACCACACGGTTGGCAGCGGCGAAGACTGTACCGCGAACAAGAATGATGGCTGCTCAACTCTGTTCATCATCATCAAACTAACTCAGCTACCACTGTCACAAAAAAAAAACATTTGTTTCATCGTACCACATATTTCTAATAAAGACAATCGAGACAAGGGGCAGGTCATAAAATCATGAGGATAGTTCACTGGATGTTCGAGGCGTGCATACAATAGCCAATAATACATAAGAAAATGCACTAATCAATAACGTGCTATTGTATTGAAAAAGTGTTTAATTAAAACAACATTGAGTACACAATAGAAGAATGGATAGTTTTGAAAAAAAAAAAACGCAGCAAAACATGATTTATAAAAATCAGTTAAGATTTGCGAGAAACGGTGCTTGCGTCATTTTCCGAGCTTTGCACATTGGAAGAGAGGCTCAATCGTGAAACCCGGATCAATAGAATTTTTCATCATACAGTCTGCAGTGCTGCTTGCTCAACTCTTGTCCCAATCGATGAGACGGAAGCTGAGTGCGCTGGCTGGAGTTTGCCGGGGGACGCAAACGCGAGGCGGGAGGCTCGGCGGGGCGGTTAAATACGCGGATTGGGACCACTTGACAGAAGCAATGAGCCCGAGCTTCTACGCACGAGAAATTGTGAATTTCTATTCCTTTAAAATATGCTGACACATGTTTGAGCAAGCAAATGCAAATTGTATAGATGTAAGTAATAATTAATTATTAATTTATTATTCTCTGCATTCGTATACCTTAACGTAGCATTTTCACAATATTAATGATCACTGATGAAAACTTTCAGAAATAACCACCGTGTTCAACAATCCAATTTTTCATTGATAACATGGCTTTTAATGAACCATAAAAAATAGATGTATAATATATATAACGCCTTGATTAGCAGAATATTGAGACAGGGCCGGGCGGTATTTGCATAACGGTACTGAAAGTGACATCCATTTTCCTGGCGGCGACGGACAATTGAAAAACAACAGCACTGATAAAGTGCGGCTTTCCAGGAACCCCTCCCCCAGAAGCCCATCTGTCAGCCACCCCCTCGGCCACGAGGCTCAGCGACGAGGCCTGCTTGTCTGGGAGGATCCCTGTAGGAAGCGGATTTACCTTCGCGCGTCTCCTCCGACCCATTCGCCTACGGACCTCGACGAAGGCAGAAATGAATCTTACGAAATTGCGCAAAGCTTGATGCAATTCTCCCGCCTACTGCAGAAACCACCAACTAATCGCAAGCCCACTTCTCGCTATGCTCATTTCATAGTAATGCAATTTTATAAATTGTTAGCATCAAAGTTTTTGCGTTGTTATCTATAAATGAAATTTGTAAGACACCCAGGCTACAACTTACTTTAAGAAGAGTTGAATTACCTTACTGTATAACCTTGCGATGAAGTTAATTGGCAATCAAAAGTCTACGAAAACCACAGTTTGGTGACGTCATGGCCCGTTTTTAATTGTATGATTATACAGCCTTTATACGGGTAAAGCAATAAAATAAAAAAAAAACAAAGTATGACGAGAATACGACAAAATAACGGTAAAAAAATATCTTGGGAGAACCCGTTGCAGAGTTGTTTTATTAAAATATAAAACAAATTGCTTACCAGCGAATAATCAAATAGAAATGTGCTTTTCACACGTCCGACAGGCAGATTAAATAATTGATAATCCAATTTAATGAGCGATTTTCAGGAGGTTGCTCAGCGCCAACAATAGTTGACAGGCTGTCAAATACGCCACGCAGGTTGTATAAACGAGATTGCCTATCTGCAATTTCGATAAAAGTTGCATTATTCAAATCCAGATTGCTACTCAACGTAATATGAAATTCATGTGACGTATTTGCTGCTTTTCTATGTCCTTTATTAATCAAGCTTAGCAATATTGTTAATAATCAACAAAAACAATATGTGGCTATGAGAAACAGTCCCTCAATATTGAAACGTAAATCCAACATACTATAAAACACGCAGGTATACTCAAAATCTATTGAACCACGCATCGATCCTCTGATAAAACCTTCGAGACTGGGAAGTGGAAACGAATGACTATATGCTCGCAGAGTCTTCGCGACAAGCGACAAGAGTTTGGAGAAACAAAGCAAAATCGGGGACGCTTGGTTATCGCGTTTAATTTATCTAGTATAATACCAAAAATAATCAGCAACGAACCATGGCTAATGAACGGAACGAAAAATAGGAACGATACAAAAAAAATTACAATTGATTGATAAAGGATATTCTAATGATTTGGAATATTAGTGCATTGATCTGCGTCATTACTAAACAAGGAATACATACATTTTAATGGATTATTTAAACCCCTAAAATACAAACTTGGGTGTATTTTTATTAAAGGGTATATTTACGTGCAACATCGTTTCAGTGTCTAGATGCATTCGGGGTGATTAACCTCACGTCTCGTGTCTAATGGTGCTGCTTGACGTAAAAAGGGTAACATCGCTCCCTTTCTAATTGGTGCGTTTTAATGGGTCCTAGAGCGGGAAGAGTGTAGAAGTCAGATCGTCGAAGGCTGCAACCAAATTATATGGCCGCGAGGAGCGAGGTCGTTAAATACTGATTAGGAGGAACTGCGGAGCCCCGGGCGGCTGGGGCCACGGGGCCGCTTAACGCCTCGGGTGACTCGGCGAGGGTCCAAGCACTGCACAAGGCACACGAAGCAGGCTCTGCAATTATTATGAATAATCCCACCAGACTGCCTTAAATAATATTCTCATAAATAAAAAAAATAATAAATACTTTACTATTTATTTCAATTTAAGACCAGGTTTGTGTATTGAGTTAATTGTACACGATAAATAATGAAAGCATTTTGACAAAAAATACTTAAACAATTCAACGTAGCGGACGAGATTTAGAAAGAGGCGATCAGGTTCAGTGATCGCGTCTCGCTGAACAGATTTACGCACAATTCCAAATTTAGTATCACTCGTGATTTCACATGAAACGAGAAGCGGATATGAACGTTCGAAAAGCGAGCCGAATCTTTAGTGTTTTTCAGCAGCGCCGCTTCAGTTTCCCGAAGACGTCGAGATAAAAAAAAATCCGGTCGATTGCCGCTCTTTGCCAATAATCTCGAGAAAAACTGCCAAGCGACAGATACGGCGTCCGTCAGGGAACTTCCGGGGTGTCGCGAGGCGGCATTGAAGGGGTAGGACCCGGTGATAAATCATTAAATACTTTCAAGTCGCCGGAGGTGGCAGTCGACTCCCCCCTGATGGAGAGGATCCCGCGGCCCCTTCGCCGAGGAGTCGGAGCGAACCGGTTTGCCGGTAAATAAAGTTTGGAACTTTGGACTGCAACAGAATAATTCAATTATTGCCACTCCGCGTTGGGAAAATCAGAGCGCACTGCACTGCGTGTACGTAAACCGGGGAAACTCTGGCACGCTGTGCATTTCACAAATCATAATTATTAGATTCAGGTTATGTAAATAAATATAACTAATGAAATGGATTTTATTTTTAATGTTTAAAGTACTATCGTTAGTGTTTTTATTATAAACTGATAATATTACAGTGTTTGTTTACTGATCAATTCTATTCATACTTGTGTATTTATTTGATTATGCCAACATAGTTCACAAAACAACTGAGTTACCAAACCACATGTTTTAAAATATAAATACATAGATCACATAAATATCAAATTATATAACACTGAAACAGTGCTAAACCTATCGAAAGAAATGCATTTACATTAACAACTTAACATATAATGCTTGGAAAATCACTCTTTTTGGTACGCTGAATGTTCAACGATGTCCGGTCTTTTGCAGGTTTTTAGATTTTACAACTTTGCCAAAATTACCCAAATCCTGTCATTATGAACGCCCAGTTCTTTCCACAATGAGAATTCTATGGAAGAGATTATGTAAAACGAGAAACAAAGAGGGAGATTCAAATGAAGGATAAAAGCCTAATTTAAAAAAAATGTTATTTATTTGACACCCAATAAGTAGGACCAGCAGCACAGCGCAAATTCTCAATTAACTATTTTATTTTCAATATTAACGTGAGAGTGAAAATCATTATCGATTTGTATAGAAGTACGACGGGAGCGGTCAGTGCCGCTACAATCACACCGACTCTTATAGTTATAGTTGCACACACGGTACAAGGAATTTACGATAGCTTCACGAAAGACAGTATTTATCCGGGAAAACAAAGAGTCGATCCAAATTCGAGGTAAAGGTTGATGAACCGAGGAACAAGTTTAATTTATATGTTAGATCACAGCACGGGGCACCACGTGTTTACCTCAATAAACAATAGTGCGGTCTTTCTGGGAAGCGACGCTATCTGGAGCCGCATTAACACGTCACTGGAGAGATAGCGGGTCCGGGCGGGGGTCGACCCGAGTACCCTCGCCGTGACTCACCGGAGAGCGTTGACTCTCGACTCCTCCTCGTCAGCGTGCCGAGCCGTTTCCGAGTTTATAGGCGGATTTGTTTGAAAGGGCCCGCCTCGGGACGGCGCGTGGGCCTAAACGAGCGCGGCACTGGGAAGGCTCGAAAGTTCCAAACTCACCGTCGATAACAAATTTTTATCGACAGCCAAACTCATGCAAGTTTCAAGCAAGCAAATTAGTCGCATACGCAATTTAAGACTCCGTCATTAAAGTAGCATATTGAGTGAGTTTTTTGTAAGACGACGATAGAAGGAATCTTATATTGAATCTACCTTTTTATTTTATAATAATGAATACACGTATCGCTTTATTTCATTGACATCTCAATATCTTTGGAAAATATATTTAAATTTTATGCCTGTTAAATTCATAATTAATTTAGACTAACAAAGGGTTGTACACTGGTCGACTCATCAAACAAGACAACCAAGTCTGAAACTTTCGGCCCTTCTCTGTGCACAGTTCCCGGACTACTCCGAGCCGGCAAATCTCTCCGAGTTTCCGATTTGTTATGTTTTAGTTGTAATGAGCGCGATTTCCGCGGAGATTAGTATGAAAGTTGAACCATAAATTGTTGGCCGTTTTCCATTGCGGAGGTGTCGTTTTTTTTTTTATTCGCTGCTGAATGAACCCGGCGCTCAGCATGCAGGACACGGATATACACATAGACATGATATATTCTAAAAGTATTTAAATAATTGTACAAAACAGCCTTTTTGTGGTCTAAAGATAATGTATAGTCTCTTCTGCGCGGGACTAATATTTAAATACTACATTGTATTAAGCGTAAAGACGAAAATACGAAGGATCACGAAATGACGTGTTCCGCATTGTGCCTCATCCGCGGGATGAGGGCGCATTGCTCATTTATTAACTGACAGATATATTCCCTGCCAAGTTCGTGATGGAGCCCCGACGTCATGATGCCTCACGGAGGCGGAGTCTCCCAGTGCTACGCCAGAGGCAGGCTCGCCGAGAGAGACACCCGAAGCTCGAGACCACCGATATAATTATAGGACTGTACACATCCTGACGGCGTGAATTATTGACCGACTGAACATGGACATCCGTCCATATTTAAAACATTACCATAATTTTAGCATACAAATATATATAAGACGTAAGCAAGAATTGCAGCAATTAGCGGAATTATATACACGAATTGATGATAGCGACCGATGCAACAAAATAAAAATTATTTAAAGCTTTAATCTACTTCAACGTCTAAAAAAATTATAGCTTCTAATGCAAACTTACAAAAAACCCTAGTACACGATACAATACATTTTTATATTTCCCAGTTGAGTGTACATTGGGTTTAAGATCTGACCATACAGTTCTATTAAATAAATGCTTAGAAAAATCCAATGAATCATAGGCTTTATTTATTGTTCAGGTTGTAATAAACGTAGGCGGGATTATTCCCCATCCAATTCGCAATTCATTATAACGAATGGAGAAAAATCAGTATCATACTGAATCAATACATCACAAATCTATTGTTATATGAAAGTCGAGATCCTATTAGCCCAGGGTTGAAATATTTGTGGTATAACTAGTCCCGCTTGTTTTTGAAGTATTTTATTATAAAAGGCTGGTGTATTCACATTATGAGGGTTAATTAAGGGCCAGCGGCGAAGTAATGCTAAAAACGAGGGTTATCTAGAATGGGCGGGCTTTAAGCGCCGCTCTGCGAAGCGGGCCGAGTTGGGCGTGTGCTCGCGCCGTGTGTGCAGGCAGTAAACTCACCCGGAAAGTTGAAAATGCGGGCTAATTAGACGTGCAAGAGTTGTTTATGAAAGAAAACCCCTCGCTTTATAGGACGGCCGCGATGTAGCGTACTTTGCTACAAGATAATCAGTATACGGAACAAGCGAGGACAAAGAGTGATAAAGTTAAGCGGCGTTAAAATACGATATCAAAATGTATCATTAACAGTATAGAAGCAAAGCAAAAACAGAATACTTAAAAAATATAACTAGACACGTATGGGATTCAAACCAACACCACTTAATTACAGCGAATAGCTATTTCGTAGTAAGTAAAAACATATTGTTGAGTCCAGATGGGTTTGGGTATAAACACAAATATATATAAATATATTTTATTGCGGTAATTCGTCAAATATTAAAATGGAAAAGGCACATCGATTTCACATACATAAATAACGGTTATTATTCTCGTCGAGTTACAGGCTCGGGGTGGGCGAAAGGACTAAGACTGGGATAACCGCCGGGTGTGGGTTCGAATCCCACCTGTTTTATCTCGTCGTTTCGTGTGTTATATAACAGCGTGCATTATAACGGCTGTGTTGCAAGTCTGCAGTCGCACGCGTGATCGCCGCCGACGTAATGGGCATCACCTCTCACCTCCCGCGTGTGGAGCCTTGTGCGGCGCTATTCATATTCAATATTTTTTTTACGATAGAAAACGTATATGCAGAAATGTTCACTTCATCGTAAACAGCCGCTTTATGTATTGAGTGACAATCCATACTGTTTTTTTTTTTTTTTTTTTCATAACCACTATACAGCATGTCAAATTAACTGCGACCTCGTATTGTTTTAACCTACATTTGAGAAATTAACTACCAACTGAAAATATTTTTAAGATTTGCTATCACGACAAAAATATATTACATCTATCAAATTTAATGTTATGACAGTTTACTATTTAGTCAAAAGCAAAAATATTTGCTCTGTGTTGAAGATGAATTAACGATTACATTAATTTCAGAGCACGTTTGAATAATGAGACGAAAGTGTGAGTCGAAAGTAAGCAGATAGACAATAGGTACAGAAGATTTGAACTTCACACAGGCCTCCTCACAATTGAACAACTCTTTTTCTAGGACCTTCTAATTTTATGTAGCAACATATCCGTTACTGACGCACAGAGATGTCAGCAGACGCGCTTAATATTCGAGGAGTAAGCGAAGGAAAAAAAAACACAACTAAAGAGTGTGCGCGGGCGCAGCGAGCCGACCCGAGGGAATTCGTATATTGAATATAAATATAGAATTTTCGCGAACACAGACTTGCGCAAAAAAAAGTGCTTGTTTAATAGCAGAGGCCATTTAACCCCGCGGTGCTTATTAATGAGCTGCACGTGGCGCGCCTGCTGCTTCGGCGTGCAGACAAGACGAGCTCGAAATTAAAATAGCATGCGTGTCACAAGTGCCATGGATGCACTCGAAATAAAACGAATGATGGTATTTGTATGTTTCGGTGCGTTTGGCTTTGTTTATTATGGCGCTTGGAGAAAGGAGATGTTCTTGAATATAGGCGTTTCAACCTCAACACTTATTTCGTAAATTGTAATAAATATTTTGCGCATTCAGCATCGTAATGATTTGAACTATTTTTGGCATAGTAAACCTGATGAAATGAAATCACTAATATTCTATAATCTGCACAGAAAATCAGCGTTATTGTTATATTATGATGTAACTCATTAACGTAAGAAAATACAATTTACCCTAAGCGGAGTAAAAAAAATTATCTCGGATATTTTATACGACTATACTTCATGTATAAAATGGAAGTCGTTCATTATAGAAAAGCAATGCACCCAGATTTGTGTAAATATAAGTAATTTACATAATTGAAGGAATTAAAAACCCCTCGGCGTGCTGGCCAGGCGAGTGTGGCGGCGCTTCCGGAAGTCGGCGCGCGCGGAGAATACAAAGGAAAACATTGGCGGCCGGCCATAGGGAAACCGACGCGGGAACGAAACCTGCCGGAGCAAGCAGCCACGGACATCGGCAGCAAGGCAAGAACGCTTCCTACATTTGTGAAATAAAAAAAAAAAACGATGCGATGGGTGTGAAGTGAGGGCATTGTTATTTTGTTTCACTCTGAACAAGAAGATGCGACGCATCAAAAGAAGTGGCGGAAAAGCGGAAGCATGAATACAATGCTATCATAAGAATGAAAACTATTTTAATGCTTCCTTATTCGATAGTACTGCAGTATTTCTAATTTCAGATTATAAAACAAAACAAGTGTATTTTAAAAAATAACCGCAAAATCAATGAGACCTGGAATTTATTTAAACAAGTGTGGGGTAACATTGCTGGTATTGTTAAAAATTAAAATGATTTCGTCTGCTGAAACCACACGACCCTGACATTAAAATTAAAATTCTCATCAAAAAAATTATTTGTAAAACTGTTATCTTTGGCAGCAGCGATGAGTTCAGAATCCAAAAGACTTCTTATCGCTGATATAAAAACAGATACTCTTCGATACGGGTTATTCTTTACAAACAACGCTTACTTTCCCACAGGCAGCACGTGATTCGCTTCATAAAACACCGACGGCCCTTCGCCCGACAAGTAAATGAATTGAAAGCTGCAAGCGTGCACACCGCGGCCTCATCTTGCTCCTATCTGCGGCTAGCTCAGAGCAAGAATTACTAACACACTGGGTCTGAAGAATTACGACTTACTAAACAGCTGAATATTAAAACAATTGTGGAAAATTCATATCGCGCTCTAGCCCCTTCGGCTATCCGAACTCTCCCATTAAAGTTAGAGACGTTAAATCTTAATTCCTGAATGTGGATATTATTACAAGATATCTGCTCTGCCCCTTGATTTGGCTGATCACCGGCCACGTCCGAGGCTTCTTCTTACGGCTGATTTAGTAGAAAAGAAACACAAGGACTTCACGATACTGGCGAAGGAAAGTGACACGATCGACTTCAATTTCGAATTATTTCAGTACACCGACATATATCTACAGCCATCGTTTCGTACAATATCCAACGACTTGAAAAAGTAATCAGTTTTCATTGCTTATATTATGTGTACTGCAGCTGATTATTCACGGGAAAACACAATGAAAAAGAGACATTGGATGAATGCGGAATTTGCACCGGTGGCTGAAAGTCGGGCGTACAGCCGAACTAGTAAGTAAGACTGTCCCAGGATAAGTGAGATGGTCACCTCCTCTGAGGAGAGACACTTGAAGGATAATATATATTTGTGTATTCGGAATGTTCAATGGAAGCCGTCCGTTTTGAATCGGAGAGGCCGGCGTCGGGTTTCATTTGCCCGGCCAGCACGGCGGTGGAATAACCGGAACTCGCAGCTGCTGAGGTGGAGCGGCGCTTGTAGCTTTACCTGCTCCGATATCGCCGATGAACCGCGGCGATTGCGGCCATTGTCTAATCCCGAGCGCAGGGCGGCCTTCCGCAAAACTGGTTGCGGGTTTGCAGCAACATGACGAATCGCTCGCTTTACCTGTGAGCTTATTCAATTGAGCATCGGAAAATACGTAGAAAAGCCATGATTAATACTCAGTGTTTTTTTTTTTCTTTACTAAGAAACTGTAATATGGTTTCGCTTATAATTCATGTTGCGTGTTTGCAAGGTATCTAAGCGTTGTTCTCAATCTAAGCAGATATTAATACCCTATACTTTCACTTGTTGGCGTGATATTCACCATCAAATTGTAAAATGCCAGTTAATACAAAATAAGCTTGACTCATATACATACATGCATTGGTAGACTATTTGTCTACTATAAAAAGTTGAGCTTAGAAACCACAAATTCCTCATCCCTACTCCACTAAATAAAATTTCTAATATAACTGTAAATTTCGCAAGTTTACGAAGATGACATTACATTCCAAAATTGTAGTAATTTTTAATATATAACTAACATGAATACGCTGGTTAAAAAGACATGTATAAAAATAGATAGTTTCGTGGGGTTAATTCATCAGTTCGCGACAGCCAATGAATGTGGGTTCAGATCCCACTTGTGCCCAAAATCAAAACCGATGATTAAATTCGCCGTGTTGCGAGTGTGCCGTTTATCTGAAAATAAATTATAAATTGGAATCAAACCGATACAAATACGATCGCGCACATGTCCGCCACGCTTTCGTGGACTCCCTCTCGGTTTACTGTCGCAGGTGCCCGGTCGTGCATGCTCACTCAAGGAAGTGTACGTGGAAATGCGGAGAATGCGAGGAAACGCGCCGCGCGCTGCGGGCGCCGTGTTTACTTGCCATGTTTAAAATACAATACCGGTTTTTCTGCAAATGGATTATCAGAACCGATGAAGTCCTGAAAGCGAAACCTGTAATATCAATAGCGGCCGCGGGTTCGCGTGGGAAAACCCTCTTCAGCGCATATTCTACACTTAATCATTAATTTAAAAAAATAAGACATTCCTATATTTTTATGCGAATGGAACTGAATCAGCCGGTTTTTTTTTTCATACGACTCTTTAGAAGCATTTTTACTCTCTTAGTACTATTGGTCAATTATGAGCGAATTGTTTAATAATAAAAAAAAAACGAAATCATAACAAAAAACTAATAGGATTTTTTAATTTTTTTTTTGGCAATTAATGGCAGTTTGAACGTAAACCCTATGATCACTAAACTCCACACTAAATATTCCTAAGCTGTTTCACTAATAATATATAGTATTTTAATATGTATTACACAAACCACTGGGACGACTAAATTGCCTATTATCGTTAATTTATTTTTAATCATTAATTGAGGACACTAACAAATGCGTCAGGTCTCAATGAGCAGTATGCGTCCTGAGAGGCAAATACTAGCCTCCGAGGCAGTCACATTTAGCCTATATGACTTGCAAATAATATTGACCCAAATTTCAAGCCAACAAACAACTAGTCCCCCTGCCAGTGTTTACAAGTATTGGCGAATTAAATTTCTTGAATAACAACATTTGTTCAAACAACATTTATTTGTATTGATTATCTCAAAATCGTTTAATGGGATCGTTGGGTTTATCTGACAAGCAATTCAACCATCAAAATGAGCCGAACATGCTTGCTTTATAAACAACCTTTATACGTCATGGCAGTTGCATTTACTGAAATAGGTGTTTAGTAAAACCACTTACAATATTGTTTGTAAGGTCTTTTAAATTTCAAAGTACTCGTTTTTGTTACCAACAAAAGAAACCAGAGGTCTTAAGAAATTATTATATAAAAAATTGTGACAGTTTGTTAGTCATAACACTATAGTCAAAATCAATCTCAATATATAGATATATTTAGATCTCATAAATAGTTATAAAAATGTAATCTCCAAAAATTATAGTTAGGTGTGTTTTAAATATCATTGAAAACATTTTCAAAATGCTTCTTATATTATAGTAGGATCGATGATTTGTGATTTTATATCACGGACATCAAATATCTAATGTATGTTGGTTGGTTGGTTTGGAATATTATATTGACATACATTTATAAAGCTGTTATAAAAGTATGCCAATATAATAATGTAATTTATGCTTATTTAATAATATTATGTTTTATTTAAATTACAAAGCCAAAAAGTTTATGGTATTATTAAAAGTATATTTTTATTATAAAGTAGACATCGACATTTCCCCAATAATTACGACAGCGCTCACTCTATGAAATATTTTACTAATTATACTACAGCATAAATAGTACATAGAATATATTCCATAAAATAATGTATAGTTGCAGAAATAGTCAGAGCTATTGTGTATAAATAAATAAAAGCAATTCTTCTGCAAAAATCGATAAAGTTGTTAGATAATTCAGCAAATAGCGCGTGGGTAGGACGTACCGAAGCGACGGCGATCGATTCCCGGGGGGTCAATGCCAAACGTGGATATAATATTCACAGACGTACTAATTAACGATGACAACAATAATTCATTGAGGGATCAGAATATATTTAAGAGAATAGTCGTATATATAATTGTCACACTGTGAGCCGAGAACACATTCGATTAATTTATAATTAAAAGCAGATAAATCTCGTAATCGATTAATGCGCCGAGAGATATCAATATACAGTAATTTTATTGATAAATTACTTTTTTTCTATATATTACATTTATGAGTGGCGTTAAGTGCTTTTAAACTTTAAAATAAACGCGATGCACTTAATTATTTTTAATATCGCATTTTCTTTATCGAGCAAACAAAAATGTTTATATTCACAATGGAATTATGTCCTTAGCTACCATTGTTTGTCTCCCTTTGCCAACAGGGCATAAGAGACACCCATTCCTGGAAGCTGGCGAGGGTGCGCCCCCGAGTCCGGCCCTCGGAGCACCCCAGCGAACATTTGGCAGTGCCCCCGGCTTCTGAGGGCGCCTCTCCCCAGCGACGCCCCATCAGCTCTGATCAATACAAGATTGCTTTCCGAATTGGTTACTTTAATAAGTTTCACCAGAGACCGAATAGGACGGGCGAAGTAATCAAACTTTGAATTAATGGTTAATTAATAAAAGTAATTAACCATGTATACTCTATAAATAACTGTGTACGAGTAACGGGTTACACGTACATTTACGTAATTGAGGTGCAGGGCTGTTAAAACCTATTTTATATTTCTAAGGAAGCAAATTTATGCAATTCGTACGTTTTTACCGAGCAATACTCCCTGTTTCAATATATAAATATTTAATTAAGGAAAACAAAAAATTTTAGGTCAAAAGAAATCGGCCTGAAAATGTCGTTAAACGAGAGCGCTCATTTAAATAAGTTATAAAATTATCATTGAAATATAATATTAAACCATATTATTTTTTTATGAATTATTATAAACCATATTGAATCTTTACATTTTCAATTAATTATTTCTTTTAAATAAAAATAAATAATAAACTAAAAACCATACATGTATTCTGATATTAAATAATATGGGAAAAAAAATAAATATACATTACATATTCTATAGTTTAAAGGTAATTTATGTTTTACTATATAGTGTACAGGTTTGATTTTTTGGTTATTTTGTTAAAAATATAATATTGGGAAATAATTGAAAAATAAAAGGCTTATTATGTGAACTTCAGTCAAACATCTTAATATCACGAGAAAATGATAATACGCTTAACTAAATTTAAGACACTTTATCCGATTATTTCCTTGTTCTCGTATACGCTATAGCAAGTTTTGAATGTACAAATTTTAGGGATTACATATTATTAAAAATTAAAAAAATGTGTTGTATACGAATTCAAATGGGTTAAAAAATAATATATTACTATTAAAATAAAAAAAAATGCATGTAATCAGAAAGTGTAAATACGTTTATTTACACTGAGGAATGTTTCCAGTGCGAGAGTCCAACAAAAAAAAAAAAAAAAAAAACTACGCGGCGATTTCGCGGCAATTTTTCATTCGAGGCATTTCTCATTCAGCATTATGAACACTCGCATGGCCAGGGTCCAAAATCTTACGATTTATAGTATAAAAAGTTCACAAATAAACGGGCGGGCGTGCGCCAGGCGCCCCAGGCCGAGGGCACCGGAGACGGATGGCCGGCGCGGACTTAATAACAACGCGCGAGTCTGATGAAGATTTATCCCGGAGCTGATGCTGGCCTGATTGATCTGCCAGGTTGTGCTATGATGATTCATTTCGGGAATGTGATTCTCCCTAACGGAATAATAACAGTGCTTTGAAGAATAACTGTTCTTTTTATTAAGTTTTCCGCAAACTTTATCATGTGTTGAATAAAGCAATGATTCAATTTATTGCAGACATTCAGGTTGAACAATATAATAAATATGTATATGAAAGCAGCCCGAGACCCGGCGTAACCCAATATCCTGGACTTAAAATTTAACGCAAAAGAACAACGTCGTATAAATTTGTTGAGCAATTGAATGAAATTAAAACTATACACGATATTTATTGATATAAAAAAAGTAAATATCACATACATAAAGCTTAAACGATTTATATGGTGCCATTTTCAAGTGATAAAATCTCATGAACGCATTAAAATGATTGACATAATTTTTTTCATTTCCTTGAAGAATTTTTTTTTATAAAGACAGAAGCAATGCAATTAATTGGAATACTACATATTAGCTTTATATTCATGTTTTCTGAATTTCTGTAAAATTACCAATTGAAATTTCTGGAAAATATAACCAGAGAACTTGATGAAAACTCTATAGAAACGAATTTCTAAATAATACAAATGACTGAATAATTAACGACAATTTTAGTTACATAGAGCATACAACTTTATTTACGTGAAGAAAAACTATACTGGTGTCGTATCTAATTATAGAATTAGATACGACACGTATAGACTAATTGATGCATATTAACCATCAAGTAACCAAGATAAATCATATTTTTTTTATGTAAATACTCGCGCACCCACCGTTTGGTATGAAAATAAACACTGTGGGTGAAATCCTCGTAAAAACCAAATTCTGCAGTGGATCGATATGAGAATATTCTAGAAAATACATATAATCACACGCATCAAATCCTGTGTATTTTTAGGATAGATTAACACTCGTTGTATGTCATCAAAATATAATTGTTTTTTTTTTTTAATAACGCCTAAATACATCTGATATCCGAAAGAATTGTATGGTGTAATAGTTGTTGTATTATTATAAAAGCAAAAACAAATAAAAACACATTGCAAGGTGCGGGACTTGGCTAAACAATACGAATAAATTTTACGTTTGTAAAGGTCAATTGATAATGGTTGTAGGTAGCCCCATTCATGGGTCAACATACCAAATATGGATCAGAGCGGTCTAATGTGTACTAACGGGGGCATAAGTCGGTCCAAAAATAGACTAAAAATATAGAAATGTTAAGCGCAGAAGAGAATCGGGCAGAGGCCGAAGTAGTTTCACGCAGAAGTGGGTGGACAATAAATGCTCATTTTATTTATAAAGGGTCACCGAATACGGAGCCCAAAACATCTTTCAGCTGAATATGAGTCGACGGCAGCAAATCCTTCCAAATTACACTTGTCGTTAAAAAGGATAAAAAAAAATTGGCGTAGTTACGCGCTGTCGTCGCGATATTGGTGAAAAGCGTTATTAGTTATGTGATTGGCATAATTCGATACCGAGACATAGATTGTCGCAGTATGTGCGCAGATGAAGCAAATGCTTCAAAGGGGAAGCAGCAGCGTGGGATATTCATGAGTTAGTCGGCGATCTGCGGAGGGTCACCCCCAGCCCCGCCCTCGAGGGATGCCCGCCCCTCCAGACTGCAGCCAGACGCGGGGAGGCTCGTGAGATAAAATAAATTACTGATCGAACTCAAGGGCCGCCCTGCGTGCCGCTGTATTTGGAAGGGTTCGTTTTCGCATAACGATAAAACACTACGTTATAATTGTGAATACGCCAGATTTGAACTAATTGGGTTTAAGACTTTGATTCGATTAAATGTCTACGCTGATTACACGAACGTTTTCATTAAATTAAGATTGTTTGTAAGATTTGAAAGTACGATTTCAACAATCAGATACATGCAAAAGGCAACAAACCTCCTATTTTAGATCAATCGATAATAAAGATAAAGTACCGAGGAAGTAAGTGGTAGAGTTATATAAAACGCATACATTGCTTGCCTTGGAATAGGTAAATAATATTGTATGCTATTACTGAAGTAAAAAAGTTATGTTAATAATGTTTATTCAACCAAAGAGTCAGGTATGTAAATTAAGCGACGCAAATACTTTATATTGTAGATAAATAATCGATTCCCCGAAGATACTAAGTTGCACAAATACGCAGTTCGGGGAAATTCAGATAACTTGCGTTGGCTTACTGTTGTGAGAAAGAATATTCGATGGACTGTCGCAGTCTACTCTTATCTTATTTAATTTATTACAGTCGGACCTTAGTCTATTCGAAAGTTTATTCGAATTTTAATACTCGTATTTAGTAAAGTATACACCCTCTCATTACTGAGCTCAACAATCGGTGATTAGACTTAATCCCAGTGGACACAACGTTTCAGGGATGGCACAGGACATAAAATTAAGGTCATATAGTATCAATTCCCCAAACATAAATTTGCTTGCTTTGTGCAGAATCATTCAAGAGTTATTTGTGTTTTATTCAAGCATATAGATTGATGAAAAAATATGATAAGATTATTTTTATATGATAAAACAAATCAATAAGACCCACAAACAATATAAATAAATATTATTTTTTTATTTTTCGACCGACGAGTCATTCAACAAAATTAAAATTCGAGTTCCGTGCGTCATAATTTAAATTTACCGAGAATCTGAAGATTCCCGAATATGGCAACATTACCTGAAGTCTGAGCTCGGAATCAAAGGTCGGTCGATGCGAGCAGATCGCACGACGCAGGGAGCTTTCCTCAGAACGCGACAATGGCCGCGACGAATCGCCATATTGGATCGCGGAGCCGGCGGGCGGCGTGAGAAGCGTCCGTCACGGAGGAAGTGCATCGCCGGGCAGCCGACCGAGGCGGGTCCTGCAGGACGAACACGGGGGATCGGGTTTCAGGGAGGCTTGCACTCACTTCAGGGAAATGCCCAGCTTGTCGGGGACGTTCAGGAGGTAAACTTTTAATGGCGGCGGTTTTAACTCGGGCTGCTACCGACTCCAGGCTGTGACAATAATACGGCCCAAACCGCTGATAATTTATTTTAATTGTAAATAATAAATAAAATAGAGTAAAGTAAACATTTACAAAAATGATCAAGTCCTTGTTGGAATATTGATCAATAAACCATGTATGTAGTCAAATACGGTCCAGCGTAAACTAACCGCGAGTGGTGTATACCTGATCACTGGTAACTCAGAACCAATCTACCCGAGCTTAGCCGGACTAACACGGCGCAACTGAACGTAAGCCAGCCCGTGATTAAGTGAGTACTCCGAGTTAGGATATTTGAGTGAATAACCAGGTGTTAATTTCAAGCACGCTGTGCATCACGAACTCCTTCCTCGGGCAGGCTTTGAAGTAGTATATTTAGTAAAAAAAAAAAAAATACGAACGATACGTGAATATGTAAAGTGAGAAATATATAAAGATATATACCATAAATAAAAGCTCATAAATGATATGAAATAAGTACACGGTGTACTTAAGGCGTTATGAAAAAAAAATTAAATCCGATTAGACACATCGGTTAAAAGTTAATGTGTATTTATATGAAGTCGAATACCTGGGATAGCTGAGAGTAGTGCAACCGAACTGAGCTGCACAAGTATGATTATGAGTGACGTTATTTTGAAAATACTATTATTTGGCACCAAAAAACAACCATAAGGCAGTTTTACGGAAAATTGATGAGGTGTGATCAATGAATACACGCTAATGAATCGTGCGCACGTAGCTCAATGTGTAGAAGCGAGCGGTCGCAATTACTGTCGCCTGCAGGAGCGGTGCAGCGGCCGCGTGAATTTGTGTTTAACGCGCCGTTAATAATTTAATTATTAATATTGTTCTTCCATCCGATGACCGATGGGGACATGATAAAAATTCCACCACCATTGTGCTCGTGTGTGCGGAAATTTCCAAAACAAATTAAATTAATTTCTAATAATTTATATGCATGCAATTTTCGCTCGCGCCGGGTGCGTCGCGAACGCATTAAAACTGGAGAAAATGCAGACATAGAAATCAAATTATCATCAAGGTGACAAACTTTAACTTGATAGAAAAAAATATTACAGCGTTTAAGCACAAACGCGTTTATCCAGCTTTAATTTATAATTAGTGGTCTCGTGTTTGATATATCAAGTGTTCTATTAATGAATAATTATGTGGACTGTAATAAAATACGCCGTAATAGATACCGCTTCGTGCCGCCGTGCGGTGGCCCGGGCGGTGGAAGGACGTCCACGGCAGACCATGGGAAAGTCTATCAGCTGTGCGGGTGTGACGTCACGCGCGCATTTCCCACGGTGCGGTTCGCTGCGGGCGGCCGTAAGGCCCAACCGGGCCCGGCTCGGCAGTAATGATGCCCACAGTCGAATATCCGATTATATCTCACATTGAAATACTGAACTTGAACGACTTTTGATTAAACTGTGTAGGTAATTAAACATATTTAAAAAAAAAATTATATCTAATATTAAAGTCGCGTTCGTATAATGAAAAAAAATGTTTTAAAATTGTACATATAAAACGAGACGCCGCAGTTTAAATTTGAATACATGACAACCTCATCGTTTCGTGACTCGTTCGAAGCAGGTCGATTGATAGGACAGGTCGGCAGTGCCCATCCCAAGCAGACACGCGGCCGGGCCTTTACGCTACGCAGCGCCGACGAGTGCGGCTGGCGGCGGTCCTGGGCTCCTCCATGAGAGAGTTCATTGATTTTATGACACTATCAGCTGAGATGGAACGATTATATAATATTTGTTAATTGTAATTTACTGTTTCAATACATTTTAAGCATCAATTTCAATAATTTAGGGATAATTATTTAATTTAAAAAACTATAATGCGTTATTAAAATATTTATCAAAAAGCAATATTCATCCGATGTAATTTTCATAATTTTCGAATTTCCTTGTCTACCAATAACCTTTTCTATGGAACACAAGCATTTATAGTATAATTTAGATTTTAATTGACTTGAGATTACCTGCGTTTCGAAAAAGTGCTTTGAAGTAAGTAAAATAGATAAAACATAAAAAAACAGATTTTAAAAAAAATTCCGAGTGTCCAGTTGGAAAAAAGAGACTGTTCGGAATCTACTACCAGAAGTTAAGATTTTCACAGGATAGTAGTCACAGACGCTTGACTACGAGAAAACAACCCATAACAAAATAATACTTTTCATCTGAATAATACATCATCATAAGTTTTGTCAAAAAATATTTTTTTCGTATTACATTTAAACTAGTTTTTTATTAAAAATAATTATACAATTCTACGAAGAAGCTTTTCCACTTAATTTGGATTACGAGAGACAACAATAAACGAACTAAAAATAAAACTAAAATACCTATATATTTTATCATTCCTAGAAACCACTGAATAATAGAGCAAGGTTTATTTCAGAATCTACGCTAAGTTGTACGCAACACTCTGCAGAGCCGAAGCGAGGTCTCGTGAAAATACTTCCAATAAAACCATAAAGGTTAGTAGTATTCCCTGAAATTCACAGAAGGCTGAAAATTTGTATTAATAGATAACATTCGCTGTAAAAATATTTAATACATTGTTTTCTTTATTTTTATGGAATATAAAATTCCTCAGATTAAAAAAAAAAAATCAAAACCACCCCCAACGCGTTGTCATTGTTATGAAAAATAAATCAATTACTTAGAAGATTCTAATAAAAAAAAATAATAAAGATTAGATAAAAAATTATATAAACTATCGGCAAGTTTAGCGGGGTCCCACGCCTCGGGGCTTCCCGGATGAATTCCCGGCTCCCCGGCGGGCTAGTCCGGCCCGTGCGAGTTACGGCGGCGCGCTCCGCTCCCGGGGGACCGGCCGGGGCTGCCGGGCGCTTCCTGGAATCCTGCGATCATTCACGGACGCTCGGTGCGTTTTACACTTTCCGAGAAAATGCCAGCCTCCCCGTTCTCAGATCGGGCGCTGGAAAATATTCGCCGAAACGATCGGCGACGGTGCGACGCGTAGCTTTACATATCGATTAATTAGCGAGTTCCCACGCCGCTGTAATCAGACCCGCAATTTTGTACACTGGATACGATGATAATAATGTGATCGCAGAAAATCATGGCTAAATTGTAGCTTGAATGTGTTTGAGTCACTTGACTGTTACACTTTTTATACAGTTACTTATTTGTTACATTCATTGAAATTTCTACTTGTTATGCCCCGTGTGCACATGTCACGAAAATTTGCCTCAACGAAGGAATATATTAAATCAATAATAAGAACGTTTTAAGCGTAAATTTATACTGATCAAGCTGTTATATTCATGAACTCAAATTTTAAAATACAGCGAGCCAATTACGAGTGTTAGATTTCGATTTTAGAGTACTGCCAGCAAGAAAATTAAAACATTAGGAAATATACGCCATTAAAACTTTAACAAAACATAATACAATTTAGCATTACAAATTACTTAACTGTGCAATGTATGCCTACCAGAATATTGCAATGGTTAGCATTACAATAATGAATATTCAATACATCTGCATTATTTACCCATAATACAAGCATTCTCAACACGCCCTGGATATGTGGCAAACACATTATACGATGACCATTGGGGAAATTTTATGCGTGTTGAATGTGAGAATTTTACTCGCAAACCTTTTAATCGAGGTACATTGATTGGGCATTCATTATTTTACACGTAAAATTGTAGAGGCACAACGTGCGAATAATTGAAATAACCTAAAGGATGTAGACATAAATTCCAGATGTTTTTTTCTGCTATCACAAAATTAATTTCGAGGGATATTTGCTCAAGTGCAATCATCAAAATTTGATTCTTGACACAGATACCCATCTTAATTTACGTAAATAAGAGGTCCGTTGCTAATGACTAAGAACGACCCGATGAATACTATCATCTAAAAGGGAAAGTAGGTTTCTTCTCAATAAAGCTAACTGACTTCCGACTCACGGTACAGCGAATAGTGTAAAACGCAATTAAAATGAGGTTTTTTTTAAACGTGAGAGATACTGCTATAAAATATATGGAGGTTAAATCGCCTAGACTACAGCCAGAATCAATATAGAGCTGGAGCTGGCGTACGCAGGTTGGGGGGCCCGCTCCTCGCGCTCCGGGCCGCCTCCGTAATTACACTATCAAATATTAAGGGAGGGGAGGGAAGGGGAGGCGGCCTGGAGGCTGTGCCCGCCACCCCCGGCGCCGGGGCTCGGGGGACACCGGCGCTCATTCATATTCTCGCGAAGTCCTTTGAGCGGGATTAGCATCCGTTTAATAAAAACATGATGAGGAATGTGAACTTGAAAACGCTGCGGGGCGGAGCCGACATACGAAACACTAGCGACTAACGAGAAGCCTTGCTTGTTGGTGTAAAGTCCATTATTCAAATCGAAGCATGCGCGAATTGAATCCTTCTATATAGAAGATATTGTGTAACGCGATGATTTGGAAACGTTTTATAGACAGCGTTATAATCACTAGCAGCTCAGACATGTCTGTAGGTTGATGTATATTGTATACAATCCTCGGTGAACTACATTAATTCAAAACTCGTACTTGCTGTATACTACACTCAGCTTAGTCCTTGTTTGCGTATGCTTTCAAACGTAAAAATCTTTTTAATATTTTCTTGAATTCCATTTGAATACTGTAATAAAAATAAATGGTTCCATTTATTTTTCAAATTATAAACATCTTAATTTATTAAACAACAAAACCTATTTATATGCAAAATAGGTTTCAAAAAGCCACATACTTAAAAAATTACAATCGCATTTCGTAAATATACGCGTAAAACTCTCGCAGTGGTATTTGAAAAGTTGTTTCAAACATTCGAGCCGCTAATAGAAATAAAGCGTGGCATTCGTTTGTTTTATTTAAATCGCTTAAAAAAAAAAACTTTGTGCATAACAAAAGGGGTACAGAATTTATTGTTCAAAAATATACGCATTGTGTTGAACACTAGTTCGCCGTGGCTCGGCGACATCCGGAGAGGAATTAAAAATCAGCAGCCCTCTCATTAGCGGGCACGGTCTCCTCCCGGTGCCTTTTGTCCGAGTTTTTTTCCATTTCTCAGCCAAGAAGTGGCCAAGAAAGTGACGTCAGAGTGGAGGGCGGAGGGCCGGGGTGGCACGCCACCGAGGAGACGGCTGCCCGAGACAGCGTCCCACTTGGCTTATAAATAGACCAGTTACAGAGATGTTCTATTTTGATAATACAAATAATATAGAAGTACGGAATGCATAATGCCAAAATAAAAACAGAAGGCGAAAGCTCTGCACTCTGTAATCATTTTGACGAGGGAGCGGTTTTGCCAAAGCCACGCCCAGTCTCCCAAAAAAAACCCTTAGATGCTTTAATTTTCAGAAATAAGATTTTTATCAGCGATTCAAGTGATGAATTTTCCATTTTATCAGTTTAGTAATAAATTCAGCTTCGCAAGCCGTTCTAGAGGAAATTCATTAAATATTCGAATAACACGTCACTTACTTGTTTTGCAAGACCGAGGGCTCAAAAAAAAAAAAAATCGCCATGGGGCAAGGCACAGATTCCTTTATATAACGTCTAGCAGGTTTTAATTCTATAATAAATACGATAGTAATATAAAAACAATGTTTTAGCATGGGCCATGGCATATTCGCTAGTGGCATAATTAAATTTTATAAAAATCAAATAAATTGCTCATTAAGAAATTTTTTTTTTTTTAAATTACTATGTACGTATATGTACTTAAAAAAAACAATAATTATAAAGTCTAATCACTTTTGAATACTTGAAAAACGGATTCTGCGCCACGCACAATTTCCGTTAATTTATCCGAAGTGCCTTGAGTGTCGCCGGCCGGGGAGGAATTAAAATTTGCTGAAGGGCGTGGTCCCCCGGGCGGGGTCTCGGCGCGGCCCCCGGGGGGCGACAGGCTCCGGCGGCAGCGGGAGACAAAGTAAGTTTATGTGCCGCGGCACTCGCGGGCCCCCGGCACTGAAGTTCCGCTACATTGTCAATACGCGCCGGGGAGACGGCCCCGCGGGGACTTCCGCCCTGCCGCGGAATAAAATATTCAATTTGTTTTAAATTTGTAGCTTCCACAGCAATGATGCCACTTATACTGTCGCATTCTGAGAACGGCGGATACATCGAATGAGCTTTCTATCATCCGAAATGTAAAACTGGAAATGAATTGTACTTGGAAATCTATAGCGTCAGACAAATTGGTTCAAAATGACGAGTGAGTGAATGACAGTGCAATATTTGATATCGTAGTTTTTATATGTCACAGTAACGCAATTTACGTCATTGATAAGTGTCACGGTCAATTGATCATCTCCTGAAGTTCTTCCGCGTTAATTTTTTTTATTACATAATTTCTAAAGAAATACTATAATACAAAGACGCGACTTATGGCCCCGAGAGCAGCGCAAATCTCGATGTGACGGCGTCGAGTAACAGTGTTGCCGAGTTGTAGCGGCCGGAGCGGGCTCGCGGCGTGCCCAGGAGGTTTAATGCGCCGGAGCGTTATATCATCGCGACTACGCAGAACAATGCCTCACATTGTAACAAACTAGGGTATCGGAGCGCCGCGATACTTTATGACGCTAGGCCGCTCGGGGGTGTGAGAAAATTCCGAGGCCGAACGGATTAAAGTGACAAATTTTAATGTATCTCCAAACAAAAAGCCACAAGCATATTTCATAACAAAACGCAATCTAGATTCATATATTTTGTAATTCACAGCAGATCATTTGAAATTGTCAGAAATCCGACCACACGAAACAGGTTGCATGATAATAAATTAACCAATTAACCAAAACAGATCAATTGTAAACAATCATTGAGTTAAAATAATTGGAAAGCGATCAAGTTCTGATAAAGGCGGTTTAATAATTCAATTTTGAAAAACCTGGAAGGTACATTACAAAGAATGTCAAATATAAATCGTCAAGGCGCGGACTTTTCAATCAGTCCCAGGCAACGTGACGGCCTCCTGTCGTTACCGGTGGTCTGATCCGAATTCGGATCCGAGGCACGTGCTCTGCTGAGTTTTGAAAATGTGAATTTATCCGGTGTAAACGCACCACTAACGAGGCAACTGCAAAATATTATAAAATGTGTTATATCTTCGCGTGGGTCGCGTGCTTTTTAACTAGTCAAAAATTTAAGTTATAATATTATAACGTTTGATGCATGATCGAGATTTTATAAGACCCGATTTCTTATTTTGTTTTGTCAAGAGCACTATAATATTTATTCATATTTTATATGTAAAACTAAACGTGCTCTGTGTGTAAGTTATGTCAGCGGTTCATATACTTACGAAGTTTGAGACGGCAGATAAATTTTAATAAGATTAAAAAAAAATCACAAGAACAACCGAATATAAAAAAAATTGTAAATTCACTTTTTAATAAAAGATATTGATTTTTTTTTTATCATTTCATAAATCTTAATTTTTAATTTTATACATCAGCTATGAAAATCAAATCAAGCTATGACTATACTGTCAAACTGTTTTATAGGTGTAGAATCTGCAGTAGATTATGGTTCTAGTGAATTATTTTAACAGCTCATCTAAAAAAAAACCGGTAAAAAAATAGATGTACTATTGATAGTGGTTTTAATAAAGCGACATTATTTAAAAAAATATTCAACATTTTATAATTAAATTAATAATAATAAAAAAAACGTTTAATTCCACGTTGTCATGCCGGTATATTCATATGGCAAGCGATGGTACACTAAAGAAACAGCTGCGGGCGGTACGGCTTACGTTGTGGGATAAAGAAATACCTACAAGTTTATTCCACATTGAGTCATTTACGGCCACAATAAATAAAGTCCATAATATAACATTATCGCGGCTAGGAAAAAAAAACTAAAGAATTTCGGCTTGAAAAGTAAATAACTTGTTTGGTGTCGTGTTGGCTAAAAAGCTCATTACCGGGTCTACTGCTCGAGTCCAGCGCCGCGATTATCTTGATAAATCGGCGGTGGGCAGTAATTCAAATATTAACTTCGCAAACACCGTATTTATAAATGTGAAATTTCTAATTATAATCTTGATTAATGCTCTCAGAAAATAAGAAATTCATTTGCGACTTAACAAGCAGCCCAATGGGCCGCGTATATTGAAATTATGAATTTTCACAGATGAAAGCGAGTGAGTATTTTTAAGAGGCTGCATTTTACGGTCTGATATAAAATTAGAAAAATATATAACGTGATGGGAGAGTACAAAGCAAAAAACGCCCGAATCGATTAAAGCTCTGAACTCATTTGAAACATTTGCCCAAAAATGAACGCAAAATATTATGGATTTACTTTTCTCGCGGCTACTTCAGACTAAACGTCACATTTTATTTATTTATATTTGTGAATAATTTCAAAATTGAAAAAATAAGAATCCTTAACTAGAATTTCAATGAATTTCTCTAAATTTAATTAGTTTTTTTGTCTGTTCTGGAAAAGCTTTACTAATATGAGATATTGCCTCAAAGCAGTGACAATACATAAAATGGACACTTAATATTTTGAAGAAGTGCAACTTTAACGCAGACTTGCAAGGCTATAGGTTAGGCTTATATTGAGTTCATAGGAGAGACATTTGTTAGGTAGAACTACAAATAGCAACTTTCTTACAAAAAACGGTTTTGGACCCTTTGTTTTGTGATGTTCATTTTGTGGGTACTTAGTGTGTGCCGAATAACTAGTCACACTTACGATTCCAGAATACAACAACCATTGAATAAACTCACGAGCAAATGTAACGTTAACAAAAATGACACATAAGGTGCACAACATCTAATTATTTATACAAAACGTAAAAACCCCAAGCAATAGCTTTCCCATCAATTTGCAACCCCTGCATTTTGGTAATTAATGTTAGTATAGACAGGGATGCGCTGACGACAAACATAGATAATCGGAAAATGTATGATTTGCGACTCTCCTATATGCTGCAGTGAATCAGTGCGGTCCTCGAAATACAGAAAATACTTTTATCACTGTAAAAGATACATCCAGATACTACACTTATCATTATTTTATCCACAAACTTAGCTCCTTGATTTCACACTATATATTTAAACAACAAAAATAAATAATCAAATGACTAGAATATTACGACAATTCTTGTTTCAATGGCTTCTTTAAAAGAAGCCCCTATTATTTCATCTATTGCATGTTTACTATGACTTATTTGAGATCGCATATTAAATGTTCAAATGGTGAAATAATTGGCTGCATACAGTTATAAACGAATCTGAAATGTAAACATCGCGCCATGTGGACTAAAAAGCCAAACAAGCTGGTGTTATTTCAAGCCGCGCACCCGACTCCGGTCAAGCCCCAAAAGTTACCACGGCTGAATAATAATTCTACTTGACGCACGCATTCGGAATTGATTATTTGGGAAACAATGTAATTTCACAAGTCCAAAGAAAAAAACGTGGAAAATACGTAGCGGCTGCTTTTGTGATTATAAAAATTATCGGACGATTCGATAAAAAAACTAATATAATAACAGTGCCTCCAAACAAAGTTCTTAGAAGGTTATTTAATTCATGGGAAAACTTTATACTCGCAAGGACTATCTAATTATCAATACTAACTTCTTGGTACATATTAAACTACATTTTTTTGTAGAAACGTGGATTTATAAAAAAAAAACTATATGATGTTGATAGTAGAAAAAATTATATAAAAATCAATATTTTACAAGCTATCTAATGTAAATATAATAAATTCTGTTCATACTTAAAATATTATTCTGATAAAAACTAAATCTACCTTGGTCCTGCCAAACTTCAAAACTGAGCTATCCCAAAACTGATCTTTATGCTGACTAATTACCGTAGAATATGTTTTGTATAGCATATGTTAAAATCGTGTTAATCCCTAGAATATTTACCTTTATTTAATATTTATACTAGCAATGATGATATTGAGTATTAACCCTTTGCGCTCGAGACCGTTTCCGCGCGGACTAATCAGCAACTCGAAGCGTTTCGTATCACTTTCGGTGAATTTTTTACCTCTAACTTAAAATGTTCACACACCCAAATTGACACATAATTTTTTTAATTTTAATATTTAATGTATATTTACGTCTTTACGAAGATAGGTTCGTAAACATAAGTCTTTGTAATTTTGCTTTGTATGATATTTCATGTAACAATTGCCGAGATGCATGCCCGGCTTTTCGGGACAAGTATCACAAAAGTATGTCGTTTGATGTCTTTTGCCGGGTTTATTTTTTTGAGAACAGACTTTGTAATCCTTCCTAACTCCTGTTAGAATGTTATGCAGCCTTCCACTTAGGCGGATTTTCGGAATCGCAGGTTGAAGTGAAGCTCTAGCACGTGTCTGACGAAAATCTCCAGTCAATTGCCGAACTAAGGTTTTCATATACCGCAAGTGATTAAGCGGCTGTTCTCCTCTCAGCTGTTTAGTGAGATACACATTATCATAATATTATTATATATTATAAAGCAAACAAAATAATGGTACGATAAGTGAATGGAAAGGTTATTGATATTGTGAGGGAGAAAAAAGTCTATTCTTCAGTGCAATATAAGTTTAAGCAAATAAGGACCCTCAAATGAATGATTACGATAAGAAGTACAAGCAAAAAATATATGGGTTGATTAGGTACACATCTAGTCATTTTGCCATGGCTGCCAAGGTCGAACTGAGACCAAAAATGCAGTTCGCTTTATGGTGCCGCACTAATCTTGGATAAGAAATTCTAGCGTAGTTTGAAAGGGGGATAACATGATCTTTGTAAAATTATATGGGCAGTGCTTAGTAACGAACTTTAAAGAACAAGATCACATAAACATAAACAAGAAATCACCAGATAAAAAACCATAAATAGTTATCACCGCACATCGAATTTCCGCACCAAGCAAATTGGTGCGGAATCCGCACCTCTCGAATTGCGGCATTACATCGTGTGGTGCGGAATCCGCACCTCTCGAGTGCAAAGGGTTAACACGAGGTAAATAACTCACAACAAAGCAACACACGGCACAAATGCCAGTTATTTATCAGGTACAGTGAGTAGATCTACGGGGAGCGTGCGTGTTGCCCGGGCGGTTGTCATTTCGTTCAGAAATTATGGGGTCAGGGCGGGGATGTTTGCGCGGGGAAGTCGGGGCTTATCGGGACAGATATTGTGCAATACCAGCCACGTGTGGGCGGTATTTACTTCGGAGAAGAATCGATAGGACAAACATGCCGACCGAAGAGCAGAGAGTAGATTTATGTTATTATTTACTAAGCCGTGTGATGTAACTGTTTTAATTCACCGACGAAAAAAAACAAACTAAAAAAACACTGGGCCAAACATTCTCGTGAAGTTACGCAATTCGTGGCAATAGATTTTGGAAAAAATCAGTTTGGCTCTAAGGCTCTTACAGAGCATGGAATAGGGAAGTGGTTTTTTAAAATTATTTTTTTAAAAACCTGCTATGGGTATTATTTACTTGACTCTTCAGGTAAATGCCAAATTTATTTAAGAAAATTAATTCCGCCATCCTGTGTAGCATTTTGGAATGGTACTGGTGTTGTAGGGCGCATTGCGCCCGTATGGTTATGTTCTTTTCCAACGCAAACGATGATAAGTATGACGTCTATTGGCAAATGTGACCTCGTCCTGAAGGAGACCCCACGTGCGCGGCCACGGGCCCTGCGGAAGTCTTCGTGGAATCGGAATATTTTTAGCTTCCGGGGGCTAATTTTAAAACCTGTGTTTTATCAGGTTTCTTTAAAAAAAAAAAAAAAAAATATGGGAGTAGAATTTAACTGCCGAAATGATATTAACACACATCATTTTTGCAAGAATGCTTGGAATATGACAATCATTAAAATTAATGTAATTAGTACCTTTGTCGAGTACACTGACAAAGTTAACGTCGACTCCAATGAAAAAAATATTCTACTCTTCACATATAAACATCCATTTTTCGTATCTCTCTTGTATGATATAGTTTTCATGTAAATATATATGTCCAAATTATTTAAAACAGAGCTTTAAGAAACTGAATAGTACGTACGAGATATTAATTTAAAACATTCATATTTCATATAATAATCTACCTTAAATGCGAGACCCCCTAAAATTTAATTAAATTTTTAAATCTGCACAAGTTTCCAAGAAATGTATAATGAAGACATTCACAAACATGATATCCACTAGGGAAGCACAATCCATAATATATGAAAGTGCATTCGGAATAAATTCATTTCTGATAATTGGTTTTTCATAATTCATTTCAATAACTTAAAAATTAGTAAAAGTTAAAAAAATTAAAAGTTCTTTTGAAATTACTAGTTTATTTATAAGAGTACGTAATTATGATTTGTCTATTCTGTTAGCACAAAATCTCTGTCTATTTCTGCAGACCAATTTAGTTTTCAAGGTGATATTTAATAATCCTAAATTATAGTTAAAAGTTAAAAATAGGCATTTAATTTATGAACTATCCGCGCGTCATGTCAAAACTGGTTTGGATATATTAAATCTAAAAAAAATACATTAAAAATAATGCAACAAATCCGCGACATAAAATAAGATATTTCCATAAGAACTGATTAATTGATAGTTATTATATTTAATTTCAAGTAAGTAATAATGTCGCCGTGGAATTGATGATATTGAATATTATTAGTAATAATTTTTTTATTTAAATTGTAACATTTTAAAATAAAGGTACTCGCGTTCCTACTAAAAGTAAAAAGATATTTTGGACGGCAAAGCCCGTGAGCGCACCACTCTCTTCGAGGACGCTAGTGATAAATAATGAAGGAGACTCACCCCTGAGTATCTGGTAGAGGAAGACCTTGATGTGGTCCGTTGACAGGTGCTGGGGAGAGACGATGATCTTGTGCAAATCGCTCTGCAGCAGCTCCGTGATTACATATCTGATAAGTATGGCGGTCAAGGAAAATCGCGATAAAAACACACAGGTAATGATTATAAGGTGAGATTCTGGAAAATACGTACATACAACATAATAATATTATATATCGTTGATGCAACATTTCTTAAATATAAAAATATATATAATTTAAAACCACTTAATTGTAATGGTGTATAAATCGTCGAGGTCATATGTAATTTAGAAACATCGACAAATAAATATTTGGATTTTGGGTTAAAAACATATTCATTTAAATAAAAGGTCTATTAGCGTCCCTGTTCTGTGATATTATAGAGTCAAAAATTCAACATATGTAGAAAACCAAGCAGTCTTAAGCGGTTAAAACCAACTACAGATACGATTCCGAATTTCTTTTACAAACCACCCAATCGGCTTATATGCTATCCTAATCTTCATGCCTGTTACTATTTTTACCATGCGAATAAGCGAGAGAGTCGTAAGCACGTGTTGCAAACATAAAGCGTACGCGATGTGCAAAGTGCGCTCGTACGGGCATAACCGACGATCGCAAGGAAGTAACGAGAAATCTATTGCAGCCAATATCGAGGCACGGAGCAGCAATGACATTGGTTCGCCCCGAGTGCCGAGTGCGCCGTCCCCGCGCCGGGGTCACATTGTCTAGGAGAAGTGCCGGCCGATCCGAATGTTGCGAAACCTGAAACCGAGCGGTCTGCAGCCGGGCGCAGCCAGCGGAACTCCCTGCATCACAGCTTATCTTTGACTCGACCTAGCAACTCAAACGAATGATAAAATTGACCTGTCGATGAATATCGATATATTTCATTTGATTAAAGTTTTTATGCTAACCGACATTCATCGTGCTCAAAGACTCAACTCAATGCCCTAAAATTGCTACTAACCTCAATTCTCATTTTAAAAGTAAATCATCGATTATATATTTGACTGATATTGACCCCATAGGGAATTGAACCGGAGGTTTCAAGCTACGCCGGTTAAATATCCCCGGCTCAGCGTCACACAGTCGTTATAGGGACTCGGGGCGAAGTCTCTCCGGTCAATACGGCGCAAGTACCGGACGCACGGCGGGGCGGAGCGGCCGCGGGTCCTGCGGGAGCGACGGGCACGCCTCTCCATTTCCGGTGCTGATTAAAAATATACCGTCGCGCCGGCACTCCGGCATGGGAAGCTCAAAATTTGTATCGCACTGCTCTCTCCGACGGCACCCCCGGCAGGAACAAGTCTGTTTGTTGTGTTTCATGGCGTTACGTTCAATACGTATTGATTAACGACGTGCAAGTTCTCATCGCCCCGGGCGTCTGGAGATAAACATTAGATTGGTATTACATGCGCGTACTAAAAATGCTTTATGATTGGTTCGTATATTTTTAGCATTATTACTTGTTACATAAAGACACGAGGTAGGTGGACTACAGTTACTACACTTACATTTTCTGGGATCGTTTTTGGGTGTTTAACCGTGCTAGACCTAGATTTTATTTAATCAAATTATGATTATATCTTACAGGTTAACCAACAAGAACAATTATTCTCAAATTTTGAAAATAAAAACAAACTGCAACGGAAACGAGCATTCTCAAAAACGTTGGTGTATAAGGAATGACGCATTTTTTTTTACAAAAAGTTTGTACATTTATTTAAGATTAATTAAGGACGCATTCTATATGATTACGCTTTGTACGCATGAATGTTTTGCAGGTAGAATACATGATAAATGATAACCTACATCAAAAATTAACGGTTATTACGCTTGCTTCCATTATATGCTATATTTGCCGGCAAACGGAGTACACACAGCGCGATATTAAATTATTCGCATGATAATTTATGCAGCAGTACCTGATACAAAGGTACGACAAGAAACAAATACAATTGTCAAATATATTCCGCGGGGTTTCCGCTCTCGCAGGGGTCTGCGCAGGCGCGGCGGCCGGAAATACTCGCATGTAATATTCCAAATGGACGACTCTCCCTCAGCGAGGGCGCCGCCGATATGGCTAATGCACCAGACCAATTAATTTTGCGAGCAGAAGTGATCGCCCGCCAGCTGATGCTCGCGGGCCGGAATCCAAAATTTCAATCAACAAATTTCATGAAAAAAAAAAAACTCAACGACCATCGAAGCCTCGTTCAGGCGTGGCGCAAATTATCAACGCTTTTGTATCAAAGTTACTCGCTATAGAGACTAATTAATGCAAGACTGCAATAAAGCCGTCAGAAGAGTGATGGCATCACAGACAGCAAATTGAAATGTATAGCGACGATTTACTACCGAGCCATAACAGAAATGTGCACGGAGAAAAGATGCGACGATAAACACGAGTGCTGCCATATATAAATTGAACGCATAAATTTAACAAAGTGAAAAAAATCTTTAATCGTTTTGTTACTATGATAAATATATTTTTTTAAAAACGTATTTAATATTATCAACAATATAAAACAACACACGATTAGTATCTGAATCGACGACGGTAGTAACTATACACCAACTCATGGGTGTTTTTTTGGTAGCTTTTAGACTATACGTACTCACAAAATTTACAGCTTTCATTTACCACTGCCGTAAAATACAGAAATGCCAAATATTATTAAGATACGCCAAAGCAAAAAAAAAAAACTAAAATCGATAGATCGAGCAAAGCTTCAGTGCATACAAGATTTAAACCGTCAATACGAATAGCACCCACGATAATTCACTATGACCGGTTAAAACATACAGGCATAAAACAATAAATAACCGTTTAGATTTTATTTTATATTAAAAATATATTTCATGTTTGCACTTTTATATCTTTATGATGCACGATAATACTCGGTATAAATGTACGATCAAAGCGAAGGCGGTATATTCCTAGACAGGTTTAAAGCGAGATACCAATAGCCATACATGTCAGAACCGGCGAATGTTTTTTTTCCAGGACGGGCGAGACTTGTACAATTTGGATGCAGATTGGATCGCCGGCCGGGCGGCCTAACGAGTCAGCCCCCACCCCCGGTGCATTAACGTCATAATTGATAATCATCCCTTAGCGCCCGAACGAGCGAATTCATTATTTTCCTTGCAGCCCCGCAAGGAAAACAAAATCCCGGACTAATTTACCGCTGTTTAAAGAAATGAAAATACTAATTAAGAATATAAAATACTCGCGGCAAGCAAAGTGTTCATTATACGTTGACGTTTTATACAGCATCGATTTACTAAAATAATGGATTATTGATTATTAACAAATTATTTGAAAACCTATAATTTTCAAAGGATTTATTTTTGACTTTTATCGATTATAAATCACGATAACCATAAAACGTTGTCATCGTAGAAATTATTATCACTAAATAAAGCACAGCATGATAAAAGCTTCAATCGTTTCAATTACGCGGAAGTTCGCCCTTACTGCGTAGCGACAACACCGAGAGCTAATTTAAATATAAGTTAAAAGGCTCCCATCCCAAAATGAGTTTTACTATGCTGAAATCATTCGATTTTGTGTTATTGGTGTTGATTTATTCGCCATCACTACTAGCTACGCTCGATCGCAGGGAATCAATGAAAGCGCGGCTAATGAAGAGAGACGCCACACCCCGGGTTTCAGGTTTCTCCGCGATCTCCAGTCTTGGCCGCTTCTCAAGGTTTCGTCTTATTTCAAAACTACGTATCGATTGGGGAGCGATACACAAATGTTATTCCTTATTCGGAAGCGTCTCCAGCGCGACCCCTCTCCCTCGCCATACTATTTCATCCCATGGGGGGCATATTCAAATAAACGGTTAATTCGATTCAATGTATAAAATATTCAATTAACAAAATTGATAAATGATCGAATAATCCGTTTGATAAACGATTATTACGATGAATCATGGGTAAATGAAAGAAGAACGAGTTCGAGTTGAATTTTCGTAAAATTGTATACTTACTGGTTCTGAAAACTTTTCGCAAAAAATAAGCTTTTTAATGTTCGAGAAATGAAATAGTGAAAGTTTTCAGAGAGATAAATCTGATATTGGACGCGGAAAGCTTTCGTCGAAAACAAGCCCTAAAAGATAAAATAAAAATCAGATATTTATTTTAACAAATTTCAATAATTATTCGTCAAAACAATCCGTAATTTGATCATGTGACATCTCGACCGGATTTCAAACGGGCCGAAAAACGCAGCTTTTTATCAGACAAAGAAAAATCGAGCCTTCCTGTTACCTTTCGCAGCCTCGCGGGGGTCTCCGCTCGCTCTTGACATTTGAGTCGCCGTTCAGCTTGTAAAATAGTTGCCGAATCGCTCCTGGGTAGGAGACAAAGAGTGGGCCGAGGCGCGGGGCTGTGGCATTTCTAGCTACCTCCGCCAGAATAAAGAAGCTTCCGTTTATTGTGCCGTGGGTTTTAAAATGAACCGTGGGGCTCCAACCGAGTCATTGTCTTACTTATCTTTTGTAAAATATTTTTGCATTAATTTAAAACGCAAAAAAAAATTAATAGCAAAACCCGTATGTGCTAAGAAGAATTAATATATCCAAATAGCACAGCACATAAGTCAGAATGCATTCGTTAGAAAGCATTGTTTTTTTTTACAATTCAACCCTTAACCTGTTTAACCAATTTTAAAAATAATTTAAAGATAAAAAGCATATTTGCGAAATGAAGTATTTTAAATATTGTGTTTAAATTACAATGCTTTTATAATGCACCGTAAAAAAAAAATGGTTGTTTTGTTAATCCGCGTGTTTTAAAACGGATTCGCATATTTCAGCATTATTCACTGTATCCATTAATATCCGATAATAAATGTAATTCTGTTTCTGCACAACTTATCATTGGAGCGTCAGTATTGCTTTTATAACAAATACGGCGAAAATAAATAAAAACTGACACCCGGTTCATCCTGCGATGGCGTGGGTTTGGAAGCACCTGCATAATGGTAATTGTTTCGCGTCGCTGTATTATAACAAACGATCCGCCGTACTGTCTGTCCATTACGCTGTCGCAGAAGTGCCACGAGGCGAATCGAGAGCCACGTGTAGGCACACACACACACACACGGTATTCCAAAGGTCACGGATATCATCTGTAAAGAGCAGACCAAACTGGACTTTTCAAAATAAAAAAAATAAAAAACAAACCAGTTTATAAATATATGTTACTTAATATTTTTAATTTTCTAAAACTGAGTATTCTCTTACTCCAGTCGGTAACATAAAAGATGCCGTATGCAGTAAGCAAAAGTTTTCCGCGTTAAATACAAATGATGGCAATAAGTCCTAATACTTGTTTAGATAATTTTTAAATGCTGGCAGGGCGGCAGGGGGTGCGCCGTAAATCAGGGCGGATTCGCAGGCAGGTAGCCCCAGGGACGGCCGCCCATTAGCGGGCGCGCCGCCCTCGCGACAGATTTATAGGAGACCCACGGCGGCGATAGGGCGGCGCCCCCCGGATGGCTGCTGATATGTGCGAGATTTAAAAATCGTTTTTACTGTCAAAATATTACTTTTAAGAAGCAAACAAACCAAATCATCGCCTTATCACGAACCTCGCAGACCTGGTTTATAAAAAAAACAATGCGCAGCATGAGTTATTTTAAATTTATCATCTAATGGATTCGGGTTGATAATTTTAGGAATAGGGTTCGCGTGTGACTGCTAATTTTGATTTATTTCACAGTCGATATTTCCTGTTCATTCCGGTGACATTTATCACACGAAGGCGTATCAGTAAATCGTGTTAATTGTTAGATGGTCGCGTTAAGTTATACTCAAGCTGCAAGAACGACTTCTGGTATGACAAAGTGTCAAATGACAGGCATTGTTCGAGATTCTAAAGCAATTTCTCTCTAGGCGCACATATCATCTCGCGCAGGACCGTTCCAGTCTGCACGCAGCGCCCGGCGCTCCCGTGACGTCATTAGATCTGCGCTGCGTTTGACAAAATCTGCACGCTTCGGTGCACGTGCACCGGGCGCGGTGTCGAGGTAGTTGCGAGTGAAAACACAGAGATAATTATGTTACACTCATGAATGCAAAATTATCTATTTAAATGAAAATCGAGACAGCTTTATACTCTAGAAAAAGCAAAAAAACGCGATGAATCTTTTAACAAGTTCTAAACTGCCTAACTCAAATTCGCCAAAAAACGACACAGCTGAAAAAAGTTGCCTTGAGAAAGTTGCCTTCAAAATAAAAACACGCATTTCTTTTATACAAACGTAGCAACATATCACAAACTAACACCCGATTTTATGAGTATGAGAATTGGCAAATTGCACCGAAATCGATAAATTGGTATTCACAGATGTTTACGACACAAATTGTAAAATTTTTGAACTGCCTTCGAATTCTAATAGATAGCATAGCAAGGTTACGATTTTCTATGATTTCCCCATGTGATGCAGCACAAAAACGCGGATACCTTTTATGACTTCAAACAGCTGCCTCTTGATGCTCTTGTACATCAGAGTTGACTCTACAGGGTATCAGAGTGTCACCCGATTGTACAACAACAAAAAAATATATTAAATTATAAATATTTTTTAATAAAAATAGACATTCTTCCACTCGCTCCGCGGTCGGAAACGCTGGAGCATTCTAGAATATCAGGCGAGGCAGCCGCCTTGATTAGATAATGCGCGAGCATAAACCACAGACTGCGGCGTCCATACACGTGTGAGCCGAGTATTACACATTACACGGTGAGTGAGACGCGGCGCATCACCGCGGACACGGTCCTGAGGAAGCCATCCTACTACACATTGCATGCCCTGGATGTCATTCAAGTAATTATATAAATATATAATAGTAATTAGAAAGACCCACTACACTATTTTCCCATTAGAAAAACACTGGCTCAACATAAGTATATGCTCAATGAAATGGTCGCCAACCTCAAAAATTATAGTAATAAGGGTAACGTTGTATTCTTTCTTCACATATTATAGTTTTTGCATGACTAGTTTCGACCAACAGACTTGGTCATCATCAGATGCAGAAAAAAACATTGTTCAAACACATGTTCTGCATCTGATGATGACAAAATCTGTTGGTCGAAACTAGTCATTGAAAAGCTATAATAAACTAAAAGTGAATAAAGAATACAAAGTTAACTTTATCATCAATAAAAAAAATGGATCTTCACCAATCAAATGCCTTGTCCCTCAACAAGATTATAGTAATTAAATAAAAATATTATTAATACACGTATAACAAATGAAATAGACTAATTATTTAATCTATATAATATGCATTGCAATTGCACTTCAGTTATTGTTATTAAATGCGATAGTTCAAGATAATAAAATAAATATTACATATGTAATAAAATTATATTAGTATTCGAAAGGGTTTTTGTGGCCATTATTGTGAAAAACTTTATGGCTTTTCGATTCGGGTCTGATATCAATATAAGAGTCCTTCCCCAAACGACAATAAGGGTTTGGAGATGGGAGAGCGTCTATTCTGATAGTTTGTCCTTTTTTATTTGAATATTTATATTTGAAATAAAAATTGCCAAAACGTGGAGCGGATGTAAGTATCTTTAAATCTACCGATCCTAGATAAATGGTCACCAATTAACATAAAAATCAAATTATTTATAAATGCAACCGAGTAATGTGGTCTATGTGTATGCGCTGTAAATGTAGGTTTCGCCTAAAGATCGTCGAAGAGACCTGACTTGAATGCGAAAGACGCTTTTTTTTTTTTTTTTCAGGAAAACTTACTCGAATAATTCAAACGACAGACTCGAGATCTCAGAGTAAAGAGAGACATGATCGTGATTCTGATATTGTCGAGTTCTGCTTGAAATATGTGCCCGCCTCGGCGGCTACACGAATAAATCCAATATCGAAATGATTCGCCCCGTTTAAAAGGGAGGACTTCTGTCGCTGACGGGGGCGGGGGCGGGGGTGGGGGCGGGGGTGGGGGCGGGGGTGGGGGCGGGGGCGGGGAAGGCACGCACGGGGCGGGGAGGGGGAGGGGCGCCCTCCCCGCGGCACCCTCGGCTAAGTGATATAACTCCTGCACTGAATGCGAACACCATCTTGATTCTAGCAACATTTATAACGGACTGGGGGATGGGGGAGAGAAATGTATGGCATGCTTTAGAAATTCGGGCTCGCAAAACGAATGAAAGAAACATAATAAGCGAGCATGAAGCTTTGTTTGTAACGATATTATTTTACAAATATCTTGTATCTTATCTTCGCATTTTTAAAAAATATATACATTGGTACGTATTATTACGACATAATTTTAACTTAAAATAATATTAAAAATCTTTTACAAAATGTTTTATGTTTACTTACTACTTTAATACACGTAGTATTAAAAAAAAACCATTGTATATTTGAAATAATATTTATAAAACATACCAACAAAACGGTTTAAAAGCAAATAAAAATATTTAATATTAATATATGAGGTATAAAAGCTAAGACACTATCTGGCAAGTTTTTTTTTATAACCGATAGCTTAGTGATGAGATTTATTGATTATATTATAATAATTCTTTAGCATAAAATAAATATGAAACATCGATTTTATGATACAATATAAAATCGCTTTGGAAGATTTTCCGTTTTATAGTCATAAACTTGTTACAGTTAAGTTTTGTATACTTAGCAACTGTGCTACCTGCACTCTACTTAAAAGCAACGATCCCGTGTGGATTAAATTTTCATCCAATTTGCTACAAGCGATCGCTGTGATTGTAAAACGCTGGCAGTTGTTTCCGTTAATTTCTGTTCCGAAAGATTACATTTTCAGAAATTAAAATCCGTCAGGCGGAATGACGACCGCCCCTCCCCGTGAGGAGATGGCCGCCATTAGTTCCGTTCGAGGAATGCCTAATCGAAAAGTGACCGAGTCGAGCGACCCGCCATAAAAAATAGAATCAAAAGCGACTCGGCGACGGCGATCGATTTCCGGAATCGACCGTTCGATGGCCGCGGCCAAGACCGGAGTGTCGGACGGAGTAATGCTCTAATAAAATCTATACATCAGATATAAAGTACGCCTCCACTATCGCGCCCTTGCAGAAGTCTTTCTGAAGGTCACCGGTCTGAATCGAGACACAATAGAGACTTCGAAACATCCAATGGAAAAGTGGAAACGTATGTCTACAGAAACCTAACCAAAGAATTCACGCAGTTTAAAAGGCTGATTTCGCTACATTTTTTTAATTTTTTTTGACATCTATTAATTACTATTTTTTTTACATATTTAATAACCACTCATCCACATGAAGTTTACGCTAGTTGGGGTTCAACAGATAGATATAAAAGACCAAAAGACGTTTTTATACAGTTTCTTTTAAAATCGTAATACAAATGTCGAAGACGTGAATCAGAAGGATCTATGGCGCAAATTATCAAAAATATAAACAAAGTTTGATTATAAAAAAAAATTAAAAAGCGGTTGCCATCTCAGGGTGTAAAAAAAGGCATTTCTCACAGCACGGTTGCGGCCGGGGCCGTATAAACTCCAGAGCTTGCGGTCGGTCTTTCTGGAAATTTCCACGGCGCGTCCGCAATGGAGACGGCGTTGGCGCGACGAGAGCCAGGAAGAGAGTCCGCGACCGAGGGCGTGAGATTAGTAGCGCGAGATTTATGGAAATGCCTTCACACAACCGCCTCGCACCAGGCGAACGCTTTTACACCACAGCATCGTGCTTCAAACGTAAAGTTATTGTTATGAAAAGGAATTGCAACTACCAGAAAATCTCAATTTTAAACAGATGTATTAGAATCGTTTGGCGCTCCTAGGCAAGGGTTCCTATTTATTTATTGTCTATGAATTAATTAAAATATTTGTATTGATATATATTGTTGCATAAAATCGTACAACTGTGATATTTTAATTAAAATGTTTCATTGAAATTAAATGTCGCGTACAGTAACTTAAAAGCAACGCCGAGCTGTCTTCAAAAGTGAATTGTCAATTCTTATAAAATATCCACAAATATCTAAAAGTATCTATATGTATTTAAACGAACATTGTTGATTCCATTGTCATTTCCAGTACATTTTGTTGTCTACCCACTTAAATGTTGTGACAGGTGTCTCAGCTACTTAAGTTAATTTGTTACATTCATATCGATTGTATGCACCAAACAGCTGCTCTGTATTTCAATTACCAAAATGTGTTGTGCCTACACTGCAAAACAACGTCTTTTAGAGATATCGTTTTTTTTTTTTTTTTTTAATCAAGCACAGTTCAAAAAACTCGCCCGTCGGTCTCATGGTTCAGGACAGTGAGCCGTTGGCATGTTCCTGTATATAAATACTCCGTAATTTAATTAAAAGTATAGCAATTGGTTTCGAATTCTCGGTGATGATTTCGTATCTAAATCAACTTATAAACAATGTCCGTCATAGTCTGTAATGGGTCACGACGCGGAGTGTTGCTCGTTTGCGGCCGGAGAGCTGTAATTACGGACGGGTCGAGATTCAGATCTCGGGCTCGCTTTGAAGCGGCCGCCCCGCGGGAGACTCGCCGAATCAATCTACGCGAGAACCGAATCGGGAATTATAGTATTACGTCAACAAAAAGAAAATATAAATGAGCTTTGGTTATAACACCAACTCTGCGAGAATCCATCTTCATGGATTGTTACTTCAGTAGTTGGGATAGTACTCATGAATGAAGTTTTTCCGGTTTTCTTGTGTTCTTGATTTTAAAGCAGCTTCTCTCAAAAAGATTTGGCCTGCGGCTACAGTGCGCCCCTGCCTAGACTATATATTTATAGTATGACAAATTTGAATGATTGATATACGATCGATATATATAAAAACACATTTACTAAATAAGAACTCTTGAAAATCAAAATCTCATTATTATTTATATTACGAAGACAAAAACACTTTCGAAAGACGATGACAACTAACAACACCTTTGTGGAATGCATAAAAAATATTTCTGTATTGATTTAAATTTTAAAATCTTAAATACTAAAACTGAATATGAAAAAAAAAATTAAAAATTAAAGTCAATTCAATACAAACATGCCCGCCCGCCCTAGCGACAGTTTATTTTTATTAATTTACAATTGCAAGGAGAAGTTAAATAAACGGCGAGTCTTGTAAAACGAGAAAACATCGGCCGCAAATTGAATTGACTAAAACGGTGAAAGATATAAGTTGTGAGCATTTGACAACGTCCGAAAAACGAAACACAAATGGCGAACAAAGATGGCGGCGAGTAATTTATGTCCGCGGAGGTCGCGGCGGGGACCGTAAATCAGGCCCGCAAGGGGCCGCTGGCTGAATCCTGCTGAAATGCGCGTCGATGACATCGTACCCCGCAAAAATAGCCAAATGGCTAGGAGATTACAGGCTTCTTTAAAATTGATATTTTGATTATAATACATATTACCTTAAATACAATTTATATCTTTTAGTTGTAATCTGATTATTATTAGATAAACCAAAATTCAACGAATCACGATACCGTAAAAATAGATTTTTTTTTCACTGCATTGGAATAATGTTTCGATTCAGTTATATTTTTCTGCTAGATGCAGTGTAGGCTGGTCCAGAATGAAACGGCTCGATTGCGTGACAGACGAAGCGACAGAAACCGTTGTTATATACTCTTATATCCAGCAATAAGACTACAATGCTTGATAACAGCTCGGTGCAAGAAAGATACGCATAATAGCACTATTGTTCTAAATATATGCACAGAATAAAATTGCCATAACGTCAACATGGTGGTATTTAACACCGGCATAGCTTATTCAGGAATTTCCCAAGACATGTATAAAATGGAAATGATAATTCTACGAGTGCGACATTCAACCTCAGATAACCTGAATGAGAAATCTACAAACCACCCTGCTCTGTAAGAATTGCACTTTGTTTCTGATGTGACAAGAAACACCGAAAACTGAAGTTTCCGGCAAATGTTTTTCAAATGTTTTATAATGTAATTTTGATACGCCAGGAATCAAATAAAAAAAAAACTCAACTCCTCTTGGACACTGCAAGAGGAAGAGCATAAATATCACAGAAGTTTTCCGGTTGCTTTGAAGTACACCGGCACGAAAAATACGACATCTGCGAGTTTCTAAAATATGACTTGTACGGTAGCCACTAGAGTGAGAACCAATTAAACGTTGCAGAGTCTTGCTTTTCGTCAGCGCTGATGACTTAGCAGGCGGATTTGAAATTTCCCGGATTTCGCAATCACCTGCAGATTCTCCGCGCTGGGCCCGCCAGCCGTTTTAATTCAGCCGTCGTTAAGCGGCACGACTTGCTGGAAAAGCCGCCGGTCGACGACGCTACCTTCCCCCTAACTGCGCTGGAGGCCGGCACCGGAACAAACTTCGGCACCGGGAGAGCACTCTCGCAGAGATGAAGAGTTTCATCCAATATGGCGCAGAATGAGGTGCCGAGAGCAGAAGTTATAATATGAGCGAACTGTTTTATTTACACAGTCGGAAATCGTCGACGCCCTGTGCGTCAATATTATACAGGAAGTCAATATTTTCAACAATACTTTCGAATGCTAAAATTTATTAAATTATATTTTTGAAATAATTAGTAGTCGCCAATCATTAATTTCAAATCCAAAAGGTGCAACTAACTGTATAATATCAATAGGCTTTTTTATTTGGTTGAATCAAGCATTGATATCATTAGGCTGTTTACCGAAATCCACAGAGTGACTATACCAAATAAAAATATTTCTAACAGTGATAATAGTAGTAGCACTTTATTGATACTTTTTACATTAACTTCGTCACACTGGTGTGACGTTCAGCGTAAGGCCTCCGGCTGTCACAATGACGCGGTACTCGCGGTTGGCTGATTAACAATCTCGTACACTATGAAAGGCCATGTCTCAACAGTAAACATAAAACATACGATAGAAGCGTACGTAGATAATTCTAAGATAGATATAAATAAATAAATGCAGCCCCATTATAATTTCTGCTTAGTTATTCAAAAAGCGGATATCTTTAATAGTAGGGCCTTAAAATTGCCGCTCCGCGTGGCGTACCCAATCTAAAAAGACTCATTTAAAGGACGGGTATATATTATTTATATTCCGGAAACGTTAAATCACCACAAAATCAGATCATAAAATATTGTTATAGCCAACCATCTCCGTCCTGAGACGTTTATAGAGAATAGTTATCGGGATCACTTCACCTGTTATTCCAAATAGACACTTACAGTGGCATGCAGAGTGGCACTGCATAAATCATAATAAACAAGTATTCTATATTGACGATACTTATTATTGCTCAGATGCAATAGAAATTTTAATAAGATTTTATCCTTCTAATCAAATTTATATAATTGAACACATAAAAATCTGGAATAAGCAACGAATACACTCGTGTACTGGTTATATTTTATACAATAATATAATATACCTAATACAATCTCTCTCATTAAAGAGATCCGTAATATTTAATAAAAATCATTTTCGAGATTTTATAGATGGATAGAATCGTATAAATATCGTACAAAGACATAGAACTAATGTGCTACATATTTTTTTTAATGGACAAGCCTACAAATTGGGGTTTTGTTTGTGCATGATATGTGTACGTGTGTAAAAGGTTCGAGTCATCTTGTATACAGCGCACCTGCACTCCAGTAACCGTTTTTATGTTAAGTTACAGCTAATTAATGAGATACATAAAGCATATTCCGCGCCACGGCTAATAAATTACAAGAGTCGTATTTAAAGCAAGCTGAATTCTGAAACAAAGAACAATGCAAGTCTAGAGAAGTATTGCGCGGACCCCGCGTGGCTCGCGGCACAAAGGGTCCCTGAAGGCGAAATTAGGCGGCACGGATCCCGCGGGCCTGAGGCTGCAGACTCCATTTGCGACGGCCATAATCGAGCATGCATAATCGGATAGCCCATTCATTCGAAAGAATGCATCATATGCATCCTAACGTTGCAGGCATAGTCACAATAGAAGTATGTCTAATGTTCCGTTTTCTATTTGGTCATTTTTTTCCACGAGCTATTTGACCTATGTGATACCTAATTTCGTTTTTGAAGGAGTGTTTCAAATTTCAGGTGAAATTCAGAATCGAATAATCATGCATGAAAATTAAAAGTTCGGATAATTCCCGAAGAGAAAATACGTCGAAATAACAGCATTTAAGACGCATTTCCTCAGACAAAGCTTCGTTAAAGTATTAGCAACGTTTTATACATTTTTGGTAAGATTGTATAGATTATGCGGGCAATTACTCACATGACTAGCACACCCGTGTGATTCTAAGCAGATGTACTTCGTGCGTACAGCGGAAAGAGTATAATCGATCTGTAAGGCAATACGGTATATTTCTTACCAGATAGGGGAAAATTGTTCAATAAATCAAAATTTATATTAAAAAAATACATTCCGTGTAGTAAATCTTAAGAATTGAGTCCGCGTTTGTTAGTGATTGATTCCCTGTGATAACAAATTGATTGACAAAAAAATTGATAACATTTCTGTTACTGAGAGCATGAAAAAAATATATAATTATTAATATAAAATTGGCGTGCCGCAGCTAGCCTTGTTTGTTTCACAATGCACATTTCATTCTGAAACTGCAACCAGAGCACCCTTAACGGTACTCGCTTTGTAAAGAAGCCGGTGAATTCACGAAGGCGTGGAGGCCGCGCGGACATCCTTGTCAGCCCCGTTACTCCGCCGGGGACTGGGGGAGGAGCGGGGGCTCGCCCTGGCACCGACTAGTGCCGGCCACGATCGACTTAGTAAGATAATCGAATTAAATCGAACATGTCATGAAAATAATCGAATATCAAACACTCTAAAAATCGAAAACTAATTTTGATTACGCAAAAACTAATAGAATTCCGACAGCTTTTTGCGAGGAACATTCTAAAATCACACACCGATTATCCGACTCTAATATTTGTCCACTTGTTTTACGGCGGGAATTATTCAAAAATAACTCCGAATATTCATGCTTTTTTTTTGTTATTGTCGTTTTAACGTCATTATCCAACGGCTTCTTTTACAACATAATTCTTCGCAACTCACCCAATCGAACGACGATGAATACTCGATTATGCAAGTCACGGGTATTGAACTATCGGATTTATTTCGGAAAACGCGACGCGTACATCGAGAGACAAAGTAGCCCACGGCAAAGGGGAGATCAGCGCGAGCCGATTCTCGTGCCAGGCTCCTTTTAGCTCTCAGATTGCACAAAAGGCCTTTCGGCGACCGTCGCGTCGGCTCCTGGATGCGGTCCACGCACGCCGACCGTCTCCTCGACAAGAGTGAGCCACGCACACCGGTAATGAATTAACAACGGTTAATAAACAAGTTAAAAACCTTCGGCTACTTAGGTAGCCGAAGGTAAAATAAAGTCATTTGCAGAAGCATTAAAAAGTATCAAACGTTCTTTGAATAAGGAGGCACTAGAAGTGTCCAAGTCCAGATCTGCGCGTCAGAATGGCGTTGCGATTGCGATCTTGGCAATCTTCAGTTTTATGATGGCAGCATTTTTATTACTACCGTGTTTCTTTAGCTGACAAAACAATAGTCAAGCCAGGATAATAATTCTATATTCTTTGTAACGCCACACTGGGACTAAAATAATAGTAATAATGGCAAAATATGTTTCAACCAACGTTTCTTTGCGGATTTGAGTTAACTTAAAATAGAGATTTTCCCATAATTTAATGACGTTATTCGCGTAATGGTTGTTTAATATGTAAGAATTTGACAACTCCCGGTGAGAAGCTGGCATAATGACATCATTTATTACAGTTAGATCGCTGTCTAAAGTGAGCTCAAGATTCTGCCTCTACATAGACGGTCAGTCTCCAGCTGCTGTAATACAAGTTTTGTTGATTTCACGTATGGTAATCGTATCGGCTTCGGTTAATGTAAAACATTCGCTACCGCGATGTACACACAAAACAAACAAACAAATATCTCGCGTCTCTCAGAATAATCTTTTATGCAAGTACAAATCGGTTCCACTTTAATAATTCTGTTGAATTATGGTTATATTTAAGACAGAACGTGCTTCTCCCTTTGTTAGCGCACTTTGTCGGTGGACAGTCTCCCCGAGTGGCGCGAGGTCGAGATGACAACCTCGGATGAATCACGGACAGCTTCGGACAAAGCCGGCATTCCGGGAAGAGAGCGGCCACAAAGGACGGCACAGAGCACTCCCGAAGGTCTCCGGGCTGGAAGAAGCCGTGAGCTGGTGAAGAGCGTCACAAAATCTGGCAACTCTTCAAACCTTTGTGACACTCCCCGAAAGGACGCCTCGCGATTCATGTAAAACGCAGCGGAATGGACAAAAGCGGGCGCGAGCCAAGACGTCCGACAGGCGTTATTTTCTTTGGCCAAATTTTAGGTATGTAAACAATAAAAGAATATGTTTTCATTGACTTGGTGACTAAAAAATAGCTTTACGTTTACATTTTCTCAGTCAAGGCGTTTTATTATTGAGAATTGATACAAAAAAAAAACCTTTACGAGTAATACCACGTCAGAAGCTTTCACAGTGTTATAATAGATTTAAATAAATATATTTCATAGAATTTAAGGTTAATTTATAAAAAAGACATAAATCGTAAATAAACGAAGAAAAAATTAGTACTTCAGCTTTTTTTTTCTAGAATACAAATAAATCAAACGGTTTTCTTGTACCTTCAGTATTTTTAAGAACTTCGATTAAAATATAGATTTAGGTACAACCCAGATAAACAGTAATATTTTGCAAAATTTTCAAAATACCCAGCAAGCGTATCGGCGGTGTTTTCACCGCTAAACAGACTCAATATTTTCCCGAATACGTAATCAACCTACTTCTCATCAACTTTCTCCACTTGGAGACTCCGCGGCCGGCAGATGAGCCAGTATGTTCGCATCCTTCGTGCGGTTTTAAGAATAAAACAGAAAAAATCTCATGTCTATCAACAGTGAAACTTTCTCGTAATCAGCAGAGCTCTGCTCAGTATATGGCAGGGAATACGGACGTGAATCTAATCCTAGAGAGCATCTCGGCATTTGATCTGGCCGGCGGCGCTGCGGGCTCTCACCTACGCAGGCCCTTTCCAAACAAATTGGACAATCCATCACAGCGCTGAAGCCGATAGCGAATTGCAAAAAATAAAACATAAATTATTATACCCCGGCTCGCTGAAGGCAGATTACGGCGGGCGTTACTGTAAAGAGCCCTTACCGCGCCATTGCCTGAGAGAAATGTGTACTTGCTTGTAGTCGTATATTATTTGAGCACGGTGAGAATATCGCGCGCTTGCTGTGTTCTTTCCGCCGATAATCTATCTCAATCGAACGGCAGCAATAAAGATTGCGAGAGAAAAAATACGTTCAGACACGCCGTCGAGCCCGGTACACCCGTAGAGAATCGTAAGCATACTAAAATATTGAAGCTAATAGTCTGACATTATTAATTCAACCGGCACTGAAAACAATAAAATCAGTTAAATATTATAATTTACTTAAAATATATATATATAAATGCTTTGTCACAAAAGCTATAAGCTATCTTGGTGCGTTGTAGTTTAAAATAAAGCCGAGAACTGCTTTTCTGACGCTAACAAGCCATCTTGTTATAGTTCTTTATCGCTTCCCCTGGAAAAATATAACACGACTTTTCACTTCAGCTTAATATCAGGTCAGCGAATGGGTAAGAGTCCATAAAAGCGGCGCCTCCGCCGTGGAGCCTCTCGCCGCCGGGCCTGACGCATGTGTCGGGGGCACAATTAAAATAAGTGATTACGGGTGTCGGGGTGGCGGGGTGGCTGGTGGGGGTGTGGCGGTCGCCATGGAAACGAGCGGCGACTAATTCAGGAAGAAACCTGGCCGGGCAATACTTTGTTAGTAATTAAATTTGGAACTGCCCGGAATGTTTTTTTTTCCGGGTTAAGTGTGCCGGCTGCCGAGCCGCCCGTTAACCGGTGGAACTAGGCTTTGGGGGAGGGTGGGCTTGTGTCCACGGACATGCAAGGGGAGGATCACGGTGTGCATGATTGCGTATTAATTGAAGCAGGCCCCGTTTGTCGATTCGATAGGGTTGTTATTTAGATCGAAGCTGACATATGTCACGAAATATAAAAAAAATATTTTTCTACCCAATGATGGGGCATAATTGAATAGTTGATCTATTCAAATTTATGAATAAACGATAACCGTACTGAATTTGGGACCATGAATGAATTGTGAATAATGATAGAATTCCCAGATAATTAATTCATAGAAAAATAATGAATAAATCGATCATATGATAGAATTTATAAATCTCCTGATAAAGTTGAATAAATCATATTAACCGATAAAAATATAAATTATAATGGTCGAAGAAAAACGCGTGATACCGGAGGTTAAAAATAAAATAAACAAACAGGCCATCGGATAAAGGCATTGTTATAATCGAATTTGAAATTTGGTAGTCGATAAAAACTACACAAATAATCAGTTTCCTAACAACGACCTCTGGTGTAGGAGTTAAGTGTTTCAAGAAAATCCGCCGCCAGCACCAGGAGGTGATTTAGAATCTGATGACGTCATCGGCCTGGTTATTGCACCCCGTGGGAGTAGAAGGGGGGAAGGGGGCGCTCAATCTCCTGGCGGTACATAAAGTCTCATAGCTCATATTGCCTCAGAAGGCGCGCCTAGATGCTAGATTGACCCACTTGATCGAACGTCAGCGCGAGGCGAAAGATCGATAGTAATATCTCGATGAGCTCGTGTTGGTAAAAGCCGAAGGAACAAAAAAACAAACTGCGCAGATTCGAAAACAAAATTCATATTTCATTCTTATATCGATGCACGTAGTACTTTAGTTCAATATCTTCATTGAGATGTTTAGCTACTCGAATCGAGCAGCCAAATCGTTTGAATCGTATACTGTGTGTTTGGTTATTATTATTATTAATATACGTTGGAGTGTATGAGCTTGAAGAAAAACAGTGCCTGGAAAAAAATCGCAGTATTTTCTCTCAAGGTCAATGGATGTAACAAAATCGAAGAAAACGTACGCTCCAGATATGCTTGGTTGCATACTTAATAAATGACTATAATACGTAAAAAGATACGCTTGAAAAAATCTTCCACTCCTTTGACCACAAAACTAAGATCGAGAAAAAACGGCAAAAAAATCACAATTATTAGAAACGGCCGGACGTTTCCCTGACTCGAATTTTTCACTAAGAGTAAAAGTTTTATATGCGAATGCGAATCGCCATGAATATTCCACGACAGGATCACAAGCCTCGACCCTGAAAACACCCAAATAGGCAGAAGCCATTCTATGCGCACATGCGTACTCGACGGCAACTCCTTCACCGGTTAGTGCACAGTTAAAAACGTCGAATTTCTCTCATTACACGGAAAATTACTTTGGCGCCGTGAATGAAGCCGCGGCAGTAAATTATCGATATTTTCATGAAAAGCGTGGGAAGAATTCGAAAAGCGGACAGGGGGCGGCCCGGGGCTCTAATTGGCTAACGCACGATCTCCATTCACCACTGCGGGGACTTCTTAATACTCGTGTTGACTCACAAGAGAAACACACGCGCGGCACCGACGCGAGACCCGCCCGTGTTTCCCTTTGTGCGCGAGGCTATTGTCCGCATTAAACGTTTATTATTAACATTTCGAGATACCCGCGGGTATGAAAATATTGCAAAAATATCAACGGCGAATAACAATTGTGAAAAAAATATAAATAAGTTTTGTAAACAAATCTTATCGACGGTTTAAATAACGACCAAAGATATTTGCGTCATCAAAGATCAAATATTTTTTCAGCGTATTTTTTTTTTTTTTTTTGAGATCGTAGAACTTGATGAACTAACTCTAAGTCACCCACTGCGTCATATATACAGAAAAAAAAATAGAGTTGTCAGTGGTACTCTAAGATTGTAAAACGAGGATCGTAACGTCCAATTGTGAGCGCTGTAGTAATTTATTAGAAAATATCAAGATTTGCAGGTAAAGCCGCAAAAAGCACTCCTTAAAACAACAAATATAAGAGTGACAAACAGCACCTATGTGAACAAGTAGCACTGCTGAGGGAAATTGGCATTACCGTTGCGTACCATCATCTATCAAACGATGACATACCAAATTACAATCCAATTTATAGTTTAACGTTGATTTGAGAGCCATTTGTGTTAACGATGATAATTTATTAAAATTTAATGAATTTTTGGTGGAAAATCGGCAAAAGAAAGAAAAGTTTTGATATTGATAGATATTCGTATACTAACTCAACAGAGTTTTAAAAACGAATCACACACATGAATGGCGAGGAAAAACACTGAAAAAATACAAGAAAAAAATGACATTGAAATATTTGATTGGAGTTTTCAATTATAATAACTTACTAAATATGTTGATCAAATATTATCTGTGTCATGTTTGTATCAATCTCACATAACCGTATTGGTCTCAAAAGTATGTTCCAAAGTGTAATATGGATTTTATAAAGAGGGTCCAGGTACCTATTAATAAGTAAAGATAAATAATTGAGAAATTTAATTCTGGTCAGACTAGGTAAGATGGTGGTTTTTTTTTAAAAGTTAATAAATTAACAGCACAGTTATAAATCAAACAGGAAAGAAAGGAACAGAAGAAATGCGGACAGCATCCAGCCTGGGCTTAATCAATTCCATGCGAGGCTGGCAGGAGTCGCGGCCTGCAGATGTTTCCGAGTATTTATTTTGTTTTCTGGAAGCGGTCCGTTGCCATTGTTACTAAACTCGTTTGAGCCTTCACAGTTCGCTGGCTGCTCTCAACCAGCGTGTGAGATCCACCTCGGGTGCTTGGAAATGCACGGAATCAGGCTGTTAGTATAACTGTTTAAATAAAAAAATACAATAAAATAATTTAATCTTATAGAAAAAAAACCATTTCTCTAATGTGTAGTATAATTCTGTTTAATTCTTTTGAATCTAGAGGCGATACCCAAAACACTTCGCATAAATATATAGAAAATCTGCTGTAATATTGAACGCAAGGTAATTTAAATATATTTAAAGAATTGGATTAATGTTTGAACTACGACGCTATGTACCGAAAGGTTAGACTTAAAATAATTATGTCGGTTTGTTCAAGAAAGTGCCTCATTAATAAGTGAGCAAGGAAAACATACCGGAGGGGCACTGCCTTTGAGCAGGCGAGCAGAGCAGGTAGCCAGTTACGAGCGCTCTGTAGAGCCTCAAACGCATTACGAGCGAATTTAACCACCCGCACATCCTGTACGTGGCAATTATAAATATGGCGGTTGCCACGAGTTTATGTTCAACACGGGAAATATATTAAATTGCAGTTTGATTTTCCTGAAAAAAAGACGATTTATCTCAACTAACTCGTCCTCTGGGTCGCTTCGGACTGTTTGATTGACAACAGAATTCTAGCATGGAAAAATGTATAAACCGAACCCTACCTACATTTACATAAATTATCTGATCGTATTTTGTTAAGAAAATGCATGACATTCGTCGATTTAAAAAAAAAAAAAAAATATTTTTCACAGAAAGTAGATCCCATATAACAGATTTCGATACAACCGGTTAGACATCGTAAGAATAATATTTTCTATTTATTACCGTGTTGAAAATGTCAACACGGTAAGTTGAAAGCGGTCGCATCAAAATATATACATACATACATCTTATCAATATGTATGTCACTCCGTGTGCAACCATAATTGTCACAACAAAATGTATAATTTATAAAAAGCGTCGCTTCGTGTCGGTCCAAACCGATCACCGTTAACGATGGGGGGAGGAAGGCGAGTGCAGGTTGTCACGCGCAAGTGCATCAAAAGGAGATGCAGGCAGGGCTGAACGAGCGCCCCGAGAAGTGCATTGTCAGGAGAGTGCAGAGACGACGGGCATTAGATGCGTGCCGCATTGTGCTAGATCTACCTGGGGGAGTGCACCTGTGGACTTTCTGCGCTTTTGTGATAAACAACACCTGCACACACATGAAAAGCCTTAAGGAATGCAGGCACTTCGGGGAAGTTGTGAGGTCGCAAGCAAACCGACGTGAAGGGTGTTTTACTTTGAACAATTTCGAACCAATAATTTGTACAAAGTTTTACCTTATTTGATATAAATGAAATATACTCTAATGATACTAATTATTTAAGTATTTTTAAGTTTGTGCGATAATAAAGTTAACATTATTCAACCGTACATAACTTAGATCTGCTCTAATGAACGGCTCTGCGAGAGGCGAATAAGAATGTTCCCGACAACAGCATTCTTCTGTTAGATATCTTTAAACAAAATTGATAATCACTGACGGACTAATATAAATCACCTTATGAAGAAAAAAGAATCTGAAACCCATGAAGTTTTTAAAGTCTCTTTAGCAGCGCACTTAGGGACATAACCTAAAAACCAATATTTATCACTAACACATATTAAATATTACAGTATTAAGAGGTATGACACATTGAATAATTTACGTATTATATTTGAGAAAAAAATATAAATATACTATCCACATAGTATAATAAATGATTCCAAGTAGGTTCGCTTTTAATATTTAAACACACAGTTGATGCGACCCTCCGCTCATAAACACGGCCCCGCCGCGACACGGAATGCCCGCCCGCTGATAACTGAGTGAATTGGGGAGGTTCCCCTGGGGGATGCATCGCGAAGAATAACGACGCCACGTTAAAACTGAACTAAAAAGTATTCGTTGAATGGAAAACTAACATTGTAAATTGAAGGTGTTCATAGTATTAATAGCGTGATTGCGTGGAAATAACATTGGACTATCATTGAGTCAATTTAGAACTGAGCACGTGCAGATCATTATGACGGAAATTAATTATTTATATAAGCATCACAAGGTTTTAAATGTGAAATAACAAAATACAAATTCGGCCTATGATGTTATCAAAAATTGGTAAACAAGGCCTGATTTAACCTATAAATCTACATGATGTGATAAAATATCAACGGGTTTACACATTGTTTGTTCGCGTAGTACCAACATATATAGACCACATAACCTTTTTTTTTTAAATAAAAATACAGCAAACACACGCATTTAACGTACGAACCTCCCTTCTTAGATTGAAGAGTACATTTTCCTCGTGACCTGTTGAACGAAGACGCCGGGTGGTCAGCCCGACACCGAGTACGTTGGATCAATATCGACCGGCCTTATTAGCACTCTGGTCGTCTTCAAAGGGCGCCAGGTTAGGTTAGGTAACACTCTACCTTACATTATTATATTTACATTCAAAATATCGCATTGGTCGGCTGGTGTTTTCCGGTAGCAAATTAAGTATGATGATCATAACAGCACAACTGAGGACAACGCCGGCGTGGTTTAGTATTTAACAGAATCTACGAGGACTCGTGTGCGACAATTTAGTTATCTCCTTCTAAGTACGAAATATGCAAACAAAACCTAGCAATGCAGAGTTTCCGTAATTTCCTTGTGCACTAAGGTCACTGTCGTCAACGTATTAAGACGGCATAATCACTAGTATTTCAAGGTCTTCTTACTCGTCTCGCCACATACTAAGTCTTTCACAGAGGAAGACATAAGAAATGTCTAGTTTATTAATAATTTAGCTTCAATTTTTTCAAACATTCACGGTTTTAGAGATGTAAAAGTGAAAATAAAAAGCAAAAGACCTATAAACAATCCAATATTCAAATATACATTAATAAGCGACACTGGAAATTCTATGAAATTATAAAAAAATTGCTTCAGAGACTCGCTTAGATTAGGGCGTCAGTAGTAATTTTAAGTCACACAGTAAGCTACAATTTCGCCTATAGAAGGGATATTAATGACCTCATAAACCTTATCAGCTAACTATTCTTTAAGATATTGATCGCTGGTGCTTTGATATAGCGGTGAAGTACCTCGGGCCAGGCAGTAGCCTGACACGTGACTCGTGTCTCAGCCGTCGCCTGCAAACTCAGCAGCACGCGAGCTGGCGTCTCACGTGGTGGGCGTCTGCTGCACGAAAGTTTACTAAGTTTTTTGAAAAGGATACATCTCCTGAAAGAAGTCTAGGTGGGGCGGCTGAAGGATGTCTAGCGCAGACAGCACCTGTAAATAAAACAAAACTTATGAATCAACTGTAAATAATTCAGTGTATATATATATTAGCAAGCGTAGATTTCAGTGGCGTACAAATTTTACTAACATGTATTGCTAACTAATCCCGCAATGCATTTTTTTTAAAATGAGACTACAAATGCAGGATATATTTTGTATTCCGTCCATAAAACTCAATTCCTAGCATTGAAATACACTGCATACAATTAACAACTCCAAATAATTCGTATATTGATATTATTAATACACGAGTATAAAAAATGTAAAAATATAGTTATGAGTCGTACACACAAAAGCGACTGCAGGGACACAGATAAGTCGATGTCATGTTATGACGTATCCAAAAACAATTCGTAATAAATCTAAGAGTGAATGCTTCCCATAGGTGAAATACACAAGTAGCCACATATCAATAAAAAGAAATAACTACTAACATTATTTACATAATAATTATGGATAGCTGTGGCACAAGTATTCTAAAGTAAACCCAACAATAATATATCGGCGGTGATTGGAAGCTCGAGCTGCCTGCGTCGCTTTCATGTTTTCGCGTTACATATTTATCAACTCTCGGCAACGAAGAATGTCGCATGTCTTCAGCGCATCGCGCCGGGTGAGTCTATCGGGTGGATTTTTAATCTTACTAATGCAGCGGAGCATGATATGTTAAATACTGGCTATAGAATTTAAAAAAGTAGTTTGGGCCTACTACATAACGTGAGAACGAAGAGTCTATGACCGCGCCACTCTGCGGTAGTAGTACGAGGGCATCAGGAATAGCCAAGCAATAAGGAGTCAGAAGTCGTAAAGGCTGCGTTGGGCTCGATACGTCTACGGCATTTACCGTGTGTGAAAAACCTATTCCTGTAAAGATTTTTTCTGAAAAACAAAGCAGAAACTTTATGAACAAATTTCAAGCAATCTATTGATAGAAAGTCTTTCGCAAGCACTGTGTCCTACCGTGCTGTCTAATTGTTACTATAGATTTTCTCAAAAATTTAGAGTGTTGATTGCTCAAACGACCAACACACCAATGAGGCTGGTGAATCTTTCTATTCAAAAATCGATGCGCACCACGTGGGATGGAGATGGCGTTGTGGTATGTATAACCTGAGAAATACGAATGAGTGGGTAAAGGCAAAAACGAAAGTTCCCGCGGAAATCATTGCGGAATAGTTAAGAGTACTAACTGCTGAATCTAATCTCACACGGTTATTATACACAGAAAGTGCGTCGAAATAACAATCAGAAACAATACTAATAAAAAAAAACTGTTGCTTAGAGTAAACAAAACGACGCGATAGGTTCTACGGTACGTTAATATTTAATTAATAAAAAAAACCCTCCTTGTGATTCAGTGACGCATGTTTCCCGACCATGGGGTTCCTGATTAGACAGCGGGTGGAGCAGTATTTTTATGGAAAAGAAAAACTTAATTCAATTATTTAGAAACTATCAATTGTCTCCTTGCATAAATATAAGAAATTCTTTTCGATATTAAAATACTATATATGGTATAAATGAATATAAATATAAAAACCCTCTTTGGTGTAAGTTTTCCTTGTAGCAAACAAAGCAAATGCCAGAGATACATTGAACCGGACACAGCTGCAATGGTATCTGGATACTTCCAATCGATATCCCACCTGACATTTTATCCTCATAGATTAGTGCGGTTATAGACTCTTCGTTCTCAAATTACCTGAACTTGGATACTCCCGCATATAAAGATAAAAAAAACTTGTAGAGAATAACAATACTCACTGGAAAACCGAGTGACAGTAGTTTGCCTGTGATGCGAAATTCAAATCAATCGCGTGAATTTTAACTGAAATGCGTATTAGCTGACTGGTATATTATTGATTTTAATCATACGCTGAATAGTTACTAAGGCGAGTTGAGCTTTTGGGGTTAATCAAAATGCTACCACTGGACGAGAACGGGATCGGAAATATCCCATTATTTAGATTTTAATCCAACAGTGGCGAACCTCAGTGGGTTTGATTTTCACTAGTAAGGGAGAAAGATTCGGGGAGTCGAAAAATTCAATTAATATACTACCATTATATTAAGATCCGTTTACATGACTTGAGGCCTAGGCATTTAAGATAGCAACCATACGAAGATAAGGCTTTATAGGAGAATACATAAAGTAACATGGGTTGACTGCGTCACAAATGTATTGCATATAAAGCGCAAGGAAAGCTGATTTACTAACGTTGTTAGTAAAACAGCGTTATGTATCCTGTGTTTGCCATATTTCAAGAAATATCAAATAAAAATAATATACTGCAGATGATGAAGAATCCTAAATTCGGATGATTTGATATAAGAGACTACAATCACTTAAGAAAATTAACTTGTGCAATATTTAAAATTAAATTACTTAAAAACGAGCATATCGCTCTCATCTCTGCACATGAAATATTCCCGTGTACAAACTCGACAGGTTTAATGCTGTTTATCGCAGAGTCGCTCCGGGCACGAAGACAAGGCGACCCGCAACACAAGAGCCTCCGCCAGCCGCCGCAGACACAGAATATTCTACAGGCCTCTGATTAGTTCGATAAACTTGGGAATATACTAGACGTGAGATGGCTTCGCATACAGACTGGCGCCCAACTACCTGTGGGAACTTTGAACTTGTTTAACGAATATAGTGCTGATGAAATAAATATCACTAGACTAAATCAAGATGTTTGTTCGTGTTTAATTAAGACATCCAAATATATTAAACGAATGAACTGATGCATTTGAAGTTCATAAAAAAATTAAGATATCAGCGTACTGCAAAAAACTGGGTAAAACGGTGAAGTGGCAATTTAAAAAAAAAAAATTTTTTCGTTAGAAAGCAAGGAATCCGAAAGCGCATCCGTGGCATTAGCTGCAAAAGTTGTTAGGTTGTCAAAACAACAAATAATTTTTTTTTTACATTTTCATGTTGAAGAATCAGTAAGAATGTTGAAACACACCAGATCCGATGTTTTATTGAAAATACACAATGGCTTGTTGTATATTGTATTAAAACATAAGTCACTCGAGCAGAAAACACGTTGTCGCAAATATCTACAAAAACCATTACCGGCATTACATCTAAATCGCTATGCTTATAATATACGAAACGTCAAAGCAGAAACACTTAATAGTACAAGTATGGATAATAGCCACACATAAGCATAAATAAATATCTAACAGACGTTTTATGGACTCTTGAAGACGTTATGTGCTCCAATATGCAGTCCACATCAGTTACTTGTGAATAATGCATAGTACAACATTTTTATAGCGTGTCATTCGTAAAAAAATCTCATACCAAATTCGATTATATAGTATAACCGATGCAACACAGATTATTTTAAATTACAATCAAAAAGAAATCACATTACATACATTCTGAAATCCGCGTAAAATAATCAGAAGTTTAAATGTATTCGGTAAAGACATCTCCTTTAACCCGAAGCCTTCTTTGATGCACATTTACTCTAGGGACATCCGAGATTAAATACTCTGAAAGAGAGTTCCAGTTACTGCAATACTCTGTAATCATAGAAGGCAGCAAACCAAAGAAGAAAAAACAGTCGACCGCTTGCAACTACGGCATTTGCTTTGTTGCATAATAATAATTTACAGAAAGTGATTCACTTAAATCTCAAGACAATATTTTTTTTGAACCCGGAAACACTAGACAACAATGCGGTTTAATTAAATTCAATCTATGCTTTACTAAATACTGGTGAGCACCTGTCTTAATTACGTTTCATTCAATAATTCGCATACTTGCCTTCGACAACAATAAGCATCACATTCGCTACGCATTGTTTAACGATTCGGCGCGTATATTTGCTACGAATTGATCGGAATAAGTCCAGTGGCGCGCGGCGGCCGGGCTCGCTGGGGGCGTCGTTAATTTGTGGATGTAATTGATCGTCCGCCTTCCACCTCCATGCATTATTCATACTGCGCCGGAGGTTCCAAGACCGGGCCCGGCGGAGACGCCCGATGATGATACGAGTTTAATGATTAAGGAATCAGATAAAGTAATTAATAAAGATTTAGACGATATTAATCATCGCGGATTATTTATTAAATCATAACCGGTTTGGTGTTGCCGGGTTACAAATTGCGCAGATTAATATTGTGTATTTATGATTTTGAACTGAACTGATAACTTATAGTTTGAAATTTGTCATGCTGTTGAATAATCAAAGTTCCTCGTGAAAACCAAACCAATTCATTATCAAAGGAAAAAAAATATTTTAAAGAAAAATACATGCTTTTTTATATTACATCATCAGAGGAGGTTGGTGACCATTTCACAGAACAAGTCATTATTCTGGGCCAGTCTTATTGGTTCGCCTGTAGGGCGCAAAATCCGCATCCATGTCTTACATTTCTTCCTTGCATTCCTCCTTCTCTTTGCCTCAAGTTTTTTTTTCCAAGACTGCATATATTTTTGAATATATCCAAAAATATAAACAGCTGTGACCAAAATATTAGTATTTTGATATGACTCAAAATGATGATTTAAATCTATTAAAATTCGGAAAATAAATTGATAACCTTCTACCGAACCATAAATTTATACTTAGTACTCACAACCCAACCAAATTATTAGTAGTAATAATATACATAATACAAAACTGAAGTGTTTTTATTGTAATAAATTTATTCTGTTATTGTAATTGTTCAGGCATATCTCTGAATGTCAGCGCACACAGGCAATTAAATTTACGTAAAAATGGCGACATTGCAATTGATCGGGTAGTTAATTAGCAATTCGTGCTAACTTACAGCTCTACATGGAGAATAACAAGAATCGTTGCAACGCGAGTGCGATGCTTGTTAAAAATAGTACGCAGTAAATGTGAACTACACCAAATACAACTACTACAATTAATTGCAAAATTTCATATTTTCAGGAGAGATATTACTACGAGTGTACGTTATATCCGTCAAAGTTAAATTTGTAAACATTGTTTAATGTTATGAATATTAAAAAAATCTGAACATACATATAATACTCTACGTATAAACTGTTTGATAACTTAAATATAGACTGGAACAGGTTCACATATAATATGTAACAAGTCCCACGTGACTTACATTCTCATGCTTGAAGAAGCACAGCATCTTGAGCTCTCGGAAGACGCGCTTGGAGGAGACGAGGGACTGGAACACATTAGGCAACTTCTTCAAGGCCACCCGCCTCCCGTCCCTGGGGTCCGTTACCGCCCTGGAACACAAAACAAAAATGGTTAGACATTTAATCGGTAAAATAGCATATGTATACATCAAGAATAAGACATCTTCGGTTGCAGTGGCAATACCTCGTTTTTAGACTCCATTTCGAAGTTAATCTAAAGTAAAAATTACAGTAAAGAGTGTCGGATTAAAATACCATTAATCAAGTTTATAATGCCAAAATAAGGCATTATTTTTCTGGCAATATTTGTCAAAATCGAATAGTTTCGTTTGGATAAATTCTGAAGCGTGAATTTTCTCAAATAATAATTTAATTTAATTTGTACTTATTTAACATTTATGATGTTTGAACATACGCCAGGCAAGCAATAGCGTCGAGAGATTGTGTTGATTTTGGTGGGTAGCCCTGGCTCCTGCCTTTGCCATCCATTACATTGCATTGATATTTGTCAAGGTACCGAACAGACTACGTATGGAGAAGCGACCTTTGGCTAGATATCCACCTACCTACTTGCACATATAAGTAGATTTACTTATTAAATACCCGAAGAAAGTACAATATGAACAGCTCATATCAAGCAACACAACAGTAAACATTAAAATTTATGCAACAGAGAAAAAATACGCTTAAACTGTGTCGGAATTATACAATCACATTTTTCCGGTCAGACAGAGCGCAAGTCCCTTACGTGCAGAAAATCTACCTGATCCGTTTGATCGTCTGATTGCTGCTTCCGTCGGAAGGGTCATCTCATAAATATGCCCGTGGACTGCCGCCGAGGACTCACCTCGGCGGGGTTAAGAGTCGAGCCGAGTCCGGTCGAGTTACGGCTGCGGCCTCGGCGCCATCCGGTTCTCGCACCGAGTCCACTTTACATCGCCACCGCTTTCTTGGGCGTCATTCGCGAATTAATGCAAAGTGACTCGCAACGAAGCCGCCGAGACACAAAGGCCGGAGCGACCGAGTAATTTGAGAATGCAATTCGCGATTTGATAAAAGCCGCACATACACATACACACAGATCCGCCTGCAGCCAAAGCGGTGTTTACCAACAAGTAAAAATATATTCATAATACGATATACCCACAAAGTCAAATGATTTATTTATGCTGTCATTCATTAGATTCGAATCGTCGTTTGACGATGATTGATTCTGCGGTCGATTTTTTTTCAAATATATATTTCTCACGATTGCTATTTCCATATTTTTAATATTATTTTAGTGTACACTATATTTCGCTCCACGCATTCTAAATCATTCATTGATGACACCTATGAATGTGGCGGCTCTCACTTGGTTCTATTCTCCCAGGGGTGGCCCAAAGCGGCAGGTCGACCCTAAAGAGCACTTCTTCGGGACATTTTCGATTTACGATTGTCAGAACCTGAAAAAGTTTACTGAAATATCCACAAAACATCAAAAGTAGAACTTATCACTCTAACCAGACACACGAACCCAAATCCCTAGATCAACATTTATTAATAAATTTTTCAATTCAAATACTGTCATTTTATAACGAACGGCCTCACAGCGTGAGCTCGCTCTGTATCGCTCTACAGAGCACCGAGGGAAATTTGCATTTCAGTGAGGCAGATGTTCCTACTGCAAGAGCTCTCGCAATATTTACTGGATATACTTTTTCATTCAATCCAGTTTCATATTTCTTACAATACTGAGAAAAAAAGAGATCGCGGCGAGCAGAAGTCGCTCGGAAGATAACTTTTATTGGCTCCTCGCAAAGCCAAACAATAAGTACGCCACAAAGAAAAATAAGAAACTAACAGCCGCGGTTCTAAAGTGAAATCAAGATAAATTGAAGCATAAATTGTAGCTTTGGTTACTGGTTGAAATGTCGTAAACGCCGTAACAAAGGACGCATAAATTACAGGCAGCGACTGCATGAATGTAAAAATAAAATATTAAAGAAGATGGAGAGAGGTTGATATTATTGATAATGTAGGAACGAGAACGGTATTCCGAAAATAATTTTCTTTGTCCGTGTATATTTTTTGGCAAAACTAAGGCATCTAATAAATCATAATCAAGACCACAATGAAGAAGACTTTGCATACTTTTTACAAAAGTAAAATAACAAAGAAATTCCTAAAAAGTTAATTTAAGTATCGACGTAATTTCACGATCCGTCACTATGCGAATACTTGATGTTATGAATAATATATATGAAATTGAAGCATTGAATTTCGCAAAATGTTAATTTCTGGTGACTGCCCTCCCGTGTTCTTTTATAAAAAAAATGCATCGAGTTTTAGACTAATAAATATATTACCATGCGTATAAAATATTCAAATTGTAATAAAACAGCAGCACGCATAAATTTGTGAGTTTTTGTCTATTTAAGAAATTACTACGACAAAAAAAAGATCGTTGTAAGAAAATTGCAAATTTTGATCTATTTTTAATTTTATCGAAACTTGCAAGATATATTCAATTGAACAAACATCGAAAGCAGTTTGGGTATTTAATTTTCATCATATTATAACCATAAACGATTGCGCCGGTATTAGAGATATGCACAAAGGCGAAGCATCTAATCCGCGGCCTCGTCGCGGGGAGGTGGGAAATTGGCGCATTCTTCAGCGGAACTCGAAGCCGGCGACGTTGATCGATGGGGGGCGTAATCGCCGAGGACCGATAATGGCCGTCGTAGGCGAGAAGCGACGGGGCCGGGGATTCCCCTCCGCTGGGCACGTCACACCCGCTAATGATGGCCGTCGTCCCGTCTGTAATTACGTTACGCCTGCTGCTTGCCGAATGCCCGGTGTCATTTTTTTTTAGCTTTATTAACCGATGCTTTTTGCTTCAATATCAAAACTGAAAAAAATAGAGGCGCTCTTTGAATTGCCCCAAAATCCGAATCATTGGATTTTGTTAAATAAAAAAAAAAAACACAAAAGCACACCCATATAAAATTGCAATGAATTTTATTTACTTAGTTGTAATTGTACAAAGAACTTAATTTGCGGCTTCTAGAATCATAAAAATTACCATCACTATTCACTTATTCATATAATGGCAGAATAATTTTAAATCTATAATTTTCACCCGTACTCAAATTTTAAAACTGTGACCAATCAAATAAAAAGCCCATTTATTTTTATGGATTTTATATTAATTATGAAATTTATTTATATTCTAATTAATACAAAAAATGTTTGAAACCCATCTCATCAACAGTATAATAACCTAAGCATCGGCCTCCAACCTAACTGGCAGAAGTTCAATACTCTTGAATTTCAGTCAATTACTAATAAAATCAGTATTGCTTTTATAATACTCTACTTTTTTAATAAATAACCAACGATTATTCGCTATTATTATTTATATAATAATTAAATTTTGTGCATCTATCGCAAAATTACAAGACATTAGTATGTATTTTTAATTAATCGTTATAAAAAAATGCGATTTCGAGTCTAGCAATTTCAGTACTATACACTTAAAAATTGAGATATAAAAGTTGTATGTGAGAAAGGGTCGTTAAAAAAATACGTTAAATCAGATTGAGATTTACCAGCCAAGACGAGAATCGAATCAATTTTTATTCACAGAGTTTATAATAACACGTAGTAAATGCGACAAAAAGGCAAGTATATAGTGAATGCAGCGCATTAAACTGCACGCTAGCTCGAGTTAAACTCAAGTTTATTAATCACAGGCGTTATACGGTCCCAATAGCGCGGCCCCCGAGGGTGCAGTGCCATTAGTTAGTTTTGAAATAGACGGACGGTAATCTCGCCAGCAACCGGCGGCGCAGCATCGCCATTGAGGAAACTGGGGCAGGCGGGGGGCGCACAAAGCCATCACACCGGAATCCGTTTCTTTATGCTTCCTCCACGAGCGGGAGACTTTTTAGATCGTATAATCTAAATGACGAGAGTATCGACAACGAATTGGGGGCGAAACATCGCTCCGAAAATGTTTTTCTTGCGATTACGCGTGAAGGCGATGAATTTTTTTTTTTTACATCACATTGAAACTTTTGGTTTATTATACAGCCTTAATACATTCTGCCGCAAGTATTAAGAATACGCGGTTCTATCTCGCCAATGAATTCATAGTGCGCCACTTGTACCACCAACACATTTGAATATGTGTTAGTGTGTAAACTTGTACGTAAAATTTGAATATTCAAAATGAAAAACTTTTTTTTATTACAAACTGTTAAGTTTTTATTGTATCCTAGTATTTCAGATAAGAAATTAGAAAGAATTTAAATTTTTATGACAAGGGCGGTAAATTTCAAATCTGCCCCGAGGGAGGGGGTGGAAAGTTTGCAGTTTCGTATCTGGGAGGGTGTACAGGAGCCCCCGGGGCGGCGTTTCTCGGCGGGGGAGATGTTAGGGCGGGGCGGCGAGGGCGGCGTCCGCTCTAACGAGAAAACAACTTTATTTTTATCTCTTCCCGCTGCAGCTGGATGCGGCGGATCCTGCAACTCGCTCTGCGGGGATCCTGCACCGGGAAAATAAAACGCGAGTCCTGCTCGTATAAACCGATTCCCCGCCCGCCGTAGATATCGCAGTTGCCTCGCCCGAATGTATAAAACAAGAAGAACCTACAAACCTATGAACGGGAAACTCGCTTCTTGAGAAATGTCCAATTTACACGGAACAAACGGAAATATATAAAAATAGAATTACTTGTTTGAATAAACCTTAGAATTTTTGCCTTGACGCAAACACATAATTTAAAAATATTAGTGAATGAAAATATTTACGTGACTTTTTTGTTTTCATTGCTACTAGTTGCCCCAACATATCTCGTTGGCCTTTTAAAACTTTGTTTAAAAAAAGACCAACGAGATAGGTTAAAAAAACTAGTCACATTAAAAACCAACGTGATATCAAAATGAAATTCCACAAGTACTTTCTATCAAAATTATTGAATAAATTAATATTTACATGCTCATTTAATAAAAAATGTGGAGCACAGTTCTTTTGTTCACACTCGATTTTTATTTGGAAGAATGTATTATCATTTTAAAATACCTATTATTTTATGTTAGTACTTTTTGTCAGTTAAGGAAATCAATATTTTTATTTTTAAGGTTAACGTTCAGTTTGAGGTAGCACTATGGGCACTATTAGTTAATCCACTTTGATCCGGCAGATTTAAACTACCGTATATCCAAGTGATTACTAATATTTACACAGTAGTAAAAATGAATGTTACTACTAGAGGTAGACGCATTCAAACCACCGTGAAAGCAAAACATGTTTCACTGTGCAAACAATACAGTCGGTGCCATTATGCATTTTCCGTTAACCACTGCACCGGCGGCAAGAGCACCCAGCACGGCCAAATCAATAAAATGCAGTTATCAAACAAAATAATACATTATAATCCCTGCCAATTCTGTAAATAATCAATAAACAGCTCTTAAGGGGAATAACAATAGATTGAAAGTGCCTTCTAACTTCACTCGTGCTTTTTTTTGTTTGATACACTAGTACAGTGAGTCGAATTCTAATATTAAACTGCGCCAAGGATCTTTCATGGTGTTTTCACTACCTGCAAGTAGTGATTGAAAAATAAAATACATTGATAACTATAAATCGTCTTCAAATGTAAAAAGAACTCTTCGGTAAAGAAGCGATACAATAAACCCCGTTGTTTAAATATGTGTAACTTATACTAAATAATTTCATAATTTAGTAAGTAATTGACGTGACGGTTAATTTTCTATTCAATGAAAAACTGTTTATACACTCAGCACGCTACTGCTTTGCTTGGCTTAAGTGAACGGCTCTGGATAGGATACTTAGGATTTAACAGCGCACAAGTGCACATGCACCCACATACGACGCCGACAATAATAGGTTGCGGACTTCCTCAGGGTTCAAAGCTCTTGCAGCCGGTCAGGTTACGCTCCGCTCGTCCGGCTGGTGTCGGGTTCGCTGCCTTCCTCGCCGCACGCCACTCGGCACGGCCGCGTGCACGCTGGTTGCGCGGGACAAGACAAACCCCCTACAAGACTGTCTATTGTCATCCATTAACGTCGACCATATCACAAGACTTTCAATTAAATAAACGCTACACACGAAACACCTTGTCGTTTGTGTTGAGACGTCTCTCGTACACTGTATCCATTTTTTTTTATAAACCAGTGAAATCTAACGAATACTATAATACTCTCAAGGTTGTCTTAGATCCCTTAATAGATCCCAAGGTAGCTTATTACTAACATTAAAATAAACAATGAAGACGAATGATCTTTATAAAACACTGTCCTAGATACACGAATTTACCCAATTTTTTTTGTATAGCACAGTAGTACTTTACCAATTTATCTACATTAGACGGTTTGTGGCTCTATTACCCGAAGTAGGTCCGCGGTGGGCTTAAATTCCAGCCTAATAACTGTAAGAACGCGAATGACTCCGCGCAGAGCCCGGGCCGATGAGCGGGCCGGTGGGCAGACCGCCCCACCTGCCGGGCGTCACACCTGGGCACGGGAACAAAGCGCGGCCGACGACCGGAGACGGGCGGTGACGCGACGTCAGGTGCTCCATCCAAGCTGGCTGGTCAGGGGGCTGTCGCGGCTCTGAGTGGCCTCAATACACGACAGATTCGATATGAACACATACAAATACTGCACGTTTTAATCATTATTCAAAATCGCTGACTAGAGCATATGTATGTCGAACATCGACAATAAAAATTTAAAACGTGGAAGAAACCATGTAGCACGATTTCTTTAGATCTGTTATACTAAATGAATTTAAGTTATACCGTATATAAACAAAACTGTCAGTTTTTAAATTATGAAATCGAATATTCTAAGCATTATCTTATAATAAGAAATAAGCATTTTTATAGGCTGCATGAGTGAAAATCATCGCTCATTTAAAATGCTCCAATTTTTAATAAAATTTAAAAAATATGATACTCTTGATTTTAATCTAACCATAATTAAGTGTATTAATTTAAAAAAAAACATATTTTTTAAGCTGTAACCAAACCCTGCAAAAATTCCAGAATTGTGATACTTTCGTAAAGTTATACTTTATAATGAGGGCGTACTTTTAATTACTTAATATAATCGACACACAACAGACTTATCACCCGCATATATTTACTATACACATTGAGACACGTTTTACTTCCTCATATTAACTAATCTTCTTGTGATAATTTAATACAAAGGTTATTTAATCAAATTAAAATGTATCACTGAAATGAGTCTGCGATATTATTCATAAAGCCAAATAGATTTTTGTAGGAAAGTACAATGGAAACACTCCCCATTCGTGAATCAGCGACATAACCGATTTCTGCTCGCCAGAGCCGCCAGCTTTCAGTCGTTGAAACCGTTTTTAGTTGCGGCCAGAGGTCTAAAACGCAATCCAACAAAGCCCGGAGCAGCCTCGAGTGCAGTGCAATGGCGGCAGTCATTTTAATTACTCCCTTTATATTTAGGAGGTTGTGGCTGCATGAGGGGTAATATCGCATTTTCTATTGCTTCTTTACGGCCCTTCGTTTCGGTTCTTACAATTTGATTACTTGATAAATGAAATAAATATACACAAGTGAGCAATTAATTATACTGGATCGTGGGCGTTATTTGCTAAAGATTAAATAGAACCAGTTTAAATCCCTCAGAACATAAAATGCTATTAAATATATTCAGTTGTGTATAAATATCGATTGTTAACCGAGAGTTCGTCGGTCAATCCCAAACTGTTTTTGTTGGTTTGAAACAATGGATATCGCAACCATCAATTTAAAACGAAATTAAAACATAAATTAAAATTTTATGACATTTTTAACAATCGAAAAGTAATAAATCAATATGTTGAAAGCTTTTAAAATACTAATAAAAATAGAGCGTAAATTACAAAAAAAAAATGTTTTTAATTTTTATACGGTGTATACACACTTTTTTTAATATGGTTGTCGATAAATACCAGTTTTCTATGGAGTGTGTGGATAACTTGTTAAGTGAAAATATTAATTACAAATTTGTTGTGCCTTAAATTTTCAACGAAAAATGTGCAATTCGTCAAAATCCGCAAACAGCCTGAGGGGGAGGGGGTGGGGAGGTGGTCGACGCCCCAAACGCGCGCAAACACAAATATCGCCACTAATTAACGATAACCGTCGAGTGCGCGACAAACAGTGGCCGAGGTAAATATTCAATATTATTTTAGGTTCGTTTCCAATTCCCGGGAGCGCGGCCGCCAATGGCGTCGGTCCGGTTGCAAAAGCCGAGGCGAAAATATTGGACGAGCCTTATCTGGTGCGGCGCGGGCCGCCAGCGGGGCGGGCAGTGCTTTTCGTTTCGATCGAATTTATGGATGTGTCCATTGTAATTATCATTAACCGCTTTTGACCTACAGCCTGATGACTCCCCGCACGAGATGGGCATTATCTAATGAGCGTAATCGAATAATCAATTATTTTTAATTGTGACGATATGAATATAAATGTTTGCGTTGATGTAAATGAATAACGATAAAATGAACCACAAAATATTACTTTAAATATATATATATAAATATATATTTAAACAAGTGTTTTTTATTTATATTTATTGTATGCATCAAATATGGGCAAAGTGGCATGATATCATTGATGATCGAATTATGGAATATATTACTACATTATAATTTGTTTAAAAAAAAAAAAACAAGCTGCACATATTTGCAGATAACTGCAAAAAAATATTGTTTTCAATTTCAGAAAATACGTCTTCGGATATTTATTGTATTTTTACAAGTTCTGGGTAATATTTTTTTAAGTAAGCTATTAATTCTTTTAAATAATTTTATACGTGGTGGAAGCCTGTCTGATGACTAATATATACGTACTAACTAGAATATTCAAATAACGTTGCTGCTTACGAACAGCTTACTACATATCGAGCGAAGAGGATGTTGTTAAAAGACTAAACAACGTTATTAGAAAATGGCACCAATTATAACCCGAATATATAATAAAAACAAAACATTCACGGATTAGAAAATAATCTAAGCACCGGTGGTAAAACCGCAGCTCCGTTAATGAGCACGTCGATTTCGATGCGTCAAATTCAAAATCTGTGCGCCGTTAAAAAATGGATCGCCACAGTCCATAAGCGGCAGCCCAGCCGTGGCGCTGAATGCGGAATGCAGCATTAGCATACGCTGTTAATTTAGCCGGCTCCTCCTCTTGGCCGCGGGTCGGGCGACATTGCCGCGAGCGCTCGGGAACAATGCTCCTTGCCATGCCATCGGCTCGGACACGAGACGGAGACTGCATTCACACACAATCCCGTGCATTCGCAGGCAAGGGCGAACCCGTCGGGCGCACCTTTCGCAGCCGACGGGCTTCTCGCCGGCACTCTTTCGAATAGCACTGGTTGGCGCCGGAAAAGCGCGCTATTTGAAACAAGGTTGATTCGAGGATTCGCTCGACTTGGAACTAATTGGGGGCACCCGGTTTTAAAGCTCGTTTTACGAAAACAAGCATGTTCTAAATGACACGCGTAGACAGTCCAAAGTATCGAATAAAAACACTGCAAAAAGTGGTTTTGCATTTTTTATTGCAACAGCGCAGTTTTAATTATATATTTTTTAATATATATTATTAAGCGTTTATTTTTACAAACATATGTACACTTCTTTTGTTGTTTTTATAAGTATGTATTTACATACTAATTACGTGTTGTATTGAATAGGCATTCCTTATTTTAATAAACCAATTAAGTTTACTTGGACAAAGCAACTTAAAATTTGAATGGACATTTGTGGCTTATTACTATTGGATTCGTAGATAATTCAAAGCATCTTGTGCATTGTCTTTTCCCAGTTTCACGAGTGCCAGTAGACGGTCTGCAGGACGCTGTGCCGGCCCTGCCACTGGACCGGGCGCGTCCGGGGCAGCTCATTAACCGGATTACCGGCCGGGCTGATCACCCGAGGGCAGCGGGCCGGCGTCGGGTCTGTATCACTCGTACTCTATGGGTTCTGCGTACCAATAAAACGGAATTCTTTTTTAAATATTTTACTCTGTGGGCAGTGAGATAATAATCTCGCTCTTGTTCGGAAATGAGAATGCTACAGTTATTAACTTGCACGTAACAAAAACAAGACAAACCTTTAACAATCGTTTATCAGAACTGTATAAAAACTTTCTTACCAATCTATCTCTACGTCAAGGAATTACAGGTTTGTTAAGAGCCACATCGACGCAAACTGGCTCGGAGAAAGACCGGTGAGCATAGCATGAAAATCATCATAACATATGAAATCTTCAAAATGAAGAAGTCCTTTAGAGACCAAAACGCTTACGAATAATAAAGATCGTAGCCTCGTAGTCATTTGGTGGTTTAAAAATTGAATATCGCAAATTTATACCGGTCTGTAGTGGACTTGTAAGTTAATTATTATCTTTACTACACAACTCTTACGCAAAACAAACAAAAGACCCTCAAAATTAAGATAAAATAAATATCTACAACATTTATAAATAGCCCAATAATAGATGCCAACGTCTTGAAAACCGTTTTAACGATGTCTTCTACGATTTAAAATTTTGCGAGGTTTAGTAAATTAAAATTAGAAAAAATACCATCCGGCTCATACGCACCGTTGTAGACAATCAAGAAAGTGTTGCTCGGCAAGTTCTCAGTCAAAAGAATACCGACTTACTGATGCAAAAAAAAAAAAACAAAAACTTGACTCGTATAAACACTCGTGTAAAGAAGATTTATAGTTACACCATGTTATAACGCAAGAAGAATTGAGACAGTCCGTTTGTACGGAAACGCAGATTGTGCCATTCAAAACCTGTCACATTATCGACTTGCGTATGCATGAACCTGCCTCCAATGTATGCCAGGACTTTCCTCTGCTAATCGCTTTCTAAGTGACGTCCACTCACTGAGCTATTGTAAGATAGTCATTTTTCCAAGTCCAAGGCACTTTTGAAATATTGACCAATTGGTTTTTATAAACATGATTTAAGTGAGTTTAGACGACGTCTTCATTCAATGAATCTGTGACAATTTTTGTTTTAACTCATTCAAAATACTACAACAACATGCAAACTTAATTTGCATATGGACCTTCCTACAAGAACTGAAACCTCTAGTCTTCAAGCAATGTTCGCTAAATATGTTACCTGAAAGGTATGTCGTAGTCTTAACAAGTAAACATCTAAATGAATAAAGAAAACTAAAGAATTATATCTGATTAAAAATTAAGCAGGCTTGCTGCATTTCTCTATAGACACGTTTCGATATAGGCAACGCTAAATAGCACTGCGCAGTGATCACTTAAAATGCTATCGATGCGGTCCGTTTTCCGCAACACAGAGATGAAATTTTTAATACTAAATGAACAGTTGTTCTCTCCGAAGTGATCGATAGTTCACCACTTAATAAACGTCCCGGGGTCTATTAAAGTATCGGTCGAGAATTAATTACCACCGCAGAGCAGACGGACGCCGCCGGTCGGAAATACCGACGCAGCGGCGGCGGCCTTTATCTCCCGGGCACGACCGCGGTGCGAGCCTCCGACTCACGCGACCTGCTCGGAGTCCCGGCAACAATAGTTTGTTGTCGGTGTTCATATAAATGTTAATTCAAGATGACAATGAATCCTCGGGCAAAAGAGTCGACTGTGGTAAAAATAGATAAGTGCCTCGTGGAGGCGGTTCGTATCATTCTAGACAAACAAATTTTGATGCATTCTTGTTATATCGATTAACGTACATTTATAGAGTAATTGGCACTCCATATCAATTTTTATCACACATTACGCGGTTGGCTTTGAAATCATTAAAAAATCTGAGTTTGCTTATAATGTAATTTACATTTCATTCTTAAGAATAAATGTCTAGCTTTCTCTATAGCAAATTGACTTTTGAATAAGTATCTTTTCATTTTAGAGAAAATAAATCATACAACAACACAATATAAAACTTAAACTCGATTGTGTTGTGTTGTTTGGAAGATAAAATTAAAAATAAATGAGGAACTAAAGCATTATAAATAATTATTATAACGTTACTGCAGTACAAGGAAATTTTATATTCCCATCGTTATTTCATATTCAATAATATATTATGTATGATTCTATACATCGGAATAAGAAATTATGCTCACAAGTAAAACAAAAGAGAACACTTTGACAAATTGCCATTGAAAATGAGAATCTAAAAGAATCTCACGCACCAACACATCCCGGTGAGTCGCGTGCCACCTTCAAAAGTACAAAAATAGCGGCGGCTATTCCGGGAAGGGTCATTGCAGATACTCAGAGGGTCCGAAGGCGGAGAGAGCCCGGCAACGCCGACCGGCGGAAACGGAGTATTTATAAATTCGTTTTACGAGGTGGCCGGTGGACATTTTAATTGAGAGGGCCTAAACGGCAATCTGGCGCCTCAATCAGGAGCGGTAAGTGCCCGCTTCCTGCGGGGACCCTGCCGAGCTGACCCCGCGGAGCGAGGGTGCGGGACCGACGCCGTGATTGAAGGCTGCACATTGAACTGGGAAACAAAAGGTTTGTTCAACGCCAGGCACCTGGACAGAACCTGGTGCCCACCCCCGTCCGCAATACTCATGCAGATTTGGAAACAGCCGTATGGCTATTTCTTGAAACGATTCCTAAAGTATCGGTGAGTTACTAATTTGACATTAGGCGCATGAGCTCGACCCTGGTACTATGAAAAGACAGCCACACGTTAGATCCGCGACTTAAAAAAAAAATTAAAATATACACAACACGCGTAAATACTTGAGGCATTTCTGATATATGTGAAAAGCCTACAAAATAATACTACTGATGCGTCCATCAGGTCTTTGGTTATGGAAAATAAAAAAAAGTATTATATTGATAGTATAAAACTATCAATCGCTTATATATTAAAAGTTTACTTAAACCGTATGCATTTGAAAAATTAACGTAATTAACATCGTAATTGCTTCCACATATAAAGAGGAACAGTTACATTTAAAACAAACATACTACGTTAGATTAATTACGTATGTATATAAATTATTTCCACACCAAATCTAAATATTTATTTAGTGCAAGTGTTGAGTTATGGATGGGCCCGTATAATATGGTTTATAATAAAAGCCAGCAAAATAACACCACCTTCGTCGTCAGTTCTTGGGGTTGAAAAAATAAAATAAAATTACGTTGGACGAAATTCGATCCGCGTGTCCGCGTAGCAGTGACAGAAGTCCTTATCTTCGGAGATGTTTTTATTGAAAGCATACTTACAGTATCAAGGCAATATATAATATTACGAAGCAGGCCTGATGCAGCAGATAGAAAATTCAACATACCTGCAAAGATAGGAGAGCACACTATTAGTCAAGTCAGAGTGTTGGGCCAAAGAAAAACATTATTTCATTAATTTGTAAACAGATTAGCAGTTGCAAGGTTCTATATCTAAAATATATAACTGTGATAATATTATTTAATAAATTCGATAAAATAGCGCCCAAAAGGTTTATCGTGCTAATAAGTTTTTAGGTTCACACATGAAACAATGCGAAAATGAGAAAAACCATATGTGGTATTTTACAATACGGCAACTTGCAGGATATGTATAAATTGCAATTTTAGTATAAATTATTTTATAGTAGTACAGAGTACAAGTATAAACTAAATAACGTATGGGCATTTGTTGACAAAATAAATCGACGCATTAAATACATTCAAGCGGTAAAAATCTGGTTATAACAATCTACGAATCCTATCTTGTCTCTTAGCCCTTAATTACAACATCGCACGTTGTAAAACATGAATTAACAAAACGCAGGTAACCTTGATGGATCAGTAACAAGGATGATAATCAGTGTGGGGTGTCGGCTCCGTGCGGCGGGCGCGGGACAGGTGGGCCCGCGGGGTCATCGCCCCTCGCGCTCTGCGTGCAGCGAGGCGACAGGAAGGGAAGCGTTTGACGGCGTTTTGGAAGGGTTGTGATTGATGTGCGGCGTTAAACATACTGTCCCAGTTTTGCAGCTATTTTTGATGTATTTATTACACACAATTAAGACTTCCCAGTTGCTTTCTACCGTACACAAATACAACATTATATATTCATAAACGAATTTATGATAAATTATTTTGCGTTTACTTGCACAATTGGTGTGTCAGATTTGATTCCTTGTCGTAGAATTTAAGACTTCATTGTTGCAAAGCATCAACGTTGATGCGTCCGTTCGTTAGGAAAGGTCGCAGTCACTTATTGAGAAAGTGAGCGTACAAAAATGCCACGAATGTCAGTGCAATATTTTTTTTCTGCCATCGGGCCTAGAATTTATGACTCCGTTGCTACAGAGCAATAAAATGTGTTAAACAAGACCAAAAAGTTATTTGAAAAAAAAGGTTAGTAAGAGCAGTATTGCAATATGGAATGAGGCCACAACCGCTACTTAAAATAAGATGTATAAAAAAAAACTGTGTAGGGGCAGTAAATTATAATTCTTTCTAGCGCTCTTGTAGGCGTAGGAGTTCAGTTTACAACCACAAGTGGTGAAACACCGATGTTGATACGTTTATATATATTTTTTTCAAAGCCGCTAACAATAATTGGGACAAGACGGAAAGACCGCGTGGAGGCGGCGTCGGGACCAGATGCGAACAAGGCAGAGCTGATGAAGGAAGAGGGTCCTCGGGCAGAGCTCGGCAGGGCCGTGCAGCTGCCCCGGCAGGTGGTCCCCACCGGGCCCCCCTGCCCTGCCCCTCCCGGCCCTCCCCGCACTCCGGACAGCTGCTGCGACCGACGAAATCACGCCCAGGCCGACTGGGCTCGTTTCAAAACCGACATTTCGGATCGAACTTTTTACCACCGCGATAACTGCTCAGGTATAAATGAAGATCGACATCTAAATATCAAAATGATTGCCTCGGTTCATCGCGTTGTCTTGGCAGGATAACCTTGGAGGTTTGAGAAGCAGGTCACTTGTAAACATTTCCGAGCAGACGAGGCATTCATCTATCATTGTTAGCGGAGAGTCGCACATGAGATGAACGAGTCGAATTTGCAGCGCTTGGCGAACACCTAACGACTGCATCGCGTGCACAATGCACGCGCGAGTCCCGTTACAGGAATACTTCACGGTTGCAGTGTTTACATGCATTATCAATATTAAAACCTTTTTGGGACATTTTTTTATATCTTTCAGCTTTGAATTTACTTATTTATATATTATATATTGTAAATAAATAAAAGAATGAGACGTTTTTCATAATGATTTAAGAATTACATTAATTAAATTTGAAAGCTGCTTTGAAATACTACCATGAAAATAAACATTTCTATAATTAAATAATATTTTTTGTTTGAAGAAGCCAACAAAAATTTATATTAATCTATTCAATATAGTACTTTTTTTTTAGATTTACATAAATAGCTTTTTTGTTGAGTTAAGAACACTTTAAACTAAATAATTTGAAGTGAAGATTTCTGTACATCTTTATATATGCTTTCCTTATTTTTTAAACGAATTTCAAGTCAGTATAAATGCAATTTTACTGCAGTAAAAGCTTTTAAAAAACACCACAACGCATCAGACTTTCTGAATATCCTCGGGAAATTAAATACTGCAGGTAAGGAAGAAACCTTCATCAAACCAGACCTGAAAAGGCAGAGGAACAAAAAAAACAATTTTCAAAGGCGACAATGGAGAGCAATCGCCATACAATTTCACACAGGAAACCTCAAAATTACCGATCGATCGCTGCAAAAAAAACTGCAGCAATGAAAGGATATTAAACTTTCAAGAAGAATTCAAAGCGCCAATGGCAGACGAGGTACCCGGGGGATGCTTTTTTGCGGGAGACCGCTGAAATTGTTTTTTTATGCTGAACGAGAAATTAATACCTACAGTGGAAAGGGCAGGTAAATAGCCGGTGTGAAGCAATTAGAGCCAACAGCGACTAAATCAAACTTGTGACATCTCCAGCATTCGCCTTTTTGTATACATAAAAACGACAGAAACCCTACACTTTTAGGATGTTATCAAATTGCTCCACCCGGATTTGAGCTCGGGCCTCGTGATCAGCAGGTAAAAGTGCCAACCTTTGGACTACAAGGCGGTTGGAGTGTCGGCTTAAGTCGGCCGGTGGAGTGGCATGAAGTGGGTCAGCCTCCGTGCGCACACACGAGCCAACGCGGAATCGCTGATAAAACATTGACACACATGTGACAGGCTTAGGTAATAGGTATCAGTACACCGCGTGCAGGCCGCTCCTCATCCGCACAGACGACGGCGAAAGAAATGAGTTACTGTGTCACCTGAAATGCAATAATCCGGTATGTACAGCAAAGTAAACACTCACAAACACCCACGCCATCATCTGGCTAGACATGTCTATAATTAACAACTTTGACAATATATCAATTATAATGGATTGATTGAGCCAATGCCGGCAGGCTTAAGAAGTTATTATTTGTTTTAGTGTTTAGGTGTCTAAACCTAGATGACCTCAATAAATTCTATCAAATAACTTTTTCTGTGTCTACTGAGAAATATTTCACCTGCGTAAGTGATTTTAGTGTCCGTTATTTTATCTCTGACAGCCATTATGTATAACATATCACATCCACGCAACCGCTGTGGAGTATCTACCTGCTTGTCAATTATTTCAATAATCTTATGTGAGTTAAGATTGCAAAAACAGGGCATTAAAATAGTATTAGGTAAATCGATTATTATATAACATCATGTCTTTGTGTTTATGCATGACTGGAGGCGTTACAGCAAACTCTATAATATAATAAATTATTTGTTAACAAATATACCTTAATATGAAGACAAACAAATTCCAAATATTTTACGAGACTGCACATATTTTTTTACAAACACTGAATTCATTTCGCTGCATTTTTGTTTTTTACAGTTTTGAATTATCAAATTGCCAGATTTGAAAATGCATCTACAGAGTGAAAGAGCTCTCATTAACCATATTAAACGTGTAACTTTTCATAATGAGCATTTGTTATTTGCCTATTAGGTAATCTCTCATTCACCGAGAGCTTACTGTGACGCCGATTAGTGTGCAGGGGGCAGTGAATAGCATGTGCAGCGCCCGTACGCGAGTGCACGTGCACCGGGCTCTGTGACAGTACCGCCATTGTCTACCAACAATGCCTCAGCTTAGGCCGGGGATAGTGACATTTAGTAATTATCTGGATTACTCCTGTGCGCTTTGACTTTCATGTGAAATAGTAATACGTGGCTGTTGAATCTTACTTCATATTCTTGACGCAAAGTACTTAGTAGAATTCCATTGTAATATTTTAATTAAAATGACAATCGGACAGTCATTGCCTCACTAAAGCTTTGTAATATGCTCATTTGTAAATAGTTCTCAAATGAAGATGCCAACCTAGCATGTAGTCAAAACTAATCGTCAAAAATAAATGGTACTAATATAACTAAGTATTCTCTTAATAAAAATATTACTTTAATTGTCCATTATAACATTGAGCGCAAATCTCATCAAATCAAATCGCACATAAAAACAGTATCAGTAACTTGAAGTATTAAAGCTCCAATTAACTCGGATTTTAATCTGGGACGATCAGTAATAAATTGCAATAATGAAGACAACAAGAGATTAAATGTAACCAATAAAAGATTTCGTTTTAGTTTAACAAAACATTTTTTTTTATCAACAGTACTAATTCTTATTTTATTCTTACTACCCTGTAGAATACTATCATTAAAACTATGACAAATTGAAAAAGTTTCCCTTGTTGCAAGTTCTGCATTCGTTTGGCCTAGTTTTATTCCCCAGCCTATACCGGCACACGAAACTAAGATAAGAACATTATCGACTGAGATCTGAACAATAGACTCAGACAAAAATAAAAAAAATCGAAAAATAGTAATAATTACTCAAAGTTACATAAAAACTGTACATACATTTAACTTATATGAGTCACTGAAAATATATAGTAATTCCGTATACAACGCGGTGTCTATACAACTAGGCTTCGACATAACGCGGTCTACATATTAAAATTCTCCTGTCTTATGCAATTACCGCGAATTAACTATGGAAAACCTGATTAACATCATGACAGCTTCCAGTGCAAAGAAACAGAAGTGCTCTTTGTCAAAAACACTAAATAAAGCGTATTATGAATACAGTTTCGGAAACTAATCCAAGTATTTATAAACGAAGTATTTCAGAGTAACCTAACCTAACCTAACATATGCGTCACGCGAGGGTCAGCTGTACTCAATATAGCGATAGAATATTTTCTTGAGGTGATTGTCCGGTTTCTCGGCGGGTCAGAGCGTGGCCTAGTTAGACAAAACCATAGAGTAATTGCACAATGAATTATGCCAACAGCATTGCGATCATATCCGATCGAGCTTCCCGTCCACCACTTCCGATGAGGTCACCGCGTCCACGCACCACCGCGGCTGTACAGGTGTGACAATTCCATGAAAGTTGAAAGCAAACAGACTGGCGGCGAGAGAAGTCGGTCTCTTAATTGCAAGGGCTATTCTCAGCTCACCTGTGGTTTTTAATAACGTGCGCCCGATATCTCCTTCCTTGAACGCGAATGCGCTGGATGAAAGGCAGGTGGTATATGAATGAGATTGAGGTAGAGATTTACCGGCCACGAAAAGTGCACCATATGGCTTCACTCTTTATACATGAATACACTATATGACGTAGAAATGCAATTGAGATTGAAGGTGCATCTCCAAAGCCTAAAATAACTAAATAAAACGATATAGCATATATTAAAAGTGTATATTACAAAAACACAAGAAACGTCATTGCCGCTCGATGTAAATAAGCAACTAATTTAAAACTTAAAAAAATATTATTTGCATAAAAAGTATACACCACAGACTTATTATTTAAAAGACATTAAGACAAATTAACTATCCGGGGGAAAATACCACGTTTTATAATATTAAAAATATGTGTGGAGTAACCGCCCCCTTTTATCTTTCACTTGTTTCAATGCAATGAAATTAGCCTGTGGAGAATTATTTTTTAGTATTTCCCTACAAAATGTTGGGTCCGTACAACGAAGGAAACACTCCGAGGGAAAGTCCGTTCTGAAGTCGTAATGCAAAAGGTGTACATTAAAATAAATAGGGAATTATATAACAGAATATTTATTTTTACTCATATTCGCTTCGGCAGTATTTTTCAGAACAGAAAATTTACAAAAACAATTAAGTTTTTGATTTGCATAAATTATATAAAAAATACATTGCAGGTACATAAATCCAATTTAAATATTTATAACATTCAAATTTAATTTCTTGTAACTTTAAAGTTAGTTTTTAGTTCTTCTAGTTTATCCCCGAGACTGAATTTATTTGTAATATTCCAAGTTGAAATATAAAATATGAATAGTCAGAGGGCTAGGGGATAACTTTTTTTTTTGATAACTTTTTATTATTAATTACAAGTACTTTCGTTTTTTATGGGCTTCTTTAGACTGGAAATAGAGTATGATATTACCTCTGATAAACAAAAGGGCTCACAAATAAAAATTATCTTCATTTCCTTGTTATTTGATTTTTAAAAGAGATAAAACATTGATATTTTGCTTATTTAAATAAAATACACACGCGTGAGTTTGCCTTTATCGCAGAAGCAATTAGAACGCACTAAATTGCTCGATAATTGGAATTGATACAAAAGCTCTCAAAAGCGCGCCTCGGAAAGCTCTCGCTGTTCGGCGCCAAAATTAATTAACAACCTGCAAATTAGAAAATCCATCGGCGAAGCCATTTTGCGAAGGATCGGCTGAAGGAATGTTCGAGGAACTAAACCGTACATCAACAATTTCCAATACAAACTCGAGCCCGCATAATGGCGACAACTTGCGACAAACAACTTCGATGAACTAACTCACACAGTGATTTTAATACAATAAATGCCGATTAGTCTGCCTTATACAATGTGATCCATCTTATAAGTAGAATCTATATTTTTTTAACACAAAGACATTATCTTAACATTAAAATGTTTACTATGAAAATGCGAAAAATATAACAAACATCGTCATTTGCGGGAATGACTGATTTGTAGCTTTCATACGACCACTTGTATGCAAGTGATTTTTTATAAGTTTAAAAAAAAAAAACAGTTTTTTAACTTCGTAAAAATAACAAGGTTTCGATAGATTGAAAATACACCTGGAGGCATAGACAACGGCGCGCAGGAGAGCTGAAAGGCCGGCGGAGCGCAGGTAGGGCGGAACCGGTCCGCGCACGTGACCCGCCCGGGACCTAACGCTGTTACCCTGCCGAACTACGAAGCCCGCCGGCTGCATGAGGATGCCCGGCTGCACGAGGATGCCCGGCTGCACGAGGATGCCCGGCTTATTGCGTTTGCCCGGTGCATGCCAGGACTGCAGCAGGAACGTAACGCCGTTAGGGCCTGATGACATCACGCCGCTGTGCCGCGACCTCAGCGGATCCGGTCGTGGCGAACCGGCCAAAAGACGCGGCTAATACGTAGACGTGAGACACGAAGTATTTTTTTTTTATATTGGGTGCCCCAAAATTAACGCAAGATTAGAATTTGTCGCCTTTTTTGCAGTAAAGTTTTGGGAACACTTAAAAAAAAAACAAATTTGATAGCTGACAGTTTAGGGTTAGTAAAAATGGAGCGTTACACTATAGAACAACGTGTCTTCAAAGCTTGGCAGCCGCAGTTCTAAAATTTCATACAAAATATGGTCGGAATAGTTTTTAACTTCGTCTATCTTGGCTGTGCATGGTCATTAGGCTTCAGTTCTTGTGTTAATTGAATTTTGTAAGCATGGAGACACAGATCTTTAGTTAGGATACGCTGAAGAGAGCTTCTTGAAATTTGCAATTCTTGTCCACGACGCCGAATTGAGGTTCCTGGATTGTCACCGACACTCTTACGCACTGCTTCGATATTGACATTTGAACGGCTTGTTTTTGGACGACCAGTTGTTTAGCGTCTCCAACGAATCCAGTCTCCCTGAATTTTTCAATTAATCTCTTCACAGTTTACGAAGTAAAAATATTAGTAAACATAATAGTTCACTTTATTAGTACACATTTACCAATAAAATGTTTTTCGTTAGTACTACTTCCACTTCAGCCGCATTCCCTTGTACCTATTTAAACAATAAGCCAACGATCGATTGAGAGACCACCAATTGACTAATGCTCCAATTAATGATAACTTACCAGAACTTATTCTATTAATAGAAGCCATTTTCGTGGTACTCACACAAATATTTTATTGAAATCGCAACTGCAGAAAATACTCGACAATAATATTCATTAATAATTTTTGACGCCATTACAATAATCGAAAAGGCCGGCAGTGAGTGAGTACAAGTAAATAACACTAGCATTATTTAATTTTTATCTCATCAGTACATTCGTGCTGATTACAATTAGTAGATTTCAACGCCGAAATCTGGGAAATTAATCTCGGTTAATTACGGTAACAACAGAAGTGGCGGCCCCAACGCGCGGTTGTTTTCTGAATTTGAATTGTTTCGAACCTCGTTTGTTTTGTTCGAAAAAAATTCCGAATTCAAAATTTGAATATAATCAAGCAGGCTTCTCTGCAGTCGCGCGCTCGGGTATTTCATACATATCGTATAATTAGGATATCGCTTTCACACACTTTCCAGATTAATTGCGGCATCAACTGACGACGTTATCAAAAAAAGCACTCGTAAATATCTGTTCTATAAACAAATCGAAAATATCACGCATAATATGGATAAGTAATGAGCCTTTCCTTAACACAAGTACTTCAGTTATTGAATCCATAAAAAATAATAATTTATCGATACATATTATTATATATGCATGATGGGTATAAATTGATACATCACTTTGTGAAAACTGTCATGAACAGCTTCCTTCAGGGTTGCGAAGAAATCGTCATAGAGTTGTATTGTATTGTCAACTTAATATGACCGCAAACGAATCCGTGTCAAGGACCATAGCCAATCAAAAGTGTAAGTAAAGTAACGAGATCTCACAATTATGACTGCTTTGTAATAAATACTGAGGTATATTGCGCTACAATGCAAATATAACACGTGTCAATCATTTCCCAATTTAGAAATCTCTTCAAGATTCATTTGCGTTCCTCTTACGTTGTTTACCTTTGTACTTACAAACCTGGCGTAAAGTTGTACCAAACGCCCATATCGATTTCCGTGTATACACTCAACTATAACGACTGGATCTAATTGGATTATCAAATCAAAACAGCCTCTGGGCAAATAATGACGGTTTAACATACTTAACACGTGGACTTGGAAGTACTTAAAACTGGAAGTGCTGAAAAAAATGCTTTAATTTGGAGATATTTCGTTTTGATGCCATTTATAAATTCAATGGCAAAATACTCAAATTAACAATACGATAGTCAAATGACATGAAGAAGTTTTCGAAAAGCAAAATCGTAAACATAGGCTAGTTAGTCAGTATAAATATAGAGTTTTAGAGTATTAGACTAGTGGATGAAGAATTACCACTTTAAGCGTTAGCCTAGATGGAAAAATACTCATAAATAAAGCAGAGTTCAATCGGCCGGAGCGGCGAGGCCGTTGCACGTCGCGGGTCCTTCCGCCGCGGGGTCCGGCCAGACCCTCGACCCGGCGAGCGTTGAACCTGCAGCCGTGCTGACTGGGAAACTGGCGACCCGGAAGGACTCCGCTTCCCGGCCCGCTCCTGTGGCATCGGGGGGCCTGCACTTCCAAAGCAACCGATACAGAATACCAAGGACTCAAAATTATAGAAATACTTTTAGATTTATCGCACGATCAGAGTTTTTGTCCGTTTAAGTAGTTAAACGACTGCACAACACAAAACGTATATTTCAGGGAAACAATACACGCGGTTTCACAAAGCAGTCCGCGTACTGAGGAATATATTTTAGGTTAAGCACACACACGGTACGACAGTGCAAATATTTCAGATGCGGATTTTTTTCGTTGTTTCAATATTGGATATTCAATAATCTCCAGATGAACCTAGCGGTTCGCATCCTGGCTGTAAATGCTAATGCTACTCGCGTACTCATAGCAGCTTGAGAAGTAAGTGGCTTCCATCACAAAAGCTCCGCCAAAAAACGTGAGGAGAGGAAAAACGGAAGTTGTGTGATTACGGCGTAAGTGGCGGGATGTACCCAGACGGAGATGTGATAAAATGGTGGCAAACTAATATAAGTCTGGAATGAAGGCGATGGCCGTAATTATGTAATTAGCGTCAATACATGTCCCTAATCTGTCTGATACATCGCATGTCAATTACGTAAATTATATCCCACTGACATGACTTAATTACCAAGATGTGATCCTATAAGCTAAATAATAAATTGATCGTTAATAAAATACATATATACATAGATTCTAAACATACAATCTACATAGTGATATGTTCGAACCTACACAAGTAATGAAGCAACTTATTTAATAAAAGATTGAGAATTTAAATATAAAATATCACACTTCAAAATTAGCTTAATAAGTCTTAGCTCATTTAAATCCTACTCTTAAGCATGAAAAACAAAATTTTACACTGAAAAATATATTTTACAACCTTTATAATTCAACAAAAAGTTTTTCAGTAAAATAATAAAGAATTTCAATTACAGCGATTATCTTCCTTTAAATTGTGCAATAAAACTTGTAACTCGTTATTTAAAAAAATAAAAACATATGCGGAAATATCCCTAAAACTCGAAGTCAAAATAATTAGCCAATATCAATAAAAACGAAGGACACATAGCTTTGTGCAATTTTCAACTAAAAATATTTTGTTGCATAAATAATAGCGGTTTTTTTTTTGTTTTGTAAAAGCGTTAGTTTAAACTTCTTTTTCGTTTGACCTTAGCCCACTTAAATTAGCATTTCAATGAGAAATAGCTCGGCGAGCGGCGCTGCAGCGAGCCTGCCGAGATCCAAATTTCCCACTTTCGGGCCAATAAAAAGACGACTCGGCGCGCTGACTCATGTCCCCGCCAGAGCATCCCGCCGTGCCGAGTGGACGACTCCACCACATCATGAAACGATATATGCACACAAAATACACGCAAGCTTGCCTGATGATAGCTCCGGACGCGCGAGCACGGTCCTCTCGTCAGGATCAATAGACCACAAGAGCGCGAGCACAAGCGAGCACAACCGAGCACAACCGGTCTCAACCTACCCGCTGTATAAGTTATAATAGAATATTTCACGCAGCTATAGAATATGCATACAAGTATCTTCCAAGTTTAGTTTAAGGATATGAATAGGACAAGCAGGTTCCAGGTAGCTCAATGTATGGTCCACCGGGGATAAATATCGTTTGATCTATAATAAAAGCGTATACATATTAGAGAACCCCTCTTTTCCCCTTCTACGCCGCACAAACATGCGAATTCATTTAAGAACTTCTCGAGACCGCCGGTTTATGTATAATATAGTTATTAGACACTATATTATAAGTATTGTACAGAATGCAAAAAAAAAGAAAAATGATTGTAAAAAAAGCGCAAGGTATCCTATTTTGGGGGTATTTTCAGAAATAACAAATATGGCATACTGCAAATGATTTTCCAGAGAAAAATCCAAGGAAAAAGAGGGAGTGGAAGGAGAATGTTGAAGTCGGGAATACAACCGAACTTATAAATGTATATGTTGTATGAGATGGTCACCAAGCTACTCTGAGGAGAGACACCTGAAAAAGATTAGTCATATAATAATAATGCAAAAACCAAAGCATACCAGGAAGCTCCGAAATACCACATGCCTGTGAGGGTCGGTGAAGAAGGGAGGGATCCATGAAGGTCAGCCAGCTAACTAATCGGATATGGGTCCACATTGATCCCTCCCGGGTCAGACGAGAGGTCGAGCAGACTTACTATGTTCCAATAAAATATGCGCACAAAAGCGAGTGTTCAATTCGAGGACTGTTCAAGACGCGAGGGCCTCATGCGGGTCCACGCGCGGGCAAGCCCGGGTCAGGATCAATAGACCCATAAACGTGGTCGACAATATTGATAAATCTTTGCAACATTGTGAGGGGTCGACTGTGTCAAGTGAAGCGTCAATCTTAGATGTTTATCAACGCGTATAATATGCCCAAATATATTTAATAATATTTATTTATATAGTACTATTCAGTAGCAAACGAGTAAACATTGGACAAATACAGCTGCGTTCACTGCGTGTGTAAACACTATCTTATTATTAATAAAAAAACGTTTAAACTCAATCACTCTCAATGCACAAATATATTTATTGAAAATATATTTAATTCTACTGCGTTGATAACACATTAGTTTATATTCGTTAACGGCCTGCTGACTGGCTGAAAGTTATCTGGTTGAATCCCCGTCATCCTAGACAAACAAATACCAAACTGATGTAATTGAGCGCACGTCTCCTTCAATTTAGTCGAAAACTAATTGTATTGACATTGGGTATATCTGTAAATACAAATAAAAATCATATAAACGGCATAAGCCAAAAACACACATCTGTATCGAGAGCGGAGAATTTATATGAATACATTAGCTTTTTTTAAAATTGTACAATTGTGAGAATTTGAATACATCCTCGCCCGGTGTGCGCGATCAGGTCGCAGGTCAAGTCTGTGGTTAGTACACTCGCAGACGAGGCTGTCGCAGCCGGCTTCGGATTTAAATTCAAAATGGACGTGCATCTGTTTGATTGGTATTTCAAAATGATATTGTATTCGTAGGCCGGGAGCGCTGGCTTCCTCCCGGGAAGCGGGCGGCGCGCGGTCCTGGAATAACAAATCTGCAAAACCAATGTTTACTTTGACTATATACACATCACGTGCATATGTAGCTTATTAACCTTCTCTTATCATTTTATTGAAAGTGAATGAAATATTTTGCGTTATACAATACAATATACGGCAGTGGCTAAACTAACTATTCCCTTAATACATACATAGTAAAACTTCACATAGTGACGGCGTTTAACCTCAAAATTGAACTACTTTGTACGTACACACCTCTGCCCGAGGCTCCCCAGGGCAAGAGACACTTATCATGGCAAGTACTATAAAGTTTGTTTTTGAAAATTCTTATAGAAGAATCGTGACGATAATTCGCTAAAAATACACAACTTCTGGTTTAGCAAACCATAGTACCGAAAATATGTATAAAAAAAACTGAGGTCTGGTAATTGTTTATGTCGCATTAATTTTTTTATATCATCTTATTAACATTGAACGTACAACAAGTAAGCGGCAATGTAAGTTGTTTTATACATGCTGTAAAGGGATAAAGCTGCAAAAATAATTGATCCACAAATTCAAAATGTCAGTTGATAAACTGGTATCGCGAGTAAATATGTACACATTTATATGTACACCTCAGAAATAATCTTTATACGAAGATATAAAACGTTTAAAAAATATATTGATTTCATAGTGCATTTAGAGAATTAACTCAAAAATGCAATAAAGTTATTGTTTGCCAAAGTAGAAGGAAACACACATAAAGCAATTTTGTTTTCAAAACATCGCAGCCAGCTTAGAAACACGTGTTTTATTTATGAGGTTTATCGGCCGCAGGGCAGAAATTACGGCGGAGCGTTGAGACCTAGTGGTGGGCAAGGTATAATGACTTCAATATCCGAATTAAAAAAGCAATCGGTTACCAACATCATTCGATTAAGTCAATCCCGAGCGAGCCGAGCGGATGCGTTCCGTCACATGAATGTGTAGGGTGAAATAATGAACGATTCATTCATTAATACGCGGAAGAAATGGAGCTATATCGCCGAGCGTGTGTGAGAACGAGACATTATATGATTGGTTTAGTCGGTATTGCGTGAATAAAACTAAACGAAAAGAAAATACAACGCTATATATGTTTTATTACGATAATAAAATAAGCCACTTTTTATATTGATTCTGAGCGAGCGAAATGGAGCTTTACCATTGGTTTGCGCTAAGAGAGAGACATAAAAATTAATGATTCATTCGTTTCAAAACAAGATAAATAGTGATTGATCATTTAATTTTTGAAGAATTAAGACAGCACATTAATTATGAATTTTACAATATTAAAACGAAATAGGGTTTAATAGATGCATGTGAATTAAAGGAAGACAGAAAACAAAGAACCCACCAAGGAGCTAAATTGCTGCACGCGTGTGTTAGAGAAAGGGAGACAGTAAATTGATAGTGTATCTGACATACAGATTCTCCTGCACGCAACACAACAGATCTTTTAGCTTTCTCCAATCATCCTGACGACGAGTCAGATATAAAAAAATAACATCAAATTATTCGATCACTTCGATTGCATGTACTCGATCAGGCCCATCCCTAGTGCGGCATTACACGAGACCCGGTAAGGGTAGGTTGCAGGAAGTCGCACTGTGCGGCGAGGAGTCCTCCCTGCCCCGCGGAGGTGGAGCACCCGGAGACTTGAGAAGTTTGTTCAGGGAACTGTGAGGCTATGCAAACTACCTACTTCAGAAGGCAACCGTCAGGAATGGGTGGATTATTGTTTGGGATTGGTTCATCATCCTAAGTTTTCCAACTAATATACTTTAGGCTGTACAACTATTTATACTGGCATAATATTTGTTGTTTATCAATCGTAATTAACTATTAAATATTTATATACTGTACCAAAAAATTGGGCTCGAATCGAACAGGTATTAATTTTAAGTCAGAATTTAATAATCTATTTTTTATTTATTAACTAGTAAACCTAAAAGCATTTAGGAATTACAACCATTGTTTAAACTTACATCTTTGAATACACTGTTGATCTAGTGAAAACAACTCAGTAATTTATCAAGTCACGATGACATGTAATATTCAAGTAAACGGAAGTGCGTAGTATCCACGTTAACAGAATAAATAATATGTAAGGTTGTGATGAACGATATAGTAGATGTCGAAGAAGATCCTGAGGAAAATCTTTGGGTTAAAATTGCCGCCATGGCCTTGAGGATGCGAAAAGTGCGCTAAAAGAGACTGGTAGCGTTGCGAGTCAATTATTTAAAGTCCTTCACCCAGTAGTCGAGGAATGTAAGTCATGTTGATGGGGCAATAAGAGAGGAGATGTAAAGGCTAGAGGTACAAGCAAATTATATTTAATCACGAAACGCCCAAGGATTGAAGAGTTTTTCAGTGCACATTACAGACGCATTCTAACTGCTGATTGTAGACATCATTCCTGACATTTCAATAATACACCTCGACTTAGATCTATATCATGTCTTTGCCATTTTCATGGAATTCCGCCAACTTAGCCAAAAGACTGTTTGTTGCGATTTGTTGCCGCGATTTGTTAATACGTGTGATGAGCTCTTTGATGTTACTGCAATATACATAAAATAAATACAGCATTAAATCAAGATTTATGAGGTTGATTGGAATCGTTAGATAAGAAAAATTTGAGCGGTTGCTTCCTTTGAAGAGTTCGCGGTGCTTGTCCCCGGCAGTTCCAATTCCCGGCTGATGCTCGGAGACTCGGCGTGCGCGGCGATAATTCTGAATGGTCTCCATGTGCAAGCGATTTATTTTTGTTGACGTGGGGTTCGAAGGTCAGGAGAGCCCGCGTCTGGGGACCCTCGTGGCCAAAAACATCGCCGCCTCGCGCGAATGCTGCGAGCATATATAATCTACTATAATAATAGCCATTGTGTGTTTGTATGTTTGTATGTATGTATGTATGTTTCATTTTTCCGTTCTGTATAGAATATCTTAAAAGATACAACGCTGATTTTTTGCACATAAGTTAAGTAAATTTTTCCGCAGCTATGTGCCGAATTTCAAGACTAGCCATTGTGTGTTTGTATGTTTGTATGTATGTATGTATGTTTCATTTTTCCGTTCTGTATAGAATATCTTAAAAGATACAACGCTGATTTTTTGCACATAAGTTAAGTAAATTTTTCCGCAGCTATGTGCCGAATTTCAAGACTAGCCATTGTGTGTTTGTATGTTTGTATGTATGTATGTATGTTTCATTTTTCCGTTCTGTATAGAATATCTTAAAAGATACAACGCTGATTTTTTGCACATAAGTTAAGTAAATTTTTCCGCAGCTATGTGCCGAATTTCAAGACGATAGGATAATATTTTCATTCATAAACTTTAAAATATGCTTTAGCAAATTTCAATATTCATCAAATACGTCATTTTATGACGGGCTACTAGTTCACCGAGTATTGGCGTTTTGAACGATATGCACTCGGTTTTAATAGAAAAAAATAATTGCTAGTCATGTTGGAAATAATATATTTTACCGATGAATATTATGAAATAATTGTTAAATCCGCATTTAAAGGTTTATTGTGTATAGAAACCGAAAAGATTTTTGAAACCGATTCACAAGTTAAGCGTAGACATTGAAAATAATAATTTGTTTCGACTATACAAAATACTCCAGAAGGCTTGCGATTCATCAAATATTTATAAGAATTAAAATAATATCTCATTATTATAAATGTCATGTATATAGATGAAGAGTTGTTCGTGTAATAAACATTAATCGGTTACTGAGATATCACTTACGATTTTTTAATGAAATACCACGTAGATACATTGAGGTGGTCTTTGTTGCTTACCTGCGAACAAAAGAGAAGAAAAACAAATTAGAACTATTTAATTATTTCATAAATTGTCATAAAACCAAAATATCGTAAGTTGGTTCAGAAACAAGAAGACAGTCATCTTTCAAAAGCTTAAATATCTTAGTTGTAGCGTCGTCATGGCCTATTTGTTTAAGGTGCAAGGTAAAAACGGATTCACGGATTCACGGACGCTAAGTCGCTCACAAAACAGGTTTCAATAAACATTATTTTAATTACATCAATGTCCTATGTTTGATTGTATCTTTAGTTCTCATCAGTTTCCACAGTGGTTGAAACATAAGATAAAATGCAAGATAAGAAGGCATCGGTGAACGACTCTCCTCAAGAGACGTGAATCTTCGAGCACGCACGGCGGCCGGAGTCCGGGACCAGCCCGCGAGGCCTCGCAGCCAAGTGGCGTTTGATCGCAGGACTATCGATTATCCGACGGGGCAGGTAGCGGCCGCATTCCTCGCTCGCTTCCTCCGGCGCATTCCGGGGCCCTCCGCCGCCCAGCCCCGGGCCCTCGGGCCTCCGCACCCCGCTGGAGAGCATTTCCAATAACGCACCCAACCGACGAGACTGACATCCGTGTAGTTCTCACAATAACCAGCTCGTTTTATGTAGATTAGCACCTGCCCTGTTTCGAACGAGCCGATCCAATCCGGCCTCCTTTCTAATGGCTGTCAATGAAACAACGCTAACAACATAAACATATCAAAGGTGTTAAAACAAGCCACGACTCTAATTTATATTTCAAACAATACATTCATAAGAAAACCTTTTTTACTTAAAGGGAATATCATTGTAAGTAGCACGGTCATGAAATTATTTTATTTTTGCTTTGGTTGTACATTGGCCTAGCAATATTTCAATTCAAAAATATTTCTAGGAACCCGTCTGCACAGTTTTCCCGTCACGATCGAGTCGCGAATAGCTTCGGATAAAATAGATTAAGAGTGTCGATTCCTGACAGAGTTAGCAAGTTCGTTCCCCGTCTTGACAGATGAACACTGAACTTACACAATCGCGCTCACGATTATTTCGGTTTGGTCGAAGGCGATTTACTCCGACACTAAATGTGAAATGAAAAAAATTACAAGTAAATAAAACATAAATGGTATAGTTGACCGGGGTAAGGTTGACGCATATATTTCATACCTTACCTGCTGCAGCTTTTAGATAAAGGTATTTATTTTATTGTGTCTTGAAATCCAATACTGTACTACTTATTTACCATGAGTGCAAAAAATTATCTTAGAGATACTTGCATTAAAAAAAAAACGTAAATTGATTCAGAGACAACTTTTAAAACCAACGTAGACTTTTATTTTTAATTTTAAAAATAATTAAAAAAGACATGCTAATTGAAGTCTTACAATTTTTTTATAGTTATAAGTATTTGACCTTTCAGCAGCGAATTGAGTGGTTTTATAAACAAATAAAAGCTGATATTCTTATTGTATGTCACTCATAATATTTTTAACATCTAAAAACATTACTAAAGCCAATGGAGCCGATGTTGGAATAAAATGAGAAACGCAATTTGGCATTGTGAAACAAAGCACACAGAGGCCCCATCGCGAGGCTCCTTCATTGGACCCGCAATCAAAATAACCAGCACGGTTATTATTACACGGACAACCTCTCGCGCCCATCAACGTTCTGAAACCTAGAGTCAATGGGAAGGCGAGGGTCGAGACTCCGGATGGGGCCGCATTCCCCGAGACGCCGAAAAATTCCACCCGCGCTTCCAGGTCAGTGGGGTAGAAGGATTCGCAGCTTGGAAAGGATAAACTGCGGAATGGTGCTGTCTTAGGTGTTATTTGCATTTGATTGGTCCAGATTGCATAAAAATATGTTAAAAAATATAATAAATGGGTGTTAAGCCAAGCATTTCAAATATTATTCAAAGCAATTTTATCTGATTTTAATAAAATAAAAATTAATCAGGAAATTTACATAAACTTCATAGTCAATAAAAAAAAAAGGAAGTGGATACAATTAACGTTATTATACAAAACATCAAAATCTAAAGATTTATATCACTCCAATCACTAATAAATGTATATAATTAAATTTACACCATATGCCTCACCATGCTCTGTAAGAGACGAGGGTCGCAAGCAGAGCATAAGCAAGTGGGCAAGCGATGATCTGAGGCAACTTCAGCTATATCCGGGTTATTATACTTTTAGAATTTGCACTGCAGTATATATAAACATTGCGAGGCTTTCTTTCCTTATAAAATTGAAAACCGTTTATAATTTTTAACAGTTCAGCGATCCGTTCTTCGGCCAGATTCAAACCCATAAAACAGCCGGTAAACAAATGCGCACACCGCTAGACTACGAGACAGCACAAAATAACTCAGCCTGCTTCTATAATTGATCATAATTCGATTTACTTCCATATACGTAAGCGCACACGACGTATAAATTTCACAATGAAGGCTCCGAGCAATAACCAAAAGCTTTTAAGGCGAGTATCACGCACAAGCTCTAAACCCGTCGCAGTGCGAGGAAAAAATATTTAAAAAACACTCTCGATAAGCCCAATACATCACCGTCACGCACCGACACCAGCTCGGGCACGAGGATTCAACTTAAGCATTCGTGGCTAATTTGGTTCCATATTGGTACAGCGTGGAGCAACACTGATTGATTTATTGAGATCGGCCTCACTTACGAATCGACCATCACGCCTATTTTTTTACACATGTTCAAAAGCGAGTTTGGGCGTAATGATATCCCAAAAGGAACTGGATCGAAGGTTACATGGAACTGGATGGCTGCGGTCTGCGGCGTGAGAGCAACGTCGATGGTGCCTGCGTCGATTACGTGTCAAATGCAATTCAAATATAATTTAAAATATTAAAATTACAATGTAACACGTTCGTGCTTGATATAAGCGACTTCAAACTGGAGCTGTACTGAAGTGTGTAACGGATGCGTGTGAGAACATCGTTGTGCGAGAGCACATTACGCTTTTCATCTGGCGAGCCAATAAACAATAGCACTCGTATTAGTTATCACCATTTAGCAAGGTCGTAATGTTATTTTTGAAAAAAATTATCACGGCAAAATATCCTGATTGTTTAATGTAAATAAACTGGCGAGGTTTGGGTCATTACGATATTACAATTGATTTGTTTTGAACCAAAGTGTACATTATTTTACTAAACATCCGTATTTTTAATCAAACAAAAAGTATACAAAACAACAGTAAATATATGTTTTTACAAATCCACACAAATTAATACTAATGCATTACATATATCCTGATGAAAACGCAGTATATCTATTAATACGGCAATGGCGTGCAAGTGTTGTAAGTCGGTACACGCAGTAAAATATGTCGTTTTTAAACAAGAAGTGTTCTATTTTCTAAGCAAAATAATAGTTTTTCTTATATTTCAATGAGCAAATGTGATGTATTAAGTTCATTTTGCGATCAGTAAAAAGAAACTGTATGCGTAATTTGATGTAATAACTGTACGCCACCGTTTGAATTGAGGGTAGTACAGAATCGCATACCCCTCATAAACAACTAGAATACACTATTATTAATAATAAAATTAATAAAATATATATGTTTCGTTTTTTTTTGTGCAAGTGGAATCATCACATATTTGCTGATCCGCATGGCCGGAGCGCCTCGGAGGCGGGGCGGCTCGGCTCCCCTCAGGCCGCACCCTCCATTACCGGCGCCGGCGTCCCCCTCGCGAGGGTGGAGGGACTGCGATGCTGCACCGGGGCTAGAGCCTTACTTGCGACGAATCCTATTATACATTCTGCATGCGAACAAAATACGCACAGTCTGACTCAGCGTTTTGTTCAATACTATGATGAGCATGATGATATTGCGTGCATTTTATGCGCTTCTTCAGAACGGGCGATGCTTGGACGTGTCAGTAGGTAAACGACTGTCACACTGAGAGACAAGCTAGTGTCTCCATTTGCATTGCTGGTATTAATTAAACGATTTAAATGTTCAATCCTTAACTAAGAAAACGTGGATTGTTGAGAGCATTCTCCCAACAGCATTACTTGAGGGTTAAATTTGAACTGAAAAGTTAGGCACTAGTTATAAGCAGAACTTAAGTGTTAATAAAAAAATATGCAAGTTTATATTGCCGTTTCTAACATTTTTTCAACAAAAATATTGAGTTAATTCCTTTGAATTATAATTAATTTCAATATTTAAATTCTAAAAGTTTATAAAGGAAACAAACATCGTTTAATTATATTTACATTGCGAAGCAAATGTTTGCATTATAAAGTCTGCCGTCAATAGACTTTCGCTGGAGAATAAATTCCCTTCTTAGATTTTACAACAATTTTTTTTTTGTACATACATTACGCTTAAGTATAGTGTTCTCAAAGAGGAGAACTAGAACCATTAGGATGTTGCCGCTGTGATTAATAGTCCACCATATATTTCCACCGTCGCCGTTTTTGCACTTACAAATACAGAAAAGCATTATAAAATACATGCAAGAAATTAAATCGCAGAGACTAACGACCGCATTAGCGACGGGCACAGAATACTCGTGAATTAAAAAAAAAAAAAAAAATACAATTTCCATCGCGGGCGCGGGGAGCGGCTCCGAGAGACGGCGGGATGGTAAAATATTGAAAGGTCGCGGCGGGGGCAGACGGCGAGGGAGACCCCCGGAATGGGGCTCACAAAAACTATGGAATAATTAAACGCGCAAACCGGTACTGCCTGCATGGATGAACCTCAATGCAGGCCGGTTTCCACGTTTGTTATACCTGGCGGCGTCGGTATGGGATTCAAATTATGAGCGGCCGTGCTCGACGCGAGGTTTTCAAAATACTTGAGCTCATTCTGTAGCGATATTTTAATGAAACGAGTCGTTACACTCGTTTGTTCTGCGGAGCAGAGTCGTGCGGACTTCCAGTCCAAAAACACAATGCATTTACTGTAGATACGAGTTTTAGTTTAAAAATCAACACAATTCTTTTTTTACTTTGTTATAGGCACTCAATGCTTGCACGGTGAATGGGAAGTGGCATTCTACAAAGCCTAAGGCAATAAAAATATAAGTTCTTCAAGCAGCTATAAACATCTACACTTCAACATAACGTAATTTGCTAGAAGTTGTATTACATATTATTAATTCAACATATATATCAAGTAATTTTTTTAAGCATTTATAGAAATAATTATTAAATCTTGACATGGATAAATTATGCGGTTTCAATTAATAATATTTCTTGTAATAAAAATTAACAAGATTTAAAATATCAATTCTCAGTGATTATAACGATAAATACATTATTAGTTTATTGAATCCAAAACGTAACCTTGTGTTTCAACGATTTTATGTTTAAAAATAAAATTATATTTTATAAAAATAAAATGCCCATACTATTAACACTTAGCATTTTTATCAATATATTAACTCAGCGTGACATTAGCTTTGATCTAAAATTTGAAAATTATTAACGAAAAATAATAATCAAATTGCAACATATTACCTTCATTACTTTAGTACTTCGCTACTATATTACCATTTATCAGAAATTTTCAGCTTTAACGATGTTCACAGAGCAAAAACTTCGCTTAACCGTGACAAATTATATCGTAAACATGGAAGCAATTATCAAATGCTTATGTTACAAAGGGCGACTGCTTACGTCGTACGTCTATACAAATAACCAACAAGCATTCATCAGTCAAAATAATTTATCAACATATTTACTATATAAACACACAATTTATCGATTATCACAATAAAACTTTAAAATAAAGGCTTTCATGCAGTCAAATAGCATTATTTCAACAGTTTTAAATAGTAATAATAAAATATTATATAAGTTTATTACTTTTTTGTTGAGAATCACGGTGGATGCAATCACCCTTAAGTATAATCATTTTCATTTCAACTGATAAAACAAGTTATACGAAGCATTTGCAAATCGTCAAAAAAAAAAATTATGCGGATACTCAACCAGATAGCGCCAGGGCACAAAAATGATTGCGCGGCCAAATCGAAATGATAAAATTAAATTACAAAATAGTCATCAGCATTCGCAACAAATTGAAAGCAATAAATATAAACTAATATAGCAAAAAAATAAATGCATACAAAAACTACCGGCGTCCAGGCAGGTAAAAGTGTTATTAGAATCATTACTTTTTATACACGGCCACGGTTCATATGCACAATTCGAATTACGTATATAATTATTACTGCCATTCGGGCAAAAAATAAATCACCGAATAAAAACGCACGGACTGTCCAGATTACATACATTCTGCAGCGGCGGTTTTTAGATGAAGAGAAATATCCCAGCGCGATCATTTGCCCAAAATTGCAGCTGCGAACTTAACTAGCACGCGAGGCGTGTCGCCTAGAGATGTTACACGCGAATCTCCGAGTCCGACAGTTCAGTTCAAACTTAAACCCAATCTGCCTACCTACCCGCCTAGTATGCAATTCAAGATATAATTATGTACGTAAGCGCATATTATATTCAATTATACCGCGTGAATTATATTTAACAAATAATGAATTCTATACTACATATTGGGTGATGCTTTATATCAATCAACCTTGACGCTGCAATACGTCAATTCTAAAAGTAATCATCTAATTGAACTCCCCGGTGCGTGCAGTCGTATGTTACGCCGGCAAACAATTTCACTCTGGGCCTCTCCACGGTCCCCTAGGTTCTTGGATTGGGCAATATATTCTCAAATGGCTTCTGACCATTTATCTGAAGTAAGCGCAACTTTCCATCTCTCTTCTTCGTGACTTGTGAAAATTTCATCTCATATTTAAAACAACTTTTTTTGCTTTTTGGTGGTATTGACAGTTCCATTGACCTTTAAAAAATCTATAAGTGGAACTAAGATTTGATAAATACAAGATGTGTTGCTGGATAAGAAAAATATTAATTTGGGTGTATTTGATAGACCTAAATTGTACGCCAGTTTGCATAAAGAAAAAAAAAACGCCGATGTTTGTGCATATAAATACGAGAGCCGGCCTGCTGTGGGAGGCCCAAAGCGTCATTTGAATTCGCAGGTCAACGGCCAGTGCAGCGCCCGCGATCGGAGCACAGAATTTATGTCATGTCGTTAGCTCGTTAGCCTAAATAGGTCGCCGCGGAACCAGAGGCCTTTTGTGCAACACTCGACTCGAGAACCATTAGACCAGTATCGAATAAAAATACGCGACACGGATAAATCCGTCCGAAATTCTAGAGGGAAATCATTACGCGGAGTCTCCGTCGCCGCATTAAAACGGCCCGCTCGATTTTCGGCCCAGTCGAGCTTGAATCCCGTGTGGTTTTTTTTTTGTATGAAAAGTTAATTACCATATCTAGAATGTGTAGTGTTAAAAATACCATTTTGAAATATGGGCGATTAAAGAGGATTGTTGGGCGAAGTTGAAGGGCGAGTTCTGAAAAAAAATTCACTTAATAAAAACGCGGTTATGGTTCAGAATGCCAACAGTGCGTACAGCAGAACTACTGGTTCTATTTGACAGACGAAACAGACAAGTAAAATTATTGTTTTGTTGTTATCGAATCGCCGACAAATTACAATGAGTTTTTATGCCTAAAAGCGCACAAACACGTCTAAAACGTCTAAATTTTACATCTAGGACGCGGAGGGTAAAAAAATGTCACGACCTTTGTGTTATGCAGGTTAAAACAATCCATTTATCTCAAAATCCTTTAATTAAGCTGGATTCTGCATTTAACCATATGTATATAATTTTTATTTGTCTTGGCGTAATTCTCGCTCTGAAAATGATCCAAACAGATTGCTTTTAGATTCGATGCTTGTGACAGATTCCGGGCGAAAAATCAAACAAAAAAGAAGCAGCGGGTCGTCTGTCCAATTTGATCCATCCGGACTATCCGGAGTCACGATCGCTGACGCCATTGCGCAGACCAAGTCGATTACACGCGCAAAACCGCTAATTGCCTGAGCGATACCGCGGCCCGATAAGAGCGCGGCGGCGGTTATTTCGGCAAGCGGGCCCGCCTGCGCCGGGAACTCGGCAACCGACAACCAAACCTACAGAGTCCTCTCATTTTAGGTGTTTTATTTCTCGTTTATTTTAGAAGAGAATCAACCATGCGTAAAATCGATGCATTTGTAATATAACTTCGTAGAATACCGTGGATTGACCACACGTCACAAATGAGAGTCTTGCACAGAATGCGCAAAGAAAGAGAACTCCTAACAATGCTAAAAGAGCGAAAGGTTTCCTATTTTGGGCTTATTTTCCGGGCTAATTATCCGGTGAGAAATCCAAGGAAAAAAAAGCATTAGAAGGAGAAAGTTTAAGTGGATGCTGAATATATAAAAGTGGCTAGAATCCGGGCTAATAAAACTGGCCCAGGATAATGTCATGTTCAGGGTAATGGTCACCAACCTCATCTGAACAAAGGCACCTGAAGCAGAAGAAACAACGCAACATAAGACGCTATCGGCTAATCACCGTTCTGTCATCGGTTGTGGTGCATCATGTGTAGGCACTGTGCACAGTATCCGCATTCTGGGCACATTCACCTAACTCGAGCGACCTGTGAGGGCCGTGCAATCAAAAATGCTTAAATGTAAATTTGAATATAAATACATTAGCATATAGCGAGTGGATGTTAAAATCTTTAAAAAATATATATGTTTTGTTAATATAAAACCATGCTATATTTAAAATTAAATTATTTTAACAACACATGTGCGCATAAACTTAAAAAGTTTTGATTAAAAACTAAATAAAAACTTTACAAATACATAGTAATTGCCTACATGCCTATGCTAATGATGTACACGATTTTATATTGTAAAATGTTTTGAGCTGTTTTTTTTTTATTTCTATCCAAGATATACCTATTATTATATTTAGGAAAAGGCGTGCGATATATATTCTAAATCAAAAACATAAATATCGGAGAAACAAATACAAAGATGTTAATTATTTAACGGTTTGAATCGGCATCATAGCACGGCACGTCGCTGACTCAACGGAAGATCCCGAGATGCGTCCGCCTCGCGATGAGCAAATGCAGACCAAATACCAGGATGCGTTATATCACCAGGATCGGAAAACAATTCAAATCACAAATGAGTAAGTATCGAGCCAAAAATATTAGCGTCGATAATATTTCAGTTTCATTTTAACACACAAAGCCGACATCATATCACAGCTCACATGGATAAGTATAGTCAGAACTACGAATTATAGCGAGAGGGCTTCAAAACTGTCAGATTGATTTTACTGATAGCTGATTTATACAATACATATTGTCAGGTTTCACGAATTAAGATATATATATATATATATCTTAACTTAACTTCTTCAGGGTTAATGTATATTTGATTTAAAAAAAATGATCTGCAACGTGCACGAAATTTTAACAGTATACCACCAGCCACGCCAGAGGACACGTGGATAATATATATGTTATTGTTACTTTACATCGTAGAAACTGTGGTTTCGAATAATGTTGATACAATTTATTTCAATGAAACTGTGACCCTCTTTTATATTAATTATGTGGTTTCCTTGGCAAGATAATTGAAAGTCTAAAATACAAATTTATTTGAATACGAAGACCTAACAAGACGTCCGCAAAGCCTGATGTATCGCAAAGGCGCAGTACAGCCGCGTTCATCACATAATATTTGGCATTTACGGCACCCCTAAAAAGGCATCATCCCTCGGCGTGGCGGTAACGCACACCGTCCCTTGTTGTGCGGAGGGTGCGCCGCACGCAGGCGCGCCCCTCCCCGGCGAGGGGCGGCCGGGCAAGACAATGGGGGTGGGGAACGAGGACCGGGGACTGGGGAGTGAGGGGCGACGCAGCCCCGGGGTAAGTATGAATGGAGCAGCTCAGGCGCGGGCTGGCTGGATGGTTTGGTTATTTATTCCAGTTTTTTGATCTTCTGTTTTTGTTAGGGTTGCCCCGCTGAATCAATATGAGATAACTCACCCCGCCCGCTTCTCATTCAGCACTACGGGAACTCTACGCTCGGGAATATATTTTTTAATAAATACAAACAAGACTAGCCGTTGTTGATTTAAAACCATTCAAGACATCGAGAGTAGTTAATAGGTTATTCGACATGCAATTTTCAAAACTTCAGTGGAAACAGAATATATTTTTAAGGTTTAACCGGTTTTACTTTATGTTCGATGGTACTGAAAAAATCTATTGCGCGAACATATCAACTTGTAATAACGCTCTGTGATATGGTTTTGAATTCAGCATATTCATCCATTTAAAATATAGTTTATTAACTTTTGATACCAATATTCTAACCAAATTGTTGGTAACCGCGACATATAATTACAAATTGACTCAGGCCATGTACTGATTGCAGCGTCAACAGTATCCGACACCGTTACTCGACAGCAAGCGCCCCTGTAATCCGGAGATAACACAAAGCCGCAGAGTGTCCGCCCGTTCATTACCCCGTTAGGAACACGTGGTTATAGCGCTAATTAAGAGTGAACGTTCTAATCAATCCCTTTACCTGTCGCACACGCGGTCGGTCAAGTAGGGGACGACTGCAGGCCCACACCTGTGTGTGCACGTGTGTACCTGTGCGCCTCCCCTGATGACAACGACCGCAGGGCGACGGCGTTTCGTATACTATAACGGTCATAACCAAACATAATAATTTAACTCGAAGGGATATTATACATAATAGTCTGTTGCCATTATTTATCTACTTCAGGAGGATAGGCTCGCTCGGCTGTCTCTGTTTCTCTTGTCTCCATAATTTCAACATATATTAACACTTTTATCTTTTAGATTTAAGACTATCATCTTAACAGTATAATATTCTAAGAACACAGTGTCCATCAATTCGCTCGTGCTGTTCACCTCTCGCCACCTCAACTGTTTCAATTGTCAGCCCGTTGTGTTCACAGCTTACATTCAGAGTGCCGAAACAGGATACGTGTTGAGCTCGGCATATTTAAAAATTTCACAGACGTATAAAACCGAATAAATAAAAAAAGATATTATCACTAACAATTTTATTCCGGCAGTATTCTGTCGCTTAGTGTTCACGCAAACGGGCTCGCATTGATACTAGAATCACTCAACACACCAACGTAAATATATCATTTTCCCAGAGAGAACTCAAAAGAGAATTAAAAAACAAGTCGTTGTTATCTGCAATATAAACATTTAAGCCCAACTGTCCTGATAATTCTGCCTCTTTAAAGTCTCTCCTTAATTAATTATGATTTATTGTTTGTCTAATATTGAATATTCATTTAATAAACTTTAAAAAGTATTCTTAATTCATAGCGCTTATAAATGAATATTATTAACGAAGCGTAGATTTAAAATATTTCGCCTTCTTATACGGTTATTATCAGCGTGATATTTCGTAAGTTGTAAATACAAACAGAAATACCTTGCTGCTTAAGTTACAGCAATCCACTGATAATTGTACAAGTATGACATGCTTGAACATCACAGAAAAAGTTCTCGACACCCTGAACGTAGTCAAGCGGAGGTGCAATGCAGCATGACAACATGGCAGGGAATTCTCCCCCTTTTAGACATTAACGTTCAACTCAGTTAACCTAACCGGATCTCACCAAAGATAAACATGATTTAGTTTTACCGATTGATAGAGGTACCTCTATCAATTGGGACTATCGATATGCCGTGAAGAAGATGAATCATCTGCGAATTTCAAAATCCCCGCAGATGTACGCGAAAACATATATTTTTAAGTGTAAAAATACGCTGAGATTCCCGTCACGTTGCCCTGTTTTCCCGGCAGCGCCGTTTAGATGTTTATTTGAAAAGGCGCACGCGGAAAGTGAAAAGTATAAAATCGTCACGTTTGCGCGGCACTCGGATCGCTATTTGCAAATTTCAGGCAGCCGGGCATCCCGGAACATGCACTCAGTGTGAAATAGCGGCAAATTCGCGTTATTACTCTATTGACCGTCATGTCCCAGCTGGCGCACTTTCCCGAACTAACAATAACTATAATAATTGGAGACGAGTGAACGCACGCCGTATGCAATTCAAAATAATATATTTCATACAATATGTGTTTAGGTATTTGATCCACGTACAAAAGAACGATAAAATTTAAAAAAAATATATTTCCGCGATTAGGTGGGATGCGAACCTACACCACAACGTCTATTGCAGCCTGGTGCTCTTACCAATAAATAAACGCAACCGAAGCGATCGGAATTTATTGCCATATATACACTACAAAAAATCTAGCTAAGATAAAACTAAACGGAGACAGAGCTCAACGGGCTTCTTTCCCTGGAAGCAGAGGGAGAAAGACTCCACATATTATATTTATATTGCATGGAAGTTCCAACAAAGAACTGTGGTAATCACATCCAATATATAAAAAAAAAGATCTCTGCGCAGTGATAGCCCATATCAAGCAGAGTTAGAAGAAATTCACGCAACTTTTATTAATGTACGCAACAGTTTAAGTCGCTATTGCGCAGCGTCATGTTTGCTAGAGCTGAAACAAAAATATCATATCAAAATCAACAATCGTGGAGACAAAAGTGCACGAATAAGGGAAAGAAAGAGCGATATACATCTGTCCCCGTATATCTGAAATTTAAGTTATTTTAGTTATAGTTAGTATATATCCATCATCGGAGATTACGTCGAGAAATAAAAGCGATTTTAGCGCTGCTCAAAGATACACTTTACTCGCTTTTAAAGTAGTCTTTTATAATTAACCGTGGAATGAGCGCTCCGCGTAGCTCCGAAAATCTAGAATTACTTACCGTACGAAATTTAATCTTCAGATAACTGGGCCTCCATTGCCCCGCCATTCTCGCCATAATACTTATCTGTTCCGCAAGATCCGAGCCGGCCCAGTTAGAGCCTCGAGATCCACTCGGACGCGATGCGGGCTCTAATGCCAAGGCACATCTCGCGAGACGCAATAATTCGGTGCAATCGTGGCGTGCGTGCGCCGAGAGCGACTTGGCAGTTTCGCAACGAACGGTCCATGCGTGCTTTCAAGACTACTAACTCTAGGGTCTAACAAACGCATTGCATATGACATACTCAAATAACCGAATTGAGCTTGGTTATACAATAAAATTCACAAGTATCAACTTGTGTTCGAAAAGAGCAATGCCGTGCATTATCACTCGCCGCGCTCCGTGCCGCCCGTACCGGAGCATTCGGGCCCTCGGCGCAATGTGGAGGCACCGTAAGATTTCGCGTTTTGGGTAATTACTCGCGCAAGATAAGCGGCGAGCTCTCAGGTGAGAATTAAAAATGTTTAAATGTTCATACCCGCTCGTTACTCAGACGCGTTCCGCGCCAACTTCCGTCGCCAATTAAGGCCAGGGTGGGGATTTGTAGCCGAGAAGATGGCAGACAATGGGCGGAAGGCAGGGCGGGGGCGGGGGCGGGGGCGGGGACGGCCGGGGCGCCAGCGCGTACGTAAAACGATCCAGGGAAAGTGAAAGGAAACGAGGCAAACAATCCTGCCTATGCATAATAATAAAACAACGGGGGAATAAAGGGACGATCGAACAAGCTTCGAGGAATAAAACCATCAGCTGTATCAGCATAAGTAATAAAACAGAGAGCCGTAACTCAGCACTCAAGAACGAATTGATTCTTTAATTAAATGCAAGTAGTGTGTTTAATGACCCTTATTATTTATTAGATATAAATAAAAAACGATCAAAGCTGAGAGTTTAACGTGTATAAAATACAATAGATTTCTGTTGATATATCGACCTATGATCAACAAAAGAAATTAAAATATATTTAAAACAATAAAGTCAAAGAGCAGTTAAAAATTTAAATTCTGAAAATCAGTACGTCATATTTTATACTCTACATTCATTATTCTAAATACTAAATTATTTTTACATGCAATATTAAGGTTATATGGTAATATACTCAAAGTGAAGACAAAATACAAAGGTACTGTTTATCATTATAATAATGGATCTTCACCATTCAAATGCCTTGTCCCTCAACAACGTTATATGGTAAAATTATATTTCGCCTATTTCATGTTGAAAAAATATTTTTTCTGTCTTATACATAACCAACGCCAAATATTCTTAATATGTTACATTCTTAAGATCATCTATCATGTGTCTGTGTGAATATATTATAAATTAATATTTTTGTAAGCCCAGTACAGCAAGCGAATCAAAGTTTAAATGAAAATGAAATGCAATGCAGAGTAAGCCGTGAGAGGCGCGATTTTAGAGGCGCGATTCGCAGACAATGGGAACAATGGGACAATCGGTTATACTACTCTGCAACCTTTATGTATACAAAACTACCAAATATTAAACATTCACCGGGCCGTTCTGTTATGATACGCATTACAAAAAGGCCAATTCCACTGCGGGGGAGCACAACCGATAATTAAGCCCCTGTAGTAGTAGTCCACACAAAGAGACGATTGTGAATAAGCCGACGACAAAGAAATGACTGGCCTGGCGCTGAGTAAATACGCGATGAGTATAAATGAATATTAACCAAATAAAAACTTACAAAAAAAGTTTCTTTTGTTTCCCGAGCATGACGGAAGCGTTCAAAACTATCTCTTTTCGTTTTCTTAATTCTATTATAAACTTATAAGCAATAGGCACGGAAGAGACGCGGGCTTGGGGAGAAAATTGTACAAAAATAGACGATGCTTTTTAATCAATTATAAGCGACTGTATAACTTCTTTCGTCTCTGGTATTTACTTTGATGTGTGCATACTTGGAATCACCAAAACTGTATTTGAGAAGAAATTGTTCAAAAGAATTTTCATTTCCTTTGATCCTGAGAACAAGTTACCACCCTCGCCCGGATCGTATGGGACCCTTGCTTTAATGGGTATCACATTTATTAACTGAGACGATTTTTAATGGCTAGGGGCTTGCCCGCATTTATTATTTTGTGCATCTCTTCAAGTGTGCAAGAACGCATTTTACTGCTAGCTCCACCCGAAATCGAGTCCGAGACTAATAATCAGTAGCCAGCTACACTTACAGTTGAACAAAAATATCAATAAATAATATGCCGCATCGAAAACGTAAACGTTTTTTTCAAGTTTACACGAGAGAAGTCGGCTTACCGCATCTATCTCGAAAGGGGTGGGAAAATATTGAATGATTTCTGTCCAGGACGGCGACATGACAGGCTTTTAGTAGAGAGCATCACGGATCCCCACCGGGCCGTGAAAAATAAAAGTGATGGAAAGACATGCCCACCAGGGGTGGGGGAGGCAGTCACAGCCGAACATGTTTTCAGTCTTTATCAAATGCTACTATTATATATCTGCGTCTCTAGGTTGACCTTCATCGTGTACTGACCTTTGAATAGAGATTCCGACAGTGTCACAATCAATAATAACGATTTTATTTTTACTTTTGTTGTCGAAGGGTCCCGATCAAAGACGATAAGATCCCTACTTGAGAACAAAGCCGTAAGAAGCTGGGATTTGGTCTGCACTATATTTCTTAATGCTCTTCAGTGTACTTAATTTGATAAATGAACGCCTAAAATGGAAGGCAATGGTCAAAAGGACGTTAGTACTAAACAAGCATTCCATATAACTATAGAAAATGAACGAAACTAGAAAAGAACACATAATACTATATATAATATATTTCCTGCTGAGGAGTCAAAGAGAAATAGTCTTGAAAAATTCTAATTTAGTAAAATAGCTACAAAAAATTATTTTGAACCAAAAGAAAATTATTTACACAACTTTGTTTGTAGAGTATAAAATAAAATATAGTTTTATCTTACAAGCTATTGTTAGATTATAATATATGACATCATTATTATAACTCTTAAATAAAAACATCCTCGCTTCAAATATAAAACTATTTTCCTGACTTGTTATCTACGATCGTGAACATAATATTTAAATTTTCATCAATTGTTTTGTTTTAACCATCGATGGCTAACTATAAATAAATTTTCTACAAGCCGTATTTAACAGCTCATTAAATATCACAAAAAGCAAACAACGATAACTTAACAGAGTGAATTGATGCTTACATCTTCTTTTAGAAACCGTGCGTCAGCTTGACGTCGAATTGCATTATTCATGTATTATATGAAAAAGCAAACATGTTACTTACATAACTGGCAATAATCACGAAGAAAGTCTCAAGTGGTCAACGATGCTTACCTGTGAACAAAGAGAAAAATAAAATCAGACATTGTACAAAATTGTACATCTATTAGTAATAGGCAATAAATAAATCACATCCATTTCAGCGGCAATTATTAATTATAAATATTATGTAGATAATGATATCGATACAAAATTATAGAGAGTGTGCATGTAATGCGAGATGATGCCGGACCCCCACTGAGCAGGCGTGGTCTCGGAACCACGAACCCAGGGGTGCGCAACCAACGCGGCTAACTGCTTTGCGAAGCAGTCGAAACATTTAGACCGGTTACAATGATGAGGTTCCATTAGCAACTAATACCTATTTTGCCTTTGGATGTAAGCTGTTGTATATGGGTAGAATTATCTTAATATATAATTTATAAATATAATTAAACATATATTTATTTACCGACTGAGCTGTGAAACCTTCATTTGATAAGACAGATCTGTATTGGCTTTTGATTCATTTCAAGGATACTTTTAAGGAATAATTTGATTTAACTTGCAAAATTTGTTATGCGTCACGATAGAGATATAAATATAATAGATAAGAAATGTATATTAAATGTTGGAAATCGTTATCTAGTGTAAATGGACTCGGGCTTTTTGATTGAGTCGAAGATTTGTGATTTGTAGTATTGCAAGAGAATCACACAATCAATAACACAAAGAAAAGCCAATATAAGGAAACGTATATAATATACTCGTATATAAAAATCAAATAAAATTCGCGAGGCAGGCGTTGAGCATCTCTAATATACGCTATTTTTATTCAATAATATAAATTTTTAAGATATTGAATGGGAAAAGATGTTGAGCCAGAATTAGCTGCGTGGGAGATTTTTTAAACGAATACCACACATATTGCCGAATTCGGAAAAACCGAGCACGGACAAACACGAGCTTATCCCGTTCTATCGTATATTTAATTCCTAATTTATCCTAAAAGCAAAAAGGTGTTTAGTGTGTCTGATAAAATGTACGCGGACGTATAGCTTGATGGGCATAGATTGCGATAAACATATATAATAAATACATATATTTATCAAATACGTTTGAAAGATAAGTGGTTTTTTTTGCACGAAGACATGGCTGAAGCAATCCTACAGAATCGTGTAAGTGGTTGGTAAATTGTCGAAATTAATTGCAGTAATTTATTCAGTTAATCAGAATATCGCGCAATTTTAATTGTTCGTGTATCAGCTTTTCAGATTAACCATTTGCAATGCAGCGGCAGAGTAACATAACTAATATATAAATGTGTATATTAATAATTTAATTAAGTTTCAGGTGTGATGTAACATAATTTCCATTTCAATGCACCACCTTCCCACGAAAACGACACACTGATATTTCTGCAGGCGGTTAATTAATTCGAAGGAATTCAAAGAAATATGAGCTTTTCATAACTATGTCTATAAAAACAACATTGTAAAAACGTATTATTTTTTAACAAAAACTAACGGAGTAAGCTCTTTGCGTAAAAATGAAGCGATCCACTATTTTTCCTCGACACTTCGAGTCGTTCACGGGGGAGTTTTTTCACGGTGAGAATCAAACGAACAAACCGGCGACCTTTCCTTCGCACCGGTCAGATTATATCGCAGAAGCGCCGGATATTGGATGCGCCGGATGTGCAGCATTGCATATCCAATGCCGATATGATGATCGCGTCGAATGGCCCAGTAGTTGTAAAAAGTTCGATTGACTCCTCACTGCTTTGATAAACTTAACTACTCGATAACGACGTTCACAGCCCGTCCCGCCGTGGGTGTGAACAAAGAACCTGAGATGCGAAAACATATATCTAACTTCACACAAACGAAGGTAGTCCTCTATAGTCTAACAGATGTAAATGTTTTTACGCCTGAAGGGTTTATTTTAACAAAACACTAATTAAAAAGCTGACTATGACAAGACCTTGGCGTCTTGAAACCATATTTAACGTAGATTTATTTTAGTGAACGACTAAGTATATACTGGCTCGGTGACTAACGACAGCTGACTCTTCCAAACTGATGGATTTAGGCTCTCGCTTGCTTCAGTTTGGTTGTAGTCGACTTTTGTTGATATTGTATGTTCTGGTAATATATATATTTTTTATTATTTATATCGGAATCGTCAAGATTAATTATTTATCATGAAATCAATTCGTTTCCATGGATTTATGTAAGCTAAAGATTCAATGTATTGGTAGACAATAAAAAAAAAGTAATAAATTATTCACTCATATTGAAAATCTCTACAGAAATTTTCAATGAAAAATAATGTAATCAAATAATCAGCTAAACTAATCATACACTTAATATCAAACAAGTGCGCATTATACTACTTTAGTGCGGCGTGTCCGACGGCTGCAGCTCCATTTGAAGTGGACGGAAGTGATGTATTAGAAAATATGTTTTACCAATCTCGTTTATGGAACAATCTAGAAGTAATAACAGACGCACTCGAAGGATGCTGAAGTCGTAACGAGCGTGCACGATATGAACAGAAAACAGATGCGGCCTGCCACCGCGCCTGGCAAAAAAAAGCCTTTGTACGACTGCGGACATCATAATCCAGAGCAGGGCTGCCCAAACTTTAGACCCTTTTTTAAAATAATTTACTCAAGCTTACTATAGTAAAGATTATGTTTAATTGGAATTTATTTAGTAAAGCATACTAAGAGATCGGTTCAATGGTGTTAAAGTGACGATAGTTTTAAGACTTTATAGTTTAAAATAAAAAGTAGGTTAAGATGTCTTTCAATAACCAGTTTAGCTAATAAATGCGAGACAGGGCGCAGAGAATCATCCGAAAAGAGACTAGAAAACCTATAAACAAAAAAATACTTCGTCGGTTCAACTAACATGCCACACAAATTGTTTTATTATAATAAATGAAATTCTAGATATGTTATTGTAACGTAGGTAGTATATATGATACGGAATCTACGTTGCATCCTCACACTTATTCAGTCTTATAATAAACGCTGTACTGAATAGACGTGTTTGATTCGATACATTACAGTTATACTGGCTTGATAGTTTAATGTTTGACCATACATCGCGATTAAGCGTTTGTTTTATATTTGCAAGAATAATAATTCAAAGATCATAAGACAATGTAAATTAACAAAGCGTGGTTCAAATGAGCTTCGATAAGCCACGCATATAAAGAAAACGTACTATTTTAGAACTCTCGCCACTTCATGCAAACCGAATAAACATTTCATTGATTCTAAGAAAACATCATTATATTCATATTCATGAAACAACGTTTAAAAAAAATACCGTGAAATTAATAGAATTCTATAATCCTATATTTCAAGAGTATAATTACTATGATTGACTAGGCTAACAGTATTGAGGCATTTTAATTTTCAAAGTAGGTCTCGTGTCACGGCGGCCGACCGCTGTGATGGAAACCCCTGACCTGGAGACTTGCGCAAGGTTTCTCACGCTGATTATTGCTAAGCATCCATTCTTCTAACTTTTCGCAAGTTTTTCCAGACAGTGCACGGGGCCATCGAGTCCGCCGCTCCCCGACATGTGGAGTGCCGCTCGAGGCAACCACACGGAGCTCTAATTTCAATCAGATCAAAAAACCGTACAGCGCTCGCATTCATCCAACGAAAACCTTCATCGGAAGACCTTGGACCGAAGCACGAAACTTCAAAAAAATGATCTTAATACACAGATTTCCAATATAAAGCTTTGGGAAAACTATGAACAATAGAAAATCCGTTCAAATTGAATATAACTGTAAGAAATATATACAAGCTTTAATACTGTAAAATTATTAGAAAAACGACATCGGGCCATGGCGTCCGTAGGCCTACTTTTAGCAAACGAACGACCCTGTACGAGTATAAGACAGTAATTGCAGCATTAGGAACACTGTGTTAATGTGAGCGTTAAAACAGGCGTACATGCTAAGTATTTACTGCATGTAGAACGGTGCCTACATTCGAGTACGTATACGGCAGCCATAATTTAGCTTGTATCCGAATATTAATTTCAATGGGTCAAGTTCTTCTTTACGTACATGGGAAACCGCGCATCATCACCAGCGCATACACAAAGCGTTAGCTAATAAAGTCTATGCTTCTCCATGTTTGATAATATAATTAATCAAAACAATGCATTTGTGCGCACGATGCAGCTATAAATATACTAACCACATTTATCAGACGAGCTGTTCATATTTGAACGGAAAACGTTAGTATAGATATTTCATATGTCCTACGTGTTATCACACTGCATGCATGACCGGTCCATAGCCCAGGGTGTAAAAATTAGTCCAATAGCAACCCGTTCATAATTACGCGAAATGATAATTTCTATAAATTTTATTAGTATAAAAAATATATACTAAAACTTTAAACGTTACAGTTGCGTATATTTTTAGTGTTACTCTGTAACCTACTTAATAAATGTGTTTACCGTATTATTAAGCTGTAACCGATATAATTGCGGTGCAGGCAGTGATGTTACATTGTAATTTCCCAACATACCCTCATTTGTAATAACCGCGCCTCAATGAAACAAAATTTGATAACAGTCTGGCAGACGCGATCTGAAGAGTGCTCGGTGGCTGTGTCTGGAGGCGCAGGCGGCTGAGGGGATGAGGGGGGGGGCGGGGGATCGATATGGGCGGCAATATGAGAATAATCCGCCCGCCGGGATGTGATGGATTCGATGCCCGGCGAGGCGGATATCAAAGCGGCGGCCAGCGCTAAGAGGCTTACGGCGCCGTGCGGATTACCGCAGGAAGTGCAACTCCGGATTCCGACGTTCCAAATCGAACAAACACAGCATCATTATATGGCGACCGTTGCTGTCGAAACAGAGCTGTGAAGAGAACCAGAGCAATCGATCACCGATCGAAAGGATACAGGAATCTTCTCAGTCGTATTTAGATATTCTCACAGTACCAATTTGTAATAAATTAATCCTCTTTTTCGACGGCTAACTTAACTTAACTTCTAGAGCATTGTTTCCCAAACTATTTTGTCCCGTCGACCCCTTGTCGAGTTTTCCTGTTATTCGTCGACCCCCTGCCTTGCTAATATTGAATTTTTACAAATTCATCAACTTCAGACATACTTTTGACATCTTATATAGAACAACTCACTTTCATAGGGTTTACTGTACAGTGGGTTTAAAAATGAAAAAGTTCAAATACATGTAAAGTTAAAATACATGTAAAGTTAATTATACCTTTATTAATTAAAAACACACAAAATGCAAAAATGCATTCAGAAAAACCAATATTTTTGACAGAGAATACTTGGTGGAATTCCATTTTAATATATTAAATAGAATAAAATACTTTAATTAAAAACATACAAAATACTTCTACGCTTCAGGACTTCGATTCGTCACAAAGTGCATAGGTACAATCCGTGTTCGGTGCATTATGACATTTACGAAATGTCTAAATTTTGGTGATGACCTGCTTAAATGGGATCCACTCTAGTAGACCCCCATTTACAGTTCATGGACCCCCAATTTTATTTTTCGTTGTCATCGACCCGTTGCAGGGCGAAATCGAACCCTAGGGGTCGATATTGACCACTTTGGGAGCCTCTGTTCTAGAGGTATAAACCAATAGTGACATTTTGACAGACAAATATATTATTTTATAAAAATAAGAACTCTTACCTCACTGAAGATTAACTTTAATTACTTATATGTTTTGTTACCGTTGCTTGCTTTGCTATGTATCGTGTTTGTTTTTGTTGGTTGTTATTCCATAGACGGAGCTCTGCTCGCTCCGACCCGCCTCGGGCTTAACCGCGCCCGCCCTGGGAGACCCATCCGACAGAGCGGGTCAACGGAACCCTCGTCCTAAGGCTAAGGCTAAGGTAAGGCTAAGATTGTGCACAACACAGTCTTTAAAGATAATTTTGAACCATCATGTAGCAATAGTTATCATGTATTAATATGTGGCGAATAGGAAAGTTTTTATCGCAAAACGTGGAATACGTATTGATTCCACCATTTATACTTCAAAATAAAGAATGAAATATTTACAATATGAGTATCTTTAAAATAGTCAAACACAAATGAAATATTACATAAATCATAAATATAATTAAATATATATTCCCTTCATAGTTTATAAACTCTCTCTTGTTTCCGTTATATGTTATATCGACCGAAGTATACAATGCATGTCTACGAGCATTGTTTGCAGTGAAATGTTGATTATTATTGAGTCGTGCCACACAACGCTCATGCGGCAGCCCCGTGATGAAGCCGGATCGCGACGAACCGGCAAATATTTGCATTCCGACCACGGTCGCATTTCCTTATCAAAATAGTTATAAAAACAGTCTGTTTGACAATGAACTCAAATCAATAAAAAGCCACCGCGAAGCTTTATGATGCCACTCGTTGACAAATAATTCACGTCGCATGACTCGCGGTCTTTTTGCTGTAGCATTGTTTGGGGTTGGGGTGGCTTTCAGTTGCAATTATGTACGCCAGCATGCCACACACAGCACATGCTAACTTGCAAAGCATGTTCCAGTACGCTCATTCATTTTATAAAAAACTAAATGTAAAAGAGAAAAATAGACGCATTAGACATTTGGCTTTTATTACTATTTTTATGTGTTCTTTTAAGCTTCTTAACTTCGCAAGTTGCACAGATATTTACTGAGACTTAGGTTAAATATAGAAAGAGATCTTTATGAAGCGTTAAACGTACTCGACCAAACCGAAGACCAAATCGTTTATAAGTACCGTTTAATCTTCCGCGCAAGTATTTTTTAACTAACTAATCAAAACTAACATATTTCCAATTTAATCAACAATGATAGTGATATTCAACAAATATTTTATTGAACATTTATTATTAATAATTCAGCACGTAAAAATTTATATTTCAACTTTAATGATTTCAGTAATCATGCATCTTAACATTCACTAAAATCCTCAATAAATAAACAATGTTGTGGACATAACCGTGTTAAAATTTAAAAAATATACATAAAACATGCATTTAAAATGAGTATTTCCACACCGTACAGAACACAGGGAATAAAGTAAAAAAAATTACAACGAATTTTGGTTTTAAAATATGCATGATTGCAATTAATTTAATTGCCAATTACTCTGAAAAGAACTAAAGTTTATATTAAATACACAAGCGTAATAAAACATTATAACATTAAACTGCAGATAACAGTTATAAACATATATTAAAATTCTATGAAATGAAGCGCGAAATTGGACCATATTAAATTCACAGATAAATGTAATTACCTGAAATATCTGTCGCAAAAACCTGCATGATAATCAGCGTTTATGAAGAGTAATGGACTTTTCATTAATTTACACGAGTGAATAATGAACTCTAAAGCGAGGTTAAACTATCCGTAATAACGTAAAAGGGTCGAGAGCGACACGCTAGAATCTCCATGGCAGGATGCCTGGCAGTCCCGAGGCAAGTCAATAATATAATCTACCAGGGCTCGCCGCGAGCTAAACCTGAAGGCTGCAAGATCGCCAGATGTTTGCAGAAGAGATCTTGGGGCGATAGGTCCGGGTCTTGCACCAGCTCGAGGGTCGTGACCTGATTAACCGGGAAAGTAGGGTTACTGACAAAGGAAGAACACACCGGAGACCCCAGGAGCGAACCGGTTATGTAAAGAAACCTGATAATATTATTATAATAACATGCTTTTAAAGCTCCTGTATAATTTCTTGGACTAATCATAATTATTCGGCAAATAGACGTTAAGATAAATTGTTAAATATACAAGTACACAAGGGGATGCTTACGTCGTAGAACGTGTTCCGATACTGAATTGTTAAGAACTTGATAGTGTCTCTTTACTGATAATTATATAGATCACGATTTCAAAGCGAGGCGAAATTGTGAAGATTCTGTTTATATTTTAAACATACAAATATTTTTTAAATACAAATAAGCAATGCGGTAATTGTCTAATGCCGAATATTTATTTGTCTTTCGCCGTGTATAACCGATCGCGAATACCGAATATGCAAACAATGCATTCACGCGACTTGGCAAGTGGGTGCTTGAGATTAGGATTTAAATGCATAGTGCAAGCACAAATACAATATGGATTTATAAAAACTATAAGACTTTCAGGGGTTATTATTTTATGACGGATATTATGTCGGTGTTCGTAACCATTCGAGTCATTCATAAGTCTTTAAAAGGTTAGGTTAACAAACGGGGAGCTGAAGATAAGTGAATCGGGCCAAGCAGGGGGCACCGGTTGAATGACCTGAAGCTTGACTCGAACGGAGCGACTCTTCCTGGTCCTAGACGCAGTGGCTCCGTGTGGAGGCGATGGCATCCATTGATATGCACACAGACAGTTCGATCACGTGGTGCCTTGAAACGAGGCAAAACAGATTCCATATCTACACCATCAGTCACGTGACGCTGTCAAATACAATACGAGATAATGAAGCTACAACATTTAATGCCACGGAGATCTCGACTACTGCCGTCGCGGACCACGGCACAGCTTCGGTTTATTCGGATATCTCCATCTCCGCCAGCCGGAGCATCGTGCGAGAAATAAAAGAACACACGAAGCCGCTAAGATTATCAGACAATATATATAGGGAAAAAATGGCTTGATATTTACAAGACCTTGTCTCGCCTTATGGGATGCAATTCATCATACGTGCCAAAAGTATCTCTTGTGTTTATAAAAGATAGCAGAATCGCCATAACGTGATTCAAAATCTGGTAGTGATATATCAAGCCACGTTTTAAAATTATGGCAAAATATTTGGTTAGGGCAGTATAAAGAATAAGCTATTGAAGTATCAATAAGTTATACCGATACTATACAGTTTGAAATAATTAAATTGACACAATACAACGCATAACTGGTTTAATTTATATTTTGGATTTCTTTTACAAGGCGCGCACATAGTTGATCGTAATTTATTTATTACAGATTTATTTATTCATATGTAGAAATGATAGTTTATAGTCTTTGAAATATCATGAGTCAATTTTAAAATTAATTATGTTCTCACACTCAATGGAAAAAATGCTGGAATCTTGTTCTTGGTGGTAGATATCAATGGTATTTCACTAACTATGAGACTTTTCTCGCTAAAACCCACGATAGTGTTATAGGTTGCACCATGAAAGAAAATAGATGAGTTTTTTTACTCATGCGTATATACAATGCTGTCGACTGAAACGAAAGAATAAATCTGTATTTTAACATTTTATTTTATGAGAAACAAGCCAGTATCCTCAACTATGTGTTTATGTAAACAACTATCTTATGCTTTGGTTTCCAAATGCAAATCATCAACAAACACACATTTCTAAACCGCTTCAGACTTTGCATATTTTCCATTTGTAGCGATGTGATAAAAATAAAACTATTTCAATCTCCCTTTGTTTAGATTTAATTAAGCAATTTTTTTAAGCTGTGCGCATCGCACGCGGCCCGTTTATTAATTAAATATTAAATTTGAAAAACGCTCGCACGCGGTGTTTGATGCGTGTTTATTTTGTTATAACAGAAACAATGTAAAAAAAAATTTAAAAAAACCACTTAATCATTTCAATCATCCCATTCATTGTGGAAGAAAATCAATTAACCATGCGAAAACCCCGCTGGGAGCTTTCTCCAGAGTGGCAGGCGTTTCCAGAGGCTCGGCGAGCGGTGCAGGAGCTTTGCGGGAATTAATGCCTCTCTGTATGTAGATGGGCGCACGAGCCAGGCTTCCGTCGCAGGACTCGCGTATGCAGATAATGCGGAGTCCGCGTCGGACAGACGTCGCAGGGACGAGGAAAACTAATTATTGGCTCGCTTTGTATTTAAATTGAAAAGCTTTTGCATAATTTCCGTTGTCTATTGGAACTGCGATTGGGAAAATATCGCACAAACGCCCTACGCTGGAAAATTCACAACACAATTTATTTCTATGTTTCATCCACCAATGTGGGGAACGTGGAATGTAATTAAAATTGTCAAAAGAAGATTTTATATTGAATTTTTTTTGTGTTGTAAGAATACAGATTTTTCAAATAAATACTTTATTTGAAACTATCACTTATCACTAGATATGTCCAGAATAAAAAAACAGTTTTTAATGTAATTTCTATTTAAAAAAAAAAAAAACAAAATATACATATACAAATTACGTCTCGAACCAAATTACATAAATTAGAAACAAGGCAAGAATTTTGGAATGATTTTGTAGAAAAGTTTCACGTCAGCAGGTGTTTAATAGAAATATTCTAAAAATACGTTTTTAATTAAAAAGTTGAACACCACTAACAATTTACTTTTATTGGCACGTAATTGTAGCTTATAAGAATGTAACTATTATTTATACGACACCTGATTTAAGGTAATTCACGCAGGTTCAATTGAGGGGAGGGGGAGAGGTTTTACATTTTAATATATATTATATATATATATATAACCTAACTTAACCGAAGGTAATCTGGCTGGCATATTGTTTCACCGAGTCAAGTTAATCCCTTCCGAAGCCGCAGCAATGCATGCTCTCCGTCTTTAAGCACACCCGCGGGCTCATTATGAAAACCAGATAAAAGTACGCCTGAATATTGTGCATCGCCGCGTAGGCGAAACTCGCTCGGATCAGTTCTGAAAGTTTGATGGAAGATAAAACCCGGCTCCATTTTATGTCCGTTTGAAGTATATGAATAAATTTCAAATTCTGATAAAAACGCAATTGAACGAATAGCCCAATTTTATTTCCTAGTAAGAAAGTGGCTATAACATACTCAATATGTATTTGGATTTTGTGTAATACCCCAACTTCAATATTCTTTACTGCTTATGGTGGGAAAATATGCAAGAACATTACGACACTCACTAACAATGATTTGAAATACGTGTTGATAAATTAAAATGAGACTACAGCTGAATAATATTGTATTTCTATTCTATACAAAATTGGCCAAATAACATCCAACAATAAAAATAAAAAAAACACAATTTTAGGAAGTGGCAAATTAAAGAACGTAGTAATCATTTTCAAACCACATCAAACTGACATGTTTCAAAATAATTATTGCTAAAATGAATTCCTGCGAAATAATAAAGGAAGCGTAAACATTTTTAATCTGCAAAAAGATTGATAGCGCGCTGTAAACTTTTAATGCCCGCCGGCCAGTAGGAAGCGGATCGAAAATGTTGGAATAAAACTTGCCGGCCGGCCCCGGAGAGGGACCGAAACCGAGCCGTGTGAAATTAATTCGAGGTTAATCTGAATACGCGGAATATCAGCGGGATGGATCGGCGAGCGAGTTCATCGGAGGCCCCATTGTCGGAAGATAAAAAGCGAGAAATGGCGTCCAAACAATTTGGCAATCCAATTTACGCATTCGTGGTAACAATACACCGTCCCGACCAGAGTTGGCTTCGTGAAATTTATTATAATAGATAATGCGGGCCTAATTTATTTCAATTGTTGCGACAGCAAAAAAAAAAAAAAAAACTAGATACTTTTTAAACAATACGACGCGTTATGATGAGATAGTTTGAAGCAAAGGCCTATTGTAGGAAAAATAAAATATATCCAGAATAACGACATTGCAGGTTTATCGTTGAATTTATGTTTATCAAAATAAGATAATGATAATGGCAACATATTTTTTTCTGTAGAATTGAAATTCAACGGAATCTGCGAACCACCGATTACAAACTGCAGCACAACTGCTGGTGGGGTTAATACTTAGTCTTCGGTGAGATATCGCCGAATTAATCTCCTTCCTGATAGACGTATCACAAATTGACGTAACTAAACTCACACCGGGTTCAGTTTAATCAAATATCTGTACTGAAACAAATGAGCAACGATTGTACAAACCTTAGAAATCGATAAACCGCTTCGCAATATTGCGATAAATAAGCCATCATTCCTGAACAAATAAAAGTCATTTATTCGTATAGCAGCAAACTAATTAAGGACGATGCATAAAGCTAAAAAAAAAAAACACATATTGCAGAGGTTTCATTACATTCACTTAAATATAAAAATGTCGAAGGCTTTATAAGCAATAATTGCGTGAATTGTAGGTAATCCAATTAGAAGTGGTCCTTGGCGGTCCTAGGAGCGCTTCAGGAATTTTATTATGGCCGTAAAGCGAATTGATTTCCAGGCAAGTGAGCCGCGGATGCGCTGCGGTTAATGCCGCGCCGAGGATCCGAATCAATTTATTTCATAAGCCGCTCAGGACTTGGATTCGTTTTCGAAAAAGATTAAGACTTTCAAGAGGTCGGCTTACCGGAGCACGCGATGCGAAATATACTTATTTGTAGACATACATTGCATGCATTTGTGCAAATACGTGCCAATTTTCGGCAAGCGGCATTCTTACTCGAGTAAGAATATCGGAATTGTTAAAAACAAATGACAACGCTTCAAGTTTTACTATGACTAATTTCGCTAGCTGATGTCGTTGGCACTTTCAAACCAAGTTTTTCGGTTGACAATACCAACGAGATAAGTTGGCGAAGTGTCACAGTAAAAATAAAACCGTTTATTAAAAAAATATCAAAATAGAATTTCACAAAGTACTTTCTGTCAAAAATATTGAACATATACAGATTTTATTATAATTAAATTCCAAGGTTTTTCTCTTTGTAGATGAGATGTTTTTTTTTTCTTCAAATCTCCGATGTCCGATTTATCTAAGTTGCATTTTTAATATAAACTAATTTATTATTTCTTCTGTCATTCTTGGTTTAGTCACTTTTGGCTCTCAGCCAGAACTGCGTTATTTCATAGTCAAACGACTAGGAATTTAATTAAAACGAAGAATCATAAGGAAGCCCCCGGCTTCATCCGTAATATTTAAAATGACGTTTAAGTACACCTGCAACGTATTTAATAGTACTCGCATTGCAGAGGGGACGCCGTCCCTAGAATCTCTGTGGCATTCACTCACAATGGCCGCGGTTGAAAGAGTACAGCCGTACACAGTAGGGGGAGGTTTGGAATTCTTTACTCTGTATAAAGTGACGGAAGATTATCTCCGAGCGCGGCTGTCGGATCAGCGGCTCGGGAGGCTGGGAAGAAGCCGGCAGGTAGGAAGGCAGGCATAATGGATATACCTGCAGCCTCACCTGCGCTCGTATACCTGCACCGCAGAAGCACGCAGCGGCGGGGCTACAGAATGCTCGAGATGCCTATCGAGGCAGCGCAGCCTCCGGGGACGGAGTTAGAGAACCTCAGATCAAATCTTTTAAAACAATAAAACATTTAACAAAACGTATCTCTTTATCTATATATCGCTATTATAAGAAGGCACGAAGTGAAATTTTGTTGTTTAAGTATAATCGTTATTTTTTCCCAGTCCCATGGAGAAATTTCTATAGAAATCATGGGAGTACGTTTCAAGTACATATTTATGACACCCTAAAGAAAAAACAACGGTTCACAGCTGTGATTCGACCCTAGACTGTTCTATCATGTCATATCTAAGTTACGTTAGTTACTCTTAAGTAAATAATGCATAATTACACCTCTTAACTTCAATACGAACACCTGATTTTTGGAACCCATTAGTTTCTAGAATACAATTTACACGAGGTATATCCGAGAATAACAAATTTCTCTTTCAAAATTATTTTATTTAATGAGTTTTATGTAAAATACTGCAAATATTACAATTGGTAAGCAATCTCGGTTTATTAAATAATATACGATATGTCTAATCAGATCAGAGAAAGTCGAGCGTCGTTTTAAAGATTTACATTATGGTACCAGTTGATATATTTTAGGATGCAAAGGAAATACCGAAAAAGCATTTGTCTAATTTAAAGAAACAATCACAATTAAAGTAAATACATGTGGGCGTAAGTAGAGCGTGAAAAACAAACATTACAATGAAATGAGAATTGGAGCAAATGTGTAGCATTCACACTAAAAGCCTACCAAACTGAGTGAATGCATTTTTTGTTTACGCGATCAACCGGGTCACGTTTCCTATACGCCCACGTAAGCGATATGCACCGACGAAAAGCCAAACAGGTAAAACTACCACATAGTGATACCCAAAGGCGCGCAGTGCATAGCACCACTGCCCGGTCGAAACAAAGTTTCAACCTAAACATAAAAACCCGAATAGCTCAGAGAGCACTAATATTTTACGGCAAACTCTCTCGTTTGAAGACGTTTCAAACGAACACGTTTACGATGGCGCGAGTTAATGAATTGTCACGGAATATTTGGCAGATAAATCACCCACAACCGTCACACTGAAAATTCCTTACAAAAACGCTAGTCGGCACTCCATAATTAACACTGGTAGTCTCTACAGCCGTAGAGGTTTTCTGAATATTGGTGTATATATTGTACGACATTTCTCAAAAGCAGAAGCTGAAAATAACTAGGTTTTAATTTTGAGTAGCCGTTGATTAACATAACATTTAAACACAATTGAAAAAACAACATGTTATAATAAATATTAAATGCAGAAATGAGGATAATACAACGAACCTCAATATAAAACCGAATAATCAAACTTTAGTAGTTTTGTACACTATTGTAAACAAATTATTCCAATAAGAGAGAGGATTGAGTATAAGATTGCCGTATAAAAAAAAAATATTCCGTACGTATTAAATATTCGTTTAACATCGATACACTGTAGTATTTTTGAAATATATAAAAAAAAATTTCACCATCAATTTACATTAAGCGGTGGGGGAGTATTCATAAGGCTAAAAAAAATTATAATCAAAAAGTTGATTTATGGCTGTATTAGGTTGGATTTACATCCCCTGCGAATATCGCGGATGGTATAAGAGCACAAAGCCCGGTATTTACAGTGACTTGACAGCCCCTGGGAGGGCCCGGGCCCGGCCCCCCGCCCCGCCCCGCCCCGCCCCGCCCTGGCCGGGCCCGATAACGGGACTATACCTGAGGCAGGGATTTGCGACCGACGGCACATCTCTGGATGAAACGCGGCATTTAGAAACGGCGACGACGACCTTGAAATTGAAGCATAGAAATACGCACAAAAATTTTTTTACAGATATAAAACCACATTTTTTAAAAATACATCTAGCAACTTTTCGCTATTTTCTAAATTTGATGTTGTAAATAAATATTTTGTGCTGTTTTGTGAAAATGGCGAAAGCAATTTTTTTTAACATCGTATTTGGGCATCAAAAAGGTGGGACACTTGTAATTATGCCGTTTCTCAAAGAGTTAATTTACAATTATTCATTTGTGTGGTTTTATTATTAATTCACGCAACGGTTAATAGTTTTATGTACACATGATGATGACTTCTCCATTATTATTAATACTCTTGATAGTTTGAAGTATGAAATTTGATTCTTTAAAATCTTAAGTGCTCACAATCTTCATCTTCAATAATTCTACAATATCCAACTTTAACACCATACAACTGAACTGAATTCCGAGCAATTTTTTTTTCTTGATTTTTAATAATAACATATATCGTATTTATTCAGAAATATATATAAATATACATAATAATCCCAATTTTCCAATTAGCAAAGGACGAAGAAGCGTAACCACACTACCAGCGCTAACCGTGCCATAAATTGGTGTTGATTTACGCAGATAGAGGCTGAGCCGACAGCAAACTTCAGGAAATCATAAATCACAAATCTTAAGCCACAAGACTTGATTATTCCACAAATACTATTTTTTGCTGGGCTGAATTTCCCAAGACATACACGCCATATAGTATTATATATATTTAATAAATCAATAAGTACTTGGCCATTAAAATAATTTAACTAATAAACTAACGATATTTTGTGATACTTCGAAATATTTATATTTTGAAGTGAGCTGTTTCGTTGACCATGGCTGTCAGTGGACCGATCGCTTCAAAAACAACTTGATATATTTTTAATTTTTACTTTAAATAACACAAGCTTTGTAAGCTTAAAATTAAATGTCTGGGAATACTATAAATATAGCTCATTGATTCAATTGAATTATTTTTACTTGTAATCAGTGTGAGTGACACATTTAAAAATCAATAGCTGCTTACACATACAAAAAAAAAACGTAATCAACGTATTTATTATTTGATTCCGTTAACCATATAGCCGCGTGTGATAAAAAAATAATCAGAATAAATACTATATTAAATTACAAAAAAATAATTTAATTATGAAACAACGATAAGGCTGGACGAGTTGAGTTAAGTTAGTAACTCACATGAGGAACACTGCGGCAGATGTCCATAAGCTGTAGTAAATTATTTTGAAACCTAATAAAAAAAAAACCTGGAGAAGCTACAAAAAATTCCCTACATGTGGCAATAACAAAAAATAGCTCTCCAATAGGTGGTGCATGCTTTCAAGTTACTTTGCCACGTTTTCAAGGGTTCAAGACATTTAAGTGCTATGAAGATAGAGTTATCAATATACATAAAAACACACTCGAGTAGATTCAGTGTGAGGACAGATTTTTGATTAGAACGATAAGATTTCATTAATTTATGCAAGGCTTCAAAACGTGATATGAAATCTATTTATAAGTATGCTTAATTGGCTTTGAATTACAATTCTCAATTATAGTTATGCTTACTTTGAAATTCATGTCTTTGATACGTTTTAAGTCAAACACATAAAATAGAACACAAATCTGTTAATCTATAAATATATATATATATATATATATATATATATATATATATATATATATATATATATATATATAAATATATATATATATATATATATATATATATATATTTATAGCTAGTATATATGTTTATTGTTCTAAAAACCATATTACACAAATAAATATAATTTATTAATGAAATGTGCTTGTTTTAGTATAGCGACCAACAATTCTACGATACGTATTATGACGATGATCATAAACACTAAAAAAAATTGTATCTGTAACGAGTTCATTAAAAAATAAATATTATTATTTTGTAAGTGTCACAAATCTTCATGTTAAATAATCAACACACAAATGGAATATTTAAATTAAAATCGAGTTTACAGATACTAATTGTGTACCGTAACAAGTCACGTGAGAGTTTATATTCAAGCATTATATGACAGCTCGCGCGAAGTTTTACTTTTGTTGTGCAGAATACAAGGTTACTGTTCACCAGTGGTGTGCGGTCCACACAAACAAAATTAGAATAAAATAATTATCAACATAATTTATAAAATATTTTATTTGTATGTTTTATTTAAAAAAATACTGCTAACGCAATTTAAAATATTCAACAAGATTTCATATTTTTAATTATTTATATTCTACTTACTGCTTGTTTACTCGTGTGGACCGCACGCCACTGCCGTTTACAATATCGTTGCGCAAACTGACTATCAATATTCTATGACATTACTTGATTTCCACAGCATGTTTCGCACGTTTACATACAAATTGAAAAAAAAAAAAAAACTCATTTTGATAAAATATTGTGCCTTGATACGCGCTTGCGTCAATCTGATGCCTGCAGATTGTGATAATTTTGCAATAATGCACGTTGTAAAACCGATACAACAGTTTGACACCCACGAGTGCGCCACCACTGCTCACGCCTATTACAGACACGTACTCTGATTGACTAGCATTGTCTAGAACAGCGATCGGCAAACCTTTGACCTAATGACCCGCAGCGACGCGGCGTTTGACCTATATCTATATCCTCAATTCACAGGTAAAACAATTGATACACTTAATTTTAACAAAAGTATCTAGGAATTGAAAACAAATTTATTTATTTTAACGTGTATATGGAATTTGATTGGACGCATGGATTTGAATCATTTCGATAGTTTAGTTTCAATATATCTATTGAAAAACTCTCCTAAAAACAGTGAAATGATTATACCTCTTCACATATTTGGGTTACAGGTTAAGATAATATATTATACTTAATTTAAAAACCTTCGCATTTGCAAAGTAAAAATATCCCACGACCTACAATATCCACACTCTTCAATATTATAGCACACTTAGTAAACAGTTCAGTGGCGTTTAATAAAAATGGGTAAATTGAGCACCAAAATGTAAATCATAATCAACTGTGATACTCTTATACGATCGAAGCCAATAAATGTTTAAGTAATGCTGAATTGTGCATATACATGTATTAACGTGAACGTTTAATAAATAATATTTTATAGCAGTCCTTAACAGGATTTTAACGTATTTTAATATCAAATCGTATTTTCTAGCCTGACTCCATTCCCCGTGTTTTCTAGCAATACAAAAATTAAAGCAGACTGGCGGGTCGGCCCGTCCCGCGAGCCGCCCGGGGCCGGTCTCAGGTAGGGACCGGGAACACGTTATGAGACAGGTAGGGCGGCTTCTAGGAACCCTAGTCGCCAGACAACAGAGCAGGCTGCGAGGCTGCCCGGCCACAATGCAACCAGGCAACCAGGCCACCAGCCAGTAACAGCCGGGACTTCAAATTCAAGATTTGGACGAGACCGGCATACGCACGATTGTAACTGGTGCAGTCCGGAGCGAACAAAGTTGATTATGCATGCAGCTACAATAATAAATTATTAATTAAAAAATCTGTACATTGCATATAAATATAATGACAGTTTATAATGGTGTTTTTTTTATTAATTTAATTCGACTTTGGAATTATCAGCTACAATTGCCTGTGACACGTCCATCGTGACATACAATGTTCCAACACCTGCAATTCCCGGTTCGGTTAAAATGAATCAAGATACCTCACCTGTGTTCATTAACAAACGAGGACAGATTGAAGATAATTGCCTCGGCGTCACAATAGAATCGCGCCCGAAATTCGACGTTTTTTTATAGTTACGAAAACGCCACACGGCACAAGAGGTCCGCGGGGCCGCCATTGTGCCACCGTGCATTATTTTTTGCGCGCAGATTTCGCGGACAGGCGGATTGCACCACGCCGAGGAAACTGGGCCGAGAGCGACACGCAGAGGTTTTTTTTTTCCGACCAGTTGATTTTTTTCGCCGCTTTGATAGAATATTTGCTGTAGAGCGAGTGTTGAAAGTGCGGCCGCCGACAAGGTCAGGTTAAACTTGAAGACGATATATATTTTTTTAAACTTATTTATTTCCAGCATTTGTGTGGTAGTTTTTGACGGGCGATTTTGTCACCATTCAGATATTCAGCGGCGTTTGAAGCTATTTGGGTGCGCAGTGGCGACGGAAGGGCCCGCAAGGTCAGATACGAAAATAAAGTAAGAATTTCCATCGCGCCCTATTTCTCGGAAAACATGTTAAATTTTACGTCGTCTCTGCCATGGGCATTCAGAAGATCTTTTGACACGGTGTTTTTTGGAAAACTTGGGGTAGTCGAGTAGAACCTTTGATCTGAACAAGCTATCTAGGAAAAGCTCCGGCTATGACTAGTACATATCGCTTAATTTCAAGACTGCAATCAAGGCAACTTGACCTTTTACTTGAATTTCTTGTTTGTTTATAACTCAAAAATTCTGACATTGAAAATTTGTTGCATTAATTACAACTATATTTACCTCACTTGCGATACACCTCTTTTGGTGATCATTTAAAACCAATATATTTTATTAGACACATAACAAAGCGCACAACATTTTGTATTTTTTTTTATTAGTTACTTAAAGTTTTAAAATAAGTTTGAAAAATCTTCACATACTTGTAATGATATATAAACGAGTATACCATTTCACCATATATTTTAACCCTAAATACGATTCGCAAGTTAGTGCCATTTGATAAGTCAAGTGTCACTCGAGATAAGAAATTTTCCTTCTAGGTATCAAGCAAACATAAACAAGGCAGAGTCTCGTGATAATGCATTTGAAAAAGCAGCCAGCCGGGGTTTAAAACCGGCGATAGCGGCAGAACAGGCACAATGGCGTAGCCGAGGGGACGCCGCCCAAAAACCCGATTACAAAAGATACCGAATTCAAACACAATACTTCGATAAAACACAAGGTGCTAGGGTGACCATGTATGCCTACGGGACATGAAAATTCTATAACCGGATATTGTATTTACTTAATTTAACACAAACATATAAAAATTTATGTGATTCATTGAGGAGCCTTACAAAAATAGAGTTCATCAGCAAAGTGATAAAAATACATATACAAACGCACGATACAGTGTGAAGAAAAGAATCGCGAAATTTTCAGGAGATAACAGTTGTCACTGCCCCATCGCTAATAAAGAAAAGTTCCGCCTCGTTTCAGACGGAAAAGAAACAGGACAAAAGCCCGTCCCGGAGCCATAGGCGGCCAAGCCCGGGGGTGCTGTGTGCTCCGAAAACGGGTCCGGTCACTCCAGCCGGGCCGACCCGAAAAAACCGGTCGCCCATCCCGGGACGAGTCTGCGAGGATAATCCGCCCTGCCAGGCGACGGGGCGGGAGGCCCGGCGATCGATAGGCGGCGATCGTCCCCCGGCCCAGGCGGACCCCTAAACGGGGGACAATGGGCTTTTGCATTCGTTTAAGTGGGCAGGGGCGGGCCGCCGCGGCCGGCTGCACAACTTTTGATCACTGAATATTTAATTACTTGGTAATGTTTGTATTATACCGACAGCTTATTCACGAACCCTGATTTAACCGCCCCACCGGCTGGCCCGGTGGCTAAGTTTGAAATTACGCACAGAAATCGACAGTGAAAGTAACAAACTAAATAAACAAACAAATCATGAATAAGTAACGAAATGCACCTCAAAATATAATTAGTGAATTGACTGTCTTGCTGGCCTGTTTTTTTTTTAGTGGAGCAATGAATTAATTGATGACTTGTTCATTTTAAAACAAAGCAAAAATAACTTGCGAAACTGTATTTCCGCAGACGGCAGAGTTTTGGCACGGTGGTCTTTGCAGCATTGCGACTGGAGTTTCGAAAACAAAAGGCTCGTTTTTGGCCAAAATGTGGCGGCGCAGGCCCACGCGCGGGGGGTGCAGGCTCCAATATTGTATGGCTTTCCAATTTACGGCCGACCGTAAAACCCCAAGGAAACGGGCAGCTCGGAGACATCGACTGGAGCGGGAATATCTACAAAACCCATAATAATGCGGCATGCGTCCTCGGCGAGGATTGTGTACTATTTATAAAGTTACTGCCATGAAAATATATGAAATGTTTATGGCAAGTTTTTACATGCTTCTCGGCTGTAATTATGCACAGCCATTTGCTTGACTAAATCTACGTAAGCCGTGGTTTAATGACGACACGATCAGCGTTTATTTTAATGGCTGTATAACGCTTACACCTGGACATAGAACCATAAAATCAAATGCTGGGCATTACAAGATTGTGGCTTGAGTGCGGTTTAAGGCTTACAGACAGCAACACAAAAATAACAGGATACGTCACAACTTATAATAGCTAAAATCACATACCAAAAAAAGTATACATAATATCATTTAACAATACATCACATAGATCTGCTTTAATGAACGACCGCATGAGTCTTCGTTTGATAATGCTAACGTAAATGTTGGCGAAGCCTGTCACAAATATAATTAAACATACGAAAACATTAAAAATGGAATTCCACCAATTCCACTCTGTCAAAAATATTGAATACATCAAAAACCTTATAACAACCACTACCCGACAGACGAGTCGTAGAGTGCGTAGCGCAGTCTCCAGCCATTTTGTGTTTTTTTCCGGTAGTTGTAAGCAAAATCGCAAAAAAAAGTAGGATAACAAAAATTCACACGATATATTGTGTCAGTGTGAAGGGGCCTCGGACAGTGCGAGCACTCAACACGTGAAATATTTTTACAACCCTTGTATTATCGCATAAGGCAAGGCAATGAGACTGAGCACAGTTAAATAGTGCGTCTTAAAACATTCGTGATTCATAAACCTGTCGGATTTCTCATTAGTGAGGTTACAAGACGGGGGGTCGAGCCGGCCGGAGGAAGGGTCGCGGCAGTAACAGGTGCCTCTCTCCGCCCCCGCCCTCCGTCTGATCAATCCCGGCATCTTCGGGGATTAGCTCCGAGCCCGGACTGGCGCATGCATCACCTGCGATGGCTAGGTATACACCGCCGAGGATATTATTGGATATGCATTTGCCGAGGTACTGAGCACTAATTAGATTTAGTATCAAGTGATGGAGGTCCATAATTAGTAATCACCATTACCTGTGAGTGCTTGGTAATAAACATTAAGTTATAATTATAATTGGATAATCAAAACAAATATGGAATTAGATTATTTCAGCATGAAAAAACATAGTCTTGAAGAAATAGTCTATATCTTAGGTGAGTGTCGATACAACTACGCAAAGACTCTACTCTGCATGTCAATGCGACAAATTCCAGATTAATATACATATTTTAAAATAATTTTATACAACTCAAGCCATTACAACAGATAACGTAATTCTATTCTAAATTGTTTCAATTTTTATCATTCAAGAATGAAATTCAAGGTACATATTTTGTTCCTAATTCTGGATTTTCTATTGTTGAAGTCCACAAAATATTATTATATACACCGTTGATCGCAGATTCCGGAAGTACACAAATATTTTATGTGGTTAGAATAAAAATGTAGTATGAGGTTCTACTTTGAACTCAAATCACAACACCCGTCGTTCACTTATTCCATCATAGATAGACAGGTGCGTACGACCAATAATTGGATTTTAATAAATAAGTATAAATTCACCAGTGGCAGCCAGAGGCCGCCCCACCCACCGTGCCCCTCGCACGCGCCCCGAATACGAAGCGAGTTCACACAAAACCATCAGCCACTCAAAACAACACAATAAGTGTTTTCTTTCCTACAACGGTTTACTTATACCAAAATGCTCCACAATATTTTATTGCGTCAACGCGATTTTTTATCACATTAAAAGCGATAGTGACTTGCTCGTTGGTTTTGGTTGTTATAAATTAATTTGGATTATTTGGTGTTGAAGAGCATATCATGTTTTCATAATCCCCGAAGATGACCCTAGCATCCAAATCAACAGATACAGACTTGATCTTCAACTCATTAATTTTAAAATTGTGCACATCAAACAACAAAGGTTAACATGGGTAGTTGAAAACTTCAATCGTTCTGAAAGATAATACGATAGTTTTTTTTTTATTTGATTTTAGTGTCACCTTTGGAAAATTTATGAGGAGTTCTCTACTATAAAACCACCGAGTCCTCATTTCAAGCGTCAATATGATTGCATAATAAAATATATATGAGGGCACGGAAAAGGCAGATTTTATGTTTGTAATGAAAGCAGAGTATTTAATATATTATAATTTAAAATATGCATTTACAAATATGAAAGAACTCATAATAACATGTAATTCAGAAACGAAACGTATATACTTTAACACCTAATACAAAATATTGTTTACCACAATTGTGATATTCTGACTATGTTATCTCATTAGATATTTACAAATATAAATGCACTAATAAATAATGTTTAATACATCATAGATAAAGAACACACAATATAAGGTTATTTTAAAAAAATGTGTTGTAAATGATAAAAAAATATTTTACTCGTATAGAAGTGAATTATCTCATTCGTATAAAAAAAATTTAATAGATTATTTTACAAGTGCATCACTCTTTATATGGAAACACAATGAAAGCGGTCACCTTTGAGGAAGTCCACGAGTTCGATGAGCACAAAGTCCGACTCATTCACTTAGCGGGGGAGTCTGCTCGGATCCGTCGCCCTCGCGCGCGACTCTACTCCCGCCGAATAAATCCGGACGGTTATAATTTCTCTCACGACAAATTCCGGGCCGAGGATGGAAATACGTGAGGGGACGAAAATAGCCTCGCGGAGGAGCAGAGGGAGCAGCGGACCGGGGAGCGGAGATCCCAGCAGATATGAGTAACGATCCACTTCCAAAATAATCCGGGAGGCGCAAACAAGGAGGAGGAGAGCCGCGGCCGCCAACCCTTCCGACCTCACGCACGGCGCCGCAAACATCGCATAGCTTCCTTCCTTGACAGGCAACTACGAGAATTTAAAACTATCGTTACTTTTATGGCATATATATCCTAATTTAGATAATAAGTATATATACTTATTAAGTACATGCTAGTCGATGACGTCACACCGTGGTCAATCGTGAATTGAACAGCAGCACTGTAAACGTATGCAAATAAGCAAGAGGTTATTTATGTAAAACGTATTGCTTTTTATTAAGAAACTCGAAGGAAGCAATCTTCCTTAAACGGTTGTAAAAGTATCCTTTGGTTTAATATACAACTTAAATAAAATTTGTGATGACCTTTCACGTCGCTTAGCTGATGCAAGCTTTATTCCTGGGAGGTACGCTTAAGTTGTGTTTGTCGACTTTAAATAACGCTTTCTCACCCTCCCCACAGTTCCAATGAAATATTAAACGACCGCTTTTATTACAACGCCCTAAAAGTATTCCAACTAAGGCGGAGCTCATTTAAAAGTCTTGAGTAAATACTTCAGATTTCAATCCTCAATACGATCCCAATACTTTTCTAAAACGTTCAAGCCTGTGTAAATACATACAAATATAAAAATAAATACAAATCATAGTAATACTGCTGAATGTATAATTAGAGCAAAAGCGGGTTCTGCAAAGGGTTGAGAGCTGATTCTAAATAGTCGCAACAAAATAAAGTTGGCTATTTCTAGAAAATTTATTTACTTTTACCGACTGTAGTATTGCACGTTTGGCTTTAGTTTAATAGAGTATTCGGGCGGGCGGTCTGGCGGCACGCGACAGGGCGGGGGCTGGGGCGGTTGCTGGGGCGGGTGAACGCCCTGGGCGGGCCCAGCTGCGGCTCGAGGAGCCATCAACCAACACGGGCAGCCAACCGAACAACGAAACAACAGCCGTAAACATGACAGCCAAAAAACAACAACGGACCTGTGCTCGTATCTGTCTCGGATCGACCGCAATAAAATGCGAATAGTACAACAAAAAAAACAGCGATGTTAAAATTTACACAAGTGCAGCGCAACATTATTATATCATAATTTGAAAACAGAATGCGACTGTAATATTTATAACGCTCGTTGGGTTCCGCTGCGGGATCGGCATGTCTGCACTGTGCGGCGGTTAGCCGCAGGCGAACACGACTTGTCGTCATCCTCGGCCGTGAGGATAGGTTAGGTTACCAATATATCGATATACCATCAACCAGGAAGACGAGCCAAAGCGCATTCATGTGTTATATCAATTTTCTTCCCTTAGGGAACAGCTGCTCCTGGTCACAACAATTTTGAAGCGAAACCCGAACGATAGCTTCCTGAAGCAACAAGGGAAGGCAACACTTCTCTGATCCATTGTGAAATTACCAGTCTAATCTGCAGTGAGGTGAAGATTACAGTCAACTGAGGACACAGGTGTTGGCGTCATCAGCCACATATGGACGTACATTGATAAATATACAGGACAGTCATATATAACCAGATAAGCAGACGCTATTATGAATACTTCCAGTCTTAAGGCGCTTATTTAGAAATTACTGCTGTATAAGAGATAACACGACCAATTAATGAAAAAAAAGTAGACGGATATTGCAGTTTTAATGAAACACTAAATTATAAAGTTTTAATTCGAGTCGAAATACTTTTATAAAAATTATATTCTCCTGCTGTACTTATTTTAATAAAAGTGAAATATTTTTTTGATTGGTACGTACAAACGTATCTACAATAATTCGATTAAAGTTATTTGTAAGCAAACAAGAGACAAATCATTTGTATACACGCTGTAAGCCCCCGACGAGGTTTGTTTGTACGCGAAGAGCGCCTCGCTCTTATTTATATCCCGCCGTGGAAAACAATCTCCACCGAGGAATTGGACTATCGATTAGCCGTTCCGCCGCCGCGCGCTCGGCTGCATTCCGCGGGCTTTTATTTTGGATGCTTCAATACTCGGACGTGCATGGGAATCGAAGATCTCGACTCGTAAAACGTACATTCGTAAACGAAGCAAGCTGAGCTGCTCGATAACCAAAAATAACCAAATTAAATATCTGCCAGCACTGATGCAATAAGTACAGGTGAGATGCAATAAACACAAGTCCATGAATGCAATAAAATTAACAGATACCAACTGAATAACGAAAACATAACCTCAATCGTATATACAGTATATATGCAGGGAATTTATTAATTTCATCACAGTAAATAATAAAATTATATTACAATATTGAAATGTGGATCCCAATGGCGTGAAACGTCTGCGAAACATCCAACAGTAAGTGTAAATGTGAAGTTTGTGTATACACTTAAATACTGTTATTTTTATAATATCTTCATAGTTTCCTTTCAAAAGAATAATAATGTATTTGATATGTTTACTCGTTGTTTTGTTCTACGACGATGTGACCGGGCCTCGTGTCCCTGTGATTCAAACAATGCATTTATTAGCCGCCAACTGCAAGCCAAGTACCATCAACCGAGAAAGCCTGGTATTTGCAAAGTTGTATCAATAATATACCGCGAGATATGTATTCCACGTGGCGCGAGAAACTCGCGCCAAATTCAAGATAGTTTCCTTTGCAAATATGTACACAGCGAATTGCGCTCGTCAGGCTTGGAATTTAGTCCAGTATTTTTACAACGGTTCGTCAACAATCAAACACAACTTCCACGTGTCGCGACCAAACGTGTCCAAAAAAATTGCAACAGCAAAATTTTAATTGTGCCGTTTTCTATGCGATTTCGCCGGAAAAGGTTATTGTTGCGATTTGCTGCCGTGTGTGTGTGTGGAGCGCTTTGAGCCAAAACGTGTCAAAAATTTCCATCGAGTGGACGTGACGCAAGCGGGTATGGCCGCCGGGAAGGGACGCCGCGGCACATGACATAAATAATACCATCAAACCGCGACCAGAGCGGCGGGGCGGAGGCGGGGGCGGGGGCAATTGAGCCGTCAGCGCTCCGAGAAGGGAGCGAAACCACCGGCTTGCCACTTAAGAAACGATCGAAACTGATTCTCGGGCCGAGTAAAGAACTCATTTGCATAATTCGGAATAACGGATAGGACGACGAGTGCACCAGTACCATCAGCGATATGCCTACACCGCACTACTACTACTACTACTACGTACCTGCACTCCACCAAAAACAATTCAGTATGCTTAATTCGTTATACTAAGTTGTAAGTAAATTGTATATTCAGAATAAAATTCTACCAAAGCACGTTAGAAATATTCCAAATAGATTCATATGTCATGCAAATAAGTAATTTTTATAAAATATACTCGAGGCTATGGTGAATGCATCCACTACGTCATCCAACAACTTCAGGAAACAGTACAGAATGTTAAATTTATAAAAGCCAGCTGGCAAGTAAACTATTCCTGGAGATTTAAATTACAGTATAAAGTACGCCCTGTATAGCAGCAAAAGTTCATCCAACGATTGGTAAAATGAGAATGAATATTTTTACTATCAATCAGAAGTTGTGAAATCTCTCGCGACGTCTAATAAAGCATTTCACTTTTAATATAGAACCTCACCTTTCATCTCTCAATAAAAATAACATAAAAATTACATCTAAAGTTACCTTGTGACCGGCAAGAACGGCTCAGGGAGAAAATACCTGTGCGTAATGCAGGTAAACAAAACAATAAGTTTCACCTTGCACTATACGATTGCACCGGAGTCACCTCTGAATACCAGTAAATGTAATTAATTTAATAATAAAAAAATGTGTATCATAGTAACTCGTCCCGGGTACGGCTCGGTTTAAGCAGACAGTTAAATCATTTGTCAAAGTGCATAAAGCGCAGGATGAAGTAGCGGAGGGGTGCAGTCGGCACAATGTATTATTTATTAAATTAGTTCGCCGGCAGAAGGGTTGGGACTGAAATAGGGGATGGGCGCTGGCTGCGTGGGGCTCGGATCGCGTGCAACATACATCACAAAAAACCTAACTTTTGAAATTAACGATTGTCATACATTAATTGCGCAGTTTTTTGGATTATTTATTTGGTGCATTTCATCAGTGGCGTGCTATAAAATTATAAAATGCTGAGTATTTTTTTTTTCATTACTTTGTCAACGATCGCATTGTTTATATTTTGCCTTTAGTATATTGCACATTGCAGCGAGACAGCCTTCAGGCGTGTTTTCTCCGTAACGAGACCGAACAAAATACGTCAATAGATACTTTATCCACGGACCGCTTCCCCCACTCTCATTCCCGGTCCGAAGCTCTTTCCGAGTGGAATATTGAGCAGTGGCGTGCGGTGGATGTCGAATCATATCTAAACACGCAGGAATACTTATATAATTTAAAAAAAAACGCAACAAATAAGACACACGTAATTTGATATTTTAGTAAAAACAATAGTGTCAAAGTCCCTGAATCTTGAAAAAAAATACAACACGTGTTTTATTAACGAGATAACTAAAACCAATCAAAATCATGAAGGACATCATAGCCATAGAGCTATAATATATTGTACAGTCCCGGAGGCTTTAAAGCATATCACTAAGCACTCTTAACCCTTCCAGAGACGAGTTGCAATATTCGAAAAAACTCCCGTCGAAAGTTTCAAGGTACCGGTAAGCTTGGCGAGCCCGGGCTGAGTCCGCACAGCCTCGCGGCCACGGGAGAGGAGGGTGGAATGGGAGACGAAAGCTCTTCGGAACAGAAACCATAATAGAGACGGTTAAAGAGACTCAGCATCCCAACAGGCCGGCTGTCTGGAGTGAATAAAGGCAGGACGTTAGATTGATAGGAGCACATTTCACAAAAGTAGGGGTAAGCTCAGAGGTACAGTGTCGTGAGTAATAACGTACCCTCAAAAACATACTTGTTCGAAACTTTTATCAGCAAGTGTTGATACAAATTTTCAATAATATGATTTGTGAGAATATAAACAACATTATTAATAAGTGGCGCGCGATTGCTTTCTCTGAAATATTTTCGAAGTTTAAGCATATTTATTAAAAATGCTTTTATACTATTTTCTATCAAATTTTATGTCAGAAGAATGCACGATAAACACGAAGAGAGCTAACTAATACACAGTGGGTAAAACTGCTTGTCCAAAATTTCTCATTGCATGTATTGCACACGAAATGGTATGTTATACAATTGAGCATGCAGCAACAGTGCGCGTTATGTTTAAATTGTATAAAAAATCGTAATTTTTAAAAAAAAATAAAGCACAAAGAAAAGAATCCTTCTTGGGGACACGACTGCAGCTGAGAGGTAACATCAGAGGACATTAGGAGCCGCATACCTGCTGCGCCACCAGGTAACAGCGCCATTTGAATCACAATGCAGCAGCAGGCCATAAACACGCCGGAGTCGTGCAAATGCGCCTGGACAATTGAACGTTGAAGGGTTAAATATTTAATCAGCTGTTACTAAAATTAGATCGATAACGGCAACCACTCGCTCCACCCGGGCGGGCGCTCGGCCGCCGCCACATGGCATGCAAGGCATGGCACCGCAGCCCGCGACGAGACGATGAATGGGCGATCTATTAACGCTATCCCCGAGTCAAGGTTCGAACTAAATAATTAAATTAAATTGGTACTACTTTAGAATTATGCATAATGGGTTATATAAATGTTTCCAAGTCAATGGATAACTTTTAGTTATTATTTTCATAATGTATAATGCACATTTATGCATAATTCTAGGTGGCGTGATCTATATGCGAAAGGTTTAAATTGACAGTATCAGTAAGGTGGGTAACAAAAGCATCTATATTTGTATTAAATTTAAAATGACTGCAATATATTTTGGCATTAACGGACCGTATTCAACGGCTTGTTAGTCAACACTAACGGTTGATCTATTAATAATCGTACATCGTATATCTAACATCAAAGTGATAAATATATGCATCATTCCAACATGCTCTGTCACATTATTTTTGGGCCGTGAATTGAAATAAAAATATTTAACCATGTTTTAAAATGATAACATACACCTTGTTTACCTTATTATGCAGTTGGCACAATAATGAGTACTAGCAGCCATAATTTTAACTAACTATACAGAGGCGCAGAAAAATCTAAAACAATCTATAGATACAATGATTGGCTTTCCTAAAGGGTAACTAACATATATACGCCTGCTAGTAACGTACATGACGATGTTTAAAAAAAAATAAAAGAAACGTGATAAGCGAAAAATAATGAAATATTGGTAGTTTTAATTAAAGGTGTACTCAATCGGGTATAACTCTTTAAGGGCACAAGTGAAATTTTGAAGAAAACAAAATTAATAACAATTGATTTTTATATTTCATTATAGAATATTCAACATGACTAAAGTTATCAATTCATCTCAACAATAAAACAAATATGAATTTAACTAAAGACTACGGCTACTTTTCTATTAATATTTGCTTGTTGTGTTTACAAAGTTGCAAGCGATACGTTCCTGTGTCGATTTTCTCACAGGTAATTAGCGTCAATTTCGATTATATGTATGGCGGCGTCGAATTTCTATCTCGCACCAACAATTTCACAGTACGGCCTGTGAAGTCTCCTGGCCGGTGCAGTCGAGCTGCTTTAATTGGGTAATAGCTCGCCGTGCGCCTCGTCAGGCGAATATAACTGACCATCGCCGGGGACGCTCTGAAGACGCAGAGCCTCGGAAAAGCACGCCGCAAGGAACGAGGACTTGGAGGAGTACGTTTGTGATAAGTACGGGTACATGTGATTTTTTTTATTGAATAACATAACAATCAGTATTTTTTGCGTGTAATTTACAATTTTTTTTAATTGTTAAGTTAGGATTTATCTCTAGAATCTTATACAATATTCGATGCGTCACTAGTTAGCTGAAGCAAGCCGGGCTTTTTAGTCTGTATAGCAACAGCTACGGAGCTGTGGAACGTACGAATTTGATACGAAAGATTTATTTTCGTATTCACTTAGTGTTTTTCAGGTTCCATGAACTCGTATGAATCGCACGGTATTGGCATACAACGATTGACATCACAAGAAAGCAAAATTTTACCAACAGTTGAGTTGGAGAACAGATTTGTTCTGTTTGAATAAAAACAAAATTCTTTTATTTTTAATTTGATTATGTCTTATGATACTATAGCGAACATCTATTAGGCGATGTGTTAGATTTTAAGAAAACCTATATGATTTATTTACATATCAAGACATCGGATGATTGCTATTGACCGGTTATATTTTGCTAAGTCGTGGTATTTTCCAATATATCGTAGAATGGAAATAGTTCATAGACATATCACAATAATAAATTGATGAAAAAAAGCCTTTTCGAAACGCTGCGACACGACTGACAGAATGGTAAGTGGTAGCGTCCTCGTTTGCGTTATTTACTTGGGGCGAACCGTATTTTTTTTTTTTTTTAAAACACTCGAAATACGGGGACGCTATTGGCTTATTGCAAATCGGTTGAGAGTCGGGTCGCTGCGGGTGCAGCCGGCTCGACCGAACGGATTTTTTTTTCTTTTGGAGAATGTTATATTTTAAAAATGTTACCGCTAATTCGGCGATGGGAGTGGGAGTGGGACTGGAAGTCAGCTCAGTTTTGTTCATTTCGGAAGGTAAAGTTCGGGCCTCCCGACGCCAGACACCGGCTCCCCGGCAGCGACGAGCGACCGGCCGCGCACCGAGCCCAGCCGTCTCGGGATTATTTTATATTTTAAAAAAATAAGCGTCGCGCTGGGGCGTTTTCCGGCACGACTAGCGCAAATGGCAACTCATGCAGATTAGCCGACAAGACCTATAGTAATTTCTAAATTTACATTTTTTGCATTATTTACTCGAACAAACCAAAATAAGGAGCCGTCGCTTCGAGCGCGCCTTCGACGTCTGCCGGGCACGGTTTGTTGCAATTTGAGCGAAAGACGATTTCCAAGTTGGAGAAGAACACCTCGCGTTTGACGGGGAGATCGGGTGCCACTCGCTACTGCAGGACTGGTACTACAATTTCGATGCCTTCTCCCGAGATAGGAAAGAGAGGGATGAAATACAGAGCCGAAGCCGAAACGCGCCAAGCTGAGAGTACCGGTTTGATCTACAGAAGAATGCGTGGGTTCCGAGCCGCCATCGCGCTGAGCACGCTTATTGAAAAATATTACGATTATCGTGAGGGACGATACTTTTGTATTCGACAGCCACGACTCGGGTTGCCATCGGACGCAGGCGGGGCGGCGTCGCGGACACGTGGTCGACTCTTCAGCCGCTGGCACGCGAGAGCGCCTCCCGCCGAGCCGGCGCCGGGCAGAGAGGTCTCTTGGATTTTGGAGTCAATCCGACACGATCCGGTCGGGAGATACTCGACACTAGAAAACTAACCGGTGCAAAGCGGAACACGCAAAGTAAACAATTTGGAGCAATGCGTCCTTTCACAAGTGCTCCGTTCCTTTCAAACTATACGTGCACGCATAGGCACATCACAACACGGTTATCGCCGTTTGTTTTTATTGCGCTCCCAATCGTCGGTTCCAAATTATTAGATTGAAATACCTACCGGCCGGAGCGGTTATTCTGATAAAGATATACTCGACGCGGGGCCCGATGCGAGACCTGCTTATCGACAACTCGTTTGTAAATATTTGACAAGCCGGGATGGGTCAAGAGCGGCACAGGACTGGCGAGTATCCTCACCGAAATGTGAGGATCTCCGGCTCGGCACCGGCACCGGCTCCCGCGGCGGAAACGCATTGCCCGTCAACCGAACCGATGCGATCGCGAGGTGATGCATCGCCGCATTGCGCGAGATCGAGCCGGAGCCTCGCGTGACGCTCGACCGGATTCGATCGCAGCATTGTCGAGGATCAGAAGACGCGGTAGGTTTCGACGAGCGGTTCCGTTCGTCTCGCCCGAATCGTCGGGCGTCGGTATCCTCGAGGGGTCTTCGGTATCGCAGCGTCGGCTGACGTCCTCCGGGAGGGACGGCGCGCCCTTCGGAGCGAGTCTCGGGCACTCGGGACGTCTCGGCGCGCCCGCGGGCGAAAGGAGAGGGGAAAAAGCGAGGAGCTCCACTCACCATACGACTCCGAAGGCTCCGTAGCCGATGGGCCTGTCGGGCTGCACGTCCTGGGGCGGGTGGTGCGGCGCGTGCTGGGGGGCGGGGGCCTGGTAGTAGGGCGCGGCGGCCGCCAGGATGGCCCCCTGCGCGCCCGCGCCCGCTCCGCCGCCGCCCTGCATCAGAGACATGGACACGCTCATGGACACGCGCGACTGTCGCGCCGGCCCGCCTACGCTCGCCATCCGCCCGGTCCCCGGGACCCGGCCGGCCCTGCCGCCCTAGCCGGCGCGCATCCGCCCCGCCCGCCTGGACCGCCTGGACCGCCGGCGGCCGGACTGGCGCTCGCCTGGTCCCGCGGCCCGCCGCGACGGATCGACCGACCCTCGCGGGCGGGCGAGCGGCGCGAAAATCCGGCGACCGTCTCGCGGAGACGGAGGGTCCTCCTCCCGCCGCCGCGACTCGGGGGATCCCGGATCGTCACGGGAGCGACTCGCGGATTACGAAAGGCAAAAAAACATCGCCTGGCGTTTCACTCTGTCGAACTTTGCCGCGAACTTGAGATATTTTGTCACCGTCGCGTCGGCCGTTTCCGTCCGAAGAGTTCCCGCGGCGGTCGGAGTGCGGTCGGGTCGCGCCGGGGGCTCGGGCGTCGCGGGACGACGTCGGCCAGTCGGATTCTCGATCGCGAGCCGTCGACCGATCGTTCGCGAGCGACGGGTGCGGACCTCAGGAGACAAAGAAGGAACGGACGAACTGTCGACGGGCACCCGACTCGTGGCGCGGTTTCAGCGGGACTGAAGGCGGAGGCGCGGGGCGGGGCGAGGCGGGGTGGGGCGGGGCGGGGTGGGGAGGGGCGGGGCGCGGGGCAGAAGCGTGCGGCGAGCGGAGAGGGAACAATGGCCGACGGTGGCGACACATCAACAGCTGCTCAGCCTGGCGTGGCCTTCACTACTGGGCGACTGCGCCGACGCCGCTGCGACCATTTTAATTTTTTGAGTTTTTAAATATACAAAAAATAGGATCACCCCAATATAATTAGGCTACTAGTGATCCTTAATTTTCTTAAAAAAACACTCTGGAGAAAACTCTCAAAGTGCATACATTTTCATAGAATGTAACCTAATGAGAATTGTCTTTAGTAGTTTTCATTAGATGCAAAAAAAAAGATTTTTTTTGTTGTACAAAAAATGTTAAAATATGCTCACTATATTTTTTTGCCAAGGAGCAATGACCTGAAAAGAAATATATTTTTATTTTGGATATCGGCGCACACACAAGGTGCTCCAAGATGGCGGCCGCGGAGCGTCGACGCCATCCGGCGGTGAAGGGGCGAACCGGCCCGCCCGCCCGTTTCCATGGCAACGGCTTAAGTGGCATTATTTGAATGTTAAAACACTAAAACAAAATCTCCGATGAAAGTCAACTGGGAGAAAAATAAATTACTCCCGGGAACCTACGAATAAAACTAGGATACGAGATATGAATTTTAAATAAAATAACAAGTTTTAAATAAATATTTAATTTATCACAGAGATTTTCATATGTAATTGATAAACATATGCCATTTCATATATAAATATACAATCATAATTACATACACTCAAAAAACCAACTGAGAGATCGTGACATTTTTTTTAAATATATGGTGACCTATTAAAATATGTTTATCGGCTTTAGGAGATCTACAAGCGTTAACAATTTTTATTGTAAAACTGATGAAAGTTATTTTGCTAAACTGAAATATGTCCCTGTTTATTGAAATTATTAGAATATACACAATATAAAAAAACGCAGTCTTTGCTTTCATATTTGTTGTTATTGTTGGTTAGCATTTGTTCGACAAAATTAAATAAACTCACAATATAAACATCGATATACTATGAAATAACTTATCACCTAATTTTTTTTTTTTTAAATAATCACATATGAATAAGTTTCAAATAATTACGCAATATTACAATAATTTTAATATCATTACCGATATTATTTAATTCAAATGGTAATGGAAACTTTAGTAGGTAGGAGGTACATAATTTAAAAAATTGCATCTATGCGTATAATTTCAAAAAACAAAAAATTGTATGCCTTGGTAAATATATTAATTTAAAATAAAACATGACAAATTAAATTTCTATTGAAATTCTAAACTGATTGCATGTATTTATTGTACACCTTTAGGATAGCTATAAAAATAATATTTCTGATTAAAATATTATAAAATATGTATCATGCTTTCGTGGCACGACAACTAGTACAAAGGTTTGCTGGACTCGGCAATGTATTGCTTACGACATCAATAGTTATATCATTTCATATCATGTCAGTATAAAAATATTTACAAATTTTAACTTGTACACTCATTAAAGACCGCGCCTACTACGCCGTCTCCCCTCCAGGTAACTAGACTAAATTATTTTAATTTGAGATATTTTTTTTTGTTTTTGATAAAAATATTGATTCACACATTCAATTTAAACATTAAATTATTTTTAACTAAGCGCAAACAACTTGGTTACATCATTTTATATTCAAGTGCAATCCAAAGCCTTGAATACTCTTTACAATTCATCACCTCTTCTATAATGTGATATAAACTATTTTGACAAAAAATGTGCAAATATTATTTAAATAATTCTTTGAAAACTTAAAAGTCTTATGCAGATTTGTTTACTAAAATGGATTTCAGCAATTTATAGTTTATCAGTGTAAGTCAAGTCACAATCTACTTTTTCTTCAAAGGTTTTACAGGTGTCAACGCGTTGAGGCTATAAAACCATAAAACAATAAGCAGTCTATGGCATATTTAAAACAAAACCTGTTTTAGCAAACGAGTCTGCACAAGTTGGTAAATAGCTATTACTCATTTCTTTATGTACATTAAACTGAGTTGCAAATTTTGACCGGTACTTAAATGCATATTGCATTTAGGAAAACTAATTTCTTACAATTTTGTATCGACACAAGCTCATTGTAGTCTAAAAATAATATTGAAAGCTACAAATTATGTATTTATTAATTTGTTTCAGTCTTCACATGATGTTGTGTACAAATTTATCTGAACTATAAATATCGAAGGCAATAGTTTCGTTTACCCTATTAGAAGATAGTAATATCTCCAATCTCCACCCCTTTTTTATTACAAAAACACTAATTATCATAATTTTACAAAGAGAAGCGATATTGCCGATCGTAATTTTGTTTTTGATACGATGATAACATATTCTACAATTATGTTTATTACCAAAAATTCTAATTTCTTTTACAACTCAATATCTTACTTACCTACGATAGAATATTTTATTAGAGAAAACATGACTACAGATAGACTGAAATATTTTTTGAAAAGTCTTTTCATACATTTGCAGTGAACTTTTAAAGATGTGCTCATTCTTCAAGTGGTAAACAATATATTAAGATAATTCAAAACCGGTGTTACTATTCACTGCATAGCGGAGTTTATCTCGAAGAGTGCTCCGCTTCTGGTAGTTGGGAAGTTTCAGTAAGTTGAAGCACGTAGAGGAAGTCGGAAGTCTATTGAGAGGATCTTTCTTTCTGATTGTAAAAAATCCTCGAATTACGCTCCCTACAAAAGAATAAATACATTGACTACAAATCAGATTAAAAAAATACAAATTTAAGTAAGAATCTTTCAAACAGAATCTTAAAATTAAAAAAAAAACGGAGGAGTAATCAACAAGTCTACAAGTAAGTGCAAGTTAGTTAGTAGTGACTGTGCAAGACAGATATAATTCTGAGCATGAGTGATATAATAAATAATTCGTAAATAAAAAATAATAGCTATAGTGAAAAGAAATGAAAAATGTTATATTATATTAAAATATTAGTAGTGGCAAATCAAAAGTACTCTAGCAATAACTAAGAATTTCTATTATTGTTTACCTATAGTATCTCCTGTATCTTCATCGTCACCAACTTCCACGCAACGGATGGAAAATGGGGGTTCCAGATGAGCGAATCCCAGAAGTGGCGGTTTAGAGCAAGAAGTTACAAACTGTAACAAAAAGCAGATTCATCAGAAATTCACATACAATTATAAATTCCCATAGACTGCAAGAATACTACAACTCAATAAGCATAGTTTACTTTGAGGAACATTGCCCGCTCTTCCTCGCTGAAATCTTTATGCAGAACATCCCACAGCCAGGCCACCACTCTGTGAGAGTCGTGGAATCCTCCATAGTACTGTGTGTGCCGACGCAGATCCCTCAAATCCAGTGGAGCAGTATCACCACTTATTAATCGCTGCACCTGTAACAAGTTGAATAATTATAAATATTGTTACATGTTAGCCTTCTAATAGCAATAAATAGTTATTGGAGTTTTTCCTAATATCAACCACAAAACACACAAATAATAAATTGTAATGATTTAAATGAATTTGGTAAGATTAAGGTAGTAAGTTACAATGCAATAAATAGCATTTCTTTCAGACCTATATACATTATTGTCACTTACTTCAGGAGTTGAAAACAACGACAGCCATTCTGGATTTATTATAGATCTAAACCCTTTAATGAATGCTTGGGTTTGTTCCTTTATTTGAGTATGCATTCTAAAGTGAGCCATCAAATGAATATAATTTATCCTGAAAGTTGATCAAAGCAATTATTAAATTCACAGTATTCTAGCTGAAAAATGTTTAAACAATGAAAAGATATCTGCATACTTATTTTCGTTTGTAAGAGGAATTGCCCGCCCGCCAGGAATAAGTTCATGAGTCACTATGTCTCCAAGACGATCTTCATCAACTGAAAACGTCAGCTCAAGAGATGAAATGTCACCCTAAAAATTAAAAAACAGATTTATTTGAAAACTTACGATCCCCAAAAACCATTCGTTTTTTTTTTTAATCCTAAATGAATGTATTGATTAGTTTTAATGTTTCTTACCTGATGATGCTTTATAAAGGTTAAACTACGATAAAGTTCTTTGTCTAATGAAGGCAACTCGTCTATCCAACTGTACAATGCTTGCTGTGTCTGTCCCAACACTTGACTGAGGAAGAATGATGCAAACGGGACATCGACAACAATTCCCTGAAATTTAAAGAAAGATTTGTCTGGTTTTAGTTATGGTACTTTCATATTTGAATAATATAAATTATACAAAAACTTAGCGATTCAAATGCATCTTTTATTAATAAATAACTGTCCAACCATATACAAATAAATCATCTCTTAATCTTAAATAAAATATATGGCAAAGATAAGTCAATTTGATTTCCATAAGCCATTATTAGTTCTATGCATACCTCATAAACAGCTTTGCCTAACATTCTGCCTACAAACTCAAATAATTGTAAATGTGAGTCATGAAGAGCAGCAGTAGGCGACGGGTACAGACGCGCCTCAGAAGTTGCCCTAAAGAGATCCAAAGTCGGATCAAACACAAGCTTGATAGTTTCCTCTAAGAACTCTGAAAAATATCAAATAAATGCATTATTAATCTATTAATAATAAACCATTTATGATGGAGATGATGCCATTATCTATGAACAGGTGAATGCTTCAATATCACCATCATCTCTTAGGAGATGGACAGTGTAAAAAAAGACCAATACATTTAAAACCAACAAATGCAGGCACATCACAGGCGCACACAGTGTTAAAAGATGCAGAAGTGTAATAAAGAAGTACTACTATATCTTTTATTATTTTAAATATAAACACATTATTTTCCTCTCAAGAGAATCAAGATCCAAACAAAAAAAACTGAGGACAGTTAAATATTGTTTTTCACATTTTTATCCTCGTTATCTCTTGATGACAAATAATTTCTACAAAATACATTTACGGCACTTTACCTTTAAATACACCGTCTTGATCAATTCCAGCCTCATCTAATCCTTGCTCATTCACAAATCTCACACGGACAACTGCTTTAAGAGCATGCGGTGGCAACGCAGCTAGCTGGCGATACCCGTCTTCCAGGACTCGGCGTCGATGCACAGTGATGAGAGTGGGACGAGGCGACGCGCAAGCCTGTTCTGTGAGGCCAAGAACGGCCTTTTCATTGGCAACACTTCGGCGAAACAGCTGAACTCTCTCTGTGTGCGGGACAATATGTGGCATCTTTGTCATCAGAAGCTAAAAATTAAATAAATAAAGATTCAAAACTGAAGTTATAACAAAAAAAACTTTAAAACCATCTTTAAAAACTGCCTTGTTCTTGCTTGCTGACCATAGGCCTCAAAAGTTACAATTAATTTTCTGATAAATTATATAATATATTATAAGGAAAACCCTCAGAGAAAAAACCTATCTGATGCAAATTTCCTTTGATTAACTTTTATATAATAAAGCAAATACTGGATATGTATCAAGCCTGACAGCCGTATTGTTACTTCTTACTAAATCTCTATCTGCCTCTTCCCTAGTGACCAACTGCTTTTACTTTGTATTCTTAGAATATCTGAGCTTGGAAGTCTCTTACTTATGAAATGATAATAAAAAAGACACTTCAACTAAATTGATATTTTACAGAAGATTAAGGAAAGAACGGAATAAAAATAACTTGTTTAGTAATCAGATAACATTTTAGTACATATAGACCTAAATGACAAAAATTTAGTAATCAAATATTGATAATGCTATTTTATACCTGAGGACCTTTCTTGCCCTTGTCTAGGTCCGCCATAAAAGGTCCAATTCGAAGGTCTTTAGCAAGCCAGTGGCCTGGAGGCGTATAGGAGCGCCGGCAATCTCTGCGATACAACACTTGCAGCAGAGCATGAAGGGAACTAAACAGACCTGAACCGGATACGCTTTTAGTCTCTGAAAATCAAAAGTTTGGAGTAATTTAAATAATTCTACAATATATTATTAACGACTCACTCAGGCCTCTAAGTTCAGAGTTATTATATTATACAATTTTAGCATTAAACAATATTTATGCAAATAGGCCGATGTAATGAATTAATATAAATGTGTTTTACCTATTGTATATACTATAGGGAGTGGATTAATTTGCGTAAGGAATAATCGAAGAGGAGTTACGTGTGGGACACGGACTGTTAAAGGTAATAAATAAAATATTTATAGTTATGATAATTTCAAGATAATAAATATTGAAAACCGATGAATATAATATGATAAACTTACCAAATAAATTAGAAAGAACACCTTTGTATAGAAAAAGATTAAGAAAATTTGACATGCATACAAAATCTGTCAGCTTGAATGGCGTTTGTTGTTCGTACATTTCCATATCATCGAGAATACTAAAATAAAACCAAAAATTTTGAATTGAATTTCAATATGATTAGCTATTAGAAGCTGTATTTAAATATTAATATGCAACTACTTAAATACTTACGTGACATAGTGAGTCATGCAGTCAGAAAATAAAATCAAAATTTGAAACTCTGGTGCAGTGGTCTTCGTGTTGATTGCCAGCAGATCGAGGAAAGACTTAAGTCCACAATTGGGGCCGAGGGAGCAGATGAACATCCACAAATAATAAAGTATCATGTCCTGATTGCAGAGTCCTATAAAATAATAAAAAACATAAAAATGTATTAATGTGACAAACATGAGCCATTGCATATTTCGTATATATTTTATAATCTCATGGTTTACCGGTGAGAATATCAAGCTTCAGTTGGGTCATTGTTGTTAAGGCAGTCTGATACATGGAGCAGATGAGAGCTACATTAGTGCATTCTGGAGAGCCAAGCTTTCTGAAGTTTTTGGCTGCATTTGCCCTACATATTAAAAATAAACACATCAATAATCAAGCCATAATTTAATATGTTCAAATGAGAAAATAAACCATTCCATGTTTCACCTGTTAGTTCTAGCTTCGATTGCGCGTCGTATAAAGTTAGCAGCAGCCCCTCCAGAAGATGTGGAAGGGGGGGAGGGAGCAGGAAGAGCGGGGGGTGTATCCATGCATTTTCCTAACGGCTCAGCCAGCAAACGACGCAGTAGACCCGGCCCCCACAAACGTGATAACTGCACACGTGCCCTTCCTCCGGCACCTCCACTCGCACCTCCTCCACCGCTCACCCAACCCAGCACCGGGTGCCAGCTGCTGAGGTTGCTTTGCTTGCTCACCATAAGTTGCTGGCAAGACTCCAAGAAGCGAGTCACTACAATCTAGAAATGAAACAACACATATCTACCATTATTGCTCCCAAGTTCATTATTTCCTTATCATTATTATTAAAAAATATTATGGCCTGTGTAGGTATTATACATTTCTTACCACAAATGAAGGAAAATATATATCAGATGATGTTCTCTCATCCATGCTTGCGAGCTGCACTAGATTTGCGAGTAAGCACAGCGCATAATTTGCTTCAAGCGTGTTAAAGACAATACGCAAGTTCTGATCCGTACTCAGGAATTCCACACTCTTATCTAGCATGGTGTGAGACTTATAAACTGCTAAGCACTGGAAAAAACAAACAAATTATGCAATGGAAATTATGATCAAAAATGAATAGTCATTCAAAGTGATATTGTGATACCTCTGGAGCTATTTGATCCATGTGGTGGATCAATCCGGGAACTGACAAAATTTGAATAATGTACATGGTAAGTAACTTTTCTGAGAACTGCGATGAAATCAATGGCCTCATTGATAAGGTAACGACAGCTGTCAAAGAAACATTTTTCAGAGAAACTTTCTCTCTGCATAAACCTCGGAGAAGAAGAGACTGTAAGAAACAAATGGCAATTCAGTTTAGTTAATAAAAATATATATATTATCACTGAGTTCACTATAGTTTTTTACAAAAATTATATTTGCTAAAAAAGGATACTGTTTTATAAATTCATATAAAAGTCTACGATCATGTAATTTTTAAAAAAATAAAATTACATATTTAAATTTCACATAAACAAACTAAAAGAGCAGAGAACAGTAAATAGAGTTTCTACTAAAAATTAATTAGTGAATTATATAACAAACGGCTTTTTATTTTGAATGATTACAATAAAAATTATATGACAAAATTAGAAGACAGATATTAAACAGTAAATATAATAGTGTTATTAGTTGTATTCATCTTACTTTCAGGACGAGATAATACCCCTTATGAAACAGTGAACCCATAATGTTAGCACACAATTGAGTCATTCCGTTCCTTAGCTTCTCGAGATTTTTTAACTTGTTGATAGCCCAAGTATTTGTGGCTGTAAAAGCAACTAAAGTGTGCAGATGCAGCAATATTACTTGCATATCGGTAGGAGACTCTGGCTTCAATACTTCTAAATATTGACAACACTTGTAAAGGACTTCTTTTATATGTGCTATCCATGCCAAGCTGTGTTCTTTTAAAAGAAAAACTCCAACATATGAGAGCTTTACTGATTCCGATTGAAGACTCGCTACAATATATCTGCAGAGTCTCTCCACTCGCAGTTTATCTCTTTCAAACTGAAATATGAGGAATAGTCTTCTTGCAGTATGGTAGACATCCACAGCAGGTCTTAACTCGGTAGAAACTAATGCACATTCCTCATCTGTGTCCAATGAGGCCGGAAAAAATTGGTCAAATTCATTACTGTAATCAAAACAAACCAAAAATTATATAACAACTTTTTGATAATCCATATGAAAATCTTTAATTAAGAGTTAAATTAATAAAGAGTAGTTGATATCATGTAAAGGGTTAAGATCATGTAATTTCTTAACAACATTTAAGAGTAGGTAGTAAGTACAAATTTATATACATATGATAAATCATATATAAGAAATGATTAGACACATCTATTTTATTATTTATTGCTTATTTTTTATTAATTTTCATTTCTCAAATTCAATATACAAAAAATAAATCAATTCGTATTTCATTATTCAATTAGATGACAATATCTGGCACCTCTTAATAATAATTACTTTTGTTTTTTTAATAATGTAACAGTTAAGTATTTATTCAATTTGAGTTCGCAATACTTAAATAATAGTATGATATATGGTATATAATAATATAGATAGGCGTAGTAAGAAGCAAATAAATACGTACTGTATAAGTCTCGTGAATTTTATTCTGCAAAGCCAACCCTTAACGACTGCCTGAATTTTTGAAGCGCATATTTCACGTTTCTTTTCCAAGGCACGCTCTTCTCTAGCAGCTTTTGTGCGTTCTAAAAATGTGTCTTTTTCTGTCATAGGCTTCCCGAACATGGTTAAATTCTTATAATGCACTCATAAGTTAATAATAAAATGAATAGTTTAATACACGCGCATTTTCAATACTCGGCAAAAATTGAACGCTTTGCAGCCTTTTTGGTGATTTCAAAATAATTATAAGATTCAGACGACTAAATCTAATTTTGATTGAGCGTCAACTTGTAACAAAATAAAAACGTAATCTTGATAGTTGTGTGTAATCTTTTTGACAGAAATCTGACAGGCATAAACAATTTAGATCGTCATGTTTACATTAACCATAGACAAGAAGTAGTATCAAAATTATTAAAAAAATAAATGTCAACTAGAATTTTATTTAAATATCAAACGGACCATAATAAAACAGCATTAATTTATCTTATAGAGTGTAAATTTGTTATTAACCCCAGAAAGAAACTACGAGTAGATAATATTCTATGAAGCACTCATGACTTAATAAATTATTGAAAAAATATTTCTATTGTAATTTTTTTTACTATGGCATGTACACGACTGAGGAAAAATTTTATATCTCTTAATAACTGTAAGGTGCAAATATTTATATTATTCTGTTTAATAAATATATTAATTTCTGATCAACAAAGAATTTTGTATAAATATTAAGATTTGATTAATAAATTGTAATTTACATTTATAACAATTGATTAGCATTAGTAAACTTCTGACTTATCAAACTTTATTATTACTAATTTTTCGTGTGCACCCATTCAGTTACCATAGGTGTACGTTTGTATTGCATTGTTAATAAAGGCTCCTATCATGGACTTACCTGTCTCTTAGTAATCGAAAATACCAGCAAGTAGTCCTAGATTGATTCAAACATACCTTAATGTAGCATGCACCAGGATTCAGTTTGTTTTCATACACCAGTCTTCAGTTTTTACACCTCACAGTAGAAGAGAGTTTTTTCTATTTGCCTAATAAACCTGTTTTATACTTTCCTAGGTATGATTTTCTATCTTTTTAGTTAAAAAATAAAGTAACAAAATAGTTTCAATATTTGTTCTTTTAAAAGAAAACACAATTCATTAATATTATTTGGTGTACAAATAAGTTTTAAAAGATTTTCAAGAGATGACGTTACTAGTATTAAATCGAAACGGACAGTTTTGCAACTAACTTCATTTTATAACCTCATCTTTAAGCTTTAAGCTTTCTTTTTCAGTATGTGTCATTTCGCTGAAGTGAAAACAACTTACATTTTGTGTGCTCCGAATATGTCAACTTTTGTGCCAACAAAACACAATTTGCGGGAAAGCTTACTTTTCTGCTTCCATTTGAAGAAAAGTGCAGCTGAAGGCCATCGAATGCTGCAAGAAGCTTTCGGGGAACATGCTTCATCTGTTTCCACGAGTGAATTTTGGTATAAACGTTTTAGAAGTGGTGATTTTAATACCAATGACAAAGAGCGCGAAGGGCGGCCAGAAAAGTTTGAGGATGCCGAATTGGAGGCTATTTTGGATGAAGACTCGTGCCGCAAAGCACGCAAACGCAAGAAGAACTCGCAAAAACTTTGGGAGTGACTCAACAAGCCATATCCGTTTGCTTAAAATCCATCGGAATGGTCCCAAAGGTAGGATATTGGCTGCCGTATGAATTGAAGACAAGAGACGTCGAACGCCGTTTTTTCACTTGTGATCAGCTGCTCCAACGGCAAAAAAGAAAGGGTTTTTTGCATCGTATTTTGACTGGTGACGATAAATGGGTTCATTACGATAACCACAAGCGCAAAAAATCATGGGGACCGCCTGGCCATACGCCAAAATTGATGCCAAAGCCGAATATTCACGGTGGCAAAGTCATGCTCTGTATTTGGTGGGACCAATTGGGCGTGGTGTACTATGAGCTGCTACCACCAAGTGAAACCATCACAGGACAACTTTACCGAACTCGAAAGTGAGTCGAGCACTGCGGGAAAAACGGCCTCAATACGAGGAGAGGCACGACAAGGTAATTTTGCAACATGACAACGCTCGGCCACATGTTGCGCAGCCGGTCAAAACATACCTTGAACCGCTGAAATGGGAAGTCCTACCCCACCCGCCATATAGCCCAGACATTGCTCCTTCCGACTACTATTTGTTTTCGTTGATGACGCAGGCTCTTAACACATTGTGATCGGGTGATTTTTTTGTCACCTAGGGGCTGAGATCGGGGTTTTTTTTGATATATACGTCTCAAATTACAGTTTCTGTAAAATAGCCATATCTTTCGAACTATTGGGTATTTTTCAAAAAAACTTTTAGTGTCTTAATTTAAAATAATTGCTTTATTTATTTATTATACATACATGTTTTGTACACAAAATTACTATACAATAAATGAAATGGAAAGCGAAAAACACACTTTTACGATCAAAATTACATTGTTATAAAAAATCACAATATTTTAAAAAATTTTTATTAGATCTAATCAGAAACAAAACAACCTAATAATGCGTCAACGCGATAGCGTACAAAACACAGTCTCTGTATATTTAGTTTGCAGTAATAACTATTGTGTTCTGTTGTGTATAGTTTACCGTTATTTTTTATGATCATGGTTTCAAATACTTCGATATTTGTTTGTGTCGTCAGGTGGTCTAATGTTTGTAAACAGCTGGCAAAAGATACGGCACCGGTACCTACTCGGGTAAAGCGAGCGTTCATCCGTTTCCCGTATACCACCGCCAGTCTATGCAGAACGTATAAATGCGTCTCCCGGCCTCTAGCGCCAGGCAGCGAGGAACGCATTTATGCGTCTCCCGATCACAATGTGTTAAGGGTCAGCACTTCCGTTCTTTTGAAGAAGTCCAAAATTGGATCGATTCATGGATTGCATCAAAAGACACATCGTTTTTTCGAGATGGTATCCGAAAATTGCCAGAAAGATGGGGAAAAGTAGTGGCTGGCGATGGCATTGAAAACTTATTTGTACAGGTAATAAATAATTATAATTCGTTTGAATAAGTACATACGCTTTTGTTTTAGACTTTATATAAAATGTATTAAACTATATTATTAAATTCATTCATTCATTATATTAGATAATATTCATTGCAGGATCACAAGGCAGGTTTGACAAATACAAAACACATTAAAAGGCACTTATCGAACATTATGCTCTAATGTAAAGAGATCTGTAACTATAATGCTTTATTTGAATTTAATTTGTACATGTTTAATAATTTGAGCAATAAATAGAAGTCAACAATTCTACTAAATAGAAAATATTTCTAGTATATCAAATATAGAGAAAGAAGAAGAGGTCCAAATGGTAGATATATTCAGTCACGTTGATGTGATTGTAACAATATGAATTATTCATAGTAACTTTGTTGTGTATATTAAATATAAAAATTATGTATATTATAAATAATAATATATTATGACAACACTGGGTAAAAATATTCTCTAAATTTTTAATAACTAAACGAGTATCATATGTAAACAATAAACTTATAATTAAAAACAGCACACTAGCAAAAGTACAAACAACTGATACATCTTCTTAATTTCTTCGTAGTTTTCAATGTCTTTTTATTGTCAAGTATATCTTAGCACCAAATGTACTATTATAAAAACTATAAAATAATTATATTAATAATGGTGAATCATCAACACTGTCTTGTGTGAGATTCAAACCAGCTCTTCGTAAATAACTATTTAAAGTACTGCTGACTGCAATTAATAAAAATAGTAATTTGTAATAAAGTATTATAAGTTAACAATATATTAAATTTTAACAAGTTCTACAGTCTTGGTATTTGATTGACACGTTTCCAGCTACGGACGGATAAAGCAACATCACCCGGTGTTTTTCCCTTAGTTTCCGGAAGATATAATCTAGAAAAAGAAAATAATTAATAATCTTGCACACATAATTCCTGAAGGTAAAAAATTATTTAAAAAAAATAGAATAACTAGATTCAATTAATATAAGTACGCAAACCTTAAAAATACATGCAGAACACCAGTGGACATGGCAAATAGCAAAAAGGAGTAAGAGTCAATTTCAGCTTGCAGTAAGGGAAACGTCATGCCAACTAAGAAGTTCCCAGCCCAGTTGGACAGCGACCCCAGAGCCATTGCAGCTGGTCGAGGTCCCACTTCGAATAGCTCTGGAACAGAGGTTAATCAATAAATACCATAATAATAAATTTAACAAGTTAATGAAATAAGCTTCCCGTAGACAAAGTATAATAACAATAAATTTCCAAAAATTATCACCATGGTTATAAAAATAATTAATAATAGTTTGTATTGTTGCACAATTTAGAAGTACTGTAAGAATCTTGTTTGCTAAAGATAATATAAAAAATAATTATGGAGTATCGGAGCTACGTTTCTTAAATTCACATTTATTAGTTTAAGTTTAACATTTACTCTCAGAGAGAAAACTATGGACAAAAGTCTTTGAAGTTTCAATGGAAAATATTTTTGACAGAGTACTTGGTGGAATTATATTTGAATATTTTTTTGAATAAAATATTAAATAAAAAATTACCTGATCCAACGAAGTAAGGAATGGGACCCAAACCTAAGCCATAAAAGAGGACGTAAAGTAAGACTGCCACTATGCATAAATATGGCATCCAGGTGACTTCATCCTGAAACGTAGAATATTCTCAAATCAATACCATTAAATAAATTCAGTTTGCTAAACAAACACAGTCCATTTTTTACTTCAGATAAACTTGAGATTTTTTATTTGTGTTGTCTTTCTGTTTAAACGCAATCAGACTTACAATCAACTCAATTGTAATGCACAGAGATATGAGGCAGACGAAGGAAGTGGCTGTGGACCAGAGAATGAGGGACCGGCGTCCACAGTGTGACATGAGAGGAATGGCAATTATAGCCATTGCACAGTTAATCACTCCGGCGCCAATGGTGGCCAACTGAGCCTCCCAGTTTGACATACTAGCCTTTGTAAAAATAGATGCCGAGTAGTAAAATACCTGAAAATAAAAATATATTTGTTTTAATATTCAGGCCATATTCATATTAACATACAATATTTTTTTAATTAAAAAAGTAAACAATTAATAGGGATATTATATTTCATCTTATGTCTGATTTATCTGGTTTATCAATTAGAATAATAGTTGAGAAAGTGTCTTGATTACCTAGTTGCATTTTAGTCAACTTTATAGTTTTATAGTAGTTATATCAATATAATTTAGTTAGTGGTATTATCTTTATCATCATTAAAAGATCAAGGTTGCCATGCAAAGGCATTCCACAATTGTGATCATTGCGATGACTTAGATTGCCAACTTACAGCATTTATTCCAGAAGTTTGCTGGCCGGCCTGCATACAACAAACAAGCAGGAGAGGAAGTCTCAAAGTTGGCGAACGCAAAACTTGTATAAGTCCCCATTTTTCACCTTGGCTCGTTTCTGATTCGGCTATTTTTTCTAATTCTAAATCAAATATCTCCGTAGCCAGCTCACTGCGCTGTTGGTTTCTAATACGAGATAGTGCTACAAAATAATTTGACTTTTATATTATCAAATATTTTTTAATTAAAACATCACTTAATTGATTTGTTCTTACCCGATATGGCAGCTTCTGGGTTTGATTTTATTACATATAAATACTTTGGGCTTTCAGGTAAAATAAATAAAAATGGTGAAAATATCAGTACTAAAATTCCATAGAATCCTAGTAAGTAATGCCATTGGTCAGCTCCACCTGGAAAAATATGTACATAGTGAAGTTTTCTTTTAAACAAGAATAACAAAGACCACCCCTGTGGCCTCGCTAAATCTTACAATAGGCCTGACTCCGGTCTGAGATTTCGATACCAGCTAAGTTATAAATTTCTTCCTCATGTTAAAAATACAAACCTAAAATAGATTCAAGCCCCATTACTTGACCAACTAATACTCCAAATGTTACTCCAAGAGGACAGAGCACCCCCATGGCTCCACGCAACTGCAAGGGTGATATCTCAGTCAAATACATAGGAATTATTCCTGTTGTCAGACCTAGAATTAACATAAAAATTCAAGCATACAATTTATGAATATGTTCAATTATCAGTACTATTTATTTTATTTTTCCTTTTACTAATGTCAAATTCTAATATTATTATAATACTTCAAACATAGTAATATATTCAATAGCATGAAGTATGTTAATTATTCATGGTAAAACCACAAAAGTAGATAAGATAGTGCTACAATAAGCATTTTTAAACATCAGTACTTGAGAGTATAATTCAAACTTTCTATTAATTAGAATTTAAATTTTATATCTCAAATACAAAGAATTTGCATCTTAAAAACTTGAAGAGGAAATATTCCCAACCTCCTGATAGCCCGGTAACAAGTCTTCCAAGCAGCAACATTTCAACAGAGTTAGCAGACCGCGAACATACAAATAAGATTGCTGCTATCAAAGAGAGTGCATTGACTATTATTATACCTCCTTTCCTGAAAACATGGCAAAAAGATTATATAACAAGAAACATACCATTTTTATATGTGCATAATTACTATAAAAGATGTTCACATAAATTTTCTAGGCTAACTTTTCCTATTTGGCCGATAAGAGTTTAAGAATTGGATTGAAGCCCTGGCTATTTAATAAAAAACGATTGTAACATATTTTTTACTATCTATGGAAATGGATTTCTATTATTAAAATCATTATAATTTACAGTATAATTTAGAATATTGCCAGTCCTTCTTCGAATCATAATAACCAAATTGGTATATCTGACTGACCTTCCAACTGTATCTGCAATTGAAGCTCCAATACAGGAGCCAGTGACTCCACCAATTATAAAAATAGACACTATGGAAGCCCATAATATGTCCATGGGCCCCTCTCCAAGGTTAACATCGTAACGACTTATGAAACTCTCATTGCAGAACTGCTTAATAATCTGAAAGTGTATTGGTAAATAAACAAACATGTTGACACTTTTTTTAATTAAGAATGACTTGACTTTAATTGATAGTTTAACTGTCCATTGACCTAACTTTAATTTAGAGGATTCAATTTACTAGTTATCTCACATAAAAATATTTAAAGATCCAAATACTAAAAACTATAAAATACACAGTCCATCAGCTTTCTTATTTTTGATTTAATATACAAATTAATTTATTAAATATTAATAAATATGTTTAATGCAAGTTTTCCTAAACAAATAACACCGAATAATAAAATAAAAAGTGATGCTCACATTTGCCGGCGTATTCACCACCCCAATATTATATCCAACGGGTAGTGAAGAGCCAAATGTTGTTATGACCCCCGCAAGCATTAAAATGGGGGTCCATTTTGCTACATTGTGACTTCTGTTTCCAGATTCAACGGTTCCATTCTCACGTGCCTAAAAATAAACATAAACTTAGTGACAAATCATATATTCAACTAAATCGAACATCTTGTGCACGATAACAATACAGAGCATATTTTGAATTATTAAATTTGTGCTAAGCTAACCTCCATTTATCTTTCCTGATGTGTAATACTTTCATGCATTAAAACAATAAATTTTAATAACGTGTAAAATAAACAAAAGACACAAATCACAGTCAATCGGTATCACTAAGAATGAACACTTTAAACGTGTGAATTATCACAATTAAAAAATCAAGTCATGAGTTGATAAGATTTATGATACCAACACATTTTTTTAGATATGGATAAAACTTATCAGGCTTAAGTTATTTTTTGTTTTTATTGGTGATTGAAATGAATTTATATTGCAACTATTGAGCTTTCATAGCAACAGTTGATATCAAAATCTTGTCTGTTTTTCTTGATGTGTGCAACCTTGTAGCACACATTTTATTCACTTTCACTGCATGTAAAAAATACAAATTTACTCCCACCTGATTTTTTTATGGACGTAATAGACAGGATTTTTAATATGTAAAAGTGTCAAAAGATGTTGTTAAAATAATAAAATTTCCTTCAAGAGTATGTTTGTACCGTGCTACTACTCAATTTAATGTCTTTTTACAGCTCATGTTTGTGTTAGAATATTAGAGTGAGCAAAATTAAAAGTTTTTAAAAAAAACAATGAATTATAATACATTTTAATTCATAAATCATTTTTTAAATAATTATTTTGTATATTATATATCAATGTTTTCTGCTAAATGTTTGGGTTTAAATAATTATGAAGTAAAAAATATAAAAACTAGTTTAATATTTTAGACAAATATAATACATCAGACATGGCATTAAGAGACTGTTATATGCGTACGTAAAATATTTGTGAAATTATTCAACTACTATAATACTAGAAAGAAAAAATTTAGTATCCACCAACATCATATAAAAACTTTTAGATAAAATTTACTACCTACTTTCTATTTTCTAATGTCAAAACTAAATATTTTGCTGTATGTATCTAAAACCTAAATTGTCTTGTACAAGTTCTAGGAGAGTGATATATTTAATTAATAAATACCGAATAAAGCCCAACTCATAGATTTAAAGTACACAGACCATGCTTGAACATTGGACATAGCAGACTTGTAAATAATACTAAAAAAAAAAAAATAATAATAAACCCTCCCAAGAAAACAATGAAGCTTTAATAAAAATATTGTTTATTATCGTTTTATAAATACAGATATCACAGTTACAGTATCAAACAAGAATGGAATGATAGAACAGAACACAAATATAAACCAGAACCACCCGCACTGCCAAGAGTCTAGAATGAAGTAAGTCAGGATGATGGAAGCCATGCCGTGGCAGCCAGTAGCTGGATTAATATGTTAAGGAAAAGGTATTACCAAATTTTTAAAGTAAACTAATGATATCCTATGTCAAACTATTTTTATTAATTCTTGAAAATGCATTGTGTTATTTATTAGAAATTATGTTCATGCTTCCATTAATATTTTTTGATAAAATTTAAGAACATTAATTTATTTAACTTTATTTACATCGGAAGCTGGAGACACCATCCTATGCATTGACATATATATTTATTCTGAATTACTATATTAAAAAAAAATCAACAGTTCATCTTTTTAACATAAGATAAGTTTAAAAGACTCACTGTGGAAAACAAAATACATGGCTATGCAGGCTGATATGTGTAAATAGTGAATATTATTATAAATACAAATAAAAATGTACAAAGTTTGAGTTGTTATATTTGAAATAATCATTTCAATAAACTATAAATTAAATATGATATTTAGCATGCATTTTTTTTGTAATATAAATTAGATTTACTCAGTAGATTTATAGATCACTTTTCAACCAGAAGTGGGACATATTGAAAAAAACCAACCTAAACCATCAACCTTTTAATGGGTGAAGGAATTCATGAATTCAATGTCTACAGATTACTTTTAATTTATGAAATATTTTAAACATTTTAGCATTGAACAAATATTTAATTAAAAAATTGTAGTCTAATAGCTTTTGGTTCTATAGTGTTTTTCTTTGATCAATAAATGTTACATACTTCATAGCCAATATGTTAACATATTCACTCATAATTGTACCCGCCTGTCGCAATGTATCGCCATTGCCTATAAGCAGAGTATAGGTAAATTTAATTTTAGATTTATTAGTAAGTTACAAACTTCTGCGTATAGTAATAGTTGATTAAAATTTTGCAATAAAATTATTTAAAAGTAAAGAAATTTAATAAAGGCCCTCAAATATTGTATTTGGTTAATTATTACGATAAAAGTAAATGCAATGTGTTTCACTGGCGTATTAAATTCCAATAATTACATATTTTATATTTTTAGAATAGTATTGCAATATTAGTTTCATTTTACAAGCTAGGGAAAAGTAAAAATTTTGTGCAGTTAATTGTCTGATTAATATAACTGGAAGCCAATAAATTAATGTAATTTTTGTTAGCAAGATTTAACAAATAAATAATATTAAATTTAACATTACAAAATAATTTACTGATATTCTCTGTAAAACAGTTATCTTTTGACAAGTTATAATGAATTATTGATTAACTGAAAAGGATACAGATAAGAGCAGTTGTAGAATCAAACATGGTGATGCCAGATAAGAATGTGATTAATTCAATGCAAATAAAAGCGATTGATGCACCATAACCTCCCATTAATCTGTAAACCATCCCAAAATTAATGTTAGATAATAGTAAATATTTCCAACTATGGTCCGGTGTGTGAACACTCATATTTTGCAACTATGGATATTATTGTAAATATTATACTGAAAAAAAAACTGCTCATCAGATGCATCTACCATAATCTTTCACTTTTTCAAATTATTTGAAAATTATAAAAAGGGTAAATTGTTAACTATTAGATTTTTCCACAATATTGGCATAGGAAAGGTTATTAGTTTATATTTACTAACTCCACAACCATGTTTTGCATTCGTTCAAAATTTTAAAAGTTTTCGATAAAACCTAAGGCAAGTTTTATTAGAAAATACATCTTTCTGACGTTTTGTTACCTTGAAATTATGTATTTATCTATTGCACATCAACTAATGCTGGTTTAATTAATAAATAATTTACAATGATAACAGTAATAAATTACAAGAAAGCCTTGACAACAGAGTCAGTAATTAATAATTATGATAAATGAATGTAAACATAAATATGATTAAACAGACAATTTATCAAATAAACACAAAACTGATGTTGAATGTTGACAATAAGCATAGCTTATATGCTTAAACTTACTCTTTCTGGTAGGACTGTAAATGAGTTGGATGAAACTCGTCCGGTAAACAATGCTTCGCGCTCTGCTGGCTCTCCCATAGCAACGTCGTAACAACACAAAAGTGCCCAACCAAACAAAGAAAACGAGCAGGAATCAAACGATCCTGCATTCCACTGAATATACCTATAAAAATTTAACGAAATCAATTTACAAGATAATTTATTATTGTTAACAATGGGAAACTAGCTCGATAAATAATTTTTTGATTACAAAAGTATGTCGTATGGATCGCAAGTAAAACTTTTTCTTATACTTTTACGTACTTAGAACTGTCGACTCGTGGAGAAATTAAAGGACAGAAAATGACAAGCACACTAACTTCACTTTTGACTTTTGTCCACAGAATACATACAGCCATAGACTAAAATAAAATTACTCCAAAGACAAAAAGTTTTCAAAGTTGTTGAGCATAGACGAGCTCCATTATATACTTTCTCCTTGTTACACACTAAAATGTCATTTTCAAATTTAAAATAAGATAAAATAAAAAAATTACATCTCACTCACTCATTTCTTAAATAAAAATAAATAAAAGAAATCTGCCCTAAGCAATTTGTTTATCAAAAGGTATAAATATTTGTACATGAATAAAATACATTGGACATGAATAATCATAAATAAAATACATTATACAATAATATTTAAAATAATACAATAAATGATAACTTGTTTTGTAAATTCATTGAAATTTTATTCTGTAAAATTATCATACAAACCTATCTAATATATATTTTAATATCTATCAAGGTAAGAACTAAAAGTATTTCTTCATTGGCTGATTTAATGCGGAATAGACAGCATATTCAATAAAAAAATATATGATAATGTACATTGATTATCTTAAAAAATACAGTTCACCATTTTGGTATTGGCACAAGTCTTTCAAATTTAAATATTTATTCAGAGATTTTTTCTTTTATTCTTGACAGCTGTTCAGAATATTCAATATAAAGTCGTTGCCATCTTAAATGTTTTACTATAATGGCTAGTATATCATCCAATATCAAATGCTTATCCAAGCCCTGTAAAAATAATTTTATGTAATTTTTAAGTATAAAGATGATATCAATAAATAATTATTGCACACAGATTTTTTAGTTTTAAAAATATCCATAGTTTTAAATACCCACCAATGTAGTTACTTTCCATGACTTTGACTTTGAAGTACAATGACTAGGCCCCATGAGATCATCTAGAATATTTCTTAATCTAACTTCAGGTCCTATAAAATAAAAATTAATGTCAATAATATAAACGCAGTCATTAAATGCAAACAGATTTTGAAATGAATTTAATCTGCTTAAAAACAAGAAATGACATAAAAACAAAATATTTAAAATCATAAGAGAAAAAAATTATAAAATTATTGAGACTTTTGCTAAATATAAACAAAGCAATCTTATTTTGTAATTTATTATTTTTTATTTTAAACCATACTGTTGTCATTTGAATTGTAATTTTTACAAAATAACTTGGATATATTTTGAAAATTTTTGAAATAACAAAAGAGCTGTTTATGGAAATCTTACCATGCTGTAATAAATGTGAGGCTAATTCAATAAGCCAATGTTTATATTCAGTAGGAGATTCTATAAGCTTGCTATTTGCTAATTGTCCTTCCAGATAGCTCTGCACTGCGCCTGCATGGTAGCTTCTGAAAAATACATAAGTTACAGTTCAATTTAAAATTCATAAGACAACAAAAAACATATTAATTGACACGGAAAATTAAAAACATGATAAATAATGAATGGCACTATACCCTTGTTGGTAGTGCGACTGTTGTGAAGATGACAGTCGTCCTCTTAAAGTGTTGTGTTGCAGAAGTGTGATAGGGGCCGTAGGAGGGGCAGAGGCTAGTGGTCGACCCAACCCTCCTCGAGCACACCGCCATAATGGATCTGCTCCATCGCATCCTAGAACCCTTCACAAAGAATAAAACTTATGACATTATCTAGATTGCAACATTCTGTAGTTGTAATCTACCTAATACTGACCATAAAGAGACCACTGACAACTAAAGAGAACTATTAAAATAAAAAATAGTCCAATTTTTTTTAAAGTATGCAAATAAATCAGTGAAATTTAACATTGCTCACCAAGTGGACATTTTTTTACTGTAGATGTAGCCTTTTCCATTTGTTAATGATACCATTGGACTCCCGTCATCAGTGAGAGTCACACTTGCTACTGACACTGACAAATTAAAGAAAAATATGATATTAGTTATTGGTAATAAGTAATACCTAAAATAGTTTCCTAAAATTGATTGATAAATTTATTTTTTATTTGTAATATATTATTTATTATTGTGTAATTATACCTGAATCTGGCATTAAATATCGCAATGAAATGGGAGTCATAACGCTACAACGTTCTGTCATGTTCCATACTGTGAGACTTGCTGCAGTTGTGATGGCACACAAATGAGTGCCCCCTTTTTCTGTGGAAAGTTGAACCAAGGACAAGCGAGCAGCAGGAGCTCCCAGGGCAATGGTTCCTACTTCCCTTTGTCCTGTGGCAGTCTCCAGCGTGTGAAGAGTGGCATCTTCACAACCGATGCAGATCCAAGTTGCATCACAAGCGATACTGTTGCAAGGAGAACCTGCATCATGACAATAAAAAAATAATCAGCACACATAGGATGTAAGAATAATTGAAATAAAATTAAAATAGTAAGAAAAACGATATATTATTACCGAGGAATGTTTCCCATATTGGATCATTTGATGCAGAGTTTCCTGGAAGAAGTTGTATTCTTGATAGTTTTCCATGTGGAGTATTACAGGCATTATTCAGTACCTAAAAAATAAATAGTAAACATAAAACCTTAGCAATAAAACATTCTCAAATGCAATTGTGTTTTGGATTTATATCTCCATACCTGAACCCTAAACTTCCCAGCGTGTCGAACGATGGGTCCAGCAGTTCCGAGGGTTGGTGTTGCTAGCCTACCCCCGGTGTCTTGAACTGTTATTGATTTTACGATTGCATTTTCTTCCCTTACGGGTGTGAATTTTTGTTTCTTAGCTACATCATTTAATTTTGGTCCAGGCAAAGCATCAGTACCACGTCTTTTCAACCGACTATCCAGTTGACTGAAAATAAAATATATAGTATTTAGAACATAACATTTTCCTAATTCGACTTCACTTGAATACTGTTCATTATATGAGAAACTTACTTTTCTAATGGTGGTTTAGTAACACCGATAAATGTGTTGGGTCCTTGAGTAGCCGGAGGAACAACACTGGCGTGGTTACTGACATTAGGAATTATTATAATATCATCTCGCTTCTCTACGATAATCTTACTTTTGGCCTGCGAAGAGCTGCTAAAGCAACCGTCTGTATTTGTAGCATTGGTAAAGCTCTCACTAAAGATTAAAATTATATAAGAATTTGTTAAATTCAATACAACAATTTTTCATTAATATCACCAAGTATTTGTGAAACTGCCCAAAACAGCTATCATAAGGTACATTATCAAAAAGTTTTGCTCTTTAACAAGCATTATAGTTTTAATTTATACTTACTTATGATCAACTGGATGATTAAGTGGAATAAACATAGGAGTTATTCTTCGCTTTCCATCAGAAGTCCTTGTCTCAATCTGTCTATTCATAGGTCGTACAGGAGAAATAAGAGCAGAATTTGAGGAAGTGACATGAAGACTTGTATTGATAGTGACGGGGGTTTTATCTTCAGCCGAATTGCTATTAGAGACTGCTGGTCTAAAATAATAACAATAGCTTTGTAGACAAATTAATAGAAAATATTTGTACAATCATTATTTACATTTGAAACATACTTAATTTTACTTTCGGTTTTTATTTGGCAGGCTGCCTTGGAGGCTTCCTTCTTTTCCAGTTCATCTCTGACTTTGAGAATTTGGGGACACTCAACAAGAAGATTTGCTGAAGTGTCATTGTCTGATGCACATGCAAGTGATTTACCATACATCCTTTCATAAAGAGCATTCTAAAAAAAATATATTTAAATATTTCACAAAATTTAATGCATTTTATCGAAATGATATTTTTAAAGTATAAGTTGAAGAAAAACCTTTTCTTGAGTAGACAACGGAAGCCCAATTTCTTTTTTTGTAAATTGAATACAGGCAACAGTTCCATCCCAGCTGCAAGCAAGCAAATTAAGCCCTAGAAAATAATTTTAAAAATCAACCAGAAAAATAAAACAAAGCTGCATAAGAGTTCTTAAACAATACTAAAAATGTGTGTACTTTCAACAATATGTAATTTTTTTTTTTTATATAATATGTTTACAGGATGTGTGATGATACTTCAACATTTATAAATTCAGGATAAAAAAACAGTTTCTTTTACATAAAGACTTATACTAACCATCTTTACTCCATGAAAGATCAAGGACACTATCAGTGAACAATTCATGAATTACAACTAGAGGCCTTTTCAAAGCTGTGCACCAGACACTCAAGGATCTGTCTCGGGACCCAATAGCTGCACAGCAGTAGCACGTCGGGCCACGGCCACCTCCCTCAAGCCACCGACCTAAGATATTAGAGTTGAACCGCTAAAAAAATTAAAAAAACAACACCAATAAGATAGATATTGTATAAAAACAAATCAAACTTAAGATTTTTTTAAACTTACAACGCAAGTCACAGCTTTTCGATGTCCAACAAAATCTTTATCACATCTCCAGCCGTCTCTTTCGACTATTTGTGCGGTAGGTCCTCCGCCGTTCATTGCATGAGCACTCACTACATATTGACCATCAGGAGACCATGATAATCTTAAAACATGTGTTGTACCTATTAACAACAAAAAACATCAGGTCGTGTGGTATTTTGCAGTACCTCAGAAAAAAAACTTACTAGTGCATTATATTTTGATTTGAAATAACCTGATATATATAAGTCATGATTTTATTGTTTTAAATCATCGAAACAAAATAGATTTAATATTCCTGGCACGGAATGCCACACATGTTAATAATCACCATAAATATAGAGCATGAATGCATACAAAGATTAAATAACCAAGTTTTATTTATGAATTATTCCCAATTCCCACAAAACTTTTGCGAAATTTATCAGAGGCTGCTTGTCACATTCCTCCAAAGAATATCAAAGGTCACATTGGTCTCCTATGAGATCTGTCTATGTAGACGTATCAGATGACTGGATGTTTATAACATTGAACATTACAATTTTGTAAAAGGGCCCATATAACACCTGAGGGTTATAAGCCCTTGGACTCTACACGTCTTTCTGCATCAGTCCATTAGAGTTCCATGGCAACAGAGCACTAAATCTTTCTTTGGTTATCAAAGTTTCCAAATTTTTAAAATATTTAATGTTTTATTAGTTTGAGTTTTGTGATGTTTCTAATTAAAATTTAAAACTCTTGTTTATAAATATTAATAAGAAGTAATTATTCAGCATACCACCGCATTCCTCAAATGGTTCTGTGACAACTGCTTCTTGCGTCCAGTCTGCTGTTTTCCATATTCGTAAAGTTTTATCATCAGATTGAGAGGCCAAGTATTTTCCAACCTTAAAATGAAATATTTAAATTTTACATCATAATAAGTTTGCAAGATTTGAAGGTCATTACAAATTAACTGTTTTTCTTGGTGTTTAGTCACATTAACATCCAAGAAGAGATGTCCATTATATAACAATATAAAAGGAGACTTTAATGTCTGTACAAAGTAGAGATTAGATAACTTACTGGATCCCAAGCAACTCCTTTCACTAATCCAGAATGTCCATTTAAAACACAGACCATTTCAGGAAACTTTTCAGCATTCCATACAATAATAGAATTATCAACGCTGCAGCTGACCAACCATTTATCTAACGGGGACCAAGCTAAGTCAAGAATATCACCTAAAAAAATTAACATATTTGTGGCAAAATACAACAATATCTATATTTAATATAGATAATTTTTATAAATACTGTTTTTTGTTTTGTTTAAAGTTTCCATTTTTTTTTAAGGTTTAGGTATCAGTACTGATTTTGACCAGTAAAAGAGAAAAGTAGCAGACCCAAGAACCGACTATCTATAATAACAACCTCCTAAAGCTGTGAAAACACATTTTATCTTTCTAAAAAATTTACAATCTTTTTGTACAAAATAATGAAGTACCAGCATGTCCTCTAAGAGTAGCGATGCATCGCCAGCTCTCAACATTGTGTTTCCCGTTTCCTCCAAAAACTGCAGAGCTTCCAGATCCACTCATTCTCCAAATCATCACTAGTTTATCATCCCCGCCAGAAGCCAAATACTGCCCACCACAGCTCCATCGAACACAATTAACACACGCTGAAAAAAGTATTACACAATCAATTTTCTCAGCATGGATTCATAAAATTGATTTTGTTTCAATTTGAAACAGTGCATAATTTTTTTTTTTGTTTTGAAGCGTATATTACCTAAATGATTATCCATTTGGCAAAGCATTTTAGGAACTGTAGGATCCTGTTCAGAGGATTCCTGAAGCACAGCACTGAGGCTCCATACAACCACGCGACCTGAATCTCCTCCTTGGCCTCCTGTTGCAAAGCGGACTCCCGCGGGATGTATATCGATTGCAAAAATAGGTTTTTCTGAAAAATAAATGCAGCAAACAAAATGTACAATAAAATATTACGAAGAAACGATTTAACATATATATATATATATACTATCAATCACCGTACTTGATTGTAATAAGATACATGCGTGTATTATATTAGTTTAATCCCACACGTTAATTAAGGTAAATAATACGTTCTAAATTCAATTTACTTACCATCGTGAGAAACCCAACTTGGTTTGAGTAATTTCATATTGAATAACACTAGTATTTACATAAACAAAAATAATTTAGAACTAACTCTACTTATTTCATTAAAAAGCGATAAAACTATATAAAAGTAAGTTGATTCTCTTTCATAAATACATGATAACTCATTGGAACCGCGAAATCTAATTGTCAATTTGACGCTTTGTTTACCATAGATATTCGTACGTATTCTACGCATATACCATAAGCAAAAATATTTTTCTATGACCACTAAAAAATCATCGGCACAAATAATAGAAATTAATTTAATTAAATTATGTGCTCAATTTATTCGATCTGATAGTTTAGATATTAAGCGTTAACAATTCTGGTATGTTTTATAATATTCTTAATTTAGCAACATATTATATTTAATGGAAAAATATTTTTTTTTAAATTTCTATAAAATTTTCAGATTCAATCTAGTATTATGAAAAACACGATATTCTTTGTTTTGTTAGATTTATCTTGAACTCAATTTTCTTTATGAGACTAGTCTTTGTCTTATATGTTGTCAATTTATCCAAAATCTAAGAATAACTTTATTGAAGTAAATATTTATACTGAATACAATAATTATCACTTAAATTATTTCAATTATTTTATTCCATGTGCTCGATGAATAAATAAATTAAAAAAAGAATTACTTATTTAAAAAAAAAAATATTCAAAACAATGCAAATATGGTATCAGCATTTTGTCTATGGTAGCATCCCATTTTTTCGGGCGTAAAAATCTGTTGCAAATAATCAGAGCAGGATGAAACTATACACTGTTGAGATTATCTTTTCATCTTATTAGTGTTGTAGATGATATTATTTTTGAATGTAGTGTTTTTTTTATGACTACTGTTCTTTTTACATAATACAGTAAGACTCCTTTTAACGCTTTTTTGTAATAATATTTGTCTACAAAAGAAAAAATGGTAGTTGAACATAATTCATCAAGTAACCAAATTATTGAGCTGCATACCTCAATGAAATTTGTTTATTACAGTTTTGTCGAGTATCACTATGATGTGAGGTTCACAAATTAGCCGTCTTGCTCACTTCATATTATATATTTTCATAAGTGAGAAAAATTAGATCAAGAAACAGATTTAGATTTTTACTAAATATTGAAATCCTGAAGTTTTTGGAGCTCTGAAGCTCAAAATGTTTACTAAATATTAAAGTTTTTTAAAAATAATTAATCAAAAGTAATAATAACCATTGCGAAATATAAGGAAAATAGGAATGAAAATCTGTAAGGGATTAGGGATAAAAACATGTTTTGTTAAATATTCAATAAATCAATGCAGTAGTGTATCACAATAATTTATTTTATACAAGTGTGTTACAAAAACAAATGTAAACATCTTGAAGGACAATCAAAATTACAAAAAGTACTAAAAGTTTAACTAAAACCTAATTTAAACTAACGGGCCAAAAGTAAGGTGTAATCACTTCAGCTGTTTCTTCTACCATGATTTGGTGGTTTTGGGTTGTAACCTGATTAGTAAATATACCATCGTTTGATCACCTCATTAAAGTAGTGGCAGAGCAATAAGAAATTTACACATCAAATAAGGTTACGTTGAAAAGAAGATTTAAATAAATATGTTATAACTAAAATTTACACATTAAAACTAACATTCAAAAAATAAATGGAATCAGCAAAGTGTATCCTCGCTGAATTCTTAAAAACAAGTAGTGAAGTTACAACCTGACTTACAAGACAATTACAATTATATTTTCCCAGTAAATTACTCAAATAATTTGCTAAGTGTTAAATTATTTTTGTTAAAGTTTTAAAAATTAAATTTAAAATAACATTTTGAGTAAAAATTACATGAGCGAACATCAATTAGTAATTTGCAATTAAATCAAATTAGACTGAAATCATATGAAAAAAAAAATTGTCAAATAAACATAAAAAATTGATGAAACAAAAAATAAAACTTTGATAGCAAAATCTTCAATCAATAAGAAATTAACTCGGTAGATTCTCATATCTTTTCACAGTAAAACTCATTACATGCATACAGTTCTACAATCAGTGGGCAAATAAATTTCAAAATTTTAAAATAATTTGTCAGATTTCATATTATTCAGAATGCCTTCATCACTAGCACAGCGTTTAGTCACAATAGAAATCTCTTCATTTAGAAGACTGAACATTAAATATCAGGATTTCAATAAAAAGATTCAGAAAATGTGCACTTTGAGGGCTCCAAACTGTATTTATTACCTAGGCTTATATTACTTTTTATGTACATAAGGATTTTATTCCACAATTAACCGGTATCGGGTATATAAAGAATCTTCACAGTTTATTTTTCTATTCAAAAAAGTTGGATGTAAATACGTATTATTAATATCACATCAATTTGATTATCAAAATTGAAGTCCCTCAAATAAAACTATTTTAGGTATTGTAGGACACATTACATTGTGTGCGTTGAAATGTGCTTTGGAAGAATTTTCAACAATAAGGCAACTGGAAGTGATGCAACCCTGGACACTGTTATGACTATATGTACATAAGACCTTACGACTATTAGGGAATGGATTCAAATAACAATACTGGCTAAATTCACAGAACCCAAAACACCAAACATCTTACTTGAAGGTAATATTTATTATATTAATAAGAAGTGTCTTTCTGAGGATAGCAAACACCTTTGAGGAGTTTACAAATTGCTTATTATTTACAATCCCAATGGCCTCGTTGTACCAAACATATGGGAGAAGGCAGTAATTTCACGATATCAATAGATATATTTCTACATTTACATGCTGTTTCAGTTGGCACTGGTTAAGGCAATTTTTTTCTCTCAGGAGAAATATTAATCATTAATGATAGATCATATTCATTCACTGTTTGTACATTTTGTATTAGCACCATGTCACTATTTCATTAGTACTTGGACCGCTTGAAAACTATTTTCAACCATAAGATCAAACTTATCAGGAATTAGTTATGTATAAATATTTATATTAAACGTTAAACGGTTTTATTAACTATTAAAATTACTTCAATTTATTTAATATTTAACCTCTGTTATAATTTTTTTAGCGGTTCTAATCTTACTGGTAATTTTACATTTTAATAAAATTTGAAACAGTGTAAAGTCTCACTCCGCTTATTAAGATTGACAATATTATATTTCAATAAATTTATATACCTGTATGCGATGGCACAAGCTCAGTGGTCGTCTTTGTGAAATTCTATCTATGGAAAAATACAAAATCTAAGGAATCCAGCCTCTCACACAAGCAAGCTTTACAAAACACATACCTACATACAAATTTAGAAGTAAAGTTATAATCGGATTATAAACTATTGTTAACAAAGAATAGCTCTGTCGACGTGCTTGATAGTAGCAGGCGCATGCTGGTGGACAGAGACCAGGTTGCAGCATTGCACTTCACACTTTGGACAGTCCCCATAAGAGGTGTCGGAGGAGAGCTTCCGTACATTGTTATCATAGCTGACACAGCTACTGCACTTGTGGCTCTTGCCTTTCTGGGGGGTGAGGTGATTTTCTTTGGTATGATTCTTTCCATTTACAGTTAAGGGTATGGACTCAAATGTTTTACAGACTTCCAGGACCCCGACAATACTTCCATTGGTGTAAGATTTGCTCTCGCATGTGTCCCGCACGATCTTGGGGGGGTCTGCCTGGAATTTCTTGCATAAGTTGAGCACTGACGTGGGGGAGTCGGGATGAGACTTGCGGCTAACCTTGGGTGTGGAAGGAGCATCTGGGAACGGAGGAGATGTTTCACGCTGATGAGGGTGTTTCAATGGACCGAGGAGGGTATTTTTTGTATTTTCTTCATTTTCGTCTTCTGTATTAAAATTTTTACCATCTTTTGGTATTACAACACACAGTTGACTGTCATAATTTTCCGGTTGAGGAGATAGGATGGAGTCTAGCTTGTGAGTGCTTATGGAGAGCTTTGTGTCTTCCCGGAGCCAGGGATGATCGAGGCACTGTTGAACTGTCATGCGCCCCCTTAAAAAAAAAAAGAATATTTAAATATTGCATATGTCAAAAATAGTTGTATTTCTAAATGATAGTTCATATTAACACTCCAATTTCAGATATAAATATATTTATAGTTTATTTTTTAGATTATTTGTATATTTTATTTTTTACAGCAAATTTGTAGTACTCACATGGGATCTATGACGAGGGCCGCCTTGATGAACTCAAAGGCTTCATCAGAAACGTCAGTAAAAATATCAGAAGGGAAGCTGAGGTCGCATTGGGAAATATTCAGGAAAGTTTCCTGCTTGGTGCCACCGGCGAAGGGACTATAGCCGCTCAGCAGCACGTAGGCCAAAACACCCACAGACCAAATGTCCGTGGCCAAAGAGATCGGTTCATATGATAGCACCTCGGGAGCTGGAATGATAATAATAAGTTTTAATGTATTTATCTCGAACACGTCAATGTCCAATATTACTCAAAATTATCAGATTATTGAATGATGATCAATTTAGAGAGCACGTCATGAGGTACAGACCGACGTAGTCAGGAGTGCCGAGGATCTCGCGCACCTCCACGCCAGGCTCGATGACGCGCGAAATGCCAAAGTCACACAACTTGACGTCGGCGGTGGGGAAGGCGCCCGTAAGGAGCAGGTTTTGAGGCTTGAGATCCAGGTGAGCCACCCCTCGCGAGTGCAGGTGTCCCAGCCCCTCTAGGATCTGGCGCATGGCGCGCCGAGCGTGGGGTTCCTGCAGGCGCTCGTCGTCATCCAGGACGTGCTGCAACTCGCCGCCGGCGGCTCTGAAAGAGAAGAAAAATTGATTCAAATAAATCTCAGAACAAATTTTATCTTAAATTTTACCTGACTCGCTACGAGAGCACTAAACCGTCGTGCAATAAGAGAACGTTATTTAAAATGCCAACAAAAAGTGATTGAATAGTTTGAGAAATTCGAGAGACGATGACTCACAGTTCCAGGACGAGGGCGACCTCGCTGCGCGTGTCGTACACCTCGTGGAGACGCACGAGGCGGGGCGAGCCGGCGCAGAGGGCCAGCACGGCCACCTCGTGGTGGATCTCGCGCGTGGTGTCGGCCGCGCGTCGCCTCTTGCGGATGAACTTGGCCGCGTACTCCACGCCCGTGCCCAGGTGGCGGATCTTGCGCACCGAAGCGAACTTGCCCCTGTAACAAAAAACCAACACACGTTAACTTCCGACACTGAGAATCAAACGAACCGAGGAATGCGCATTTCTTAGTCGAAAGCGCTCTTACGAGTATTTACAATTTTATCCATACCGCTTCCAGAGTATCTCGACAGTTCTACGCATTTCGATACAACTACAATCTCTTGTAATTTTAAAAGAATTTCATCACCGTGTTTCTGACAGGCCGATAAACGAACACAAGACTGAACAAGATGTGAAACAACTCGCAAGAAGAGCGCAACACCATAATTAGCTTATAAATTATTGACAACTGACGATTAAATCATAACTGACATAATATGCAGGACATTAATAAATTTTGGCAGGTACACTCTGATCAGAATCCCTGTAGTAGTAGATTATTACGTGTGCCGAAACGTATCGATAGTGACATACGGGATTGCACTTAAAATACAATGCAGTCATTGAGTATGCAGGAGACCTCGATTTACGGTCGATAATTAGAAATTATGGGAACAGAAGATGCTAGCGGCGCCGAGGTTTGTTTATATGCTTCAGACTGTGTGCGCGTGGATGCGTCAGCTCGGGGTGCCGGGGTGCCGGGGTGCCGGGGTGCCGGGGTGCCGGGGTGCCGGGGTGAGGGGGTGCCGGGGTGCCGGGGTGCCGGGGTGTCGGGGCGCCGGGGTGTCGGGGCGCCGGGGTGCCGGGGTGCCGGGGTGCCGGGGTGCCGGGGCGCCGGGGCGCGGAGTCGACGACTGCCGCTGGAGTACCTCCTGCCCCGGCACGGCTGCACCCACGCGGCCGGGAAACCGTCGCCAAGGCCGCGAGCCTAAAACGGACAGCCGGCTAGTGTTAAAGGTGCGCGATCGGCTAACGAGCGGGAAGCTGTTATCATTCTCTAGTGCTAGTGAGTGCGAGCAAATACCTATTAGATGTTATCGGAAATCCATTTGTTCTCCCTTCGATACGAACGGAACGCGCCACAATGATGAAGCGAAATTGAATGTACAGTAATATTGCGCAGCTCTAGGTTACCATATTGGGAAAGAGCGCATAAAAAACGAACTATTTGCATCTTCGCTTATTATGTATAACCCATGATATAACAATTGACTGACAAGTTAATTAGATTCTTCATGATGCTAATTTTCTCGCAAACTCTTTACCGAAGCTATCCGAATAGGCACGCGAGAGGCCGCTCTTCCGGGTCCAGGCGGTTTCCATTTTGAATGAATCAGAAATCGAGTCGAGCGGCGCCGCCTTATTAAATTGATTCCTTAATCGTTCGCCGTTTTAGGTTTGGAAGCTTAGACGAGTGCGCGACAAAAAACAAACAACGCTTCGCGAGCGAGCGGTGAATTTACTCGTGAATATTTCATGCGGCGAGTAATGCGCGGCGCCACGGCACTCGACTTGTTTTTCTTTCTGACTGCACGGCGGGGACGCTCCGGCCGAGCTCACTGCGGTGTACTCGTATTCTGTAACGCGGGTACATCATTTGTGTTTCGTTAGAACAAACATTTTTCGTATTGGCATTGTTAGCGGAATTTCGATAGAAAGAAGAGATTTCAACTTCAATCGAGACTCACCGAGGCGCATTCTCTAGTGAGCGGTCCTCGTCAAGAAATTAACTTCAACGGGCGTCTGAGGAGAAACGCGAGCAGGCGCAGGGACGTCACTGTGCCAGCTTCACGGGCGAGTGTACAGAGTTCAGACGGTGGCAAACCGAAATAACCGTGAACTCGGTCCGGAGCCGCGTCCGCCGGCGCCGCGAAAGGTTCGATGGAGATAAACGACTCCGGCGGTATGACATTCCCGCAGCGCAATCCCCGACCGACGTCGCTTTAGGCCGCAATAAGAAGTGAACTTTGCCGAAGACAATAAACTCTGCGCGAGGGCGACGGCGACAGACCCGCTGTGCAAACAACAAAGACGAACTACAGCGATGACTATTATTTTCATATTTTATGTCGCACGAATCGCGCTCTCGGATCCGCCGCGCGCGATAGGGCGAGAGCGCAATGCAGAGCGTGCTGTGCCAGTGCACCCGAGATGAAATGTATTTTATTTCCAAAGAAGGGTGCTGTATTGTTGCATATATGAAACAAAAGCGCGAAATAATTTAAAATAATAAAACTCAACGAGTCGCTTACTCAGGACGAGGAGTCGCCGTCGCGGCCTTGGATTCATTTGTGGAAGCGAAGTGTTAAGAAAACGATCAATCGGGCGCTCCGATTGCGGAGATATTTTCGAGACATTACTGTGACGCGGGCGACGGGCGAGATGTGCAGACCCGAGAATTAATACGTGAGGAAAGACTCGTGAGAGCTTTTATCTAGCATCGCAATAGAGGCCCGGGGGAGTCGGGTCGCCGACCGGGCGAGTCGCGGCCGCGGGGCGCCGGGCAGGCGGCGGAGGATCGTGCCGAGAGCACTGCAGCGGGAGGGGCACATCTGCATACTGCAATCTGCGACTGATCATCGCGTCTCCGACTCTGCGACAAATCATCGCCGCGCGACAGGTCAGGAGCGACCGCTCGGAGGCGGTAAAAGGCCGGAGACACTATACCTCCGATGCGACCCCGGTGATTAATTTACCCGAGACCGGAGAGGCCAAATAATAAGTCACCAGAGAAGGGTTCAAAATCATTCGATAAAACATCCTATTTCGGAAAAGTGAACACAGATATTTAGAATGAGTGCTTACAGGTCTCCTGCCATTCAGACATATATTTATAAACAATAGGGTGTCATTATCACGTCGACCGACGAAATAGTAAGCTAGTATACGTAACTCTCGAATAGGCTCGAGGGTGTGGCGATGGCATATTACATTTGACCTAAGAGATTTTGATTTAGGAGACTCGGGGAGCGAGGAGTCGCCGAAGCTCCGTTTGACAATCTTTCGTCAGGCACGGTGAGCTCGGTGAACAGTTACGCCCGAATAGCGTTATTCCCGATGAATGCGCGCGTTCAACCCGGAATCACGACGGTCGCGGGTGACGGACAAAAGAGCTCGGTTCGGCGGCCCCGTAAAAAGGCAAGCATACCTTGGAGTCTTCGGTGAGTTCAATAACTGGAAGCTACTACGCTCGGAACGTAACGATCGCCCGGCTCGCTTCTTCCGGCCACGTTTTTGACACTCCACGTAATTAGTGACGACCGCCCGGGCTCCTCACGCGCGGCACGACCGGCACCCGCGCGGACGGGCCTCCGCGGTCAGGCGGCCGCCACCGCCACCGCCACCGCCACCGCCACCGCCCTCCGTGCCGTCGACACGCCGCACGGAACAATGGACGAGAGACGAGTATGTTCGGGCGCAGCACACGAGCGCCGGGGCAGGTCTCAGGAACCTCGAGAACGGCACGGACAGCGATCCAGAGCTACGGGAGAATACGCTACATTCACGGGTGCTCGCGAATACTGTGACCGGTGCCGATGCGGATACCGTAGACCGGCGAATCCATCAGTATAGAATCAGGAGCCGACGATCACCGGGTCCAAAGTCGCCTTTTTTGCAGCGAATGCCTCGAGCCAATCGCCATTGCCGTGTTTGCACAATAACCATATTCCGCTAAAAAATTAACACGAGATTCTCAGTGTCAGAATAACACACGATGAATGGATCGCCCGCAGATTCAATGCCGCGAGAAGTTCAGCGGTCAGTCATCGCGGCAGGGCGACGCTCGCGGGTGCTCCAGGACCCCGGGCGGGTCTCTCTCCGGGGTCGCTGACCGCGACTCCTCGGGTTTGCGAGGCGCTCGGGATCAGATGCTTGACATTTGCAAAGAGTTCCTTCAGCGATGTCAGCCGGTGATCTCATCGCGATTCTGAGAATTGTCCTTCGTCGATAAAAAAATAATGCACTCTATTCGCAGTTTCAGACATTTGGTAAATAAATTGCAGGCTGTTCCTCGACTGTTTTCTTTTATTTATATCCAACCATTGTGCGGCAAAATTTATTGGATTTTACGAATAGGGAAATAAGACACGTACGCTATCGACGGGTCGGTCGTTTGAGATGTACAATATTAACGAGCGAGGTGTTAAGTAACATAAAATTGCGCAAGTCACGCGAACGAATGAAGATCCATCATTTTGATAGGTTTCCGGAATGCATAGAAAGTCTCAACAATAGAATTGCGTACGTTTGACATTCGCAATTTGTATTTGGGATTCCACGCGTTTTGACGATAATCGCGTCGCGGTCAACAATCAGAGCGCGCGTCATTCGGGCGAGCCCGCGGGCGGGCCGGCCGGAGGCTGTCGACGTCGGCGCGGAGTCTGCAATGTATGGACTGCCCGGAGAGCACAAGTGGAAGTGACGAAATACAAAAAAAAAACCATCGAATCACAGCCGCATCGTTGAAGTCATCACTCAAAAGTTAAATATTAACCGTGATATTTAAAAACGTGAGTCATCACAAAGCACGTACGCGGTAATGTAATATAATTTTAAAGAAAGGCGCTGTTTAGCAATATTAAAACCAAAATATTCAATACACAACGGCAACTGCTCATATTCAAAATTGCTAATTAATTTTCAAATGCGTTGACTTATAGTATTTATTTAGATTAACCTGCGAAGCCGTCGATTTGAAACCCAACACTTCAACCGGGAGAGCTACCCGGCGAGGCGCCGCGCCGCAGACTCCTTCGCAGAGCCGGACGGCCTCTCCAATCCGAATCGCAGAACAAATTGTGTTTCAAATTTCAAAGTCGTGGACCGGTCCGATCGACAGCAGACACCGGCGCGGTGAGGAGTTGCGGAAGTGCAGCGCTGACGCCCCCGTGGACATGGATCGGCAGACGGGAGCCCCGCGCGATCAGCCGGCGCCGCCACTGGCGGGCGACATTCCGTCACTTCGACAGGATTAGATGCCCTGATTTCAAAATACTCGGCGAATGCAGCCCGTATTGTATTTTTGCACGCGTAACACTCGCGCTCACAAATGAGTGAATGAACGCGCTTGCGTACACCCGTCAGGAAACTCCACCGATAAGCACATCGAAGTATGTGTAAATGGTAGTATTATTAGCTCTGCGCCTGGAAGACAACCGAGTCTAATCGATTTCTACGATATCCACTTGCGTGTCGGCGCTTCGGGGATAAACAGGCGCGGGTGTAAAACGAGTTACATTTAAGTGCGCGATCGAGAGACAACATAAATGCATTCGCAGAAACAATACGAGATGGCATGTCCGTCCGAACGAAAGCGATCAGCGAAGCCGGCGGGCAGGCTGACTTGCCCAAACAAAAAAGGCAGCCGATCGCGAAAATAGCTCGCGGGGCGGTGGAGCGGCTCGGAGAGGGACGGAGAGGGACGGAGCGGGACGGCGCGCCGCAAAACCTGATCGGAGAAAGGGGCATCGTCCCGAGGGCGAGGGCGAAGGACGCGGCCGCCGCAAGGTCGCGGGGCCGCTCCAGGGGCGCGCGGGGCAGGCCGGTCCGCGGCGGAAGTGGCCACCGACTGTTTACATTACATCATTATTTATTGCCAGATCCTTCAAAGGTCAATATAGACAATACGACCACCATTCAGTTAATTCTATATTTATTAATATACGCGGTTTTAAAAACACCGACAACTGATTGTGATTGATCGTGGATATTTATTGTCCAAAACAACATAGTTTGCGTCTGCAGTGTGTATTTTATCATATCTCTCGACTGGTGATATCAGAGCGAATTGACAACCATCGTTTACTATTCCGCTAGATTCCGTATTGAGACGCGATAGGGACTTCTTCTTCTGATGCGTCTCAAATGTATGGGAGATAATAATAGTGAAAGTATTCAAAAAGACTGACAAAAGAACGCACCCAGAAGAGAAAACGCACGAAATTGACACGAATGACAATGCTAAAAATGACAGTGCAGAAAATAGCGTGGACGCTGAATACACACTGTGGTGGATCGTTCCGCGGGGGGCACAGGAGCTCCGGTCCCCGGGGACTGCAGGAAAGCAAAAACTGGCGCAGGGTGGGATATGGACAGCATTCCCGCGACGGCGCCTACTCGCCACCGAGTCGAGCCGCAGTCGACATTGGAATTTATTATGGTGCGCCAACGGTAATGTTTCAGTACCTGTCATATATATATTATAGTAGAACTTCGCATCTTATGTACTACACAGTATCGAGGGAAGAGTTCACGGGCACAATAAATAATTTACTTAAATAATATAAATAAACAATATTTTTGACAGAGAATACTTGGTGGAATTACATTTTAATATTGTTGAGGGATAAGGCGTTAATTTTGTGAAGATCCATTGTATCTTAATGATGAATGAAACGTATTTTTTGTTAACTTCACACGAGTTAAAATTACAACCTTTCATGTTGGCATTAACTCAGTTTGATAATGCCAATGTGAAAGGTTGGCGGAACCGGTCACCAATAAAAATTAACACGTGGAAAAATAACTCAAGTATATTTTATTTAAAATATTAAATGATACAATTATGTATAAACTTTTAATAGCAACAAAAAAGGTATTTTTATTTAAAATAGTGATATATATATATATATATATATATAATCATATATAGGACTTTGATAAAATTAACCCACAAGACTCGTAACGTACTGAAAAAACCTAAATTCCAGCAAGTACAGACCGAGCGATTACCCGGCCTCGGGAGTTAAACGAGCGTTGAATAAGTACGATGCGATCTTTATTGAATCCTGGGTAACGTGATTTTGGGTAAGTGATAAAAATACGTATAATCATAATACTGATTATGGCGAATGGTGTTTGCTTTGCGTTTTCACTTTCTCCGGCCGTTCGGGTGCAATCTAATACGCGGCGGCCGCGCGGGCCTTCCGGCTCGAGGAATGCGGCCGGGCGCGCGCGGACCAGCTCTCGCGCAGCGCCAACACTTCCCTTGCAGCCTCACATCTGCCTCGCCGGCAGCCTTGCAGGCCGATCTCTCGGCTCCTAGTCAACAACCCCTCGGGAAACACGGCGAAACGCTCACAGGCGAAGGAGAGACGAGAAGGTGGACTACTTGCACGCATTCAACTTGTCGAGTGTACTCACACAAACAGATAAAATAACACTTAAAAGCTTAATTTAGTTTTTTATAGAGTAGATAAACCGTACAAAAATTATATCTGGAATATTGTAACGTTGATACAGAACTTTATGCTTTGTATCGACACTGTGTAGGTACATGCATTCATTAAAATGACTTTGGTAAATAAAAGTGACGGTTTCAACAAGCCGACTTGCGCCTCCGCCCAGACGTCCTTGCGCCTCGGCCGGCGCCGGGTCGCCGGGTCGGCGGATGATAGCCGGTTGCATTTTGGCGATACGAATCCCCGGCGCCAGCCCGCTCGCGAAAGTGGCCGAGCGGCGAGAGGGCCGCGGGGGCGATGACTCCCGCTCGGCACCGCGGCCCGATAGAAACGGAACATGCCACACCAACGAACTGAGCCATCTTACTGGGAATCAACGATCATTCCTATTATTGAAGATCGATCATATTAAGCATTTTAAGACCACAAATACTGTCAATATTAAAATATTTGTATTGGAAACAAGTCAGTTCGGAAAGCTATTTTAAAATGATCAAGTATTGAATAGTGCAGATATGCGACAGTATTAAAATTCAAACCGTTCGTTGTTGCCGTTCAAAAACATAAATGCGTTGATATTTCAGCGTGACGCCTACGCGTGTCGCAAATACTGCAGATATGAATCTGTTTAAAATCCCGCGTTCCTTGGCCGATCGCGATCCCCGCCGGAGGTTATGCAACGAGCCGCGCCGGAGTCGGGGGTGCTGATAAACCTCGCGGAGACCGAATTAATTATAGCTCGAGAGAAGAATGCTCTATTTGCAGGCGGCCGCGCATTAACACGTTAATGGGCTATCGCAGGAGTCGCCGGCAATGTCAAGAGCTCGGAGATGGGAGATAGTACGGCGTGAGGATGTTCCCAGAAGCGGGGACGTCCTCCATTCACGCACCCGCATTGAGGAATGCCGGCCGGCTCCTGGAGGAGGAAATAGAATAGCATTTTCAGCTACGCAATCAGGGCTGGAATCCAATGTAATATATATATATATATATAGTGTTTTGCGTATTAGAATAAATATGTAGTGATAATATGTTTTTCTGCAAGAGCTAATCTAAACGAGATTCTACCGTCAATGCAAAAGCAAAATATGTCTATGTGTATAAATTACATTGAAGTCGAATGATGAGAAGATATCACTATCAAGGACGAAGACGCTTGACAATGTGATCGACGAAACTGATACGCTCGAGTCGTCGGCGACCACCGAAAGGGAAACTCAACTTCGCCGATCGGCATTGAGATTCCAGGTCGCCGCACGAACTGCATCAACACTGAGAGTTCCGAGCGGCGTTTATTGGGCGCTAGTTTGTTTACAACTTGATTCCGGGTAATCGAAGGTGAAAGTGTTATTAGGTGTAGGGGTATTATCCGATCTGGCAGGAAAATAAATGGTTATCAGACACTTAAAGTTTTATCCGACAGTAAAAAAAGAAAACCCGGTCTCTCCATCGCAATCAAACTAATCAGGTGCGACTTGTTGAAACTCATAACGGGAAGGGGAACGCCGGAGTTAAAAATAATAAACATGAAGAAGATTTCGAGAACCATCCACGAGAGGGGAGACGTAACGAGACACGGAAAATAATAAAAGAAGCGAATAAAAATCGATGCAATCTATGAACGAGGGCGCGCCGGGAGAGTCGGCCGCCCGAAAGCTCCGGCCCGCCTCTGCCGGGGTCGACATTTGAGATCCGGGGCGCCTCGGCAGGTTATTTGCGCTGCGCCTAAATATAAGGCGAAGGAGCGCAGTGAATGCGAATTCCTTGGCGTCGATCGCAACTCAACTGACTCTCGCTTTTGTCGGGCGGGACGCGCGGGTCTATTCGGGAGGCGTTCTGCAACGTCCCGGTGATTAACGATCGACGTATTCGGCGCGATGACGGGTCGGATGCGATTAGAAATACCAAAAATAGACAGACGTCAGGATGAGACGAAGGCTCGGCGGGGTGACGCGGATTCTAAATTTAATCGAGCGTCGAAATAGTTTAACGATCATTTCGCAAAAGACGCGATGACAATGCAACCGAAAGGGGGGGGCGATGACCACCCGCGGACTGCGGACGGCGGCCGCGACGACGTCTGGCCCGTTGCAGTCAAAACGGGCATGCATATTTACAAACGTTGAATAATAGAACGGAGGAGTGTGGCGGCAGGAATGTCTCAATATAGCGCAAGTTCAAGGCGAGGCGCGAACGATTCCCAGTAAAGCGTGTCTCTGCGGTTATTAAACAAACAGCGCATTCCCCGCCACACGCGAGCGCCGGCGCTGACTCACGCGCTCCCGGGAAGGAGGCTGCCGCCCGAAGGGTAGATACATTTAGATGAACACATAAGGTTCGTTGTAAGTATCTTAATCATGTTTGTATGTGTATATATATATACATATAATTTTTGCACATTAAGTTTAATCGAGTGAATCACCAATAATTCCGTAATATTAATTAATTACTATTATTTGTAATAATTCAAACTAATACATAATCTGATAAAACGAAAGTTAATAAAAAAATCGTTCATAAGCCTACACAAAATATCTTTCGAGTTATATAATTAAATATTGTAGGAGTTGCGAAAAGGTTAATAGTGATTTAAATAAAATTGCTACATTCGAGCCAATTCAAATCGACGTTTGGATAATGAGTCCGATGTGGGTCTATTAAAATCATAAATGCCACGGATACGAATATAAACAAACGAGCAGAAGATCCGCGAGAGCCGTACACGGAGTGCCGGCCGGCTCTATAATTAGCGGCGCCCGCACAACCTTTGGGCCGCGGGGACGCCGGGCCCGAGGGACTCCGAGACGCCCGGCCTTATATATCCCGCGCCTCGCGACGCCCCGCGACTGCGGAAAATAAGACGCGCAGGAATTTCGGTCGTTCATTTGTAAACACTGCCGGGATTGCACTTAGCGGCAATTCCGCGAGGTGTCATGGCGCAGCGAGGATTGCGTCACTCGGTTAAACTTGTATTTTTAATACGCGGAAGTTCACTGATAGGAATTAAAGATCTCTGACTTCTCAAGTTTTGACATGCTTATCTCCTCCTTTATCTCTTTCTACTATCGCGCTATTATATTCTAACTTATTATCATTTATTTAATTTCAATATGATCGATCAATTTGACCGATGTTAAATCGCAGAATTTTTAAATTTTAATCAGGGTGAATTTTCAATACTATCAATGCATATTAGACTTATTTGAGCGTAGGTACACGCAAGAAACCCGCTGAAGTAATTTGGCGGAAATATTCGCGCGGCCCAGAGTGGCCGGACGGGAACGCCAGGTTTGCAACCGTATAATGAGATAAAACTTTTTATATGGGGGAACCTTAAATATTTGGATATACAAGACTTAATATAGGTTCCCTCTATTTACATAATAGTCAATTCAAAAAGTCTATAATAATAAAATTTACGCATGAAAAAAAATCACAAATCTACAGTAATTATAAAAAAAACTTAAGACATTGCATTAAAGACAATAAATTTAAAAAAAAATAAAGCCAATTATCTTAGTTCGATTAATCTTATATATGACATAAATTGTAATACACAGTCAAAGAAAAAGGATATTAGTTATCAATAGATTTAGATAAAATATAAGTATAATCGTTAAAAATAATTTATAAAAGTATTAAATTCAGAGTACTCGACTATATTATTACTTTATCTTCTGTCAGTGTATATCGTAAAGTTATCGTCAAAATTGTTTTTAATATTTCAACAGATTTTTCAACCTAATTATTTACAAACTTTACACGAATTGCTGTAAACAAAAATCAGACATTCCTTACTGCGATTGCACTACGGCGACTAAATAAATGATGCCATTATACATAACAAAGTTGCAAAAGCACGACTCGTATGCCGTATGCAAAATCTGCGTGCAGCGTTCGTCACGACTTTAGGCATTAGCTGGATAAAAGCAAAGGGCATTTAGGACCGCGGCCATGCCGACATGCTCGTCGGGCGCGCGTCACGCCACGAAGCGGCCGGCGGAGTCATCGCCGCCGGACGAGCCACCCGATGAGGACGCCGAGGATGCCGAGGAGGACGCCGAGGAGGACGCCGAGGTGGACGGATGACACAAAGGCGTCGGATGCGGTCTTATCGAATGCGCATACGCGCAGGGGGCACTCTGTACTAAGCAAAAGTAACATGAACTAAATTAAATACGCATGTAAATGTTCAAGTAACATCACATAAATTTAGCTGCGATTACATGCACAGCGACTAGGACAGTGTATTTTAATTGCACGATGCGAGTACGATTTCAAACGTTTATTAAAAAGGATAGAATTAAACCACTTTTTCAAAAATCACTACTAAGTATAGCACAATTACACTTCCGCATAATTATTATTTTTTTTTTTTTACCATGCATAAAAAAATATTAGATTTTATACATATAAAAAAAACACAATCAGTTTGTTTTAGATATCAGCCAGCACTCAGCTTTCACCTTGTTCGTAGCGACCAAGTTTTACCCATCATTAAAAAAAAAAAAAAAAACACTCAGATTAATAAATACAGTAACACATTTTTCAAAGTACTTTTAATTTTGGAGGTGTGGATTGACCAACCTATCGAACAGAAAAATATAAGTAATTGGAATGAGTTAAGTTACTCACAGTATGAGACTTTCATAACCCATATCCCCATTTACTCCAGAAACTTGACGAACGAGGCATCGTGTTCAGAACGGTAGATTTTTATAATCGGTATAAAATAAATAATAAATACGCATAACAATTTAAAATCTGCAACCCTGTATCACTATAAATTACCATATTGTTAATTTTTTTTTTAATAACTCAAACACCACTATGTGATGCTAATGCCGTCCAGTGCGGAGGAAGGATTTACCACGAATGATGACCATCGGGCACAATGGAGGTATATGCTTTGAAGAATAACATTCACCGTGATACTTCGAATCTATAGACTCACGCAAGTAAATTATCATTACGGATTAAGTTTCCGGAATACAAAAAGGTCGCAAAATTACACAGTCACGATGAGCCATTCAAGACATTCTCATCAGGCGAATAATACGCAAGTACTTTCAATAACTTACAATAATTTAATCATTGCGAAGTGTTTTCATGGCGTGCCGTAAAATCTCATTAGTTATTGAGGCATTATATTGCTTGAGAATACAGAATATAGTAATGCGATAGTCGGAGATGGAGCGGCCCATGAACCGTTTCATTACCGCCCCGCAAGGCCGGCGGCGAGCGCCGAGCGATCAGCTGGAAGTTTGAACAAGCCGTGAGCGTATTTGGAGAAGCTGCAGGCCGCCGCGACAACACGCTTTGTTATTGCGACACACAGTAATGCAAAACAGTCGCGTTCTTTCAATAAATAACATGATATAATAAAAATACAATAATGCTGCTTTTTAATAATTTTGCAGTAATTATATTAGGGAAGAACATCTTAATCAATCAAATTTACTCAAATTATCTGACCGTTTGCAGTACCTGTCCGTCCGCACCTCTATCACTGTACACGCCAGTAGCGATACGAACGCATAGCTGTGATTCCAAAACACCATACAAATTAAAATAAATATGTATTATATAAAAATTAATTAATATGCATAAAATTATTATCGTATTAGGCGCAATGCCGAAGGAAAACTGTGCAATACGAGTACTTACTAATAACGGATTGGGTAATTTATGGATTGGTATATAAAACGTCAAGTCATATTTTACTGCGTGCAACCACGGAGAATGCGATACGCTCCGGGTAATTACACTATGCAGGCCGGACTAAATAATGCCGGTACTGGAAATGTCAATACTCTTAAGGGCATTACTAATGCATAGGCTATCGGAGCGGGCGCCGCCACTAGCGCGGCCGATAATCTAACTTGAATGTCCGAAGAGACTGACTTCCTACCAGCCCAGGTGTTCCCGTAATGATTTGCAATCAACGAGAAAATTTCCGAAAAATTACATCGTCGTAAAAAGTAAGGACACGCCACGCTGATTTTACCGAATGTGAGATATTACGCGCATCAAACCAGATACAAAGTCGTCGAGGTTGGTCTCCGGCGTGTTCTGGACTTCGTTGTTTTTTCCGCAGCGTAAAAACTGCACCGATAAAAAATGTTGAATAATTTGATTTTTTCTCGGACAAGACAGTTAGACATTCGCGTTATCCTTGAGTACTTCAGTCGGCTATTAAAAATAATGAAATAATCAATTTACGACGGTTCATAGCGGTGAACACACGACTGACTAAATCGATGACTAAAATAACCTGACAGTTGGATACGGAAAATAACTTCGATTGATTTAAAATGACACTAACATATAAATAAGTTATACGATTTTATCGAAAAACTGAATAGTCGTCTCGAACAGAAAGACATGCTTAATCAATTATTATAAATAATTACAACCCAATGGACGGAGCGAGCTTCTAGGTGATGTAAATGTAACAGTTACAAAGCATTACAAGACGATTGCGATAAACGCGGAATAAAAAGGTGATCTCGTTCATCTGCAGCGGCGGACTCCCGTCCCAGGATCGACAACTCGCCGGGGGAACTGGCCACGGGTCGTACAAATGAACTACAATGTATTTTATATCAATTTGAATAAATTATTAAGACATTATAAATGCGAACATATATATTAAATAGTTATAATAATTAATCTATTTGATTGACTGGGACAAGGATGGGGAAATGTAAAAAGCGTTTGCTTGGCCAGTTCGATAATGACTTCAGATTTTAACGGAATGTAAATGTTTTGACATAATATTATTGTTTGATTTGCTAGCAAATATATTTTTAGCGGTAACAGCTTTGAAGCAAAATTATGACGCTGATAATGATAGCCTCACTGATTAAGCGAAGGATTTTTGTAATCAGTGGAAATTTACAAAGTAAAATATTTATATAATAGTGTATGATGAAGCAATATGAGTTACATTATAACACTAAATAATCTGTTCGGTTGCTTGCAAAAAAACTACACGTTATTAGTAGAAAAACTTCGATGGCTTTGAAGGGAATGATAATATAAATAAATAAAAAAACATTTTTTTTTTAAAACGATATCGAATTTTCTCGGTCGTTATTTTTAGTAAAACAGTCAAGTGACGATAGGAATATTCATTCCACGGTTCAAAATAAATGAGCAAAGAGGGAATGCATCGCCGTATGACGTGATTAATAAGTAAAGGTAAAGCCATCGATGGAAATATCTGCCCCAATGACCTCCTCATCGCAAATGGGTATTGCACAGCGAATGTACAAAAACACGCTGCGGTTAGGCGCTCATTATGCAAGAAAACCGCGCACGACCGAACAAAGAGAGATCAGGAGAGTGGTCGAGAGGACGTCGCCGCGAGCCACTACTAGCCGAAATGCTGCAGATGAAACAACTAAGTATCTGCGAACACGAATCTCGATCGAATAAAATCAAGCAAGCAAAATTATGGACCAAAAACGAGCGTTGTATTTTCAATATAGGATAGCATGTCAGTTCGAGACACGTTTGACTTATAAACAAAATAAAATCTGTTCGTTTTATCTCGAGAAATTTTCACAACAAGGCTGGTTTCTGCTTGTTTTTTTTTTTTTTTATTATTTTTCATATTACATTTAAAGAAAGAATCGAAATTATGAATTAGCTCCGGTCTTTTAAAGGTCGAGTCGCCGATAGCACCGCGGGAAGTGTTCGGGATACGGCGACCGAGCAATAATACAAAAAAATATATAAAATACTGCCTCACGACTTTGGAACATAGCACGTTGCAAATTTAAATTAACTTAAATGCTAAGGCGACAGTGTTTACTTTCGTGTTTTTTGTTGATGTTCTAATCGTGTCGTGACTCAATGTTACACGACGGATAAATAAAAAGGTAACCCATTATTAACACCCACGACAGGACGAATGCACTTCGCTGACGACAATCACAGTGTAGACCAGTTTGAGGACACGATTTCTAACAGGCTGGATAAAAAAGGACGTGGATAATGACTACGTTTAATCTTGTCGACACTTCCTCGGGTTTCGGGCGGTCGACATCTCGGTTGTCACTGTGGCGGAGGAAATAATTATATACGTGAGTCATTACGTCACTCACCATGAGGAAAAGAGAGCAGTCAGCCCAACCTGAGAAAATACACACGGGGTGACGCAGTGTTTATATTCATACAAAACAGTAAAGAGTACCGATGGCTCAATCGTCAGTTCTTCTAATAATTAAATAAATTTCGACGCAGGTTGATGAAGGTAGAGTGATGAACTTTGAGATGAAATATAGGCGTGCAGTAAAAGTAAACAGTGCTTTATCATTGCCTTACAGTAAATCCTGTTTCGATAAATACGAAGTGCAACACGAATACAAATAAATCATTGCAAATGTCAACAATGCAACTGCAGAGCTAACAAATAGCTGCTTTATGTCCCTGACTATCAAATGGAGTTGCAGGCCACTTATTCAGCGTGTCGGCCGCCGCGGGGGAGTCGGCGGGGCGCGTCCGCGAGGGCACGAGAGCGCGCCGATGGGGCGATCCCGTGATCTGCCGCGGAGACTGCAAATAAAAAAGAAAAGGCTGCGCACGCGAGAGCAGCAATACGAGTGCGTACGGGATGAATGAAAAACGCCTTCCGAGAAACATAAAGTTGACGGGCAATAAAAAGCGGAGAATTTCTCGAGTTGAGATAATATTTTAGAGTGGAGTTTACAAAGCTCGGGCCGCTCAAAGCCGCCGCTGTTATCGGATGAGAGAAACCCGCGTCTAAAAGGTTCCGTGAGAGACGGGACTCGAGACGGAGAGGAGCGCGTGGGAAGCAGGAAAGCAGGACCGTCCGGGACCCCCGACGGCGATCCCGTCGACCCTCCGAAGGGTCCGGCATCACCGGAGGCCGGAGTTCCATTACGAAGGCAAACAAAACACCCATTGAAATATTTCAAAATGAAGAGCGAGCGAGAATTTTATGCATCGACCTTCCGAGAAGAATCCGGGAAGCGCGATAAATAAATACTCAAACGGGTATACGGCGCGTCTGGGATCCGAGAGGACGTTTACGTTATTAAATAATCACAAGAATTCTCGGCAAAGATGTGAGAATTCAATCGTGATAATCTGGAGATACCGACGTCGCGTCGTTAATGCCTCTCGAAGGTCGATCCACAAAAACAACTCGAGCTGTACTTTGAAGAATGGGAGGACTCGCGTTGCTCCCGGAGCAGACGAGAGTTCCCCGCGGGATGAGGCGGGGCGGGCCGCGAGGAATGCGCCCGGAGCCGCGCTCGTCACCGGCCGCTCGCGACACGCGGGCGGCTGCACTCCGTCTCGGGGGCCGATTTGCCTTCGATACATTTTTGTCTGAGCTCGGACAAAAGATGAAAAACTCCGCAGGCTATCGATCGGTTACAGACTACGCAGGCAATTCCGAGCGATAATTATCCATTTAGAGAGATATTACATCATAACGTGTATAAAAGAAATCTACTAATAAGAAACTGTTGCCATAAAAACGTAATGATTATTCGCTATAATGGTACGGCACGTAAGATACTTCCGTAAATAAGAGTTAACTCGTTTCTCATAACGAAAAAAAAACTCAACAATTTGAATAAACGTATAGTTTTTTTCGCGTTATACTTGTCGGTGATGACAATATGATGGTTTTCGTAAGAAAATAGCGGACGTTACGAAAAGACACGCGAAATACATAATAGAGGCAAATCGTCGACAGCCAATTTCGCTCCGGGATGGCGTAAGTTCGCTTCTCGCCGCTCAGATCGTCTTTCTTCGGGAGCCGGTGAATGCGGTAGATGTTTCGGAATGCTCGCACTGGGGGAATAAATTGCGATAAAAGCGCTCGCCGGACGACGCTCCTCAGCCGCGGTAATGACGAAAATAAAGCAGAGAAAAACGAACCCGGAACTTCGCATTCAGCTGCGTCAGCGGCGGTCATTAAGAGATAAACATTTTACCAACAAATGACTGCCTGCCTACTATATAAGTACATAATAGAATATAATGCTCCATCTCTTATTCTGAAGGTTCAGGTTTTTATTTGTTTACAGAGTTCGCCAGTAGCGTTGCGTACGATGATGGGATTATGACGGCACCGGGCGGGGAGCGGAGCCTGGCCAGAGAACAATACCGGCGCTTGCATAACCTCGCTCGGGAGTGTTTGCTATGCAGCCCGCGCGCCGAGTCCCGCGCGTAACGGAGCCCCGCGGAGGCCCGTCCCGAGGACTTCCGCTTCCCGCGCCGGGAGCCCCGCTGCTTCGTGCTGCGATCGCCGCTTCCGCCGTTTCCGCCGCCTTCGGTTATAGGGCAGCGAAGTCCATTGACAAAACCTACGTTTTAATATAACAGGACAATTACACTGACTAGTGCGTTTAACCAGATGTATTTTCCGATAGGTTGGTATTCCCAAAATTAAAAGGAAGAAACGGCCTTGACGCGAGCGATGGATTTCCAAAGTATTGCAAAATATGGAGGCATTGTTCTCGTTTTCCCACTAGACGGAATGTCGAGATCGAGTATACGAGTACAGTACTATCTTATCATAGCAATAACGCGAAATTTCCTGTCTATTTCTAGATAATCGTACAATAGAGATAAGATAGTATGCAATCTTTACAAATTGAGCATTTTTTTATTTTTGCGAAACAATGGATGTAGAAAATTAATACAGTTAGATCGACTAACAATTATTCGTAATTGACGCAAAGAAACCTCTTTGACGGATTGTAGCCCTCTAAATTATTGTTTCCTTTTCTTTTTAAGCGAGATAAAGAATTATCTTGATAAGTTTACGCATTTCACAGAAGTTGTAATTTTAAACCATTTCAAAACAAAGGAAATAGTTTCATCCGGTCATTCAAATTTTTGTCGCACCTCGTCGTATTCTCAAAAATTTGACGTTCGAGACGAGGCGTGCTGAAAGGAAATCTCTCACTGTCATAATAGCGTTAAGGCATTACCATTGAAAAAAAAAATTAAATGTTCGAAACGACAGAGGAATATTATTCGAGTGCTATAGAATGCAATTCACGATTGAAGATCTTCCATTCTAAAGAAGATAGAAACTCGCACAAAAAACCTTGCGGGCTTCTCTCTTTTTTTGTTCTTGCGGTGTTTGTCAGTAATCTTGCGAACTGTTGATAGTTTTATGGGAGCGCAATAAATGCCGATACATTAGCTCAACAGAGTGTTGAATGTATCAAATTGATTGATAAATAATTGCTTCATATTCCAATAAAATAACAGGTTAGCGAGTCGACGAATCACATCGCGCCGATTATCGTCGGTCTGCCCGTTCTATCGTTAATAATCGAAATATTATTCCCCGATAAATGAAGTCGATCTATAGACAAAACGACATGGCTTTTTAATTCTAAATTGCGATATTTACCGCGATAGAGATATTTAGCGCAACACGAGAAGGTCGTATGAAATTAGAATAAATTCAAACACAATACGATGAATCATCAGCGATGTCGACTACGGTTGGATTTTCCAGAAACGGCAACAATGGACTACAATGCAGCATCTTTAATGAGCACACCGTGTCGGAAGCTTTGCGGCGTCCATTATGCGCGGCGATATGTTTTCATTTAAACACTGAAATATAATTTGCAATTGTATTTTGAATCCATTATGGCGATTGTTAACATTTTTTACCAGCGAGCGAGATTCAAAATTCAACATTCTATCTCGCGTGTTGACGAATGCGTTCACAATTTCGACAATTCAATTTTTCACAGCAATTTACTTCAAGACGAAAGCTCGCAAACGACAATAATTCTCAGCACGACGGTCGCACAATTAAAACCGGAATGAGAGACTTTCTCTGTCACGACGGGCGGCTCTTCTCCAGGCCGCGGAGGTAATCGCTCGGCGTGCGAGAGAATTAGAGCAATCTGCGCCGGGGCACGGCCGGCCGTGGGGGAGGGAGGGAGCCAGGCGGCCAGTGAGGCGGCCAGGGAGGCGGCCAGGGAGGCGGCCAGGGAGGCGGCCAGGGAGGCGGCCAGGGAGGCGGCCAGGGAGGCGGCGAGGGGAGGTCCAGTGCCGAGTGCCAGCGACCAGCCGCCTCTACGCAGGTAACTGGAGATCTGTAGCGCTTGCCGCATTTTACATCCGAATATGAAAGTAAAGTTCGGGCTGTTGCTACTTCTGCCAGCGGAATGTGCCGCGGAACTCCGTTGAATACCATTCGTGTAATCATTGTCTTCGAATCACTGCGGTAATAATAGGCTGATTATTTATGATTCTCTATTTAATTATTACAAGAGAAATTAATACCTACAATGAGTCGAGACGGACGCGTCATTAGGCATCGGTGCGGTATTATAAGCGTATTTTTACCGGATAATTAGTTTACGTTCGGAGCAATTAAACTTTCTTTTAAATCCAAATTACAAATACTCGCCGCTAGACTTAATTACCTCGATCTGTGAACGGCCGAGGCGCCGCTAGGAAACTTAGAAAAAATAGCGATTGTTTGAAGTGGCCGAAGGCGCGAGCGAAGAGAGATACGAAAGGCACCTCGAGCAACAATAAAACGGGTATAATTGCCGAGGTCAGGTCGGGTCAGCACGGAGCGCTCCGCGATGGGAAGCATCCGAGTGCCGGCTCGGCCGCTCGCAGTCGCGCCGCACTTCGCTCGGCGTCCCGCACTGCCGCGTCCTGGCTCCGGGCACCGGGCACCGGGCACAGAGTCCAAGCACCCGCCGGCCAGTTCTCCTGTGCGATAAGAGGTCCGACCACTCTTTGTCAGTGTATCTCTAATTCTACAATTAACAACAGATCCGATCTTTATAGTAATGGACACCTAACCGGTAGCCGATAATTTTCCAGAAATCGCTTGCCTCAGGTCTTTTTCTTTCTTTTTGTCTTTTGCTTTTGTGGCGGGACAGGAAAAAATGTAATTTCTTCAACGCCTTCATTCTGGCTTGGTGGCGTGTGTCACCATGGGGTCATGTGTTGGGGTGGGTAGTTGTGGGCGGCTGGATTACGGGGAGGGGCGGGGGTGGGGGAGGTGGGGGGATTGGTTTTGGCCTTTTTTGGTAGAGACAATCTTCCAGATTGTATTCTAGAAGGTGGCTAATCGAAGGGTTTGGGACAAGGGATGTTGATATTTGAAAGAAGTGGGCGAGGTCGATGATTACCTCGTGGATCGTCTTGGTGTTTGTATCCCTGTGGAGTTGGGCATTTTGGACGAACCACGGGGCGTTCAGTGCCCATCGGAGAACTTTGTTCTAGATGACTTGAAGGGGTTTGAGCCTCTCAGGTGCGATGTAACCCCAGATGGGGCAGGCGTAGGTAAGGATGGGACGGATCATTACTTTTAGGAGTAGGATTTTGTTGGAGGGAGAGAGTTTGCTTTTTTTACAGAGTAATGGGGAGAGGATTGCGGTTGCTGCTCTGACTTTGCTGGCAGTGGTCTTAACGTGTGGGGTCTAGGTGAGTTTCCGGTCAAGTGTGAGGCCGAGGTACTTGACCGTTTTTCTCCATGTTATGTTGATTCTGTCTAGGGTGATGTTGTCGGGGTGTGTTTGTTTGGCAGGTATCTGGAAGAGTATTGCCTCGCTTTTTGCCGGATTTATTTTGATCCTCCAGTCCTCGAACCAGGAGCTCACTGCGTCTAGTAAGGACTGGACTTTGGCAGCTGCTGTGGCGGGTGACCGTGATCTTGCCAGTATGGCAGTGTCGTCGGCGTATAGGGCGATGATGGTATTCGGGGTGGTGGGTATTGGGATATCGGAGGTGTAAATGTTGAAAAGGTGCGGGGATAGTATAGAGCCTTGGGGGATTGCCTCAGGTCCCGACGCTTTTATTTTCGCCCGGACATTTGCATAGTTGAGAATTTAGATTTGATATAGCTCTCTGACAGCGAGACGGACTCGCCGACGGCGGACTACGACATCCGGCCCGGAGACGCGGCGTCCATTGTTTATTCGGCGTGCACGCCGACCCGGCGTAGGCTGACCCGCTTGTCCAAAGCGAGACTGTCAAAATTCTGACTGCGATTAGCGACTTTCCACGCTGTAATTCGGCTTCGAAAATTGCTTACCAGTCGTCACTTTCGAAACTGAGGATACCTGCGTCTCGCGCCTCGCAGGAGTTCGCCCGCTTTGTGTACACTTCGCAGTGTACTCGCCGTCCGTGACGAATGGGCTTTGCCGAAACGCCCTCACGAGACGCCTGTGATTTAAGCGGCTTGTCATTCTGGAGCTCGATTAATCGTAGTTAGAAAAAACTTGCTTCAGAGCACTGAGCCATACAGCCTCCCACGCGACGACAGGCATGATAATCTCCGAAAGGATAATTAATACGCGGAACATTTATCTCGGGTCTGTTGCCCGAGCCGATTCGGCAGTGAAGAATGCCGAGCGACCTAGCGCCTTAACCGATATAGTAAAGACGCGAATATTAATATTTGTGTAGAGATCGATCACGCAACAAATGCCAAAGCAGGGACGTCGTAAAACTGATAATAGATACCAACTTGATAGTATTTATCAACCACTCACAGATTGATTTACGGGCTTAGCGAATCAAACAATTTAGACCGAGATGCTGCACCGCTATTCCGAGGAATAAGTAGCCATGCCCGGGAGCATTCGTTACGACTGCAGGAAGCTGCGACTTGACGCATAAACGATATTCCATTTAAATGCGATTCGACTCTCGCAGTCTGAAGGGCGCGCCGACTCGGAACAGTATACTCTGTTTATTAATAGATTATAACTACTTTTATTTTCATAAATATGTTTAGCTGCAGACGAATGCCGAGCGTATGGTTTGCGTGAAAATTTACAGCTTTTCACACTTGGTCCTTAACGATCATAAAATATAAATTTAACTGTTAAAGGAGCTACGATTGAGAAGTTATTTATCTAAATAATAATATAATAAAAAAGCAGTCTGACCAAATGTAGATCCGAAAAAAAAACTTACGATTCAGATGATCGCGCACTTATATATGAGGGCAGTGACTTGCATCGTGTAGTTCCCTAGTGACAATGCGCAGGGTGGTCTGGTCGCCAGATTAATAAGTCGTCGTTCCCCGCCCTCGCACGCGGCCCCCGTCCCCCGAGATCGCCAGTGACGACCATTGACGTAACGAGCGCCACATGCCAGTGGGCACGTCACTGTGAGAAGGTCCACAAAATAAACGTTGAATGGATCCCTTTGTGTCACAAATGTGCATACCAGTTAAAATAATATATATATAAGATAAAACGATGCCTACGTCGGATTAGATATGCGTGTGTCTTACGATAATAATCGCGGTGCGGTGTGGGAAAATCCGGAATTTTCATCGCGGTGATTGCGAGGCAGATGGGAGTCTCGACTCGCTTCCGGGAGCTGGGAGATAATGATACAGAATCTCTCTGCAAATGAAGGTCGGTGCGAAGAGTAGCGAGCCAAGGCCGCGGCGGGAGGGTGCCGCTGACAAAAGAGGGGAAAGGTTCCGCCCCGCGCCCCGCCGGGGAATGAATCCGGCCGCACCCGAACGTTCGCAGACGCAAAGTGCAAGGCCAGTCAACGCAGACTCCGGTAGCTCGCTCGGGCGAAATCAATCAAGCGTAATTATCATATTGTCAAATCAACAAGCGTTATGATTTGCAAATTCATGAAAATCATTCAATGATACAACAATTTTTTTGACAGCGCCTTCATTCTTTATACATCCTGCTTAAACTTCACTCGCATTAAATGACGCTGAATAGAATCTTTTGTGCTAACGAACGCCATTATGGTCGAGTCCTTTTGTCACTAGCGGCACCGAGTCCGGCTAGGACAGAGCGGCGGTTTTTCATTGAATTCTCGACCGCTGGGACAGAATCGCTTCCATCAAGTTTGTGATGGTTATTTTTCGAGCGACGTCAGATCCAAAATAAATTGGACTACCGTTCGAAGCTCGCCAGAAGAGAGCGGGCGGGGAGACCGGGGGCTCACGAGTGCGGGCCACTCTCGCAACAGCTGTTCTCACAGCTCTGCGATGGAAGGAAGTTTTGTTTAAATACACCACATTATGCTCGTTGGCTTGCCGGCACTCCTGCGACCATGCCGCTCGGATACGCATAATAGTTAGCCGCCGAATAATAATTATTATTAACGAAATTATGGACGAATATAGTCAAGAATAAACTTGTCCCAAAACAGCAAATCACAATTCCACGATGAGTAAAAAATGATGCACGCATAACAAAACTTTGGAATATATGTATTAAAATTTAACCAGAAAATAATTAAATATTTAGATTTATTTATTTAAAGGAATAGGCCAGTTTACAAAACTGTTAAAATTCCCACTACCCTTATTTCAAATTCCACAACTTATAAATTAACTTCAAAATAAATAGCCGAAAATACTAAAATTCGTAAGCATGGCGAACCTTTCGTGTCGCGCGCTCGCTGCGGGTGCTTTTGGGACATAAGCGTGAGATGAGAGAAGCAGCCAGAAAAATCAGTCGTTTATTTTTTTACTAAAACAAGTCGGTGTGTTGTGTAGTTAAGCTCTACACAGCCCCATCAGCAGTCTGCAATCTGCAATACCGTTGCGTTTTTGTGTTTCGATCTATTGTCGTGCGGTAATTAAAGCGGCGAGCGTCCTCGGCGCCCGACAGGCCACAATGGGTAACTGTCAGCCGCGGCGTGGAAGTCGCGCGCCCGAGACCCCGAGACCCCGGGACCAAAGGCATCTGCCGGAGTCGTCGCAGGCACCTGTATCTAATGCCGCGTGAACTCGCGATTACTTCAATGAGTAAGTTATTACGATAACATTATGAGAAAATGACTTAACAGTAGTCGACTCGGCTAATTGGACGCAGCGCGGAGTCGCGCGTGAAATCTTACCGAAGTCGAAATATAATAAAGAACGAAGTCAGATCGTAAAGTCGGAGATTCTCCATATTAATTAACAAGCTAGCTTGTAATTTAATACATAGAAATAAAACGTTAATGAGATTCCACGCTGCCACAGAGATAGTATCGCGTCATTCGGGTATTCTTGCGCAGGAGCCCCGAGCGGGCGGACGGCTCGCCGGGCTGCCGCGGGGAATGCGCTGTTGACGGCTCGCGACTCGCAGGCCGTCGCATCTCGTTTGACTTCGCGACAAGTGGATGGCGGGAGTGGCGTATCTAGCGGCAAATTATCAACAATGCGGTGTTTATTACTTAAAAACCTTATCTGCTTATCTCAATTTAAATTATCATCCTTTTAATCAACGTGCGACCTTTGTATATTAACTAGATATCTTCAGTGTTTCAACACAATTAACTTCTGCAAGTTAACGTTTTATTTTATTGGGAAGCGTAAGAAATTTATTGAAAATTTTGAGCTATCGATCAAAACGCAAGGCTCCTACAAAAATGTTATGTAAAAAGAGAGAACCGAATCACGCGGAGTATTATCAATTGTCCGCGACGGAGCGCAGATTTCCAGCAGTTACTCACACCGGGGAGGATGTGATGGATGTCTGCAACCTTGCAGGATTGGCGTTCGACACCTCAGCGGTGGTCGAACGAGTCCGAAACTTTGAGGATTTTCAAGATGTGATTTTTGAACTACTTTTTGGGGGTATTAACCCCCTGTTGCGTAAGAGTGCGCCGACACTTTACCCTACTGGGTGTCCCAGCGCACGACTCGGGAATTTAAGATATGGGTCTTAAGAGTTCTTCCGTACTGTCTCAATTGGTAATTGCACATATAAGTAAAAAGTATACTATATGTAAGTGATAACGGGCGTCCCGGAAAAGTTTGAAATTAGATTTTGTAATTATGGAAGGACTCTGCCATAACTATATATCGCCAGGCACACACACTGACAGTCTGATATTTTGGACTAGAGGTAGATCAACAAACGACTTGCATTTCCACAAATATTCGCTCATCTGACGAGTTTATCTATACTCGAGCAACTACAAACCTGCAGGGCTCGGGTGTGGTTTGCCACGCGGAGTGGAGCATCGGTAAGAGGTACACGAATTTACACCCCTCTGTCGATCGATACTCTTGCATGGCTCCGTAATATCTTCATCGACAATTTTTTTCCCGATGTGACAAATCAATCGAAGAGACATACGGCCAAGAGAGAAAACGAGTCCACTATAGACCGGTATGCGATCGAGGATTATTTATAAACGCGCATATAGTTCCGGATGCATCTTAACCTAACGGGACCGTTTGGATGGCGCCCACTGAGAACTCTGGGCGTCGCGTACGTGCCGAGGGGCGACCCGGTTACGGTTTAGAAACGGAAACAAAAATCAATTAACGTCAATGTGCGAATGATAAATTATTCGATCCAAAATTAGTATAGGAATTCGTGAATCAAATATCTCAACTTCCAAAAATGAATCGCAAATATTATCGTTATTTATTTAAACAAACGTTAGATTAAAATTACGCATTATGACGGAATTGTTCTCGATATGATTGCGAAGGAATTGAAAGCGCCATCACTCTCTGCGACGAACCGCAAGTATTCAGGCGGCCGGCGCGGAAGTGAGAACTGCAGCGCATAATAGTTAACAGCCGTGAACGAGTCCGAGTTTAACGACAGCACATTCGACTCGGGGCGATACAAACAATGGTCAAACAGGAAATCTCGCATATAATTAGATTTATCCACACACGGGAGCGGAGGGCGGTATGAATGGCCCCGCGCCCGCCCTGCCCCGCCGGCGCCGTCGTTTTTTACGAGGCGGCTATATTTAAGCCCTGCGTGTCGGTGCATTTCAAGATCAACGCTCTCTGAATGAAGTCCCGGCCCGAATGCGGGAGAGCGCTCGATTTACGACGCTGAGTTATGTTCCGCGAGGAATGCTACAGCCGGAATGCACCCGAGTGCTATTTTTGCAAAGCTCGATTCAATGGAGACGTTTATTGCACGTCATAATTTAGTTGAATATCGCGGCTCCACCTCCTCCAAGGCAGGTGCGTTTCGGCTAGGAATAGATCGATCCCATAAATTACGAAAGCGAAAGTATTTCGCGGTTAACTGCAGTACTGACATTATTTTGACATCAGGATTATTGCGATAGTTCGGCTTGGCCGAAGGAAAAGTGTGAGTTTTTTAGAGTGACATCGTAGACGATCGGAACGTCGGCAGAAGAATAATTTTGTTCTAATTGCATAGCAACTCTTAACCATAAGAGTTGCATTATGCTCTTAACGACATGTGCATAACAGAAGTTGCGCTGGAAACCGTTTTAATCGGTCTACTAATTTGCCAGCTGACTCGATCGTCCGGATTAAGCGATGGACTAATGACAGACTTAGACAATTGACCAATTGTCTGGAAGAAATTGTGAAATTACCCGTTGGAAGGTAAGTTTGAGCAGGAATTATGATGAAGGTCCGAACCGAACCCATCCCGCTGCCGCGACCGAGCCGAGAACCGACGCGCGGAGACGATCGCTCCCGCAGATCCGACGCACACGAGCCGCCGAGCTGGAGACAGTCACGCGAGATTTCTAACAAGTGTTAACAACATTCCTGTCTCAGATCGTTAAGTTCCAAGGTTGTCTCCGTGTGCGAGTTTATTTTTACGACATTTATGCAATTCGATTGCGCACATTAAACAAATAATTGCATAATCACATATCTGTCATGCGGCATATTTGCTTTTCTTGATATGGTAGAAATGTATATCTGCGTCCTCGGGCAGTGGCAGACACTGTATTATAGTATTTCGATACGAGCGAAAGTGTCACACGATTGACAAGAGTCTCCCAAGATTCGCAATATACAAGCAAACATATAATAAATAATAAAACAATGCCACTTTTCAGTCGCATTGGAATACCTGATGAATAACAATCTCGAGCCTGAAGAGCGTCTTTCCACTCGAATCCATTGCAATTCTTACCTGAAATACGAAGAGAGAACAAAATTAATATCACGGTACTTGAATTCGCTGCGTCGAGACTACACGGGCACGCGGCGCCGCGCGTCGGCCGGGGCTGCAGCGGTGAGTAGGTAATAATGATTGATGATTGTGCCGGTTCTTCCGGCTCGGTAACGTGCGTGAACAAAGGCGGGCGATGGACGGCGCAGAAGTACCGGCATGTCGATATAAATACCGGAAGGAGACGCATCGAATTTAACGACAGTAATTCGAAAAGGAAGACTCCACGAAAGTATATTGCAAGAGTTCCTTGGACATTATACTAAACATAGTGCTATAATACATGCTAGAATTATGTACCGATCACAAATAGTAATCGGTAGGTATTAAGATTAACGAAATGTATTTTTAATGGTGTTTAGTTATAATATTGGACAAAATGTATTATTTTTTGATAATTGTTTTAAGCGTTTGCTTGTCTAAAATTAATTCATTCGTTTCAAAACACGAGTATTTAAAACCGTTAAAATAAAGGTATTAAAGACGAAAAGGCCAAGGTAAAAAACTCAGTATGAAACTAACTACGAATGTGATATATCGCAAAGTGGAGCTCAAGTTTCGCACGACAGGCGGGTATTGGAAGGTGCGAAGTGAAGAAATATATGCTTAACTTCCTACTATCAGCAAGGAGACTCAACTCCGGACGAGCGTGCAATAGCGAGCACTATCGCCGGTGCGCTGCTTCGGCATGCAAATGAGTGCGAACAATCGCTATTCACCCGCGAGCGTGATTGAATACGTTCATCTGCGGTTTAATTTGGTATTCACTTTTTAAATTATTACAGATAAATTGATATGCTTGGTGATAAGTATGGAGTGAAATTCTGCCGAGTAGGAGTGTCAGTAGTGTGGTAGGCGTGAAAAATAGTACTATAAAAAGTATCGGAAAGATCTACCGAGAAAGTCATTCCTCGATGTACCACTTTATAAATGTCTCTCGTAGATGTTTTCGGTGGGTATGTTTATAAGACTCAATTTCCCGATACATATAAATTTGCTTAAATTGACGTCTCTCAGAGAAGCAATACAAATAAGTAAACATGTGATTGAATCTAATTAAAACTGCATCGATCGGGTTGTAATTTAGGCTACGTTAATCTACAATGTCAATCGAATATTACTGTAGGCATTAAAAACACTAATTACTAAGTTAGAAATAATTTGGCATTACATACTAATATTTTCATTTTTGCATTCATGCAGTTCTTACATAATTTATTTTAATATTTATAAATTCTGTTTGCTTTTATTATTTCTTGTGGACTAGTTGTGGGTTTTAATACAAATTAATGAACATCTCTACATAAACGCTGTTGATGTCTTAAATATTTTACTTAGCGTTGTAAATGTAAATTTCTTTTTTACAGAAACTCATTTTTTTTTTCATTTTTGTTTTTCTTGTTTTTCGGCAAACTCACTTCATGCATAATAATTCAAAAATAATTTCATTAATAATAGTAATAAAATTCATACATGGATAAACAATATTATTTAAATTAATACTTTTTCTATGAAATTAATCGTTCGGTCCTGAAACACAAGTTTTTATTTTATTCCGAGATATATTTTATTATACGTATATACGGACACTTCCAGACATCATGCAAATACAATAAATAACCAGAGTATGTGTGCGGCGTAAATCACGAAACGAGCATAATTTATATAATAAAAAAACGGGCTGAATATAATTAAACGTGGCATTTAGAATAGGTGCTACATGGCAGACTGCTGATTAATACCCTGCTCGATATTCCCGTGCACCTTCCTAATTGATTGTTGGGTAACGCACAGCAGTGCGTATGCGGGCAGGCGCCGGTCGCCGCCTGCGAATGATTATCTACAATTATTACAGGTCGGATGACGGATTTATGTATGCATTTAATGAGCGTTATGCAAGTGTTACGCGAGGAGCGCAGTCCCGGCCGGGCGCGGCGATACCTCGGAGCGCGCCCGGGAAGCACGTGTCGCCTCGCTACAACTTTAGTATTGAAGAGCGATAGATACCTACATAACGAACGACGGTGGTATCTATTGAATTTGAATAATACTCGACATAAAACTTAAGTGTGGCAGGTGTTTTTTTTACTGCAATGCGATATGAAATTGTGACTACGTTTTTATTCGATTCCTTAAATTTAAAACATTATTCCACACATGAAATGAAATATAATATAAATATATTATTTTTAAAAAAAGTTGCATTTCCTACATTTTCCTAACGCACATGTGAGAAAGCGCTATAAAATCTGGGTCCGAGAAGAGTCCACACAAATACTGCCACACATTTCGGAACAAAATCCAACTATTTGGCCTGATTATCTTCTGCTTTTGTGTACCTGATCTTTCGGTTCTATTGTTCAGATATAGCTGTAAATTAAACGATTCTCTACACAATATATAAAAAGTTAAAACAATGGGCCGATATATCTTAATCTGGACGAAACTCAAATATTTGCACTGTGCAATTAATAGTTTTTATTTCGCCGACCCGGTGGCGAAACGACCTGGCCGCGAGGAGGAGCCCATCGCCGGGAGAATGACTCGACCGGATTCCAGTCCGCGTGCTGTACTGGCACGGAGAGCGGGGCACTTCCTCGCGCCTGGCGGTATTCATTATTCAGGCGCCAACCTACGACGGCTCGCCTCTCAGTCGCCGGAGGCCAGAGCTCGCTAGGGGCTCCCTTCTGAAATTCTGCCGACATCCGGTAACTCGATCGGATCAGTGACTAAAGCGGTTTCGGGATTCTGGACACATTACTCTCAAACATCAGTCGTGCAAACTTTGACGTATCGTCATCCTAGAACGCCACACAATTAATAAGTAGCACAAATAAAACCTGCCGAACGAGGATCTAAGTAATCAAACGCTTTGTTCAAATAGTCCTAAAATATAAAAAGTATTGATAACCGAAAAACACATCTTCCAAACCCACTCATTTTTAATCCAAATACTTTATCAAATACATATAGAAAAGCTATCGCGACCGTCTGTGGCGTTATTTTTCGTAGATATTCACTGTCCAAACTCAACAAATAAAATAATGAAGTCTGAAAAACTACAGCTGGCTCTCTAATTATAAAAAAAAGTGTTTTTTTCGGAACTGTAAAATATATAAAATGATGCAAAAACTATCACACATAAAATTAACACTAAAAAAAAAAAGTTAACCTAAGCAAAATTTAACGATTTGGTATTTATTACAATTTTGGACAACGTGTCGGGCCCTGCATGGCGCCTCGCCGCGTGGTCGCTGGCGGGGGACGCGCCGCATAGATTAGCGAGACGCCAAGATTCATACATTCATTACCGGGGGTTAATTCCGCGCAGTCCCGAGCCGGAGCGCCTCATTAGGCGGGCCGTTCGAGAAGCGGATTACCGACGACATAAATAACGAACACAATCCAAAAACAATACGACCAACCGCAAGGACGACGCTAAGAAATTCTCGCGTAATTATCGGTAAATAGAGATGAAAGTGGATTTTGATGTATTTTATTATTTTACTCGCCGCACTGGAAGTTGGCGCGACTGCCCGTTGCCTCGGCAGGGCACGCTCGCCCTCTCGCCCTCTCGCCGGCGCACGCGCAGCTTCTCGTGCAATTAACGCTCTCCCAATACGGGCAGGTCGTAAAAGTGAAGAGTCGCGTAATTGCAGGTTATCTCCCTTCATCGGCGCAGCAGGACCGTCGACGATGCCTACACATTCCGCGAACAAAGAGCGATTCGCGCGGCGGCTTTTACATAAATCGCTCGAAAATTATCATCTGTCGTGGAATTGTGAGTATCTCTCTAGGGGACGATTCCGCGTCGGTGCTCTTTGATGCCCGCGATGTGACGGAATTTGGTGAACTCTTTTTCTACGTTCGAGAATTCACTAAGAAGACCGATCGATTGTATCGTTTGCATAGCTTCGGGTTTATTCTCCTCGGAGTGATCGAGAATCGCCATCGGAACGGCGATAATTCATCGAGTGGCTTTTTAATAAAGGACAAATGGATGGACATCCGGCCGGGAGGAGACGGCGGTACGGCGCTATGCGGCAGATATTCATATTTGCATCCGAGATGGCTATAATGCACGAGAACGGCCGGTCGCAGTTGATGGGGAAAATTAGGTCCTAGGAGTGGCTCGTCCGGAGACCCGGCTGCTGCAGAGTGCCGCACTGTCGACACGACTGGCGGACTGGCGGGCTCGCGGTATTTCTCGGCTCGTGGAATCGAAATTGTTCGGAACGTCAACTGACTGTCGGTCGAAACGATAATCCTGCTCGAGTTGAATACTGCAAAACCTCGCCATCGTTTCCCTGAAATATCGATGGTTATTTTCACAGTCACGAGCGTCTCATTTCGCAGACTGGCGCCGGGTGTCGATGACAACGAGATAGAATAAAACCCACCAGGCGACCGGCATTACGCGGCGAAGTGCCTCGGCGCAGTTCGCTCGGCGTGACATTTCCCGGCGCGTGTCCCGCGAGCACGACCGATCGTAAAGTCCGCCGAACACGGCGACCCAACGTCCGGCTGGCGAACCGAAGCTGTAGTGGAACTTTTACCGATATTCTCCTCGAGGCCCGACTGAGTGAAATCCGCCGTGAGCCCGCAAGCTTCGGTAGCACCGACGACGGGATCTATAAGTTTGCTATTTACCGTGATGAATTTTCGGGTAGTAAAACATTTTGTATTACTGACAGATTACTAGGCGTCCGCGAATAAGACGGAGTACTAGCCTTGAGGTTCTGCGCGTCCTCCGCGAGACTAGAAGACGGCTCGCAACGCTAGCGTCGCGAAATATCAACGCCTCGGCTCGAAATCAAAACAAACCTGAGAGGAACGGTTTCTCGACGCTCGCATTCTGGAAAGTAAATATTTGAACGAGAACGGCTCGGCGGGTGTGAGCGGCACGAAGTCCGCTCTCGAGGCGATTACCATGCAAACAAAGAACTGGCGGGCCGTGAGCCGCGGAAGCCCACTCGTCCCCGGAGGAGCTCGCGGGCGACTGCCGACGGCGAGCGACGGCCGCGCGGGAGGTTTGGAAATTCCGCTACCGCTGCCGCGAGCCGCGAGCCGCGAGTCACGAGTCTCCAGCCGCGAGCCTCCAGCCGCGAGCCTCCAGCCGCGAGTCTCCAGCCGCGAGTCTCCAGCCGCGAGTCTCCAGCCGCGAGTCTCCAGCCGCGAGTCTCCAGCCGCGAGTCTCCAGCCGCGAGTCTCCAGCCGCGAGTCTCCAGCCGCGAGTCTCCAGCCGCGAGTCTCCAGCCGCGAGTCTCCAGCCGCGAGCCGTCCACCGCGCAGGTGAGCCTGGCGATGATAAACGTGCGACTCGATCTATCGCGCATAGTAAAACTGCGATTACTATTATTAGTGAATGTATCGAGTAATTTTATTATGCAAATTGATAGCAATTTAAATTATACTGTTCCATTTTTTCAATAAGGAGTTGTTTAATCTTTGTATAAATTAGCTTATCTCGATCTATTTAAATTTGCATGTATTTCAAAGGTCATCCATCAGCTTAGCTGAAAATTCAATCAGAATAATTTCGCCGGTCGTTTATATTGTGTATTTGATTGACTAAAAATGGATCATATGACGAATATCAATATAATTAAGTACGAGAGACTCATTGAGTCATATCGAATCTAATGTGAAATGATTAATGTAGCCGTCGCGATAAAAACTCCCATGAAATGATTAACTAGCGATTAAACTTGTCTCTGAAATATGATTACGAGCTTGCGAGCATTTGTAGCCTAACAAAATATTGACATTAGATGCACGACGCAGTCGAGGGAGGAGTGCGGGTCGGGAAAGCAGACATAGGCACCCTCCCAGAGCCACGCAAGTGACATTTCAGGCGCTGCGCCCATATAAACGTTGGGCCGCAATGAATCCGACTCGTGACCAACATATTTGAGGCGAGTTTCATAATGCAAACTGGTTTCATCGGCTGTGTAGGATTTATAATTTATCGTAAAACACCACAAAAGGTACGAACGCGGCGCGGCAACCGGGCGGCGGTCGCGTTCCGAGCAGATAAGGACTCGGAGAAGCGAGCTGCTCGTGCCACGCGGACATCCGCGAGAACGCTTCGCTTACCTCATGAACATATTTGTGTATTGATTAAATTCTTGTAAGCCGAATTTTATAACTAGCGTTTGCAATATAATTTCCGATTAATCGATATTCATATTTATAGTTATTTCGACATGCAAATACTTTTCTCACGATACTGACTGTACTATTTTACACACATACGAGATAAATTTTTGATTAATTATATATTATATTTTAATTGACCACGATTCCCTCATAAAGCTGCGCAGAACGTCAGTATGGTACAAAGATGGCTAATTTTAAAATAATAAAAAACCAATAATGTATCCAATCAATACAACGTGTTCACAACTGTAAATTACGGATATAATGTGTCGGCGTTGCATGCGCTGGATGAATGCGAGAGGCCGAATGTCCTCACGTAGCGGGGACGCCCGAGCGATCATCGGAATGGTCAAGGCGGCAAGAATACAATATTACAGGAATCGGTCGCTACGGACAACAATGCAGCGGAAAATATACGGACGTGCACGAAGCTCGGAGGCGTGCGACCCGAGCGGCGTTTACTATATCAATAAAGTGTCTGCACTCAGCGTTCAGGAGCCTCTGACGACGGGCACTAAATGAAAACATGACCAGTAAAAAGGGCAAAATGAAAGTATACGGTATAAGATATTCTCAAGGTGTTCGAGAATCAAGGGAGCGCAATGAAAGACCTACAGCGTGTAATCAGCGCGAGATGGAATGAGTCGCGGCGGCGTCCGCCCGGGGCCACTTTCCCTGCGGTGGCGCGTGGAGGTGTCGCTGAGATTATCATTCCGTATTGTAAGAATAATGAGCAAACTTTTACTTATTTCTCCGAGTGAAGACGAAACCTTGGAATTACCACCACGCGTATATTGCCAATTCTAAGTTAACCACGCTCGATCGAAGTCCAGGGGTATAATGTAGCTTTCCGTGAGCGCTAACCGATCTTGACAATAACAATGATCGTTTAAAAATTGAAGCCAGCTAATTCAGATCACAATTGAATCGATAATCAAGTGAACGAGTCGGCGAGCTTACGGGCGCATTAGCATAAGAAACGAATTAAATAAATCGCAACTCTTATACGGAGCGACGGGCGGACACTGCGCTTTATCGCAAGGAATAAATCCGTCGATAGATATCGGATTACCGAAAAGCGAGGCCCACGTTGTCCCGACGATCGCCAAAAGTCCATCACGTTAGAAGTACCCGGCGCCCCCGAGCTTGTCGAAACTTTCCGCCGAAGCCCGCCGAGTACGGACTTATTTTATTTCGTCGTTATATCTTAAAGGACCCGTAAATTTATTATGCGTTGCGAAATGACAGAGCGAGTAATTAAGAAACAATCGATTCTATTGATCAATTTGACATGACTTTCGATGTCTCTAATGTGCAATACGATCATTATCTTCAGCCAAACGTTACGTGATGAGAGGGATGTTTTAGGCTATTGTGAGATTCATTATTGTATCTCTAGATCGCAGCGGATGTAGTTAATATTCATCATGTTAATATATTTTCGTTCCTTCCAAAACTCGGAGATGTCACCGAGCCCTCGGTGGTAGCAATAAAGGCATTACATATTCATTACACACGCAAATTCCCTGCTCTATAGTGATGCTCAAATTTGTCGTAAATTCCGCAGGAAGTGTCGGACGGAGGCGCGCCCACGAGGCCGGGCGGCCCGCAGCCGCGCCGGTAACGAGAGCGCGGAGCGTTGCGTCTTCATCGCATAAATAAAATTGAGACACATGTATTTCTCGCCCACGCTGAAAAAAAAATTGAGTCCTCAGCGAGCGCCGGCGGTCTCCTCGTGCGGCGGTGCGGCGGTGAGCGGAGAGCGCGCCGGGAAGCGTACCGAGCGGATCGACATTCAAATGAGATTTTCCAATAAGACGTAGGAAATAAAGACGACTCAGTCGACACGACGGCGCGGCAGGGACTTTCACGCGGCCTTGCTCGACACGGTTCTGGGTCGCAAGAGAGCGCACCGATCTTCGCGGGATTCGCTTCCTCAATTATCTCCGCACTTATTTCCGAGCGTCGCGATTTCTTTTCCTCTCGTACCCAATTTCGTGAAAATAAGCTTCAAAAAGCAAACGACATAAGAACGAACTCGCTCCCAGCGCCGTTAAGCGTTGCAAATGAAAGACGCCACCGTTTTGAATAATTAAATATGGAAATAAGTAAGCGAGATTGATTTGCCCCGTGAGTCCCAGGAGGCCTGGAGTGCGCCGAGGCGGGGATGGCACTCGTCCATCTCGACGCGAGGCGCGATCCTCCGTGGCGCATGCAAATTTCGCGCATTTTGTCAATAGAGCATTATTCGCTCGCGCAAGCCGGGGAGCCCCGGGGAGTGCGCCTCGAGTTCGTCGTCCTCGGGAGCGCGACGCGGGGAGATGTCCCGCGGCTTGCGATTTGCCGACTGCAGATGTGCCCGTCAGCCCGCGATCCGAGATCGGCCGTGCGCGGTGGCCGAGGTAATTGCTGGTGATGTTGGATTAAAATACTCAGCTTCGGTGAGCGCTGGCGGGCGACCGGGCGTTGCGGCGCAGGACGGCCGGTTCGACTACTCAATGTTAAATTGGACGGATAATTATCGAGCGAAGCTGTAGATGATGCTATTGAAATTCTAACAGTTAAAGCGCCCGCTTTCGAAGAAAGGGTTTGACATTGGAAATGGTCGCAGAGAAAAGAAAGGATCGAACATTAAAATAGTAAAGCGCGTTGATAATTTTATCACGACAGTGGATATTTATCTCCACGGTTACTGATTTTTGTAACAATATTTTTTAGATTTTTTGCCCTCAAATGTTAGACGGAGACGAAGCGCGCGTCGGCCGAAAAGGGGGTCGCAAACAATAAAGAATGCCGATGCGGGCGAGAGGAATAAACTTAGCTGTGTTATGAATTAAATCCCCTGCGTTGTGACTATGTTTGGAAATTAACATAAAAATAGCAAAAATTATGTCACATCGGTTATTTTACATCACAGACGTTTTACCCAAAAAAACGAATGTTTTCAATAAAAATTATAAATAACTACATTCATTCGCCTGCCACAAAGCTCTTAGTTCTCATCTCGGAATGTGTTTAACGACCGTGAAAGTGTAAGTCCACTGGTAAGTTGCGTCATTTCACCTAAACCATATTAAAAGCCCATAAAATTACATTTCATTACGCACAGGAAAACACTAAGGCATGACAAGAGCGCAAAGAAACTGAGAGATGAGCGATAATCTCCAGGGCGGCCTCGCTGAGGTTCAGTGGTCATTTCATAACATCACATTTCACTGCTGAAGATAAAATGCATCAGGTGGGCATCGAGCTCTTAAATAAATCAACGATCGTAAATCCGTGCACCATCACACACACGATGTTTCAAAACCCGCAGCTCCACCCGAGGAGGAATTGGATATCACCATGTATGGGCCACAAAAATATTTCAACAGTCATTTTTAAAATTTTATTTAGAATGAGAAAAGTATATCACAATTGTATAACCAATATCAGTAAAAAAAATAAGCGACCAAATATTGTTTTCGCATTGAAATTTTAAGAACAAAAGGATTTGTTGTGGTCAACAAAGACATTTTACATACACCGTTCCGGGTAATATGATGCGTTACGTAACACGCTGTATATGGCCCCACACGCCATAATCCAGAACCTATAATGTGGCCATCGTGTTCGAATGCACTGAAGAGAAAACTTTCACTACAAAACAAACTAGATGCAATATCAAGCAGGACACATGTTTCAAAGAGCATCTGTTCGTTGGGAAAGACACGATTTCAATTAATTTGAAATACTTCATAATTGTGTATACAAAATGTAACCTCAGAATCGCATACAGTGAACTCGGCGTGAGTCCACCAATATGCTTGTCAAAATATTAACACAATACCATATTGTTAGGAAGCTTTGATTTGAAATAATAATACATTTGTAAATAAAACAATACAAATAAAATATCAATGACATGGTAGCCGTTTTATTTATTTAACATACAGTATTATACTACAATCAATCGCACCCATCCGTGCGAGCAGGCACGCTTGCGCTGTTCCCGGACGACCCTCCCGCTGGTCCTCCATGACGCGTGACCCCGCGTGGGTCAGCTGACACTGGCGGCCCGCCCACCCCACCCGCCCTCCCCCGCCGCGTGTCTCGGTGCGCACCTTGCGCAAGTGTTGTACAATACCTCCAGACGCGTTATATGAGGTAATTTGGCCACTTACAAATTATTTTCGATGCGGTTTTGTGACTCCGGAGGTAGTGTTGTGATTATGAAAACTCCAATGCGCTCGGTCGGGTGGGATCAGAATAATACGGTTCTTAAGCTTGGAATGACTAAGCGATAAAAGTATTACGCAGTTGTTAATTGTATCGAGCTAACTAAGCTGCGTACGCCCGTACCTGGCAGGTGATAATTTATCGCGATGTGATAACGATGGGCGAGAACGAAACTGTGAGTGCCAGGTGGCTGAGATAATATACGAGTGTGTGTATAATTAAATGATATATATCTCTGAAAGAAGAATACGCACTGCGTTGCAGTAAATTTCAATTTATGCCTTCGTAGCGTGGCTCGGGCAATCGATAGATTCTCTCTTCAGATCAATAAACCTTTGATTAAAAAGATGGTTAAAATCCAACAGTCAGAAAAAAATTAAACAATGCAATATAACCAAAAGTAAAAAATATTTAAATTCCCAGAATAAATAAACACATTGTATTTACATAACATAATAACAATTATTGTTATGCGGTGCTTCGACCGCAACAACCGAGTTTATGGAATCGTGCTTGATCTCACATAAATTAAGTTTTGGATGTTCACACTAAATCCAGCTCGGGTAGGCGCATGTTTACACATTCACTCCGAATCCCTCGTGTTGTCCGAAAAGAATACAAAATCCAAACAGTGTTTTGGTAATAAAATATTTTAATTCGCCGGCGTCGCCGGAACGCCTCCCACGCGCGGACACGGCGGGCCCCGAGCCCAGCGCGACGGCCGGCCGGAGCGTTTTCCTCGCGCTTTGCAGCTTATCGGGATAATTAAACAGTTGCACAATCCTAAGTCATATTTGCTGAAGAGAGATGTTTTGTTACACAAAAAGCCGAAGCTCCACGCTCCGAGGGAACTCACAACAAAGGCGTGATTGTATATAAATCTTTCCTACCGTTGCGCAACCGTGACCCAATAAGTAATGAATGGGTTTTAGAAATTTTTAGAATTTCACGGATGATTCTGATTGTAGAAATTCTGACATGCGCTGTGTGCAGACTATTGTTCGTTCAGAGAATGTGGTCAAACGTAAACAATGAAGAAGTGATGCTTTCCCACCCGTCTCAGCCGTACACTAAATTTCACTATAGTCGTGTATGAAGTAACCATTTAACCAAAAAATGAAATCCGACCAAAAGTTATCGTAATTTATGTAAGATAATAAGATAGGCGCCGTCGATTCCTAAGCCGGCTCGCCCAGACGCGCGGTCCCGTTGGAGAACATCTCACTCGGAGGCCGCAGCCCTCAACCTGTTTGCGGGGCGCGCGTTCGCCCCGATAGAGGTGAATAGACGCGATCGATTAGGGAATCGGGGCGCGATGATTTCTACCTGAGAAATCGAGTTTGGACAGGTAGAGGGCCCGCGCGTGATCTAGGAAACCGACCGATAAACAATGAGGCTACGAGGGTCCATCGTCGTCGGAATGGTGCGACGGCTGCAGATTAATGAGGCATTCCTTCAATATAATTTTTCTAGTAGACGATCGGAAAAGTCACTCGGCCCGACAGCCCGCACAGTTCGGTGACAAAGTGACCGCAAGAATGATGTTTTTGTTTTCGTACGAATAAAACTTCGAGCTGAAGGCGATGTTCTCGCAGATGATTCAGTGTAATAAATGATTAATTTATCAACGATCTTTGTACTTGTATATGTACAAGCCAGAATGCGGTGACAAACAAATCGAATAAAAGATATATTAAAGTGACCATAAAAAGCGTACGGATTGTCGCGATGTCTCATTAAAATAATATTCGGCCCACACTGCAATTCCGTAGAAACGAATTTACGACCGTCGAATATTTCGGCGTTTGTTCGGGCTTAGGAATCTCCAGTAATTGATTGTCGTGTTGCGTTGCGGGTTCCGGGTTGTCAGGTCGCCGGGTGTGCATCATCGTAGCGAGGACGACGCGCCCGCCGCGCTGTCTCCGAATGGGAAGGGCGTGGGAACAGGCCGGCGAGCGACTCGAGACGCCACTTCTGGGCCCGCAAAAGGTACCGGCAGATGGACGTGCCCGGATAAGGGATCGAGACGGGAGACGATCGATCAATTTTAGAGTACAATATTATCTAGTCGTAAACATCTACATGCTACACGTGTACACTCGATGAGCATTCGATTTTCCCTCGGGGTTGCGGGCGTACCGCAATGTGAACGGCCCCGCTGTACGAACGGAGATTCGAGCACAAAGCGAGCGTTATTCTTTCGAACGGAGTGGTGAAACTAAACTAAACAATAAACGGTGACCTTGTAAGGCCAACTCGAGGAACCGCCGTGTCGTGCTCGATTAGGAGATAAAAATATATCCGAGCCGCAATCTCTACACTCCATTGTGCATCGGAGAAAACACGGAATGGGTACTGTACGAAACGAGGTGAGAAACTCTCACGATTATACTAATTTACATCTCACCTTTTCAGCGCCTGGCATCTCACGGCACAGTCTGCCGACCGAGAGCACTCGAACTGCGGGCGAGACCCCCTCCATGGCCGTGCTCGGGAGATCAGGATTTAATTAATATTCAAAGCGATCGTTTCTCTGCTTCAGCGTGTACTTTCTGTGGCGGGAGATCCGCAGCCGAGTCGGATATCCGATGGCGAGATGCGCTCGACCGACCCGGTGGGGGAAGGTCTGATGACGTCCCAGGTTCCGCGACCCGCGGCCCGGCACGCGCCTAGAGATTCGATAATTATCGGAGCTTAGAAAGTCTCTCCGTGATCGTTATGTGTGTCTAAACATTATTATTATATAAATGCAATCATCCGACATAACTTTGACATGCAAATAGAAAGGTTGAGGAAAAAACGTGAGCACGTAAACTTTTACTCGACACGAGACGAACGCGCGGGGAAAAGGAAGCGATGAAGCGATGATGCAACCGAGCCTGAAGTACGGACACTGGACAATGTTCTTATTTGTTTGCCTGTTTTGCGATCTGCACGGGCGCCGACTGGTAAATCGCAAAATGGTCCGAGAGAGAGAGAGCGCCGGAACCTTGATGGACGAGCCACGGAAAAGGTAAAGACACTATTATAAACAAACGACTGTTGCGAATATTTTACTCTTGTCAGTTTCTACAAAAAATATACACAGATAAACAAAATAAAAAACTTTTAAAATCAAAAAAACAAAATGATTTTTAGTACACGGAAGTAAAAATGGAAAAAATAAACAAAATTGATTGTAAATTGCACACAATAATAAAAATACCAGATAATAAATTGATATATTTTGATCAGCGACAGTGAGTTCTGCACAGAGGTTAACAATACTCAGACCAGGTGACCTTGGTGTAAATTGGCAACACTTTTGCATTGCGTAATTTTATCGTCCATTGTGTTGCGGAGAGATATTACCGTACACACTTGTCAAGGAAATGAACCAAGTGTGATAAAAGTTTAAATCAACGTTTACGGATTGTGATTTCAAAAGAATGCCATAAACTTATCAAGCTCCCATAGAAAACGGCTGAGTATGGAAAATTACCGCAGTGTAACGTATTAGCATCTTAAACTTCCTGGATTTTCTGCATGAAATTAATATCGCACATACTAAGTCTTCAAAAACTCTAGTGTATCCATCGGTAAAGAATTTCTGATATAGGGGGCTCAACCAAGGAAGCGGTGATGAATCAGCGACCACCTCGGCGCAGTGGCGAGATGGTCGCTGAAGGTGGTCGCTGAAGGTGGTCGCTGGAGGTGGTCGCTGGAGGTGGTCGCTGGAGCCGAGGCCCTAGCTAGAGCGCCCTCGGGCGTCCGAGGAATGCAGCTGGCTAGTGCAATTACGAAATTATACACCGCGCACAAACGGGCATAACTACAATATAAAATGACTCAATTGAGCTCCATCAAAATGTAAATATGAACTGCGATTGTCGTACAAACAAAAAAAATAAACGCCATCAAGTTGTAGTATAGAAGATTTATAAGTGTCAAGTTTTGCTTGGAAACGAAGCTAGAGTCATTTAAATCACTTTTAGATATTTGTTGACAGTCAAATTTACATAACGCAACAATGATTCTTCATTGCACAAAAAGCATGACAACCTCATCAGAGTTAATTGTGCTATATGAAGGCAGGAACCTAAGTAATATCTCAATAAAGACTGACTCGGATTCAATTCGATATTTCAACTGAGAATTACCACATGACTCCGTGTACGACGCTTCAGTTAGGAAGTGAAGTTTTAAAAACCTTCATATTTATGTAATACGAAAAATGTAGATCGTAAATCAATAGCGAGTTAATAATCAAGGTACCCGCGAAATTTATTGATTAAAAATATTAACTTAGGAATTTTAATAGGGTTATAATTACTCGTTAACCATAATAAATATATCAACCTACGTATGAAATACCGAAGTCGATGTTTTAATTCTCAATTAAGACGGAAAAAATACGATTACTTCTTTATAAAGAGATTATAAATTAGTTTGTGATACCTACGAGTGACCTTATAGTATTTTGAATTTTTTTATATTCACGTATCAAAATACGCGAAGATTGATTGACAAAATCAAGATTTCGAAACCCTGTGTGACCGGTTGAGAATTTCGTGTGTCCGTGAGCATGCAAGATGAATGCAGTCCCAGGCTTACGAAGAGAGATGAGCCTGCACATGGACTGCCGAGGCAGGTTGGAGATGCCGGGAATGTCTCCCGGCAACAAGCGTAGAATCCGAAACCAAACACGATGGATACTTCATAAACTGAGCGATAGAAAGTCGCGTTGCATAACACGGACGCGGCCGAGCGGGTCGTTCCTCGCGCAGAAGGTATCTGGCTCGAAACCCGAGCAGGTCGCCATCCGCCCGCTAGGATCTGCAGAGCTTCCTGCTGAGGCTACACAACGGTACGCGAGATTCCCGTAATACTAGATACTGATTTAATCTTTTGTTGTGCGTACTCGTTAATAATAACTATAAGCAGATAGTGAATAATATTATGCAAAAGTGAAATGAGCCGCTTTGTTTGTGCACGCCGAGGAGACTTGCTTGAAAAACCGCGGAGATTGTTGGAACGATTCTATTTTAAGAAACAACTGCAGAATTATACAATTTATTGTCAATCTCGTCTGGTAAATATTGCCATAAACTTATGGTAATGCAGACTGGATCGATCCGTACCGCCGATTTCACGACGCCAGATATAATATTATGCGAGATCTACAAGTAGTTAAATACAATTAATTGAACACGTTTCTTTTAATTGTGTTACTGGCGTGTACCGGTATAAATACAGAGCGACTTCTGGTCTGATCAGTCATTACCCAGAGAGACGTCCCAGCCAGGCAGTTACTGTGGATACAACTCGCGCTCGGTAGGTTGGGTTAAGAATATCCATGTTCGGCTGGAGTATTCCCACGCGGTTGGGCCTCCATTAGCTCTGGGCATGCGTGGCTGCCTGCGGACGTGCGTGGAGTCGGAGATCGCGTGCCAACCATCCCGCCTTTGTATTGCCAAATGTACAGTCATCAGCGACCATGCCGCAGGGACACCGAACGACCTGAGCCTCACTCGCTAAAAAAAAATCTAATAGATAAGAAATACATATAACATGTAAATAAAAACGAGAACCTTAAATGATCTGGAAACGATTAGTATTGAAACCAATGTGTAATTTTTTAGAACACATTTCATAATAAATAAACAAATTTAAAAAATATCTATACACATATAATTTATACTAAGTGCCAACCAAGTTTTTAGGTTTCATACATAGATGGCGCTAACGACACATGTAGTCGACATACATATCTAAACATGTGTTTTTTATAGCTTAGATATCTGTCAACAATAAGCAGTCATAATAACAACACATATCGCAATGCAATATATATATATATATATATATATATATATATATATATATATATATATATATATGTGTGTGTGTGTGTGTGTGTGTATATTATATATTATGTATATTTTTTACATAAAACCGTGTTCTTCCGTTCGTGTTCCTAACTATTAATAAAATAAAGTAAAAAGTCAATTTACAAAAATAAAATAACCATGATATATAACAGACACTAAATTTAATATTGCACGAATTTCGAAACTCTGCCCAAGGTGAATACGTCGCTGGAATACGAAAATTACACATTATGTACGATTGTCATGTAAACACTGGATACGGTAACAGTGAGTGCGAGCACTGAAATTTGATACGTTAAAATGGAATGCAAATTCGGTAGATGTGCGTTTACCGCCGGTCGCCGAACCCAGGGAGTGACTCATATACGATGGGAGTGATGGTTTTATCAACGGTACAATCTGCCGGTCGTGGAATTGTAATCACGAAACAAACCTCGGGAGGGCGCGCTTCCAAATCTGATAACGTAGCGAATTGGCGAATTACTTGCGCTACCATAGTTCAGCTTTCTAGCGAGGGGAAAATACTCGATTAATCATATCACAGTCCATTTACAAAAAATAGGTTGGTTCAAAATATTATGAAAACAAATAACAACAATACACCAGTTCGAAAGTTTAAGTGCCTTGAATGGGCGTACTGGGAAATAAGTGAAATAATCAGTATTAAATTAAGATCAATACATTATCAACAAAACGCTTAACGTTTGAAAGAACCGCTGCAAGGCGGCCTTAGGATATATTTTAGCTACTAATTTTGAACATAACTATTGCATATGATTTTTTATTGTCACAGCCGATCGATTCATGGAGCTGTTCAGGAATAAGGCTTATATTTTGGTGATGATATGCAGGACATTAGTGACGTATCGCGGCTTGAAAGGTAAAGCAGGCCAACTCACACTCACAATAAATCGATAACAAAGAAAACATGCAACAGTCCCCGATTTAGCCAAAACACACATGTTGATCATTGATTTGATCGTTAAACACATAAAGGTAATTTATGGAATCTTATGTTATAATATTTTTTTGGATTTCATATCGGATTATTTGTAAAGTTAAGATTTATTGGCGAGGTTTCGGGCTTGCACGTTCTTCCGTTCATTGTGCTTACGTCTTTGCTAATATTTTATTTAGTTACTGCCCGACGATAGTGAACCATTGAGAACGATGTAGAGTAGTGCGGTGGCCGGTTTGCAGGGTGCATGTTCTGGCAGTAAGTAGGTTTGTGGGCGGGGCGAGGCGGCCACCCCCGGGCGCGGAATCCTCGGGCGCGGAGTTCCTCGGGCGCGTGAGTCAGCCGCGCGCGCCACGCATGGAAATGAGCCGGTGCGGTGTGACGACCGAAACGAATGAATTAGGATGCAATCGAGGCATCTCAAAAAGCTGTGTCACCGAGTAATCGATATTATCCCTGATATATTTACATTTTTGTCACTTTTCAACGGTATATATATGGACATTAACTAAGTTTTCTCTCTTTTCTAATATCTCCTTCTTCCAGATTTTAATATGTACAGCAAATGTACAAACTTTTTTTTTTTTTTTTTTTTTAATTTAAGATTTAATATAAATTATTTATTTATTACGAGTTTAAAAATTATCGCGACCCTTTTCTCCTGAGCAACATTTTGCCATATCAGTCCAGGTTTTACGCAATAAAAAATAGCGTGCGATATTAAGCACGGAAAGAAATATAGTCTATGACAAACGCTGGTCCTCAATTTTAATAATACCAATGAAGCTCGGCTAATTATTTAACAACGATGGTTTTACGGTCTGGGATAGCAGGAAGATGAGAGTTCCAGGAAAAACAGGAAGCCTCTCGGTTGAGTCATGCCTCTTCATTGTGGCTCTCGGTTGAGGCATAATGAAGTCTCAGCCACTCCCTTCTGTGAGATCACGTTTCATATTTTAAGGGCAGTGAATTCTGATGTAGTGATATCATAATTTGCAAGACCTGCCGGCCTTAGTATTTTACGTTGATCGGCCTGGAGAGATTGACTTTGATTACTAACGGAGGCAACGACAAAATTTACAATGAAACCGATGCAATGGCAGACATTTTTTAAACACTAAAGCAGACTTTGCTTTATGAAAATTATTTGCGATAGTAGCAACCTGTAATAAAACCGCGAAATGTTTACGTAACGTAAATAATAGTGCAGCCACACTAATTTCGCGATTATTCCAATACATTCCTGTTGACGATAATTTTATTACTTAAAAGAAAATAACTATTGGTGATGCAGAGTTTTCAACTCTATAATCGTATGTAGAAAATATATTTTTTGTCGTATTTATCAACCAAAACAATGATCTTTGAGGAAACAATAGATTTTTGTAACGGTGATATGAAATTCGTTATTTTTTTTAATGACAGCATATATTTTCCTGTATTATTCAATTTTCTTACGAACCTAACCAATTAGCATTGCATACCGGTGATGTCAGTTCTGCTACACGACGTCCGAGCGGATTGCGCGCAATCCTAGCGGTTGGTGGCAGTGGTTATCCTGTGCAGTGATGGCCAGTCGCTCTGACCTGGGAAGTACTGCCGACAGGAGGACGAGCGGCGAGCCGAGCCGAGATGACTGTCGTCGAGTATTGAAATTAAATGGGACAACGGATGGTTGATTTTGCCAAATATCAATGTTGCAAATGGAACAATTTACTGCCGAGTTAACGTTAGTTTGTCTCAAAATGTCAATAGTTTATATTTTAAAATACAGATCAAGGATGTAACGGGTTCAAATGAAGAACACGGCAAACGAACAGAACTACTCTTCCCAAGACGAACTTAACTATTTACTCGAATATATATTGCTTAATTTTTTTCTTCTAGCTAATGCTGAGGAGACTGCTAAGTAATATATTTAAAAAATCACCAAACTCAAATGGTCAATCCTATTTATTACTGTATCTTCTTTCACCGGTAATATTTAAAAATGTTAAAAATATGCGCTATTTGAAATGAACTTGCATACACATATTAATTATTACACACAGTAATAAAATTATTAGATAAGAAAATGAATTATATATATACATAAATATATATATATATATTATAATTTTTAAAAATAAATAATATAATCGTAATCAAAATAAAATCAAAAAGTCAAAATTAGATTCAGCGTATTGATAACATTTTCTATCTCAGTCCAAGAACCTGTAAATTTAAATATTCCCCTATACTTAATAATGTAACGGTATAAAATTTCTTTGATTTATAAAAATAAACTTGTTTCTGAATATTTTGCAGGTGTTTAGCGTACGTCCATAAACTTAAAAGCTGCACGAAAACAAACATGTTAGAAAATGTGCGAATAAGCGTTGCTTCTTTTTTGCAACAGCCATAGCAGCTGGCCGTCTGGAGCACCTGTCGCGGGCAGATGCGGGCGCAGCGGGCGAGCGAGGCGCGAGGGAGACGTGGACCTGACGATAAAGCCATTTTACGGTCCTCTTGAAGTTTCGATGGATATTTTACGGATGTGACACGAATTACAACAAAATAAAACGACTTCAACATTCGACGTATATCACCACAAACAACCTAACTATAAATCTTAAAATATTTTGCACAGTTAAATAGGTTTATTTTGATATGAATCTATAAACAAATCCATAACTCCAGTAAATGGTGTCATTTCGTCGCAATAAATCAGATTTGTTTTGATATTCTGAGTGATTAATAAATAAGATAATTATAAAGAATGTAAATAAAAGCGGTAGAATGAAATGTTCAAGAAGGCCGCGCGGAAAGCGTCGTGCCGTATACGGGGCTGGCGGTTATGAAGGGAGTCGCGCACGGCTGACTTATGATCTGCCACTTGGGAATTCGTCGCGGAATTCTCCGCGCGGCTGCGGCGGCGGCGATGAGCCCCGGCCGGCGCGAGACGACCCGCTCGAGGAATAATCATAAAGGATACAGTCACATCGCATCTGGGGCACCAAGTAAAAATAATAGAATTATTTTATCGACCAATTATTTATTAATTTATTTGAAATCTACACGCAAATAGTACAGAAGCATACCAAAGCGATATCATTTCTTATCTTTGAAACAGGCTGGTAAACACTAATACTTTATTTCTGATAATTTTTAGTTGCGAAATGTCTTCGATGACAAGCAAAATAATATTTATCTGATATGTTATCGACTCCAACCATTTTGTGACAAAATGACGCAAACGATTTGTTTTCCTAGAACTTGCAGAGTAGATTTATAAGAACAAAAATATTTTTTAAAATCACACGATATTCACCGATTATCAAAAGCTCACGGTAACAGTACTAAGGAGCCATTTATCTATATATATATAATGCAATACGTAGATAAAATTTGTATTGATTTTATCACAAGTAGTACGCAAGATTTCTTTAGAATGTTCCAAAACAAACAATATGACGTATCGAATAGCTAATAAACAATGTAACACTATAGCCACAATTTAATTCGCCGCACGTGTAGCTCGGCCGAGACTGGATCTGCTGTCCTAGAACGGCGATAAGTGCCGTCCTTTTACCGCGGACATCAGCGGCCTGCAGCTGCCGGAGAGTTTCCCTGAACGATGGCTCGGTGACTCACACGCGCGGGCCGGCCGCAAACCGGCCAGAGGGAAACTCGAACTCCCGGCTCGAGCCGCCGCGAGCGGACTCCCGTGGGAGGCTTTATGGGAAGACATAGATGGAAATCAAATGGGATATTTTTCGGTGCTGTATATATACTGTTATAAGTTATTACTTACGTAAAGTATGTACAAGTATAATAAACGTCTCTGGACAGAGACGAAAAGCTTACTATAAAACAATATTTTCAACAGAAATACAACGATGCGTGGTTCGATAATAGTTTTTTTTTTTTTTTTTAACTATTAAACACTAAAAAGAAACACTGCGTAAGATATAGTCTTTATAGCCTAGAACTGAGATCAATAAATGAATCATACAAATGTCCTTACTATAGAAGTTGAGTTTTGGAACTTTGTGTACACCTTTCTATACTAATGCATATACTTGCAATTTTAAATAAATGAAAACGACTTTTGCATTGTTTCAAACGTGCGGAATATTAATCCTCTCACTCGTATTGCGTTGCATATTACGAAACATTTGCGTAACGACAGGCACGCGTGGCTGCATGAGATTTTTTACAGTCGCGGGAAGCATAGATGATTGCCGCGACTGCAGAGCGAGCGGCGGTGGGCGGCCGCCGTCCGTCCGTTTGACCAAACTGGGAGACGGAAGGCCGGGCGAGCGCTCCAAGTTCAAAGCCGACAGAGCTACGGAGGAAGAGCAGGAAAAGCTGCGCCGCCGCCGACCTCCGTAAGTCTCCGTCGCCAAAATATCGCCCTTTGCATCGACGCTAATGGCAAAATCACCAAATTCGACGGTCGTTAACATTTTTTTCTTTTTCACAAACTTCCTGCAATTTTAAAATATCGCTTCCGGGATATCGCGCGGTCGATTTGAGCATTAAAGCGGCCAATTAAGGCTTATTATATATGGGAAAAGATAATTAAGTAAGATATAACGAGGCATTACGAACGATGCTTATCGCGTTCAAAAACAAGCTTAGCACAACATCGGAGTGTGCCGAAAATGGACAACGAAGGATTAGGAATACAAATTAATGGCGAAGTCGGGGCAGGCGCAAGCGAAATAAAACATCAGTCCCGAGATAAGAGTTAGATTTAGCACAGGCCGCAGAAGGAAAACTGCCGACATGAACTGCATTCTTTACTTCATTCAGAAGCGTTCGTTACTTAATTTTTATGGTGGCCACAAATTATTGACGGATATTGCTTTCCCGAGTGTCTCCCCGCGGGCCGCGCGCGACTCGCGCCCCGACCGCAGGCATTTTCCAAAATCGGAATATCTGCATGCTTAAGTGTCCGTCTATTTTTAGTCGGGCCGGGTCTCCGGTCTCCGTATAAAGCATTCGGGACAGAAATGTCACAAGCGAGCGGTGCGACCGGTAAAAAAAGGCTGTTTGAAATCGGATTGCACGTCGGCGCTATAAATAAATCATATCGTGATCGCAGGCCGTCCTGCCCAGGAACTCGTTCTGCCGTGGATGTTTTTTCAATAGCACAAAAGTATTCAGAAATTTCATATTACCCATTGTTGAATATTAAACATATTATAAACTTTAACTTTTAATCTCTCAGAATTATTTAAGAACAAAAAAAAATTTCAGAGTAGTGAAAAATACATTTCAATTTCGCTGGAAGTTTTCCACAACATGGAAGTTACGCAGAGCAGAAGCGTCCCGTGCGAGGCACGCTTCGGAGTGGGCATCTCGGGCTGGTGATTTCGCCGACAGGTCTTATTGACGTGTCATGTGAACGACACTTATTAAAATCAATTAAATTAATTAAGTCAAATAACCACAGGAAACATATTAGAATAAAGCATTTTTATAACTTAACATTTTATACATTAGCATCATATGATTAATAGTCAGTGGAGTCGAGTTCATGAGATACACGGAGAACTACTCGTATATTATCTATCGTATCTAGTTCAAATAACAATTATTAATAAAAAAAAAAATACATTTCCATTATTTCAGCAACAATTCTACAAATTTATATTTAATTTAAGAAATTCAATATTTTTGACAGAGAGAACATGGTGGAATTCCATTTTAATATTTTTGAATAAAATACTTGAGTGATTTTCCACATTTTTATTTTTATTAGTGACCGGTTTCGCCAACCTTTCACGTTGGCATTGTCAAACAGAGAAAACTCCTCTGTTTGTATTTTATTCAATAATATTTATTTTAAGGTCAGTATATTTTTATTCGCGTTTACGATTCACCGATCCCTTCAATAAAATTAATTTGTGTACTTCTTGTATGAACTAAATGACACGCAATTGCGTGATTTGGATAAGTATCGCGCGCTACACGAGCACAGAAGCGAGCCGCGGTGACTCAGTCGCCCCTATTCGGGCAGTGGCCGGCGACCCGCGGTAATGTACCGGACAGGCAGCGTGAACGAGTGCCCTGCCTGGTCTTGGTACAATTAAACCGAGCCAAATTAGAAAAACATCGCACATTAATGATTCTACTGATATTTACACCGGGGCGTAGTTTATTCTGTTCATGGGCGTGGGAGTTTACCTTTGCTAATGGTAAAATTTGGCGTTTTAAACAATTTTCCTTCTCGATGTTCAAACCGATGGCCGCTCGCTCTGTTTTTGATTTGTTTCGAAATTTAAATAATAAATTGAGATTTAGCTGTGCCGGGATATTTAATATTTTTACAAGATTGCAAAGGTCACGGACTCGGAGAATGACACGGGGTTTCCGATCTGAATAAGGTATTTAGCGATTGTTGTGGGATGTTCCAAAAATGTAACTGCTGGATGTATCGATGACTCCTAATAGACAAACGACCTTCAGAAATGAGGAAACGAATGAATATGAGCAAATTTAGTCATCGCAAGCAGACAGAGGAGCCGGGGAATCACTCGCCGGCGTGATGATTTATTCGCCTCCGATTGTCGCAGATGATTCGTTCGAACGACAGTTTAAAACGTATTCAGGAAGTATTCGGAATTGTAAAAACTTTAATAGAATAAGCGTTCAAAATTGAAATCGACGATGTACCGAACCGGTCGTGTTGAAAAATATAATTCAACATTAGAAAGTGTTATCATTGAACCCATTAATAACGGCGGTAAAGAAAAACCCGCAAGGTCTGGCGTCTTCCATCGGCGTGACAAACTGTCGAACGAAGGCGGGCGTTTTAGAGATAATTGACGCCCGCCCGAATATACATCACAACGAGAATAAATCCGGGCTCATGCCGCGGAAGGTGTCGGCGGGGAGGCGCCCCGGCCGGGCGGGCGCGCGGGCGACGGCCGCCGGAGCGTGCGGGTCACCGAGTGTGCCCGGCCAATCGATAGCATTTTACTGTAAAAACCTTCGCTTCGACGGAACTGATGCAATTTCACCGAATATAAAAATAAATCTCCGTTTATTCACCGTCACCGGCCCGGCCCGTTAGTTCCTTTGTGTGGTCTCCGAGTAACAAAGGGCGACCACCGAACGGCTATAACGTTAACAAATCGCGTAATAAAATATGACAAGCGATCTTTTTTTTGAGATTTTTAGTATTTTCAAGAGAACTTAGCCGCTTATACGGACGGAATAATGGTCGAGAGTTATGATACGGTAGAGATATTTTTATACATTCTATTGAAATTTGATATCACATCGTAAATTATCGCAACCTGCGGCCGCTGACTCGAGAGCGACTCGCCACTGGCGATGGGAGTCTTTAGACTCTCGCGTTGTCTGCAACGGAGGAAACAAAAAAAAAAACGCTATTAATGGCAGAAGACATCGCACATCATGTCGCATGTATCCCGGAAGAAAGGAAAAGCCGCTCATTTCCAGCGGCGTGAGAATTTGGTAATTGCTATTGACAGATACAAAAATGACGAGTCGCCACTGCTGGCTCTCGGCATGCGACCCGCCCGAACGCCCGCTCAAGAGAAGCCGAGCTCAGCCACCAAACTTCTCGACAGAGCGTATCACTTTCTAGCGCCGTTCCTGTGTTCGTCGCCGACTCCGACAGTTCGGTGAGCTTTTCTCACGCGTGCTCGCCGATTACACTAGTTCATCGGGCGGCCTACATGGGGGGTGCGAGGGCGCCGGGTCCCGCTGACCTCTAAATTTACACGGAGTCTGCATAATCGCCAGCAGCGCGCGGAATAATTCAATAACCCGGAGACCCCAACAGTGCACGACGCGGTGGAGTTTTCTCCGAGTGTGGGAAAGGCTCTCTCCGCGGGCCGCAAATTACAGGCTGGCCGCGGTCCGGCGATTGTCTATCGCCCGCAGACAAAGGTGGGAACGGCGCCGGGAGCTCGTTAGGTGCCGTTGGCCCGCTGATTTATTGACGGGGAAGATCCGAGCCGGGTCGTGCTGTACCGGAAGATCGAGGTCGCGAGGATTATCGTCTAAATCGAATAAAACGTCTCGCGGAGAACAAAGCAAACTACTATTTGATATCCCTAAATTAATTGCATCTCGAGTGTCTCCGTAGTGAACGGACATCAAGCATCGGCTCTGCGGCGATGGCGGTTACTATTGCGTCGGAAACCTTCTTGCAGACGGCCGCCGACGGAGCGAGTGTGTCCATTGTTCCGCAACTTCTTCAGTGAAGTGCAACACTTTGACTTATCGGAACGAAATCTTCAAACAAAGCGAGAGTACGAAAATCTTCTCTAAAATGTTATCGTTTGTTTTCGAGAGAATTCCTATTTTCGCGCTTGGGTAAATCTCATTGAAATAAACAGGCAATATTTATTTAAGCAATTTAAAGCAACAGTCGTCATTTTGTCAACAGGAAGTCTGAGAAATTCAAAAAGCCTTAAAATAATAACACGTCACAATGAATACAAATCTAAAGGTGAAGAATAAATGGGCATCAAATTCTACTTTAGAAAGTGTTAGGACGTTCTTCTCGCTCAGAATTGTGAATGTTCTAAGAACTGGAATACAATGGGTCCTGTAGTTTCCCCATCCAGTGCTCGCAAGGAGATTATCCTGTCAGTGGGCAAAGGTTCCCACCAACCCAGGCTGACTCGCGGAGGAGGCATACCGGCACAATAATTTATTGAAGTGTGACATGATATTTTTTTTTGTTACACGTTATGCCATATATTGAAAACGAGTGAAGTGAGAACACATTTTCCGATAGAATCGCCCAAGTGTTTTTACAGGTAAATTACACATTTCGAGATCGTTCTATATATTTTTGCGAGTACATAATGTTTAATTGAATTCAAGCATTTCATATAATACGCTTCCTGCATGTGCAAACTACACATCTCAAAGATACAATATTTACGGGTGAACCTTATTTTTCCGATGTACATTCCGTCGAACAAAATAATTTTCTAATTGATTTAATGGCGCTCCAGCGTGTGTTTTGGTTGCATGCATTTTAATATGCGTCCGATGTGTAATTTATTCAAACGACCGACGGACGCAGTTTGGAACAAAGGGAGCGCCTCTCCCGCGCCCCGGCCCGGCCGGCGGACCCGCTTCCTGCCCGCGTGGTACGAGCGCCGCCGCTATCGCCGGACCCCTCCCCTCCCCGCGCAAGCCGGGCTTTAAATTAATAACGTTTCTCAATCGGTAGGACCAACTCCGCCGAGTACTCTGGCACGAGGTAGAGGTGCGCAACTCGCACAGTTATGTATTTTCAATGCAACAAAGTCGGTCCTAATATAAACAAATAGAATGAAAGTACACGGAGGTGAATTAAAATAATCACGATACGGTACAGCGCTAACTGAAATATCTAACTCTAAAAATATCGAAGTCCACGAGGCCGCACACGATACAGAGCAAAAATTCGTATAAGTTGACAGACCTCCTAGCCGCGGGCCACAGTCGGGCAGTAGCAGCGGGTTCGCTCGCAGCTCCGTTTCCGGAGAACCTCTAACCGGCAAAGGTCTTACCTGAAACAAAGACATTAAAATACATTATTCACACGAATAGGCAGCGTTTCCCATACAGATAATGAACGCGGCGAGAGTCCCCCCGAGAGCCGCCCGACAGGCCGAGCTCTCCGCGCTCGGACCGGATAGTTTATCGATCCACTCAAAAGCAAGCCAGAAACGCGAAAGCCGATAATGAAATTCCTTTCACATTGAATGGGAACCGTGTCAGCCATCGATCTCAAATTCGGCAACAATGAACCGTACGCTATAGCCTAATTAGCGTTTAACGAGGGGAATATGCTTCTTTGTCTCGCTTAATTAGAACAAAATCGGAATTCGAGCTCTCCGGAGAAGCGACGGAGGCCCCGAAGCGAGGCCGTGGCGAGCACCGGGGGGCGGTGAACTGTCGCGCACTCCTTGCAGGGCGCGTGCAATTATGACCCCTCCGTAAAAGGCGAAAAATAAATATGCGGTTGTAGAACTTTCCAAGTGGCTACAAATAAAGGTGAGCTGCGGTTCGAGTCGAGCCGGCTCCGAAGTAAGCCCTATGTTGCTTTTAAAATTGTATGCGCAATTTATGAATTATACCCATTTCTGAAGTGCCAGATTAATGCAATAAGGCCCCACTCGTCGTCTCGGTAGAATATTTTATCTTTATAGAGGAAAATTATGATATCAAATTCTTACATCGAATCGAGTAAGATTGTAGGCGAAATTACATACGATAAAAGACATTATCTTATTATTTTAGTAATATCTTCCATTTCAGGATCGTCCGCAAACAAGTCTCTTATAACGAGTTCCATATCTGTCGAGTGCTAAGTGTGCGATCTCAAGATGAAGTATTCCGGTAATGCCTGAATGCACATACGCTGACACTACGTTACAAACTTTATAAATTAAAAGTGTTTTTGCATATTATCAAAACGAATCAAGTTATATGAGAACGCCCAGATACAGTCAAATCGTAATACTCTCGTCGGGTACGGAATAGTCACCTCGATCATTTTTCGTATGACCAAAAAAATTTTAAGTAATAATAATGAAATGTTTTTTACCAGGAGAGCAGCTGGCTATCGGCGCCCGCAAAAGTTTCAGGGCAGCCGGTTAGTCGCGCGCCCGCTTTGGAAACAGCTCGGTCACGATAGAACCTTTCTAGTCGTTCCGTATGAAACATCACGAGTATTTAGCTTATAAATACAATCGACTGACGCGGCTCGCGGTTTGGAGTCTCCGCGAATCCGATCTGCCTCCTCCGAGAGTTACATGTTCGACAAATCGGGAATCCCTTTCGAACGCGACAATGCAACCCGAGCGACACCGGCGACTCGCGGGATATGGAAACGGAGCGGATGCTCGAGCCGAGGTAGACGAAGCGCGAGTGCTCCAATTCTTTCGGCGATTGCACACTTCGATCGGAATAAAATCATAAGGTACTTTAAATTCAATAATAAGTGAAAGCTTTATTAGAGAGCAAAACTATAAATCTGGTATCCCCAAAGTGACCGAGGCAATTACGACGGAGAATTATATTAATATAATTAATGTTGCGGTCGCTAGAAACTGAGCAACTTCAGTCGACATTTGAAAAAATAAAACTAGCGCGACGAACTCGGTCAGAAAAAATGACGAGAAAATGAACGCGCGAACCAGTCCACCACCTAATATATCAATAAAATGAATCCTAATCGAAAAGTGTAATGTGGACGCATGGCGCATACATTATTATCCATTCATGAGTGCCGCATGCTAAGCAGATTTTTTTTTACGATCCCATATTGTTTCTTGCCGAGTCCAATGATAAAACTAACAGCCCGGAGCGGTGCGTGGCATTAGCGACTATTAATAAAAATAAAAACTCTCAGACGACAGTTTACATCTACTGACTATTTATGAATGAATATGCTTATGGAGAATAGAATAATTACACTCATGCGAGAGCAATAAAATAAAAATATCACTCGCAGAAATGTAACACAGATCGAACGAGAGATCGAGGCGAAATACGACGGAGCAAATTATTAACATACGAACAATTTGCAACGGAAGAAGTCAATCGTTTCGTGGAAATCATCTATCAATAGGTAACTTTGTCAATTGAATCCGAATGGAGCGTGACGAGAGGCAGGTCGTGCCGGAGCGTCCGAGCGGCGCGCCTACGGGCTGCCGGGACCAGCCCGGTGAGAATATTTTCTTTTCGGAGTTCATACGAGTGAATAAACGAGATTCAGTATGCAAATAAAATGTACACAAAAACTGTGTCGTCCCGCCGCGGGCTATACTTGATAATCAAATAAAAAGATTTATCTACGGCCGGCCCACTTAATAGCCCGGCTAGAATGCCTGCAAAATGGAGGACGGGCGATCGCAAGCCGAGAAACTCACTTACGCGTACTGCGAGTCTGTCGCTATTTCAAAGTTGAGGTTATGTGTGAACGGCTGCACTTTTCTACACACATTAAGCACCAAAGGCGCGAGTCAATGACAAAGTTAGGTATTTGTAATTTATAATGTATTTTTACTGAGAGTGATAAAAGTGAAATGCACTTTTGAAAAATGATTATAATAATAAATTATTATACTGCAACAATCTCAAAATAAATTATTTCAATTGCAAATTATTGCATTCGATGTAATAGAACAAAATCACAAAGCGATCGCTTTGTGCAGGTGGACAGTCGATCGCCGATAGTCAAGCTCGGGGGTGCGGGCGACAGACCCAAATGCCGACTTGGCAGCCGCCCCGGCCGCGCGGGCGCAAGTGGAGCAGTCGGGTGGTCGCGCCCGAGATTAGCCGCCGCCCCGGCTTTGTTCCGATTGCGAAAGCTGGCGATACGCTTTGCATCGGTGGTGTCACCGCTCCGATACGACCGGGCTGACCGCAACCCGCTTAATATTATTATTATGTTCAAATTATTGTATTATGTTCTTACGCAGAATGTTTCAAAACTACTCTGACAACTGCGGTGACATGATTTAACTACATTTTTGTAAAAGCGGTTACATATTTCACGTATTGAGCTCACACTATTTAGAAATGAACAGAAATCTACCGACATCCATGATTTTCCAGTACTTCTAAAGTGAAATTAAAGAGCTAGATTGCTAATTGCACGATGTGTTAATTATCGGTGTTGGGTATTTGTCGTCTGCGCGATTTGGCACGAGTCTCCGTTGTGAGCGGAGGATAATGCCTCCGTTGCAATTATGTAAAGGCGAACTGCAATCTCGACTATTGCACAGGCGACGGTTGCGCAAGACGAGGGCCGAGCGGCGGTGCTAAATGCATTAGCTATCGGAAGTCGGCCGGCTCGGTCTCGCTGCAAACCCGATGACCCAGTTCGATCTTTTGTTCTCGGCGCGCCGAGACATTCGGCGACCGAGTGTGGAAACACCTCGTGCATCGATACCGGGTACGAGGATCGCGCGTGTACAAATTGTGCCCCGTTTCATTTGATCGAGCGTCTTGAAGCACCGGACTTAATGAATAATTTACGACGAATCCTCGATTGGTTATTTGCATCCTTATTATTTCTGGCACAATGCGTCGCCGCAGGGACCGCTCGGTTATGATAAATTTACGATGCAACACAAAATGCTAGACATTATCTCGCGATCTATCCTTCGTTCCGAAATGGCAGCGTGTCGATAGTCTCGCCGGGATTTGCGCAACTCCCCCGAGCCGCGGTCGTGATGGAAGGCGAGCGATTTCCAGCCGCCGCCGGCCAGGTGGCCTAATGTTATTGTTCGATTCACTTTCAACGCTCGTCGATCGCATCGATTGCGGAAGCTCCAGATGAAGCGGGTGATGCAAAGTATCTCCCGAACGTACGGCGCTCGCCGTTGCCCAACGAGCTGGAACAAAACCACGGCGAGTACCGACACGAGTGCGGGTAACTCGTCTGACATCGGTCACGGGGAAACTGGAGCGAGATGAGAGAACTCGCTCAGAGCTAGAGCGCTCTCGTAATTCTCCAAATTGCTCGGACATCTATCTGAACGGGGATCGGGAATGGTCAGCTGCTCGGCGGAGTTTGAGTCCGCGAGTCGCACCGGGCGACGCGCACCTGCGTGGTGACGAACAAAACAAACACATAAGCCACAATGCGAGACCCTATACGCCAATTATTCTAGACATGTCGGACATATGCGAAAATCCAACTGAAATAATACGAAAACGCCTCAGCCCGGCGATTCACAGCCAGATTCATTCAAATACCTCCTCTCAAGTAAAAGTAACACCCGCTTGAAATATACAGTACGAAACTTTACATTTTTAAACGAGTTATATTAACATTTTAACATTTAAATACGAGTTGTATATTCGGTGTAATTCTCTAATAATTATTCATTACGTCATTTGAATACAATTCGCTGCTTCAATATAAATTCTTCCAACATAAATAAACCTTCTAAGAATATGTTGAGTTCGATCGTGAGAACTGCAAGCACAACACGAGGAATAGAAGAGTCAGCTGTTAGAGCCACGTGAGGCTAAATGTGCTGCGTGAACGTGCGCAAGTGTTCGCTACATTAGTATTACTATCAGTACGTACACACCTACGAGCGGAATTCATTATTTAAATGTTATCTATGTTTCATAGCTTAGCTCAGAAAGATAGCAATTACCATTTTTATCTATATGGAATGGTATAATTTAATACAAAAAAATAGCTAGAAGAAATATTACTTATATAAGAGACGTTTAGTTTTATCAAATAGTAATTGCTTAAACGCGAGATAACCGAACGCGCGTGAGACAGCAAACATCGACGATGTGAATAATGTTAGAAAACAGATTTTATTGCAGTAAATTAATCTGACTTGGGAAAATAGGCTGCAATCCAAAATATCTCTACCTCGTGCCGTTGGAGGCGAGCGTGCTTGCTGATTGAAACAGAATAGACGGAGCGAACTCTACAAAATGTATTACGAAATCTGCGTTGTCTTCACAAATCGGTCATAAGAAGTGGTGAAAATTGAAACAATAGAACATTTTCAGTTGCGCAATATGACTCCGGCCGTGTACCGTCTAACTGTTTACAAGCAAAACGGGCAGATTATGCAAGCATTGTTTGCCTGCAAGGATGAAAGCTCAACAAAGGCTAGCCACAACGCCGGCTAGACTGCTAATTAATACGACATCTAAAGCATCTTTCTAAGGGCGTGTGTGAAAAAAATGAGGCAATTCTTTGGTTATCAGTTCAATTATGCGGTAAAACTTTAGAATCAAACAAAACTATTACGAAAAGATACCGTATTATAATATAAAAGAATATTTATAGCTTAAAATGAGAAACGCACGATGAACATTGCCGATTTATCTTATCGCAGACGTAGTACGGGATCTTATTATTTTTAACATGTAGAAACTTTACGAATCTCCAGGTTGGTAGTAGGTTCTTACTGTTTTATTTTTTTTTCTGTAAATTCAAGTTATGGTAAAATGAAAATTATCGCATTATTAACAGGCATTTGTGATTTATCGATAATCCCCTCCTTTTCATATAAAATTAAAATATAATTTAAATTAAAAATCGCCTTGAAAGTTTGCGGCATAAAAAAAATGAAGTGCCGCATAAACGCTCTGACCCGCCCCGTCGCCAGCCCGACCGGCGCCGACACTCGAATCTTCTTTACTATCAAGGACAGATTCCAGAGGAGAATTAACAGCGAAATGGAGCAAGCTATGCAATCTTCCTAAGTCACGACTACGACCGGTTTCATTTGTATACCAACTTTAGTAACTATGTTTCACCGTGTGAGTGTGTGATTTAAAAAAACCACAGATATTTATTATTCTTTAAAAGCAAGATGACGAGGCATTGTCAAGGCTGACGAGCACGGTGGAGCATTCACGCGATACCGGCTCAACCGCCAGATGCGGAGGAGACGTCGTGCGGACGGAGGGTACGTCGATACGCATTCGCTACAGTCCAAATATATTGCAGAAAAAGCGGACAGCGCGAAAGACCGTGAGTAGCTCCGGCATTTGACGCGACGACGATCCGGACTGTCCGCAAGAGCGCCGATAAGAAGGCTCGAACAATAGCGGAGCGCGCAGGAGACACGCCGTCGGACTTCGGACGGCGGAACTCGCTGACTCCGTCCGCATTCACATTCGATCAATCCCAATTGAGGCTGTCCGCTGATGTTCCGGCCCCGCAGGACTGCAGGCGAGCGGTCGCTAACGGCGGGGGTGGGAGGCGTGGAACTGCGGCTCCATAATCCTTAGTCAGTGAATTGTCGAGAAAAACGGGGACCTCCGCGGATCGATTAGGGTTCGCAAGAAACAAATATATCCACTATAAAGAAGAACGCTTTTGGACCGAAAATCAAGGCCGTACAACAAATCGATGATGACGAAATTGACTTACGTAAATACTAGTTACACCGGATTACACAAGCAATACAACTTGATATTAAAGAATTCTTCCATTTCCAATATGAGTGGTGCCTACTGCCATTGGTATTTGGTACATTATGGTATTTAATTTTAATTACTCGTATCGAGATACGCACGGAAGGTGGCGATTAATTTGTAGCCCATATTTATTCAATAATATCAATAAGTTAAAATAATTAAACGCTTGCCATCTGTATGCCCACCGTGTCGATGGTCCGGTACGTAAAAAAACATTTTTTTTAATAATCGGATCTTGAGCATACCGATGAGAATAATACGATCGATTTTTAAAAAAGTATTCAGCGGATCGCGTCGATTTAAATGGTAATTGGAACTTAAAAAGACAGGCCTGGGATACAAGTAAGATAGTATCAGAGCGCAGTATCACAATGTACCTACCAATGTTACTGCGAGTCCTTTCAAAATCGTGAACTTCTCAAGTATATCCACACAACACTGCATTATACGTGAAGGTATTTTGTTAGATTGGCCTGAATCGGGCAGTCTTAAATATCGATAAGATAGCAATAATTAATTTAACCAAGGTCGAAGAATGGCATAACATTTTATATAAATTGATCTAAATGTGTGGTCGATCGTGCTGGTCGACGAATGAGAGAACAGGGTCGACCTGGCGCAATCGATGTCGTGTGCGGTGACGTCATGCGAACTTCACGTGCAAAGTGATTGGGAGAAAAAATACTCCTAATTACCTAATTAGCTAACGACATAATCTTGAGTATTTGCTGACGCAGTGAATGAGGTAGTTGCCGTCGCGCGTAGAGCCCGCGCAATTACGAACGTGAATCTTAAATGCAGCTTATTTCAAAACAAATATTTAAGTTTTTATCATTACAATATCGGCCGTGAACTTCAAAATTATACGCGAATCATTTCATCAAAATGAAAAAAATACAGCTGAATAAACATAAGTTACTTCCCAGTTAAGCTTAGAAGTGTTTTATTAATAGTTTTGTGTAAGCGGTGATTCTCTGTGTAATGTGAGTAAACTATCAATTGCATTATTTTTAGAATGCTATCAAAAATAGCCCGTGAACAATAATCACGTGCCGTTTATAATTAGGAATGATGATACCGTTGTTCGGTTCTTGTTAATTAACTATCTTTTCAGTGAATTTAGACAATGAATGAATACGTTGGTCACGTGGTGAGGTTACTTCCTTAGTAGTAGCAATGATTACCACACACGAAGTAAATACGCCCACCAGAATGAAGCACAATCTATAATTATATTATAAAAATGCTACCAGTGTCACGCGCCCCACAAATCCTGCAAGTCACTCGGGAACCTTTGTTTGGAGGATGCGGTGACTGCACTGCAGCACTGAACACGACATAATATTTTGAATAGGTAACTAATTAAATAATTACTTGATAGTTCTAAAATTAGTCGCATCCAGGATATGTTCAAAAAAATTGGAATCGTCTTTGAACTTTAATTTATTAAAACCAGTGTTGTTTTATCCGTGTAATAATGAAACGGATTAATCAATACTTTAAATACGTAGAATTGGACACGGATCAAAAATGGTTAGTTAAATTTATTATTAGGTGACAGAAAGATGGCGAACTCCAATCCACGAATGAATAAATTGCCAGGATGAAAAACTACGAATTTACTCTTCCTTTTATTATCTGCAGTAGATAAAGGTTAACTTGATATATATGTATTACAAAGAAATATTATATATAGTATTTGAATTTTATTTATTTTTACAATGAAATATCAAATGACCTTGTTCGCCAACCGAGTATGGTGAAAAAAGTAATAACAAATAGGAAATGTTCTGCGGGCGGATACGGCCGAATTAACAAAAACAAGCTATCATGTTACAAGTATTAATACAAGAATAAAACAATAATTTCATCAATCAACACGACTCCATACACGAAACGCTTATGGCACTTTAAAAAATAATATCTCAAATTAAACAAAGAGTTACCCAATTGATACGTATTTTAGCAACAGTTGCCATTATTAGGTATAGTAGCGAATATAAACATGTTATATTAACGACTCAAAACACGAGAGACAGCGACCTGAAAGTACCGTTGCACAGAAACCTACCCCGGGGGCGCGCCCGCCCTAGCCAAACTATTAATTATCACCTTCTTTACAATAGGTAACGTGAAATCAAGCAAAAGAGACACTGGGTATCTGAATAAATAAATTACAACATGATATCGATAACGTCAAGCAAAGAAACAAAGCTGCGACAGGCAATAATATTGTTGTTTGAATTCGCGGATACATTACATGAGGATATGCGAAATGATCTTTGTTGTCAATTTATATAGGTATTGGATAATAAAACGCGAATCAAGCTATTTTTTTTGATATGCATGCCTTAACTAATCAAAAATTATAAAAACAATGTATTTAAGAAATTTTGGTCCAGTTTAAAAATAAAATAAAAATAGAGTGTGTAACGAGAAAAACTCGTATAGCTGGTATTGTAGAAAATAATACACTTGTTTGGTTATATTATAATTATTCATTTTATAAAAATATTTTTTTAAAATAAAAGATATTTTGATGATTTATCATATTACATCTTCATTAAAACATTCAATATATAATAGCTTCTAAGAAAAAAGTTTACCTAACAATCAAGTTAAAATATAGAATTATCAATTCATTAAGTAATTCCATAACCTACTTTCATTTGCAACACATGAACACTATAAAATTTACAATTTATTTTTTTATGTTAGTGTTTTGATACAATGAACACTTCGTGTTTGGTTATAATTTTTTTACGTATCTCAAGGTGCAGCCAGTGTAATTATATTGTAATTTAACAATACAAGCGTATTTATCTAGAAAAAATATTTTAAAAATGATTCTTATATAAATCCTCAATGGAAGTGGTGAATGATAATTGCTAAAAAACCAAAAAATGCGCACAACACAAATAATATTGATAATCGCCAGGATCAAGTCGTTCCTTGGTTCTCGCGAAGAACCTGATTCAAAGATCGGGTCGTCTCTGCGGCTAGCGTTGGCCTGACGGGTGACCGATTGATTACTTGACGCGTCTCGCGCCTGCTTCGATTCAGTTCGAGAAGATTTTCTTATTATGATTTGTTTCGAGATTATAACATTTTATGATTTTTATCAATCGATAACGTTGTTTGGAAAACCTCTTTGATTTATTTGGAAGAAACGCACAAAAATTATTTCTATGATGTATCGTTTTTAAGTGGAATTTACTTCAGTAATGACAGTTCTAACAAAATGATGAGGAAACATGAAAACGGGTATATTTTAATGGAGAACTAGACTTTAGTCACGCCGTTCTACTTCCCAGATATGGCCTGAAAACTGGCTTTATTTATCGAGTTGAAGTACTGCAGCATTGTAAAAAATGTTCGCGACGCTCGGTGGGGCGTCATATTTCATCGGCGGGGAACCGCAATATAAATCGTCAATTGTCAAAAGTGATTTATAAAATAAATTCTAATTTATAAATGCATGTCAATTGAACTACTCAAAACGGAAAAAAATTGTATAAATCGTAGTATCAACTTTTTCGTTTTCATATCTCCAATTCACTTATCGGTAGGTCCTTGGGGGTCCAGTGGGTGTTCCGCTTTCACGGGCGCGGGGCGTGGGGCGCGGGGCGTGGGGCGCGGGGCGGCCGCCGGGGAGTGGACGGGACCCTCCGGCGCATGCAGGTTACCGGCGCGCCTCTCGCGAGCGGCGACCCCGATCCGCGCGGATCGCGGTCAGCCACATCTCACATCTCCACCGGCGGGCCCGACCGCTCTATCCAGGGTTGCCAGATTAGTCTAGTAGAGGTATACTATTTTTAATAGCAGCAATATAAAAATATTGTTGAAATGTAAAAAAAATAATGTTAAATGTGTAAATTTTCAAGAATCAACACTAGTAGGAAAACACTCATGTTTAATAACAAAAGACAATAAATAGCAACAAAAAAGTCTCAGGTGAAAATTATAGGTAAAACTAAAAATAATAAACCTTATTGTGATAACCAAAATTCAATTGATTAAAAGAAACTTTTGAAGGTCACGGCCGATGAATTCTTGTTGTAAATTTTGAAACGCAAGTGTAAAACAGCTCAAATCACGTGTAAGCGGATTGAACGGTTCGCTAGGTATTCAATCTTCTGGATTGTATGCGAAATACCGACAAAAAAAAGTCACCATCAAACAAGGATTGAATTTTCATAGTTTGTTAAGTAAAAATGAGTAATTTCCCATAACTTAAGTCAGTAGCAAAAGGCAATCTGGCACCCCTGTCTCCGCAGCCGAGAGCGCGGCCTCATCCGCCGAGCGTGCCCGGCACTTGTGGGCTCTCACGAGACTCCGATTTTAGAAGAGATTACCAGACGACACGACGACACCCGTCCGGGCGAAACAGATCTCACCGGGCACTCGACACGAGACGACTGCAACGACAGCGATCTAACTAACTCTGCACCGCCAGCTCGGAGTCGGTGACACAAAACGTTCATTTGTTTTGGCGAAATTAATTTTTTCAACAAAATGAATATCAAAGATACCGTCTGCCTTGCGCAGTCATTCGCCAAATCAGGTTTTACATAAACTGTTTATAATGACGTCATAGGCTGCTGTTTATTTAATGATTTCCACAACCTTCAAAAGCTGAGATTATAAATGATAAGCGAACTGTGTTGGCACCTCGTTCCGAAGACATTCAAATTTGGATAATCCGAGTGAGAGTCTGTCGCCTACCCCGTCCTTCGACAAGGGGATAGAAGATTCTCCATTTCTTTGAAAACTGAAAACAAATTAGAATAGTTTTGAATCGACGATTGGAATCGTCGAGTTATCGTTTTACTCGATTTAGAGCTCGGCGCCTACCGTACAGTCGATAAGCAAATGTGCTAACAACTATATCGATAGGCGGATCCACAATTCTGCCAAAACGACTTTTTTGTCAACGGGACACATTATGATATTTTTTTCGATAAGAAGCGATGTAGTTTTTGCAATCAAATTTTCGGTGATAGTAAAAATATGAGCCAAACCTGTCTATCTAAATTGATTTATATCGATTGATTTAGAAAGCCATTAAGCCATTAAAAGAAACACAGCGGAAGTACATTGCACAAAACTAAATACGACTGCCATAGGTTAGTGTGTACGCCATTAATCAAGCGGACTGCCCGAATGCAGGCGCGTCACCCGCGAGGCCCGAATCTCCGCCTGGCGGGTGCACGCGCGGGGCGGGGCGGGGCGGGGAGGGGCGGGGCGGGGGAGCGCGATGTCGGTCACCGGCGAAAGTAGCCGGGCGACCTGCACCGCCACTGGAAAGTATGCTAATTGAACGACCGGCCGACGAGCCGATCGGCCGATACTGCAAGCCGGCCAAGCATCCGCTGGACCTAATGGCGCGATAAGTGTGAAGAAGATCTTGGACCTTTCGTATTTTTGGTATTAATTTACACATTCAAAAGATACGGACTGCACTAAATCCGTACACCCGCATTTTTGTTAGACTTTTTTAGTATTAGTTTTAGCAGAGATTATGAGCCACCGAAGTAGCGACACTGCATGAGGATAATCACACAGAACTAATTGATAACAATTATATGAAACAAAACAAATTGAATTATTGCTAAAGAGATCACGGCGGCAATGAAGCGGTCTATCGCTATTCGCTTGCGAGGATAAGATGAGAATCAAGAAAGTTATCGGCAGATAAGATATCAAAACCGATTACAAGAGCTGATCATGGCGACGGTCGTCCGTGCGAGGAATAGGTCGCTGGGTGCCATATATTAATACGATGCTGATTTTTCGAACAAAATCATCCTCAACTATGAGGCTCATTTTTATATTGATGAAATGGTTAATCGGCAAAATTGTCACAATTGGGGTTCAAAAAATCTACGAGTGATTGTTGAGAAACAATGCATCCATAACGTTTCACTATTTGGTGCGGATTTTGGGCTTGAGGCACCATCGGACCATTGTGCTTTTAAAAATGCGGCTGTTCAGGCAATAACGGGCTATCGCGACACGATATTCGGGTTTATTTTATGTACCTAAATTGCAAGATATAGATATGGACGATATGTGATTTCAACAAGCAGGTGCTACATGCCATACGGTCCGAGAAACAATTCAATTACTTTCCATAAAAATTACTTCTTGTGTGAATTTTGGGACACCTATAAATACAGGAACTGTGAAGATAAAATTACTAGTCACGATTTTAAACTATTAGAAAATGGACAAAGATAGCTAATTATGCATTGACCATTTTAAACCGACATATTTTGTTGTTTTCGTGAAGCTAGAGAACATTTAATAAAAATATGGAAACATGTATAATCACCGCCAAGAGGTCGCGGAATAGTGGATAGAAGTCACCGCTTACCTCGAAAACAAACGAGCCTATATCATATTTTATGTATTATTATAATTTAAATAAAATCACCAATGAGTATATACCACGACGTGTTCGCGGATGTGGTTGCAAACCGAAAAACAATCATGACACTTGATAAAGAACAATATGTGCAGTAAACGAGAAACGAATTAAATAGATATTTAAAATCAGCGTTTCTTAGAATGTGTTTCGTGAAAAACGTAACAATTAATGAAGTTTTGACAAAACATAAAATAATCATAAATTTAAAAACGATCTGATTAATATTTATATATCTATTTTTATTTAAAAAAGGTATTATAAGATGAATTGACCCTCATCTAATTGCTCTTGCATATTCGGTATTATATCTTGAAAATGTGTGTTATTAATTAATTAATGAATTTGGTAAAAAGCCAGCAAGAAAAATGGTATTTGAAATAAGTCTTATATCGGTGAGGGTTTTGTAGTTAAACTAAAAACAACAAAAAAAAGAAAACAATACACACTTTCATTGACAATTTTATCGGGGTTGAGAGTTTTGCGGCGAGAAGAAATTGGGAAAAGGTATTTTTGGAGTATAGTTCCGTATTATAATCGTCTGGCGATCGCACCGGCTAGTTTAAGCCGGGGGGTGTCTCGCTAAGAATGCAGTCAAGCGCCGCAATAGGTGCGCCGGTCATCGTCTCTGCCTCGCTCATTGTCGATTGTCTGCGCAGCCGCGATAAGAGATGAGAACGGTAAAAACGGGTAACGAGCCCGCGCGGGACATTCAAATGGCCGTCCATTCATCCGGCGAGACCGTCGCCGGCTCGCGAGCGGAGGTTCACTGTTTCGGAATACGAGGTACATCATTCGAGACGAAAATATTAAAATTCTGACTCCGAAAACGCGAAGAGAATCGCGTTAGAGCGTGGCGCGATAAATCAAAACAAAACGCAGTGGAAGGTCGAAACGCAAAAATATAATGATAATTTTGTACGCTCAGCTTTACACTTCTTATTCCACAAAGGTCGAATTGATTAGCTGTCGATTGTGTGCGAGGCGGCGCAGTCCACCTCCGATCGACCGGGTCGAATCGGCCGCAAATTCATCAGGCGAGGGTCCGGACAATGAGGTTTCTTAACGTGTTTCACGGGGCGGGGTCGCGTCACGGCGCGGGCGACAGGCGACCCGAGCGTTTATTAATCTCAGTCGATTAGTCGCGCCCGCGGGGAGGGGAGACGCGAAACTCGGGCGCCGCCGTGGCCGCCCCGCAGCACGCAGCCCGCAGCCCGCAGCCCGCAGCCCGCGTGCTCCTCCTCGTTCTACATCGAGTTTTGCACTCGTTGGCCAGTGATGACCTATTCAAATTACTATTGAAAATAATTATCAATCTTTCCGAGCAACAAGTACTCATGATATCGAGATTAACAATGACCATATTATTACGATCGAAATTTTAAATTATTTTATTGTGTTAATTGTAGTTTAATAAAAACTGTTAGCACCAATTTACGGAGTCTCTGTAATGATTACTTTTACGCGATATATACGGCCTCTCGCAGCCTTGAAATGGTTTAACATTGCCGCTGTGTTGTTACGCGCACTCCGTTGAAGTACGATTAATAAAATCATTCTTCTCGGTTAATTGGACAGTGTTGAAGTGCCATTTCTCGGAATCCGTTGATGCTCTCGCGGTGACCGAGGGCTCTCCTTCGAAAATCCTGCCCTGTGGTAATCCACCCCAACGTTGTAACATTTTATTTATATCTATTTATGGATTGGTCAATCAGATGCGTATTTATTACCCATTACGGGTTTATTGTATTGTGCCTAATCATATTAGTAGTAAAATTTTATCGTTGAAAAACGAAGTATAGAAATAAAATATGCTAAAAATCATTCATCAAATCGACACGTTTTTGAAACGCATTTCGGCTGAAATAATGACTATATACTCTATTATTAAAATTTAAATTAATATTGACACGGCTGAACGAGAGAGCCGGCGAACCCTTTGGCCGAGTGCTTTCATTAAATATTCATAAATCTTCATACAGTTATCATTAGCGTCAATTAACATCAAAGATTGCGGAGTGACAGGCGGGCGCCGCAGTACGAACAAAAGGGTCTCTAGCGAAGAATTTAAATCAGTTTTAATTATGGACGAGGAAACGCGGCACACTGCTCGAGCCGAGTTGCCGGCCTGGTCCGCGCACCGCGCCGTGCCGGAACCACCTCTCGAACAATAAATGTTAATTTACGAGGGCAATAAATGCGGTTTTACAGTTCACTTAACTTCGAAACGAGATATAATTGGTGGCAATTTGTCAGTGAACGTGCGGCCGGGCGTAGGGCGGGCGGGGAGGGAACGCGCCCCCCGACCTTGGCTCTTGACCGCGGCCCGGATGTCAGTCGCCCGACGTTCTCCGTCTCGAGAGCCCGACTTAAATCCCTCGCGGTCGACCTCGACGGGACGGGTGCGATAATCATGGCAATTTACGATCCCTAGACGCATTCTGCGAGAGAGCGTTTCGGAAGCGCGGCGACGCTTCGAATAATCTGCTCGGGCGCTCGTAAACAAACGTAATGGTCGCTCGAGCGGCCGTTAACGATGTGCGCACTAAACGAGCGAAAATCATCGATAAACACGCAGGCGGGAGACTGCGCTCGGCACCGCAGACGAGAAAAGGTCACGACGCGGCCCTGCGTTACCTGCAGCCAGGTTCGCACCCCGACAGAGGCGATTCGAGATAATCACAGTTGAATATCTCAAGTCGGGTGCGGTCTCAATCGCTCCGAAATCGACGAGGTCCGCGTAATACGCGAATGCGCACTTCGACTGGTCGACAACGGGCCCCGGCGGTTCACATGTTTTACCCGTCCATTACCTTCGGGCCCTGGGAGTCCGAGATGCACGGCGCAGGCGAGCGCCGATTTCTCTCCGGCTGTATTAGTGGTCGACCTTTAAAGCGAGTTTTCCCCGGAGAGATTGAATTATCCGATTGCTTAGATTTAGTATTTATGAAAAGCGCTTGTAGTCGAATTGTCAGCATAAACCACACGACGGTAAATAATGAGCGGAGTGTTCGAAAGATGCGACCGTTAAGAGATTTGCACTTTGATACGGCGAACATAATTTAGCTCTTAATGCGTGAATAAACTTTGCACTTAATTTCAATATGAAATGACAAAATACTCGCAGTCTCTCGATATTTTTACTTACTCTTCCGCTCGAATGATATTGAGAAGTGGAGTTGTGGCCGTTACATACCTGTAACAGATAAAAACAAAGGTTAGTGGTGTTGATTTATAATGGCACGCACGTGTAAGCACGAGGAAGACTTGAAAATGCAGCGAGCCTTCAAAGGTCAGCCCGCACTCCCGCTCCTCGCGTTGTACCCGCCGGGAGCCCACACTCGAGCACTTGTATGAATTCACAGTTTAAAATAATTCCAGATAATACACTTAAATGATTATGAAGTAACGTAAAAACACATGTACTAAACGTTGGTCATCCGCTAAAATAACTTTAGATCCAATTATAACACGCGATCTACTGTTCATTATACAATAATAAATGTATCACGCTGGGTGATAAAATATTGTTCGTAATCTACAATTAATACGTTTCCATACTGAGAATACAAAAAACCTAATTCGGACATTATATGCGAAAACAAAACAGAACTCAAAACATTTTATAGATTGATTATAATATTAGAATAGACAAATTTGAATAGTGACCGATTCTGACAGGCCAATAAGGAAAGGAACCGAGACGTAAATGCTATCAGAAGGCAATATTTAGAGCGGCCCGTAAAAAAATCGATGAATCATTGTGTTTATACAATAATATATTTTACGACGTGTCTGTTTTTTGAAACTTCAGTGGGTATTTAGAATACACACAGTAAATAATGTTTATTTTTAGGATATATATGTGCATATTTATAAAAGGATAATAAAATTTAATTTTATCCGGAATAAGAAAATTACAGAGAGAAATAAATCACATTTCGCATGAAAAAAAGTGATAGTCTGTATTGGCGGGAACCTTTACGCACGATCGGATACATTCCGTCGGAATGCATGTACTACATATCAATGCGAACTTATTTAACGAGCATCGAATTACAAAACGTGTTATTTCTGCAAATGAGCATTGCGAGAGAAAAAAACTAACCGCATTATAAAATCGAGCTCGACCGTTTTACTGAATATTGTATTCCGCATTACAAATTATAAGCTTGCCCATTGTATGGAGCTCGGGATCAGAGAGAATAATTAGGTTTGCATTCGTCACTTACTGGGGATAACTAAAAACTTACGTTCGAGAAATAAAGCGATCCGTTGAGTGCGTACGTTATTGAATAAAATAAATAATAATGATATCGTTAATCTATAACTGGTTTTAAATTGTAAAATGGTGAATATTGAATAAAAATCAGGAATCAATGTATCTTTAAAAAATAAATTATGCTATACAAAATATGAATCAGTACTGAGAAGGGCGAAGTGCCCTGAAATGCAGAACGCTGCGAGCACTGCGCGGCACGGTGAGGGTCGCGGACGAAAGCAAGTCTCGATGAGTCAAGCAGGAAGCGGCCGGAACCGTTATGGCCGCCCGAGACGCGAGGGAGACCAGCCGCCCGAAAGTGGACACCAAAGTCCGCGAGGTCCCACGGTAGTCTCGTTATCCGAACTACGAGTAGTCTGCCGAGCCCGACTTCACACGAGCCGCACGCCGTAGCGCTCGCTCGTACGCCTATCGTGGCTTACGCCCGAGCTAAGTTTTTCTTAGACAATTATCTCACAATGCATTAGCAATATGTGTGAACGATGGAGCCGGTGAACTCAAAAGTAAACTATAATTGTTTGCACGAGTATAATTAAACGTAAGACACATTTGTGTAGTGAATATGCTGTTTTTGATTATTCTATTTATGCATATTGAAGTATCTACGGGTGCGGTCGCACTGGGGGCCGGTGCCGCGTGCCACGCGGGGCGTTCCGAGTGCTAAGAAAGAGTAGCAGCAGGAGGCCAGCGATCTATCGTGTCATCTTTAACGGTACGCGGGCAAAACGCGAACACATGACGGCTGCTGAAACTATTTTGCAATTGACGCACGACCTTAATAATCGTGAAATACATTTCCTATTGAGAAATCCGAGGGTAAATTGTTTATTTTTGAGATGCTAGTGGCACGGGAGATAAAATAAGATCGACTAATGAGCGCTCGGGTACGGCTGAAGCTCTGTTACGAATCGCACGCGACAGTCGGCGGTCTTGCATTTTTTGTATTAAAAACGTACTCAAAACGAGTTTTATTCAATCCGAATCCTGTTAACGTTCCAAAGCAACGGGAACGGTGTTACGTTACAAGAAGAATGAATAGAACAGGTTTGTTTGCCAGGTGAGTGCGGCGCAGCGGCCGACGGAGTCTCAGCTTCGCCCGGCTCCCGGCCTCGGCTCGGAAACCACTTTCGTCGCTCGCAGATATCCTACTTATTTGACAATTAGGTGCGACACCAATTATGCAGGCGCGCCTGGACCGCCGGGGCTGCGGGCTGCCGCTCTGCGCGTGGTCCTCCGCTGCGCGTCACTCGCCTCGACCGCATCGCCGACCACTCGAGCGCAGAGCGACGCTCGGCTGACCGTAGACTTTGAAGACTGGGTAAATCATTATTTTCTAGATGTGAATAATCAATAAGGCGTAAAATTTGAATCGTCATTTGTTTAATCGCGTTCAAGTGTACGCGGGTGATCGGTTACAACTGCGGGGAAATATCAAAACCGAAGAGGGAATTGCGACAACGCGGACAGCCGCCTCGGTTAGAAAGCGTTCAAAACAAAACTGAGGAATGTCTCAGGCTGCCCACTCGGAGAAGTCGCGGTGAGAATTAACCACGGCGATGTTTCAAAAGTGCACATTGTAAAAAAACTTAATAATTCCAGCTCAAGCTGGATCAAAAGGAAAATCAGTAGACCGGATCGATTAAGCGGGCGGCGACAAACGAGGGCACATTTAAAGTCGGCGTTACTTGTCAATCAGTTTTGTTAATATAAAGGCACCGATACATTAATTCGAGTAACCGCCAGCGACAAATAGTTATATGGAGATTTATGGGACGCCAATTTATAGCGTCTGCATTGGGAAACTTCGGGAGGCAAATTTATTCGGAGGAGCCATTACTCAACTCCGAGACGCGGACAAATGGGTCGGGCGAGAGCGCGGAGCCCGCATATCGATCGGAGGTTGTGTCACCGCAGCCTTGACTCCTTTACTCCGCGAGTGCGGGCTCGGCATTTGTCGTCGCGTCGGCAACAATACGTCGGCTGCCAGCGGTCAGGATGCCGAGATAACGCCGACAACAGTCGGTAGATGCAGTGCATCCGATGCGACGCGAGCCCTGCGGCAGCTCGGTGGCCCACACGACATCCACTGGATTTTGACCGAGGGAATGTGCGCGATAAAGAAGTATCGGTCAACTGCAATTATCATATGGTGATTATTAAACGATCGATCGAGCAATGTAATCGTTTAATGGTGACATTATTTGATTGTGAGCAACATTGAAGTGGCAATCGCTTAATAAAAACCGGAGCCGCAGCACGATCGATCGGGTTATTATCGATCATTATTTTTTTTCTATTTGAATGTCACGAATAAAGAATGCAACAGGATACCTCGATAGCCGAGAATAATGGACACGCTCGATTTATAATTTAGATAAACTCTACATCCTAGAAGCCGAATTGCCATTTATTGATCGTCCAAAAAAATGCCCCCAGAGACAGAGTTGCGACAATAAATGAATATTGTGTAATTAATTTCCGGTATATAAAAGAATAGTTTTGTTTTAAATCGTGCACGGGAGCTATTCGACAAAATCTGACTTTCACAAAAAATAAAAGGTCAAAGCAGAAAAACTAAACAAATGTTGGCACTCTCGGCTGGCGACACGGGCAATAAATCCCGCCACTGCAGCGGCCCGGACTGCTACAGATCGCCGATTACAATTCCATTATGGTATCCACGCCGAGAGTTCTGAAAGGCGGCTGAAAAATGTAATAAATCCATGCAATACGGTTAGGGCTGTCCGGCGACCGCGCCGAGCTGGGAGACAGCGGAAAATGCGACAGGCTGCGCGAAGTCGGCCGCCGCTCCGCCGAGGCTCGCCGTCCCCGCCTCCGACTGAGTTGCGAAAGTGACATTCCTAAAATGTTTAAACGGCCTGACTGTGGCCGTTGCCGTGAGCTAATCTACTGAGAACGCGTTCAAACTGAATGCTTACTTTGCCACAATCGATTAAAACAATAGGTTAGGTTAACTGAGCAAACTTCGTCGCATACGTATTCACGATTATAAAAATAAAAGGAGCCGAGATGCCAGCAGGTCCGTTCTGCTGGATGGAGATGACTCGTTTGGAAAAATGAGCGTATTGGAAGCTGGGCGCGCGTCAACTGCAAACGTAACGAGGCCGAGTTACTCTACTCTTGTTTGCAAATGATCTTCATCTCGTATCGAGTGGAGTGCGCACCGACACGGAACCGTCACATCCAACGGGCCAAAGTGGGGCGAATAAAATCATTCGACTTCTTTACCCCAAAATTCATGAATAAGAAAAAAACTTTATAGCACTACATGAGTGGTAATCACGTATACGAGTAAATTGAATTATATCAATGTCAATAAAGACGACAAAAGCTAACTCAATCATTATTTAAATAAAGTTGCAATTTGATAATATTGTACTACATCATATATGCAAGAAATGTCATATTTAAATTAAATTGTGATAATACAAAATTTAAATGGATGTTATATTAATGCGGAAGCTTGGATTTAAGCATCTCGGTCTGATCGGCCGAGCCAAAGATCTACAAAAGAGCTCGACTTTGTTTGTAACTTATTTTTGAATGGAATAATTAGATTAGAATGGGTATGCACTTGATTCGCAAGACGGACCCCCCCCCCGACACCGACAGAGGGATGGAGGATATAGTGCAGAGCCAACCCTAGTCGTAGAAAGTGTGCCATAATGTTTCATTCCAGTGTTCTTCCGAGCGCGATTGATCGCATTACGCAATACACAACACTACATTAAAACGACTCAGACTCCGACCGGTTGAAATGTTTAAATAAATAATATAAACCGAGAACCGAGGAAATGCATTATCAATGAATTTTCAAAACCAAAAATATTAATTTTGGCATTGCAACAAAGCAGATAACATTAGTCGACCGTTCTTTTATGTAACTTAACGACTACGATTTCTAAATAGCATTTTAAAAATGCGATCTGTCAATAGATGCGAGTGGGCGATCAATAAAATTCACAACACAGGCGATCTTGCGTAACGCAATTTAAAATATTTAAAAAAAATCGTGTCCTAATGCGAATTTTCAGTTTACGGGGGCTACCGTACAAGTCGAGATTATTCACGAAATATTGTGAGTAGGACGATACAACACGAGCGATAAGCCATGCCTAATTTAATTAATAATAATAAAATAAAAAAAAACAATTGGATACACAATCGTGCACGGCTTCAAATCGGGATGGAACAACAGACTACGAGTGCATATCAGCAATTGAAATAAACGCTCGCAGCTCAGTTCCTCAATGAAATTTTTGATAATCATCGGGCAATTAAATTTTCATCTGATTGAACGATGACCCCGACAATTACGTTGAGTTATTTGAAAGCTACATTTATTCTGCCGCAATGGAAAGACATCGCACCAGATGAGTAATCGCTCTGCGACGGTGGGTCGGCCGACCCGTGAGACTGCTGGCCGCAGGTATTTTAGTAAATAAAGCTAAAATGACCCACTCCAGAAGACAACTGGCGTGTATCGATATGACTCGATTTTTTCAAAAATTTATGCCGAATTACAATCGGCTCGACAATCGTGTAACATGTCAATATATTGCACAAGTAAGGAAATAAATATTTTTTTATTAGTACATATAAATATTTTTTAATTTTCTAATTATACTACGCAATCATTGTAAACTTGGAAAAAAACTGCTCTCGTCAATATCCTGGAAAAGTTAAAGTTAATCAAAACCTGGCAGGATAATTATATGCATGTATTAAGAGATTAACAACATGAAGCACATATTTTCCATATTTACCGAGAATTACATTGACATTATTAGATATCAAAAAGGTAATTAATGGCGGATAATATTAACATAATAACATTGCAATCTCGTTTGTTTCCATCAAAGCAGTATCGGTATGGAAATGAGAAACGCCGCAGGCTGCGGCCTGCCGCTCGTACCCTCGCAGGTGGGACTCGCAACCCAACTAAGCGATAATACTGGAATTGACCGGGGAGAGATACAGAGACAAACATTGCAAAAACAAACAATGGGTGATTTAATGCAGCCCATAGATAATAACACTTCGTAGAAAAACGAAATTGTAGGTATTGTGGTGAATTAGAATGAATAAACGATCAAAATTAATGCTCAAAAATTAACCATTTGCTATTTAAATTATATAAAATATGAATAAAAAATCAAATAAAATAAGCGCAGTAACAGTGTAAATATATTAATTAATAATGCAAGGTAGTTCCTGCTGACAAACACTCGCGTCTTACCACCGCGAGCGGTAATCTCTACATGAGGTTAAAACGAGGACTACGAGCTTAAAAAATATTACTTTACAGATTATTCCGCAAAACAGAACCTTATGTTCTAATCGGCTAAATATGTCACGGCTCACTACTCTGCTGTTTATACTGGCACCGAAGCGTAGGTTGACAATGGTAATCATAAAATCATGGAAGATTGTTTGAAAATGCCCATTGATAAATTTAAGATAGATGGCCCCCGTCAGCACTACAGCAGTCGGTGCAAGTCAAGTCCCCCACCAATTGTGGGAACCAGGCGAACGACGCGAAGACCCACACATGGGTCGAGACTGCAAACTCCCTGACGCCACGGTGAGTCGGGAGAAACGAGCCACGAATGTGGATATCGACGGCAATTCTCACGGACTCACCCGTGGGATGAGGCCGATGACAGCAAATTGAGATATTTTAATCGTTGAGCTTTAATGTGTATTTTCACAAACCGGTCTCGTAATCCTACCGTTCGTTCTCTGCGGGCATAGAGCAGAACGCGTGAGATTATTACGTATTATTTGCTAACAAATTAATCTAAATTATTATATAATTATTATCGGTAATGAGGAGAAGGTTCCGCAATAATAACTTCAGAGGACGAAGCTTCTAGGAGATCTCCGGATTGGCCTCGTATTAGTGCATCAATTTTCTATACATCTCAATAATGACCGACCTCTCGTTACGATATATTATTAATTATCATTATTACGACTACAGGAAAAAAGGGTGTGGGTGTAAAATCAAGCCCGCAAGCCCGAGCAGTCGTTAGTCAGAATCGATAAACGTCCAAGCGTCGACTGCGAAATATATCTTACGGCCGCCAATCTATTATTTTTTTGAACAATGATTCATTACGAATTACATTATAACAACGCCTCGCTACGAACAATCGCTCTCTTTTTGTATTTATTACCACACAACTGGGGATTTCGAGATCTCGTCTTATCGAAGAGCACACAAAAAGAAGAGCCACGCCAATCCCGATAGTGAGAATAACCAAACAGACGCGCATTCCTAGCTACATTCCGCGGCAGCGTCCGCCGTTCGCGAAACAGACCGGCGGCCCGGCAGCGGCGCGGCCCTCGGAGCGCCATGGCCCTCGCGGCGGAGGGCGATCATCTTTCAACCGCATCTCGGAGGGACGCAGGTGAGACGTTCAAATGTCAAACCGCACAAATCGAGTCGAACGCGCGTAGAGCGCACGATACGTACCGATGCAGGTGCGGTTCGTGCGACGGCAACGAAACGTTGGCGAACGAGAACCACAAATGTGTGCATAATATCTGGTCGGTATTATGCAGTCTGTTGAATGGAATATCAAGTAACAATAGCGGATTAATGCGTCACAAACTTTAACAATGGTATAAAACGATCACGACATTTCGTAATTAAAATGAGCTGTGTGTGCGAGGCAGGTGTGTGAAGTGTTTGCTCATGGATAAGGGAGCGCGCACGCTCGCCGGCACTCGCGCGAGGCGGTCACGTGCGCGGCAAGGACGCAACGGGCCGTCGGGAAGCGCCGAGAAGACCTAGTCCCATACGCCTATCTTATCTTCTATGTACTCGTAATACCGCTTACTATCTCACGAAACGCGATTCTACTACCTCGGAGCATTCATGTCATAACCCATAAGATTATAACACGTTCATAAAATTGTTTTATTTTAGGTGAATTATATATTTAATAAACACGTATTTGTACTAAGCATTCATTATATTCACGAGAATGTTATATCAGCATTACCAATAACAATGAACAATTAAAATATACATTTACTATAAACAAATACTAAGCATCTGTCAAAATATTAGCAATTTTCAACGGCGAATATCTAAGCAGACACGTCTGGGAAAACTAAATAAATATTTTTCAAAATGAACCGATCGAACGTTTAGTGTAGAACTCTAGTGGCATCGGTCGGCTGGGAAGTTTGCAAAATGTCTCTCAAATCAGCAGGCGGGACCGTCGCGGCCTCTCGTAGGCGGCGGTCTATATCGCTGGTATACTTTGAGCGATCGCAAAAAATGGGATTATAGGAACCAAAGTGGTCCAGTGTGCTTCGCGAGCGAAGCGCAGGAGACGATCTTCTTCGCTGCGGGCTAGGAGCTGGAGACAAATGCGGCGCAGTCACGGAGTGGAACGGAGTATTAAAAGAATAATACAATACAATCAAATTCAAAATTGCAACAAAACGTATACATCATTTCGAATCATCACCCGGTTGCACACGCGATACCACATGAGCGACAGCAGGCAAGGCGGTCAATTGATCACGATGTTTTAAAATAAATATATTTGGAACGAATAAATGAAATAAGTATTGCCACAGTGACTGCAGACTTTACAAATCAGATGCGAATACGTGGACTGGCGGTCACGTCAACCGTGGTGAGAATCGAATTAGACTCCCCTTGCGGCCGCTTCCGCCGGCGGTGCCATACGCGCGGACGGAGATCCAGCGCTCTTCTTGAGAAATAGGGCGAATTTCTAACAAGCGATCGTGCAGCATTGAAATACGTTGTCATTGAATTTGCATTAATCATGTGTGTCAGAAAGCGATGCGGTCTTAATTAAATAATTCACTTAATAATCCATTTATTTAGTATTACATAGTGGCATTGCAAGAGCCACTGCATTCTTGCATATATCAGATAGGATGTTAATTGATTAAGTTTATTAGTTATAATTACATACATTAAAGGTTTGCATTGTAATGTGATTTCTCACATTAATCAGTGGCATCGACGATTACCGCCCGGTAGGTGCGGTATCGCGCGACCCACGCGAACGGAAGCCCTGGAAGGCGATCCTCATTAGGCCACTCATCGGCCTCTAATGAAGTCCCCGCCGGCTCTGAGACCCATCCGACACGAACTGCATTCGTCTGGCACAGAACGATGTCGCAGTTACAAAATAAAAATAATTCTATTTCATATGTAAAATTGAAACGTGTAGTTATTACAATAAAACAATCAAAACCAAAACTGGACATAATTATATGCAGCAAAACAAATTCAATGTCGCTATTTTATGCATAATATATTATAATCGAAGCTATTAAGCTGTAAGCATGTTATGAGATCTAATCTCAACTTAGCTCTTGCAATAATATCCTTGTTCGGTGCTTTAGGTTATCAGTTTCAAGCATTGACACTCATAGCTGTCACAAGATGTTATCGACAGACCGTCAAATACCTAGAACCTTGTGGTTTCCGATCCGAACCCCACAATAACGGTTCACAAGGTACCCGTGCGGAGAAAGAGGCGCGCACCGTTACTTTATAGTGAAAAGCTTTTAAGGAATAGGTAGACGATACTCGCAAGCTTTTAACAAGTGGGAGCATTTTAATGGTTTACGAATGGATATAAAGTCGGAGAAGGTTGTCAAATTCAACAGCAGAATTGAAAGTCAACGACGGGTCTACAAATAGTGTGGCCGATTACAATGCCGTCGATCACGGTACCCAAAGAAAGAAAGCTATTTCACAACGAATAACTCTGGTAGAATAAGTGGAAAGTTTACCATACCAACGCACGCCTTAAGGCTCAAAGTAACTTCGTAGGATATTTTCTATGCGTATTGTATACGCTTCAGTTTTGATAATAATTTGTAGAATAAAAAAGAATATATATTTGAAGAATTTCAATTTAAGCGTGTCCATAACATTGCAGCTCTCGAGACCGAGTGGAGTCACACCAGGCAGCGGGCCGCGAGCGCTCGCCGGCTCCTCGCTCGGCCGCCGCGGCTCCCGGGCGGAAGCGGGGTGCGACGTCCGGTAGTACGATAAAATAGACTATTTGAAAGAGGTAAATACTGTGTGCGATTAGGCAACGAACAACCGCGAGATTACATAATGCACTACGGGGGTGTTCGGGGGTCCGAACACACGCCGGCGGTGTAGCTTCAGGGCCGAGTGCATCTGCCAATGAAACTGGAATCTCACAAATAGAGCGGCTTGCATAAGAACAATGGATATTATATTGAGGAAATTGAGCGATATTTGTGATTAATTTGAGCGCGTTATGTAAGGATGATGATTTAATCCGACCTTCGGGGCTGGCGACCGTCGCCGCCGCGACAAGGGACACGACAATCACTCCTCTCGCCTCCGCCGGGAGAACAATGCGCCGAGTGGAGCTGCTCGCAGAAAAATACAACGCTCTTCAACAGCCCGCGACCTCCGGTCTAGGTCGACCGATTGTGATAGACGTGAGTGTGGTTTTGTCCATTTGAATGCGAGGAAAATGATATAAAGTACAAACTAAAACTTAATATCGCTGCTAATGGCTTCATTATTCTTTTGTGACTGGGGAAACACGCAATATTTCTGACATTTTCATTATTTTATTACTATGCACTGAAAAAAATATTCAGAGAAATAGTTAGCGTTCTTGAAATAAATTAGTACATGAATGTCCGTTCGGCTGGTAAAGGCGACGGCGCCCGGCTTCGGGACGCGTCATCGGTCCGCCGAGTCGAGCCTGTCTCCGAACAATCTCAATAGTAATCAGTCGAATGCTCGACTGGCGAATATTTCTTGTAACTAGATGAGTTTGAGCAGGTTTCATACAATCCACATATTATAACAAATCCACCAATGACACCCGTCAATATTGTTATATTCTATTCGTAAATGATCGGTCTTTCAACTATATATCTTTATCGATATAACGACTTTCAATTATGATACAATAAATAATATAAATAAATATTCGTATTAAAAAAATTCAATACATATCAATATGACAACATACGATATTGTGACAAACTCTAATGTATGAGAAAATACATGCGGTGGAATAATTCTGAAAAATAATATATAATAATGTTTTAATACGAGAAAAAAGCGATATAAGTAAGAATAATATAACTTAAGGTAATGAAAATATTATTACTTGTGCAAAGGGCACATTAGTGGCTAAATGAAATGCGAGCATTATTGGGTGTGTCGCCCCTCCCCCGGTCGAGCCGCGCTCGCCTGGGCGCGTCACGCCAACGTATACTTAATTTAATGTTTCAATTACAGCCGCGAAAAATGAGCACTCGGCCGCCGGGGGCAGGCGCCGGGGATCTCGGGTGCTCGGTCTCTGCTCGTGATTTATAGTGCGGGAATAATAAAGCGATCAGCGGAATCTCCGCGGGACTGCGGTCGGAGATCGCTCACTCGCCAAAAGCTTTGAGACTCCTCCGATCGTTTCGAAGCGTTCGATACAATATAATGACGGCGCTTCCGCCGCGAGAACACAAACGTCTCCCTTCTCGATACCGCAGGCGGGCGATGGGAGGTCGAATTAGAGTAGCCATATATTTCAATCCGTCGATTTCTATTCACTCATCCTAAGTGCCTTTATTTATCGATAGACAAAAGTGATCGTAATTGCACGACGGGAGGTCATCACGGCCGCCGAGGATCGCGTTGCGCCCCTCACCGCAAAGCCGTAATGCAGACGGAGAAACTGCAGGGAAATATCCGCGCGCATATCTGGTGACGCGGTGACAAAAGCGGTGTGCGTCTCAGTTTCGTAACACTTTTGCTGGAGTCAATTGTCACGAGTGGCCAGGGTCAGGCGGGGTGAGCGAGAAAAGGCAAATATGGATGCAGCGGACTGATCGGACCCGCCATCCGCACGCGCGATGGCGGCAGCGTGGTGCTATTTATCGTTACGGCATTAAATGCCGTCGAGCTAAGCGTCTGACAGGTCATTATTTGAGTCTGAATAACTGCGGGATAGAGCGATCGACGACGGCGCGAATGTGACACCGGCAACCTTTGCAATGAGCATTCGACAGTATACGCTGATGTCGAAAATCAGGCTAACGAACTCGGGTCCGAGAGACAGCGTGCACACTCGCGAAAGTTCGGGTTCAGTAACAGCGCACCCGTGTCAGAGTCGCTGAAAGCCAAAAGCAACACATTCGACAGCTGCACTTCAACATGTAGTGGTTTCACGTCATTCCACAAAACGTAGAGCGTCACGCTGACACAAAATATTTTATTTGCTGGGTGAGATTTCTCTTCTCTAGAATGAATTTACGGCGGCCGGCTCGCGTTCGAGGAAGTCGGATACACGAGCGGCCGGCACCACTGCGATGGGATCATCGAAACTCACAAGTACGTCTCGCTTCTTTGTCGAGAAGTCTCGGTCGGATAACGCCTATATCTGCCGGTCAATTTGTTCCTGTGTGCTCTCGGAGACCGTTTAAAAACCAGTTGTACCGTTGCCCGCCAGGACAAATTAATAATGAATGGAAGTCCATTTCGTACAATTTTATCTCCGGCGCATAGTTCGCTAAGTGGTCGACCAATAAATAATTGAATCCTGACCGGGTACACTTTTAACGTAGCGCTTTCGATTAATGGACGTCTCTGCGGACGGCGACAGAGACAAAGAAGGACCTTTAGCGGAGATTGCGAGCTCGAGTCGGCGCAGGAGCTGCGCGCGCACTCCGCCATCGCTCGCTGGGGTTGTAGAGCTCGTTAATTCTGAATAATGCTGCGACTTAATAAATTATCCTCTCAACACAATCGCATTTTTCACCAATCTGTATCGAAACCCAGCTCGGCAACGGGGATCGCACTGAGCACAGTATCGACGTTAAATCGATAGAAAGCGCCGAATAAGACTGTGCGGCACGTTTTATACGATGCGTGTCGAAGAGGCTGCGAATTGCGGACCTCGGTCGAGCGCAATCTGTAGAAGCTCGCGATTCATAGCAGCGCTTTTATGGAAACGAGTTTACTCGCTTGTTTCAATACAATCGAGTTAAATATTGATCGAGGTCAATGCGAGAAAATAGTCTAATCTCGATCCGCCTCGATAAAAAAAAACTCCGACCGGGGAGATGAACAAATTTGCACATCTGATGAAATCAATCACTTAACGCCCGCCGACAGTGATTTTCACCTGCGCTAGGTTATTCGAGCGCGGGGTGTGAAGTCGGACTCAGACCTCTTCGCGGTGCACCCTGGGAGCAGTCGGGCGCGACGGTCGTCTTGCGCGATGACTGAACCGCCCTGCTGCTAACCTGAGACACAACCGGGTTCTACATCCAAAACGCCTTTGTGGATGGAGACTCAGCCGCGTCAGGGAGCCCCTCCAGCGATGCAAATCGTTGCGGCCTGATGCGCAACACAGGCAGTGAGCCCCGACATGAGAAAGGCCCGACGTGCGCCGCCCGAGGAGGGTCCCCCTCGGAGCGGACAGCCCGCCGCTACCCAGCGGTGGGAGCACAAGAAGACAAGACAAGAAGAAAGTCCTTTAAGGACTTGGATGACGAGTTTTTTGTCCATATTTATTGTATGTTTGCGTCTTCAAGGAGGCGCCGAATACATGAATACGCTCCCGCAACCCAGCAGAGTGCCGGAAGGTGATCCTGGGTGCGGGTCGCAAATGCCACCAATAAAAAAAAAGGTTATTCGAGTGCACACATTTTGCCACAAATATTTAAATATTATAAAATATTTTTATACAACGTATAATTTTGTATCCATTAAGACAAACGAGTAACCGTAACGTAAGCGTTGCACAATTGATTGTGTTCTGCGCTCTTGTAACGCCGAGGTGTCGGATGAGGGACTTCAAGAGATATGCTCATATCATTCATCGTCTCATTCGGTCCTAGACTAATGAAGGCGCGGTACCCGAGTCGCGCACGTGACGGCAGACTCGGCGATGCTCATCCCCGCCATTACGTAGTCAGATTAGGAGAGGTCCTGGAATTTCTCAGCGCCGGGACCGATATAGACCGGGAATGAAAAAAACAAGCAGCCAGGCAACCGCCGGCCGCCGTGTCCTAGGCTGCCGTCCACGGATGTGGATGTTTACAAAAAAACACGAAATTCTGTTTAAAGACGCTCAAGTGAGAAATCTTGATTCCATTAGAATAACTGCTGCAATAGAACAACTCGTAAGCATTGCAACTTGTTGTGTGCATGACTTGTCATTGATGTGTTCACTATTAATGCTAGTTGTGTTTTAACATTACACATTGTACACACAAACATAGAACATTGCGCTCGGGATTATCTTTTTGACACTGTAAGGAGGCGCAGGCGCCACGAAGAGTTATGCGTCCATTAGCGTGATGAACGCGCACTCAGGAGTCCTATGGCAACGGAGGTTGAGGATGAACACAAGCCGAGCAAATGTGGCCACTTCGGGTCCGACACCCAGATCGTATCGTCTGCTGCTTTGAAATAATGTTTCCTGGAATATTATTATCTCGATGTGTCCAGGAGCCATTTGGGATATTTTTCAGAATTAGCTAAGGATCAGAATAAGATAAGGAGCGAGTCTCCAGCGGCCAGCGAAGTAAGCCAACAAAGGCAACATAAAAATAATAAAATAACCGCTTCGCGAGTGCACGCGATATAGAGATAGAAAGTATGGAGTCCAGGGTCGCCGCTCCGCGCGAACTGTTCGGGTCGTGTTTGTCCCCTTGCGATATATGTATGTATGCATGTATGTATATATATATATATATATACATATATATATATATATGTATATATTTATGTGTGTATATATATATATATATATATATATATATATATATATATATATATATATATATATATATATATATATATATATATATATATTCTTTAATTGTATTTCCGGTATGAGACTGCCTGCGACTCTTAATAATGGACGCTCAGTGAATTCTGTATTTTTTAGAGGATTTCATAAATGTGCGATATAAAAACCATTTTACTCGTAATTGACTTTTGTCTTACATTTCACGTTGTATGTGACGTCACAATTCGTGATTGCGTAAAAGTTCTCATTTAATTAGTGATTCGCAAGATATTCACAGCTTGAAATCTTCACCGAGGAAAATGCAAGCCACTGTAGCTTATAACCATTAGCAAATAATACTCCGGCAAAATCCTATTGTGTAGTGGTGCTGTTGCTGAGTTGCATGTCTCTGCGTGTGCTGGAGAATGAAGACAGCGGCTCGGCTGGGCACGGGACACAACTGTGTATCATATTTATACTGAGCCACTAGATATACGACTTTCCGTAAAGACTCCTTCTGTTTACGGCTTACTTTATCTCTTGTTTGTTGAGGATAACCTACGTCATAACAACTGTGATTGATTGCAATGTTATTTATTCAGGCACGAACGGCAATCGAGTACAAAGGGTAGCGAATAAAGATAAACGCACTTATCACTTACAACGCGAATAATAATCAGTGAGATTTCTATAATCAAAGTTGATGCAATTGTTGAACCATATTACAACAGCTCACGGACAGGAAGTAATGATATGGAAACCGTATGAATTTCATATCCATACCAATAAATGGTGTCGCGATTGTCCTGATTGAACTAGTTCAAGTACAGACTGCGTGTACAGCCACGCCGTGAGTGATGGCACACTTACACTGCATCCACTGACCGCATCTACCTAGTACCAAGCAACGACAGTCTATTAGGTCGTTATCTTATAACATGTATTATAAAATAACTACAATGTACGATAACTGCCAACATATGACTAATCATCGCCGCCAGTCGGTGGCGTTACCGTAGCGTCCTGAAGACTTTCATTTGAACACGATCTTTTACTTCATTCGCTCAGTTTTAACTACACATCAATGTATTTATTTATAGGTCACACAAACAAACATGTGTGTGATTTTATCAATAGTAGTGATGTTAGAATAGAATATATGCTATAAAAAAAATATATTTTTAGTATATATTTATTTATATGTATATATATTGTTTAATTATACAAAACACACGACCTTGGTTATTCAATTAAATCTCTTATATAGTAGAACAACCCTGTCTCTCAGACTACATACATTGCTTTCTCCATTCTTCGAAATTTTGCGTAAATTCATAAATGACGCCTGCAATCAAAGATCAAATCGTTTCTAGACCATTCAATTTTATCACGCGACGTAGATATTGAAATAATTTAGATGAACAGATTTCGACGTTTTATCATAAAATAAATTCGATGAACTTATCTGTACCGTTAATCCAACAAAACAATAATGTTCGCTGTTATCATTTATCACGTCAGCGGGAAGTGGCGACATACTGGTGGATAGTATTACGTATTTTCTATACAGCACATAGTAATAAATTCTCCCAAAGGTCACCAGAATTGCCAAGAGTCAGAATTATCCGCTTGATGGAATGTAAAAATATAATATAGACCCGATAAACAAGATCAGTTTACTAAACTTACTACACATGAATCCCACATTAAACACGTGCTCTTTGTGACTAAACACCCGGGATTTCTAGCCATCACCCACGAGGGCACGCATGAGTCAAACCGAAAACATATTTCATAATAAAAATATCGCATCGGTTTTGTGTTGCAAGGCTTAATGTTTGCTGTCCGAGGAGATTTGGTAAACCTAATTAGGAAGTGAGAATTGACAAGAGGAGACTTTGACCGCTAAATTTCATCAGCTAACCGGTACGAGGCTGCGGGGACAGGTTCGTACTTCTAGCAAAGTTTGCATTTGAAAACAAACTGTTATAACACTGAGAGATGTCGAATCGTATTTGAATAAATGTGTGACGCGCCAACGGATCGCATTCCTAGCGCGACGCATTCGCTAGATTATTTTGAAATAACAAATGGTAGGGAGTCGCTTCAACACAATATGTAGTAAGATGATATCTCCGAAACGATGTTAAACACTCTCCCACGCCGCGGCGGCCCTCTCGGAGTAAAATTTGCCTAAAACGCGATTCAATAAAACCCGTAAATAGAGACGTAAACGGTCAAAAACGATGACGCTTCTCGCGCTGTCTCTCTTTTTGTTAATTCATAAACACGAGTGCGAATGAGTTGCCTACCGCCATTCTGTGCGGAGAAGCCTGGCGAGTTAAGTATGGTGTAAATATTTATTCAAATTTGTAACCGAAATGTGTTGCGACAATAAGATTTAAATATTAAACCGAGAATCGCTGGATCACGTTGCGGGTTTTATAGAAAAAAATTTAACGGATCGTCAGAAACGTCTTGAAATATATGACGTCAGAATGAAAAATTAGGAGGCGAGCGCAGGTCACGGGGCTCGTCATCTGCGATCCGACGACCTTGCCGAGGGAGATCCGGTAACGGTCGCCACACTCGCCGCCGACAGTCCTCAGTCAGAGTCCTCCAGGAAGTCGCTCCGAGCGCGCTGGATCACCGCAGTCGCAGAGACAGGCGGCGCACACGGATGCGCGGGAGTTTGGAAAATAGAGCCGAGGGCGTGTCGCACCCAGACGATGAATCAATTTCGATAGTATAATAAATGATCATTTCTACAGAGCTTAAATCATGCAAGGAGATCGATATTGAATGGCTGCACTTTGGAGGTCCAATTAAATCAGAAATTTAAATGTCAAAACAAATTATGAATTATCAATAGCGGGCGAGCCCATTCACAATCGCCGCTTTGTCATAATTCAAAAAGCTGATTTGGCAAAATTCAGCACACGGTCATTGTTGCGAAACAAAGTTAAGGTTTACAAAACACGAGAAAGCTCCGCGAAGAGAAATGTTCAAAAGCCGATCTCGCCCCCGTGCGTCACGGTTGACCTCCGCCACCGTCGGGGTAATTCGTCCGGGCGGCCCCTAGCCCTACATCCTCTCGTTACAATTGCAAGAGGAATGTTAACGAGTCATTCTTCGAGAGTTTTTTAATTGACGAGGAATGCGTACTAAGCTTTGAGCTTGCGAACTCAAATTATAAAGAATGTATAGAATCACCCACTCCGTATCGGCCGGGTCGCAGCTCTGCTAGGTACCGACTTTCTCACGAGTGAGCGATAAAAATACTTCTACGATATATCGACATAGTCGTAAACTCCGGAAGATCGCTCTCGAGCACGGGGAAGCGCCGCACGAGGATCGATAATGTAGAGGCGATACGAGATAACCCACTGACACGGTTGCGAGAAGCACACCCGACTGCGGCCGGCATCGAACCTTACAAAAAACTTTTTACGTTTACACACCTCAATCGGAACGCTATCGTCCGATATACGTAATAGTTTAGCTCGTTATCAAAGCGGGATTCCAAATTGGGCGACGCGGAGCATCCGAGAGGCCGGAGGGGACCGATTCGACGGTCGGATTCGAACGAAGCCCAAGGACGCCGCCTGCGGAGGTCGTCCGAGCGACGCGACGGGGATCGTGAGCGACCGTTTAATCTTATCGGTATAAATTACAAGATAACCTACCGAATCTGAATGCCTCGTTTCGTAAGCTACGCTAGCTTCGATCGTCGGAACCGTCGGAGTCCGACGACCTCTGCAGAGAATGCGACTCGGAATATTCGGCCAGGCCGTCCATCGAGGAATCGAACGGACGCACTCGCGATGCGGGTGAATGTCACCTGCGGGACGCTTCTCTCGAGCCATCGCGCGGCCACCGCCCTCGCCGGGCGCGCCCGGTGGTCGAAACGAATCCTCCAGTTGACAGCGGGAACGCGTCACTCGCTCACTTTTTGTGAGGGCATCGGGCGCTAACCGCGGAGGAGCCTTTCTCAGGCGAGGGCGGCGGGCCGGGGAGCGGAACGGCCTTCGGCCCGGCCGAGAGCCACGAGGGGGAGCCGAACAAACGACACCGACATTTAAAACCGGCTAACGGCCCCTCGTCGAGATATTTCACAATTCTTTTGAGCAGTTTCTGCAACGATCGATCGAAGAAGAATAACAAGGAACCTCGCCGCGCCTCGATGAGATCGACACTCTATTCAATTATTTTGTATCACTTGTGATTTGTTTTTCTTTATAAGCCAGAAACTAGCGGGGACTGCGCGGCGGTCCGAGGAATGCCGAGGAGCCGCGAGACGCGCTGGTGGGGGCGCTCTTTCCCACGAAGCGGCGCTTTGCTCGGAGGGGCGCGAGGCCCGAGTTCCCAGAAGCGCAAGTCCCGCGCGTCCATAAACACTCCTTTTTGAAATGCCGCTCGCGGGTGGCGATAACTACACCGGATGTCATTAATCTCTTTCCCGGGCATAGGAATTTAATTATTCTCTCTTAGAATACGACTACAGTATCGGAACGACTTCCCGAAGCAATCCCTAATACTAAATAGATACTTCGGGCGACATCTACATTACCCGCAATACCGAGAGACCTCGAATACTGAATAAAGACAGACGTTTCGATCGATCACCCGAGCCGTTTTTAACACAATGACTAGACAAATGTCTATCTGATTTCTGCAGATATGGGTCTACGCGTTCGCAGATATTGAAGAGCCGCTTCTTCCGAGTCGGGTGCGCTCCGGATAGTTCGGGTCACCGGCGGTACTTCGGTCCTCACTCCCCCGCACCCCGCGCTCCTTCGTTTGATAATGACCGTTTGATTTGCAAATATTTATCATCGCTATTATCGTAACAATGGACAGTATTTTACAAGACTCAATTTTAATGTATACCGAATCGGTAACGGTTTACATTTATAAAGATATGCATAATTATGTAGACTCGGAAATATCGATCGTCGTATTGTTTTGAGGAGTTATTGATATGTTTATAATTGAAAAACTGAGAATATCAAACAAAGAAATATGATAGCAGTACTTTCTGAAAACCGATTCCTCCAATCTTTTTCACACAGAGTTGAAAAAAATGGATAGTAATTAATTAAATACGAGCGGAGTTATTCGTCGGCGCACCCTTCGACACATCGAGTACATTACCCGACAAATGCAAAAACTGAGTATCGATAGGACGATGCGCATACGCTTCTTCGGTGAGCGTTTAGCGTTTGATTTAATTTGCGGAGAGGCACGGGGCGCAGGGCCCGCGGTGGACGCGCCCGATTTGAATCGTTCAAATGATGGGAAATAAATCGAATCACATCGGAATGATCTGCAATCTGCAATCTGCAATCTGCAATCTGCCCCGCGGGCCGGGAGCGCTGGCCGGGCGACTCGAGGAAGCGCCGTTTTGGGAGGCGAGCGCGACTCGCGGGCGGCTACGGTCCAAAACTATTCGCCTCCAGCGGACCACTGCGTCACCCGATACTCTCCGAGAGCCCGAGAGCGACACTTCTAGTGTGACATTCGGTGCGCGGTGGAGGCAGAAATCGGCGCATGCCCGCGTGTGCGTTATTTATAGCCCCAAACGTGTCTGAGAAAAAATCAAGCATGAGTCACGCGAGAATTCCTTTTATAGCAATTTGTACTTCGCAAAATGCGTTCGATCGCGGAGGCTGCGGGAAAAATGAGCGGAGCGGACACCTAGAATCCGCGGTCTATTTATAAACGAGAATACATTATGCGGCCGAGTGGTTTTAATTAAATAATTTCCTTATCGGTTCCGAGATGTCGCGCACGGAGAGGTTCATCCCGAGGCCTCGGCTCATCCCGAGGACTTGGTTCATCCCGAGGGCTTGGCTGATCCCGAGGGCTCGGCTGATCCCGAGGGCTCGGCGGCACCACTCCCCCTAGGGTGAACCTTCCCTGACATTTCAAAACGCAGATTCAGTGACGACGACAAACATTCTAGGACTACACCACCATCACCGCGGAGACGGAGGGCGCCTCAGACCACTGAGTTAGCGATGCAAATAATAGAATGTCTCACAAATATGCTGACGAATTCGAGATTCTTCAGCATGTATTTGTATTTTCAACACGAGACTTTGGAAAATTGAGGCCCCCCGTGATTTCTTCAAATATCTTTTTAATTTGAAACATCGAGGGTCTCGAAGACGTTCAAATAAATTCGTGTCCCTTCGAGGATAAAAATCGCAAGCCTCGGGAGACCTCTCCGGGCGCACGACACGCGGGGAATAGAAGTCGACCGGAATCATGGAAGATATCCGAGTGTTCGCCCAATATCGATGCGATCCATCGCCAATGCGGCACCCGGGCGAGCCAAATCGGATATGAGAATAACAACGGAGCGCGTGGTTTTATTTTGTGTTTTTTTCGCGTTGGTAATTCACACCTAAGGAATTATTCAATTTAAACGCATAATTAAGTCTCCCGCAGGTGAGATCGCGTTCGGTCACGGGCGCTAAGTGGGCGGGTTACACAATACGAGAAGAAAAAAAACTCGCCGTTTTGGTTTAACAATAATTAATGTATGCAAATAACCGTAGTATTTATTTATCAAGACGGGAACGGGTCGCGCTTCACAATTACAAATGTTTTTTTGAATACCAATCTTCCGACACATTCTCGGTTGCTATCTCGGGTACTCACTCGCGCAGATAAACAGTATCTCCTCGATAAAACTGCAGCCGGCCGAGTGCCGAGAATGTCAAACTCGATCCGATCGAAAACAACTGAGAGTCGATCAAAAGTGATGTTTAAAAGATATCAATTAAATATTTGCGTTTCGGTTGTGTAAACAGAGTTTCGGCTTATCGGCTGACAAACACGAGCCGCGATGGCGATCTCTCGCTGACGTGGTCTCGATCGGCGCGACTGTTTGTCAAACATTGCGCACTCCGCAGACCGGCCGGCACCAGCCGCGAGCCACCCAGCCACCCAGCCACCCAGCCACCCAGCCACCCAGCCACCCAGCCACTCAGCCACCCAGCCACCCAGCCACCCAGCCACTCAGCCACCCAGCCACCCAGCCACCCAGCCACCTAGCCACCCAGCCACCCGCGATAACACACCTCAGCTCAGCTAGCTATAGAAATATCTATTGCACACTGTGATTGTGCAATTTCAAGGTAGAATTCTTGTAAAACTATGCGCACACAGAAAGACATCCAAATATATTATTTTTGCAGTCGAAATCGTTATTGTGTGATTTATTTTAGGATACAATTCTTTGTTTCGTACCGAAGAACCCCCCTTTTAGCGTGTTAGCTCGTCACCTATTGACTTGTTTTTATGTTTTTTTTTCAATGATTATTAGCGGGTCAAGGTAAAACACACAGATTGTCCTCATAAGCTTCTCAATTGATTTTGAATAATAAATATTATCTCAATTGGTTATGGCCAATAAAATTAAATGCCTCCGTGTGTACCAAAGAACAACACGTTTTACTTAAGTATAACATTTTTAATCGTATTTTAAATATATTTGAGAATGTAAATTGTGTATTTTTAAATAGTACAAAAAAAACGAATAACGTTAATTATATACACAGATAATAAAATTACTCGATAATGCGGATTGTATATATAATAAATACTATATATAAAAAGTCCAAAAATGTCTGCAAGCCGATTGTTTTGATAAACTTAAATTATTCATGTATTTTTTAAGCCTAGTAAGATTGACGATTCGCTCGGTTCTTCCGTTTTATGTAACCAGATAGTTCCCACAATTACGAGTCGTTGAGAAAAATGGAGTAATTAAGGCAGACAATCCATATTACTCAAATGATTTCGTATTATAGTGGTGTGAAAGAGGGCGGAATCCGTGACTGACATTGTGATATTTAAATGAAAAGCGTAGTGTGGAAAAACTTTATAAATCTAGTATCTCTTAAATTTTAATTATTTATTTTTTAACTTGAACTTTCGAGTGCGAATACTTATTAAAAGTATAAAATCAAGATACTGTGTGTATGAAATTTGTCAAGTTGACGACCATAAAAACATCATTTAATTCAATGGACATTTATGACTAATCTCTCAATATCTCAGGTAGAGATAAATAACGACGGACGATTACAATAATTTCAGATAAGATAAAAAAAATCAACGATAGGTTCCTTTCTGCGCACAAAAACGTAGATGAGAGATAATTAGGTATGCAGTCGTCTTCGGTTGTTAATAATATGCAAAATGTACAATTATCGTAGGTATAAAATACCTACCTACACAATGGACGTAATGCATACAGCAAGGTTATTTATTATAACATCATGAATTATGAAGTAATGCACAACAATAACAAAGAATCGGAGGACCGAGCGAGCGGTCGGAAGTTATGCAGGGGAGGTCGTCGATGTATTCAATATTAAAGTAACAAAACGCGATCCGCACCTGGCAAACGGTGTCTGCTCCACGTAGTAAACATCGTTGATGGGCTCCGTCCGCATGAAACTCTTCAGCCTATCCTTGCAGAGTTCGAGAAGTCCATCACCACTTCTCTTGACGTCCTTCTTGCTTTTTACACCATTATATATACTCATTTTCACTAAAATTCAATCACGATACGTCTAGATATCAATTTCACAACAAACATCCACAGAGGACGCGGTAAATACGAGCTATCGTCGAAGTGTCAACGCCGAATGCGATAATTTGCAAGCCAGATATAATATTAATTACTTCACTCGTCGAATCGGAAACGTCACACTCTCGTCGCGGCGGCTACGATAGACTCGTTATCATCGCGGCAAGGCGGAGTGGAAACGGTTCAAACGAAAAACATAACGATAAACGGTTAAAAAAACACGGTGAAATTTTTGCTCAAATGCCTTTCGCGAAACTCGACATTATTCTGTATACTCCAAACGACGCGATACGAATTTTAAAAACAAATGAAACGTACTCGATGCTCGATTATTATACAAATAAACATTCAGGGAACGAGCGCTGCAGCAACGGACACGGACGCGCGCCACTCGCGACCAGCGGGCATGACTCCGTATGGCGGCTCAGCAAGCTCGCCTCCCGCAGCCGCCGCGCTTCCCGCTACCCGCTACAGTTCGCCGCTCGAAAGCGACCGGCATCGCCCTCTGTGGCCATTCAAATAAGGAACGACAATGTTGCCATATAGCAAAACACATGTCATTACATTGCCATGTTTTCATCTCAATAAAATATATTATTTACTACGATTTTATTAAAAACAGAAATTTTAAGATAATCCAGAAAAAAATATATATTTCGCGACTCTTTTTTTTATTTTGTGTTAGTTTACAATAGTTCTCCGATACGGTGTGTAGCTGTCCCTCGGTGCTAGCGCAGGTCACGAGACTAACAAAACGATGCTTAGGTGGTAACATACATGGGTTTCTCTATTTTCGTTGTAATATGTAAAAAAAATCTTATAGTAAAAAAATCGGTTAAATTAATAAGTAAGGACAAAGTGACGAGAATTAAGATTTGAGATGGAACAGGAAAAAAACATGAAAGAAACTGAGTAAATTTACCAAATATATATAATTCAAGTTTTTTTTAGTGTAAAAAACAACTGTGGCCTGTTAAAAGCTACATCATTTTTTCTACACAAATCTAGATAGTTCAGTAATATGGAGGGTCGTAGAAAAATATATTTTAATAAAAACTTGCATTATATATACTTTATTTTGCATATTTCATACATAAATACTTACAAGCTAGTACCATTTTACAAGAATTGCAAATATATTCAAGTCGAAGAAATCAATGTTTGTCTGGTTAGAATTTTTTTGTTTCTTCAAAAACAGGCTATATAATTTTTATTCCATGTTTTGTTTTGTTTTCATTAAAGTCACACTATCAAATAATATAGATATGTAAATAAATAGATCTATTTACTTCCCTTCCCTCTGGCCCATTCCGGTGTCCGTCCAACCGATTTAGAACAGTATACTACTTTTGAACTGTATCTTTCAGTTCAACATATAGTTAGAGAACTTTGATAATTAAAGAATATAATATATCTTATAGCTTCAAGTAAAATAAAATACTGATCTATTTTATAAAATAATTATATTGAAATTTAAAAGTGTAAAAATTACAGATTCAGTATCAATTGTTCTTTCTTTGGGTCAATTACCGTTATTGGTTGAACTTGGATTGAAATAAAACCTATCGATAAATGTTTCCAAATAAAAGAAAGGTTTATACTGAATAATAAATGTTTAATACAAATTATGATATAGTAATTTTAGAAAGGTTGACTAAAATATTTAAGTAATTGATTTATACATGTCTATTTTGTGGATTGAATGTCAATCAAGTGCGTTTTAATTACCTTTATAGACTTATATTACTTACTAATATGATAAGACATATTTTTTCACATATTGAAAATGATTTAAAGAAACTCTCAGAAAAATAAGCTTGCTAATCACTAAATATTGATTGGCCTGTGCACATTGGTTTGTGTGTAAATTATGATTGTTAAAAAATTCTCGATTAACAGAGGTGGCTCGTTAATACAAGGGTCAGTACACCGACCATGTAAGCTTGGAGATGTAGGTTCAAATCCTATACAAGTCACGGTGATATTTTTCTGAGAGTTTCTTTAAATCATTTTCAATATGTGAAAAAATATGCCTAATCATATTAGTAAGTAATTGATTTATACTTGAAATGACGAGAAATTTTTTTAAAGTTTTATCACAGCAACAGTGAGATTCAAACGCACAGACGTCTGTTGCGGGCAGACGCTCTTTCAAATCAAGTCATCAAATATTTATCTGGCAATCCAGGTATACCAGAACAGCCAGTGAGGTCACTATTGTTAAATATTATTTTTATAGGGATTTATGATGGCACGAAATATATCAGAATTCAGTGAAGTTAACATTCAGAGCTACAGTATTATTTTATATAACAATGTGTTATTAGGATAATGGGAAAAAAATATGTGATTGTTGTATGACTCTCATTCAAAACTCACTGAATTAAATAAAACAATTTAACTTCATATAGATTTTTATTAAGTTAATTGTTTCAAATAAAATAAACTTACAAAATATTGTAATAATTTCTAAGGGATCAACATAAAAATCAAACTAGATAATGCTATGCTCTCATAACGTAAACAGCTTTAATAAGTATAGGTTTACAATTTTTCAGCGGAAGGGAGGAAAACCTGATGTATTACTGTTCAGATTCAATTGGAAATGTTGTTGCTATCAATACTATAATTTCATCCACTTGTTTCTCTGTCAGTCTTTCCTCACTTTCTTGAACAATCTGAAAATAAAAAAATAGTATGAATTTGAGTGTATTTTTGGAGTATGTAGTAGGTATGTATTTTTTGCCTTCTTTCATAATAGGTAAACAAAGATTGTTACATATTTCAATAATGCATAACAAGATTTCTCAAAGTAGAATCAATCCAAAAATTTATTTCATTTTTCCAGTTTCTGTTATTTTGCAATAAATATAAGAAGTGCAGTGCATATACAGGAGTAACAAATTTGGATACTTAGGTTTTTAAAGAAAAATATATCAAATATTACACTCACTAATTGTATTTCTAAAGCAGATCGCGGTGGAGTGTTGAGCATCATTAATTTTTCTGTTTTAGTCAGTTTGTAAGGCCTGAGAGTTGTCAAGATTTGACTGATTTGTTCTTCATTTTGATTTTTACATTCTGTATCCTGCAGGTACCGTAGAGTCTGGAAAAATAACAAAATCATTTAATTTTTTAAAAGTCTTTAATAACATTTTAAGTATATTAGACGGCTGTTCAAATACATAAAAATTGAGTGAGCCAAAATAGAGCTTTGGGCTCTTTCGCCGAACACGGCATCTTCGAAACTCCTAAATGCCGTGTTCGGCGAAAGAGCTCTCGCTACAAGTGAAATAAACGTAGTCTCCAAAACCACTTGGTTTTATTTTATTATAATAAAATGGAGTATTACAAAATAAATACCAGTTCCATTAATAAGAGCTTTGGGCTTGTAGGGTATTACAATCACTGCAAGCAATATGAGAATTTCAGAATAATATCCTAATTAGGTGGCGCGCACGTACTGCAAATAAGACAAACAATTGAGATTTCTTTTATGTTGTCTATATGGAATTATAGTTCTGAAAGACTCTCATTTACCATAGTTTTTGGGTGTTTAATAGAATTATAACTATTTTTTCTACAATTGCACTAATATCAATGCATAAATATCACTTTCCATGGCCGAACTGATACAAAAAGAATATGACTACAAAATAACATTCCCGAAACCATTTTGAATAAAGATGTCTCAAAAGCTTATATAAATTATACCTCATATGTTACTGTTGCTAGAGATCCTTCCTTTTTATACTTCTTTTGTGTGCTATCTTTTAGCTTCTGCAAAATTTGCATTACTTCATAATTGCATAGCGATGCAGAATTAGCATTAATACTGAAAAAAACACCGAAGAATAAATTATGTGATAATGACTTAAAATTCTACCATTCCTAGGTAAATATCGTTAAGTTAAGGTGAAAGACCACTATCCTCAAATTTGATGAAAACTTTTTTTCTAACTACAACCTTTTTCAGAAAATGAATATCGCCTAAGAAACTGCTGTGAACAAGCCAACATGCATTTTAATAGTTTTGCGAGGGGAAGAGGCTGAAACATATACTTAGACCAATTTTATGGAAATACAGTGGTTAGTGTATAAATTTAGTATAAAGTGTTATCACATTATCTTCTACTAAATGAAAATAAAGTTAAACATTATAAGCTACAAAAATGCACGACTTCACATTTATTTATTTTGGTATAAACATCTAAGTCACAAATAAATTTAAAATCTTACGTTTCCATATTTTTATATGTATCGCATACTCATACAGTACATATTACAATAACATGACAACTGTTATAAAATATCACTTCGATGCAACTCGATGTCAACCAGGACATGTGGCCCGCGATCAAAATATTAAACCACAGAGAATATTAAGAATTTGGATTATTTATTTAGTCTATGATACTTAATGCTGCCACTAATAATTGTTATTATTACCTTCAATTTGAAAATAATACATTTCAAAAATATATTATTTTAAAAGAATTACTCGAATATCTTACAGTTTGTTTAACTTAATAATTTAGATCTTTAAAGTATATCTTATAATTTAGAAATAGTATTTAATAATTGAATTTATCAAACTGATCAAATCATAATACTTTACGAGTAATGCGCGTTATTATGATTTTAAGTTAATAAGTAATAAAAACAGCTTAAAAATTAACTAGCTGACAGGACAGATAATTTTGCAACTTATCAGACAAAAATAATGTGAAGGTTGCATATAAATAATATTTTTTTATAACAAAGACTGTAATTATGCAAATAAGATTATTTTTTTTAAGCATAAAGCGTCTTAAGTCCACTTGTTCTTGATTGATTGATTTCATTAAATAATGAATTTATATCCATCAAAAGGTCTAACGGATTTAACAAAACGATATTTTTTTGGTAGACTATTTATTATTACGAAAAGCAAACAATAAAAAAACAGTCTACTGACAATACCCATATCATTTTAATTATATTATTCAGTTCTCAATTTATTAATTAGGTAAATTATGTTTCATGCAAGATATGTGACTAAACTGATGGATTATTATTAATTATTAAATTTAGCCAGTCTTTAAGATATTTCAAATTAAATGCTGTTTGATACTAAATTAAAATAATTATTCAAATTAAAATGATTGCTTAAACAGAAAAAAAATGATTTTTTAATTATTCAACAAATTAAAGCGCGTTGTAGATATTCTTTTGGTTACAAATTTTTTTTAGGCATATAAATGCTTAGGTTTTGTCCGAGGTATGGCAATGCGATTTTTTTTAGTCTATGCTCTCTTATCATATGGCGTGCTGAAAGGCAGGGTAGCGCATGTTTCCGCCATTTTATTTTTAATCAATAAGGTGAAGAAATGTCAGTGTGGTGAAGTTGTTTCGGTGACGAAATCTTCCAACATCCGTCCGTTGGAGAAAGATAAATAAAAAATAATCATCATGGAGAATTCCTACGGGGTCGGCGTGGTGAACCGATACGCTCTTTTCTTGGACGATGAGTCCGATCCTCTAGATACGCTTAAAGCGCAGGAGCTGGAAAAAGAACGGAAGAAAAAGAGCAAGGAGGCCGAAAAAGAAAACAAGGGTAAACCTGAGGCGAAGACTAAGGCGCCCGCGGCCGCCCCCGTTCGGAAGATCAAGGAGACGCAAAATGTGAAGCCGCAGGACGGCAAGGTTGATCCGAAGAGGGAAAACAAACCGCCCGCGACGGCGAGACCGGCCGATCGCAACAACGCCGATCGTCCGCCTCCGCGTCGTCCTCGCGAGGATCGTCCTAACGGACCATCCGAGACGGCGGACGGAAATCCGAGACCCCCGCGAAGGGACTTCGGAGAACGTAAACCTGGCAACTATGGCGAACGTCGCAATTACGGAGACAACACCGGTGAGCGTCGTAACTACGGTGACAACGCCGGCGAGCGTCGCAATTACGGGGAAAACACCGGGGAGCGTCGCAATTACGGTGACAACACTGGAGAACGCCGCAACTATGGAGACAATGCCGAGCGCCGCAGCTATGGAGACAACGCCGAGCGCCGCAACTACGGAGACCAGGAGGGAGGCGTGCGCCACGGCCCGCCCAGGGAGCGAGGGCCGCGGGACGGTCCGCGAGGTGGCGGCCGGGCGCCCTACGACGGCCGCGGAAAGCGGGAATTCGACCGCCGCTCGGGCTCCGATAGGACCGGTGTAAAACCCGTTGACAAGCGCGACGGTGGCGGCTCCCACAACTGGGGCTCGCACAAGGACGACCTGGAGGAATGGAACAAGCCTCAATCCGAAGGGGAGCAGACCGATCCGGAGAAAACTGAAGTCGCCATTCCGGCTGCCCCGGCCGCCGAGCCCAAAGAGGGGGAGGAAGAGGCCCCTGCCGCGCCGGCCGTCCCGGCCGTGCCCGTCGAGGAAGAGCCGAAGGAACTGACTTTGGATGAATACAAGGCGCTGCGTTCTGGCCGCCAGAAGCCACAGTACAACTTGCGCAAGGCTGGCGAAGGTGAAGACCTCTCTCAGTGGAAGAACATGGTCGCTCTCAAGAAGGCCAAGGCCGATGGTGAGGAGAGCGATGACGAGTACGACAACACCGAGTATCCGCAGCGTGTAGGGCGCCAGAAGCGAGTAGTGGGCATCGAGTTCACGTTCTACGAGCCGCGGCGCGGAGGCCCAGGCATGGGCCGCGGTGGTCGTGGAGGACGCGGTGGACGCGGTGGCCGAGGAGGTGGCGGAGAGCGGGAGGGTGGGCCACGACCGCGTCGCGAGGAGGCTCCGGTGGGAGGTGGTGAAGAGCGGCCGCGCAACAATCGCCAGAACGCACCCAAGGTGGACGACAACAAGGACTTCCCGTCCTTGGGCTAGAACTTACCCGCTGCGGGGTTGCGGAGAATCATCCCAGTAACATTATATATTATGAACTAGCAATATGAGTCATTTTATGTAATGTTCTTTTTGAAAGTAAATGTATAATTATTTACGAGAATGTTTATTTTTAAAGCAGACTGAAGTCTTAGGCTAGCGGAGGAGCGCTGTCGCGTCCTCATCCTGGTGTGTCTCAGGAACTTCCTTCTGAAGTTCTTTCGGCCTCGGAGCTCGCGAGACTTCTCAGTTTTGTGACGCTCGGTATCTTTGATTAAGCTCGAATGTGCTTTGGAAATTGTTGACATTTTTATAAACATTTAGAAATGATATTCATTCATGTTTGTTACACGTTTTCGCCTAATTAACTGGATTTTTATTGAAGAGTACAAAGAATCTAAGTCTTGTGAATTGGTGGCTTTTATTCTAGAAGTTCCCTCATTTGACAAAAATACTGTAAATAATAATATACTTACTTTTTTTGTACTTGTAATAATATGTGAGAAGCGATATGCCTGGGTAGTTAGTGTTCACAATATTGAGAAATATAACAGCATGGACTAGAAACTGCATTAGGAACTAATAATATTGGCTAAAATTAAATTTCCTAGCTTTAATGATTCATATTGACACTCATTCTGCTCCATTAATCATGTTTTACTTTTCTCACATTTTTGTTAAGTTTTTTTTACCTACTTCACTTAATTTTAGTCTTATTATATTGAATAGACATTTTTCAATAATAAAAATACATTATTTTTGCCTTTAAAAATCTTTTGCAACATCACTTATCATAAGATCGTTATTTTGTAAGCATATCTTATGAAGATGGAAGTCTGTAAATATAGTTTTTAAATAAAACTAATGAAATACAATTTGGTGTTACGAGTTTTGAGTTTTGTATGTATTTTTTCTATAACTTCGTGGATAGTAGATTTTACTTTCCCCACCTGATCACCCATCGAGAGCCTTATTATTTGGTATCATAAGTTAGTAACACAGTAGATTTGATAAGATTTGTGTCCTGCATGGTTTCTTGTTCACAAATTTATGTATTCCTTTTTTGCAATGGTTGAAGTAGTGGATTAGTCTAATGGTTTTGTATTTTTTTATTTAGTAATTATTTAAATCCGGACATTAATTAATGAATCGCATTTAGCAAGGAAGCAATGTATGATCATTAAATGTCGACTTGAGATTTATTCACTGTCAATATTATTGTTTTGAATTGCGGGTGATAATGTAGTGTTTACATCCGATCAAATCAAGCAATTTTATTATAACAGCTGTTTTAATAATGTATTGTTACGTAATCATAACATGCCTTTTGATGTGTACACAAACAGCACTGAAAATCAATAATTTATTGCCACAGTTCCTTTGCTCATGTAGCTGTAACATTAGAATTTGGAAATTTTCAAAACACACATTACACGAGACATTTGGGGGTCTATCAAAAGGATGAGAATACAATTTACATATACCGAGTGGCAGCTTTATGCATGTTGCCATACGAAAATATAAAAAGAGAAGTATGGTGATTGCAGAAATTTCATGGCAGAATTATATTGCTGTACTCCATGAAAAGGAGCTTATGGTGAGTATTAGAAAGGTTTGTAAATCTACTTGAGACAAATTATGTCACTGGACAGACTCAAAAGAAAAGCAAGACATGTGCTTGTCTATTTATAGAAGGAATGCATGTCATTTCTGGGACTCGAGACTGCATACACATGTTCTATCTCCATGCGGTGCAGAACTCTACTGCAAATGTACAGTTGATCTTGTAGGATGGATTTGTTTTCATAAAATGAATTAAGTTTTAGTTTTTGCAAATATTTTTGTCTTGCACTGACATCAGAATTGTCTTCCACCTGTCTTCGGCGAGATAATTTTGGTGCGGTGCCTCGTGTAAAAATTGGGGTTAGACCCGACCATGCTTGTTCCAAATTTTAACATTCTTGTGAGTTTAATTATAATTTTCTTCAACTGAGGGGTTTCTAGATATTTAGTAAAATACTCAAATATTGAATGCAGAAAATACTTATTTTGAATGTTATTTTTTGTATTTGAATTTATCAAATTTAAAAAAAAAAACCACCTGTTAATGTTGTCGATTAAAAAATAAATGTGAACCTACTCGGGTAACAATTTAAGTATCATAATAGTTTTCTTATTAACTTCTCAATGATTTTGATGAAGGTGAAAGAACAAACATTGTTTAAATAAATTAATTGATTGATGTTAGTTGAGAAATTCTAAGTGTGTTTATAGTACAAGGAGAAATAATTTTTCCATTTTCTGAGAAATATATAAGATACATCTAATACAAGAAAAACATGTTTATGAATCTTTCATTATTCTAGTAGGCTATTTATAAATTTTGAAAGTATTTTTTGTGTAGTAACTTAATACTGGCAAGGTATTGCCAATGCCTCTGCACCGATTCAATACAATTGCTGCTACATGTTAAGTAAAGTCTAGAATATTTTGAACCAGGTGCTGAGATTGCCACTCATCAGACCATCACAGTTACAAGCATTGTCCTGCAAGCTAAGTTGTCAAAATACTTTGAAAAATGGTAAGCTGTGCTCGCTGTTTTCAATGTCTGGACTTGCAGCTGCAGCACGGTAGAACGAATTTTGACTGCCTTCATTTTATAGAACTGAGTCCTGAGTACTCTTAAGATATCAAACATAAATAATCATAATTAATACATACAGATATAACGTAAAGGTAAGGTCATTAAAAACAACAAATGTTAAATGATGATTTTTTTTAATAAATTAAGCAGCAAATAAATTTGATAACATTTATTACAAAGAATAAACAATAATATTATTTTCAATTCGTTCCCAATAGAACTTTGTCCCTCGACAGAATAAAATAATTAATTTATTCAAAAACATGATAATCGGTTATTGTAACATAATATTCAAGCATTTGATCATGTTAGATTTTCTCTAATAATATATACTTAAATAATATTGACTAGAGGCGCACTATAATTCACAAAAAACTGATAATATTCTACACTCATTCGAGGAATTCACTTTAGTAAAAGTTTGCAAAATTAAAACAAGGTACATGCGTAATAACCATTGGGTTATTCGATGCCGAATGTGTTTGTCTCCTCCACTGCCAGCAGTAGCTTCTCGTGGAGTATCTCCAGTGTAGGGTATGGCGGCAGGTCCAGTCGGTTGAAGCAGGTGTGAGCCCGAGGCAGACTGTTTGGCTTCCCCCATTTTTCGATACAGAACTTGCGCGGTCCTACTGAGCCCCGCAGTGCTGCAAAGCCCTCGTACGGGATGCTTGACGTTCCCGTCACAAACTGGACAAGTCGCAGGCGCTGCTCATTACTAAACCTGAAATCATAAATTATTTTAATATATTTGTTCAATAACATCTTTTTTATCATGAATATATATTATATTGTCTTGTACAAAATTTAATAACAAAGATCGTCTATAGCAGTCATGTCAAAGATACGGCCCGCGGGCCGCATCCGGCCCTCGGGCCGTATCAATACGGCCCGCGATCGCAATGTGTCACAGAAAGAAGAATCATGTTTTTTAGAGCTTTTAGACATATTTTATTTGAATCTGGCCCGCCTACACATACTAAATTTAATATATGGCCCTCTGCAAAATTGAGTTTGACACCTCTGGTCTATAGCATTAGACCCGTTAATACTTTAGCAGCCTTTGACAGTAATATGGTAAGTACTCTTTTGAAGACAGTTTTTTAATAAATCCTTTACAGAAAGGAAAATGTAATCAATATTAATAATACCGTACCTTCCAATCGTTTGCCAAAACCAGTGAATGACTGGATGCTGGTCATGGTAACCACTTCTGTACTCTGTGTTATTGCGCCAGTCGGCGATATCGATTTCTGCAGTACCGGCGATGACAAGCTCCAACTCACGGGCATCAAATACGGTGACAAGTCGAGGGTCAACCACCTCGTAGAAGCCTCGCACCAACCACTCGGTTTGTTCTGCTACTCCGCGCTCTAGTCGCCATCTTACCACCCTTTCTAAGTATTCCTATAACCAAAAATACATTTATTTTTTAAATATCTAAATATCAATTGCATGATTCAAATTTTTCCTCAAATTAATATATATAAATAAATATGAGCATAATCAAACTTACCTTTTTATTTTTTTCTGAAACAAGGATATTTCTACCGCCAGGTTTTAATTCTCTCTCCACAACTTGGCCGAAAAGTTCTTCAGTAACAGAGAACGTGAGTTCAAGACCAGCGGAAGCGGTGCCCAGGTCATTGTCCTTTATCCAATGAAGAGAGCGGTGGAATTCTTCATCTAAAGACTCTAAGTCTGATAGGGAGACGGGAAGACGGAGGAGGGCCTTATAAAATGGCCTCGTGAAGAAAGCGTCCAGCAGGTATTGATGAACCAGTGCTAGGCCTAGAACACGACCACTGAATCGAAACCTAAAGACAAAAAATCGAATTAGTTATTTTATTAAAGGTGCACATATATTTATTACTATCGTAAAAAAAGCTTATTGGAGAAAGTTGCTCCGATAATTTGTTATTTACCAAAGCACAAAGTGTCAAGATAAGTAATATTTTTAATCTTATCTGGTGGTTTCAAAAGACAAATATAAATGTACAGTTATTATAAATATGAAATAGTAACAGGAAATATTGATATCATGTTTTGAAGCAGGTGATCAGAAATAAATGAAATAACAGGATGATGGTAATAATTTTGATAATGTTGCAAAAATATGGTGACAACAACATCAATATTGTTCAAAATATAGTTACAACTGATATCTTTATCTATTACAATAATATTTGAAGAATATATAGTGAAAACTATATAAATATGATCTACTTTAATTTTGGGTAGTATTTACACTCCTTTATTTAGCGGAGCTTGTTTACTGAATATTTTCTACTTAAGAACATGCATGTTTATTCAACTGTGTGCAAAGGATGTTCGACACTACGTATTGAACTCAGGGACAAAGAAGTGTGAACATCATATACGTGTTGAAAATGAAATTGAAAAATGTTAGATTTTGAATTATTTACTTTATAAATAATAAAACACTAATATAATAAATAAACGCGCTTACCAGTCGTGATAATTGTCGACAAAAGCTGACATAGGTGAGATCTGCACGGTGTAGGTATCGTTGGCAGAGTACTCGAAGAGGCCATAATAGGGGTTGAAGAGTTCTCGGGAGAGAAGGAAGAAGAACTCGCGTGAGGGCCCCCCGTAGTCCAGGCCCTCCTCGCTGTCCCACGCTACGCCGAGCTTGCCCTTCTGCAGTTCCTTCTTGCCACATGACATGATGCGCCGGAAAGCATCTTCCAACAGATGATCTCGTCTGATGTTGAGCCTGGAAAATGTAATAAAACACTTTTAAAATAAATATTCATACATAGCAATTTGAAGTAAATCAAAAGATTGCTTATTTTTATATATTTTTTCAAATCCAGTCATCCAGCACATTTTTGTACCATACGGATTGTATGATGCCGATTGAATAGGCGCCTGATGCTCCTGTGCATCATGTCCTACATAAATATATTCATGTCGACTCTTGATTTGCATTGACACCGGACAGCTTATGTGACTTTCAGGTACACATAATGAAAAAATCTCCAGTTTTATAACAAACTGTCTTGAATGTGGCTACATAAACCATTAAATTAAATTATTGATTTCAGTTTATTCTAAAATTATAGTATTTCAAATTTCATGACAAACTACAAATGCACATTGTTTTTTTATCAATAAGTAAAGAATTTTGAATGATAACAATAATTTGTTAGCAGAGTAAAAAGTAAAGAGTATGTGACATTAGTATTTGTAATACATTCAATAAATGGCATTTTTCTTAATAAACTATGTAAGAAGTAGCTCTATTGACTGAAAATTATCATCACGGGTCAACTAGAATTCATCGACTGAGCTAATTTATTAATTCATGATCCTTCATAAAAAAATATATATAATATAAAAATACACTATTTATTTTTTGATAATTTTCTGAACAATTTCGTTATGCTAAATGTCATAAGATGGCATACGCTTTATAAATATAGACTAATAACCCTGAGTAGCTATTTACTTCATTCTTGGGTGTTGTGCTGCTTATATTTTCAATCTTCCGTCATCTTCAGGGATTCACAAGCAGCGCAACACCCAAGAATTAAGTAAATGTAAAAAAAAATACCAGCTTAAAATATTAAATGTTCATCGCAATGGTAAAAAATCAGAACAAATAGTAAAAGCACGATTGACTGAATTAAATGTATTATACAGTAATAAGTAACTTCTTCAAAAATCTGAAAGAATAAGCCATTATACTCTATTCTGGTCAATAGTCACAAATGATTGGAGCATTGTAGATTTAGGAAATTAAATCCTCTTATGATGATGATGAAACTTTGGGGTAATATGCTGTGCATATGGGCGATACTACTCATCTAAACATCATCATGGTTACGATTGAGCAAGAGGAAGTCTAGAGTTGGAGAGCAATGATAAAGAAGTTGAAGTTCTTTGTCAGACGTGCGACAAATATGAGAATTACCAAAAGCTTCTAAGGCAGAGGTGTCAAACTCAATTCTGCAGAGGGCCTTATATTAAATTTAGAATGTGTAGGCGGGCCGCCAGATTCAAATAAAATAAGTCTAAAAGCTCTAAAAAGCTTCTTTCTGTGACACATTGGGATCGCGGGCCGTATCTTTGACATGACTGTTCTAAGGTATCGATGTGGATCTCGGACTCCCTCAGGCGAATGAAGCCTTTTTAAAGACCTCAATTGAAGAGGCACATATATTGTGTCAAGAGTTAAAATGAACCGGTACTGATACTATGCGTCTTAACTTTTTGCATATTTTCTAAGGGATAGTATTACACAGCGGATGAATAAATTAGTCCGCTATGTAATATTTAGGTGAACTGCAATAACTCTTTATTGCATGCCATCGAGGTTGTCGGGGCAGTGGCCAGGTGTGTCGAGGACACTTGTGGGGGAGTGCGACTACTCACTTGAGCTTGGCGGGTCCCTGGCCGTAGCCCTTGCTGTCGAGCTTGCGGTAGAAGTTTCGCAGCTTGGCCTCGAAGTCGCGGCGGTAAGGGGCGGGGGCGCGGGCTCCGTGGCGGGCTGGCCCCGGAGACGCGGCGGGGGACGCGGCCGGAGGCGAGCCCCCGCCCCCGCCGCCCCCGCCCCCGCCGCCCCGCGCCGCGCCCCCGCCCACCGCCGGCACGTAGCTCATGATCTCCTGCTCGAACAGGCTGAAACAAGGGAAAAACAATACGTCAGTTTATTCGATCAACCATTGGAGGGTTGTTCCATTTAAATCTGATATGTCTGCTGTATAAGCAGAGGTTCAGATTATCTTTAGATCGCGATCTACTTGCTGAATAATGATATCATTATTCGCTCACGGTCCGCTAAGTTTTCCGTAAGAAAGCTACAAGTTACGTTTTATCAAATTTGTAAATACTGCTTTAATTTATAATTTAGTAGTTCGTGATCATGTAATGAAACCATTTATTCACAGAAATTGTATGATTTTGTGTTTTATAAATCTTTGATGTCTTGTATTGTAATTAGCAAATATATAAAAAAAATACATTAATATACATAGAAATTCAATATTTTTACATTAATATACATAGAGTACTTGGTGGAATTCCATTTTAATATTTTTGAATAAAATACTTGATTGATTTTCCACGTGTCCGTTTTTATTTGTGACCGATTTCGCCATACATTTACGTTGGCATTATCAAGCAGAGTGTCTGTTTCTGTCTCTGTTTTATAATACCAACGTGAAAAGTTGGCGAAACCGGTCACAAATAAAAACGAACATGTGGAAAATCACTCAAGTATTTTATTCAAAAATATTTATATACATTTAAGATATAAATGCAATGTCGGAACAATTTATAATTTTACCCCGAAATACCAATGTTTTCTGATGAGTAATTACTCACACAAAAATAACTTTCTTCTCTCATTTTGCCAGCGCCGAAGAGTATTTTTTATATACTTTCTAGATTATAACAGCAGATGAAGCTAATTACACTGTCGAGACTTGACTGACGATTTACCATCGGCGCAATAATGCCAGTTATGATTGACAAATTAGACGTAAACATTAACTTTTATTAAATTATTGTTATGCTTCAAACGCAACGCAATTCATCATTTCGCAATGCAAAAATAATAGTCGTATTCGTTCTCATCTATTGTTTATTTAGTTTATATAAAGATATCGGAACAATATCCATTACTGTTAATTTATATGACAGTTAATGCCTGAACCCGCAATCTTATAATGATTTATTTTAAGATTAAGTTGACTGCATCGCTTGTGATTGTGCGAACGGCGAGCATGCGATATCTGACATTACTTCACCGACTATTATTACTCGATTACGAAAAACTCCATCTACGTGACGAGGTCTTCGAGAAAACGCATGGTAAATAATTTATTTAACGTATTTAATTTATTAATACAAAAACCTTATCGTAGATCAGTGGTTAGCATAGCTATGCACAAGAATAGGTTGATAGCAAGAAAATCTACACGCAATCAGTCTAAATTAGTAGTAATTAAATAATACACTCTGCTCGGACTTTTCTACAAAAAAAAAAAACTACGAAGAGGCATTGGAAAGTGTAGTATGTATCTTTATAATGAGTATATTTAAGAAAATAAAATATTATTAATTAATTCAAAGATGAAGCTGTGGCCCCAGAACTCACGTGTGAAAACATCTAGGCTAAAAGATGCAAGATATTATCATAAAGACCAAAATGAGTCGCACGTAACGGGGTCTGATATGAATTAAAAAGTATGCCGTCATTTTTGATACACCTTTTCCAAGGTAATTGTTAGTGCAATGGTCAAAACGACGGCGACGGCCGCCGCAATGCAAATAAACATAAGGGTTACAATAATATTAATAAAATAATTCTTTCACAGATCAAAATTACTGAAAAATGAATTGTACAAACTAAATCACAAAAGAATGACAAATTGAGATAATAGATGCGAAAAGTTTGATATGTCGCGTGCCGACACGGAAGGCACATGTTTAACTAAAATAATTATCTACAAAAAATAATTTTTTAATCAAAAATGCTATGTAACAATGCTAACAATATAGTTACTAATAGAAGCATTTAAAAAAAAAGCGAGGTCGATGCTTCGAATCAATAATATTATATATAACCTACACGTTATGTTAAAAAAATTTGTGATTGAAATAAAACATATATTAAACATAAAGGATCTTTAAGAAATCTACGTAAAATAATAAATTGTATGATAGTATACACACCTGTCATAAATTAAAAGTGAATAGACGCATTTTTTTACGTTAATTGAACCAGTTCACAATGAATGTACGTGTGTGCCGGTGTACACCGCCTCGGATTTTAATTCTGAGTTTCTATTATCTGATCGTATTCGACCAAGTCAAAACAAAACAATGTCACGATTTATGGGGTTTTTCTTGAGGGGCGATATTTTGATTTGAAGCAAACAACACAAACACGAGAGTCAAACCTCAGTCACGTAGACAAAGTGTGAATTTGTATTTGCGTCGATGCGCGGATTGTAGTCCCTCGTCACACATTCAACGCAGTTATTATATTGAATGCTTTTTTTTTTATTGTCAATGACTGAATTATTTTAGTGGGTAGGGTAGTTTTATTTTTATTTCAGTGCAGCCATTTATGAAAAGTATTTTTGACTTTAAATTATTTTTAAAAAATCATGAGCTATAATTTGTCTCCGGGCATGGTTACTGGCACTCCGTGTCCGTGTCCGTGTCCAGCGAGGACACGGGGAGGCGAGGGACAAATTGATTACTCACACCGGGACGGAGAGGGACGCCCCCGCCCCGGCCAGCCGTGAAGCCCAGCGCACCGAGGATATCATTTCAAGACATAGTTTTAATTTAGACTACCCGCAAACTCTACTTTTTTAAACGTATGATTTCACTTTTTACAACAAGTAGACTGAAATCAGTTCAATTGTGTTTAATACAATAAATACTTGATTCTGCAGTAAGTTCGTACGAGTAGTTTTTCAATAATCTACATTTAGTAACAAACGCGCCGCGCTGCGTTTTCCTGTTCAGGGGCGCCCCTCGCTACCCCTGCAGGTAAACAACAGGTTCCCGGTTCCCGATATTTTATTGATCCTCTCGATCCTGCGATCGGAGGCGGAAGCGGTTTAAGCGTCAACCGTCAAATCGAAATACTTCCCGGCAAGCCAAGTTGAATTTTTTTTAAAGTACTGATGAGGTTTGAGTTAATTGCGTCCTTACTCTGACGAATGAGTAACCGGTCTAAGTTTAACACAGTAAGTTCAGATTCACGCATCCTATTTAATTTTACTGACAAAATCGATAAGGATTTTATTAGAAAAGTATCTGGTATTAGTAAAATAATCTCAAAGCGTGTTCTATTTCAATAATAATGATATACGGTTATTTCAAGTCCAACCCGGCAATCTTCGCGGAAATTTAATAAGCAATAAAGTCAATGAAGCAAAAAGCACGCGTTTTATATGACTTCGGCGGTTGTGTTGTTTTATTGGTGGTCGTAACGTTTGAAAAAGTAACGGTCCAAGGGACGGCCTAGCCCAGTGAGCGCCTCGCGTTATCCAACACTTTCGAAAGATCCGTATCTCTCCCAGATGCTGGATATTCAAAACGGCCGTAAAATATAAACAATTAAAAACAACGATACCTGAATGGTTCGCAAATAGCCGTGAATCATTTTCTGATGACATACTTCGAGAAACTAACATGCTGAAAATTTTACTATTCTCGACAACAAGGCATCTATTGTCACCGCAGAAATATTTATTATTATTATTATTATTCCAGAATTATTTAAATTTTAAAACGGCACCATAACGGAAATATTTTAGAACTGTTGCTAGTGGTAGTATTGAATGCAGAAATGTACTGCACTTTAACTGATTTCATATTTGCATATAGTAATTTTTTTTTTTTGAGGTCTTGTGGTATAAATGTGCTTCTATTTTTTATCGGCAATGACATGTGTCATTTGAGGTGCTAGTCGGATGTATTGTGTACATCAGGCACCCGGGCACTTTACTATTGAGTGTTAAGCTATGAGCAAGAGGAGCCCGAGCTGGGAGCCAGAGCTGCTCCGTAAGAGTGTGTTTGGTGAGGCCCGGGGGCCACGCGTGCCCCCGCCTGCTGAGGGGCCGCTGTTGCTAGGCCGGGCGCGCGTGCACCTAATGTGTACCTGCGAGCCGCGGCGATATCATTGGTCCGGGAAACACGCACGAGATGTACCGAGCTGGAGCGTCTCGGGATGCATTCATACAAAACCACGAGAACGCCAGCGAACCTAGAAAGAAACCCCGTGAGCGTTAACTTTTTGCGAGGCGATATGATTTCGAGCGCACCTCTCCGAGTCGCAAATCGCAAGTATAACACAATGATAAAAAATATGCAATCATTTATAAATTTATTAGAATAACTACATCGTTGGACCTACAATATCGGCATTCATTTTCGTGTGTATAAAAACACCCGAAGCTTCAATTTGTTTTTGATGATTTACAAATGGTTAAGTGAATTAACAGTCTGAATTTTAACAACTAAGCTGCGGCGAGGGGACAGAGGCTCTAACCCGTACAAAAAATATTGCGTACGCGGGGAAATAAACTTCGTAAAAAAAAAAAAAAAACAAGGAAGAAATAAAACGTAAAAACGCCAGTCGGATCGAATAAAACCCAAACGGGTTTGGCGTCCGCGGATAGAGTAATTAATCGGAAATAAAATAATATAAGCACAAAGCGCCGTTGCTGTGTTTTTATTTATTTTTTTTATTGCAGGCGAATTACCTGTTACCTATTAGCTGTTACAAAACCACGACCGTAAATGCGTCAATCTTTGTTTGGTTAATTTAATTAGGCTGCGCCGTAAATACTTTGGACTGCAAGCGCAATCCGGGCAATGGACGCGCACCGCACCGCTCGGGGCGGAGTTGGCTTGCTAGGGGAAGGCCACTTATTGGTGTTTTATTCAGAATATGTAATGAATCTATACTCCGAATGAGAAATACAACCAACGTGCAAACTATTTTAAATTAATATATTGCAATAGCTAAAGCACATGTATCGGAATAAGACTTCTCTAGTAGACAGATAGGATCAGCGGTCACCTGACCGGCTAGCGCTATTATAGGGATGAAGCTCGAATTTTTCATCAAGTCATCATGAAAAAAATTACGCACAGATGGGTGATAAGATGGCAGAGTGCATTCGCGTTGTGGTCTAAATAGCGGAGTCACGTCTTTTTGCAGGGACGCAATTTTTTCCCCTGGAGTATGTCAAAAAAATTAACAGTAGATATAAAACAATATTTTAAGTGAATGGCGTTTCATTATAACGGAGAACAGAACCTCGGAGCTTTGCATCGAGAGCCGTAGGTCCCGACCGGTAAGCCATGATACCGACCAGGTAGGTTAATAAAATGAATCTCGTACCCTACTGAGGAGACACGTTATGTGGAGGAGAGGGCAGTTAGGACTGCGCCCCCCGGGGGCACGCCCATTAGCGGGGCCCTCGCCGTCCGATGTCCGACGACTGACGAAAAAACACACACGGCCTGTCCCCTCCAGTGGCCTGATTGATGCGAGGGCGGCCAGGGTCCGTGTTCCGAGGCCCGTCCGGTAGATTTACATGCTTTATCTAAATATTGTATCAGATGAACTGCTGCTAGTGATGTCCTCTCAGTTCTCGGGACGAATCACTCAAAAGGCGTGAAGGAATATATCGGTGTACACTCATGACAGGCTCGATAACATTGGATTGTATAGTTCACTCTAAATCGTAATAAAACTAAGAAATATCCAGATAATATTCAAAGAAAGCTCACGGAAAGTGAGAGCGCAGTGGACTCTGAACCGCCGACAGTGACATCGGTAAACTTTACAGTCCGTTTATAGATTTATGATTATTAAATGTATGATAGTCAAAACTCACATATTCCGTTTGAATACAAGAAAACATGTATCAGGGGATTTCCATAGTGTATGAGTTTATTTCCTTTGAGCCTGGAGGTAATTTAAAAAATTTAAAAATATATATATTATTTATACATCAAAGTTTTATCCCGGAATCGAATCCAGTACTTCAAAGCCGGCTGGCAATTGTACGATGCACGAAAGTCGAATTGTCAATTATTGATCCCGACGAGACAAAAAAAAAACAACAGAATCAATATACCCCAGAGAGCGGGAGATTTTGAATCAATCAGGACCGCATTCTTGGGTCAGATAATGGCGGTACGTATTTAGAAGAGATGTCAATATCACGTCCATAACTTTACAATCAAATTAGCTCTCTGCGGTGGCTTAAGTGGGGACATTGAATGATGTCCAGGGACCCGCGCGCGTGGACGTCCCGGGAGAGGCCCCGCGAGTAGGGCTGCCGCAACCGAGGACGCGAATACTAAAGGACGACGCGTCCCGCATTCAGACGTGATAGAAATATCCTGAATTCATTTACAGAAAATGTCAGACTCCTTCGGAATACTCGAGTGAAAAGGCAAACGGTTTTTAGAGATAGAAAAAAATATATTTGGCTTGAATGACTTTTAATTATGGGTAAAAAGTAATGTAAAAAGCGCTTTTACAATTAGAATCGCCCCAGGGTTGGGATACACAGATATAATACACGTATACCATTTGGATATTGATTAAAAAAAAAAAGAAATGCATATAAACATTTGTTATTTCTTCGTACGTTTGCAAGCACGGCGAGAACTAAACGTCACAAGCGTTTACTCATATCGATAGCTTCGATATGAGCAGATAAAAACACGGAGCGTATGAATGTAATTTGTATGTTTCATAGGGTAACCCTATCCGCAGCATCCCGGGAAGCCGGGGTCTCGTGAAGGGGTCCCTGACCAGGTAGGGCGCTCCGGCACCTGTCCGGGGCGCGAGCGTTGTCCCTTGCAGCGAGGAAATTAAACCAATTTTGGGTAATTTCAGAAGAAACCGGCAGATATTCATTACCGCGGTGAATGACGTGCCCTGGATACCCCGGAAGTCAGAACATTATGGGTATTATATTTTAAGACCCATGGGCTTTTGTGAAGCTGATCCTCGTTAACGTCCGCGCTGTCCGTGCGGTACAAAGGGTTATGGTGGAATTAGAAAAGGCTTCGGATCTAATAGAAACTTTTTAACAGATATGACTGCTTGTTAAGATTTAAGAAGGAATATATCGACACCGAATGGGAAAAATATTTATAATTAAAAATGATAAAATCTAGAGAACCAATATCAGTCTGAAATATCACGTATTAAAATATTTTCCTTTTTATTTTTTCGTTTGTAAATTAGAAAGAGTGAAATATGACAACGTTTAATTACATTGGTATTTTTTCAAAATCATTACTATCCCTAAAATACATTATTTATAAGTTTTACAAAAAAGGATGAAATACATATATTATATTTTATCAAATAAATATAATAAATATAAACACGAAGGAAAGCGCTCGATACCCGATGTCCCCAAAATTATCAGATATCCGACAAAAATAATTTAAATTTTTTTAGTGCTTCAAAAAAGTTTTTTTTTCTACGATGAATTTGTACAAAATGTTTTAAAAGTCGTTTAAAAATAATAATGAATACATTGATACGATATTTCGAAGATACCCCGTACTTTTCAGACGGCTGTTTAACTTTTGAGTCACCGTTTATACAATCTGACGTCGTCTTGAAATTTACTGTAGATTTAATAAAAAGACTTGAATGTAATGTATCAAAAATAATCCCAGGGTAGTCAGAGGCTGCTTAGCATTTTAGAAAGCGAATTCAGGCCAAGTGGAGATATCTGAGAATTGGTACAGTTAATTTTTCGGTGTTAATAAAATACGGTCGGTGCAGCGAGGCGCGACCGATATCTGGTAATCTCATCAGAGTTGTTCTGTGCAGCTAGCGGGAGCGGGGCTGTCTCTTTAGTGAGACGCGATCACCGCAAGATCCAACATCATGCTATAGAATGCATGCAACACAGAATGCATGCAACAATGTATTATATATGGTACTGGTTCTCCCGCATTGGACATCAAAATCAGTGATGCTGTTTTTGTGCAGAGTAGAAAATACATATATCGCCATTTTCTCTTTAAAAATATAAGATATTTAAAATATGATAACAAAACACCTCTAGTCAGATTGAAGGCAGATTTAAAGCATCTCATGATCTAATTGTTAGCACAGTTGGTTTAGGTGAATAATTGAGCGTTTAGGGTACTCTTCACACATATTATCAAAGCTTGAATCTTAAAAAAAGCCCACTGTATCTTCATGTGTAGTAATTAATCTAAATTATTTTATTCATTCTTTAGACATGTATTCTATAACCTAGGCTTTCGAGATAAAGAATTATTCGGTACCAAGCAGCAGCCGGAAATGCCAGGCGTTTTAGCAATACCAGCCGCTGCCGAAGTGAAACTAGCCCCTTAGAAATTCGGAAGTATTATATCCATTTCAATTTACAACGTTAGCCCGGAGCACGACGAAAAAGGTCAAACAAGATATTATTTTCTATCATACACTAAAAAAAATATATTTAGTAAACGATTTGCCATTAGTCTATAATTTCACAAAGCATAAAATTCACGAAAATAATCCACTCTATACGATTATATGGTTCAAGCGTATTTTATGATTTATATTCTAAACCCTTTAATTAGGAATATGACAAGAAAAACGATATGTAAAAGCGTACAACCGTTTGTAGAATGGCTGCCTTTCTCAGATCTAAAAAAAAAGCCTCGCGTCACCAGTCAAAGGTAACAGAAAAATAAGGGTTCGGACTCCTCAGAAGTAAACGGAAATCACAACATCATGAAGTGGTTTGAATCACAAATCGATAACGAAACACAGCTGTTAAAATAATCGCTATGCCGTTATTCTGTTTATTTGGTTATAGTTTGTCAAATAAACCAGTGTTGAAATATTCACGATAAGATATTTAGAATTGAATTGCTTTTAGGAGTGTCGAGCTCGGCCAAATGCGGGGAGACCCGAGAGCTTTCACGAATAGATAAATTATTAACGACAAATTCCACAATTTAACGTCCAGAAATAGACTAATTAAATTTGGAGATGTTATTTTAATCCTTAGTGGGATAGGATGCTTTAGTTCTACCCACATTTAAGCTGAAATTTACAAAACTTTGCTTTTAATTTACAAGCTTTTTGAAATATTTACATGTGATTCGCTGTATCACAACCATACATTGATATTATAGTCGATTTTTATAAAATATATTTATTAAGTTATGATAGTAAACTGCTGTTGAGAGCGATTCGCGATTACTTTTAAATATTGATATGTATGTGAATAAAATTATGGAAAAAAAAAGCGAACAATGTATGTCTACGAAGGCGTTGGCCAAACTTAACAACTTTGCGTAAGACATGTCTAAAGGTGAAGGTATATCTAATTGAAGTTCTTTACCGGGCGATCAAAATAATGGTTTAAAAATAAACATGCAACTGGCTGCCAGAGAATTGTCATTGCAGTATGCTGACGATGCCCCCGATATGCGTCCCGATTTCAAATGATAAAAACTGCACGAATTAACGCGAATTCAGAAAATAACTGCATATTCAATGATTTTCATACATCATTATTTTCAAGAAAATTGCATATTAATTGTTATGTTAAAAAACTTTTTGTTGCTGTAAAATACGTTATTATCGAGCTTTATCGCACAACACCACAAATTAATAATTGTATACTTAATACAGGTTAATAAGAATAATAAATTTACATAAACACTATCTGATATTTAATTTTTATTTATTTACAATTTATTAGTTGCTGAAAGTACATGACACTACGGGTTTTATTGATTGAAAGTACAAACCACATATTCAAACGAATACAGCTAATAAAACTTGAAGCTACAATTGCCTTTAAAAATATTACAGTGAAAGCGAAAAGTATTAACATAGTCAATTATTTTCCAGATGTTAAGCCGCGCTATTAACTGTTGTATTGCTTTTAAAGGACCTAAAATAAATTTGTAATTACGATGCGCAACATAACGTAGAGTCCTGGCAGATGTAATAATAGCAGAGAAAGCAATTATAAACCTGACATATTAATTCTATTCCCGTATGAAAGCCGAAGTTTAAACATGCCAAAACGTTAATAATTTGTATGAAAATAAAACAGAATACTCCCACGCATTATTGGGAAATAAAATTAAGGATTGAACAAAAAATTTAGGCAGAGCAGAAGGTGACATTTAAAACTGACTGCGATAAGCCCAGATGAGACTTAAGCGCTAACTTAACCATTACTTGCTCATTAAATAGGATACTTGTATTTTTGTATAAAAGATACACTCTTTTGTTAATTTTAAATGATGCATGGTAAATGTTGAGATATTTAATACTTGTTATTTTATAACTAAAATGTAAAAAAAAACAGTGATGATTTCAAAGGAACCGAATGATAAAAAAAGAAGGTGGGTGTTGTACGGAACAGGTGTCCCCACGTGTGACACCGCGAGAGGGGACACTGGGCGGGGGCGACCGGAATCCCCGGGTGGCGGATATTTCAATTTTATGTTTGACATTTTATATATATATATTTAAACTAAATATACTCCCGACACATTGTTTAAATTTCAATCTTATCATTACTTTAATCAATAGTTTGTAATTATGACTTGTATGATGTAATTATGTGGCTTTAACCCTATTTGTAGAATTTAAAAAAATATAAATACATAAATGTTTGCATAGATATACAAAGTGCTATGAAATAAAAACTGAATTTAATTACAATATGTTATTTTATTGGTTCTATTTCTGATATTTTTTCTGTAGCCTGCTGCAGAGGGAGTATCAGATCCAAACGCCAGAGCTTTGTAAGGAAAATATTATATAATAATGCTATTGGGGAACAGCAATACGCAGACTTTACCTTCCAATATAAAACTGCGATGTACCCACTACACTATTTTCTCCTTAGAAAGCCATGAACACTGGCTCAGCATGAGTATATGCTCAGTGAAATGATCGCCAACCTCCTCTGAGGAGAGGCACTCAACGAAGAATTCTAAAGCAGTACATATATACATGCAAAGTTTATATATATATATATATAAACGGGGATCGGATCCTTGAATGGATATGAAACACTACAATACGAATTCATCGTACGATAATATTACATATATATTTATTTACAATAAAGTTCAGATTTCCTTTGCAAAGAAAATACTTTCAACTGCATATTAACGATTGCGTAAGACTGTGAGAGTACTTACTTACTTACACTATCAGCAGACGGTGCTACAATATATAACTAAGCTGATACTATCTACAGCGTAGCGGTTATTTCGAGGAGTAGATAACTGCCTCCTGACTGATGAAAGATTAAATTGTTTCCAGATATCAATTCACATTATCAATAGTCGGCTCCTGGACTGTCGGCCCGAGCAGCGAGTGCTATCAGCACGGCCGGCCGTCAGTTCCGGTGACTGCGCTGCCCGGAAACTGAGCGGAGAATTACGATGTGGAATGCTATGTGTAAAAATGTTAACTGTACTTACTGTCATCTTAACAAATTATCGATCTCCAAGAATGGTGAAATAATTCGTATAACTACCACAAAACGCAGGATTTCAATACACTAATAAATTTAAAAAAACATAGTCCTCCCTTAGTCGTAGATACTATTTATGTATTATTGGTAAATATAAATAAAAGGTAAAGATTAATTGATAAAACAACGCAAAAATGTTATCATTTGAAAATATGAATAATTTATATGACCAATTATTAAAATGAGAATTGTTATGAATTTAACGAAATTTCTTTGATATAAAGGTCATGAAGCCACAGTATTCTTGTGATTGGATAGTAAATTAATTATGTATTTGTTATACTAATTTTTCATATTGCTGAAAAATTATTATTGTATAAAATAATTATCAAAACACAGCAACATCAGTTTTTTTCATAAGCTAAATTTTAATAATACGCCTGTCTTTGTAGTGGGTGGGAAGTTTAAAAAAAATCTAACTTTTACAATTATTTACATTAGAATAAAAATATTTTTTTACACAAAAGTAATTTTAAAAGCGAGTGCGTTTGAAAGTTAGTACTGCTTGCGATTTTTTCATGGATGTAACTTTACATTAATAATACTGTGATAGCCGTTCTAGCAATATGCAAATGACATTTATTATATACAATAAATACTGATTTGTGGTGACGATAAAATAAATGGGGTATTTACAGTTTGATAAGTGAAAATAAATACTTTCAAAAATGCGATCATATAAATATAGCGCTATTTGATAAACGTATTATTGTGTTTAAAATTTACGAATATGAAATTTTGCTGGTAGTTAGGTAAGATTTTGTGGAATGGATTAATTTTAATATTAATTGTTATTTAGTATACAACGAATAGTTTTTCTTATATATAGTTTAGTACATAGGTGTTGTCCACACTGAGCGTCCAGCCTCACATGTACATAAACTAAAATATCCCAAATTAAACAATGAACAGAAAACATTAACTACTCTATTAAAAAAAAAAGTTAATTCGTGTGGCGTCGCTTCACAAATGAGCACAGGATGTGTGATATGGATGTCGCAGATAACCGGAGACGGGCAACGACTGAGATACCAAAATAGGGAAAAATAAAATCTAAAACTAGCTTATACGTGAGGGACGGGATTTTGTGGAGAAATTATAAAGCAACAAAATAATGTCGCGGTCTGGAGAGTACAGAAGTAAACGTTGGGAATATTTTCCCGAGTGTGATGTGCGGCATGTGCTCCACATTGCGGCGGGCCTCATAAAGAGCCTTTGACGGGGACGCAGCCCGCGGGGGGCTTGCGAGGGGCTTGCGGCGGGCTTGCGGGGGGCTTGCCGGGGTCTGCCCCCCCTCGCAGCTCGCGGTGGCGATTGATTTTCCGCACTTCTCCGTCGTTTACACTTTCTCAATGGTCGCATTTCATAAGTAGTCAAAATCACGCTTTATCGTATTTTACGGTTGTTTGTCGAGCTGTTTACGCGTTTTCTTTTTCACACGAGGATTAGTGAAGAAAGCGTTATGTTGCTACTTTATTTTATAATTATTTTTACCGTTAAATAAAATAAAGCAATTAAATGAGAATAAAATATAAAAATTAAGCAAAAGAAAATAATATTTTAAACCATAGCGTGCGATGGATTTCCAAGTACGTAGTTTTATACACAGAAATACGAGCTTAAAATGAAAATCACAAAAAAAACACGAAAGTTTTTGACATTGAGCAATTTAAAAAATAAGACCCAGAAAGGGTCCATATTCGATATTTGCCAGGGGCGTCAGAATTCTTGCTGCGGCTCTGCGTGCAGTGCTTTATTGCTCGGATGGACGGCACGCCACTGTTTAGGAATCTGAATTTACAAAGACTCCAGATCCTGCGGGCAATCCTCAAGTATAAGTGTGCAGTTATATTCACTGCGTGCATAATAAACAGAAACAGCTGATTACAGTGCACGCTAGTGAATTTTCTATACGCGCATTGTTTTGTTCTCATAACGTGGATAAAGCACACGGAAAAGTGACAACCCTCGCAGATTGCACGCCACTGATACAAGATACTTTGGCGAGTGATAGTGCAGTTTAACCTATATACAATTTAACAAACATTATAAATAATAAAATAATTTTTAACCGATTGCATTTTTTATCCTTAAAAAAATAAAGAATTGTTCAAGAAAACCCAATAAGCTCATATTGGAGAAAATGCGGACCAATCAAATATTTTAAAATCATTTGATCGATAAGTTTCAGTGCAAAATCAACATGTAGATTTTTAGAAATCGTTTGTGCTCGGTACTCGAAGAAAGGCTTATAGAATTGGGTTAGGTTAGGTCAGACGGGGCGGGGATGGCAGGCGGACTCACAGACTGAACAAGACCCCGAGGGTCTTGGTGATGAGTCCCATGGCTGCGCAGTGGCGGGGCCCGGGCGGCCATCAGCGGGGGCGGGGGCGGGGGCAGCCGCCCAGCGCGCACTCCCCTGCCCCCACGGCTGCGCCGGCTTCCAACGCCACCCTACTAATGCGCTTCCTCTGTTCTCCGGTGCACTGGAAACTTTGCCAGCGGGCCGAACTGCTCGAAGCCTCCGAGTCTTCGGTCAACTCCAAACTTCAAATCCCACCCACCGATACACTTAGATTCGATCGCGCTTTCAATAGTCAGAGTGATAAATATGAAAATATTTTACTATAGTACTTTAACAGCATGAAAGTCGGAGAGATATTGAAACGAAGCGAATAAAATACGGTAATGACAAACTATTGTATTATACACATTGATTATAATTATCCTGCTTTGTAAGAGTCACACTGTCAATACTCCAGTATTCACAACAACAAAAAATAAACACTTTTCAAACATATACAACCGGCGAGCACAGATCTGTATATATCAAACGAAACAAGCCACAGAACGAAGCTTTAACACATAACACCCGAATAAAATACAATAAACAAAAAACCATACAAAAGTACGCTTTACGTGTTGTATACAGTATCAGTGCACTTTGCCGCACTAGGTGGAGCAAGTTTTGAAAAGTTCGTGGTGGCGGAGCGGCGCTCGAGCGCGGGAGGCGTGCGCTCTGCCCGGCAGTCGGGGCGGCACTGGCGAGGCGGGCAGCGCGGCCGCCTCGGCCTCCGCCTCCTCACGTACTCTACGTCTACGAGAACCGGATCCGGAGCGCCGAGTGCAGGTGCACTCGGGACGGAAAAGCGGAGCCCGCGGCGGGTTGGGCGTTTTCACTTTTCCGGCGCGGAAAGCGGCGGCGAGTCGAAAATGCCAGCTTTTGCAGTGCGGAGGTTGGCGACCGTTTTACCGAGCATATACTCATGGCCAGTGTTCATCGTTTTCTAAGGGGAAAATAGTGCAGTGGATCGCTACTATATTATACAATCCTTTCTTTAAAAAAGCTCTGGCGTTTAGATCTGATACTCCTTCTGCAGCAAGCACCTCGACAAGGTACTTCCAGAGCACATCCCTCTGCATCCATTTTTAAGGGGAAAATAGTGCAGTGGGTCGCTGTTGCCCAACAGCATTATTATACAATCCTTTCCTTAAAACAGCTCTGGCGTTTAGATCTGATACTCCTTCTGCAGTAAGCACCTCGACTTCCAGAGCATCAACTGTATGCATAGTTTTTCCTTCCGTAATAAATTGCAATTATTCTGAAGTGAATAACTGGATGATTCGACAATGTCCACTATAAGTATAAAAGGTTTGCCAGAAAAGGGAAAATATTCCACTAATGGAATTTTAATTATTGCGTAAAAGAATAACGGCACGCGATCCTTTTTATTATGATTAATAAGGTATGTTTCTTTTACATTGTGTGAAAAACTAGTCCATAATGATTTTACGTACTTTCAATAAACAAACAAATAAAAAACCCCGTATGACGTACGAGCTATTTCACAATTGAGGACAAATTATATTAACATATCAAAGTTTTTTAATGACAATGCTGTCCGTTCACAAAAGCTACATTTTGTCACGGTAACGTGCCTTGTAAATTTACCCATGTGTTGTTTCTATTGATAAACAATATTAAAGTTTTAAGAGTAAACACACAATAAAGTGTTGATAAACAATTTAAGTATTCAATATTTTTGGCAAAGAGTACTTGGTGGAATCCTATTTTAAAATATTTCAAATAATTTTAATATTTAATAAATTAATAAACAATTTATTTGTATTACAAATTAATAAATACATATAATGATAGTGAAATTGATTTAAGACCTTTTTTATTAATATTAATCGCTTTATGCATACACAAGTGCAGGTATACAGTTTTTTATGGTTTGATTAATTTTTTTGTGTCATAATTCACTACGATTCAAGAGCTTGAAAACTTTAAGTGGCGCAGTAGCCTGGTTTTCTATAAGGGTGGTTTAATTTTTCAGTCTGTTTGACGGCAAGAACTTAAAAGGTTCTGATTTCACACTCGATCCTTGTACAGGTCCTGAATTATTTTAAGATTAATTAATAGTTAGATTTTTTTAATACGTACGTAAGGTAGAAGTGGCGTTCAGTAAATTTAAAAAATTGCTATCGTACATTGTTAAATAATTTTTAAAAAAATCTATTCAAATTATTGAACATTGATCGCGTAGCTAAAATCTGTTGTTTGTTGAAACAGCATTACAATAACCCTTAAAATAAATATTTTAAAAAATAAGTAAAAATATATATTAAAGAATGTACGAAAGCGAGTCTATCAAAACTTCAGAGGTCAATATAAAGTATACGGCATACTGCAATGGCATCGGCCCGGAAAAGAGATCGACGCGCGCTCGGAAAACCTCGACCAAAGTGGAAAAGCGAACTGAAATAGACCGAATATAAGGTTTGATAATTTCAATGCAGCAAAGAGGTCATGGTGGGATCGAAGAGGCGAAGGGCGGAAGAAGAGCGTCCCATTTGTTTTCCCCGAGTATTAGCGCGGCCGTGGAATAACTCAGTTGATGGAGCACAAGCAATACGTGTAATTTAGAACACTTACTGATGCTGATTTGCTGTAAAGTTACGCCATCGCTGACTAGTATTTATTCTGTTGTTGTGTGGACAATTGTAATTCTAATTAATTTCCATGATAATGCAAAACCACGAGAAGTTCACGATTATATATAATGAAAAACAAAAAGTAACACAGGCTAATAGTATGTATGCTACTAATGATAAAAGGCGTATATTTCTTGGATTTATTTCTATGGAGTTTTCACAAAAAATAAATTCGAAAATATAGCACGGTTTACTATTTAAGTGAACTTGCCACTTAAAATTTATTTGTAGTGCGCGGTATGCTATATTTCCGTTTTAAAACATGATTTGCGACTCGCGCGTCAGTATTTGTCATAGGAAGGATGTGGAATTGTATCGGAACGTCGCTACCGGCCCGGGCCCCATACAAACTGGATCGTGTAAACAAGAATGGATGTTTTGTCGAACGAGTGGCCGGGCGTCTGACGGCGGGTGTTGGGCGAGAGGAAGTCGCCAGCGTCGGGCAGGAAGCCGGGGGAGGAGGCACCTCGCATACGGAGTGCTGTCGCTGTTCCACCCTTCAGTGCAGGTGTTTACATGAAGCCTTCCGTGACATCGACATATTATTTAGTGGCCTGACGAGTGATTCATTATTTTTTTTAATGAAACTGTTTAAAAAGTAAATTTGGTGTAGTACTTATATTTTTTGCGTTTCTTGGTAAGACTATGCAAGCAATGCCAAAGCCAATTTAAAAATTTGATTAGTTGCTATAAAAAAAAATACTTACAAAATTGCTTTTTAGGGTTAGGTTAGTTTTGATAGAAATGTTACTGTTTTCGCATGCTAAACAGGAGCATTATTTAAACGTTGTATGTAAATATTTGGCAAACTGTGCATTAGTGTATTGTGTTGATTGTTTAGTCTCTCAACGTGCATTCCGACAAGGAAGCGAGCCTCTTCCCAGAAAGCGATTCGGAGTTACCTGCGCCGGGCGGCGTCCTGCGCAGACGCAGTTTACACCAAAACAAGACATTATTCTTCAAAACCGTCGGGATAATGTCCGACAAACTGACGGAGATTAGTGAGGGACAAGCCTTTCATAAATATGCATAGATAGGAGCACATTTCTGGGCAGGTCTCTAATCCTTCTGCTTCTAACAAGCGTGACTGCGTTTCTATCCCCATATAATAAAGGCAGTATGATGAGTCCTCAGATGTTGAAGTCTTGAAGCCCATTTGTATGGAATTAATAATTTGTATTCAATTTGTTTTTTCGACAAGAGTTCACTGAGCTCTCTTTTGTAGAGGTTTATACAAAACCAAACAAGTAAATTAACTCTTAAACAACAAAATTACAATTACCAAGTAATAACTTTGGTCACTAATTTATCAATTACTTTTCATTGTGTTATACAAAAAAATTCTTTATTTTTATACTTGATTGATTGATTTATATTTTCTTTTGCTGAACGTACAAGACCAATGAGATCTTGAATTTACAGAATAAAAATCTGATAACAATATTTCGACCGGAAGCCCTAGCCATCATTAGGTGATGGAGTACGCTAAATAAATAATAATTTGACATAACAACTGGATGAAAATGCATAAGTAAATATTTTAAAAAAATATCTAAAAATGTAAAATATGATTTTACTAATATTATCTCAAAGAGAAGGTTTCACAAGTAAACGCCTTCCAAATCAGTTTCCACGACTGAAGTAACATTAAAAAATGATCTAACGTTTGAAAGCTACAGGTAGTGTATTTTTTCAATAAACTAATTAAATGATTAATTCGCGAGGAGCTAGAGGGTAGTTACTCAGTTCTGCTCGAGGATGAAAGAGCGAGTTTTAGATCTAAAATAATTATTGTTCGGCGCGGACGGGTGCCTTTGCTCTAGGACTGCCCCGTGAACAAAGGCCTCCGAGACAATGGCATTATGGAGTAATGGGGCGGCCCGGGGCGGCCGGAGCGGGCGGCGTGGTGACGGATACACATTGTTCCGCCCCGCCTGAAACGAAACTGAAAGTCTAGCAACTTGGACAATAAATAACTTGAAGATAGCAGACCAAAGATAGGTCAGCGCCGAAGTGGATCCGATCCTCGAGCCAGTGAAAACAATGAGAGTTTAGTAGAGAGCCTCGGAGAAGTATATCCAAATACTGCTTTTGAGGTCCCCAAGAAGTTTGACTGAATATTTTTATCAAAACGAAAACGCCACTAGCATATGATTATATTATCTGAATGACTTTTAAAATGGCTCGAAGAACTAGAAAAATAGCATATGCGCCTTTTGAGGTGCAATTCACGCTGAAAAGGCAGCGAAGATATGTTATATCCGGAAAGATCAACTGAGAATGCCTGCATTTATGAAAGACTGATTTTAGTGACTGCAAAGCGTAAGGAGCGCCGATCATGGTAATACAATGCGTTACATGTCATAACACGCAACGATGCTGCAATAATTATCTACGTAGTACAATTAAAAACAAATAACAATGACTAAATGACACGTCACATGATTAAGACTCGTGACTGGATATCATTTGATTTGCTATATAGACCAATGGGGAAACTCCATTTTTTTAAAAGCATCCTGACCGCAGTGCATGCGTGAATAATCCTGATAAGAAAACAAACCTTGCAGTGGATCCAGTGAAGACGAGGGCCGTACTTGCTTAATTGTTTCAATGAAAACGGGCCTCCATACTCGGTATCTCGTGTGATGGAATCGTAGATACTGGCGCTTACATAGAAAATGCCTTTTTAAAATGAAATTACACATAACCTTGGTGGTGTTTTCCAGCTTTAACTAGAAGTTAGGAATGCTGTCCACGAAAACGTGACAGATAAGTTAATATTAAAACTTTAGTAGTAGCCAGTAGTAATAACTGTACCGCAACCCGCAAAACAACAATGAAGATAATTAATGGCGTAAAAAGGCATAATTTATACACGCCATTTTCATAAATAAAAATACCACAAGTTAAATAATATAATAATATTATAAGTCTATCTATATACGATCATCGATATTATTAGTGTAACAAGCCTGGGTGTGACGTGGTTACTTCAGCTAGGGGTCTTCTAGTTCCTCTCTTACACAGGGTAGCAAACATTGTCATCTCTATGTTTGTACGTCCTTGCTGATTGTAAATTAATTAATTTATTATAATAGAATTTATAAGAGATTAAATTGTTGGTTCAGTGTTTACGCTGAATTAATCGATTCTGTTCTTAACAAGTGGACCCTAAGCTAAGAATGACGCCTGCGTCGATTTGGCTAAAGACTATTTAGCAATGCATGCGTCAGTAGTGCAAGCAGTTTTTTCAGTGAAGCTCGATTGTATGAGAGCACGGTCTGAACAAGTCGGGGACTTGCAGCGTATGCGGTAATATGAATAAAGGGCTGGAGCCTGGCGTCATCCTGCAACGCGACATGGCTGCATCAATCATGCGGTCATCACCGCGAGCGAGTCACAATTCCGAGGCACGCAGTCAATGGAAATGTCTATTACTTGCATTCCGGAGAGATAATCTTTGAGTAGTTAGTGCCGTGTCCTGCGAGCTGTAAATGCCTGTGATTAATCTGGCCAATAAAGAGCTGCGGCGGGGCGGGGGCGGGGGACAGAGGGCCGCCCCGCCTCGGCACGCTTATGCCGGCTGGCCTCCATTATAAATTGTTTTTATGAAAAAAGGGTTATGCCCCCGGAGGTAAGTAAGGCACCGAGCGGCCATCTTGACCGTGCGTTGGCCACACTTTACCCTAAAAATATCTCACAATACCTCAGAATAAAGCAATATTTACGTCACAATTCTGTCAAAAGTGAGTTATTGTTATTTCCTATATTGTACTATTACAATGTAATACGAGCTAAATGGTTTAATTTAGCTTTGTAGCAATACTTTGTGCCCAATTCTTCAAAAGCAAAATGTACGATATATTAATACAAAATATACTATATTAGAAGTAAAAATAAAGTCAGTAATAAGATCTGCGGAATCGTTTTTGTGAAACTGAAAAACCAATATTTTCTTCAGCAAGAACGCTTTCTCAAATTTACACTAAAAGATTTGATACAAACATTACAAGATTAAAAATAACAATAACACACATCTCATCGATTGGGTGAACCATAAAAACTGTATTTATGAATGCTAAATTGCCAATCTCACATTGCAGCATATCAACATATCGAGACTTTTTTTCAAGCAAACTAACAGAACAATACAGCCAAATGGGGTTACATACAAAATAACAAATTACTTAATATTTTTAATAAACACTTGGCCGTCACGAGCACTACAGTATACTCAAATTCAATTATAATATTAAAACACGCAGTCACGATCCATTTCCAGGACGCCAAATTTGATTTTTCGCCACCAGTTGACGGAACAGGAGAAAATATTCATCAAAAAACAAACTCTCAACTTGGACGGGCGACTTTCTAATTGCGAAATTCTTCTTAAATTTTAACAGCTAAACTTAAAATCGATAGTTATAATATATTGAACGTTTCTTCTTCCTTCAAGAATAAATTGACATCAGAATAAAATAATGTCTAAACCAAATCCCGTAACTTCAATATTTTAATTACACTATATGCATCACGGGCAAGAAGAACCACAATGTCCTTTTGTCGGCATATTATTTTCAATTAACAGATTAGAATATTCTGTTACATTAAAAATATAAAATCATTTGCCGCTCGCGTGTGCTCGGAGCGGTATGCTAGTTTCAGCAACATGGTGACATTTACTGCGAGTTTTATTGAAAGCTCTGAAGACGTGTTACTGAATTATGCACGAAATATGGAAGATAAAAAAAAACACCATAACATGCGTACCTAGCTCACAAGATCTACAACACAGATTTTAGTGAAAATTCTTACATTATGAACGTGATATTCGACGTTTATCCAAACACCTATGCCATTCGTAACTATCGGTTGGCTGCGTAATATGACACGTTATAATATATTTGAAAAAAAAGTAATCGCCTTTAAATTATGGTTGTAAAAATACTTCAAACACACTATAACAATAACGAGATAGGAGAGGTTGTAACGATAAGAATAGATCTTTTTGATCCAATATAATTTACGATGTGTCAAAAACCGGAAAATGTGATCAAAACATATATTATTACACATTGTAAAAGTTACTAAGTTGTAAATTCCAAATATATGGTGGAAAGCTATGGTAGGTACTCGCAAAGCGGCGAGATAAGATAAACACTGCATGGGTGTACTCATCACGCCAACCGCGGGGGAAACTCCAATTTGAAACATAAAAGTAGGCCGGCAAACGAAAGGCGCAATCACTGGCATTAAATGTGTTGTTTAAGTAATTGCCGATAATGCGCGGACTCGCAAAAGATAATCCGCCGATCCCCTGTTTGCAAGGCTCTATCCCTTTATCGAAATTACACGATAACAATATTTGCCCAACAGCCAATAATGAGTTTCAGAAATTTTCCACGCGTGTCCATTATTGCCCGAAGGAAACCTTATAATGAAATACTGAAGGGTGAAATCGTACAGGGGTATTAACATTTAGGTAATGTAAACATTTACTTATGTGGTGCCAATTACACTTAGATAATTCTGGGGGGATTGGTGATATGTGAGCGATATTATATTATATAGCGTTTTGTGACTGAGCGAACCACTCCGAATACGCCCGCGTGTAGTCTGTCGGTGATCTCAGCTGCGAGAACAAACGCATTTAGGGCAAGATATTAATCGTTCACTACCTTTGCTATATGTCATCAAATTTATGGTATAATAGAAAGTCAACAATGTAGCATATAATAAGTTAAAACTTAGAGACATACAATTTACGAAGGCCTGGAGCCATCCAAGAAATGTTACATATAAATATCAAAAACTAAATAAAATCAAGAGTATCCTAGGGAATGGCCACGTCTCGGGTAATCTAAAATGCGATGACAGTTACAATTCATTTAGTATAATATAGGTAAAATCAATTTGTTTGTATATATTCTGATTTTGTTAATTAATTAATGAAACTTTATTAAATTACGTCATTGGTCAAAAACACGTAATGCACATGGTACACAAAAGTGCATTGTTCAGCCATTTCAAGCTAGTGTAAATCACCGATGACAATTCGCATCGTAAAGGACATTGACTTTGAAAATGAACATCACTGTACAATTATCTAGGTTATTGAATAGGAAAGTGATGATAGACTTGTGTGAATAATATTTACGGTAACGCACACTCCGCCATTACTAGACGCCTGATAACAGGCGTCAAATAAACTCAGTAGGTGAAGGCTCATGGTTCTTGGACGCGTTTGATTTGGCGACGAGCCCTCATACTAATCATTGTCAAAAATTCAAGGCAGGGACGGTCGCACAAAGTACCGGCGGGCGCGCGACAATCACGCCATTAAACTCGCAATCGCTACGCGGGCAGGCGATGGCTGCCATTAATTTGCTCAAAACGGTCTCTAATCGCCGGGGTTGCCGTGTAGCTGGTGGCATCTGGTTACGTCAGGTTGTAGTGTTTTCGCCATTACGATAGCGGGCCGAGGTTGCGTCGCTTCCTACCCGTATGCGATCTAATTAAATCAAACTGTAGATTTTCCGAAGGTCCTCCAGTCTTATTCCGATTTGTGAAATTTTCTGATCAGTGAAGCGAGCATGCGAAATAAGCGATGTGTCCCTAAAAAACACAAAAACCTGATTTCACCCAAAGAAGACTACGTACCACTTAAATCTCCAATAATTTATTTATTCAATATACATTATTGATTTCTTTTACTATATTGCATATTTTTAAAAAAATACTTACTCTGATATTCTATACGTATAAATGTAGTATATACAATATTGTATATGTTTAGAAAATATAAACTACGAGTAGATAGACCGATCAGAAGATTTGAATTAGACCATGGCCGTAACACGATACCGTGGACAGTCCTCCCTCCCGGCGGCCCGAGGACGCACGCGAAAACTAGGCGAAGTCAATGGCGGAAAACAACAAAATAAAAATAAAAACGATAACACACAATTTACGGCCGCCGCCGGGGGACTTTTAAGGTTTGGGCAACAGCTGATAACAGCGGCGCCGCGGCGCTCCGAAATTAAGAATTGCGCCACGCAATTATCGTGCGAATTCCCCGATTGCGCAAAAATTCGCATATCTCTGGCGGTGGCGACCACCGATCGGGCCGCAAAGTGTGATGAATTGAATGTCTGCGGTTCCCTGCGCATTGTGTCGAGCCCGGCGCCGGTGGACCGCATCCCGCGGGACGTGCGGTCACCCCACGCGGCCGGGCGGGGAGCCGCGCGGGCCAGGGTGACGACATTAAGTAAAATAAAGAGACCGCGTCGAATCAGCTCTCCTTAGATGTATTTTTTCCACGCGGTTCAGAGCGGCAGAGGTTAGGGCTTCTTGGGCGGCTGCGTCACGATTGCCCCCAAAAGTCGAAATGTATTCACGAATTTAAATATTTTTCTCGTTTAGAAATATTTCAAAATAAAAAAAAAAAAAAAAAATTCTCAAAGGATAATACATAATTATAGACAAAAGTTGATGAAGCGCGGAAAACGGAAAAGTCAATGGACGCTGGAGAATATATGTTTAAATTTCAGAATAATATTTTAGCATAGTTATAAATGAACTGTCTATAAATGCATAAATTAAGTGTATGCCTTACGTGTTAAATTACAAATTACAGAATTTAAAATAAAAACAAATATTAACATGAATAATTTAATTTAAAATCCACATGTAGTATTTGATCCAGTAATCAATATTTCAAGAAAAATAAAGCGAATTCAAGATAAAAAATTAAAAACCGCCAAATTCCGGATAACCGCAGTGATATTATTATCATGAAATGAAGTCATTTTTCACAAAAATTAGTAATTTGTTTACACAAATTATCGAGTTAAAAAGTAGCAGTAAAAAAGAGACACGTAATTTAATGTAAATATTTTAACAAATGAATTTTAATTTTTCAAGAAGTTTGTGCTTTCATAAAAGTTTTGCTTCCAGAAGCTGGCGTTTTTCACTTGGCGATAAAGGCAGTAAATATTTACTCACAACTTGTTACAGCAACCCAGAATGAAGTAGTTCGACATAGACGGCATTATACGGGGCTGTAAATCTCAAACGCGGAAGTGTTGACAGCAAAGGGAGAAAGCCGCAACGGGATCCGAACCCCGTCCTCGCTTTAGAAAGTAAAACGGACCGAGAGACAACCCACCCTCGTTAGTGACGAGCAAAAGAGTTAAGAATTCCTAGATCTCTACTCCCGTACGAATTCAAAGGTTTTAATTTAGTACTTTCACCTTTTGAATACATTTTTATCGAGTAAGTTGATACTTTAGTTGACCTGTTTCTACTCATGCATACTGATTCAATTTTGAGAACAATGCAACAGAATAAATCTAAATGTTGAAAAATAATTATACATACAATATTCCACACGTGAATATATTTAACGTTCTATAACTCGACTATACTAGTAAATTCCTGTATTTCATTATAAGTACAAATTAATTGATATTATTATTTAATGACCTTGATTCCTGCACCGTTTTTAAATGCAAAAAATCCACAGTTTTGACACACTTGACATTTTAAATGCGCTAAAGACGAGAGTGGATGACACACCTGCAATTTAACCTGACATACATTAAACTATTTTATATCAAAAGCTAACTGCAGCTTTAAACAGTTTAGAATTACAAATAACACTTGATGATTAAATTCATCTTAACTAAAATAGTAATAATAACGTTAAAATGATATCTTCACTATATACGGATTATAAATAACGCGGAGCGTCCGAGTGCAGGCGAACAACGGGGAAGAAAGCACAATCCGACCAATAAAAGTTATTGGGCTATTAAAATCAGTTTTAGTTTATTTTTTCTGTAAAAACACACATTACAAGGGTCGTGACAATCCTTTGGGGTAAAAAAAAAGAAGATTTATTTCGGCGGTCGGACCCTTTGGGTACCTGGCTCAGTTCCTGTGTACTCCTCAACTTTATTTACGACGCGACCCTCCCAGCCCCCCGTCTGCGGGCCGACGTGACCTAACACGAGACCATCCCCGAGCCCGATGCACACGACTATTGCTCTTAATGAACTTATTTTGGTCACATCCTTAAGCCTCGGCAGTTTATATAATGAAAACCACATTTCAAGTAAATAAATTACGCATAATCGAATAGCTTGGTAGTGCAGTGGTCTGAGCGAAAAGCGGACTCTACTCAGTGACAAATAAATATTATTATCATTAACAAACGTGGAATGACGCCTTAAGACAAATGAAACATACAATAGAACTAAAATTACTTCGCAGAAAAAAGATAAAGATGGCGATGTTTCACGGAATTTAATATTTAAAAAATGCTTTAAATAAAACAAGAGGTAGCATCGCAGACCGACCAGAGGCGGTTGGGTAACGAGTAATCCTGACTCCAGTTTCAATTTACGTGAACTGCCGAGCGGCCGGCAGTACAAAAAAATGATGGGAGAAAGAAAACAAAAAATCAAAACATTTGTGCCGGACCTGGCGCGCTGCCGCAGATGAACTCCTCCGTTATTGATAGGCTGTATTTAATCACTTGAAATAATTTATTTGTAGGATTAAAACGAAATATATATTTATGTACACTAACAAAACTACCGTTAAATAAATTTAAATATTTTTTTATATATTGCCTAGTATGCTTTATTTTCAGGGAGCCGCTCTGTTGGTTAAACAAATACGAACATTTTTTTATAGTAAGCTTTTTTACACTGTCTCGAGTTTGCAAAACACTCGAAAGGCGTTGGATTAACGGTAATCAAATTTGTTTGTTCAAATATGGAGAAATATAAATAAAACCAGAATATTGTGTTTTGAATGCACTTACTCTAAATTTGAAGACGAGATCTCTTAATGCCAGTTTGAAAATAAACTTGTTTCAGGCTTTCGAAGCATGTATATTCTAGTTAGCAAGGTTTCGACCATGATACTCGAGAATAGGACAAAAAAGGCATAAATGTGTATTCTATGCTCTACAATAATATTCGAAAAGTATTATAATTTATGTGTATGATCTAAGAGAAACCACATTTATGTTATATATAATAATTCATACTCATGTCATATTTGAAACAAATAAACCTTTCTACGAAGCGGTAAAATGTGACATCTTTAAATTATTCTCGCAATGATGAAAATTTATATTTTTTTGTTTTTTTAAATCGTGACGGTTTAGAAATCACTGCGCGGCCTGTGCTGTGTATTGTCCGCGAGGGTTGGAACAGAATGCCGGACACGCGAGCCGCGCACGCCTCACTGTCGCGGCGGGACCTCAGGGACCTCTGGGACCTCTGGGACCTCCGGGACCTCCGGAACCTCCGGCCACCCCCGCCCCAGCGGCATGAGCCGCGAGCCAATGCAGTGCGCCCCTCTCCTGACCTAACGTAACCTGACTTCCACGACCAATCTCTAACACTCAAACCGTGCAGGTACAAATACAGATTTATTAATTTTTTTTCACATTTTTGCCATGTATCTGACGATAAAACAACGCGTCTTTGGACCTAAACCAATTTCCCACTTCTTCTAAATTGGCCAAGTGTAGCCCAGCCAAGTCATGCGTCTGGTGAATACGGCAGGTGCGGTAACAGAACTCATTTCAGCCCTTTGATGGTGTCCTGGACGATGGAAGTGCGATGGCACGGAGAAATATCATTCGTTCTGGCTGTATTTTGAGCAATGCATGGTTCAAATTGATCAGTTGTTTTCGGAAATATATACTTTATATAAATATATATGAACAGTTTGAAAAAATAGTGACGCTTTAGTTCGAAGATGTGGGTTCGAATCACAGCGCGGCATAATTTCTTATTGGTAATCAACATGTGTCGCTGTACCGAAATACATGTTTGGATATTCAAAAATAATAAATAAATTGAATGGTTTTACAATTACTCATATAAACACTAGTAACATTCAGTAATACTGAAATATTTTGATTAAGTAAATATAGTTTATTCGTCGAAATGACCTCAATCGATGTACGATGCAACTTCTATATATTTAGACATTTATTTATTTTACTATTATACAAGGCTAAGGAAGAGTTGCAAGACGCAACTATGTCAAACATCTAAATACAGCATATTAAAAAAAAATTGAATTTCTTAAAGTGCGGTAGCATGCAACTAATATGCATTCTCTGTAGTAAACCGACGTGTTATTTCGTTCGATACATGATTAGTCAATTTGCGACGACCTTTACGGACCAATGCACTCCGTAATGAACGCTGTTTGCGCACACAACACAAGGCTTTAATAAATGGAGGAATTACAAAACATCAAGTTTCTCAAGCAACGATAATACGGCTGAACACAACATGCACGTAACAGAGTAGCCATGTTGCATTTTATTTATAACTGTTTAGCAATATAAGCTGTTATGAACCCCAAACCTAAGTTTACCCTAACCGAGCAAGACTTCGAAATAACCAAGTCGCATTAATTGCTGTCCTTATATCAGTTGTAATTGACGAGATCCCCATAATTAGATTTAAATACAATATATAGATTTTTTTGGAGTGAAAAATTTAAACATAATGAGTTAATTTTATAGTGTATCGCGGCCCGCGGGCCTCGATACACAATAATAATATATATTATATAAATATTTCAAAAATTAAAAAAAAAATAATAATAATTAAATTTTCAAAAATTTTTTAATTTAAATATTTTTTGAAATTATTGAACTTTTTAAAATAAACACCAAAAAGGGCATAGACTGAAAGCTCATATTGTTCAAAATATGTATGCTCGTATTTTGGAAAATATGAGCTTTCAATGTCAAAGTTCAAATTTCAAAAAATATGAGCTTCGACACTGAAAGCTCACATTTTCCAAAATACGAGCTTTGACGCTGAAAGATCGTATTTTTAAAAAGATGAGCTTTTTAAAGTTCAAGCTCATATGATGAAAAATATGAGGTTTCAATGTTAAAGCTCAAAATACGAGCTTTGATTTTGAAAGCTCATATTTTAATTATGCCTTGTGGTCTTCTCAAATTTTTCTTGAAATTTTAATTCTTACACGTAAACATAGATAATTTAATAAAATATGATGATAAACATAGTTTTGACATTTAAATTTTTAATTTATGAATTTTAATACATTGGTTTTCATTGCCTTGGCCCTTGGCAAGGGTCCCCCTTGAAAATTTTCCCGGCCCGCGAGATGCATCACGGTTTTGCAAAATATATTTATTTCATATAATAATACTTCGCGATGCAAGTCCTGAAGCAATACAAAAATTAAGTTCGTTTGGTCAGAATGTTTACGTATCTCACAAATAACACGAATATAAATTATTTTAATTGGAAAATAAATCATAACAATAAAATTTACTATATGTGCTCAATCGGACGGGAAGTGGACGAGTACAGAGACATTACATTTCCGTTTTTTATGAGTTGACTCAACTTGATGCCATGCTTTGCTCAGTGACTAATCACTTCCATTTTATATTTTCGTTATGCGTAATAAAAAATAAAATTTATGAATGTATCGATTCATATTAAAAAAAGTTGTTTTTATTGATGATATCTGATTATTTTTATCCATTTGCTGACAATTATTACTTTTTAAAAACCTAAATTCACAATTAAATACTGTAAAGTTTATCACGTGTCGATCAAGTAATTTATTTTTCCTAGCGTCGATTTCAAGTTCTGGAATGTTCGGAGAAAATATATCGTTATTATCGAACAATATTCTAAAAAAGTGATTTATATTACTAGAGATGGCATCGGTAATTAGTTAACCGCAAAAAACTATTATCAAATATCCAAACTTGGATAATAAATTATCAGCTACGTAACCAATACAGCGTGGAATGCGCACTTTGCCTATCAGCGTTCGAAAAAACTAAAACCGTTTCAAGGAATTTCATTCATGGGTTCATCAGGATCGCCAGCAAAAAAAAGGTTTTAATCCAAAACTATGCAAAAAATGGCGGTTCTCATTTTCCTCGAATCCGGGCAAAGTGTCGGAGGAATCCAGGGATGGCCTGCGGCTCCGAGGCCGGCCCGCGCTGCCCCAACCAGACTGCCCGGGGCAAACAAAACGTTTGGTTGCGGAAGCAAGACGATATCTTATACTCAAACAACTCATTCAATATTCATATACCTGAAATATTTAAAAATACCTACTTATATCGAAATAGATTATTGGTTAAATCAGTAATATAATTTGTATATTATAGTGATGCCGAAATTTTCATGTTTGATTTAAAGAGCTCACTATGACAGGATGAAATAATAGTAAAGTGCTTTCGCCTGCTGAGGGCATTTGGAGTGGCTCGGGCCGTGTGGGTGGGGCGCGAGGAGCAGGTCGCCGGGCGGGGGTTTTAATTGTGGGCCCCTCGGGTCGCCGCCCCTCCGCTAGAAGAGCCCCCGAGTGGCCGCGCTCTGGGGAGCGATTAGGGCCCGTTAATTCGAGGTAAGTGCTGCGGATTTGTGTGTTTGTTACCTGCAGCGTAATTATAGGATTGTTGATTTATAATTGTACATTTTTTAATGTTTTAATAATACATGAGTGAATGGGAATTATTCTTTCTGTATGAAAAATCAACAGGTAATATTTTTTGTTTGAATGTATTATTTTAGAAAATTCAATTTTTTTAAAATATGTATACACTACTAAATATGCAGATGAGATTCGAATTTGTACTAAAAATATTTGATAAGAATCTTCATAGTAAGCTAATGCGTATTTTTGGCAAAGCAAACGTGAAAAATGTGTTTGTACCTCGGCGTGAAAGAATCGATCGTCTGTTGGAACACGGGTCGCATGTGAGCGTGTTTAATTTTGCCTCAGTACCGATGTTACAAATAAAGCAGGCGCTTGAAAATAAACACACGCACGCAAGCATTTGTAATAATAATAAGGTGCAGTATGGTCGGGATAATATAAATCTTAGGATAATTCAGTAGAACAGGTTACCGTGGAAGCGCGGCGGCCGACCGAGTCGAAAAGTAAATCGGCCATCGGCGGTCCGCGGGGCCGCGCCGGACGCTCTCGGCGGCGGACGGTAAGGCACCCGCCGAAACTGGAATACGGAGGCAATAGTACCGGGGCCTAATTACAAAACGGGAGATGCACGGGAGATATATGGGCGCTGGGGGCTCCGCGGAGTGGCGGGCTCCCAGGCGGGGGCTGCCGCTCGCTGCCGGGTAATTAAGTCGGGCCCCGCTCGGCTGCAGAAGAAGCCCTGCCCGCCGCCATAACTTATGTTGATTTCTATTGTTACATTAATCACGCGAGTGCCCGCGAGTGCGCCGGCCCGCTCCCCGCAACCCCGCACTCCCGCAGCCCCGCAGCCCCGCACTCCCGCAGCCCCGCACTCCCGCAGCCCCGCAGCCCCGCGACTCCGGCTCCGGCCGCAATTACCTGCCGCGCGCCGCTGCGGCCTGCGGTCGATCTCTATTTGACTTGTGCATGTAAATATTCGTAAATGAGCTCAGATTTAATTTGAAGTAGTATATGGTAGCTTGAGATGCAGCGATTGATACAAACGCGATGCACGATATCTTAAACCTTACGAAGAGCAACAACTCGAACCAAATATTAAAATATAGGATAAAAAAATATATAACATTACGCTATGATATACTTTACTTACTTTTAATGGGGAATGAGATTTACTTTTACATATCACAAGTGTACAGAACATTATAATATTACATTCTGTCTTTATGATCAGAAAAAAATATATTTTCATGTTTATTAAAACGAATCTCTATGTTTAGGAATGCTTCACGAAAATTCATTCTTCGGCCAAGGTATCACAAAAAATAATTGTTTTACGCGGATTTACACAGACATAGTGTAGTTGGTATATAATAGCGTTATATAGTACATATTTTAATGCTTATTTATTAGGCATAATAAATAAAAATTTAAGTGTCCTGGATACACAAGAAAGGGCAAATCAACAAAGTAATCCAGAAGCATTCCAATTTAAGGTTTGTTGCAAATATTTCAAAGGGTCGAGTTCTCACAGCGTTTTCCAATGCAAAAACCATCAATAACACATCGATAAATAGACACATCCGTAAGACAGCCTCCAGCCCCACAGCGAGAGCCCATTGTCTCCGTTCGTGTCTCTCGGCCGACACATTCACCCGTCACGCACCGAATACCGACTGTCAGGAACAGACGACCGATGTAAAGGGAAAAGCTGTTCGATCACACCTGCCTTCCGTGCAGCGTTCATTATATGTACCGTGGGTAGAGCTTTTTTACCCGAAATTAGGGTAGAATCTACGGGAAATCGACAAAAAATAACACATGTGCTGAGGACCTGAATGTATACAAATAGTGCACATTTACCGGTGCGTCCTTTTCAAGCGATGCGAGATCAATAGTGAATAGACGATGAATGTATGGCGTGACGGCCGTGTTTATCTCGGATTACCAGACACGCCTTCCAAATACTCGAGCACCGATGGTGAGTACTTAAAGTTACCATTGTTGAAATATATTTAATATATAAAAATACAATTGCGGATACTTGTGAAAATCTACCGTATATATATCGTATTATAAAATTGTAAAAAAATATCGATAAAAAATATATAAACCGATATTCGAGAATACACAAGTACCTAGATTTTTTGTGCAAGTTGATTCGATTCATTGAATAACACTATTAGGCTTTGAGAAGTACAATGACGAATCTGGCCTAAATTTCAAACAGATGTATTTATAAAATAAAAAAAAATGTATATACTATTTTTATATAATTCATGGAAGTGTATTTTTATTATAAGATATTAAATGTGTTAGCAGGAATGTAAGATCCAGGAAGCGTCCCGCATAATTTGACACAGATCTGGGAAGCTTGGCGAAAGCTCTCGCAGTAAACGCGTTGGTTTTTTCATGATTTCCCTGGAACTGCAGTAGGCTACATTTGATATTTATGAAAAATATGTCTAAAAAAAGATACTTTACAATTTTTTACCATCGATAAATATAAGTTCAGTAAGAAGGACACCGACCTCCTCTGAGGAGAGGCACTCGGAGAAAAGAGTTTAAAGGCACATTCACGTGGAAATAAATTTCAACATACTTCCTGTTGCTGTGTGTAAAATTCGGATATTTAGCAATTTAAAAAAATAAAACATATCGCAAGTGCTCGCCGATGCGAAAAACATAGAGACCGACATCTATAAGACCCCAAAACCAAAAAAAAAATAAGAACGGGTACTCTATAAAAATAGCTTCACACTCATAGACATTTGCCGTTCTCTTTGTGAAGCGTAATATTAGATAAATTTGATATTACGTCACGTTATTTAATTTTTAAATACTTTATTAAATACCAAAATACTTAAAAATGGTCGATTAATTAATCGATACATAATAAATATTTTATTTAAATGTAATATTATTATTGAGTATTATTAATAGTTAGCTAAAAAATTACATATAAATAAGTATATTATATAACTAGAAGTTTCCCCTGAGTACTTTTGGGAGATATTAGGTCATCGTAAGGAAAGAGCTTCTTTTATAATAAATACATATTCCACGACAAGATAATCTAAACTTTTGAATAAATATTATAATAATGCTATAATGTTACTGCTTACAATACACAAGTCTTAATACCATTTACTTACCACCATACAAAAACACGGTGCACGTAAATTTATATTTACATTAAAAAAAAAAATTACTTAATTATTTTTTTTAACAAAAATATGTTCATACTGCTAAATGTTCTCTAACTGACCTTCTGAAATCCTAATCTAGGATGGCACGTGAGAAGTACTCAAATTGTGTAAAAGGATTAAAAAAATAGAAAAAAAGGAACTGGGAAGTCGACCACGCAGTAGGGGATATTTTACAATAATTGGTATTTTTTGTTCCGAGAAATGAACCCGCGACGGGACATCTGAAAAAATTTAAAAGATATTTAAATTTTATCAACCTGAAAAATGTGACCTTTGGTTAAATTGAGGACGAGGGAGAAAAAAAAAACTCTGCGAACAGAATATTTTACAAAAGTAAAGTAACGCTTTTACTTCGATCATAAATTATTTATATACGGATTTTTAAAGGTCATTGTTTTGTCAAAAAAGCTAAGACATTTTTTTTTACTAAGAAATTTATTTTGTAGTGAATATATTTGATTTTCAGACGGTAAATATAATTTTTTTCACAATGTAGAAATGATATCGTAAATTACTATTTTTAAAAATAAGTTTTTTTCTGCTGTTGTAAACAATATTATTAATTATATTATAAATCGATAATCATGGGTCATCCCATTCGACAGTTCCCATCACTAGCTGTTACCGAGTTTAGAGTTATAGTCGTAAGCAAGCAAGCTCAGCGTATAACTGTAAACCAAAGGAATATCTAAGTAAGTGCTTAAAGACAATTACATCCCGGGGAAGCACTCCATAATGCTGATAAACGAGCCGAGTTTCAACGAAAATACAGGCAGTTAGGAGAATAACGTTGTTGTAGTAACTTTCACTCGAGCTCTGTGTCCTTTTTATACGAGGAGTAAAGGGGCACGGTAATCGAGTCCGGCCTCTGCCTGGCGAACAGTCAAACCTTGGGGTGGAAGCAGTCGTTAAAAAAAAAATCGATAACGGATGGACGTGTTGACGAAATAACGCTTGCATATAATTATACAAGCTCCCCTCATATAAATTATAAATGTCAAAAACTTTAAAAAATAATGTAACATACCAATTTTAATAGTGCTTTTACATAAGGGGACGATACTATTTTGCTGTTAAAAAAAATACTTAGAATGTCAATGCAGAAGGTTTGGAAATAAATTTGAATGATAATTATTTAACAAAAAATAATAATGGTAGCTTCGCTAGCGGAAGACACCTGGAATTTGATCAGAAGAACTATAAGGCACTCTATTTTTGTTTATTGACCAATGATGATTGTTAAATATTTTTAAAGATAAAGATAAAGATTTATTATATATATGATATTCAGATAATCGATCCAAACCGAGACGAAAGCAATGGAATTGTAAAAAAACGAGAATTTTACTTGTCGTTTCGTGAGCAAATCAATTATCCAAATATTGTATAATTTCTTAAACGAATAGAAGCAACCGTGTTCGGCTTGCTATATCTTTGTATAAAACTCCCCATTTGTATAAAATGTGTTTTCCTCGAATGATTATTATTACGTTAATCTAAATTTTGAACCAAGCGAAAATAATATTAATTAATTTCACGTGTCAAAATACTATGCAATAACAGTATTGATTATTTGAGGTTGTCAGTGGTTATTGATTGTATATTATTGAATTTAATGTTGTGTTTGAGTTTAGCAAAATAAACATAGCCAAGTATCTGCTAATATTTGAATATCTTAATTCATGTACCAAGAATAATAATCACAAAAAAATATTATGTTTGCTATTCTGCCAATCAATTCTGGCACAATAAACATCATCATTTGAGATCATCCAAAGACTACAAACATTTCCGGGAACCAGTATGACCATAGAATGAGAGAAATGATCGTGATGAAGGCTCATTTTAGTGATTATAAGTTAACAGGCAGGTGCAAGGTGTGGTGTATTTTTTTTTAAACATAATACCGAATTTATAGAATTTATTCATGGTGTGTTATGGCTTTATTGTATCTAAAATGTAAAATGATGACTTGCGTAATATTGACCTGCGAATAAAAATACAGAAAAATATTTGTTTATAAATGAAACAGTTTTCAAAACAATGTTAAATAAAATTATACATAACTATTTTATTTCTCGTTTAATACAGAAAAATATTGAACCAATTATACGTCAATTATGGTTTGATAATATATTAGGCTATTTTTTTATTTTATGGTTATACAAACATCTCGTCTGAGCACCTATATAAGTATAAAATATCCATCTAGTTCGACGATATTAGCTTTGGCTTACGTCGACCTGGTTTAGCAAATGACTGCATATATTTAATATGCATTTTCTCAGTTTATCTGAGATTCATCCAATTTGATTTTTTATTTTGCCGAAAAGGTATGGTTTAATCCCCATGAGCGTAAAATTATTAAGAATTTCAAAAAATACAAAAATAGATTAAACCGTCTTTATTTTTTGCCGCAAAGTTTCGAAGTGACTATGTAAAATATGGCATGCCATACTTTATTTAAAAGTAGATAAATAAATTTCGATTCAGGGAAATCATAAAAAAATATTTAACTAAATTAAAATAAAATACTGTCATAGTAAGGGCCCATCACATATTTGACTTAATATGATAATTTCTACAATTGTGAGATAATAAAGAACTGCATAACTCGGATTATTGATTGCAATAAATATGTATATTTATTTCGTTAAATGATTTTCAGGCTGGTGAAAATAATTTTTTTTATCCACGACAGGCTGCTTAAAATTGTAATACTCCATTGGGATATTACGAATCTATAGCAGCCTTTAAAAATGAGGAAAGGCTTATAAACAAAAAAACTTTTTGGCTGTTCCAACGAAGCTAAATATAGCGGTGATATTAATTCAAACAAAATATTGAAATACTACAGCGCAGCATGGACGAAGAAGGCTGTCCGACCAGCATTGCACTAAAATGTTCTTGAAGGTGATCACCAAATGATGTTCAGGAATCGGCCTGCCTGACTGCCGAAGTATAAATAGGAGGTGCGACGCGTGGAAGGAGCCAGAATTAGCGAGGATGGAGGCGACGGGCGGGGGAGTTATTTCTGCAGCTGACCGACCCCCCCGATGCAGTTGGCTAAAATTTTAATCGCACGCACATTCATTCAGTAAAGCTTCAATCGAATGAGCTTTTGATACATACTGAATATATGTCTATTTTGTGGATTGAACGTCAATCAAGTGCGTTTTAATTACCTTTACAGGCTTATATTACTTACTAATATGATTAGGCATACTTTTTCACATATTGAAAATGATTCAAAGAAGCTCTCAGAAAAATATCATCGTGAATTGTGTAGGATTTGAACCTAGATGTAAGTATTGGAGATGTATGGTAGGTTCAAATAGTCACGATGATATTTTTCTGAGAGTTTCTTTGAATCATTTTCAATATGTGAAAAATCATATTAGTAACATACTGAATACGTGGAGATTTTCCACATTTCAATTGGTGGTGCGACTACTTTGACAATATAATAGAATTCCACCAAGTACATACTTTCAGTCAAACATTTTGAATTTATAATAATTCAAAATGCATAAAAATTATAAAAAAATATTTATTGTTTATACAAGCGTCTCCGGCATTTACATTGCTATATTCAAGAAAAGTATGAAATAACAACTTTGTCTGTCAGTAAGTGTATTGGCGACTGGAATAACTATCAATAAGCTAGTTTAAAAGAATCGGTTTTGAGCATCGCTCTTTCCTAGTTTTAAGTGAATCCGAGGCACTCGGAGGAGCACCCGGCGTCCATTACACCCCTCCCTCCCCTCGCCGCGCTCATTAGCGCCCAGCGCGGCCATACGCGCTGCCTGTTATTACAAGACAAAAGGAGCCAGAACCATGCTGAAAAATGGAAGTAAAGCACGGACTGTAATGCGGAGACCGGGGAGTAAGCAAGCGTAGAGGAGCCCTACATACAAGTATTGGGATTAATTATATGATACTTCAATTCATTGATACAACTCAAAAAGCTCTACAAAAAATAATAAGAAGTTGGTCTAAAAAACTTATATGATATGTTAAAAGTCAGTAATATAAAATATTTATATAAATTTTTTATTTTAGTTCCCACGATAACTGATCATTTTATGTTAAGCTTAAACCTGTTTTGTAAATTAACGCTTAAGCGCAATATCCAAGAAACCGAATCTACTCATAACCGGGGTTGTCAAAAGCTATGAATATATCAATAATACAATATACAATAATAAACATTATTTATGTACTTGTTATTTGTGTGTTTAAAGTTCTTGTGACTTCGAGTGAGGAGAAGGAGGGTATAGCACATATCTGTATTTGTTGCATTCCACGAGGGAGCAATCAGAGCGGCCCAGGGCGAGGCCCGCTTCCGCGTGCAAGCCAAAGCGATTTTTTCATTATTTCAGCTAACTAATGGCGGAAGGGCATAGCGGCAATAATCGTTCCAAAAAAAAAAATTTAACTTACCATTATTTCAGGTGAATTTTAAAAATATTAAAAATTTTTCGCTTACCTGTAACAAAAGAAAAAAACATAATTACACACGCTTCAGTTAACATATTATATTCTTAAAAAAAAACCGTACATTTTACTGTGCAGCTTATTGCAATTTGTTTATAACAAATGCAAAATTGATTTCAACAAATTATAACAAAACACAACCAAAGAAATTGTACTATACATATATAAATATAATTAAAAACAATAAAATATTTATGCAATGGCACTTTATCACTGAAATATATCGACCATCACTGAAAATACTTGAAACAGGTCATGAAACAGAATTATAAATAAATTGTAGCCCTAGATGCACACATTGTTATTTTCAAACATTTATTTTATCCAAGGTAATAATTAATATTGTGTAACTAGTACTTGCCAAGAGTACTGGTTTAAGAATAGTGAAAAAAAAATTCTTTTAATTTGATTTTATTTAAATTTGAATATACTTTTTTTGTATTTAAGAGCTAAAGAATAATAACTCCAATTTAAAACAAACAATGTTGTAACAGAGAATAATAGGTTGTATAAAAAAAATTCAAATATTATTTGTAAGTATATACAGAAATTTAGCATTGTCTTATACAGGTCCTTTTTTAAATAGCCACATGCATCAGTATGAAATACGTCCGTAAAAAAAAAAAAAAAATTCTTAAAAGATAAACGGAAATCGTAAAAATTTAAATCAAGCGACTACTTACCGTTATATGCGTAAAGTTTTTTTTTATGATTACGATAGGATTGAATATATAAAATATGAATAATTTGCATAAATTACACTGAATACAAGAAGTCAGGCGGTATAATACAATATTAATTAAGGTGATTTTATAGTGCGAGCCGACCGAGGGAAGGTCGCGGGCTCCTCGCGTGCTCCTGCCCTGGCGCTTATTATAAACAAATAAATCTTCGTACGCACCGACAGACACGCAGATTGTCGGTCGGTCACTCCGAGTGGGTATAGAAATGATCTATTTTAACATTTCCAGGTAAATAAGTGATTAACAATGCTCAAAAGTTTTCATTTTGTTACTTTCAATATAAGCCATATAAAATTTATTTAAACAGTCACGATGTAAAGAATAAGACACCGGTGAATCGATGAGGTTCTGACTTCGACAAAAACATGAGTAATGATGCTTTGAGAGAATCTCGACGAGGACTTTTAACCCGACTGAAACAAAAGTGAGAGAGCGTATTTCAATATTGCACATAATGCGATAATAGTGTTAACATCCACATGATCGCAATACTTCACCAAGTAACAAAATTACACGCTGTATTAATAAATACTTTCAGGTGGCATTTATTTCGGATACACCGCAAATCTGAGAGAGAATAAATACTCGCTGGCGGCCTACGCGGCGTCTAAATGCGAGCGCCTCCAGGGACGCATGGGAAGTGGTCGCCGGGACACAATGCCTGGCTGATGCAACCGGCGGATACTACATGTGACTAAGTGCACAAAAACCACCGCCAAGCAATATGCACGTATGAATAAGAAATGTTCAAAAAAATGTATTGCACGATGCATGCCGTAACGCAGTTAGTTTATTATGACCGAGAAGTCGTGCAAACGCTATTCGGGTTGCAAGAGAAGGGGAACTTAAAAAAATATGTACAATAACATTCAGCGGAATGCACTTCACATCTCGGTTTCAAATTATAAACGAGCAAAAATAATTTAAAAATTAATTTTCTACGTGTACATACTGATTCAATACGTTTTACTTACAGTATACAATTTTTAAACCACAATAAGCTCAACATAAAGTCTATACGGTATGAACACTAGGTATTAGGACAGCGCAAAGTATTTTCTTTATTAAAAATATATCATATTACACATAAAGATTACTTTGTTATTTTGAGTACATTACAAAACATTAGCAAGCTTTAAGTTTGATAAAACCCTAAGGAAACATTGTGATCAATATCAAAATACTTGGACAATCCAGAAGATGCGTTATTTTAAAGGTATCGTCGTCACTCAAGGGGGGTTCAGGCAAAAATAATTTGCCCCCATTTATAAACATTGCATGTTGACAGCTAAAGTCTTATTATATAAGAGACCCAGAGTTTGCGGCGTGTTGTGAGGTTAAAGATAATGAAGATATTCCCGGCGCCGCACACGTGGCGGAGCACATGTCGGCGCGGAGTCCTGCTCGAGGGGGCGACGAGGGGCGACGAGGGGAGACGGGGGGCGACGGGGGGCGTCGGGGGGCGCCGAGGGGCAGCTAATTCCGGAGCGCCCAGGAGGCGGCGGCGCGAGACGCTTCCTGGTGGAAGGCGGCGTAACGAATGCGCGGATTCGGGGAAACTCTGCCGCAAATTACCCGACAGGAATTCAAGCGCCTGACAACGCGGGTAATAAAACCAAACAGCCTTACAAGTGCGAGTACATATTATTAACCTGCGAGAGTAGTAAAATATGATTTACATAAATCTAAAGCATATACATTACTCCAAGCTGATTGATATGGATTGCCTCGATTCCAAAAAAGTGAATTGATTTTCTTATGTTAATTCAATTTTCAGCTTTCCAATAGTGGGCTAAAATTTAGAGCAAAACCACAAACAAAAAAAAAACACCCAATATAAAGGGAACCTACTACGTTTAGAAAAACACAATAATAATTAAAATAAGTAGAAAACAACGCTGTCAGAGATTATTAACTTAAAACCAGTAGTTTTATAAGTGCGTAATTAAGAGTTATGATTAATTGCTGAATGATATTAATTCGTAAACACCGGTATATTTTTAGCAAGTCCGTCCGTTATTTGGGCCAACTGGTGACTTAGATGTTAATCAAATATATCTCTCGCCGCATCTAACGCAAGAAGCGTGAATAATAAACAGTAATGATAATGTTATTATGTAGGGAGTCAGTGGACGCACGTCCGGCGCTAACGGGGTATTATGGCCGGCGGTTTCGATTTCGTTTGAATTACTTGCACACTACTTGTGCGCGTTCTTCAATTGAAGTAATTTCAAAATGGAACGTTTTTATTTGAATTTGGAACGCGCGAAAATTGCAAGGCGGGTCGGAGTAGGTGGTTCGAAAAATTAAAAAATAACACCTCTTTTGATTGGTAATGGAAGTTGAGATTTTTTAATAGAACATCTGCTCCCCATATTGCGGTTGCAGCTGCAATCGTTGGGTTGGATGACAACATTGTTAATCGTTGAGTTCGTAGAGTACTCTGTACGTGGGAAGATTGTTGATGGCTCTAGGAGAGGACGATGGCTTCTGAAACAAAGGGAACGCAGGGATAGACACTCACTTGACGTGGCCATTAATAAATTAGTTCCTTCCTTTATTTTACACTACACCTTTCTTCCCAAACAGCCTAACTCAGAAATATCACTAGTTACGATTCAAGAGATTTTTAAATAAAAAATCTATCATTTATTATAAAAACAACGTCAAGATAATAAGATTGTATTCAGACAGGTGTTTCTGTATAGTGAGAAATATTAACACATACATTAAAATTACAACAGGTGTTTTGATAATATTATTTCATCGAATATTCGATACACCCGCAAAAAGAAATCTTATTCGGATACATATTAAAAATATGTTTTAATACATATTAAAGAACGTGTTGTGTGGTGTTATTTATATAAAAATATTAACAATATTATTATATATAATTATTTATATATTTTTCAAACTGTGTGGCCACGGTGACCAATTAAATAGAAAAAAGAATGTGGGTGCATATACCACTTGTATCCCGTAATTTTGCTAAAATCTACACATACAAGTATGTTCCAAGAGTACGCATGTGAGAATAAGTCTATTTTTGTGAGAATCTCCTTTAACCAGCATGGACTGGGCGAGACCCTGGCCGTGGCAGACGAAGTGTTCAGTGCATCCTGTCACTGCTGATGATGCACCGCTTCGGGACGGAGCCGGCACGCGCATCGCTAACGGTACAATATTGTAATAATTTAGATTTACATAGATATTGTGGATGTTCACTGGCTTGTATGGATATCCGGTGGACTTTCCTAGTCCATAGGCCCTGCAGGGACTCGAATGCATTATTCAAAACCCCAACGAGACACTCACCTGTGATTCTGTAAGTTATTGTTAAAATAAAAAAATAAAAAAACACCCGAGGTTAAATAATAGACTTTAATTTATTTTAAGGTCGAGACAATGTCACTAATAAATTAACCAGACCCAGTTTTATTATTTAGAAGGGAAGAAATATATACGCACAAAAACAATTTGTATGATTGTTTATATGCAAACATGGCCAACTTTAATATTTGAGAATTCATTGAAATCTATAAAAAGTTTGAAAATATATAATTATTCCTATTTTATTACAAATCTCATGAACTTAAAGATTTTGACGACCGAATGCAACACTGGTATGATTTTATCAGTCCGTTTTAGTTTGACTAAAAATTGATAGACACACTATGTGAAATTTATAATTTTTTAACGCCGCAGATGATTGCATGTTAATATAATTATAAATTATCATTCAAAAGCAGGGTTCTCTGTTATTTGTCTCACGGTGGCTGTGCGTTCTAGTCTAGTCTAGGTGGCTCACACGCCACGCACCTGAGAGCCGGCGATCGTGCCGCGATGGAAGTAAAGCGTAAACATTGTATCATGGCGATACGACACGTTCGGGAATACGAGATGCCCGGATATAAACATTGTAGAGTGCACGCGAGTGGCTAAAAATTATGAAATAACAATAGGAAAGACGCAGTTGCATGGTAAGCGTGCACTTCATACTCATTGTGAGAGCAAACAATGCTTAGAAATATTAAAACATGTTTGGTGTTTAGTTTTCGTGACTATAATACTAAATACAAATCCTAAAAAGGGTTGAGTTTTACTGTTTGTATTTAGGCATAAAAATATGCGATATAAAGGCGTTGTTTAAATAAACACCGAAAACACCAAACGAATAAATAACAATAAAATCAATTTAGATAAATTCTTCACGTAATAATTCCACGCACACGTGTGATCCAATGCTAATTATTTATTGTTTATGTATTATTTTTAAATCAATTAAAATATAGTCCTAATTTAGAAAACATCATTGCTTTGAGAAGCAATCAAAATACACAAGGAGATGATCGCTCCAAAGAAAAAGAAGGAGAACAAAGACCAAACAGAAGGATTATAAAGGTGAATTAAAAAAAATGAACCTGCTCTTTATATGGTCTCAGTAGTTAGGAATTATACCTGCAGGACGGATTATTAATTAAGTGCACTGGACTACTCAACCGTCAAGAGTATTAAAAAATATTTTTTGAGCAGTATTTCTGTCGTTTAGTGTATACATTAGATTTTTCACATTTGTAGAAAGATGCATGGTTTTGAGTGCAGTTTAACTCGGCGACGAAGACGACGCATAAGGGGGGCGAGTCTGCCGAGTAGGAGGAAGGTTCAGTGTTGGTCGGTTGCAGGTCGGTGGATGTGAATAATTGACGGCGTCGCTAGATGAGGCACGGGCGCGCTATTTGCGGCGAGTGTCGCAAAGTGGAGCGATCGATACGCCGGAGTCCGTCCTGAGGAGCCACCGCCTCTGCGAGCCAGTCGGGCTGAATATTTGATGGGCATTGTGAATCAAACACCCGGTAAATAGACACATTGCACTTGAATAGGGTCCCACAGCAGATCGTTAACTACACCGAGGAACAGTCCGCGTCAGTCGTTATTCTCTCATCAGTGACTTTTGTTGATAGTCAAAACGTGTAAATTTTACGAAATATATATATAAATATACTAATGTTCCAATACAATCTTCATTGAAAATCAATAGAATAAATTAATGTTCAATATGAAATAGATATACAATTAATTTCATCAAATGTCTTTATCAAACAATTAACATACTCAAATTCTACTTAAAAAATAGCACAACTGATAGTTACAGAGTGTGTGAATTGGTTTATATAATTTTCACAGTAGTAGATTTTGTTGTAAAACAAGTTCTTAAGTCTGCATAATTTTTAAAAATAATAATTGATTAAGTAAAGTGAATTTTATAGATGGTTTCAAATGTTAAATAAAAGATTTATTAATTGTTAGTCAGTTTAAATAAGTAACACAACAGTATTTTTATATTAACTACAGGTTAAAAATTGGGTAATCCAATTTTAGTGATAAAAAAAGAAATCCATTAAATTTTCATGCGTTGAGGAATGTATTTATTTTATATATTATTCCATTACTGCACGTCTGAAAGATAATCAAGCGTAACTGCAAGCCTAATTTTTCATATTATATTACACCTAGTTACAACATTACACCAATCTATATTTTCTTAAAAAATAAAACAGAAAATTAACAGCTAAGTTACAATCCGAAATAGCGTCGAAAATCTCCAGTCAATAATGTGGTCTTGCAAAAAATATAACGTTTCTCGAATAACATTTCAAAGCACTGTAAAATTGAAGTGTTTTTACTTCGAATTTCGGACAATCGACCAATTTTATTCACGACAAAATCCATTACAGTGAATATTTTCAGAATTTCATTTTGGCCGTAAAGTATATTTTAGGAATTTTTAATTTAAAATGTGAGATCAGGATTAATGTACTCTTAGCGGACGCAGAGTTGCCGAGTTACTCGGCGACTGCAGAATTTCGTTAATTTAATTAAACGTGAAAAACAACCTCGGCATTAACTCCAGTTGACAACGCATTTGTAAACTTTCTGGCTACCGAAAAATAGCCAAGAAGTATCACTGAAAGGTTAAATGTCCTCGAATAATCCATATTAATGCCAACGAATGTATATTTTTTTTAATTCAAAACAAAAAAATAATATTTCACGTCAACTTATGAATGTGAAGATTTTAAACAGAACCTTAAATGGGGACTTTTTACAAATACTTTTTTTCTTTTAATAAATACTTTGCGCTGATATACATGCGATTATTCGTAAATAAATGTCCCACAATTAAACAAAAACAAAAAAGAATAATTCCAATAGCTTTGGAATTAAAGCCTCTGAGCGCTGTATTAAGTGGTTTCCGACCGGTTGACTTATTAGTCCTAAAATAGAAAATAATTAATAAGTTTTACGTGAGATGATTTTTAAACGACTATATATTTAAAAAAATACCTATTTGATGTTTATTTTATAAGGTATTACTAGTGTTGTTTGCTATATTATTAGAAATACCTAAATAATCCTAACATCCATGATCTAATTTAACTACACTACAGGGAAAAGTATATTCAAAACATTCAAATAGGACTAAATAAAATAGATACGGGTATTTTAATGACACTGTAACTAAAATCGATACGTTAGAAATAGTCATCTACTTATATATCGAGATTCGATATATATTCTGCTCCAGGAAATTCGATAAAAACAAAACAGAAAATACAAAAAATGTGTTTTTGTAGGATTTTTTCGAATCAGAGATTTTTAAATAAAATTTACACAAAAAAAACTACAAACCTTAAAACACTTCCATTTGCATTTTTATATTGGGCAGAATCGATTAACATCGAATTGAGAGTGGAATCGGTAAAACGTATACTATATGACATACCTTAACACACAGTAATATATTTTTAACACTTTTAATATAAATAGCCTTAGTTTTTGTTAACAATACACATAATAATAAAAAAGCCTTGCTTCATGAAAAATAAAACTACATTATGTTTAACGGAACTGCCAATAGTCAATTGCGAATATTTTACGAAGGACACGCGGATAATGTTTTCGGAAATTTTCTGCGTAGCCCGGTAAATGTTTAATAGAGGCAGTAATTTTTTCTCTGAATTGACATGACATTCGCTGGAGGACACGTCAAAAGCAGAGAAACTAATATGGCGGCTGACGGCCATTTTAAGATCGAAATCTGACAAGGAAAAGCCGGGCCGTCTATTAGAGAAAAAACATATTAATAATTCAATTTCGATAAAAATAAAATAAACATGTTTGCTTTGATAAATAAGTATAATTGATAATAGATAAATCCATCCTATCCACACGGAAGTCACACATTTAAAAACTAATTTCATTGCATTTAGGATATGCATACATCAAAAGAAAACAATTACAATGATGCAATTATTTTAAATAACAATAATAATTAAAGTATTTAACATAAGTCACAATACAAAGGTGCCATCATTGTCGGCTGTTGTTAGCGGCTGATGTATCTTTATTAGAGTGATACAATGCGTGTGATTTGGTTGAAAATGAAGATACCGGGCGGTGAGTCATGGCGGTTGTTGTGGAGTTTTACTTCCCTCTGGCCTAGAGGACGCGACCCTCTCGCGACAAAGAGAACAATTCTGAATGGTAATTAAATCGCTAGGACTTTGTTTGTTGTTAATGGCGGTAAATAAATTTTGCGCTGTCAGGAGCGGACTTGAGTCTAACTGATCTAAACACAGATAATAACATTCTATGCTTCCGCTTTGAACCATGGCTTTCTCATTAAATTTAGATGAACCGCTTTCGATAAATACTCGGCATCTCATTTACCAAAGCAGCCTTTGGTAACATCACAGGCATGTTGTTTACACTTATCATATAATGGTCAAAAACAAATATTACGAATCTGCTTTATCGAACGACTCAGGATAAAACGGTCAGAGATAAATAACAATTTTTATTATTAGAAATATAACTTTGTCCAAAAACTATTATCATTACATAACTATTATATATGAACTTTCAAACGGGTATCAAATAATTTAGATTCAGATAATTATTTGTACCTTAAATTAAAAAAAAATATTGAACAAATTTAAACGCATTGATTCACAACAAAATAAATCACACATATAAATCATTCCTTAATGGTTGAAATATTTGTAATATTGAAGAAAATTATTGATATTATATAAGTCCCATATCGAGGGAGGTGTTTTTGTCAACCCCTTCGGGTCTGGTGACCGCTCAGAACTTCACGAAGCAGGGTAATAAATAATGAGACCCCGCCGGAATAGCTGATGATCCAGACTTGCCCGGCGCAGCTTCCAGGGGGCCCGGCCGAGCGCGACTGGTGGTCCCGTGCCAATAAATGCCACCCAGGTCAACCATATTGTTTAACATTATTACTTGTGTCATTATCATTTGGGAATACGATGATGATGGTGATGATGACATGCAAGCATGATAACATCTTTTGTCTAAGTAACGTCACCGTGTGCACCTGGATATATATGTAATTAAACTGTTGTTCATAGATGGTATGTTGTGCCACCCAAATAATTATTGAAATAGCAATACTAGCACGCCAGGATACATTAGTTGTTGATCAGAATCTGAATTATTTCGCAGTGTATTAAAGATAATTGCAGAGTTAAAAAAAACTCAACATTATGATATTTATCTTATATTTGAGGTGTTTACAATTAGAGAACAATGTAACATGTTTTGTATCTAGAGAATAAACAGGCACTAAAAATATCAAATCTTTAATCTCAAATAAATCGTGTATAATTATTTTTTTAATTTATAAATATAGATGATTGGCGTTTCCAAAAATTAAGCATGTAAGGGTAGAGTTTTAAAAAATTTTTTTTTTTGGAATATATACTGGATTAATGATAACTTACTGCAATAAATTTTAATTAATTCAATTCACAAAAAATCGGTTGTCTCATTGGGATTCATAATTTAATTTTTTTATGCAGTGTTTAAACAAATAATTTAATAAGAAAAATAAAGGTAGTTTAATATTTTTTTTAATACTGTCGATCGCAATAGGCAAGATTTATAGTAACCCTATAGATTTCATGGATCTCTTTAGGTAATCTTAAAAATGGGATTGTCGAACAGTGGCAGAGCGGACAAGATAAAAATCTAACGGGAAACTGAAATTTAACACACAAATAAAAGAACAATTAAGTGTAGTCACAGGCGGCTCGGAATGCTCGGTGTGGCCATATCGCATTTACCAGGGAATAATAAAGTCTCACAGTTTGAATTCAAACAATGGCGAGATAAGTACAATCTGCGCGTCGTGCGAACCGAGACCGGCTACCCCGGCGGGGAGGTGGAAGGCATCCACAAAAAGCGAAACTGTGGAACGAGACTGCACCATGGGAGTTGATCATTTTTGAGTAATTGTTTTAACACCTCGGTGATAAAATCGATCCTTGAAAGTGACTTGAATACTGTTGTATAGCAGCAATTTCATATTTCCCCCCTAATTAGAAGGTAAAGATAACAGCAACAAAATTAAAGACCTGCAACTAGCTTTAATTAAAAAAAATAAAAACGTAATTGCCAACTGAGTCTTTCTAGACATCAAGTAAGATCTTAAATCAGAATATTTCATATTGACAAATTGATGAATCCATATTGTAAGTATTGGAAAAGGGGGTTAATTCTGGCTACCCTTAGATAAATATAGATCAAAAAGTCCTGATTACCATTAAATACTTTTAAGATGTGCCACAATAAGAATCATGTTTCTAAAGATCGAGTATATCTATTATATATTGAAAAGCAATAAGATGTCTTTTATGTCTGTCATTTGTCAAATTCAGTTTTTATATTTTAATATTTTTTTTGAGACATAATAAATAAAATAAAAAATATGTATAATATAAAATATAAGAAAGACTTGAATCACCCCGGCCAATTCAAACGCAACTTCTGCAATGTAGAATAACCCAGACACTTTCGCTGAAGACCAGTTTTTATTTCTCCATAGGTGCAAGGATGGGAATGTGGCGATAGAGCTGGTTTCCGAACTCTCGCGTCCTCATCCGTATGCAGGCCACGTCCTCCATTGTCCGGAGTATTCCATTCATCGGACCAACTCCCGGGGACGGAGCCGTCTCCACGAGGAATGACTTAAAATAGTTTAATTTGCGGCAAGCAAGGATTCTCTGAGTAATAATGTATATTTTTTAAGACTCAAATATTTTTTAAGGTGAATGTATCCTCTGAATGGAATCGAATGAATGCATTGCAAACGATTAATGCTAATGGAGAAGGCGATTGTGTTACAATGAAGATGTTTATTGTTATTCAGTAAATGTTTCTTTTTGGTTTGTGCGTGTTTTAGGAAAGTAATGTATGGGAAATAAATTTATTTTGACCCTTGATTGGTCTTAATTTATTCATGCATAATGCACCTATGAATATTTATAAATGGAAAAATAAATAAATAATGCAGGTATTTTAATATATATGTATTCATCAACTGTTTTATTGTACATAATGGTTAGACCACACTGGCGATAATTTTGAATAAAAATACTTGTCATTGCTATATATAATTTATTGGGAATATAAAATCTATTCACGCCATTGATATGCATATGCCATCTTGATCTTTTTCTACCGAGATTGAATTCATAATAATAAATAAATAAAAGAAATTGCTCCCTTTTCTCGCGCATACCCATAACCTGTTTAGTGAAATAGCATTGACATTAAAAATTTAACAAAAGTAAATACGACGCAAATCAAAACCCGGTTTCCTTTACACGTCGCTAACGGCGAGGCATTCAAAATTCGCCAAGTTAGCACAATGTGTGCCAAGGGACCGGGCGGCGGACAATGAGCAAAGGCAGGAAAGCGAATCTACAGGAAACCGGTAGGTCAGGGTGGCGGGATATGAGGGAGCGGTCCATGTGCCCCCGGGATTAGGAGAGGTTCATGCAAACATATCGGGATCGGGCGACCCGCTGACCCGCTGACTCGCTGACCCTTGCAGATGCGGAATGCAAAAGCTGCGATAGCACACCGGTGACTTGCAATATAAAGTTGGTAGTTTAATCTAATTTCACGTTGATACTTTTTATTTGAAGCGACAGGTGAACAAAAGAACCATGCATTGGAATAAATCTAAAGAATAATAACAAAACAAAAAATACTGTCTTAAGAGATTCTACGAAACTGATATTTCACGGTCTACTGAATAAGACATGTGATGTAACGATATGGATATATAGTCAAGAAATTGGACGTCTCTGGGCAAAAAAAATACTTTAACGGAAAAAAAGGCCGGGCATATATAAAACTTGCTGTGAAATCCATTAAAACCTCGATGTAACGGATGAAAAATCCTGTCAAATGTAACAAAAATATAAAAACGTTTAAAATGTAAAAAAAAGATTTTTTTTTCGTAATTTTCGAGAGTTGATTGTCTAAAAACAGCAAGCTTCAAAAGTGCAAATAAAAGTTGATTCCTTTTTAGTAGGATTACCGAAAGCAAGCGCGTCGATGTCAAACAGCAGTGTCCGAAGACAGTTAAATAGAATTTTGTTTGTGTTTTGTATTTTTTATTTATATCTAAATAGTGTATTTTCAAAAAAAAAAAAATTGATTTATTTTAAACCTATTTTTATAGAACGGATTCTCGGTTTTAACGGACACCCCCTCCCCCCGATTGGTCCGTTATATCGAGGTTTTACTGTACTACAAAATAACAAAAATTACCCTATGTTTTAAGGCCCCTAAATCTTCTTAGCATTGCAAATTATTAGATAGTGAACCTAATTATTATTTGGGTAACATAGATAATATAGAGAACATAGATAACATAGGTAATATAGATCTAAAAATTATATTGATATTAACAAAACAAGCCTCCAATTCGTAACACGGTCGTCTATTTAATATCTGTACAAAAAATAAATTATCTTCAATCACCATCAAATATATTTTTTGCTCCCTATGTCATCTTTTGAAATCTCTTAATAATAACATCACGCTTTAAGCAACAAAGATAAAAATAATCCAGGCCGCCTAAGAATGAAAGGATTTTTTTAAAGGCTATTTATAAACAATACCATATAAAACTTAAGATATGATTAGAGTTTGAATATAAAATACAACGCCGAGTCAACTTAGTGCTCAAGATATGATTTCTTATTCCGGTAATAACCAAATATTTTACGACAGCTTTCCGTTAGTAAATAAAGTCGCACAGTTCTAAAAAAGGCAGGATGTCTAAAGGCCCCTACACACGTAGCAACAAATCGTGCCACCAACTTGCAGCTAGCCAATAGCGTCTTACATTGCGTTTTTTACTAAAGGACGCTATTAGATAGCTGCAAGTTAGTTAGTTTGTATACACGTAGCACGGTTTGTTGCTACGTGTATACAAACTAAAAGTTAATAGAATTGCTGTTTAACTCTAAAAATATGTTTTTTGATACTTCAGTGTGCACATGGAAAATAATGTGTGAGTCTAAAATAAACGATAAAAGTTTTATAATTCGGAGGTTAAAACGAATTCAATATTTAAAAGCTGTAACGATTTCAACATTATTACTAGGCGTTGATAACTAGAGATTCAATGTTATCCATTGAAAAAAAAAAAGAATATGATAAGAAAAAAAATGTAAATATTAAAGATGTATATTGTAAATCTTTTGAATTGTGTCTGTGTGTAAAAATGAAGATTTTCTGTTAATTTAACTGATCAATGACTCCTAGCTTTTTATCTAATCATTTTACATGCAAATATATCTACTTTTAATGAAAAATTTATGCAAGTAGAAATATCAATAAAAAAATATCTCTTGTCCCACAAAGAGTTGACTACTGGCGGTGAATAGAGATTCATACTGTCCAATCTGACAAAAAACGTGTTATGGCTTCCAGTTAACGAGGCGGTGTTCCGTATCATGCGGTCCGGCAAGAAGCGGAGTAACCGAGCACTCCGCGGGCACTGCCGCACGAGCCCGAAGCCCGGCTTGCCTAGTGGGAGTTCCGATCTATAAGTAAGGGCTGGCTTACACGCAAAAAGAGTTATTTGAATGAGCGCAATTATCTAACATTAAAAAAAATAATTACGAATTTAAGTTTAACAGTTATATTGTTATAGTTTTAACACTCTCAAGGCTTTTCCGAACTTTATATATTTATACTACGTTGTTAAGGCAAGCATGCCAATAAAATTGCAGAAAATCTTGACGTATTAGATTTTGAATATATATATATAAAAATTAAAAGTCAGCGCATAGTTTGTTTTTTTTTTTTTTTAAACTTTTTTGGCAAAGTAATATTGAAGGGGGGCTGCAAATTATATCCCCCCCCCCCGGGACGCAGATTTCACGAATACGTATCTAACCTGTCCGTTAGTGCTGTCTTGTGTTTCGACGCCTAAAATCGGGATCACGGCGACCTAAGAGCTACTCTCATTAACCCAATTGGCAGTGCAGGCCAGCCGAGACAGCTAACTTGCCAAAATAGTCAAAACAAATCCTTCATTCACAAATAAACACGCAAATTAGGTTAATATAAGTTATGCTGAGAAAACATGCTGGTGTTAAGCAATGGCGCAGCCAGCCGCCTCGTGGCTTTGGGATTTGTCGTCAGTGAGATCGAGCAATGAGTTTTTAAAAAAAAAAAATTACAATTATAAATTATCTTCAGGTTTAAAGACACGAAAAGCCTATCTTATGCAGTCTTCGGTGATTTCCTGTGTACAACAAGGTACAAACAAACAAATTTCCATAGCTGCAATTATTATTATTTTTTTAAATATATATTGAGCGAGAATTTTTTTTAATAACGACGTAAAATTTAATCTTCAGACGGTAATGGCGACATATCTATAAGTATACTTTTTAGAACAGTGTTGCAATGAACCTGTTTCAGTTTGATGGGTGCAGAATACCCCGCCAGTAGTCGTCATAAAACAATCCGCAAATTAACAATCCCTTCAGATGGCGGGCCGCAATTAGCAAGTCTGGACACAAGAAACATTCGTTAAATTGATTGAATTTTGTGCCAATACTGAATGGAAAAAAGCGACGCATCCGTCCGGAGTCTAAGATCGTCGAAAAAGCGCAGTGCAGAAGGAATGGCCGCTGAAGCGAGGGCTGGGGAATGAATGAAATGACAGTCAGGTACATGGCAAAGGCCGGTTGGTAAATTCTTTTAAGGTCTCGTCAATGGCGAGCACATATTTGCTTTTAAAATGCTGAATTTGAAAAATTAGTAAAGCGGCCTCTGTGTTTATGGTAAATTTATTTTACGTATGTTATGTAATTAGAGTAAAGAAAATTTTGGGTCAAAAGCTTGGGTTCGATAAAAAAAAGGTTAAAATGAAATAATTGTGCAAATTGTTGGGTAGATATTTTGCTACGTGCATTCTGAGAGGAACCCTCCTCAGCCTGTTGCACCAACTGGGAGCGTGGTCGTCAACCATGCCCCGGCCCACTGACATGAATGGCGTCTGACGTCATCTCATAACCGCCCAGGGTATTATTTCTTCTGCAGAACAAGAACTGTCGAGCGCACAGATTGATGCGAATCATAATGTCTCTTCCCTGTGGTATGTTTGTGGAGAATATTTAAGATCAAAATTTATGTATTATAAATTACAGTCATTAAAATTATTGGATGCCATTCGCAGTAACATTAAAACATAATATTTTTATTATGTGAATTATTTATTTATTTGAAACCAATAAAACTTTGCTACTTTTATTTATGCAGCTATTGACGTTGACAGGTGGAAAACTGAGGCGTATTGTAAAAGGAAAATGTTCCTTAACCTTTGCGTGGAAAATAAAAAAACAGGAAATGAGTATATCTGCGCCGGTCTTAAATTGATTTCATGCAATATCAAGGACATACAGTTTCATGTATTGCACGGAGCATAGGTAATGGCAAAAGTCGTTGTAATTATAATAATGGTTTACGGCAAATATGTTTTACACCCATTATCGGCTTGTATTGATTAGCATCAGGGTATTGTATTGCAGTTAAGACTTGTGAAATTGTTGGCCTTACAAAGCAGTTGAGAGACGTAAATTACAACAATAACAGAAACATTAATATACACGCGTCGCTCTGTACTCGAAACGCGTTTCGAATAATTTGGATATTCCGAGATTCGCGTCTTAAGCAAATTAATAATTCCCATTTTAAACTAAAAACATCTGATATGAATATAATTTATTTTCACAATAACTGTGCGGTCAATCTTTGATAAAATAATATATTTACGTAATTGTAATAAATATACGCTTAAATTGCTTGTTAAAAAGGTGTACTCAATAAGGCACGCCGTGAAATTTAATACTTAACATACGTATATATTTTAATGATAAATTTCACAATCGACAATAAAATGAAATCAAACAAAAAATAATGACTATATAATATTACGAATCATAAAATTCATTTCATAATTGTGGCCGACTGGAATCTAGCACTGTATTGTGGTATCGGGTTGCACATTCGGGGCGCGTTGCACAATGCTGCAGGGCGGGGGTGCACGGGGGATGGTATTTCACTGCACTTTTGATCGAGGAATTTGGTGAGCGACACAAAAAAAAACGATTTTACTTTTGGGAATCTGTACGAGATTGCTTTAGTCAGTTGCGGACTGTACGTATTGAATATGTTTATAATAGGTTTTTTCATTGAAACTCAGTCTATTTCATGCCATTATGAATTATATATGAATTATCGGGTGCTTGATAACCACGTTAGTCTTTCCCGAGGTTTTCTATCAACTTAATAAAACCTATGGCACATGCATTATTTTATATTCTTCTTCATCAAGTGTCATATATATATATATATATATATATATATATATATATATATATATATATATATATATATATACTCATGCTGAGCCAGTGTTCATGGTTTTCTAAGGGAAAATAGTGTAGTGAGTCCCCGGGTCCTTCTACACCGCAGTTTTATAGTATATTGTTGCTGCCCAATAGCATTATTATATATTCTATTCCTTACAAAGCTCTGGCGTTCAGATCTGATACTCCTTCTGGAGGAATATTTCATTTAAAAGGTCATTTTTATATTGGTATATCAAAAAAAAGGAACATTCTTAAAATACATACATTGAAAAGAAATTCATCTTATAGTATGTAAACATAAGTTTGACTATAATTAATAAATATCGCCTATGTTTCAGGGAAGCATTAGAGGTACTCGAAAAACAAGACAAAAAAATCGGTAAAAAAAATAAAGTTTGTACGAAAGAGCGGTCAATATCAAATTTAAAAAAATGTGCAACCTAGTAAACTATTTGGTTTTTGCTTGTTTGTATGAAATGGAATGACCCAACACATTAATATACCTACAATGAATTTATTAGACGTCATTGAAGGCAGTCAGCCGAATCGCGAGAAGCAACCGGTGGGCCGGGCGCAGAGGCGCAGGTAGTACGTGTAATGCGTAACACCGCGTTCTGCACCAATTCCCGCAAAAGCCATTATAAAGTGTGGGGTGGAGCGATGGCCAGGTTATCGGTCGATTCGTCAAGAAGTCGGCATGCAGAGAAGGGCGGCTGGCCTTGACCAGCTCCGCTACGAAATATCGCCGGTGACGCATTTTGATAATTGTCATAAAGTGATTTAAAAACCGTACTGCTTTGTGTGTACCGAGGTACGTGGTGATTGGAAAATAAACTTGCAACACGATTACTTAGAAGAAAAAAACAGGCGTTTATATTAACCCATTAGTGCACCAGATTTTTTTCAAATGGAACTGAAACATGCACTGTCGATACAAACCGTATCTGATCGAATCGAAACGGGCGTGAACTCAATAACATATGTTTAAATGTCAGTTTTTAGGACGTAGATTTTGGGAGAAATTGGAAACTCTGGACTATGAGCCATCAAGTCAACCTGCTCACCAGTGCAAGGTTTAACACAAAGCCTTTGAATTGATCTTCATTTGAGAATTGAAATGATTCGTAAAAGAGATCAAGTCGTTGGTGATGATTAGAAGCAAAGTATGTACAATTTTAGACGTTGCTACAATTAGAGCAGACTGTTCAAATTAAGTTAAAATATTCGATGTCTCCAAGTTGATTAATGGTTGTTTATGTACTAATAGGTTAAAAGTATTGCCACAATTAATAGAAAATAAATGCAAACCTTAATCACATAATTAAACAATAAATAATAATGTTATTAACTGATGATAAAAACAAGAATGTATAAATAATAAACCCGTATTTTTAGCTTTTTTGTGCATCGAAACTGTTTAAATTAAAAGTTTTTTTTCCAACGCGTATTCATTTATATTGTTTACGTTCGTGATATCGCATTTGAAATGGCGCTTTTTAATTAATATATTCAAAAACAAAATGGCGATGACGATGAGGAGGCAACGCACGGGCGGGAGACAGCGCGGGTCGCTCATTTTCATGTCAAGGAATTCGTGGACGGCGAATTCTTTCTCGCAAAAACCCGGCCAACGTCGCGAGCGGGCGATCGCTCGGCCCGGCTCCTGGTCGGTCGCCATTAACAGTAATAATGTGTAATGCTATTTGCGGCCACAAGGCAATAACCGTTTCATTTTTTTCCGGCGGTAATTGAAAAAGCGCTGCCATTGTGTGTGAAATGCAATGAGAGACGTGCTCCTCGGGCAACGGTAGCTACCGTAACACACCTGCGCCGCCGCCCACGACAGCGCCCACCGCGCCCACCCCGCCGGACCAGGAGGACCAGCGCTTCCTGTCCGAAACTTCAGGTTCAAGTCGGGCAAATGGGCTTCGCTTTGTATCCGTATATCCATATTTCATCACAAACACTCGTATGTGCAATGACACCCAACACTTATTTTTTTCTCTCTCGAGCTTTCATAGAATCGACACATACAAAGCAATGCTTTGTTCAGATTAGAACCAGTGGTTATATTGTTGGTAACTAACAGCTTGAACCACCAAATGATGTGATTGACTGTGATATAGTAGGAATTTGCTTTTACTTCAGTAACAAAAATCGACCGTAAAAGAGCGTCCTCGATACGGCATCCGATGGTCGAGTTTCATACAAACCGCACATATCTCGTTACTCTAGGTTCCGCGGCCATCTCGATCATCCCGTTACGTTGCCAATACAATAGACAACTTTCGGTTTCATTGGCAAAAAAAAAACCCCAAGCACAATGGAGTGCAGGATGAGGTGGCATTGTGGAGATTCAGACAAATCCACTTCGGCTTCCGCGCGCGATAACGGTGGGGCCGTCGCCAAAATTATAATCAGCTCCCCAAACAGCCGACGGGCCGCAACAATGGCGCCTCGCGCGTTTGTCTTTGCTTTGCCAATATTGGCGCTCGAGACTCGACTCGAGCCGGCAAGAGGCGCGCCATTGTTGTCGAGAATGGCGCGTCCTAGGCGACAATGGGATCCATTACTCTGGATAAGAAGTTTTCGAATAGAGGCATCGCGGCTCGGAGCTGCGCAAATAGGACCTTGGCCATATCCGCGGCCGATTGTTCGACACCTGACGCATGAATCACACCAGGCCAGAGGTGTTCAAACGAATTGGCTATCCGTTCAGCTGACCAAGCATTATTTTAACAGAAATAACATATCAGTCATTAGAGCGTTTGATACAACATTGCAAATATTAGTACATGGTGCAGTTTGTCTTTATTACTTTTAAGATCTGAAAAAATTGTTATTTATTATATGTAAGAACTAACGTATGTAAGATTTAAAAATAGCCATAAAATAAATTGTGTTTTCTACTGATTATTTTATTTTCTCCCCGATTGTATTGTCTTATTATTTTATATGTTTTAATTATCCCTAAATATAGCAATGTGTTGGTTCTATTCTTTATTATTTTTTATGCGAATCTACAGATTTAAAGCAAGTCTTGAATGACTTGAAAACCCCTGCGTCAGGAGCGTGGTATCCATAGGTGGAGGCAGTTGTTCAAAATAATATACATGTATATTTACCTACAAATTAACATGCACACGTGGTTTTTTAAAGTAAACATGAAATCTGTATCTACAACTGATCTATACCTATATTTAAATACAAACTAGGAAGCAAAAAAATGTCAGCTTAACAAGCCGGGAATAATGTCACGTTTATGTAAAAACTAAGATTTACTCAAGACCCTTCTAACAGAAGGATGGCAGGCGTTTTTGTTTGCTTGCCCGTTTTCCGCATCATGAATATTTTATATGTTAAAAAATATTACGAGGTTTAATTTGCTAATACACGAACATAATTAAGACAAAGTCTTACCGTTGAAAAGCTAACTTTATTTGCAAGAAGCTCGAAGCGTATTTGATAAATATTAAAAACCATGTTTCTTGGCTTCAATAGTTTTATTTCGTATTTCTCGAATATTTGTTTTAGAGTTTTAATTAATTTTACAATAACAACTATTTATATTCGTAAAATCTGAAGACGCCATTGAGGAGTAAAATAGCTTTTGATAGTTGAGTCGAGTCCGTGTGTCGATTTGATGACGATTTTCTGTTAATATTTACTATGCAGACGAGAGACTCCCAAACTCAGACAATCTGAATATAGTGAGCGCCGAGTAAGAAACGAGAGTTGCAAACAGATAATAAGCAAGTAAGTAAAGTATTCTTGTTTTACGCAGGAAAATCGCGGAAAAATCTTATCTTTGTATTGTTCATGCGACCATATTGATAGAATTGAAAAATAGCATTGTTTCACCCAAATTCGAGCCCCCGTGGATGGTTGGTAACTATGATTTAATCAATGTCGGGTAATGATTCAAGCTACGAAAAAGATCTAGTATTGTTGCAACGTACAATTTTTCTAAAATAAAAATAAAATTAAATTATAATCGTTTGAAAATTTAATTCAAATCTAATATGTATTAATATTGCAACACAGATTATACGATGCAAACATCGCGTCTCGTGCACAGACGATGGGAAGTGGAGTTTTCACATTTGCTTCACCCCCAAGGACGCCTCGAGCACTGCGTGTTCAACAAATGGCAATATCCTCATTCGTGCGCCGGTCTGCGGATTTGCAAATGGCGGAAAATGAGCGCAGGTTTCCAAGATGGCTGCCGCGTGTCCCAACGTGGGAACACGCGAGGAGCACAATGGTCAACGTCCGTAAGTGCTCTGCCGCAATCAGCAGCAAGCTGCTTCGGCCATCGGTCAAGGACTAGCTGATGGAGTTGTACTGTCTGCAAATTGCCAGTTGCAGTGATATGTTACTGATGCACAATAACCACGTGAAACCAAGACAAAAACCTCAAATAATATAAACTGGCTACGGGTGGTTTCGACCACTGATCCACAAGACCATCATTAATTATGTAGGCAACCTGCAAACTATTAAGTTAATAACCTTTATAAGCTGACTAAAATACTGCCTTACCTCAACAGGATGGTGAGCTGCACGTCATGCTGGAAGCGCTCCAGAGCGGCAGGACCCTCAGCCCTCACAGCAGCGACCTTGTCTCGGAGCACGGCGCTGCCAGCGACCGCGGCGTGTCGCTCCCGCAGGATGTCCATAATGTTGGGTTGGCGCAGGAAAGCCACCACCTAAAGTAAAAATTTAAGACATGAGAAAATCATTGAAATGGAATATTAAAACCCTCATTATTTTAATTAATATGCCGTGGGGTGCTTCAGCATTACCTATGCACAAAAAAATTGTGTAGCCTTGGAGTACTTATTTATAATTCCATTTACACCAAAAATACATTAATACTTGGTGTAATGAATGGAATCATAAAAGTGATAATAAAGAGAATCACTGTTTACGGAGGTAATAAAATAGCAAGAACAATAATAAATTGATATTTTAAAAATAAAAATTACCTTATCATTGTAAGCCACAGGTATATCAGGTAGAAGTGCAGCGGCTGCAACACCTGAGGATGAGCACGGTGGCCTCGGAGGAGGAACAGGAGCCTGCAAACATATTCCGGACTGAGGTCAGCATGTCAATGCATCACCTGACGCAGTATTGTACTCATAGTGCTCATAATTCTATACATATTGACACTACTTGACATCACTGCATATATTTGTATGCAACAGTTAAATTTATGAGTGTATTAATATGCATGTGTCACTCGGAAAATTACACCAGAAGTATAATTACTAAAACACTTGACTAGCTTGACCCTATAGTCTAAAAGTAGTAAAGGTTTCAAATAAATGGCGTTTATTTAAGAGACAATGTAAAAAATTGCATTCTGATAGATCTGTAAATATGTGTATATGAGAGCATAATCACAATCTAAAGACAAAACTATTTGCCCAAATTATCGTAATGTTTGTGTTAAATTAATTACTTACACAAACGATAGTACACAATAAATAACAAAAATAGATAAACATATTATTAACTGATTAAAAAGGCAGTAGAAAAATATGGCTGTCGTAACTTAAAAAAGTAACTGAGGCTTTTTTCAATGTACTTGATAGATCATGCGCATATTTCGACGAGAGATCTATTATTTTAACGATTGAATGTTAACTGTAGTGTTAGTGTGAAATATTAGTTGATAAAAAGAAACATATGCGAGAATTATGTTTACCCAGTAAATATATTAATTTAAATAAAGACAGTAATTATGAGAAAAAAAGTTAAAAAAAACAAACGATAATCGAAAATGAAAAATTAACATAAATGAAAATCAAATTTAAAGCAATTATAAATTGACCATTCACTCCTTACTGTATTTTATTATTTTAATCGCTTCGTTGTATAACATAGTTAAAAATATTAGTTTAAGTTAATCAAAACTTTTTTTGATGGTAAATTGTATTAAATAGAGTTCATTTTATTTTTAAATAATTGTTTTTAAGTGTCATTGCACAAAATTTGAGCACAATAGAAACCACATTAAAAATAATTAACAAAAACACAACACTACAAAAACAAATGAATGATAAATTTAAACAAAAGAAATGTGACACACTCAAACACAAAATAATAATTATAGCATTTAAAGCATGTCAAAAAACAACAAAACAAAAAATCTGATTGACTAATATCTAAATATAAAATACAGATTGTTAAATTATAACAATTGGGTGAAAAATCCATGGCATAAGGTAAAAAAAATAACAGATGCGTATAAGCGTATGCAGATCTGATCCACAATGAGGGGGATGAGTTTATTTTTGAGCTAAAACGTGTTTAATATGAATTGAAATTGAATTGTATATTTACTATAGAAGTGTGTGTTGTATGAAAATCTCGATAAATTTACAGATGCCAAAATTCAACATTTTGGTTAGATTCCAGGAGAATTTTTCATAAGCAACTGTTTCAAATTTTAAAATATAGTAAAATAAGGTTTTGGGGGCAAGTATGCCCGAAACTGTGTCACTGTAATCTACCAACAAAAAAGGATATGCATTTTGAAGATATTCTCAAATAAATCTATAATCAGAATCAATACAAAAACAAAACTCAAATATACCTAAATTAAATTTTGCAAAAAGTTATTAATCCCCTTTTCATATAACGGTTTTATTTTATGACGATATTTTTATAAACATTTGAGAACTGAAAAGACAAATGATTTAAATATTAATATAAACTATTCTTGAAGAATTTTTTGATAACTAACACCAATTTCGTAAATTGCATCAACATTTAAATTTGTTAATGTTATAACATTTACACCACCTTATGCCATGGATAGTTTGAATTTTATAACACAAAAAAGCATGGGTGTCAGATCAACACCTGGTCAATAGCCTGAGCATGTAGGTTCCGTCTCCTGACGCTGGGAACGGGAGAGGCGAACGGTGAGGCCAGCGGGGCTCCGTGGGGCGCTTGCGGCAGGCGGGGATCCATGAAAGACGTCTGCTTCTGCTTGTGGTCGATGAAGAATTGCTATCCAATGAGACACAAGGAAAAACCCAACACCATCAGATGACAAATGATACAATTTTCATAAAACATACGAAGAATATAAATACAGAGACAGGTAGAAGTATACAAGTGAGCTTAAGATCAAATTTTATGTTATGAAGAAATCTACAAGCTTCGTATCAACATAAAGAAATAGATTTTCAAATTTGAGAAAAACAAAACATCTTGTATGGATAGTTATTAACATTAACGTCTGATACTCAGTGCAATAGTAGTCACTCAATTAAACAGAATCAGTGCTGTCCATTTTAGTAAATTTGGTTAAGTGTATAACACTAACCCACCGATTGCACAATTCAAAGTGTCATGTTAACTATTTTAGTATTTTCGATTTATTGAACATATTTTTAAAAGAAAGATGGTAAATACAAATTAAAAAGTTCGAAAGCTTATATTCCAAAAAAAATTTTCTTCCGTCATAAAATACACAGAAAAAAAAAACTTTTTAGACAATGTGACAGAAACTATGAATCAAATCAATAACATATCAAATGGTCTGTAGCCTTCTTCAAGGAATATAAAATTAATAACATAAATATTTAATGAATGTAAATATTTAATAAAGCATAGAAGTGCAGATAAGACAGATAGATAGAATGATAGACTTTAAAATGAAGTGGTCCCAAAACCAAAAAGAGGAAGATAATATTGAGAATGAAAATTTATATAAATTTATTATATAGTTTTTGAAGATATTACTGATTCATACCTTTCCATTCCGATCGAACTTGGTTTCCCAATTTTCTGGAAGCTCCTTGGAAATGTCTGCAAAAATATTGACTAGGGCCACGAGGTCTCGATTGTGCTGGTACCGGTCAAAGGAAGTGGCGTCTCTTCTGATCTTTGATATCATGTGCTTCAATGTGCTGTTGCGATTGTACAAAGAGAGGGCATCCTGAAATTTTTTAACACATAAATTATTGATCATGCTCATTATAAATCTATAAACATTATATGTAAAAGAGAAAAATTACAGACAACGAAATATTGAAAAAATAATATTTTATTTATTAAATCGTTCTAGTGTTGTATTAGACTCAAATGGGCTTACTTTCCTAATAGACAAACCAGAAACTATTGTGATTTATTAATTGTAAAGCAGGAAAAATAATTTAAAGCTTATGCGATAGAAGCATTGTCATTGAATCCTAATATGGGAAGCTGCTAACTAATGTATGTGAAAATAATTCTAGCAAAATAAAATCAATGGGGATATCTTTTGAGATAAGACACATTTTAGATTGTCTACTTATTTCACTTGCTTTAAATAAATATAAGCTCGCCATAATCAAAATATGGCAGTGTATACGAAGCGTTTATTTTATATAGTCCATAACTGTTTTTAGAATTCATCTTCCATAGTACGTTTGCATTTAATATGATTTAAAACCAAACTTTTACTCTACAGTTAAAAAGTCTTCTGGCTTAAAAACTATTAAGCCATATGAAAATATGAATATGTAGATATTTTTACCTGATCCATATGCAAAATAGAGTAAAAGTCAGGGCGGCAGAGCAATGTAACCGCAGGGTGTGGAAGGCGTGGCTCACGAGGGCCAAGAGCTGGGGCAGGAGCTTCTGCTGCAGGAGGTGGCGGGGCAGCTGCTCCCAACTGGGGACTGCCTGGGGGCTCACAAGATGTGGTGGGCTCGTCTGAACCGTCCAGTTGCCTTGATGTGATTGTACGGCGGATACTCTGGTATCTGAAATGCAAATGAAAGTGTCAGTATGATTATAACAAGAAACCTTTGATATATTTTCTTAAAACAGTTTAAATTGGCTTTTGTTAGCACCTTAAATATTGAGACATAAAATGGACTAAGGGTAATCTAACAGAACAATATATAATACAAATAATTGACCTCTAAAGCAAATTTTCACTCTCTTAATACTAATGTTGTATTTAAAAAAGTCATAATACATGAAATTTTTCATTCTTAGAAAATGTCTTAAATGTTTTACCTTCTATCAAGTTGTCTTCTCTGCAACTCATTACTGGAGTGCCGAGGTCTCAGTACACTGACACTGGGAGATGGCCTGGACCAGGTAGTGGTTCGGTTAATATGATCGATGTAGAACAAGCGCCCATGGCTGTCCAGTCTTGCTTCCCATGCTGAAATTTAAAATTAAATTTAAAAACAATAAATATATGAGGATTTGTTTATGACCTTTATATTTTTAATACGTTACTATTTGAAATTATAATTAGTTGTTTTTCAACTGTAAACAAGGCAGAAAAATTAGGAGCTAATTTTATTGGGTATTCTACCTGTGATATTCCCAAGCCTTATACACAGCGTAAAACTTCATTATGGTTTTAGGACTTTAGTTGAGCAAAGCTCGTTAACCTAATCATACACTGTTATTATTATCTATTCAGTTAATATTAAAATTAATTAGTAATCATGTAGCATTTGTTGTCTAGTTTTTGGCAATATGTCAATCAATACGAATATTAGTTGCCCAAAATAACTACTAGCACATACCATTACATGCTAATACATATTATTATTATATAGTTAACTTTTGAAAGCCTTCTTTGGTGAAAGATAATTCAATAAAGTTCGTAAACCATTCAAACAACCCTTAAATACATATTTTTTCAAGAGTAAATCAACACTATATTTTTAAATGTTTTAGCTTTGACAATACCAGGATGCCAAAATTCCAAGGATGCCAAAATTTAAAACAGACCATATTAAAGTAGTATTAAAAAAAATCTCTGAGGAAATAATAATCATTTAGACTTTATGATAAGACAGGCTGTTTATCAGTTTGACTACTATTTAATGTCAACTGCGGTTGAATAACTTCCTCCGGATAGAGATTGTGGTCGACCGTTTTGATTGTAACAAAATTAAAAAATAAAACTAATACTTACATGGAGGTAATGGTTCTTCACAATCTGTGAAGTTTCTACTATGGGAGCCGTTCCCGATTTCTGAAGATAGCGGGAGGTGTCTGTTGATTCTTTCTGGTATTGAAGGTAATCTGGTGCTCGCTAAGTGCCGCAGGGGCAGAGGCAGGTTATTGCTAGAAGATTCGACAGATTCATTTCTACTTAAACTATTTGACCTAGATTCTCTCACTCTCATGTCTACACTGACTGAGGATAATTCATTGGATCTCACATCTGGAGCTCTTCTGTCCAACATGAAATCTCCTAATGTTCTAAATTCTAAATTTGGTGATCTGATCTCCGAGGTTCGCAACTCTGTCATACATTCTGGAATCCTCAAATCTGTGACAGGCCTCAGTTCATTGAATGTTGTGTCCAAGGCTCGTATGTCTGCATGCTTGATTTCCGGAGAAGCCATGAGCTCGGGTTGTTGCGCCTTTAATCCTGGAGGTCTCATTATATCAGGAGGTGGAACAGGTCTATTACGCCTTGCGTGGTGCGTGGGCGTAGGCGGGCACTGTAAGGGGTGGCCTGCCACCCTGGCTAGGGCTCGAGGATGTGGTCTCATCACAGGACTTCCTTCACATACGGGTTTGTCTATTAAATTACTTCGGCTCAAAATATTATGCTTTGGCGTTCCCTCAAGAATTAAGCCGGGTTTTGGTAATCCGTTTGACGGCGTCCTAGAGAGGGATATATGAGGTGAAGGGAATGAATGTACTGGAGATGTATTCGACTGGCCATTTTCCATAGCATCAGCATAGCTCATAGGAGCCTGAGCCTGATCAAACATGGCTGCATTAATAGGACCATTTGCAGACAAATTACTAGTTGATGGTTCATCATTATTCACTTGAGAGGAAGAAGGGAGATCCTTGGATGATTCTCCAAAGCATATGGATTCACCTGCTATATTTCCTGTAGTGTTTGATGTTTTACAAGACGTGTTGGAAGTTTGCCTTGACAATGGTTTGTGACTTTTCATAGAAGCGATTTGTTTGATTTCCACCTGATTTTTATTTTCATCCTCGAATTCAGATTGATGGCTGATGTTCTCTAAAAAGTTATTCTGAGCTCTCTCTTGCGATTTCTGATGATTGGGAGTGAGGTTCTGAGTATCCACCGGGCTCGTCGTGGGCACAATTTCATGTTTTGGTGTATCGCATAAATTTGAAATTCCTATTTTATCAGCGTGAGACATTCTCACTGTAGTTATATAATTATCTGTTCCAATATTTTTGGAAAGCATAGTCTTAGATTTAGAAGGCGAGTTTACATCTAAAGGCATATCTAGAGAGCGCTTATTAGTCAAGAGTTTATGCGAAATGTGCGTGGAAGTGGATTCGCACAGGCTACCGTCGGTCTCGGGAGTGGCTAAGGGGGCCACCTGCTCCAGACTCTGGATGAACGGATCGATAGAAGACGGTAGAGGTGCCGTGTTGCAGTTTCTCATGTAGAACTCCCCAGGCACAAAATCGGTTATGGCACTAGTATTATAAGAGCAAGCGTTTTCTTGGGGATTTGTAAAAAATTGTTCATCAATATCGATCAGTTCAAAATTAAAAGTATCTTCAGGTTTGCTCATCTTCTTGGGTTTCTGATGTCTGAAAACCTGAGGAGGGGAGATAGCGTGAGAGCGTTCCAGGGGCCGATGCGTCAGCCGCGGGGGAAGCGGAGGAGCAGAGTCTTCCAATGCAGCCAAGTTTACAATATTCTCATGGTCATACACAAACTTCATTATTTTGCAGGGATTTTTCGGTGACCAAATTTTGTAGTATTCAGATCCGGGAGAGATAAGCGCCCCGTTCATTTTGACTTTTTTCTTGACACCGTTCAGTATTTGACCATCGATATTAGAAAGCGGAAGGCACTTCTTCTTGACGCCGGAGCAACCGGCGGCTATTTTTTTATCTAAAGGTACAATATTTGGCATTTTATCAGCTTGATCTTCCTTATTTTGTTCAGCTATCACAGATTTGGAACATTCATCTAGAACTTGGGAATTACTATTCGCCAGCGTGGAATCGTTATCACTTTTAGAGTTGCCGGAGCACATTTTAAGATCTAATTTTCCTAGTTTTAAATTATTTAGAGTTTTATCACTTGCGTGTTTCACTTCACTAATTGAGCATCGATTGACAGTTTTGCTAAGGTCTTTGATGTCGCTGCAGTCTTCGAAGCACTTGTTGTCCATGGAGCAGGGGGAGTGCTTGTCGTGGTCAGCGAGGAGTGGAGTGAGCAGGGACGTGTCCTCAATGTGCTTGGAGGAAGAGCGGTACTTCTCCTCCAGCTCCTTGAAGTTGAAGGTGTTCGACTGGGCGAGACACTCCACCGGCTGTCCGCTGAAATAGCGGAAGCACAGTAGCTTCTCGCATTCTGGAACACACAAGCATTTGTATTAGGTTTGCGTTACATTACTCTAGTAGGTAATTCAACTCTATCTTTCATTATTATTTAATAAAAATATTGGCAATACCATAAATTTTTTGAGTGTCAATAGGTGGATATACATGAGACTTCGAAAAGTTGAGTCAGTGCTATAGCGATAAGATAAAATCCGCTGCAATCGCAGACCAGGCGACGGATTACCGGCGGAAAGGTTATCAGGAGTAAGGCAGGTACCTTGGTGCGAGAGCTTGGGCTGGTCACAGAGCCACATGGTGTCCGTTCCCGCGCAGGCGCCGACCGTCAGTCGCGCCACACTGCTCGAGGCCGCCGGATCCTCTGGAAACAACAACACCGGAAATTAGTAACAATAATCATTATCTACGATCTTATATGTACAAGACAATAAATAATCCACTGATATATACAAAGATATATATTTTTGATGTCAAAGTATATCAAGGTTATTCAGATCAGATATCGTCGATAAGAGTGTCACGGGGCAGAGCATATTGAAATTTCAGACATAAAGAGAAAATTAACATTTCCACTGATATTTTGCTCCACAGGGAATAGAAAGAATCTGATATTTATGAGTAAATGTCGAGTAAAACAAGCTTCTATGTACGATAAATTGACCACGCTTTGGTAAATGCTATTGGATTCAAATTCAGTATCACTTTTCGGGCGCGAGCTTGTTTGTATATTATTTTTTTAATTAAAAATAATTTAGCCTAAATATTGCATTTTTATAAGATATATTTTTTATGTTTCTGAAATACGTACATTGAGAATAATTTAAGTTCTGGTCAACCGAAAACCTAAATCAAAGAAAATTATTATTGTTATGGATAATTTGTTTATTTTCATCTTCTAAGAAGGTACGTACAAGTAAATCTTTGTTTAGAAACACTGTTAAGAATAACAATTAGCGTAGTTTTTAAACATCTCTTCCAAGTCAGGTATATTTCTAAGTACTAAATAATAATCAACTCAAACGTCAAATACATCAGACAGATTGATTAAAACGCTATTTATTCGATCTACTACTCAATAATTTCTTTTTAAATTTAAATTTTCTTTATATTTAATTGGGTAATGGCTAAGGTTATAATATGGTGTGTGGCTATCCCCTGATCCTGCGCGCAGGTTGTGGGGCTTGCAATGTGTGATTAAGGTGGTAGGGTACCTGCATGTATTTCTTTATTTACATTACTGTGTTATTCAGGGAAAATAAGTGAAAAAAACCCTTTCACGCATGAGTTAATATATACAGTAATACCCCGCTTTACGCGAGGGATAAGTTAAGTGAAATTCGCGTATATCGGGGTTTACAATTAAACACACATACATAGTCAAAACATGATACAAAAAAATACGAATCATTTGAATCAATCACTTTAATTCTAAGAACACTTTATGCAGTATTACATGTTATTTTTACTGAAAAATACATCTATTGTCTTTTGGGTAGCGTTTCTTTTACGTTCTTGTAAAATACGTTCATAACACCCAACGCTGTTTTTAATTGTCAAGAGAAGTCAACGACTACATTATGTTCATACACATTCTTAAAATAAGAAATTCGCGTAATGCGAGGCATTTTAACGCGAAATTTGAAATTCGCGTTATAGTGAAACCGCGCATAACGGGGTCGCGTAAAGCGGGGTATTACTGTACATTGAAGGAAAACAAAAATAACAGAATTTCATAAGGTGATATATATTCAACAACATAGATAGTTTACTTTGATGAATGAATAACTTATGTTTACGAAATAATAACAGCGAAATAATGTTTTAATTGTTATATAATAAAAATGAGTGCGACCATCCGTACACCCGCCGGCGGTCATTTGCGGCTCAATGTTGGTCTTTACGGGCGCGATAGATTTCCCTCCGGTCGCAGCCGGAATGGTGAAATGGCGCCCCGCCGGTGACACTGCGCCCCCGGACCGTACTTCCGGTGAAATATCGCTCTTCGATTTTCCATTTCATTGCAGCGCAGCCGGGACGCCGGAGGATGGATGGAGGAGGCCATCTTTCAATATCCGCATCATATAGTATGCCGCAATTTAAAAATAAAAGCAAGAAATTTTAGAAAGCAATATTGGTCGTAAAAATGTTATGCCTCGTTCCAGAAACACTGATCAATGAAAACAATGAACAATTAACTGTCAAATATATCACATTGATTGCATACAACACACCATTTCGCTGATTAATTATCCCTGTAATAATTGGCCTTTCAGAAACTGGGTGTTGTCATATTTTAACCCATTGAACTTCGTACTTTTTTTTGTTAACAATGTGAATACGTCCAATGCCAGCAATTACTTTGCAAAACTGACAAAAAGGGTTTATACCTGCTCTGATACGCACCTAGACTTCTTATAGAGTAAACAATAAAAGGTGCACTATGGCGACCTATAGTCGCCAACGGAGTTACAAAGAAATTTACCATGTTGACACATTGTCGCCAACGGAGTGGAAAGGGTTAATATGCAATCCATATAGACATTAGAGCAGTGAATTTCATGAATGCAAAAGTATTTCTTACAACAGTCAATTTGTCGATTTCGTTTGTCTCCGTCAATCGGACCCGGCAACATTTCAATATGGTGATCGTCCAGGCCCCTGCCCGAGGTCTCACCTGCCCCCGCCCCCGCCGGACCTGCGATGCGCCGATTAGGATTCGCCGCCCGGGATATCGGGCGGCCATCGCTTCTCGTTTCGTCATGTCGCCTCCCACGGGTCTTATTATTCGCATAATTTGCGGGGAAGCGGCGATCTCGCCCGAAGACAATCACAGCCGGCAGAGTTATTATTTTGTAGGCGTGCCACCGGCGAGTTTTAAGAATAACCAAGATATTTAATACCTTTATTAATTATGATACAGTCTTGTTGAATTTCTAATTGAAAATGAATTAAAAAGATCAGTTAAAAATATTTTATTTTTTGTGGAAGTAGCAGTATCTCACGGCAGTAGGATCCCCGAATTTATTTCTAATAATAAGGCGTGTGTTTGCACTGAAGGTCTTTTCGAGCGGTTATAATGGAGATCCGAGGTTCAAGGTGCCATAGGCCAAACCAGTCTCGTGGCTCAGTTTCGAAGTACACACCTTGTATAACGACTCGAGCTACAAGACACATATCAATTACAAGATATTAAAATATGTTTTAAAACAAGATACAAGCTATTTAAATACATCTACTATACAGGTGACATAGATAAGACTTAGGTGTTTTTTCAAACATTTTTTTGAATACCTTATAATACCAAATACAGTAGAATTAAACTTTATTTTAATAGTTTACTGATATTTAATATGTACCCACGCAAACACCCGTACGAGAGTAATAATACAATTGTGTACATGAGTTTTTTTTAATAATTATATACCCCTAAGATGCTTTAAGAATATTTTTTTTTTTTTTTTAATTAGCTTGAATTTATACTGTATTTAACCACTCTCCATCATCGTCGAAATTTTCATTAATAAGTGAAAATTACTCTTTAATTAAATTGTTTAATGGTAAGATGCTGTTTAATAAAAATGGAGTTCTATGTTCCTCATATGCTAAGGACTGTTAACCTTGTATATCACATGGTAAACAATGTCGAGGCACATTGTACATTTAAAATGTCAGCAGCTTATACGTGAAGCGGCCTGTATATTTTGAAAGTGCGGTTAGTCTTGGCATCATTCACAGATCCTTGCTATTTCGACCGCACGGATCGGGTCATAATTGAGGATACATAAAACGAGTACATCCTTAGAGAAGGTCGTTGGACGGCATTAGTTTAATTCAAAGTGACTTTGGGGTCACATTGTAACGACCAGGATATCGAAATGACTACAATACACATTAGTAAACAACAGTGGCGGGCTGGGCACGCAGTATCATTACTAGCTTACAGTACCTGCCGATATTAGTTATAACGTGCGAATGTTTTCTGAATTGTTACACTTTACACAATTATTTAAACCCAAGACCGAATAGTCTATAAGCAGCTGTAGTATCCTCTGATTCCAAGGTTGTTCAATATATATATATATATACGTCACAACAGTGGGGGCAGAGTATTAACATCGAATAAAAAAAGGTAAGAAATTTTGCGTACCATAATGATGATAAGTGAAAAGAATTTTTTTCTTTGGAAACACCATAAAATAATAGAAATAATTTTCGATATAAAAAAAAGCTATTTCATGGTATTAAGACTTCAGACAACGTGTATAGTACGTTTGATCAGGTATGTAATATCAAAATTAATTACACAGGAAATAATATACGATTAACTTATGGCAAACAATAAAAAAAACACATTTGAAAATAGTTTAAATCCAAATGATCATTACGAGATATGTAATGTTAATTATTTTCCGGTGCAGCTAATTTATACTCCGCAGGAAATTTGCAGTCGTGGCAATACAAGATGGTAATAAATTGATTTTGAATGTACCTTCATCATTGATTATTAAACTCATTCGGTACTATTTTCATAATAAAAAAAGGTTTCGTTTAATCAATTTTAAATTTGAAAAAAACTACATATATATACATTTTTAGCAGTGTGATATACGATAGACTTTTTTCAATTCAAAACCTCATTTAAATTTATATAAAAAATATTTTTGTGGTTTCAAGATTTCAAAGATCGCGCTTTTTATGAGAAGCTACGAATTTAGAAAAATATATATATGCTACATTTTCAATAGAATATTCAACATAGAATTACATAATATAATAAAATAAAGAAAGAAAGAGACTCTTTGTGTATTGTATAATATTTTTTATGTGAACCAAAGTATATATCTGCCGAAGACGTGGTGTATATGAATGTAGGCGATACCAATTACTTTGAAAATTAAGTTCACAAGAAACTGTCACATTATTTTAATATTTAGAAAAATATTTAATGCTTCGTACGCGTATTTTTGTACGATTGTTTTTTTATGTGATGAAAGGGGAACCGCTGGTGGAAACGGAAGCTGTAGACCACAGAATGGCAGCATCAGTTTGCGGTTCATGCAACGTTTAAGCAACCTCTATTAACAGGAAATTGTTCAAGAAGCAATAAAGCAAACCTCCGATACACCGACCGCCTTCCACGTAGTATAAACCTGACCTACTGGCGGAGATGTTAGGTACATTTTTAATTTATCTCTTACGCTGAATTTGCTTTTGATATATCATTTCAATGATCAATCATGCGAATGAAATATTTACACAAGTTCACGAACAATGAGATTCGTTCAAAATATATCAATGTGTTTTTTGTAATCATTTTTAAAATAGTTTTTGTAAAATGTTAATATCTACTCAGTTTCTAGTGTAACATAGAATCATGAAATGAATTTTCACTTTTATCGGTCGAATTTTAATATTGAGATCAAGATGATGCCAAAATCGCATAATATAGTTAAAAAAGCACACATATACCTGATATTATAGGAAACAGAAAGGTGGCATACGAATATATATATTTATATATATATAAATTCAGACGTTGACTAACCTAACCTAACCTAATCGTTTTCCTAAGGCATTTTTTTCAAAATGGCAAAAAATCAGAATCTACCGCGACGTCTCAATTATCTTATAACTATAAAAAAATACGTGCTAGAATCGGAAACAGGCAGGTGATATATTATAGTTACAAAAAAGCGCTGATTGGGCGAAGAATCCTGATCCTCGGTCCCTCGCGACGGAAACATTTCCGATGACACGACGAGCCACAAAAAAAAAACATCATTAGGGGTCCGAGCATCGGGGCTATACCTGGACGGCGATGTGTAAACTTAGAGTGCCCCGAGATCGAGTGACACTAGCGAGGAATTGATTCATTTTTCATTATAATGCTGCGAATAGATTGTGACAGCACGAATGCCATAGTGAGATTTCGCGAGAAATTCAGAATTGAATAGAAAAAAATAGTCAGTGGTCGGTGTGATTCAAAGTGAACGGTTTCGGTGGGCAAGGACCTACTTAAGCCGTCATCGCTGAGTGAACTGCGAGACCTGAGAATTGTCATAAATTTTGGAGTAGGCGTTCTCTTATACTATTCATATGCTGAAATGTTTATAATACACCCAAAATGACAACTTTTCAGAAGATTTAAACAATCAATTTACTAACTTGTTAAATAAAAGATGGCAAGCCGGACTTATTTACATGTATAAACCGCACACCACTGATATATTAAAAAAAAAAAGTAAGATACTTTGGCAGCTAATAGAAGGTATTTTTTTTTGTATTAGAAATATATTTTTTCATAAAATAGAAGCAGGATTATATTCTTAAAGTATAATAGGTCCATATTTTAGCTTCAGCCCCGTGTGAAGCACGACAGCCCGCCGTCGCCCGCGCCATATTGTTTATTATGCTTTTACATATAACATCCCCGTCAAGACAAAACAACGGAGGATCTGTCACAACTGCTAAGGGACCGAAATATCAGCGGCCGACCCGGAGGCGAGCGGCCAGCGGCGCCCAACATACAACAAAAATTAATTAAAAATACATAATTATCGTTACCCGAATGATTTCTTCAAGGAAACAACGCATTTCTGCATAAATTATATATTATTTAAAATCTCACATCCGCCGTGAAGGGCTCATTATTTTGACTGCGGATGGGAACATCGGGATATTTAAGACACCATAATTACTATCTTACATTCTAGGGTGCATACAATTTTAAATTCAAGAAGCGAAACGATGACTGTATAAATTAAGAAAAAAAATAATTCAATGTACATTTCAACATTTGCATTATTAAATCAAATGACCTGCCGCAATCGAGCAAGAGATATCAACTTTATTGTAAAATCTATTTTGTTAATATTTTATGTAAAAATATCAGTTGGAAGCTTTTTAACTCAAAGTGCTACTACACATAATTTTTAATTTTAATATAAGCAGCAGTGCATAATTTCGAAAATATACAAGTGCTTCTAGCGTACTACAAGATATCGGAAAAAGGATTTCTAGATATTGCTTTTGATTTTCAAAATGAATTCATTGAATTTAAAAAAACAAACATCATATCCCCTTTCAAGTGTAAATCGTGAATATATTTTTTTAAATTAAAAAAATATAATATCAATATCAAACGCTGCGTCGACGCATCGCAGTCGAGATCCGATCGAACCGCTGAAATTAACACGAGAGCTTTATTTCGAGTCGCGTGGTTCGGAAAGCCGTGCGAGCCGGCGGACGAGAATCCGGCGCGGCACTCGCACGCCACTTCCGGCCGGCGCGGCGCGGGAGCCAACGGCTTCAGGATGTCGGACTCCCCCCGAAACTTCTGGCCATTTTAAGCACAAGCACCGCTCAATCGGCGCTCTGACAGAACCGTCGATCAAAAACATTGATCAATCACAAAATAATACAGATGCCGTCACGGCGGATAAAAATTATCCCGACGATAAGCCTGACACGAATCTTGGTTAAATATGAAGTAACAAGCATTGAATTAAGTAAGTAGATTACAGGAATGATCCAAACCTACTCGAATTGTGTATAAGAATTATTAAACATATATACACTTTACTCTGTTATAGCGTTTAACATTTTTTTTGTGAGGTTCTCCACCCGGCTCAGGGTAAATCAGTTTAGTAGAGTACGAAATCAATAGGTTTCTGGAATATTTGTTGATAATCAAAATGAGACTGAGAAGTTGTGATGTCACAATCACGGGCGGAGTGCTTTCGGACCAGCCGGCGCCGCGGCCAGATGTCTCGGCTGCGCGCGGAGGCGGAAAAAAACGGGAAGGAAGACCACTTTTTGGGTGAGTCAGGATATTTTTACGCGCATTAATTGGTTTTTCAAATTTTAGACGCACTTTTTGGACAGAAAAAAAAATTAGGAGCACTGAGTTTGGTTACATTTGGCAGTGGCTTCAAAAAGCTTGATAAGGAGAATATGGTAACTTCTTCTGAATCTCTACGTACAATAATTTTTACGACCTCGCCTATCTCATTTTATAAATATTGATTATCATTGAGAATATAATTATTATAACGTTTTATTTTATATTTTAGGATACGAGGTGCAATTTTAATTTGGTTACTGAACGCCACTATATAGATACATAGAATCACTATTCAGGAGGTAGCTTAACCATCGAAGCAAGATATAAAAAATAATCAAATCCAGTACACGAATCAGATCCCAGTCTAATTTATGGTTAGAAAAGGGATTAATTTATGGTCAATTTATTCAAAGTGGTCATAAATAGGAGGCATTTTGATTTACAGCACACTACTCGGCCATGGCTGTGCCCGGTCGTGGCTGCATTCAAATTTGAAGATGTCAAACAGTGTGAATCAGGTACACTCTCGATTTTGACGCAGCGGTCTCGGGTTTGGTTCCGCTTTCGATTTGGCACCGTTTATTAGCGAATGAATCAGACTCCCAAAAGAGTTACTTTAAAAACACGCACACCTCACCAGTTTCGATGCATCAGCCAATAGTAACCGAGTCATACACATTGTGAATATATTAATGGCGAGCCGTGCGGTCAGCACAACGGGAAAAGCAAGCTAATTCAATTGATATAAAATTACATGGAATTGGAGCGATGACATAGTGTCGTTACCTTCCTTCCCACGAAATCGTTTTTTTTTATCGCTTTGGTTTCATGATGTATTTGATTACTATCAATATTAACAAATACTGTCAAGACAATATACCGTATGTTTCTGCCATGTAAAATAAAAACGAACCATGTAAAACCATAATCACCCAAGCTTTTTTATTTTATTAGTTTTTTGCTGTAAATGTTGCTATGCACACGTAAGTGAGTTATTTGACCCTTACTCTAGCTCACATATTATAATAGCACCGTCGTTGTATATTTTCTCATGAAAACTTAAGGTGTTAAAATACTTTTTATATCAAGAAGCAAGCTATAAATATAAAAACAAATAATATTAGCCAGATTTTCAAGCAGTGCATACTTTCGTTAGAGGTCACTAAAATCAATGGGTCTGTTAGATATAAATAGAATTCATTCCGTCTATTGTTCAACAGTTATTGTTGCATAAAGTATTGTTACGTATTTATTCATACTTCTTAATCTAGCTGTTATCTAGTGGAGATGTAGTAAACCACCAGAGACAATATAAACTTTGAAACAAAGCGTATAAAAAATCAAAAAGATACCTATCGCTATAGTTGAAAATCACAATGCGGTCACTGATTGTGGTTGTTTTCACAGAATTAATAATACCCACATAGTACAGTATTGTTTGCCCAGTAAAATGGGATATCCTAAAGCCAACAATGCATGGCGTGATTATTTCACCGTCAATGCATTTACGATATTTGTTAAAAAAAAAAAAGGAACCCAAACGTACGCATGCGGATGTCGATAAGGTAGGTCACGACTTCCGCTCCAGCTGATTTCAAAAAAGGCAAACTATTTCAAAATGCGCTCGGCGGCCATTATTATGCACCGCTGATAAGCGCCGGTGATTGTCGAAAATCACTGACGATTGCTGGAATGTCCCGGAAAACAAGCATCGGAAGAAACGAGCCTATTGTGACCGTGGCATTATTTATTCATGAAATCAATTAAGCTTGATTTATAGGCGAGTTCTTATTAATTTGCAATCAATCATTGGCTGTCAAGGCATTATTAATCAGAAATGAAATAGTACGTAGTTTCTGTCATCAAACTTATCAATAAATAAAAACACAGCTGTTCAACTTAATTTAATTATTGAAACGAGACATGATAATAAATTTAATTTATGTTTTGATTCAGATCAATATGGACGCTTTCAGTATTTATTATACCTAGCAGACTCTCTTGAACTTCCGTCATACATTTTTTCCCCGTGAAGTTGCATAATATTATTACTTTGTAGATAGTCTTCTAACACATTATATTTAATTAATTGAAATATAATTGTTCTCTGTTCAATCATTATGTGACGAGACACTCTTTCACCTAAAATACCAAAAACCTACTTTAAGACACAACCATTAACATTGAACAAACTGAAGGTCCTTAAAAATACTACCTTCTATAGATTTTTAATAGGATACAATGATCTAGTATCGTTGAGCCACGAGTATCTTTACTTAGCCATTTAGATTGCCCCTCGGTATCCGGCATCATATATTATTTGATCTTATTGCTCCAGATCACATGTTATGTAGTAATACAAGTTTGTGTGGTAAATTTACCATAGCGCGACCCCTGGCAGAGTGCAAGCGCCTCATCAATCACAGCGTGACCATCAATTCCGGACGATCCATTGAACAATAAACGTGGACCGAGTGCTAATAAAATACCAACTACATAATTGATTTCACTTGTCGGTCGTGAGTCCCAGTAGGCAGAAATACAAGAAAAATATACATTATTTATTTTTAGTCCGTTTAATCTAATTCCCCGAAATCTTAGCGAAATGTCCATTAAGGTCCGCCACAATTTTATCGTGCCCTCTGGAGCTTCAGCTCAAGAGATTGAATTCTGCTGGTTGAAAAATTCCTATTTTTGGGTATTTTCAGGAGAGATCAATGAGATGGGTGTGAAATGTCAAAAAGCTCACCACATAAAGAATCTACAAGTAGGCAGGGGAAAAATATAGTTTCTTTGTAGGAATTCAAAAATATCAGCAACAAGATGATGGAAATAATGTAAGATATCAATTTTAAGTTATTATCAGCCATTATCTGCATGTCAAAGACCACCCCCAAGCACCACCACTCATTGTCACTCTCCCTCTTATGCACGATGGCCTAAACGGAACGGATCAGCTCGACGTTTTCAGGCACGTTGACAGAAGATTTGTCGGTGCGATTGTCGGCGCGTTAATGATTCTGTTGACGAAAGCGTCGACATATCGGGACGTCAACTCCAAACCGACGTCCGTTGACATCAGCTGATTGTTGACGGTCCTATAATTGTCTCTCGACTCGAGCTGTCACCAGCTAAGCCGACACAAAAGCGTAAATAAAACCCAGCTTATGCAGACGCATTTTATAACATCCTCGGGGTTCAGTTCCTAGCACGCTGCTTGTCGACCGTGGGGTCCCAAGATCCAGGCAAAGCAATACGTTTTCCCATATTGTACAATTTTGGCAAAATTATAAATCGCTTCCTTGTTCAAAAGGAAATTAAGCCCCTAGAAATCATAAAAAGTTTTAATTGTAGCCTTATTTACAATGGCATCACCGCTTACTTTTTACGTGGTTTTGAAACTTTTAGGTTATAAATTTTTAAGAGATGAAAAAAATACGGTTAACCTAAACCTAACAAGATGGTAGATAAGGAATTATCATTAATATAAATCCATCTGTTTCCACGTCTTGCACAATTTCATAACTTTAATGCGAAAAATCTAGATTTTCATTTATTAGAATATTATTTTGGCATCGATCAGTTATATGGCATACGCATTTGACAGATCAGACAGGCAGATCATAAAATATTATTTTTTGATAAAGAATAATAATTTAGGATCTGTTGCCTCAGTAGTTGAGACTATCGAGTCTAAGTATAATAAGAGAATATTAAATAGGTTTTTAATTATCATAGGTGTCATTGCAGGTGCCAATGCAATTGAAACAAAAAAAAGCTCTTAATGAAACATCGACGTAGGTATACAAAACCGTAGGCGTCCATTCGTTAGCAGTTTTTTTTTGTTACTTAGCAACACGTTGACAATTATACGATGTAAATTTCATTCTTAAAAATGTAAAGTTTTACTGAGAAAAAAAATACTTTAAATTTTAAATTAAGACTGGTTGGTTGGGCATACTTAAATTCAAGCAAGCCTGAGTAGTTTTTAAAAATGAAAAAGTATTGAAATTTTAAACAATTTAATTAGATTACATGCTTGTAAGTAAATAAATCATAAAAAGTAGAAACGCTACTGATTTGTTTTTAACCCTTTCCACTCCGTTGGCGACTATAAGAAGTCTAGGTGCGTATAAGAGCAGGTATATACCCCTTTTATCAGTTTTGCAAAGTAATTGCTGCCATTCAGACGTATTCACATTGTTAAATTAAAAAAAAAAAACAAACAACAAAAAAAAGTCCGGAGTTCAAAGGGTCAAAATTTAAAATGCCTTCTTTCATATTTTTCTCACAAAGCCCAAGAGTATCGTATCGTTAGTCACCGAAACGGAGCGATAAAATGAGATCGGACGGTCAGAATCCGACACATCCGCTGCAGGCGTCACAATGAAGAAGCCATCATTCCGGAGTGTCATTCTTCCCGAGCTGGTCCACATGGGCCACGAGGGCGGCGGTGGGCGGCGGCCTGGCCCTCCCACAGCATTCCCGGCCCACAGCCGGCCAGGGTAACAGGGACTCCAAATAAACGGCTCCATCGTAAGTTATTGCTGCCGGAGTTTGCCTCAAAGAGTTTAGTGGACAACGCTTACTCAACAAACTCTCAAAAATAAAAGTTATTTCAACGGTATAGATTTGAATGTCATTAAATATTTTGTACTTTTTCAAAACATGGTCTGGCCTCATAATATCATTATTCTTTTATACACTTTACAATAGTCGTGGACATATTTTTATTTATAAACGAAATTATTCTAAGCGTAGCAACGATTGACATTTCATATTAAATATTTAATAAATCTCCAAATTCATCCATCCATAATTAAGGTAATCATAGTCATGCGTAAAATAATCATAAACATTTTTTCGAATTTTATTTTTTCGAGGAATTACATGCCCCTTTTTATTAAAATCAAAATATCCTTTATTTTAATAAATTATTCAAATAATCGATAAAAAAAAAACCACAAATGTCGATCAATTAAAATTTGCTTTATACTCAAGAGATAAAAAGTACTCTTCTGAAATATCTGTAGATATCCAAATAAAGTTTAAAGTTCCTATAAATCACTCACCTTGATTAAATAGTGAATAGATGTTGGTTCAGAGAGTAAACATGTCAAACGCGGAAAAATTTAATCTCATAATGTAGAAGTTTCCGAACAAACTTCAAAATGGCTTAAGTTTATCATATAACTTACAATAAAGTTACGTCGGGAGCTCTCTCTATCTTACGTCGATATTACTTGCCAAGAAGATGCCATGGAAAAAGCACGCAACCTCAGTGATACAAAAATCTTCTCCACAGTTAGCAAGCCACCCGATAGACAGGCGGAAAGCAAGCGGCGCTATCAGATGTATTAAAAACCTCATTGTGAGGCGCATATCGGCTGGAGGGGGTGCGGAGGATACGGAAGTCGGCTATCACGGAGCTCGAGGGGAGCTCGTGACGTAACGGGGAGCATCCGCGCGTGCGCAGTTCCGCGTTTGTCGCCCCCGCCCCGGAAGCGGACAACGGCCGCGGCACGCGCCCCGGAAATGCAAACGCGCCACAGCCGTTGGGACTTTAAATTTAAATAGAGCGCACCCCTCACGGGAAGCGGATTTGTGCTGGAGAGTTTGGGGGTATTTTTTTATTTCCGTGACACCAACGAACCAACAGATTTTGTTCGGGTTCGATCGATTCACAGTCGACTGTCGAGGGTGTTGCGTAAAGTGGGAACTCTCGGCGTATGTGGGGCGGAAGCCGTTGCACTATTAATTACATGGAATATTTATAAGCTCGCACAGGATGCGCCATTGTTTGAAGCTTTAAAAACTAAATTACAAAGAAAGCAAACTCACCGCCGTTGCGAAGAATTACTTCACACGACTAAAACTATCACGATATCTCTACTGCACGCCGACATACCTACGATGGCACAGGAATTATAATCAGTTTGGTTATTGTTTTTAAAATAATAAATAGTAACATTCTTATCCCTAGTAAATATTTTTAAAACTAGTGCCTTTAAGTTTTCTTACTTTTAATAAACATTTGAAGATGACACTATTTTATTTTATTTAATATGAGTATTACGCGAACACATGCTATATCAGTCACTTTTAGAAAGTTTCCAGTGAGGACGGGATAGAACTGTGAAGGGCCTTTTTATTGTTTCAAGACAATCGATAATTTTATAAGTAACCTAAAAATACAATCAAAACAATTTATAAGTAGTAATTAGTTCGGTTCTTCAGCGGCAGCTCGACCCAAATTATAAACGCTCTATTATTCAAACATCAATTAATCAGAGTCTACAAGACTCGTACGAAGTTGTGTGCAACAATGTGGTCGTGTGTGGAAGCACAGATCATAATCAAAGACCTACGCTAATTACAGAAAACAAATTGATTGTAAGTAATAATACATTTTATCAAATTTTTCAATACAATACCACGTAGTTGGCGTAATTTTTAATACCGGTTGACTTCTGGGTACCCCGGGCGAGCGGGGGCGCCGCGGACATGTCGCGGGCCAGACTAGAAAGCGCCTCGCGCTCCTTCGGCCGAATCGATGCCTTTGCGGGGGTTGAGTGTGCGCCCCGCCGGAGCATCGCGCCTCCGCGGGGAGTCACGCGAGATAAGTTGATTACTATACAGCGAGAGAATAATCCAATTTACGAGGCTGAGTTAAATCGATGCACGCACACCGCTGGGCTCAAGAAACCGCCGAAGAGTCAATATGAAAAACTTCACAACGGGGAAATTTTGAATCAAGATAATACTTTAATATATTTAAGCTGCCTTTAATTTAAAAAAAATTGTGTTTACGCCAGGAAAACGGTAGGCGTATCATATCATATGGCTCTATATTTTTACAAAGTAGTTTGGCTGAAGACATCTATGATCATACGAAGCGATTATATTGCAACTTTGGCTGTTCCCAAGTTTTGGATGCCTCACATATACATTTTGTTCACCCCTGATTTTAAGCCTATCAGTAATTGACATAAACCACAATCCAGGACCTCAGATTCCAGAATATTCTAATATATGTGTAGTTAAAACAACAGATGAATCATAACACCCCGTCTTGCAGGGGGTACTAATATTAACCTTAATTAAGCGAAAGCACTTAATAAGAATGGCGAATTGTTATCGTCCACGTCAAGTCGGCTTGTTATTGAGTCCCGCGGCTCCTGTCGGCGCGCAGACACGGCGTCTGGCCAAGACGAGAACATTCTGGAAGACTTGGCGCCGGCCCAACGGCAGGAACACACAGCTCCGTGGATTCCGCGGCGATTACATCTCGCGGCATTGCGCAGAACGCAACGCACCGATTTTTTGCCACGCTTTGACCTCAATATTGCGCGAGGTATTTCTTTATCTTATTATTTTCCAATATGAACCCCGAAAAGGCTACGAAATAAATGGTGGCGTACAATAAAGTACACTTAATTTATCACGAGAGAATAGCTACTGAAAGACATTGCCGTTAAATGGAAAATAAAAACACTTTTAAGGATGGGGCATCCATGATACGTTTTTCTACACACATATACGGAGCAATACGTGCTTTTTATTTAATATAAGAAATTTATATCCAATTACTTTTTTTAAACTAAATTCTTGATTTATATATGTGCTATCACAAAACACTGAATGAATATTGTAACTTAAGAGTTCGGTAAAGCAATGCTCCCTAAAAATTTGGCCTGCAAATATTATACAATAAGAAAAATAAGTAATATGATTAGGCATATTATTTCGCGTATTGAAAATAATTCCAAGAAACTCTCAGAAAAATATCAACGTGACTTGTTGATACTTTCTAAGAGTTTCTTTGAATCATTTTCAATATGCCTAATCATATTAGTAAGTAATATAAGCCTGTAAAGGTAATTAAAACGCACTCGATTGACGTTCAATCCACAAAATAGACATATAAAGATAAGTAAGCTTGCATTTATGCATTACTTATTATTGCAAATTAGTGAGTTTTGTTATAAAATTCTATTAACTAAAAAAAAAAAAATCTTACTAATCCAAACTTGTGCTGAAGCCAACGTCCAAATAAAAACCAATATATAAGAAAAATCTACTGCATTTCATCACACAGCTTTTTCGTAGTCTATTTGTACAAGTCAATTAACAAACACAATAACAAGGAATTTATCATTAGAATCTGTAAACGTCTTCATTTCCTTGTAAAGAGAGTGTGTGCCGCACTAGCGAAGGCGGGTTCCGGTCTGGGGGGCAGAGCCCACGTGTCCCCGGAGCCCCGCGGGCCCGCCGACAAGTGAATCTCACATCTCGTGGGTCGCGGAGGACTTCCCGCCGTCGGTACTTCGGGTCCAAATGTGAAGGCAGCGTGCCTACACGGCTATTGGACACACACGAAGGGAAACTATCTGAATGCTATCTGCCTCCCAGCATCGGGGCCTCGGCTCGAGTGCGTTCGCTCCATTGTCAATGATATCTAGTTGGAAATGAATTATGCCCTTCAAATCTACACAATACTTTGAATATTTTCATTAATAAAACATTGTAAACACCACGAGCTGGAAGGCTATTCTAGGAGAGAAATGAAAATTAAGATAATCTGACTAACGAGTCTATTAATCACCCTATTTATTAGAAACCGGGAGAGGTAATATACAGAAACGCGAACCATAGCACTTGGGCTTTATATTCAAGATAACACACTAAAACCTGCATATCTGCATATCTAATATGGTTTTTTCTCTTAGGAATCTGATCGAAAATTAATGCAATTTATATAAACCTAAAACCTAAATTTTGCAAAAACACTTGTTCGGTAAGTTACAATAATAAGCTCTGGATAACAATGGTGGTACATCAGGAAAAACCACTATCAATATTGAGCAGTATCAAATCAATAATGTAACTGTCCATAAAGACAAAAAATGAATGGGACCTTCGAGAGATCTGTCTTTTGCATTGTGAAAACTGATTTAATAAAAATATACAAGTGTGGAAAATCAGGATTGAGATATACAAAATTGCCACGGTTTGTACATGGGCAGGTTTATCGTAGTTGTATTATAAAAGTCAGGTTTGTAGGATGGAGAAAATATCGTGGGAGGGAGTTTATTTCAAAAATATTTACCGTGATTTAACATTTACATTGCGATAAAATTATACATCAAGTTAACCGTAAAATTTTTACATATATGTATTTTTTTTTAAATCAATAATCCAGTTTTTTATCATTTCTTCTTCAAGTGCCTCTCCTCAGAGGAGGTTGGTGACCATCTCACTGAACATGTATTTATTCTGTCCTAGTCTTATTAATTAGGCTGTACTTCGTATTTTATAAATAAAAGTTACAAGAAAAGATCTCTTTAGGAGACTTCAACTATCTTAGTATCATTGGGACTGTATAAAAGGGGCTAATGATTTTCTAATCTTTAGCCAAACAATATCTAAGGTATATCGAAATTATAAATGGTTTTAAATTATCTTCATACGTGAAAAGTTCATAGACCAGTCTTGCCTGTGTGTGATGCCACTTTGAGCTACGCAGATACATTGATATACTTCAATTTCGCTGCTCTCATATATTACAATAAGATTTCTCAGTTTCGGCGGCGAAGAATTGAACAACACACGAAGAGCGGTTCTCACGCGAATGCCTGCGTAAGAATTATATTAAATTTGATTGTAGGAACAAAAAGCTCCAGCGGGCGACGTGCGGCACGAGTGGCCTACGTAATTAACGATGGGCACAATCAAATGATCGATTTATTAAAATTGACAAATGAAGGAGCATTCGGACAATCGTAAATGAAATATATTCAAATGTTCCAACAAGCCGAAAATCTAGTTTGTACAATATTTGCAAATATTTCGCAACGGAAGAGGAAGCAATAATTGGAGTTTCGTAAAATCTGGAAGGTGTTGAAATTTATTGTTTATATCAGAGGTTCCCAAAGTGGTCAATATCGACCCCCAGGGGTCGATGACAGCGAAAAATAAAATTGGGGGTCCATGAACTGTAAATGGAGGTCTACGAGAGTGGATCCCATTTAAGCAGGTCATCACCAAAATTTAGACATTTCGTAAATGTCATAATGCACCGAACACAGATTGTACCTATGTACTTTGTGACGAATCGAAGCCCTGAAGCGTAGAAGTATTTTGTATGTTTTTAATTAATGTATTTTATTATATTTAAGATATTAAAATGGAATTTCACCAAGTATTCTCTGTCAAAAATATTGATTTTCTGAATCTTACTATATTTGCATTTTGTGTGTTTCTAATTAATAAAGGTATAATTAACTTTTTTCATTTTAAAACCCACTGTACAGTAAACCCTATGAAAGTGAGTTGTTCTATATAAGATGTCAAAAATATGTTTGAAGTTGATGAATTTGTAAAACTTCAATATTAGTAAGGCAGGGGGGGGTCGACGAAAAACAGGAAAACTCGACAAGGGGTCGACGGGACAAAATAGTTTATATAATCGGATATTTGAGTTTTTATATAATAATCATTTGAAGTGAATTCATTTTATAGTCTGTTCGTATGAAGTTGGTCGTGCTGGTGCCAGTCACCGATCGCCCGGTGCTCGGTGCTGGAGGTGCGCGGTAACGAGGAGCGAATTAATTGCGGTGAATGATACGGGATCTGTCCCACGCGCGCCACTTCCGACGCCGCCCCCGCCCCCCGCGCTGTCGCCGCCAGACCACCGCGTGGAGGAAGCTGATTTTTCTCATTGCCCGTCGTTACTCAGTAATGTCGAGTTTCAGTGGCGTGCAGTATGTTCAAAAGTCATACATGCGATTTCATAATATTCAAATTTTAATTTAATGACTAGAGTATATGATATCAAGTATACATGAACAATAAATATACATATATATATATATACCTAAAATTTCAATACTTTATCTGTTGCAAGGTTTCTGTGACTTTCACGCATACAACAAGACAAAGATCGAAGACTTATCGAGCCTGTTGCCAACTGCCTATTCCCTTGCGCCCTCTAACTCTTACACAATAGTATTACATGTTGTCAGAATATCTGAGCTTGAGTATCTTACGCTCATAGCAATAGTAAAATTAGCGCGTAGTTTCGGGTGAATCCGTTTATTTTAAATTTATCAAAAATTGTGAGATTTTAAAAATATGACATTCGTAAAAATATTTTTTTTTACAGGAAGTAGAACCGCGGTAGAAAATCACATGGACGCAAAAACAGGCGATTTATAACGAAACCTTAAATTCATAAAAATTCAGAGGGCGTTACAGTTAGTTCTACAGAGAAGTTCCACGGGACATAAATATTCCGCCAAGTCAAACGAAAAGCGTTTGGAAGAAAAGCGACGCCAGTGCTGAACGATTGCGCTGTCCTGTGAATGATGACTGGGCATTGGTGACATTTTCAAATTGGTATCATTAATTTAACATACATATTTGCTAATATTCACACTTCGAATCCTTTTTTAAAGTTTTTTTTTTTAAATATAAATAAAAAAATAAATAAACTTATTTTAAATGTTTAGAGTTTTGCAGACGTTGTATAACTCGACAATCTCTTCGGTGGGTTCGCTGTATTAAATTTCCACACATAACAATCTAGCGTCTTCTCAAAAGTCTTTCACTCCAGTTATGTCATGTAATGGAGCAGTGCCTCCCGGCCGACCGTGTTCCTTCCTCGTAGAAGTGTTCCGCAATTACGAAACGCTAACAGTACGCCATTGAATAGGCCAGGGGCGTACAAAGTGTTGCCCGTAAACAAATATACGAATATAATCATCATATTGATATTGATCTCAATGGCGCAAGTAAAGCAGCTTACATACATACCGAGACAAGTGGAAACCGATATGCAATAAGCCAATGGCGTCCTCTTATTTTTTTTATAATTTCGCCTAAAAAATAACGTAAAAGACGTTTCTATTTGTCAGTTACAGTTCGGCTGTTGTTTGAGTCGCGACCTCTGTAGGCAGCTTAAATAAAAAGTGATAAATATGAGAGATGATCAATACAACACAATTCGTTGATCAATTGATGGGATATGGCCTTATTTCAAATGTAGTAAAGGAATATATATTATATTTAAAAAACAATATTTATACAAAAAAACAATATTCAGAGAAAAGCAGAAAGAAATATAAGAATTACTCTAGAAAAACAAAAAATAAACAAATACTGCATTCGATGCTTGCCTCCGTGGTGATCATCTTATATGCAAAAACATTTTTAGTTTTTTATTAACCACACACAACTATAACAGTCGAAAAATTTGTTTGAAATTATGGAAAGTACAACATCATTCAATGACAGTATTACGATGTTTTGAATGCGAACAAGTTTTTATAATAGCATCATCGCAATTTCGGGACATCAAACCGTTCACCCGTGCATATTTTAAAGCTAAAATTTTTAAACGACTTTAATATGTATATCAATTTCAAAAAGGAGTTTCAAAGCTGAATACTATTTGATAGCATCACGATGGGGGGGCGGATCGCCCCCAGAGCCCGGCGGCACGGGCGCCCCTGCAGTGTACCGCAAAACGGCGGGAGAGTAGCGGAGTGCTTGGGTAGATGCGGTCGTGGCGTTATCCAATCCCGGCTAATGGAGATGCAGATAGTCCGCTAATGAATGGAACCGTACGACCGCGGCGGCCGGGGGCCCGGTCCGCCCGCCGTGCACCTCCAGCCGCTCGGGGGCAGGGACGAAGCGGCCTGCAATAACTGGATTTGCAAATTCAAATGTTCAGACCCGGTTGGAGCGCGTGACGTAATTGCCTCACGCAAGCGTTCGATGGAGAGTTTTTTTTTTTTTTTTTTTGACAATTTTAATTACATACGAAAAATAATACTCCGTGTAGATATTGAGAAAGAATCGATATACTGTTAGACAACGCTTCAATTCGAATTTAATTTAAAATTAGTAGTGGCATGATAATACGAACAAATAATCATACGAACGAAGTGAGTTTGAATGTTTTCAACTGGAATAATAATAATATTTTTTATTTGTACTATGTTAATTTGAGTTGGTTTCTGTATTAAAAAAATATTTGATATTTTTTTTATGCAATTACTTGATGACACATATTTCAAAATAACATTCAATTGTTCACAAATAAATCTATTTTTATGAATTATCACTTGTTTGTGGTTAGCGAATACAAAAAAAAATGCTAATAACTTTTTTTCATTAAATTAATTATTCATAAAGACACATTCCCCAAAAAATAAACAAAATTTACCGTAAAACTATTGTATGATATAAATATTTATGAATAGGTAGTTGCGGGTTATTCCTGCGACTAATGATTAACAAGAAAGGATAATCCTAGTATATTTGACTTGAACTGTTCAAACAGTATTCATCAAAAGTAAACAAGGCGCAAAGACGTGGTCCAACAAGATAAAGAGTTTGTTTGATCAGAAAACAGAGGGGAAAAAGTAGCTGCGACTGGGAGCTAGTTTTAAATAGTGCTACCTAACTGAGGAACCAAATTATACTTGAACTATTTTAAACACCAAAAACATTACGATTCATTTGCAGAGTTTTAGAACACCAATCAATTGTAGAATAACTTTTGCATGGAAGGTTAAATTAAAGTAATCATATTCTGTATTCATCTTCTAAGGATTTAATTGATTCAATTATACAATGATTTCAAAAATTATTTATTTTGTGTTATAGGTTATATTATTCCAAAACATTTTAATTCGTTAGAGTTATATATTGTTGTAGAGAAAACATCAAAATGTCAGAAACATAAAGTTAGAAAAAACAGCATAGCACTTAAGAGCTATTAATTTCAAGTATATTCTAAATTAATCATTATCAGTTTGAGCTTTATGAAAAAGATACACTGTATTATGTAGGCAACATAATTTTTTGAGTAAACAACTATTGGCAGTATGTGAAATATTTACACGGAATTCGACAAGTTGCGTGGAAGCCGCGAATGAGTGACGCAAACCCATGCCGGTGTTCATAGAAAAACTGAACAATATCAATAATATAACAAATGGTAAAAACACCCACGCGCCATCGCCGGAAACATGGTTTATTGTAAAGCAGGATATTTTTTTAATTTTTTACACAAAACATTATTTGAACTGGCCGTAAAGTGTCCACAGATAAATCACTCCTTGCATTCCGCCGAGAAGAGAGGAAACGCCTCCGCGGTGCTTTACTCGCCGTCGCGAGTAAATCATAAATGCTGATAATAAACCGATTAGCGAGGTGAGTTTGTGTTTTATTATTTTTCTTTTCGAATTCCGACTGTGCGCGGTTTATTATATCTACCTGCGAGGGAGACACGTCCTGAATTTATAGCGTTGAATTTCCAGGAAAAACATTTTCATCGCTGTTGCTCAGTCGATACGAGTAAAAGGAGAGGAGCACTTCTCAAGCTCGGCGTTTCAGAAAGATACACGAGTATAATACAAAACAAGAAAAACAGAAAGAAAACATTTTTTTTTCTAATAAATATTTAATCAGAACGAAGGACACTATTTTATGTACAAGGCTCTCATCGTGATTTTTTCTGTACATATTTTATATTGTCAGACTCAGTATCTTCTTTTTGGATGGCTCCATAAACCATATCAATATAAATATCGGAGTGAGCTCAATTTTATTAGTAAGGGATTCACCGGTCCGAAGGAGAAGAGCTGACGGGCACGACTGTTCAATAATACCGATCAAACCAAATGAAATAGTTACATATGTATAATTTACATGTGTATGTAAATCTATTTTTCTACGGCTTCACAATACACTAATTACCCCCCGCCTTAGCGAGCGGCCGGCCTCGCCGCCGCAACTCCTCAGTGACGAAATCTGACTTTTTATAACATGTGCCATCATTGCCGCATAATGGAATTTCGCACATCCGATTTAAATAGATTGCTTTGTTTTCCTGCCGCCACACAGTGGGTAAATTATACAGATAAAATACATATGTTTGATTCTCGGGCACATTCTTGCTGGTGATGGTTCTACGCACGTGTTGCCGCGGAGTACTCCACGGAGGAGCGGAGTCGCCAGACACAATGGCGAATGAAGAAAGTGTCCACTCCCACGCCGCCGCGGCGCAGACAATGGCATCGCTTCTGCCGCGGGGAACTGGATCGATTATATTCTGTCAAATGTCAAATATTCACCGAATTCCAATTGACATTGACAGATCACCATTTCATTGGATTGTGACCGAGAGAAAGCTTAACGGGAGATGTAGGAGATGACGATTAAGATAGGAAATTAAAAAAAATCGTGTTTTTAGCAACGCTGTTTTTTTTTTGTTACCATTATATCAACATGTAACATTACCAAAAATATGTTTATAAATTAATTTTAATAAAAAAAAAATCAAAACACAATATGAAGTAACTAAACAGTAGCCCCTTAAAGCTGTTCAGTTTCAATTAAAGCAGAATGCACAATGGCTTGCTAAAAATACATAATGTAAGAGAACAAGTCCAGAATACGACAGGAAGCAGGCGAAATTCAGATTTTTTCAAACACGATTTCCGACCTTTGATTGTCGGTCGCCGCGTGAATAATCAGGCGACAGACTCCGGGCAGTCGCGGCGACTTCTTGCAGAGCAAAGGTTTCCTAACTTTTTATGCCCCATAGACCGCTTGCAGATTTTTATGCTTTTTTCGTAAACCTCCTTGCCTGCCTAGTATTGAAATTCCTAAACCACATAGTAATGAAAATTATTACATTGACCTAGCCATAACGCATTGTACAATAACAAAAAAAAACTGTTTATTTAAAAAAAATCAATATATAAATATGATGTACCTACACACAATCAAATTTCATTTAAAGAATGTCTAAGTGTTCATGATATCCTGCCATTTGCATCTCGTGCGCCCTCAACTATTTTTCTCGCTGGCATTGAGCCCCGGATGGCCGAAATCGACCCCTGGGGGTGCAAATACAACACTTTGAGAGCCAATGGTGTAGAAAACCGTGAGCCGGTGAACAAACGCCTGCAATGGCCGCCGGCGGATGTCCCACGAGTTTCCTCGAACGGCCCAACGTGTCAGCTGTCGCGCGCCGGCCTTCTGCCGCGGAATTTGTCATCGTATTTTTATTTAATTTACAAATGAGACATTATGCACACAGGAGTAAAAATAACAATGCGCACACGGTGTTTCAAAATTAACACCCGAAAACAGTAGACAATGAACCCACAAACCTCAAAACGAGAAATGGGTTTTTAAATATTTTTGCATATTTTTTAAATTGACTTTTTGAATATATAATAATTATTTAGAAGACTCTAAGGTGAGGAAAGACAAAGTTAAAAGTGTTTGGATTATTTTTGAAAAAAAAAATATCTCTTTTCATAACATGATTTGTTTTTTTTTTATAGGTATTATATAAAATAATTAAATTTATGTGCGTAGGGTTCATTTTGCATAAAACGGTTCATATTATACTTCTGTGAAAACATCATATATTCGTTCCGTTTTTAAGCAAAATTGAAACAATAACTAGATATTATAATACATTTACATATAAAAAGTCGGGTTTAAAAAAATCGGGGGTAAAAACTTTGAATAAAAACAAAGACAGTCTAAAAATCTGATTTTAAAGTATTCAAAATCAGATAAGATGTGCTGTAGAGGCAATTTTTAATCTATTAAAATATTGTAAATCATTGTAACAATTGAATGATACGAAATTCCGAAATACATTGCAGAAAAAAAAAATTAAATTGCAGCAGTTTGCGTGAAATTATTTACGCTGAGTTGACTTTCGCCCGATAGCGGTATTTTCAAAAATGGGAAACCATTGTGAGTTTTCAGACAACGTAAAATTAATTTGCAATGAATCACGGATTATCAGACAGCGTTTTTGAATGAAAAAACGTACTTAAAAAAAGTAGCATAGGTATGCTGAAACGTAACAATGTGCTATTGTAAAAAAGGAGGAACGAATACGAGAAACAGTTAACTATTTTGTTCTGCGAGTAGAAATTACTAACCCCATTTTTGTCAGCTGTGCCTGATTGAGCTCATACTTATTTCACTTATTCACATAAAAAAATGAAGTCCGTCGATATATCGTATATATCTAATGAAATAACGGATGAATCAAACTGATGGGCAAACAAATAAATTAAATAGCAGAAATATTGGCAACATATCAAAGTGACGCTAAAAGTTTTAAAAAAATTTAACCTTTCTATTAGTTTGTGTTGTTCTGCTGCATAATAATAAACATACATCGCCACGTTTCAATCAATATAAAATAATTTTTCAACACTTTCATACATTTCAAACTTTTTGCTTTCATGAATATGGAAACTGAACGGAAATGATTTCCCTTTGAGATATAAAGTACTACACGTTTAATATGCTCTACAAATCGACAACGAAAACCAGAAGATAAAGCTTATTTCGATAAGCTTTATCTTCTGGTTTTCGTACACCACGAGAAGTACTACAGAATTTGTATGGACATGGTTGCACGGCACACATTGCGCTCCAAGGGCACGGCGGATAAGTCCACTACCCACAAAGCGTCCAAGGAGAATAACAATAATTATTCGCAGGATATTGATATTATCGACCGGATACGCTCATAATAATAATCCATTAGACGGAGCAGCCGGGAGCTGAATAAGCCGCCCGGGGAGTGTACCGAGCGGTGCGGACTTAAAAATAATATTTGCGTTCAATTTTGCACAGCTTTCGATTACGGATGCGGTGGAATCCGGGAATTCACGGGAAACGCTAACGGATCGCCAAAACACGGAACGCCGCACACAAACAGCAAAAAAATGTTTCAAAAGGAAACTAGCGCATTGTATATGTGCATAAAGGTACAATTTTTTTTTGATATTCTACAAATATTTGCTTTTTTTTACTTACGTACGTTTTGAAATTTACTACCAAAAGTATGGTTTTTTTTTTTTTAATAAACATCACACTGAAGTCTTTTCGATGCTCACTCCGTTTATTATAAATAATTATTATAATTCTTGAAAATATGCTAATTTTATTTCGCGTTCATTAGAAAAGCATTTATCTGAGTGCTGAATTTAGTAGGCACGTACAGTTTTTGAGATACCAGGATTCCCGGGGGAGGGCTCATGATGAAGGACTTCCAGCGCGCTTACGGTCGGCTTTACAGTACGTGTGGCATTTGAGATTAAATTCAAGAAATATAGCTTGTTTAATGCCCCCTCGCAAACAAAACTCCCTCAAAACTAAGCACGGTACAAATTTTTTTTAAATTTTAAAACCAATTTTAACCCCATGAGCAAACATTGCTTAAGAGAGGAGGATAAAACAGACCAAATGTATAAAATAAAAGACACCTTAGATTCTTAAAATACAAATCACTAAAGATTTATTATTATTTGTCTTGATTGATTTTTTAATTGATATGATTGATTAACGAATTCAATACTATTAAAAAGTACAGTAATAATAAATATGTTTATTTAAATATATATCTAACTCACAAGTTCAATAATCAGAATACAGAGATTTTAATATATTTAGTCTATAGCCACATTGTAGACTTGCTGTAAACTTTGCCGGAAGGTGAATAATCGCCGGTTTTCTGTGGAATTATGGAATAAGAAGCGGGCGGCTAAAATAAGAATGGCGGGGAATGAATGTGTAACGGACAAGTCTGACGTCACAGGAAGTGGCGGGCCCTTAATCCGGCTTCCTGCTTAGCGGCGGCCGCGCCCCTCCTCGCGGGGGACCTCCGCGGCCACTGCAAGACACATGCGGGGATGTCTTTAATTTATAAAGATTCATTATAATAACGAAGAAAAAAACACGAGGTATCATATTACATTGTGTTCCAATTTCGTACTGAAAAGCTAAAAATGAACGCGAAAGACGAAAGTCATTTCATACCAAAAAATCTTATCACCGGATCATTATTTATATAATTTTGTTATCTGGCTACTTTTTTTGTAATTTTGCGAAATCGAGGGAGCGAAATCGACATCCGAAAAACCCATGTGTCGTGGTCAAGACAATTACTAAGTTAATGTATCGTATCACCAGGTATCATTTTGCTTCGCTTATATTACCCGATTCGCAACAGATTTCATATAAAACTATATTCAATGTTCGGACTATTACTGTTGTTACTAACGCCAAACTAGATGAAGTATTAAATTATAGGGAAAAAAAATAAGTAGCCCGCTATGAGCGCAGTTGTGCAATGGTGTGTAGGACGTGTTGAATATCATTCACATTTTTTCAGTAGGACGAAGCGACAGGCCGGATGTAGTTTAGCGTCTAATAGAGAATGATATGCACTGTGAAAACTAATCTAGCTCCAGTTGCAACGGACAAACACACTGATTGCAGTGGCGTGCAATGCATTTTAAATCTACGCTTGTAAATTATTATTTTAATTAAATTTAAAGTATCCATAATATATAACCTAAAGGTACTTTAAAAAAAAAAAAAAAAAAACGAGAAATTTTTTTTTATATCGGTGTTAATTGTATGGATTTGTTTGTAGTTTTTGTAAGCTTCCCGAGTGAGTGACATACGAATTCATTTGATTTAATCAATGAATCTGTTATTTGAGGTTTAAGTGGAAGATGCATAAGGTTACATCTAAAGCATTTGTCGTGTGATATACATATATATTACAGACATGTTAATATGTATAAATAATAATTTCATGAATTAAGCGTTGTAGCCGTATCGTATTCCACTTTTATTTGATAGGTGAACATTATTTGTATTTTATTAAAAAAAAATGAGTTCAATCTGGATATTGATGACAAAGTGGATAAGACAGTATATTGCCCCACACTGGTGATATACTCGTGCATGGAGGTATATCGAGCTCGGGACTCCGTGTTCACCAAGCAGCTGAAGCGATTAAACAGTTGCACGCCGCTGCCAGATTGCAGGAATAATTCAGCGCACAAGGGCAGCGGTCACAAACCAATCTACCGATCTGATGGTCCCATTTGCACCGATGCGGTCCAGTGCATAATGCACGCGCTCTGTGCTGCGATCAATTGCCACGATGCGGTAATGGGCCGTCGGCTGATTACGTCACGGACTTGCACAATGTAGTCCCGACGGGAAACTTGAATTGTATCAGAGAGGACTATTTGATTAACCTTTTCAAGAGCAATGGAACTGCAGACGACAAAAGAGTACAAAATAAAAAAATATATACGATTAGCAAACGATTAGAATGTATCAAAGTGATGATGATGTCGATACATAAACACAAAATAAAATGAATTCACAGCGATTTGACTTTTCAATTTTTAAGTGTATATATATTTTGATTTATGCACGGTGAATCCAATATATCAACATGCCACCATTAGCTTCTTACACATACATAGTATTCTAACGTCATGAGCTCAATTTACATTTGATTTTTATCGTACTACAAGCAATTGTTAAAAGAAGTACCGGGCACGTAATGGTGCACTTGAACTTCGCCGCAAAGAATTGTATTGAAACTTACCAAGAAATACCAACAGCTAAGATTATTCATTTACAATAGCTTGATGTAGATAATTCAACATACCTGGAAAAAGAGAGAAGTATGTTATTAGTTAGATATAATAAAAAACGAGTTTTATAATAAAAAATTAAAACAAATAGATATAGAGAACTACAATATTTTAGAAACAATTTTGTTTTTAATAAAAGCCACAGCAGACATTGAACACGAGTAAATTTTATTTAGTATTTATTCCCCAAAAATTACAAATACATAAATCAAGTGAGAGTGCAAACCTGGTTTTGTATTAAAAAATGGACATGACAGGTTTAAATATCATGATAATATAAACAATATAGAATGACCGTGATGTCAAATCAGCTTATACGTAAAAACTTTCAGTGGATGCACGTGTCGTGTAAAAATTATGAGCCTATCTAGTTTAAAAAAAAAAATACAATGCCAATTATTGCAGATGAAAGATTTTAAGCGATCTTTCGGAATCACACAGAAGAAACCCGACATGTATTTATTTAATATTGAATGCGATGGCCTTTCTACCGCGGGAGATGAGAGCCGCGCGCCTCGGCCGGCAAGGATACGCGCCGCCCGTTGTTTCCGGTCACGTATTGTGAGTTAGCCGGCGATCGGAAGTGCATGTGCATCCATTGTTGCGCCGCGCGAGGGATGCGCCCGGCCGCTGCAGTCACTGTCGGCCGCATTTGTCGTCCGCGTGCGAACACGTGACCCATTTAAACCAGTCTCGATTGACACGTGAAAAAGGACGCACAATTTTTGTACCTCATAGTCGTAAACTATAAAATAAGTATATAATTTTTTTATTCTTTTTTATTAATTTAATGCCGGATTCACGTTTGTTTGTCGGGATCGTACTAGGTGCGAGCAGAATGGCCATCATCGCGCAGCTCTCAGCCCTGGGACGTCTCAATACTCAATCCGTGCTTCACGCAAGGTGGATTAGTTTACGACCTTCCGATGGTCATAAACCTGGCGCACAAAAACGACCAAGACGATTGTCTGACAAAGGAAGCTGCCGGGGCGGGGCCCTAATCCCCGCGGCCCGCGCCCCATCACGGATGTGCACCGGCAGGCCCAGGGGTGCAACACCTCCGAGATTATTATATTACTTTAGCAACGGAGCGCGTCCACACTCGCTAGAAAACTATAAGCGTATTTCACTAATGCAGGACGGGATAGGGTAAACAAGCATGGTTTTTGGGATTGTCTAGTATGGCCTCCCTAAAATATCCGTACCTATATATTAAAAAAAGTATCAATACATTTGTATTCACTAAAAATAAAATGTATATTATATGTGATTTCAGTAATGAGCACATTTTTGTGATCTACCCGTAAAATTCACGACCAAAATCTGTTTATCTTGCTGTCTTGAAATATGTAAATTATTTTCAATTCTGTTTGACTTATAAATGTCAGGGGGTGCAGAAGCCGTTGCCCTTCAGGTTCCCTGCCTTTGAGTTCCGATGTAACCGTCGACAGGTCCTGACGAAGGTCTTTGTATCAATTTGACGGCAGATTAGAGGTCCAGGCCGGCAGGTGGGGCCTCCGGTAATGAATACGGGGACTCGGCGGTGCGTCGGCCGTTTGACTCCCCGAGCTTTGTACGAAGCTCTATGGATTGTGAATCGTAAATCTTGTTAGCACTCCCGTTGAGATGAAAGTTTCATAATAAAGTACACAAAAAGCACGTCTCGGTTGTGTGATTTTGTTTTGTTCCGCGGCGGACGCGTTTTGTTTTTGGTTCCGCCCAAAAAACGTATCATTCAAAGCTTTAATCGGGTCAACGCTAACCGAATTTGTCTTTTTTTCAACAAAAAAGCATTCGTTTAAAATCTTTTGGATGTAGCATCTTTAATGGGTAATAAATAAGAGGATTCAAGAAAACGTCACTCTGAGTTGAAAATAAAAACTAAATCTGACAGCAAAATACGCCTTATTTGGAAGAGACGAATAACACTAACAGTAACGTCGTTTGATTATTGTTTTCCATAATTTTGGCTGGCACAGTTTTTGGTGGAATAAATCTTTCATCTGGTAGATTTCGCCATCTCAGAAGTATGTTATTTTTTGTCAATAATGCTCTGGTCTTTTTTCTGAGAAGACCAGTCGGTTAACCTTGCCTGCCTTATTTTGGCTCCGTGTGCAATTCTCAGAGCGAGTCCTCCGCCCACCGGGCTGCTCCCAGACCGAGGTGGCCACATCGCCAATCGGTACAGAAGTGAATGAACTAACGCCGTTTAAAAACATTCAAACGATCGATCAACCGAGATACTTATAGCAATTCAGATTTACGTTGTGTCATCAAAACAATATATTTATAACATTGCGGCTGTGCTTTTTGGGGATCTTAAAACTCAAGTCATTTTTGTTTTTAGACAACAGGAGGAATAGACAAATTTGATTTTTATATTTTAAAACTACTTTTGAATTAAGTTTAATCTGTAGTGCTTTTCGATTGATTCTCCAGTATGTTCTCGGTACCTGATGTGTGAACGACGGATAGAGTATTAAATCTGAATTTCTGTAACCCACTTCAAGTTAACTATACCAAGTATAATACATGCTATCAAATTCTACCATCGATTTACTTATGCATGGATACGGTAACATAGTACATATTGTACGGTTGGAGTGATTCTATATTGTGAAATACCATACTTTCACATAACAACAACAATGTATCACGTAAAATAGTTTCAATATCATTGATATTTAGCCTTTCTGCATATATTCTTTATACCATCGATTAGCTAGAAAATTCCCTTAGTCGGTGATATTCGACAATGATATCTATAAAATCTATTATAAAAATTACTTCACCAAAATAGCGCGAACTTAAATTTCATGTTTGCTATGCATAATACGTGTTTACAAAATATACTATATAAATATTTACACATAATATATGCAATGAAAATGGAATCACTAGAGATAATGTGTATATTAAACTTCTATTTGATATAATTGAATCCACGTGGAAAAAATAATAACCGATCAGTATAAGAATGTTACCAGGTAACAGGACGCGTTTAATTTTTAATACATCCTGAGCCTATCTATTTATCTAGAGATTACCGCGTGGCGAAGACTAATAGGTGTTGAGTTGACCCTCTACGTCTAATCTGTCAGCAGTGAAAGATCTAAAAGATAGTATAAAAGGATTAAAGAACCTCCAAAGAAACACAAAAAAATAATACTAGGCCACGTGTGATGATAATGAAGAAATAATAAAGATAAAACGCCTACCTCTCGACCGCAGTTACGATCGAAAAATAGATTAAATCCGAAAACGTCTTTCGGTCATAGATTAACAAAATAAATTTATGTGTGAAAGTAACAACCTAATTTTGTGTATTATTAAGCCGTAAATTATTGCATAACACAAAAGAACACCTACTACAGCTTGACATACGAAAACCATTCCGGTCCTTATACGAACTGTCGATATGTCTGCTCGACGAGGGGGCCGTCTGCGGGATTACTGGCGTCGGGCACGAGCACTCGGGGATTACAATCCGGCGATGACAGGCCTGTCAGCATCACGGTGTAACCTTTGAACCGTGTTGTCAATGCGGGATGTTTCAGATCTCACGATACATGCTATTTGCAACCATACGTACTACTCGATGTCACCATTGGACAAGAAAACAAATGGTGATTTTCGCGCGTCTCTCCATATAAGCGTAGGGTCAATTATCATGTATGAAGCAATACTACACAGGTCCAAAGTTTTATCGACAATATTGGTTCGTAAAAGTCAGAAACATAAGAAAGTAACCAAGATTTTGCTAACCCAATAATAATATTAACACGAATATTTTTATAAAATCGCAAATAAAAATGCAGTTTTTTCACCCATCTTTCAATTTAAACGTAATAACGTAGTGTATAAGTTATATTGCAAACCCTCGCGAATATATAGGTTCTACCGTATTTTGGTAATCTAAATGAAAACACAACAATGGTACACACACATCAGGTTAAAATTTCTAAATGCCTTATAAGATGCTGATTGAATTTTCAATAAAATAAGTAATTATCTGTTGAGGGACGAACGCGACAAATCTGGCTCGTGCCGCCAAGTCGCCAGAGTCATCAGTCGTCTGGCGGTGACAAGTTCTGCGGCTTCACGGGGTGACCTCTGACTGAAGCCGCTCCGTTCCAGACGGTGTGGGAGCGAGTCGATCGCACGTCAGCCGCGGAGACGACACCGCGGGCAAGCGTTGCATAATCACACATCCGCTCTAACCCCGCACAAACGACAGCCGTGATAATTTTTGTTTCATAATTTGTATCGTTATGGTATTTTAAGAATAGGCTAAAAGTTCATTTTGACGCAAACAAAATATATTTATTTTTGGTGCTACAACCTGGACGTGGGACTTGGTAATATACAAGAAAAGGTTGTGTTCACATGAGATACACACTCGTATGTACTTCTTACTTTGATATGCGTAAAAAATATACATATAGTAATATTTTCACATGTGTTTCTTTTTTGTTAACACTATCCAACCTAACCTTACCTGACAGCAATAACCTTTGATTTAATAATTACATTATAAAACCTGTAATCTCTCAATTATACGCTTATTCTGCCGGAGCAAGCCTATTGGATAACCGCTGGCTTTATAAATAAAAACACGATGAAGTACTCAAATATACCACTTAAGTATTTAAATTTAAAAATAAATAAAATTTAGCACATTATCATGTTATCTATTGAAAATACTTAATTATTATGTGAATTACCTTTTTCATTGTGTTACTTTATCCCAGATTGTAAAGGCAAAAAGTCACAATCAAAATTTAAAAGCAATAGTTTCTCAAAATATACACAATAATCAACTTTTATCGAAAAGTTGTTATTAAAGACTAGCAGTATTAAATCAAAAATAAAACTTGGTTGTTTTTTCCCTGTTATCCTTATACTTATAATTAACAGTAATGGCAGACACTGGTCAGAAAGGTTCGGACATCATTTAGAGCTCGTCTAAGCGTGCATTAGCGGTCATTCATTAAGGTAAATAAAAAGAGCACACATTTCCTAAAACTATAAAGCAAACATCTCGAAGGATGAATAAAAAAAAAAGTCCCCGGAGAGCCGAGGAATGCCGAGTGGGGCGCCCACACCGCCCATCCCCGGCCACCCCCACACGGACTCTTTTGGGCAGCGGTCGTGGCTCAAGAGGCACGGCAAACAATCGGTCAAACCAAACAGTTCTCCTCCCAACCGGCAAGTAGGCAGAAATGATGGGAATAATCTTACATGCTTAGTCGAATAATCGAGTATTCTTAATAATCGATCGACGCCAATGTATATGAAATACTAATAAAACATGATTCATGAATTGTCGGGGTGATTATTTCATACGTGGTGAATAATCGATTATTTATATAATAATCCGAAACTACTAAGAATTTATTGTTAAAAAAACAAGCTCAAGAGTTGTGGAATTCGGATATACGATAAGCAAAAAAAAAAAAAAAACAAGACGGTGAACACCGGTGTATTAGCCAACAATCATTGATTTCGGATAATCACATATTTTGAGCATTTTGTTTTCGACACAAAAAATATTCCGGCAATCGATTTTTTTAGTACCTTATTCGAATTAAGTCGACCGTCAAAATATATCGATTGTGCTCATCACTGTTAGGCACTGTCAACAAGGGAGCGCTACCGCCGAAACTGTACGAGGAAGAGAATGCCAGCTAAAGGTACACATTACCATAGGTGAGGAAAATTTTGTAAGAAACTAGAAACGGAGTTAAAACAAACAATGTTAATTTTAAAATGGACGTTATAATAAAACCATACTAATTACTTTTTCGACGTGGCTTAATACATATATATTATTTACAAAAAGGAGAACAGAATTTAATAGATGCCATGTAAATGTGGTGCTGGAGAAGACTGCTGTCACCGACAGCAAGAACGCGCCACTTTAGGGGGTGTTGGACTTTGGGCAGACGACGATGTTACAAATTACCGTTAAAATGTTACAAAGCTTGAAGTTCTTCGAATTAAAGAGCATTGTACGGAAATCGTGAAGAGAAATCACGACTAAGAGAATTTTGATAAGCACGACTGTGAAAGAATAAGTGCATTGTATTTGATGTTTGAACCCAACAAAGAAGATCGCTATCTCCTTATATATCGCTGTCTCCTTATTCTGTCATTTTTAGCACTTAGCATATATCTAGCTCATTTCAATTTAAATATTTACATTTGCATATATTTAATAATTCATACAATCGAATTGACCTATTAAAAAAAAATCCGAATCGTTCGCTTTTGTCTATCCGATTTGGGATTTTTGATTATTTCGACATCTTTTACATCAATCACATTATAGCCAAACATCAATCAAACTACTATCATTCGGATTACTCACATTTAGATACAATAATTCATAAAGTGGATTTGACCGATAAAAATAATAAAATTGTTCGATTGTGTTTATCATACTCGTGAAGACTATTTCGCAAAGTCATTTACTTATTATTTGCAAGTATCAATCTAACTTATTTCATATTCACAATTTGTATACACATATTCAATAATTTATACAATCGGATTGAGTGATTGAAAAGACTGAATTATTTGTGTCTTTACGATCCGTGAGTGTGCATCGCTCCATTATTGCGTGTATTCGCAGTTGACAGGGGAAACTACTGTTCGTGAATATGATTATTTCCATATAAATACCGGGATGCGTCATTCACAGAGAGGACGGGAAGACTGCACCTTATTGAGGAGCGCAGTATCTTGTTTTGAGCTCGGAGTATCACCCATTTATTAAAGCATTAAAGGACATCCGTTGTTTACCAAGCAAGCTAGATATGTATTATAATTTGAAGAAGTACCAACATAACAGGAAATGGAATGTTAGAGCCTGTCAACAAAACACGAATGGCACTTTGGACGATAATTTAGACGAATTTATTTATATTAAAACGGCTAATTAATATAACTAGGTTATTTTATTATCGCCTAGATCTGACAGCCGTTCAATCTTGAATGATAGGCCGGATTTACAAATGAAAAATAAATCGCTATTTTTATAAATTAAATATTGTATCAGGTTTTATTAAGTTCGCCATGGTGCATTGCCGTACTGCTAGGTAGTTGACGTCGGGAGACAGCCTCACCCTTTACAGTGCAAGTAATCAAAGTTTAATCGATAATCCAAGTTTGAGATCTCTCATATCTCTTATCCCCAACAAACGATACTAAACTGTGGCACAGAACGGAATGCCAACGTTTTTTTCATTTGTTTAAAATTTTGTGATTCGACAATCTAAGGTCCGATGCGTCAGGATCTCCCGGGAACTTCCAGGTTCCCGGGCAGGTCGGTTCGACTCTGCCCTGGAGGTATGTAGTAAGTCACCGAAACAAACAATGTCGAAGCCAAACACGGGGACGGAAGCGCGTGTTGACAGTCGGCGGTAAAAGTCTCTGCTTCCGCGAGTGCGCCACTCGGAGTGCGCAGGAGCCGGGACCAAGGACAAGCGGCCTTTGTGGAAGCCGAAGACAAGGAGACTCGAGATTAAAGATGACCTAACGGAATTGTGAATGCACGTAATTAAAAGGGGAGTCCCTTGAAAAGTGCGAACAGAGAGCCTAGAACACCTGACACCAATAACAGTATTAAAACGAAAAGATTACTTGATTTCTAGCGACTAAAACTAACAAGAATATTGTATTCTAACAATCTGAATAAACAAAAACTAATTGCATAGTTTTATTTAGTGCCAAAATAGCTAGCTAATACTTTTATTTATGGACTCAGCGCCATGTTTCCATATCAGTTAAACTGGAAAAAAATACCGTATCCTTCCTTATTCTACTGTTATTTGCAAAGATTCCAATACGGTGATGAAATTAAAATAAACACAATAAAGAATTATCATATCCTCAAAAAAAAACAATAAATTTATATTCATTATCATTAAGTTGTATCTTAAACGAGCTTTGGATGTTATTTTTTGCGGAAAGAGTGTTGCTAATCCCTCTCGTTCGCCGGAGTTAATCCATAAGTACACAATTAAAAATCGCGCACATCAATTCCGAGCATAAGGCCCATAAACAACGCCGGTTCTCACGGCAATAACGTATCGGGGCGTATTAAAATAGATCGAAAACACAGTCATATTCACAAATCCGGTTCCTCGCTCAGATCTCGGATCACACGAGCCGTAAAATAAGCCGTAACGACGGGATGTGTCATGTTCCTCGACCTTGCATCGGGCGAATAACAATATTACGCGAATGGAACCGACGAAATCGACGCGGCGTGTCAAGTAGAGAAGCCAGAACAAAAGCGGCGGATCTGGAACAGCAGCAGCGCGACGGCGCCGACAAAAAGGCAGATTCTAAGTGTTATTAAAAATAACTTCCGTTACCGCTGCGACGCGGCCGGAAGTTGCGGAACGACCTGGCGATGGCCGGCGAGTGAGCGCGCCGGCGACGGCCGGCCTAATGAGTGACGCGTCAGGTGAAAAGTGTGACGCGAATTTTTATGAAGTGCGAGGATGGCCGACTTCGGATGAAGCGAATTCCGGATCAGAAATGACAGTGCCGCAAAAGACGACAGCGATTTTTATCTACAAAACCACAAATGCACAAAACTAGCAAAAGTAAATTTGTTAAACGAAAAGTAAAATACATGATCTTGGTGTGAAGAATTAGGGAAAATTACCTGACCTACATTTATATTAATTATTACTACTTTTATTTTTTTTTACTTTATGTTTTTCTAGCTGTGTTTTATAAAATTTGAGTGAAGCACAAAAAAGAGATAATTGTCGATTTGATGAAATGAGCCGTCGACACGCTCCCGTCCAGCTCGGAAGTCGCGTCTCGTCCGTCCATCGCGAACGGGTTGCGGACAGCCGAGAGATAGTCATGGGAACCGATGATGGCGGAGGCTGTGCAGACGCCCGGACCGGCCGGACTCCGCGGATAGATTGGCGTGCGATTTGTGTCACGAATTAATTTTAATTGGGAATGTGAAACTAGCTGCATCGTCTAGCGCTGCCCGCGGCCGCCGCCGTTCCCGACTGATGCGACTAATTTTTGCGATAGCCGACGCCGATTGCCTGTGTTGGTTTTTTTTTTTTACCACGGATAACGAAGAAATTCCATTGTATTATTTGCGATTTGTTGCGCTGAGATCTTTCGATAAGTTCTTGAAACGCTAGCTGTCTTGAAAGCCACCGGATTAAAACAGAAATGATGAAAGATCTTGTTACATAAAACAGAGGGTTACACTAGCTTTTAAATACGTACATCCTGTTGGACGCTGCAAAAGCACTAAATTATTAAATCACTAAATATGACATTCAATTTCAACAGCTGACGTTGATCTTGTTTTGCGGAAAAAGAAAAAACCACAAAAAAATGCGATTTATTAGCGGTATATTATAATAATACAATAATTCATTGCGAGATGCGCGGCCGCGTGCCGGACAGGAGCCGAGCAGGCCTGGACGCTCGCCAAGGTCGAGTACTTCATTCACAAAGCCAATCTATTTGAGCGCGATCGCATACCGTCAATAAATAATTCTTTTAATAACTTCACAAGCGGTATGCACTCCGCGGCACCGGCTAAATAAATCATCAGACCTGTTGCATCGACTTCCGGAGACAATGGGATGTGCCAAAATTATAAGCGCGGATGATCAATCGTCGTTTATAAAATTTTAAATATTTTACATTTTTTAAAACATTGTTATCATGAGTCGTTCTGATGCTCGTTTTTAGAAAACCATTGTGATGAAAATTTTCATAACGGTCGAATTGAAACGCTTCGTGTTCAATTTTCAAGAAGATTTAACACGAAAATTTCGGTGTTCTAGTTTGGAAACATCATTATAAGCCGAAACGATCATTACAGCGGTCACAAAGAGGGGGCTATTAAAACGCACGAAAGCTCTATTGAATTAGAGAAAACCGCCATAAGTCACGAGCACAATGATAAATAATACGAATGAAAAGTAGATTTTAATTCTCACGCACGAGAACAGAGAAATAAAAACTGGCTCATTGTGTGGCTAAGCGGAGAGCGTTTCAAAAGGAGCGAGTAGAGTACAAAAGGTGAAAATGTGGCGTCCGGCTGCGAGGGGGGAGGGATCCGAGAATGAAGTCGGGAGTCCATTAAGAGCCGGCCGATGAATGGAAGCCCCTCGCGGTGACCTTACGAGGCAATCACCATAAAGACAATGGGTCGCGCCGGACAATTACTCCACTCGCCTTGTTTACCAAAAACTCGGCCCGCGGCTGTGGCGCGCTTCCGCCATCCGCCGTGACCGGATTCTCATATTTATCGATAACTAATATCGAAGGGAAATGTCTAAGAACATACGCAACATCCACCAGAGACTGGTTTCACTTGTAACATTTGAACATGTGCTCATAAACAAAAATGATCCCAATCACCCGGTCACTTGACTATTCATTATTGATATTCATGTATATAACAAAAAAAACATGATTAATTGTGCTATTATATAGCCTTAAAATTTGAAATTAAAAAAAAAATATTTACTAGGAAACCTTAAAACATGTCTATGCAGACGTGAATACTAATAAATGAGTCTAATAAAAGTTCGTTTATCATGACGGGTATCGAGCTGGTGAGTTTCGGGTTAAAAATTGACGGTCTCAGTTACTAAACAGATAAGATAATATTAAAACAATATAAGGTTTGGGGTTAATAAAAGGATGTATTTTACATATACCATTATGTATAATATCCAAAGTAGTACACTGCACTGCATCAGCATGTATCAGCACAAGATGCATATCGTTCAAACTCGGTAAAAAATTTGTTTTAAGTTTTTTTATAAAAATAAATATCTACAAAACTCACGCGTAGCAGATTTCAGACAGTGAATGATTCTCGATACGCCCGACCAACCGGCAAATATTTCATTCTTAAAGATGTCAGTATATGCGTCCGCGTCATCAGCCGCTTCATTATGTATGAATCCGCTTTTTATCGATCGGGGGCAGAATAATTCAGAGCGAAGTTGCTTCATTATTGATGCCAATGTTTACGGCAGGGCGGATGGCCAGCGCAAACGAGACACTCCCAAAGTCAGAAGATACGCGAGCACGGAGGCGGCGCGGAGGAAGGCAGCGATTCGATGTTGGCAGAGAACCGCGCAGTGCAAAAAGCACGATCTATCGGGGTAATTCAGGTGTGTTCAGAATATTTTGAAATAAAAAAGACAGGTTCCTTAATTCAAATAGCACATCACCGGTTGAAATTTTGGGAACAAGTAAATAAAAATAGTATATATAGTGTGTGCATAAAAGACTTACTTGGTGGGAAATGACTACTCTACCCCGCGACTTGAGTTTTGTTTTTGTCGTTGAAAATTATTAGAAAACTTTAAGCCTGCGACAAAAAATCTTAAAAGTAGTACTGTAAAATGTACAAGGCTTTTACTAATTTTTAATATCAATGAAACGAAGCGTTTCCTGGTTTCCCGACGCGTGTGTTATATGACTGACCAGGCGCCGTACTAAAATATATTTTAAAAATACCATGTTTTTAAAGAGATCCAAGACTAAATAAATAACAATCAGAAGTATTGTGAAATGATATATTTAATTTTGGAGAGACTACAGTAGATATTTTAAAATAGTAGTCTAATTATACCAAAACGTTCGGAATATAATTATCATCCAAACTTGTGATGCAGATATCTAGTTCATGTGTCTGGACGCCTTCCGTGCCCACGAGCGTGCCTCCAGTTGATGTGGGCCCCTCCGTGTGGGGGGCGATCGAAATTAAGCCATTATCAATCTAAAAAGGTCAAGTTGATAACAATAGGCGTGGGTCAGGACACCTCGCACGGGGCGGCCGCTGGGCACCGCGGCTCATCCGCGAAGATCAATTTTCATCAGGATTTTGCGATATCATCGCCGGGACGACCCGGGAGGAAACTTACGGCTCCAGAAACTTACTTCATCCGTCACAATCAACGCAAACGTCGGAGGCATAAAACCACCAGCGTCAAATTAAATGTCTTATATTTAAAAAAAATTGATAATTAAATGTTTTGCATTCCTTGACACTGTTTCTCTGTACAAGTAACATTTGTATCAATATCAACGTTATTTCGATTACATCAGAGACTCTCATACATATATGGCACACCGAACATATATTTATTTTTTACGCTTTTCTCGAGAGGGGTACTTAAATTTAAATATTATATTTCTTAAACTGCAATAAACATTTTTGAGTAGTCAGAGTACCCATAACGATAGCACCTTCTCTAAAACTAACGCATATTCTAGTCCAAAAGATCTTCGCCAACTTGATTTTTTTTTTACAAGGTGGTCTTGAGTTGGTCTAGGTTCCGAAAATCGCGTTCAGTAAAACCCAAATACGGTCGAATCGGCCGGAATTCACCAAATATCTAATCTGGCGTTTTGTGCCACACTGTCAGCTGGCGGGAATTGCGCCGGGAAGATAGTCGCGCTGGCTGCAGATGGTCCCGCTATCGCTATCGGAGGCCACCCCGGCGGCGCCAGGGCACATCCCTTTCCGGGAAACTGATTCACCATCGCGCGGCGACGCTGCCCGCGATTGCGCGCGTCGGAAGTGGGTTACGGAGACAGTCATTAGCCGCGGCGAGAGCGGCTGGAGGCTGCAGGCTGGAGGCTGCCGCGCCCGACGTGGGGCCGCTCTGCACGGAGAATGTGGCTGTTCGGTACTAGCCACCTGTCGGATAATTACAGGATACAATCTCGAGAGCAGAGATACGAACAGGAAGATATATACTGCAATAATCATGTCGATTGCTGGCTGATGATCACCTTTGTATGTAGTACTTTCTAGCACTCCTCTGCAATCCGTTTTTATATCACTGTAAGCTGGGCACCGGTAATAAACATTCTTTCAAAAAATAGTAGAACCATCGAACAGTCCAAGACGCAGATCAGTCAGCGGAGAATACTGACAGAAGCAGAAACGTACAAACCTCGCTTATATCACCACGGGGCATAGATTGCGTTTAATCATAGTATCCTTGATCGATTTATACTTATGTACAATCAAATTGTTTTTATATTTATATAAGACAATCTCAACTATGCTTTGCGCTATCTATACGATTTCAGAATTCAGACAAAAAATATAGAGCACCGATATCAAGTGGAATTTTCATAACACGCTGATAAAAAAATACAGCACGACTGTTTATGGTTTATGTCTACTGCCATATCTAAGACAAGCTTGCAGATTTATTTATTTTAAACATTGATACATATACCGGGTTAATATATATTTAAAAGTCGTCTTATATATCAAAAGTAGTAATTTCATTCAACATTTTTTTAAACGCTTGCGCCAAGTCTTGCGAAACGAATTAATGACAAAAAATTTGCAAATCACTTTGCATTCGTTAAATATATTCAGCGTTGCCTACAGGAACTGCGTCATTTCCTCTCACTCTATATTCAAACACTCGATGATTTAATTGTAACATTCCCATGCCCGGAGAATGGCCTGGCCTGCTCCGCCAGAATCAGTCTTCAAGTCTCCCTGCGTCGGAACTGATTCGACCCCATTGTATGTAAATCGACTGACTTCATATCTGGCTTAATTATTCAATTGCATGATGATTTTCTCATTACGACATAGCTTCGCAAGTGCAACAAGGATGCTCTATATAATAATGCGGTTAAAACATTCCGATTTACTGTGCACTTGGCAACAATAAAATTAATAAAAGATTGTTAATGTAGCACATGCTGATAACAGAAATAACCGCTTGCCATTCAAAGCAATAAAAAAAAACGTGTTTAATAAGCAATGGTAATGATCAAAACTAAAAATATTTCCTACCTACCAGATGTTTTACAAATCTATTTAAAATTGTACACTCTATGAAGAACATTACATCATCTTTATTAAGAGCAAAAACAATTGTACAATTAATGTTCTATTTAGACCGCTATTTATTAAGGAAACAACTAATTTAAAACATCTTTTGTGAATTTAACCGCCATTTAATCGTTAGCAAAGTATTCGAAGAAAAAACAGAATCGACGGTAAAAACAATATCTTTTGTTTTACAAAATCGCTATACATTAAATATTGATTTACAATCATCAGTATTCAAAAAAGTAATGGGGCAAAATACAACATAAACTGTTGACAATACAACAGCATCAATCCTTTGATATTGTAGTTTGTCAGTGGTAATAACTTCTCATAAAGTAGAATCGATTCCTCCTCTCGAGGTTGGAAGAGCGCAGCTCTGGCCACTGCGCTATCGAGCCCGTCATCGATCTTAAACGTATACTGTCGTATGTTTTTGCTACTTCAAGTCGGACACGAAATATATGTTATTCCATTCGCATAAAATGTACCTAAGAAATGCGGGATGGCCGCGTATTAAAACATAATGAAATTCAATGGCGAATTCCCCGAACGTCATAATTTACTCAATCTTTTTGGTCATCTCTGCGCCACTGGAGTTTTTTTTTTTTGTCTTCTTTCGGTTGGGGTTTGTCCAGGGCATTCGAGTCTAGAAATGAATTGATTTTTGAAGACATTGATTCTGTTTGCGTATCTGTATAATTTCTGGAAATATTTGAAACTTTTTAGTTTCTACCAAGTGAAATTACATATTTTAGTAACATGATGCACAGTACTAAGCGATAAGAAATAATTACCGATTATTTAATGTTACATAAGTAACATTCTAACTATTTAATTTTACTTCAATTATTTCGTTTCCCGTGGCTCTACTGCTAGGAGAAACACTTAAAATAATTTTGTTTAAAAGAATACTCGATCTTATGAGTCTATTTAAATTAGTTAAAGCGTGATTTACTAGTTTATATGGTAATTATTGAATATAAAAATCAGATCGATTCAATTAACCGAAAGAAATGAGCTTGCGTGGTAGTTAAATGCGAATCTATTGAATATTCATAATTCATACAGAAAAATAATAGTTGATTAAGCTGTTAAAAAACATGCTTTACAACATAAGCCTAGGCGGAGAATGTCACGCAGTTGAATGTTTAATATTCGATAATCGATCGCTTAAGACTTATGGACACGTATCGCATAGTTGCTCATGATCTCACGACACGAGAACAACTCGACTGCTGATTGTGATAATGCATGCACAATGAAGCGAGCAAAACATGTACGGTACATCTACCAAACTCAGAAGTCATCAGTACCTCGGTCACATCATCGCACGAGCGGTTCGTAATGGATGCCCCGAGAATCTCTGCGTGTGCTCTGTCCCCGGTGCTCGACATTCACAAACTATTCAATACAACAACCTCAACTCCATTACACCGAGCTATATAAGCTGTAAGACGATCGTGACGAAAAAAATCAAATTATGTACATTCAATAAAAAAAAAAAATTGTTTTGTAAAGTTGATGTTTCAAATGACACTAGAACAAGAGTTGAAAGCACTGTCGCTCGTTTTCTGCATAAATACTCGTCACAATCAAACACGTATAAAGCACAAATTTGAGTTACAGAAATTAATAAGTGTTAAGAGTTGTTAAATAAAATTTACAGAAGCGTTAAATTGTACGATTGTTAAATTCATTCAGATTGTTCTTACTACAGTAAATGTGTGATTTCGACCTCTGGGCGTCAGCAGCCACGTCCAAATAATGGGCGGAAGCCATTAGGTTGTGATCCTGAGGCGCGCAGAGTGGCGACTCTACGGCCGCCGCCGCCGCAATACCAAGTAGGCAAATATAATAAGAGTGCATTTATAATGGCTGCATTATGTCCGGCGGGCGTGACTAATCGGGCGAGGATGCACTTCTTCAAAATACACAATCATTACGCCTATAATTCATCATTTGAGGATTTAGAGTTTGTCTCATATCATGTTGCCTAAAAATTCTATATTTTTATGAAAAAAACAAACAATAAGCCTTAACTAATTTTACACTACAAAAACATGTGTATTATATAAATAAAACAATACTAAGAGCGGCTGTTGTGCCTAAAAATTTAACAATATTATTAATTAAAAATACGCAAACATTTGCGTTTATACGCCATAAGATATAATAAGCTGGCGTATTTTACAAGAGCTGTGTTTTTTCTTCTCTCAATTGAATGAAAAACGTGAAGCAGACGTCCGCGCTAATGAAAAACAAGCGGCTAAAAATAGACTACGTGGCTGTCGCGTCACTTGGGCGTTAATTCTGTAGTGGAAAATTTTCAATTTAGCGGAGTCCATTACGGAATTAAATTCACGTTAATTATTTCGCCCCGAGCTTGTGGACGACTAAACAATACAATAACATTGTATGCGTAAGGCACAGAATGCACAAGATAACTGTGATGTATCATAGAAATCAGCCAACTTACTTGCCCGTTGAAATAAATCACTTGCATAATAATTAACCTTAGATTTTTTTTTACTTTTCTCGGTTGATCTCATTCAAGGTGTATTATTTTTCTATTTTCAATAGTCCTGGATTTTAGAACACACTAAAGCAAACGCTTGTCTTCAGGTAACTAAAATGTCAATAAATAAGTATTTTATTGAAAAGGTACAATTCGGTATCGAAAAGGAAGTGGAAGTTTGGCAGATATTCACTTTTTATAATGTGTTAGGTGTATAGGTGGATTGTGATGAACACAATGGAGCACGCAGCACTGCACAGCCGCTGCACTAATTAGCTGCACAAAAGCGCATTGTGACAGGTTCCACCTTGCAATCTCTATTATCCGAGAGTTTATCTGCTGAGCGATGACCCCGCGGGAACAGCGCGTGACAGGTCACCGAAGCGCCGCATTCTAAAGACTTTCAACAGGCTAACGCTATAGTTTATAAAAAAAAATTAAAGTTACTTCAATACTCAATAACTTCAGGTTTTTATGAAATACTCATGAGCGAAATACATTGAAAATCAATTGTTTTGACCACAAACCGAGAGTGGAAGATGCAAGTGATTAAGTAGTGAAGAGCAATTGCGGTTATGCAAAAGTAACAAATATCTGTTTATATCATAACCAGAAAGCAATGGCACTAAACGCTGCACTACTTTATGATGAAATTTAAATTTTGATATCTCAAATGCTACCGTCTGAGGTCCAGCTTCGGTTCGGCCTAATCGAATATGTTTATCAGCTACTGGAACAAAGTGAAATTGGAAAGTGGGTACCATCTCCATGGAAGCCGCGCCGCCTCAATACAGACGGACAAAAGAGACCAAGATGCGAGGGACTTGCGAGATATAAGATATCGATGGCCTGATGATGGATGAGACGAGGCGGCCGATGAGTGGGGGCCCGCGGCGGCCAGCTAATTGAAGCCGACCCCGACGGTAGGTAAGTACTACATGCTTGCAGCATCCGCTGCGGTGACGCAGGACTTCACCCGACATGTAGACTTCAAACAGACTAACATAAAAAAAAAAGTATTTCATTGCTTGCAGTTAAAGAAATAAAATACGTCTGTACATCGAATATGAAAGATTACTGCTTACTGTCTTATCCACAATTCGTAACAGGTCAAAATAAAGATAAAACAATTTCTCTGTATCACCATATTATAATATAAAGACATAAACTAAACCAAGTATAAGTAAACTATGATTTAATGGCTCGCTGTATTGTTGAGTATAACAACATTTGATAAACCATACAATAAAAACATGCCGTGACGTAAATTCGTAAAAACACATATTAGATTATTTTGCAAAACACGGATGGAGTCAACTCTTCGGTTTTCACCTGTCTCAATTACCTGCTACCGAGATTAGATAAACCAAGACAGATGATGTGAAGATAGCCCGATGTCTCCAACTCTTCGGTTTCCCTACGTCAAGAAGCAGTTCTCTTTCACACGGTTCTGGAGACGTGTCCACAAGTCGGCATGTCCAGCGCCGGCAGAGGGGCTAATTACGCGGCGGGCTAATCGACTCGGATGTGCTCAGCCGAGGCAACCGTCAGAGAGGACCCGCCTTGTATCATTCCTCGGTATTAATTATAATATGCTCATTTAAGCAGTATTGGATCACGCCGTACGAAATAACTATTTAACTAATCAAATAATATTTTTGTAACATGCTTTGTGACTATCGCTTTGAAACCTAAAATAATTTACACGGAATAGTATCAAAATCATAACGCCCTGGCAAAAACAAAGCAGATAAGTGGTTTCATAAAAAAAATATTGACAATTCACAAACAGCAAGAATTTATGTTTGAAAGTTGACGTCTGCTAATTTTGTATATTTATTATACTCGTATAGAAACTATATATACTAGATACCAGGTTTTTTGTACAAAATAATATACATATTGTGTATAACACGTTAATTCCTTGTGGTCAGTAAAAAAGTGATTACAATAAGGATAGATTAAACTTGCAGTGCGATAAAAGAAAATAATCTTTATCCTGACGATAACAAGTTTCCTGAGAAAACCGCACAAAATTACGCAAGAAAACATCCGTACGTACGTGTATCTATCTGGTGTACGTTATATTTTTAATAACTCAATCTAAAATAATTTATAGCATTTAGTAAATTCTAGTTTAAAAATGCTCTTAAAAGGTTAGTTGCCACGATAATATAAACGTCTTAGTTGATCATTATAATAGCATGCATAAACAGGAATCGAACAGAATAATTAAATGAAGAAAACCTAAGAAAGAAAGTGTCGACTTTACACCTAATACTAATTTTTAATATAAATTTAGTCAAATAGAAAATATTTATACCAAACTTTAACATTTTTTCTCAACCATGATACATACTAGGCATTGCCATAATAATATAATACCACATTAATTGTGAATTGTACAGGTTAATACTTTGTAATACTCCATTAATCAAGAATAAAATTTATTTAATTCAAGGTTAACGATGTCACTTAAGAATCAAAGAGCTTTAATGAAAATTTCAGTAGTCTTGTGAAAAAATATTTTTTCCTATACATGACATCTCCTGATTGACGACTTTGGAGTACCGAAAGGGAACTAGTAAATTACTATTAAATACGTGTGTTTTCAGTTGTGTGCTATTATGTATTACTCCATCAATAACAAAAGCATTTCGCCAGAAGGCTAATGCAATGCACGCCCGAGTGTCAGTCAGCTTAGAGATTAAATTAGTTCGGACGGAGCGAGAAGCCGGACGTCGAGAGGAGCGTGGCCCTCTTAGAGCACAATGCGAGTCCTCCTGACCTCTGGCCGTGCTGCACTTTCTTGCTGCAGCGTGCATCGAATAGGAGCAGCCGGCCTCCGAGAACTGCATCTCTGCCCAACTTGGAGGCAATCCAAAATCGTAAATGTATATTTAGAATACTATCAACAGCAAAGCGATTGAAGATTTTATAAAACGGAAAATAAATATTATTTTCAAAAAATCATACTGGTGTGGTTATAAGTATTTATTTGAATAAACATTGACACATGTTCATAATTGAGAAACTGTTTTAAATATACTGTCATGTTGTAAATGTATTTTTACAGAATCTGAGAAATAGCTCCCTTTTACTTTATTCTTCTCGTACACTTAGTATCAAATGTACTCAATGTTATACTTGCAACATTGTTATATTCTATATAGAAAAATGGTCTATTTTACTCTTCAATTATACTTAAATTATTTTCACTTTTATTGCACACTTTGTAGGAATCTACGAGTACGAATATTTTTAAGTAAGTTTGTGCATGCATTCTAAAACCTGCATGTATACTTTCTTGTACTCCAGGTATCATGCTGTATTATATTATAGATATCATACGTCATAATTCCGAGACATGACGTACGTTTGTACAACATTGTAGCAATCGTGATGATCGCATGAGGATATTTTCACGCAGGAATACTTTCTACGGGCAGCCGCGTGGCCAGGGAAGAATGGAGCGCGACGCATTGTCGGATTTGCAATGCCGCGCACCGGAAGTGAGCTCCGCCATGGGATCGGAAGTGCGCCCGCTTCTCGGCCCCGCCGTTCCCCGATAGAGTAGAGCGAATAAAAAAACTATTAAACCCTGTAGAGGCGTTTCAAGATTTAAAAAGTCGACTTGCAACGGCAGGGAAATAGTAGCTAACCGCGGTGGGTATTAATTTTTTGAAACCATCACATTTATTGTATACCATAATATTTTTATAAAGTCTGTTAATTTATTTATAATGTGTCGAATATGTCACAATTGTTCTATAAAGCGCTATTTCGCTGATGTAGCATACAATCATAAAACCAACACCATGTTAATAAGTTAAGAATTAATTGATCGCAGCTGGCTGTAAGTATAATTGTTTTCATTGATCTGTTTGTGATCTGCACTTTCGCAAGGATTTTGTCATAACAAACGGATAATTTATAACGATGTTGAATTATGATATAAATAAAACCACATACTGGAAGAAAATGTATAAGGAAATATACTCAATGAGTAATTTATAATCGTGTGAGGCAAATTGCTGTATAAAATTGAGTTTAATAAATATAAACTGTTTGCTGCAGTACAAAAAGTTGTTTACGCTGTCGCCGGTGTTACACGTATTCTAGGAAATGTTAGCCAGAATTCCCAGAACTTCACAGCAACCGCGTAGTAGAATTATATAAAAATCAGGGCGACTTTGTGTATACACAAATGTTTATTATGTTATGAAGCTATTCCGAAAGTGAACTCCGGTGGACGCGAGCGCGCCTCCGGTGTCGGCGAGTGTGGATCTGACAAACCGAAGAATGCGGCTAGGCCAGATTACTCTCCGCATAATCCCACATTCATATTAGTGTATAATACGCGTGCGGACATGTTTCAAAGTGGGAATAAGTTTTTGCGCATCTCGGTAAAACCGCATTCTCCGGTATGTCGGAGTCTGCCTACATGGAATCAGAAACGTCAAAGTCGGTACGGCGTAAGCGCGACGGCCTCCGAGACGGCCCATTCATTACTCCTCGCGACGACTCGGCGGCTCGTATTTCAACACACTAGTGCCACATAGTAACATTTTTTTTAGTACAGCGATATTGCGAGAGTCCTCGGATTGAAAATAATTGCTTTTTTTCCACAAGCAGCGTACAGGATGGATTACGATAGTAAAAAAAAAATGTATCGAAAACAAATTATTTTCAGGAATCGCTTGAATCAACAAGTCAATTCCACAGTCGAAAGCACAGGGATAAGCAATTAAATCAATCCGTCGAATTTACGCTCGCACAGTCGCAATCGAGATAATTCAAATCCAAAAGCCGAACCAACCTCATCGACCGGCGCGTAAAAAAAGTGTCAATGACAAGTGACCGCCCATGCGGATCGGCGGGTCAACCGGTTGTGCGGAGAGGCGCAGCTGTCACCGGCGGGCGCCGCACCGGGGCCGCGGGAGCGCCGCGTTTATCCCGGACACCACACACGAAACAACAACGGAAATTCGGAAAAGAAACTTGCGAAAATATTATTAAAAAAAAAAAATAGAGCTTCGTCTATGGCTCGGAGCACAGCACGCGCGCGCGCAGAACAGCTGCCGGTTGACTGAATGGCCCGGGAGTCCACTCGCGGCACGCACGCGGCGCGGTGGTGGGGGTTCATTCATGAATCGGCGGGACGGGGCGGGACGGGGCGGGGAGGGGCGGGGAGCGCGGGGGAGGGGGGGGGGCGTAGTGGAACGCGGCGGCCATATGCCGCGCCCGGCCCCGTGCCGGAACAGCTGATCTCCGGACGCGAGATATGACAGTTCACGGAATGCCAATACGACGGCGGGTTATCGTGCGAGACCGGCCGCCGTCTGCACCACACGGCTTATACAATGAAACGTCTTGACTACGGTAGTACGTACTAGCGTGGGCTCACCAACTTATTATAAAAATTGTTTATATTTATACACTACAACATATCTTGTTACTTATTGAACGTCCGTATATTGCGTACTTGCCACCGAAAGAGTGTATATAAATAAACGAATATTTTTTTATTCAAATAATTAAATTAAATATTTTATAATATAATGATAAAAGTGACTTTGTATTCTGTCTTCACTTTGAGTTTATTAAATTTTTTGCATGACTAGTTTCGACCAAATAGACTAGGTCATCATCAGATGCATAGCGTGAAGTGAAGACAGAATACAAAGTTACTTTTATAATTATAATAATGGATCTTCACCAATCAAATGCCTTGTCCCTCAATAACATTAAATATTTTAATTGAGTTTCGTAATAATATGAAGCTATAAAATTTTTAGTACATTACATCGCATCTAATCTAAAACATAAGTAAATATTTGTTTAATGTTGGTATTTAATATATATTATTTATTTTATAAAACATCTCGTTCCTTCATTCAGAAGAACAGGTGACAAATCATCTTCGATCTACTGCTGAATAAAAGTTATACAACTACCGTGAAATTATTTTTAAAAAAAACTTTGTTTTGTAAAATTATACCGAAACGGTGATAGGCGTTTTTACATCAAAGCAATATTTGGTTTAAATTAAAACTTTTTTGCGCACATACTTTCGCGCGTCCTTCAGGATTGTCGTTTGCCTCGGGGGTACACGCAACCCATTTTGGGAAGCACTGTTTTTAAGAGCTTGCTAATGGAGTTTCTCAAGTCCATTAAGCAGCGTCGCTATTTTCTGGTTAAGTTTGTATTTTTTAACAGAAAACATTTAACTCGCGACTCAGACCAACTTTTCCAATTTAAAACTAAATAAAAGGCCGATTTAAAAACAATACACGCGCATACTATCAGATTTATTTATTTAGGTATAACAAATTAAAAGATGTGCACAATTTGCATGCATAAATGATGCCCAGGATATTTTATGTTTACGCTTATGACTGTGGTTTTACTGTTTTCACCAAAAATACAGTTAAATATAGTAACAGTATTCGACACTGAAATTTAAAAAAAAAAAAAGGTTTTTTACTATTTTGAATATAAACACAATGTTAATAGTCATCATCAAAAAAAAAAAACCAAAAGAATAATTTGTTATATAAAGAACATTCATATTTACTTGCAATAGTATATATATACTATTGAAAGTAAATATACGTGTACTCATATGAGTAAAAAATAAAATAATTTATCTTACAATCATAACATATTGTTAACTATTGCTCTAGACTAGACACAAATCTCAAAAAAAAGTTTGCAGTCGTGCTCCCCACAAGCATTTCGATATTTTGATTAAGTTCTTGGAAGCTGCTTTTTTCCGTGGAACATGTTTTTGTTTACTTTGCTAAATGCGCGAGACTGCTGTCTATAATTTACCTACGTCAATGAATTTTAAATACCGCAGATTGGGTTAAAGAAAACACAAAGCGGCGAATTCGCTTTTGTAATTAAATTTTATTAAGAAAATCGAGTTGAATTAGTAAGAAATTGAATTGTTTACTCTATTATTGGCTTATTTTATTCACCGATGTTACCATGAAATAGTCCCAAAGCTTGGGAGAATTTTTGAATGATGATATTTCCATTTTAAGAATGAATATATTCTGTAGAGCGTTACTATTTTTGCATGGAGAAACATATGCCAAGCTTCCTTTTGAATAGACAGGATATTGATGTAGAGGAAACTAAACATACATTAATATTTAATCGATGACGTACTTCTCGGTTTGTGCAAGAGAATTTTGTATGCGCAGTCAACACTGGCGGACGATTTGCATTCTTCGGAATTTCCATATAAACCTCGTCCATCTTGAAATTCAATACATTATTCTTTTTCCCAGGCTCCTCTGATGCAGCGCTGTTCTCCGACTTACCAAGTTTTTCCTAAAATTCTGGTCTCTTGTCATTGATTAATGAATCCAGACTGCGACTATATACGATCCGCCAACTCAACGATGTACGTATTTATATAAAAAAAGTGCAACACAAAATAATTTTGATCGAAATTCTTAGAAAATATGCGTATATTTGGCATCCTGATCGAGCGTTGCAATCTTATGTGTAGTAACAACGTTTTTTATTACAACAAATTGGCTAGAAAATTACAATCATTTTTGTTAGTAGGAATTTTTGACCTTCAAGGGCTTGTTCAGACCTAAGGCGAAAGTTATCGCGAACAAACATAAATCGTGATCTATAAATACATATAGTTCATACATTATAGGGCATAGTGCAAATTTGAAAGCTAAACGTACGTTTTATATTATGTATTCAGGATATTATTCAATTGCGTATTTAAAACAATAAAGAGATCGAAATATTTATAAAATGTTTTTTTTAATGATACGGAGCACGTAGTGTTTTTGTGCCTATAAATAACAATTTTTTAAATAAAGTATATTTCTTACACTGATAATAGATCACAGATATGTAGACATTTACTCTGAAGGCAAAAAAACACAATTCGATGATCAAGCAACTCATGAACTTTGATCGCAAAAAAGGTAATAATTCATCTTGGTTTTGAGATGCTTAGCCGGATTTCCCTATTATTCAACAATCACGTTTGCCACCTTTCGAGAAACAATAAAATGCCAACATTGCCACTACTGCCGCCCAAAAAACTGCTATAGAAATCAATAATTTATTAATTTAATTTCTAAAACGGATTTTGGCGTTTATCCGAATGACGTAGACTCAAGCATTACTTTCATTTTGATTAGAAATTAATTAATATACATAGAATAACGTTAATTGCTAATCGAACGTGTTATGACCTTGAACTCAGGTTCTATCCTAACGTATCAATTTTTTTTTAAAATTTCAAAACTCTATGCTACTTCTAGATTTAAAGACAAGGAAAACCCCTTATAAGTAGTTTTGTATTTTATCTGCCTGCAACAGGGCGAGTTGTCCAGGAATAATAAGTCGAACGCAGTCGCAGGAATATATTATGGATGTCTCAAACCTAGTAGAATAACATCAAAAAAACTCAAGTATGTATTATATAATCAAGCTGAAATTCCCCAAGCAGTTTTCCAAAAAATACTTTTCTATAAATAACCACCCCAGTTTAAGAGCTATGTTGTGCAATACGTTAAAGTACGATGCAGTTTTTAAATTGAAGATGAATCACGCAGCGAAGTAAGGCTATGTCTAAATCTTCTAGAGACATGCATTTGATAATAATAATAATGTAATTTAATACTGATAAGTATATATATATATATATATATATATATATATATATATATATATATATATATATATATATATATATATATGAATGAAGTATCCTGAAAGCAGCCGAGTCATCTTCATAGACTTATTTATGGTCACGAGCGTGGCAATGCTGATTTAAAATCAAGTGTCTTGTTGATGAATTGATTCATTCATCAGGCATTATCCAGTTAAGGTTTCTAGGAAAGGTGTCATTGAGGTACCTTGATCAAATGCACTAATCCTCAATCACCGATGCAATCTGTGCCAGGAACTTATGTTCTCCATCTTCATAATTGACTCACTATTAATATATTTCTCAGAGGATCGAGTTACAGATCTAGAAAAAAAGGTCGCAAACTATCAGTTTGTTACAAATGAAAAGAAGAAGAATGTTATTCATTTTTTAATTTGTCGAGTTAGAATAATGAAATACGACAATCATTTTCTTGTATTTATAGTTAATGTATAAAAATTAAAAACAATATATTTGTGGTTAATCACAAAATGTAATTGCGATATAATAATTATTAAAAATCGTTTACGTTAATGATTTTACAAAATTAAAAGTTAGGCATCAAAAATGCTAAGAAGAAAAAATATGGCGGTAAAATTAAAGTATATATTTTTTAAATAAGATTTGATTATGTTGAAAGTAAATAATAAATATTCTATTCAAACGATATTTCAGAACAGTTAATTTTGTAACCGATTGAAGTATTATCTAATTCAAGTAGATACTCCAGCATCTTCAAGAGTTCAAGGTGCACTTCTAGCTATTCTCAATTCAGCCCGCTGATGAATGCCATTCGCCAAGGTCAGCGGGCGTGACGTCACCGGCTGCCGTCTGCAGACGTGCAGAGAGTGCAAATGAGAGGCGCGGAGGAGAGCTGAAGGCGTTCATCACCAGGACGTCTGGAGGGGCGGCCATCTGACCCGCTCTCTCCGCGAGAGACTCCATGACGACATCAGGTGAGTTTGCGTCAGGTCTTCCAGGTATTCCTCGCCTTACGGGCATCACGCGGTTAGCAAATTAGACGATGTTGACGACTGATTATTGTGATTCAAACCACTAGAATTAATCAGTGTAATGAAAAGTGAGATCAGAAAAATAATCGCCGTGTTCAATGTCGTTTATTCGAAAAGCTTTACGAATACCATGGTCTTGTTACGTCATATAATGTATATTTTATACAAAATAAATTGTAAAAATATTTTAAAAACGTAAAGTAAGTACTTATGTCGTAAGATTTTTAGCCATAAATAATATAATTTTACTTTATGAAAACATTTAATACCATTTATCTCCATTTACCAAATAAAATATTATTGATTATAATGTTTCAAAAAAATTTCAATGGTGAAAACTAAAGTATTTCAAATATTTTTTTATTAAATATTTAATTTTGATGACGTTGTTTCGTAAATAATAATTTGCATATCATTCATATTTGTCATTATTCGGAGAACGATTAATACTATCTTTAATACATTAAAAATAAACAAGTCTCATGTTTTTTGACAAATATATTTATACATATTACACAAAAGTGTAATCTTTTATTAATGTTAAAAAAGTGATATTTTGAAAGTAATGATCATGATCTCAGCTCAGAAACTGTGACAATGTATCAAGACCCTATTCGACCTGGGCAGTTATAACTCGCAGGAACAAATCCTACCCGACAATTTTCAATGTCTTTCCGGTGACAAAGATATATCACAGTGAAATACCTTTTATGATTTCAACCTGTTGAGTCCACTTGGTTGCAAGTTACACGAACGTCAGTCGGGCGACTCCGGCGACACGCACTGCTTGCACTGCTCACTCTCTCCCAGCGTGGGAAATGCATCTTTAGAGGTAATGAGTGAGAGAATTCATCGGCTTTAGAATGAATCAACAAGAAGGGGGGTAACTATAATACATTTCAATTTTCTCCTACCTATGCCCTGATTTGGACCCAAATCACATAAATTAAAATACACATGATATATAAAGATACTATCGCGTTTAAGTTTTTCTTAAACTTACTAATAAGCAAAATTTCAGCTGCCAACATATGCGCAAACAATAGTTTTGTCACTAACCAATAGTCGAAGAGACAGATATTTTGATTTTTGATTTTGATAAGCGCATTAGTAATCGAAAACATTTGTAAAGCCAACTGTATTTTTTAGCGGTGGTACTCGCCCAACCATAAAATGTAACATGTTACCGATAAAAAATCAACAGTTCATCATTAATAGATTATTTTCCTCAAGCAGGTATAATACCCGCAGCCCCATTATGTTCTCGTTAATTAGCCGCTTAATCACAATGAGAACTGGGCAGCCCGCCTCTACATACGTCGCTGCACTTAGTGATTCACGAGCGGCGGATGTCGGGCGGCTATCAAAATATCGCCTCGTTTGACTCCCACGCGCGGAAATAAGCCGCGCACCCCGCCAGGTTCGGAGAGCTCGGAGACCAGACCAGACGGAATCGGCACCCACTGGATAAATCACAATTAATCGAGCCGCGAGCCGCTGACAAAACGCAGAGGAGAAGAATGTGTGAAGGTTTGAAATACGAGACGTATTTATGAGGATTTTGATTCATGGTAATTACGGTGGTCGTCAAGTTTTATTATGTGCATTTTACTAACGCACGGCTTTAACTGAAGCTAGGTTAATTGTACATGACATCAATTTTATATCTTTCTTAATAAATTTTTAAGTACATAAATGATCTTTGTCTGGAGTTTTGTAAGACAGCAATTTAAACGGTAGAAGATTGCGCAAACGGTTATCGGTTATGGCTATTCGCTATCTGTGTATCTGATTATTTGAGTACCTACAGGAATGTTTAGTCAGTGCACTTGTGAATTATAAAAAAAAGTTTCTACGAAATTAAAAATGTTAAATAGGTCACCGTTAAAAAATTGTTTTTTTTTGTGGTAATCAAAATATCTCAGACCGCACGCATAATCTTGTATTTGTAGATTGTATATATATATGTTTGTATAAAAATACAGCGGAAACAGTCAGCCCTTGACTCACACACCTAACGACATTAAGTACCTATTCAGTAGATAGCACAACACATAAACACCATGACTGCGCTTGACCGCCGCATTCACAGTAAAAGTAGATATTCGAGTTCCGATACAGATAAGATACCATTGAGATCTAAGATGACCCCATCTCCAAAGCCTATCTCGCAGGTGCCACTAATGAAAATAAAAGTATCTCATAAGACTTGCGGAGGCAATAAGTCCGGGCTGGACACCGGGACAGTCAAACCGGTATGCGGGCCGGGGACTCTGGTGACGCTCTCACGGGAAGGGAGCCGGAGCCTCCGGGTCGCCAGGTAAGGCGGAGGTGTGGGCTCATTGACCGAAATTATAAATTATGATCGTCAGCCACCAGGTGGGCGGGGGGAGGCCCGGCTGCAGCCGGCGCAGGATGTACCCGCGGCGTATTCCCGGTAATGGGTAAGTAATTGAACGCATTACAATATGATTTGGGCAGGATGAGTGCTCGTGTAGTGGACGAATGAAAAAAATATTCAGAGATGGAATGAATTTAATTAATGGACTTATAAAAAAGGAATGTTCAATAGTAATAAATACTCGAATTATAATTTTAAACAAGTGTGGTTGTTAGTGGTACTGCGGATATACTGTGTAATAAAAACTAAGTTAGAATAACGGATTGATTTTTTTGTATTTGTTTTTGTTTCAATATTTATTTATAAAAAAAAAACATTTTGTTAGTATCGGTTTTGCAGGTGTATTATTTATAATAAGTTTTTTTGAATAATCAACATTTTTCTTGTCCATCGTGAATAATGTATCTATTTTTAAACAAGCCACATAATCTTGTCAAAAAATAAATACCCAGTATCTCACAGGTAGCTGATGATTTATTCAATAAACCTCTCCCATTAGTATTAAAATTATCCATAACTCTTTGTCATCAAATACAAATAAATTGAGCAGATTGTGAAAAATGACGTCATTACTTCAAAATAAATAATCGACCACCTCACTTTATGCATCGAGGAGCTCCCTTTATAGAGATTGCGACACTAAGTAGGATTGAATCCCTGCACGAGACGGATAGTTATTGGCACACAAATCTTTAAAATGCGTTTTCTCTTCCTTTCGGTTGTTAGATACAGGGTATAGGAACGACGGGTCTCTCGGTCCCACCGTGAATTCGCCCGTAGCTAAGCAGAGGGTAAGGCTGGGGCCGAAATCAAAATAAAAGCAGTAATTTGGTGGCAAATAAGCTATTAGGAACAGGCGGGTCGTAAAAAACGAAAGGGATGCGAGGGAGCTCGGGACACCTGCCCGGCGGCGCGGCTCGGGCCGTGGAAGGGGTGGTCCCGCGAAACTTAACGACCTGAAAGGATTTTATGGAGCAGTTATATAAACGGACCCTTCTCTTAATACACATTATTGATATTTATACGCCAGGAAGTAAAATATTTATATTTAAAAAAAAACATGCGCATTTCACAGTAACATAACCAGCTAGTCAACCTTATTTTATAGAAATCACCCGCTTATATGAAGAACGCGTGTGCAAAGTTTTAATTTAATTTTCATGAATTTTCGTATGGATAACTTTCAGTTTTGGAATATTCTTAAAATAATTTTGGAATTATTAAAATTAACAAAGTTCTCCATAGGAATGGTGTGCGTTTCGTGCGCGTACTTAACATCTAAAACGTAGTCATGGAATATAAATTATTTAACTTTGTGTTTGAATTAATCTCTTTGAATTAAAATTTGAGTAGACACGACAGGTTAATTCTCCAACATTTTAATTACAAATTATACGGTAGAATTTACACAACCCCTTAAAATGTACCAGCCATATGAATTCACCAAGTTATATATCTATCTACGTGTACTACAAAATCATAGCAATGTTAGGCAGCTGTTTGTACTCTTTGCAATTTTAATCTGTATAAAATATGTTAATCCTCGCATTATATTGTGACAGATGTTTCAGTATTCAACGCTTGATATATTTTTTAAAAATTAATATGATTTGATATTATTGCATTTCCCCGCTCTCCCCATTCTGTTGCTTGTACCCTGAGCGTGTGTAATTGAGTAGTGGACTTGGAATGATTCTAGAGGGATGTGCTCTGGAAGTACTTTGTCAAGGCAGGGAGGCTGCTGCTATTGTCTCTGTACCTTGCTGGAACCCCAGAGCTTTGTAAGAAAATGATTTATAATAATGCTATTGGGCAGCAGCAATACGCAGACTTTTCCTTCTAGCCACTACTACACTATTTTTTTTTTAGAAAACCATGAACACTTGCTCAGCATGAATATATGCTCAGTGAAATGCTTGCCAACCTCCTCTGAGGAGAGGTATTTGATGAAGAAGATATATCTACGTGTACTACACAGTATTATAAAACAGGTTAATCCTCGCAAAATATTGTGACAGATATTTCAGTATGTCTATTTTTTGGATTGGACGTCAATCAGATGCGTATTTATTACCCATTACGGGTTTATTATATTATTACTAATATGATTAGGCACATTAGTTCATACATAGAAGATGATTTAAAGAAACTCTCAAAAAAATATCATCGTGATTTGTATGGGATTTGAACCTACATCCCCTGGCTTACATGGCCAGTGTTCTAATTTGCAAAACATTGCACATTGCAAATCACTAAATATTGGTTGGCCTGGGCACATTGGTTCATATGCAGAGTATGATTGTTAAAAATTCTAGTACAAGGGTTAGTACACCGGCCATATAAGCCAGAGAGTTTCTTTAAATCATCTTCTATGTATTAACTAATGTGCCTAATCATATTAGTAATAAGATATTTCAGTATTCGATGCATGATAATTTTTTTAAAAATCAACATGATTTGATATTATTGGGCTTTCCGATCCTAATGTTTGCAGCAGGTATCTGATCCAGGCCAGCAGGGGAGTCCTCCGGCATGGTGGAGGGTGACGACGCCCGCGAGGGTGCCCCTCCCGGGACGCCCGCAGCCGCCGCGTGGGCGCCCACCGCCGCCTGCACTAACACGCCGCTTCCTGCCCGTAAATATAATTACTGGCAGTTCAACGCTTGGACGGGCGCACTCTCACGATGGACCGGCGCGTGCGTCCTCGGAAACTGGAATACCTCTCGGCAAGAGCCATCCCGATGGACGCCGGACGCGAGCAATGATATATTCATACTAATGAGCTACAGACGATTACGTCACAATCAAATCACTCGGCAAAACTAGAATCTACCAGAGGAATAAGAAAAACATGTAAATAAACAAGACCAGTAATACTTTAGTACATATAATAATTAAGCGCATAAAAGCTTTTATGATCAGACTGTCGCTACAAAGTCGAGAAATCGACGTTGATACGTGAGATTACCCATGCAAACTGGACGGTCACCCATACAAAACTGTACAATCCAGCATCAGTCGAACCGGTCAGAGCCGGTGATGATGCAGATACAAAGTAAGGAATGAGGATGTGGCCAACACGCCACCATAAAGACGCAGCGGTGTGACATTACCATCTTATTTGACGCTCATGGAAGGCCATGCTTTCTACGTGGATCGTTCGCGTATGGCAATGTGCTATATATTCTTTTCATTCTCATAAGCTTAACCAGTACTTCTGCTATGTTTTAAAGTTCGTTTTGTTCGCTCTTTCAGCTAATATTTTTTGACCGCCTCGTAATTAAATGACGGTACGGATGCGAGTCCAGATGAAAAAAATATTATCTTCAACTATTTATTTTTTAAATTGTCATTACGTTCAATAAATATAAAAACTATAATAAAAAAACTTTTTTTCGTTTAGTTCTGTTTGTTTCGAACAACTTCCCCATTTCCCTCTTCTTATTTCATTTATTTATATAATACTAGCAGATGAGCAAGGTTATGCTCTTCTTTCGGATTATAGTCTTAAAATTACTTGTCACTACTCACAACTACAGTTTTATGTAATTTTAATAATATTATTTTATAGGGACTGATTACCGCTAAAAAAACATCTGAAATCTAATGAATCCGAGTCATGGTTTATTAATTTTTTTTAAAAATTACGGCCTCCCGTACACATAAATGTCGACATACACTTACTTATGACCCGCATCTGCCATGTCCCAGTATTGATCAATAAGTGATGTCAAAAATAATGTATAAATTTCGCTTTGTGATAATTCAATTTCGAAGCCATCAATTGAATACTTTAACTCAATATTAACTAACAACCCTAATTTTATTATGCAGCGACTGCAGGACAAGGGCCTTGCTGAGACATCCCCACATTTTCTGATCTTTCAGTGCAACTCTTCTTATTAATCAGACGGGATTCCAAAATTACGAATATAGCATCATATGATATTACAAAAAAAAACGATATTATGGTATTCGTTTTAAATATATGTCCCGATACTTTATAGGATTAACGTAAAACCTGTTTAAATTATGTTTCAGATAAAAAGTATGTTTTCAAATATCATATATAAGTTATAGTTTACTAATCTATTCTCTCGCGTAGGCAGCGCCACCCACAGTCGTGTACAATAATAAGCAGAGTAAATATATTTATTATTTATTATTAACAAACAGGAAATGGCGTATCCCACATCCAGCGTCCATTGGAATAAGTCATTATTGATAATTCCCGTTTCACACAGCGTCCTGTCAAATTACAGTAAAATATGCGGTGAAGGGTCAAGCCGGCGGCGCGGACTGTCGTATGCAGGCCAGAGGCGCGCCCAGACTTCTGGTCCCCTCAAAAATACATATTATCTGATTATTAAATTATTTTATACTAACAATATAATTGATACGCCACTCTGAAATTTTACGTCATGTTTAATTGACATCAATTGTAATAATATTGACTTGAATAGAGCACAAATTTGGGTTCTGTAAACCAATGCGACATATCCCATGAAGAGCACTTTGCAGTCTTGGTTACATGCAAAATATGTTGCAAATCTAGATGTAAACGTATCGATAATGATTATCTTCTTTTAAAGTTTAGACTATAAATGCTTGTTATATAAATATTATACGGCAAAACCTACATGAAATTGTAGACGATTTAACTCTCCAAAGTTATACCAGAGAATTTTAAGCTGTAGTAAAGTGTAGGTTCCGATAGACCATCTGGCGCAGTGGAGAAAATGCAATAGAAATTCAAGCAGTTTGGAATAAAAGAGCTGTAAAATGCATTTGGAATCTGAGAACTGCTCCATTCAATTTGGAATGGAAGCAAATCGAACGGAATAAATGTTAAATTGAGTAGGCCGGTTGCGGAATGCAATTCGATCGGAATATGTTTATCCGAACCGACCGCAGTTACCGAACACCGCGAGAAATACAATCGCCTGATTTCCTACACACTCAAATGCACTGAAACTAATGAAAGCAAAGTAATTTCACGTGCACGCTCAAACTTTCACCTCGCAGTGGCAGTTTCCAGAGCGGCGCGAGCCCGGAAAGTCGCTGTCGGGGTAAATGGTGCTCGTCGTGGGATAGTTTGGTTTGCTGGCCGGAAAGTTTGGTGGAGCTGTGCCGGTGACGAATGCCCCTATGTCGGACGGAAGCGGCGGAGATAGCCCAATCAGAGGACGACACACCCACACATCCCCATGCCCATGTGTGCGTAGTTCCTCGCGGCGTTTATCAGCCGATAGAGTTCGAGGCTAATGAGAACTGACTACGCGAACTTCATTACAGATATCCCCCGACCATGAGAATACTATTCAGAATAAAACAACATTATTAAAACAAAACGCCAATGTGACGTTTTCATTTCATTTTCAAATGAGTCGAATCGGAGCGGGTGCTGTTATCATTTTATCAAGCAAGATATGCGTTATTATAAATACGTATGAAATCTGGACAACGAGTGCGGGAGAGAGGCAGAAAAATTAATAAAACACAAATTAAGTAAAAAGGTAAGAAAAAATACTCTTGTACGTGAAGAGCTTCAACAAGGCGTGTATCTGGAACACCCGTATACACGTAACAACTACTAAAATATTTATTAAAACGCTACGTGGGATTATAAAAAAATACTATCCGTTATTTCAAAGAGTATGGTGTAGTTTTAAATGGGATGGGGAGGAGGGCTCGGTAACAATTAAGACAAAAAAAAACTGTTAAAAAGAAATATCACTAACCTAAATGGTGAACGCGTTTTTTTAAAAGAAATTTGTATTAAATCTTTTGCCACATAGTGTATATTATTAGTTCGCATTGGTCAGGCACGAGAGTGCTGTTTGAATTTTGTGGGAGACTTGCTTCATATTTGTACAATTAGCAGTAATAACATTTCAATTAAATAGGTATTGTATTACATATCTTGAAATGAAGGCGTGGCGTAAAATTTGGAAATAAAAAAAATCAACAGGCGTAGCGCAATACACGGGGTTCATTTTTATCTAATACAATTTGTAAATAATAACATGAATGAGATGTTTGCACAACATCATCATTAGAGCGGCCCAGATTGAATGTTTGCAGTGGAGGTGACTGGAGCGCGACCCCAGCCTGAGATATGATCGATGCCCCAGACGTGAGGCGGTTATTAAGATATTATTTATTACAGAACCGAGATAAAGTATCAATTTGGGCGTTAGTATTGCAACATCGGCACGTAGGTCACGTACCCACCCGGATCAGGCCGAGGAGAGGCATTACGCTCGAAAGGTCGTGACGTCATCATCTTCTATTCACCGTCCTTATATAACAGGATCTCACACAATCTCGCCGATAATAGTGCGGATAAATTTGGATTTATTTGGAAATTTACACGGTGTCGAAAAAAAGCTCGCGAAATCCCGCATATTGTGAGAACTAACGTAAAAAAATATAAACGATTTATGTTATCTTTAATATCAGTTATTTTAAAGATCTAGACATTATTAAAATAACTGATATTCTATACACCTCCCCGCTCTCCCCATTCTGTTGTTTGTGTATGTTAGTGGACTTGGAATAATTCTGAAGGGTTGTGCTCTGGAAGGACCTTGTCGAGGTGGGGGGGGCTCCTGCTATTGTCTCTGTAGCTTGCTGAAACGCCAGAGCTTTGTAAGGACATAATTATACAATAAAGCTATTGAGCAGCAGCAATAAGCAAACATTTACTTCCAATATAAAATATTTTTGAGTAAAATACTTGAGTGATTTTCCACATGTCCAAGTGTTTTACTCAAAAATATTAAAATGGAATTCCACCAAGTACTCTCTGTCAAAAATATTAAATTTCTTTCTAATATAAAACTGCAGTATAGAAGGACCCGGGGACTCACTACACTATATTCCTCTTAGAAAACCATGAACACTTGCCCATCACAAGCATATGCTCAGTGAAATGATCGCCAACGTTCTCTGAAGGTAAGCACTTGATGAAGAAGTAATTGTGAGCCAAAGTGAAAACATAAAAAAGGCATATCATCTGTCATATGCATCTATGGATTTCATACAATTGCGCGGAAAATTTGACCATAGACATTAAAGTGTCAGTTGCGATTAGCCGAGCAGTTTGTCCGCGCGAGGCGGCGGAGCCCCTCGGGGGGCTCATTCACCGGTTAGGCCGTAATTGCGCCGCCCCCGCGGGTCAACTGGGCGCCGAGGGTCAAACGGTTAAAATCTCGCTCGGGCTCGCAGGCAGCGCTGCCAAAACTACTACACAAACAATCATTGTACAAGCCGAACTTTATACTACAAACAAAACTTTATGCATATGCATTTTATATGGAATATCTGAATTCATCAACTTTTAGGTTTCACGCCTAGATGGCGCTAACGACACACGCAGTCGACATACATGTCTAAACTTTTGGTTTTATTATAGCTTAGTCATCTGTAAAAAAAAGCAGTCATAATACCAGCACATATCGCAACGCAATAATGTTTTTTTTCTAACAATGAAGAGTTCGAGTTTTGTGCCAAAAAAAACAGCATTTGCGGGAAGCCTTGGTTTTCTAATTTATATATATATATGATACTGGAACTGTTGATATCATTTTTAATAAAAATATATGATAGTAACCGACAAACACGCAAAAACTTTTTCGATATAAAAATATGATACAAAACCATACGTTTTTCTCAAGGGACGCGAAGGAATACCGTAAGATAAGTTATAATAAAATTTATGAAAAGGTCAAAAAAAGCTATATTTTTGCTGGCAATACTCTGGGGTATTTCGTGACGTGGCGAACCGTTATTTATATAAATAGAATAATAATTATAAGAAATGATTTGGACTAATGGCGTCATTGCGAATGCTAAATGATTTTCGGTTCTACCTTTGGTTACTTGATAATATTAATAAAATGTTTAAAATATTCCTCATAAAGTATCATTTCATCAGTCGCGTATACATATAATATATAAATCGATATTTTCCTGGACTATGATTTTTTACGTAATACTAATACAATATATGGTCAACCAATTCACGTAATTATATCCAAGGAAAATAAAATAAATATCTACTTCATAACTAATACAAATACACGGATAGTAAAGCCGTCTCATTATATAATTAATCTACTCTTATTATATAATACATAGATGCATTGCTTTTTCAATTTGCGCAGGGATCTATTTTTCAGGTTATATGGATTGTTTTCATGTAGGTAGATATTACACGCTTAAAATGCCCCCAAATTTCTCCTATTCATGATTCCACAGATATAATTTATCATCATTGCTTTTCTTAATTGAAAAGTACGGCTTAATTTTATAAATTAATTGACCAATCGCATGTGGGGAGATCATAGACACCGAAAAACCGGCTCGGGCGGGGGAAGCAATTAAACTACACTATTGTCTACAGTCGTTTCGAGTAACAAGGGGTTCTCTCGGTATCCAAAAACGAAACACTTGTATTCAATCGGACAGTGAGTAATCACTGTGGGAAACGGTCTTAAAATCAAGAAGAAATCGCCAATTCGGAAACACGCAAACAAATGGCGAAATTACATTGTTTCGCTTGTTATTGTTTTTTTTTTTTTTAGAATATAAAATAAATATTTTTTACTCATAGACAATCGGTACGGAATTGCACAGATGCACGCAGTTGGATGTTTTCGGAAATTCTCGGAATGCTTCGGAGGTGATCGGCGAGGCTGATTTCTGCACCCGAGTTATTGATTTCCATGGGATAGTATTCAGTGATTGTTTTTTTCCCAAATACACGTTAAGCTATATTAAAAGTGTTGAAAAATCACTATGCCGCATTTTTTTTTAGCACAAAACTAAGATCAAAAGTATTTTTTTTACATCTTATAAATCCTTCGACATACAAGTGAGTAATGATTGATATTATTTGTCATGGTGTGATTTATTTAATACTGTATTTATATAAAATAACTATATGTATGTAACCGGATGTATAGTTTGAAACAAAGTAATTGATAATTAACACAAAATTAATCAATATTATTTGTATATTGTTTTTGATCATCAAAGCTCTTTGTGTATAACTCTTAAATAAATAATGTGAAATAAGTACTTGTTATATGTGGTTAGTAATTATTAAATGTTTAAAAACATAGATTCTTGCATGATATAAATAAAATATGTATTGCAAATAAACTGTAGGGTACGCAGATATGAAGGCAGGTAATTGTGCAGTTCACTCAGACAATTATTTAAAGGAAATTCTTGGAAAACAGGAAGGCAGAATTCTTGATCTCATTATATTATCATTATACCCTTGTTCTTCATCAAAGACACGCAAACAATTGTGAGGGAAAAAAATATTAAATAGAAAAAAAAATATTACGAGTACATGCATACTTTTATCAGGGGTTTTAATGCCTTAATAAGCTTTACTTGATTTATTGAGTTCATTTTATATTGTACACTGAAGGAATTTAACAACGTAGGATCCGACACGTCAGGAACTCCCGAAGGAGCTCCCGGATCCCCAGCGGGCTGGTCCGGGTCTGGCGTGTTCACAACACGTACCGGCGCGTGTTGGCGTGGAAGCTGTCAGCCGAGGGAGATCGATGATATGTTGATGTTTGCGAGACCTCTGGGGACTCTCGGGTCACATTATTCAATATTTGACATTGTGGGTCAAATTACATTTTCATAACGTGTGAATATCGCAATAATTCACAGAACACGCTGAAATTTGAGAACAGATGAAGTTATTTTTGTATCGATATGCCAATGACGTAATTCAGTACGTCGTGTAGTTATCCAATAAATAATAATAATATGCATATATATATATATATATATATATATATATATATATATACATATACATGTCTGTGTGTATATGTACATACTAGATATGATGCCATACAATATGCTGTATTGTTACTCACTCGGTGGTCACAAGTCATGGTACGTGTGGCTCCTTGGCACAGGGGCACGTGGCACCCGCTGCCATGCCGGATTGTCATTAGCACGTATAGGAAGTCTCCCCCCCCCTCTCGCACCATGATTGATTTTCAAGACGCTCGTGGCATAACTCGAATAACACACGCGAAGGGCCCTCCACTAAAGCGTGTGATTGATATTGGCGCTTTGATCTGATACCGCTGGTATGCTAACCCTTTACCGGACTCAAGCTATTTCTGGTTGATGTGTCGGTTTAGAACGATTTAGGCATCTCATGCGTTATGTTTTTCATGTCCGTGTTGAAACTATTAATAAATTAGGATAATTTAAATTAGAAATTATTAGTGGCGTGCGGCGGGTCAGTGACGCATGAGAGGCTGACATAAAATTTCCTTTTTAGTAATTTTTGATATGATAGATGATAAAGCAATATGTCTTATACCACAAATAATGAATATTATTGCATTAAACTTCTTTAAATCAATATTTTGTTTTAAGCAAATAAAATTTTAAAAAAACCATGTAGATGATTATTTTACGGACATATTAAATTATATATATATTTGCATTTTTTACCCACATAGGCTTACTGTGTTAACAATATATTTATAGACACGTCACGCAAACATCGTTTATCTAAAAAAAAGAAGTTAAATAAATAAACATTGAAATAACTCTAAACATAAAATCTTTTATATGAAAAATATGTCCTAAAAAAAATTATTTTCATAGAAAAGTATCACAAGTGAAATATTTTCTTTATTTACTTTGTATTATTCAGCAGACAACTTTTGTAGTGGCGGAGTTAAGGTTTTAAAAAAGGACTAACTTTGGTAAAATCTCGTGAAGAATATTTAAAGGATTCGTATTCAAAATTTCGCGAGTAAAGTGATTTTATAACTGTTTTAATTTGTATAATTTTTATTGAAAAACTGTTACATATAAAAGCTACAGTAAAGTACAGGAATTGAAACGTCAGAAATAGAAAACACAAGCAAATGCGGGATTAAACTAAATAATCAGATCAAAATATTAATTACAGTCATTATGTTTTCGTGTTTTTTATCATCTGACAAAAAGTAAATTCAAAAAAATATTTATACAAAGTATTACGCTACAAAGGGTTAATAGGCTATTCAATCGAGGAATGGAATTTTAATTATGATATAATATTTATGCGTGGTGGAACACAATAACGAATAGCTCAGTAAAAAGTTAGATTACAAAGTCATAATTTGTAAGAGTTTACCAAATCTCAGATTCTTTTGAAAACATACACGAAAAATGAGTCGCAGCGGTTGAACAAAGTCATTCGTGTTATTAAAAAGCCCCAATCGATCGATATGAAATTACTTGTTTTGCGCCAATTCCCCTTTGATTTGTGGCTTATGAAGCCGGCTACACACGCGACGACATAACCTGCAACCGACTTACAATTAGCCAATAGCGTCCCTTTATTTTGGGTGTTCTTTTATAGTAGTATCTAAGTAGACAACGCAAAAGACTACACTATTGTCCAGTTACCATTCGGTTGTCAGTTGTGTTATTTTTTTTATAGAAATTGCATACATCTAATATAACATGATACAGTAGATAGAATATGTACAGTTCAATTTCTAAAAAAATAATATTGAGTTTTTATGGATACCGTTACATTATACAGTCACTTCTTGTTCGGATTTCCAGCAATGAACAAAGTCGACACCACGAGTTCCTTTGCGTCTGACCTGGCGCGCGGCCAGGGTGGTCCCAATCACGGACTGGTGTGACGATTGATTCGGACATTTGTGGCGTCATAACCCCGTCAACAAGACCTCCGGGGCACTTCCTCGCGCGTGCGATCACCGGTGCTTCAATAAACGGCACCATTCGGCCAACATGTGCGAGAAAAAACGATAAATTTTCACGGCACAGGCTCGAACCCACACTCTTTGGTTTTGCGAGGACTTACAAAATACTCGATGCGTCTTTTTTAATCCTTCTGATTCCGACATTTTAACTACGTTAAAACAAAACATGCACTAAAGTTTGCAGCTTAAAAAAAAATCGTATCGAGAAATGAAATGTCAACACAAATCAATAAGCGAGATTCCCCTGCCAGGACGGGATAGAACGGAGACCTTTTAGTAAATAGTCAGCGGTATAACCACTGAGCGAAAAGCCAATCTACCATAGCTTATGTTGTGAAGTATACAAGTATAAGAAAGTGAAGAGAAAAAGATCACGTTTTGATATCTACCAAAAATAGCCGTTTGTGATACTATACGGGAAGGCGTCGATGTATAATTTAGAAAGGTCCATACAGACAAGGCGACGATGCTGACCACAGTGTGGTATCAATTTTCATTAGCAAGTGGGTTGGGCGGTGGTGAGGCGTCGCGGGCCGCAGACCGCAGCCGGAGCTGGCGCAGCACCGCAGTCCTGGCGCTGGTGACACTTGGCACGTGATAGGAATGGAAGATGGAAACCGGCGGCAGCTCCCGCGGCGGAACGCGCCATTGTCTCCCAGGCATCGCTGTTGCCAACCAGGCCGCTCATTAATGCACCGAAATAGATCATTTGTTTCACAATGGATTAATTTTAAGTACAAGCATTTTTTTGCTTTTATAACAATGTACTATTTAGTACCGTAATACCCCGCTTTACGCGAGGGATACGTTTCGGAAAAAATAGCGTTAAGTGAAATTCGCGTATATCGGGGTTTCCAATTAAACATACATATATAGTCAAAACTTAATACAAAAAAATACGACTCATTTGAATCAATCATTTTAATTCTAAGAACACTTTATGCAGTATTACATGATATTTTTACTGAAAAATACATCTATTGTCTTTTGGGTAGCGTTTCTTTTATGTTCTTGTAAAATACGTTCATAACACCCAACGCTGTTATCAATTGTTAAGAGAAGTCAATGACAACATTATGTTCATACACATTCTTTAAATAAGAAATTCGCGTAATGCGAGGCATTTTAACGCGAAATTTGAAATTCGAGTTATAGTGAAACCGCGCATAACGGGGTCGCGTAAAGCAGGGTATTACTGTATCCTGTATCTTCGACTTCGACAATAAGCATATTATTTTAATAAAATTCCGTGTATTATGTTTTCCTTGATTCCGATATGTCGCCTCCCTTACTGAAAGGGAAAAATTTGAAAAAAACTAGAATGTGGATAAACCACCCGAGAATAATATATAAGATGATTTTTCTAATCACTATATATATAAAGTTGATACAAGAAAAGTGATAAAGTTAATCAAAAAACGCCTCATTTCGCCATATTTTAGAATGAACGTATATATTTTTTTAAAATCATGCCAACTTCATTTATTACAATATATTATGAACACCATACTTCCTGTTATTTTGCTGAGTCGACATAAAAGTTTGAGAATCATGAACGAGATAAATAATTACACACAGGAAAGTAACAAACAGATATTACGTATTATATATAAGTTCAGGTGTTTGAGTAGGCATATTAATATACTTCAGGTAAGATGAAGACTCATGTCCGGTTTTCGAAAGGCTGATTAACGAAAAAATTATAAACAAGTAATCAAATACCAAAACAGGTCGTATACAGTGCAATTTTGCCGGTTAGTTTATTTTTGTTATTAATTATATATATATATATATATATATATATATATATATATATATATATATATATTTATGGGTGTGTGTGGAGAGTCGCGGGGTGTCGCAGTAGCGTCGCTACAATGTTATTTTCTCCGAGGAGCTCATTCTCCGCCATTTCCGCATTGCGGTAACAAAATCCCATTCGGACCAGGTCCCATGATACAAGACATTCGGATTTAAATGAACACCACTTAAGCAGTTATGGTTTTACTTCGATCGCTTTTCTCCGTACTTCCGATTGCCGCAAGTGAATTGGCCCTTATGTTTTCAATATCCGCCAGCATAATTCCACACATAGACCTAACGGCCCACGACTTCGGTAACGGCTAATGGTAATTTATGTTTATTACGAATAACGGTGTTGGTTTATTTTACACTAGTAAGAAAGCCTGTTGTGATTCTTGCGCAACGGTTTCAGGGTTATTTTGAATTATAGGCATATGTAAAATTAATTAATTAATAAAAGACAAAAAACATTTGGTGAAATGCACCATCGACTGATGGCCTGTACCATGGAAAATTACAATGAAACTATATCGCTCCTTATCACCTAATACTCGTTTCTCAATATTAATGCAAGTTCGCAGCCAGTGATCTTATTAATACACCAGCTTTTTTTTCAAATGAGTTAGTGAGTGTACTAGGATTTTAGTTAACAACTAAAAAAGCAGACTGTAAACAGATATTATATTTTTCTTAAACTGAATACATTCTGTCTTATATTCATAGGTTATCATTTCCGCGCTTTCCCGTCAAATCCTATTTAAAAAAATCTAAGCAGTTACCTTCGTTTCTACAGCAGTTAAAAAGTGTAAATGAGACAGGATAGCTGAATTTCTTCCCTAAAATATGCAATGATACGGGTAGAGTCAATTTCAACTAAAAAAACCCTACCAGATCAAAAGTTTTTTTGCCCTCGCCGTCTACTTGCTGCCCTTTAATGTCAATTTAAGCTTTGATCGAAATATCATCGCGCCACACCGGTGTGATGCTCGTTAACGATGAACGTATTGTTACATATATATACATATTATATATTTGTTATTCCCTATACGCACAGAAAAGTCTTGTGATATAGGATGCGACAGAGTTCTAACCGCCGATTGGCATTACTCCATACTCGACCAGTGTGCGGTTTGAGATAAAATCTTCAACCACAACGAACACAATGTGCGCGACAAAGCGAACATCCACATCCTACTATTGTGACTATGAGTCTATATTTTTAAAAAGACAGTCCTTCATTATTCATTTTATTTTAAAATTATTACAAAAATAGGACTCACCGGAATAGCATATCTCTATGTAGTCTCCATCTTGAGGAACGATATTCTCCCAGGTGATCTTGAACCCAGCCTGCTCGTCGTGCGACCAGCGAAGAGCTCTGGTCAGCTCCTGTGGCGGTGTCTCCTCGACTTCGGCGTGGCTGCGCCCCTCCAGCGGCTCACCCGGGGGTTCATCCCCCGCGACATGGGGCTCGCCCGGGATTTCAATTTCCGGCAAGTCGGACATGTTGCACCGAACCGCCGATTCACATATACGTCACCAAAGTACTAACTGCACTTCTTTTACAAAACATGTTATTATATACAACTGTCGGTAAGATATATTTAAAAATAAATAAATATACACATTCACTAAAAGTTTTTTTTTTTAACTATAATCGAAAGTCGCAAAAAAAAAATTGTAACTGCACCGAAATGGTGGTTTTTTTTTTTTGTGTTATGATTTGAAATTTAAACGCAGTCAGTGCAGTTTTGATTTTGTGCAGCCGCACTCCATGGACGGGCGTCAGTGGTGGCGGGGCGCCTCCCCCGGGCGGACGTCCGCGGCGGGCCGGCGCTGGGCCGTCGCCATGGCGACCGGCGCGGGCGCCGCGGTGGCGCCGCCCGCCCCCCGCGGGCCCATCAGCCGGGGCGGGGGGGCATGCCTCCCGGCGCCGCCCTCGCCGCCCTCGCCGCCCTCGCCGCCCAGCACCGCGCACCCAATAGAGATATGACGAAACACGATTCCTTTTCAGCCGACCTTGAAAAGAAAGATTTTGTTTTTATGCGAAGACTTGGTGTTTTCTAGGAAAGAAATATCAAGGTTAACGAAGTAAATTGGAGCAATGTATATCTTATAGCAGTCGTGTCAAAGATGCGGCCCGCGATCGCAATGTGTCACAGAAAGAAGAATCATGTTTTTTAGAGCTTTTAGACTTCACTCGATTCCTCTACGGAAGTTTTAAAATGCGCACACTACATTTATAAGTACCTAGCGGATACCCGACGTGTGCTACTACGCTGTTATCACGCTGTTGGGGAGTTTCAGCAGCTCTTGCTGCAGTAGCTCTGATTAGAGCCTGTTCTAGATGTGCTTCATGTTGTT